>CM059573.1:38435927-39699999 GCA_030386875.1 Morinoia aosen | reverse complement strand
CATAGCGGAAGTGCATATTTAGCCGATTCCACGGTCAACAGAGCTAAAATGCGTGTTTTGGGCCATTCCTAGGTCGAATGCGGTGAAAATCACGTCGTTTGCTGTTTTCCCGTGAAGACATAGGTGGAAAGTGCATATTTAGCCGATTCCACGTCGACAGAGCTAAAATGCGTGTTTTGGGCTATTCCTATGTCGAATGCGGAGAAAATCACGTCGTTTGGTGTTTCCCGTGGCGACATAGGCGGGAAGTGCATATTTAGCCGATTCCACGGTCGACAGAGCTAAAATGCGTGTTTTGGGCCATTCCTAGGTCGAATGCGGTGAAAATCACGTCGTTTGCTGTTTCCCGTTACGACATAGGTGGAAAGTGGCATATTAGCTGATTCCACGGTCGACAGAGCTAAAAATGCGTGTTTGGGCCATTCCTAGGTCGATTGCGGTGAAAATCACGTCGTTTGCTGTTTCCCGTACCGACATAGGCGGAAAGTGCATATTTAGCCGATTCCACGGTCGACAGAGCTAAAATGCGTGTTTTGGGCCATTCCTAGGTCGAATGCGGTGAAAATCACGTCGTTTGCTGTTTCCCGTGAAGACATAGGGTGGAAAGTGCATATTTAGCCAACCTCCACGGTCGACAGAGCTAAAATGCGTGTTTTGGGCCATTCCTCGCTCGAATGCGGTGAAAATCACGTCGTTTGCTGTTTCCCGTGGCGACATAGGCGGAAAGTGCATATTTAGCCGATTCCACGATCGACAGAGCTAAAATGCGTGTTTTGGGCCATTCCTAGGTCGAATGCGGTGAAAATCACGTCGTTTGCCGTTCCCCGTCGCGACATAGATGGAAAGTCTATATTTAGCTTATTGCACGGTCCGACAGAGCTTACATGGCGTGTTTTAGGCCATTCCTAGGTCGAATGAGGTGAAAATCACGTCGTTTGCAGTTTCCCGTGGCAACATAGGCGAAAAGTGCAGATTTAGCCGATTCCACGGTCGACAGAGCTAAAATGCGTGTTTTGGGCCATTCCTAGGTCAAATGCGGTGAAATCACGTCGGTTTACTGTTTCCCGTGGCGACATAGGTGGAAAGTGCATATTTAGCCGATTCCACGGTCGACAGAGCTAAAAATGCGTGTTTTGGCCATTCCTAGGTCGAATGCGGTGAAAATCACGTCGTTTGCTGTTTCCCGTGGCGACATAGGCGGAAAGTGCATATTTAGCCGATTCCACGGTCGACAGAGCTAAAATGCGTGTTTTGGGCCATTTCTAGGCGGATGCGGTGAAAATCACGTCGTTTGCTGTTTCCCGTGACGACATAGGCGGAAAGTGCATATTTAGACCGATTCCACGGTCGACAGAGCTAAAATGCGTGTTTTGGGCAATTCCTAGGTCGAATGCGGTGAATATCACGTCGTTTGCTGTTTCTCGTGGCGACATAGGCGGAAAGTGCATATTAAGCCGATTCCACGGTCGACAGAGCTAAAATTCGTGTTTTGGGCCATTCCTAGGTCGAATGCGGTGAAAATCACGTCGTTTGCTGTTTCCGGGGCGACATAATCGGAAAGTGCATATGTAGCCGATTCCACGGTAGACAGAGCTTAAATGCGTGTTTTGGGCCATTCCTAGGTCGAATGCGGTGAAAATCACGTCGATTGCTGTTTTCCGTGGCGACATAGGTGGAAAGTGCATATTTAGCCGATTCCACAGTCGACAGAGCTAAAATGGGTGTTTTGGGCTATTCCTATGTCGAATGCGGAGAAAATCACGTCGTTTGCTGTTTCCCGTGGCGACATAGGCGGGAAGAGCATATTTAGCCGATTCCACGGTCGACAGAGCTAAAATGCGTGTTTTGGGCTATTCCTAGGTCGAATGCGGTGAAAATCACGTCGTTTGCTGTTTCCGGTAACGACATTGGTGGAAAGTGCATATTTAGCTGATTCCACGGTCGACAGAGCTAAAATGCGTGTTTTGGGCTATTCCTAGGTCGAATGCAGTGAAAAATCACGTCGTTTGCTGTTTCCCGTGGCGACATAGGCGGAAAGTGCATATTTAGCCGATTCCACGGTCGACAGAGCTAAATGCGTGTTTTGGGCCATTCCTAGGCCGAATGCGGTGAAAATCACGTCTTTGCTTTTTCCCGTGGCGACATAGGCGGAAAGTGCATATTTAGCCGATTCCACGGTCGACAGAGCTAAAATGCGTGTTTTGGGCCATTCCTAGGTCGAATGCGGTGAAAATCACGTCGTTTGCTGTTTCCCGTGAAGACATAGGTGGAAAGTGCAATATTTAGCCAACTCCACGGTCGACAGAGCTAAAATGCGTGTTTTGGGCCATTCCTCGGTCGAATGCGGTGAAAATCACGTCGTTTGCTGTTTCCCGTGGCGACATAGGCGGAAAGTGCATATTTAGCCGATTCCACGATCGGCAGAGCTAAAATGCGTGTTTTGGGCCATTCCTAGGTCGAATGCCGTGAAAATCACGTCGTTTGCGGTTTCCCGTGGCGACATAGATGGAAAGTGCATATTTAGCTTATTCCACGGTCGACAGGAGCTTACATGCGTGTTTTAGGCCATTCCTAGGTCGAATGAGGTGAAAATCACGTCGTTTGCAGTTTCCTGTGGCGACATAGGCGAAAAGTGCAGATTAGCCGATTCCACGGTCGACAGAGCTAAATTGCGTGTTTTGGGCCATTCCTAGGTCGAATGCGGTGAAAATCACGTCGTTTACTGTTTCCGTGGCGACATAGGTGGAAAGTGCATATTTAGCCGATTCCACGGTCGACAGAGCTAAAAATGCGTGTTTTGGGCCATTCCTAGGTCGAATGCGGTGAAAATCACGTCGTTTGCCGTTTCCCGTGGCGACATAGGCGGAAAGAGCATATTTTGCCGATTCCACGGTCGACAGAGCTAAAATGGGTGTTTTGGGCCATTCCTAGGCCGAATGCGGTGAAAATCACGTCGTTTGCTTTTTCCCGTGGCGACATAGGTGGAAAGTGCATATATAGCCAATTCCACGGTCGACAGAGCTAAAATGCGTGTTTTGGGCCATTCCTAGGTCGAATGCGGTGAAAATCACGTCGTTTGCCTGTTTCCCGTGGCGACATAGGTGGAAAGTGCATATTTAACCGATTCCACGGTCGACAGAGCTAAAAGGCGTGTTTTGGGCCATTCCTAGGTCGAATGCGGTGAAAATCACGTCGTTGTTGCTGTTTCCCGTGGCGACATAGGGTGGAAAGTGCATATTTAGCTAATTCCACGGTCGACAGAGCTTACATGCGTGTTTCGGGCCATTCCTAGGTCGAATGCGGTGAAAATCACGTCGTTTGCTGTTTCCCGTGGGGACATAGGTGGAAAGTGCATATTTAGCCAACTCCACGGTCGACAGAGCTAAAATGCGTGTTTTGGGCCCATTCCTAGGTCGAATGCGGTGAAAATCACGTCGTTTGCTGTTTCCCGTGGCGACATAGGCGGAAAGTGCATATTTAGCCGATTCCACGGTCGACAGAGCTAAAATGCGTGTTTTGGGCCATTCCTAGGTCGAATTGCGGTTGAAAATCACGTCGTTTGCTGTTTCCCGTGGCGACATAGGTGAAAAGTGCATATTTAGCTGATTCCACGGTCGACAGAGCTTACATGCGTGTTTTGGGCCATTCCGAGCTTACATGCGTGTTTTGGGCCATTCCTAGGTCAAATGAGGTGAAAATCACGTCGTTTGCAGTTTCCCGTGGCGACATAGGCGAAAAGTGCAGATTTAGCCGATTCCACTGTCGACAGAGCTAAAATGCGTGTTTTAAGCCATTCCTGGGCCGAATGCGGTGAAAATCACGTCGTTTGCTGTTTCCCGTGGCGACATAGGTGGAAAGTGCATATTTAGCCGATTCCACGGTCGACAGAGCTAAAATGCGTGTTTTGGGCCATTCCTAGGTCGAATGCGGTGAAAATCACGTCGTTTACTGTTTCCCGTGGCGACATAGGCGGAAAGTGCATATTTAGCCGATTCCACGGTCGACAGAGCTAAAATGCGTGTTTTGGGCCATTCCTAGGCCGGATGCGGTGAAAATCATGTCGTTTGCTGTTTCCCGTGGCGACATAGGCGGAAAGTGCATATTTAGCCGATTCCACGGTCGACAGAGCTAAAATGCGTGTTTTGGGCCATTCCTAGGTCGAATGCGGTGAAAATCACGTCGTTTGCTGTTTCCCGGGGCGACATAATCGGAAAGTGCATATGTAGCCGATTCCACGGTAGACAGAGCTTAAATGCGTGTTTTGGGCCATTCCTAGGTCGAATGCGGTGAAAATCACGTCGTTTGCTGTTTTCCGTGGCGACATAGGCGGAAAGTGCATATTTAGCCGATTCCACGGTCGACAGAGCTAAAATGCGTGTTTTGGGCCATTCCTAGGTCGAATGCGGTGAAAATCACGTCGTTTGCTGTTTCCCGTGGTGACATAGGTGGAAAGTGCATATTTAGCTGATTCCACGGTCGACAGAGCTTACATGCGTGTTTTGGGCCATTCCTAGGTCGAATGAGGTGAAAATCACGTCGTTTGCAGTTTCCCGTGGCGACATAGGCGAAAAAGGCAGATTTAGCCGATTCCACGGTCGACAGAGCTAAAATGTTGTTTTGGGCCATTCCTTGGTCGAATGCGGTGAAAATCACGTCGTTTGCTGTTTCCCGTGGCGACATAGGTGGAAAGTGCATATTTAGCCGATTCCACGGTCGACAGAGGTAAAAATGCGTGTTTTGGGCCATTCCTAGGTCGAATACGGTGAAAATCACGTCGTTTGCTGTTTCCCGTGGCGACATAGGCGGAAAGTGCATATTTTGCCGATTCCACGGTCGACAGAGCTAAAATGCGTGTTATGGGCCATTCCTCGGCTGGATGCGGTGAAAATCACGTCGTTTGCTGTTTCCCGTGGCGACATAGGCGGAAAGTGCATATTTTGCCGATTCCACGGTCGACAGAGCTAAAATGCGTGTTTTGGGCCATTCCTGGGTCGAATGCGGTGAAAATCACGTCGTTTGCTGTTTCCCGGGGCGGCATAGGCGGAAAGTGCATATGTAGCCGATTCCACGGTCGACAGAGCTAAAATGCGTGTTTTGAGCCATTCCTAGATCGAATGCGGTAAAAATCACGTCGTTTGCTGATTCCCGTGGCGACATAGGTGGAAAGTGCATATTTAGCTGATTCCACGGTCGACAGAGCTAAAATGCGTATTTTGAGCCATTCCTAGGTCAAATGCGGTGAAAATCACGTCGTTTGCTGTTTCCCGTGGCGACATAAGCGGAAAGTGCATATTTAGCCGATTCCACGGTCGACAGAGCTAAAATGCGTGTTTTGGGCCATTCCTAGGCCGAATGCGGTTAAAATCACGTCGTTTGCTGTTTCCCGTGGCGACACAGGTGGAAAGTGCATATTTAGCCAATTCCACGGTCGACAGAGCTAAAATGCGTGTTTTGGGCCATTCCTAGGTCGACTGCGGTGAAAATCACGTCGTCTGCTGTTTCCCGTGGCGACATAGGCAAAAAGTGCAAATTTACCTGATTCCACGGTCGACAGAGCTAAAATGCGTGTTTTGGGCCATTCCTAGGTCGAATGCGGTGAAAATCACGTCGTTTGCTGTTTCCCGTGGCGACATGGGCGGAAAGTGCATATTTAGCCGATTCCACGGTCGACAGAGCTGAAATGCGTGTTTTGGGCCATTCCTAGGTCGAATGCGGTGAAAATCACGTCGTTTGCTGTTTGCTGCGGCGACATAGGCGGAAAGTGCATATTTAGCCGATTCCACGGTCGACAGAGCTAAAATGCGTATTTTGGGCCATTCCTAGGTCGAATGCGGTGAAAATCACATCGTTTGCTGATTCCCGTGGCGACATTGGTGGAAAGTGCATATTTAGCCGATTCCACGGTCGACAGAGCTAAAATGCGTATTTTGGGCCATTCCTAGGTCGAATGCGGTGAAAATCACGTCGTTTGCTGTTTCCCGTAGCGACATAAGCGGAAAGTGCATATTTAGCCGATTCCACGGTCGACAGAGCTAAAATGCGTGTTTTGGGCCATTCCTAGGTCGAATGCGGTGAAAATCACGTCGTTTGCTGTTTGCTGCGGCGACATAGGCGGAAAGTGCATATTTAGCCGATTCCACGGTCGACAGAGCTAAAATGCGTATTTTGGGCCATTCCTAGGTCGAATGCGGTGAAAATCACATCGTTTGCTGATTCCCGTGGCGACATTGGTGGAAAGTGCATATTTAGCCGATTCCACGGTCGACAGAGCTAAAATGCGTATTTTGGGCCATTCCTAGGTCGAATGCGGTGAAAATCACGTCGTTTGCTGTTTCCCGTAGCGACATAAGCGGAAAGTGCATATTTAGCCGATTCCACGGTCGACAGAGCTAAAATGCGTGTTTTGGGCCATTCCTAGGCCGGATGCGGTGAAAATCACGTCGTTTGCTGTTTCCCGTGGCGACATAGGTGGAAAGTGCATATTTAGCCAATTCCACGGTCGACAGAGCTAAAATGCGTGTTTTGGGCCATTCCTAGGTCGAATGCGGTGAAAATCACGTCGTTTGCTGTTTCCCGTGGCGACATAGGCGAAAAGTGCAGATTTAGCCGATTCCACGGTCGACAGAGCTAAAATGCGTGTTTTGGGCCATTCCTAGGTCGAATGCGGTGAAAATCACGTCGTTTGCTGTTTCCCGTGGAGACATAGGTGGAAAGTGCATATTTAGCCGATTCCACGGTCGACAGAGCTAAAATGCGTGTTTTGGGCCATTCCTAGGTCGAATGCGGTGAAAATCACGTCGTTTGCTGTTTCCCGTGGCGACATAAGCGAAAAGTGCAGATTTAGCCGATTCCACGGTCGACAGAGCTAAAATGCGTGTTTTGGGCCATTCCTAGGTCGAATGCGGTGAAAATCACGTCGTTTGCTGTTTCCCGTGGGGACATAGGTGGAAAGTGCATATTTAGCCAACTCCACGGTCGACAGAGCTAAAATGCGTGTTTTGGGCCATTCCTAGGTCGAATGCGGTGAAAATCACGTCGTTTGCTGTTTCCCGTGGCGACATAGGTGGAAAGAGCATATTTAGCTGATTCCACGGTCGACAGAGCTTACATGCGTGTTTTGGGCCATTCCTAGGTCGAATGAGGTGAAAATCACGTCGTTTGCAGTTTCCCGTGGCGACACAGGCGAAAAGTGCAGATTTAGCCGATTCCACGGTCGACAGAGCTAAAATGCGTGTTTTGGGCCATTCCTAGGTCGAATGCGGTGAAAATCACGTCGTTTGCTGTTTCCCGTGGCGACATAGGTGGAAAGTGCATATATAGCCGATTACACGGTCGACAGAGCTAAAAATGCGTGTTTTGGGCCATTCCTAGGTCGAATGCGGTGAAAATCACGTCGTTTGCTGTTTCCCGTGGCGACATAGGCGGAAAGTGCATATTTAGCCGATTCCACGGTCGACAGAGCTAAAATGCGTGTTTTGGGCCATTCCTAGGTCGAATGCGGTGAAAATCACGTCGTTTGCTGTTTCCCGTGGCGACATAGGCGGACAGTGCACGTTTAACCGATTCCACGGTCGACAGAGCTAAAATGCGTGTTTTGGGGCATTCCTAGGTCGAATGCGGTGAAAATCACGTCGTTTGCTGTTTCCCGTGGCGACATAGGTGGAAAGTTAATATTTAGCTGATTCCACGGTCTACAGAGCTTACATGCGTGTTTCGGGCCATTCCTAGGTCGAATGCGGTGAAAATCACATCGTTTGCTGTTTCCCGTGGCGACATAGGCGAAAAGTGCAGATTTAGCCGATTCCACGGTCGACAGAGCTAAAATGCGTGTTTTGGGCCATTCCTAGGTCGAATGCGGTGAAAATCACGTCGTTTGCTGTTTCCCGTGGGGACATAGGTGGAAAGTGCATATTTAGCCAACTCCACGGTCGACAGAGCTAAAATGCGTGTTTTGGGCCATTCCTAGGTCGAATGCGGTGAAAATCACGTCGTTTGCTGTTTCCCGTGGCGACATAGGTGGAAAGTGCATATTTAGCTGATTCCACGGTCGACAGAGCTTACATGCGTGTTTTCGGCCATTCCTAGGTCGAATGAGGTGAAAATCACGTCGTTTGCAGTTTCCCGTGGCGACATAGGCGAAAAGTGCAGATTTAGCCGATTCCACGGTCGACAGAGCTAAAATGCGTGTTTTGGGCCATTCCTAGGTCGAATGCGGTGAAAATCACGTCGTTTGCTGTTTCCCGTGGCGACATAGGTGGAAAGTGCATATTTAGCTGATTCCAAGGTCGACAGAGCTAAAAATGCGTGTTTTGGGCCATTCCTAGGTCGAATGCGGTGAAAATCACGTCGTATGCTGTTTCCCGTGGCGACATAGGCGGAAAGTGCATATTTAGCCGATTCCACGGTCGACAGAGCTAAAATGCGTGTTTTGGGCCATTCCTAGGCCGGATGCGGTGAAAATCACGTCGTTTGCTGTTTCCCGTGGCGACATAGGCGGAAAGTGCATATTTAGCCGATTCCACGGTCGACAGGGCTAAAATGCGTGTTTTGGGGCATTCCTAGGTCGAATGCGGTGAAAATCACGTCGTTTGCTGTTTCCCGTGGCGA
Source organism: Morinoia aosen (assembly GCA_030386875.1). NCBI lineage: Eukaryota > Metazoa > Arthropoda > Malacostraca > Amphipoda > Talitridae > Morinoia > Morinoia aosen. The sequence continues at coordinate 39,691,392 of CM059573.1, read as the reverse complement.
CATAGGCGGAAAGTGCATATTTAACCGATTCCACGGTCGACAGAGCTAAAAAGCGCGTTCAATGCCTTTTCTCGTTCAAATGCGGCGAAAATCGCGTCCTATCATGTTTTCTAGGTAGAATACAATGAAATTCACGTTCGTTGCTGTTTGCCAAGGCGACAGAGGTGAAAAGTGCACCTTGAGCCGATTCCAGAGCTAAAATGCGTGTTTTGGGCCATTCCTAGGTCGAATGCGGTGAAAATCGCGTTTTAGGTTGTTTCCTAGGTCGAATGCGGTGAAAATCGCATTTTTTTCCGTTTGCCAAGTCGACAGTGGTGAAAAGTGCATCTTGAGCCGATTCAACGTTCGATGGAGCTAATAATCGCGCTTTGGGCCATTCCTAGGTCGAATGCGGTGAAAATCGCGTCCTATTTGGTTTCCTAGGTCGAATACAGTGAAAAAAACGTCCTTTGCTGTTTGCCTACGCGACAGAGGTGAAAAGTGCATTTTGAGCCGATTCCACTGTCGCCAGAGCTAAAATGCGTATTTTTGGCCTTTCCTCGGTCGAATGCGGTGAAAATCGCGTCTTTTCTTATTTCCTAGGTCAAATACAAAGAAAATCACGTCCTTTGCTGTTTGCCCAGGCAAAAGAGGTGAAAAGTGCATCTTGAGCCGATTCAACGGTCTACAGAGCTAATAAGCGCATTTTATGCCTTTCCTCAGTCGAATGCCGTGAAAATCTCGTCCTGTCTTGTTTCCTAGGTCGAATACAGTGAAAATCATGTCCATTGCTGTTTGCCTAGGCGAAAGAGGTGAAAGTGCATCTTGAGCCGATTCCACTGTCAACAGAGCTAAAATGCGCGTTTTGGGCCATTCCTAGGTCGACTTCGGTGAAAATCGCGTCGTAGGTTGTCTCTTAATTCGAATACAGTGAAAATCACGTCCTTTGCTGTCTGCCAAGGCGACAGAGGTGAAAAGTGCTCGTTTATCCGATTACACGGACGACAGAGCTAAAAAGCGCGTTCTATGCCTTTCCTAGGTCGAATGCGGTGAAAATCGCGTCCTACCTTGTTTCCTAGGTCGAATACAGTGAAAATCAAGTCCTTTCCTGTTTCCCTAGGCGACAGATGTGAAAAGCGCATTTTGAGCCGATTTCACGGTCTACAGAGCTAAAGTGCGGGTTCTGGGCCATTCCTAGGTCGAATGCGATGAAAATCGCGTCTGAGGTTGTTTCCTAGGTCGAATGCGGTGATAATCGCGTTCTTTTCCGTTTGCCCAAACGACAAAGCTGAAAAGTGCACCTTGAGCCGATTACACGATCGACAGAGCTGAAATGCTCAACTTGGGACATTCCTAGGTCGAATGCGATGAAAATCGCGTTTTAGGTTGTTTCCTAGGTCGCATGCGGTGAAAATCGCGTTTTTTTTCGTTTGCCCAATCGACAGAGGTGAAAAGTGCATTTTGAGTCGATTACACTGTCGACAGAGCTAAAATGCGCGTTTTGGGCCATTGCTAGGTCGAATGCAATGAAAATCGCGTCATAGGTTCTTTCCTAGGTCGAATGCGGTGAAAATTGCGTTCTTTTCCGTTTGCCAAGTCGACAGAGGAGAAAAGTGCATCTTGAGCCAATTACACTGTCTACAGAGCTGAAAAGCCTGTTTTATGCCTTTCCTCGGTCGAATGCGGTGAAAATCGTGTCCTATTTTGTTCTAGGTCAAATACAGTGAAAATCAAGTCCTTCGCTGTTTCCCCTGGCGACAGAGCTGGAAAGTGCATCTTGAACCGATTCCACGGTCAACAGAGCTAAAATGCGCGTTTTGGGCCATTCCTAGGTCGAATGTGGTGAAAATCGCGTCTTATCTTGTTTCCTAGGTCGAATACAGTGAAAATCAAGTCCTTAGCTGTTTCCCCAGGCGACAGAGGTGAAAAGTGCATTGTGAGCCGATTCCACGGTCGACAGAGCTAAAATGCGCGTTTTGAGCAATCCTAGGTCGAATGTGGTGAAAATCGCGTCTAAGGTTGTCTCCTAATTCGAATACAGAAAATCACGTCCTTTGTTGTTTGCCAAGGCGACAGAGGTAAAAAGTGCTTATTTATCCGATTACACGGTCGACACAGCTAAAATGCGCGTTTTGGGCCATTGCTAGGTCGAATGCGATGAAAATCGCGTCTTAGGTTGTCTCCTAATTCGAATACAGTGAAAATCACGTCCGTTGCTGTTTGCCAAGAAGACAGAGCTGAAAAGTGCATCTTGAGCCGATTCCACTGTCGGCTGAGCTAAAATGCGCGTTTTGAGCCATTGCAAGGTCGAATGCGATGAGAATCGCGTCTTAGGTTGTTTCCTAGGTCGAATGCGGTGGAAATCGCGTTCTTTTCCATTTGCCCAGTCGACAGAGGTGAAAAGTGCATCTTGAGCCGATTTGACGGTCGACAGAGCTAAAATGCGCGTCTTGGGACATTCCTAGGTTGAATGCGATGAAAATCACGTCTTGGGTTGTTTCCTAGGTTGAATGCGGTGAAAACCGCGTTATTTTCCGTTCGCCCAGTCGACAGTGGTGAAAAGTGCATCTTGAGCCGATTCCACGGTCGACAGAGCTAAAATCCTAGTCTTGGGACATTCCTATGCCGAATGCGATGAAAATCGCGTCTTAGGTTGTTTCCCAGGACGAATGCGGTGATAATCGTTTTTTTCTCGTTTTCCCCAGTCGACAGAGGTGAAAAGTGCATCCTGAGCCGATTCAACGGTCGACAGAGCTAAAATGCGCGTTTTGGGCCATTCCTAGGTCAAATGCGGTGAAAATTGCGTCTTTGGTTACCTAATAGGTCGAATACAGTGAAAATCACATCCTTTGCTGATTGCCCAGGCGACAGAGGTGATAAGTGCATCTTCACCCGATTCAAAGGTCGACAGAGCTAAAAAGCGCGTTTTATGCCTTTCCTCAGGCGATCCCCTTGAAAATCGCGTCCTATCTTGTTTCCTAGTTCGAATACAGTGAAAATCACGTTTTTTGCTGTTTGCCAAGGCGACAGAGGTGAAAAGTGCTTATTTAGCCGATTACACGGTCGACAGAGCTAAAATGCGCGTTTTGAGCCATTTCTAGGTCGAATGCAATGAAAATCGCGTCTTATGTTGTTTCCTAGATCGAATGCGGAGAAAATCGCGTTTTTTTCCGTTTGCCCAGTCGACAGAGGTGAAAAGTGCATCTTGAGCCGATTCCACGGTCGATAGAGCTAAAATGCGCGTTTTATGCCTTTCCTCGGTCAAATGCGGTGAAAACCGGGTCCTATTTTGTTTCTTAGGTCAAATACAGTGAAAATAGAGTCCTTCGCTGTTTCCCCTGGCGACAGAGCTGAGAAGTGCATTTTGAGCCGATTCCACGGTCGACAGAGCTAAAATGCGCACTATGGGCCATTCCTAGGTCGAATGCGATGAAAATCGCGTTTCAGGTTGTTTCCTAGGTCGAATGCGGTCAAAATCGCGTTATTTTCCGTTTGCCCAGTCGACAGAGGTGAAAAGTGCATATTGAGCCAATTACACGGTCGACAGAACCGAAAAGCGTGTTTCATGCCTTTCCTCGGTCGAATGCGGTGAAAACCGCGTCCTATCTTGTTTCTTAGGTCGAATACAGTGAAATCACGTCCGTTGCTGTTTGTCAAGGCGACAGAGGTGAAAAGTGCATCAAGAGCCGATTCCACGGTCAACAGAGCTAGAATGCGCGTTTTGGGCCATTCCTAGGTCGAATGCGGTGAAAATCGCGTCTTAGGTTGTCTCCTAATTCGAATACAGTGAAAATCACGACCTTTGCTGTTTGCCAAGGCGACAGAGGTGAAAGGTGCTTATTTAGCCGATTACACGGTCGACAGAGCTAAAAAGCGCGTTCTAAGCATTTCCTCGGTCGAATGCGATGAAAATTGCGTCCTATCTTGTTTCCTAGGTCAAATACAGTGAAAATCAAGTCCTTTGCAGTTTCCCCAGGCGACAGAGGTGAAAAGTGCATTTTGAGCCGATTCCACGGTCGACAGAGCTAAAATACACGTCTTGGGACATTCCTAGGTCGAATGCGATGAATATCGCGTCTTAGGTTGTTTCCTAGGTCGAATGCGGTGAAAATCGCGTTCTTTTTCGTTTGCCCAGTCGACAGCAATGAAAAGTGCATCTTGAGCAGATTCCACGGTCGACAGAGTTAAAAAAATGCTCGTCTTGGGACATTCCTAGATCGAATGCGATGAAAATCGCGTTTTAGGTTGTTTACTAGGTCGAACGCGGTGAAACCGCGTTTTTTTCGTTTGCCCAGTCGACAGAAGTGAAAAGTGCATCTTGAGCAGATTCAACGGTCGACAGAGCTAAAATGCTCGTCTTGGGACATTCCTAGATCGAATGCGATGAAAATCGCGTCCTAGTTTGTTTCCTAGGTCGAATGCGTTGAAAATCTCGTTCTTTTCCGTTTGCCCAGTCGACAGAGCTAAAAAGCGCGTTTTGGGCCTTAACAAGGTCGAATGCGGTGAAAATCGCGTCATATCTTATTTCCTAGGTCGAATACAGAGAAAATCACGTCCTTTGCTGTTTGCCCAGGCGACAGAGGTGAAAATTGCATCTTGAGCCGATTCAACGGTCGACTGAGCTAATAACGCGTTTTATGCCTTTCCTCAGTCGAATGCCGTGGAAATCGCGTCCCAACTATTTTTCTAGGTCGAATGCAGTGAAAATCACGTCCTTTGCAGTTTGCCAAGGCGACAGAGGTAAAATTGCATCTTGAGCCGATTCAACGGTCGACAAAGCCGAAACGCGTGTTTTATGCCTTTCCTCGGTCGAATGCGGTGAAAATTGCGTCCTATCTTGTTTCCTAGGTCGAAAACAGTTAAAATCAAGTGCTTTGATGTTTCCCCAGGCGACAGAGGTGAAAAGTGCATTTTGAGCCGATTCCACGGTCGACAGTGCTAAAATGCGCGTTTTGGGCCATTCCTAGGTCGAATGCGATGAAAATCGCGTCTTAGGTTGTTTCCTAGGTCGAATGCGGTGGAAATCGCGTTATTTTCCATTTTCCCAGTCGACAGAGGTGAAAAGTTCATCTTGAGCCGATTTCACGGTCGACAGAGCTAAAATGCGCGTCTTGGGACATTCCTAGGTCGAATGCGATGAAAATCGCGTCTTAGGTTGTTTCCTAGGTCGAATGCGGTGAAAACCACGTTCTTTTCCGTTTGTCCAGTCGACAGAGGTGAAAAGTGCATCTTGAGCCAATTACACGGTCGACAGAGCTAAAAAGCGCATTTTATGCCTTTCCTCGGTCGAATGTCGTGATAATCGCGTCTTATCTTATTTCCTAGGTCGAATACAGAGAAAATCACGTCCTTTGCTGTTTGTCCAGGCGACAGAGGTGATAAGTGCACCATGACCCGATTCAACGGTCGACAGAGCTAAAAAGCGGGTTTTATGCTTTTCTTCAGTCGATCCACGTGAAAATCGCGTCCTATCTTGTTTCCAAGGTCGAATACAGTGAAAATCACGTCTATTGCTGTTTGCCAAGGCGACAGAGGTGAAAGTGCATCATGAGCCGATTCCACGGTCGTCAGAGCTGAAAAGCGCGTTCTATGCCTTTCCTCGTTCAAATGCGGTGAAAATCGCGTCCTATCATGTTTCCTAGGTCGAATACAATAAAATTCACGTCCGTTGCGGTTTGCCAAGGCGACAGAGGTGAAAAGTGCACCTTGAGCCGATTCCACGGTCAACAGAGCTAAAATGCGCGTTTTGGGCCATTCCTAGGTCGAATGCGGTGAAAATCGCGTCTTAGGTTTTTTCCTAGGTCGAATGCAGTGAAAACTGTTCTCATCTCCGTTTGCCCAGTCGACAGATTTGAAAAGTGCTTATTGAGCCGATTCCACGGTCGACAGAGCTAAAATGCGCGTTTTGATCCATTGCTAGGTCGAATGCGATGAAAATCGCGTCTTAGGTTGTTTCCTAGGTCGAATGCGATGAAAATCGCGTTTTTTTTCGTTTGCCCAGTCGACAGAGGTGAAAAGTGCATCTTGAGCCGATTCAACGTTCGATAGAGCTAAAATGCGCGTTTTGGGCCATTCCTAGGTCGAATAAGGTGAAATTCGCGTCCTATTTGGTTTCCTAGGTCGAATACAGTGAAAATTACGTCCTTTGCTGTTTGCCCAGGCGACAGAGCTGAGAAGTACATCTTGAGCCGATTCCACGGTCGACAAAGCTAAAACGCGCGTTATATGCCTTTCCACGGGAGAAAGCGGTGAAAATCGCGTCCTATCTTGTTTCCTAGGACGAATACAGTGAAAATTACGTCCTTTGCTGTTTGCCCACGCGACAGAGGTGAAAAGTGCATTTTGAGCCGATTCCACTGTCGCCAGAGCTAAAATGCGCATTTTGGGCCTTTCCTCGGTCGAATGCGGTGAAAATCGCGTCCTATCTTGCTTCATAGGTCGAATACAGTGAAAATTACGTCCTTTGCTGTTTGCCAAGGTGACAGAGGTGAAAAGTGCATATTCAGCCGATTCCACGGTTGTAAGAGCTAAAAAGCGCGTTTTGGGCCTTTCCTAGGTCGAATGCGGTGAAAATCCCGTCTTTTCATATATCCTAGGTCGAAAACAGGGAAAATCACGTCCTTTGCTGTTTGCCCATGCGACAGAGGTGAAAAGTGCATCTTGAGCCGATTACACTGTCGACAGAGCTAAAATGCGCGTTTTGGGCAATTCCTAGGTCGAATGCCATGAAAATCGCGTCCTAGGTTGTTTTTGAGGTCGAATGCAGTGGAAATCGCGTTCTTTTCCGTTTGCCCTGACGACAGAGGTGAAAAGTGCATTTTGAGCCGATTACACTGTCGACAGAGCTAAAATGCGCGTTTTGGGCCATTGCTAGGTCGAATGGGGTGAAATTCCCGTCTTTTCTTATATCCTAGGTCGAATACAGGGAAAATCACGTCCTTTGCTGTTTGCCCATGCGACAGAGGTGAAAAGTGCATCTTGAGCCGATTCAACGGTCGACAGAACTAATAAGCGCATTTTATGCCTTTCCTCAGTCGAATGCCGTGAAAATCGCGTCCTGTCTTGTTTCCAAGGTCGAATACAGTGAAAATCATGTCCTTTGCTGTTTGCCTATGCGACAGAGGTGAAAGTGCATCTTGAGCCGACTCCACTGTCAAGAGAGTTAAAATGCGCGTTTTGGGCCATTGCTAGGTCGAATGCGGTGAAAATCGCGTCTTAGGTTGTCTCTTAATTCGAATACTGTGAAAATCACGTCCTATGCTGTTTGCCGTGGCGACAGAGGTGGAAAGTGCTCAAAAGTGCTCGACAGAGCTAAAAAGCGCGTTCAACGCCTTTCCTCGGTCGAATGCGGTGAAAATCGCGACCTATCTTCTTTCCTAGGTCGAATACAGTGAAAATCAAGTCCTTTGCTGTTTCTTCAGGCGACAGAGGTGAAAAGTGCATTTTGAGCCGATTCCACTGTCGACAAAGCTAAAATGCGCGTTTTGGGCCATTTCTAGGTCGAATGCAATGAAAATCGCGTCTTAGGTTGTTACCTAGGTCGAATGCGGTGAAAATCGCGTTCTTTTCCGTTTGCCCAGTCGACAGAGGTGAAAAGTGCATCTTGAGCCGATTCCACGGTGGACAGAGCTAAAATGCGCGTTTTGGGCCATTCCTAGGTCGAATGCCATGAAAATCGCGTCCTAGGTTATTTTTGAGGTAGAATGCAGTGAAAATCGCGTTCTTTTTCGTTTACCCTGTCGACAGAGGTGAAAAGTGCATTTTGAGCCGATTACACTGTCGACAGAGCTAAAATGCGCGTTATGGGCAATTCCTATGTCGAATGCCATGAAAATCGCGTCCTAGGTTGTTTTTGAGGTCGAATGCAGTGAAAATCGCGTTCTTTTCCGTTTGCCCTGTCGACAGAGGTGAAAAGTGCATTTTGAGCCGATTACACTGCCGACAGAGCTAAAATGCGCGTTTTAGGCCATTGCTAGGTCGAATGCAATGAAAATCGCGTCTTAGGTTGTTTCCTAGGTCGAATGCGGTGAAAATTGCGTTCTTTTTCGTTTGCCCAGTCGACAGAGGTGAAAAGTGCATATTGAGCCAATTACACGGTCGACAGAGCTGAAAAGCGCGTTTTATGCCTTCCTCGGTCGAATGCCGTGATAATCACGTCGGATCTTGTTTCCTAGGTCGAATACAGTGAAAATCTAGTCCTTTGCTGTTTGCCAAGGCGACAGAGGTGAAAAGTGCATATTCAGCCGATTCCACGGTTGTTAGAGCTAAAAAGCGCGTTTTGGGCCTTTCCTAGGTCGAATGCGGTGAAAATCCCGTCTTTTCTTATATCCTAGGTCGAATACAGGGAAAATCACGTCCTTTGCTGTTTGCCCAGGCGACAGAAGTGAAAAGTGCATCTTGAGCCGATTCAACGGTCGACAGAACTAAAAAGCGCGTTTTATGCCTTTCCTCGGTCGAATGCTGTGAAAATCGCGTCCTATCTTGTTTCATAGGTCGATTACAGTGAAAATCACGTCCTTTGCTGTTTGCCAAGGCGACAGAGGTGAAAAGTGCTTATTTAGCCGATTCCACGTTCGACAGAGCTAAAAAGCGCGTTTTGGGCCTACCCTAGGTCGAATTCGGTGAAAATCGCGTCTTATCTTATTTCCTAGGTCGAATACAGAGAGAATCACGTCCTTTGCTGTTTGCCAAGGCGACAGAGGTGAAAAGTGCTTATTTAGCCGATTCCACGTTCGACAGAGCTAATAAGCACGTTTTATGCCTTTCCTCAGTCGAATGCCGTTAAAATCGCGTCCTATCTTGTTTCCTAGGTCGAATACAGTGAAAATCACGTCCGTTGCTGTTTGCCAAGGCGACAGAGGTGCAAAGTGCATCTTAAGCCGATTCCACTGTTATGCCGTCACAAGTGCGTACTCCCTCTGTGCATCTGTACGTACGTGTTTAGGTCGACGCCCTGTGTGGGTACCGCAGTGCGTATGCTGACCTCAGCAAATATTGAGTATATAAGGTAGTGCGGAGCCCCCTTGGGGCGCATTTGGTTCTACTGTCCCTCTACGCCAAGTACACGTTTAAAAGTCTTCTCGTCTCTTTGTTCAACCCTTCAGCCGCCAACACTTGAGGGCGGCACATCTGGTGGCGCAGTATATTCGTTCCCACGACGTGAAATTGTACTTGATCCTTGTGCTGTGATGTGATTTCAACGACTTATGTGATTGAAGATATCGGGAATTAAGTCTGGATTTTAGACGGTGATATTTGAGGAACACGTGTCTACGGAAATTCGTGGAGATTCTACGTGTGGTGGTCTACGCTTCGCTTCGTGAGCGGAGAATATTTTTGGTAAATTCGACAATACTACTATAGAGAAATCTACAGCAACGGGAAGAGAAATTGAAGAATCACGAGAGGTATATAATAACGTTTTTCGCTTCGTGGTTAAACGTATCCCTGAAGAGACTCTGCAGAATTCTTATAATTTGGATTTGCATATACCCTTGGGAGTGCCCTACAAAGCGCGTGTCGACCTGGAGCAGGACGGAGACCACTGCGTTATGAAATTGTGCGTGAATTTCCATCGCAAATAGTGACGTGGTCGTTTGACAGTTGTATGCGTAAGTGGCTGAGTTCATAACAATTCTACGAACTGTTGCAGTGTTCTGTTTCTACGAGAACAATTGTGTACTGTGTATGTGATAGGAAATTACATACCGAACAGTGTTGTTTCAAATTTCTACAGAAGCTGTGTTAACGTAATTAATACGTATACACAAACAGTGAGCTGTGCGATTACGCGCAGTGTGGAACCGTGATCATACGTGAACACTACCAAGACGTGCTCGTGCTACCATTGCTAGTCCGCTGTGTGCCAGCGCTGCGTGTACGACCTTGGATCTCGTCGCCTGCTGTGCTGAGGTTGTGGCACGCAGACGACCTTCAAACAGCTGGTCGCACCTGTTCTGCTATCGCTGGGCAGTTCGTCCTTGAGATCGGCCGAGACGCCTGACTGGCCGTGGCTGCTCTGCCTGCCGTTTGCTGATTCCAAGTTGAGTATTCTGTAAACTATAATATTATTGTATGGGATAATTGGATAATTTCTGTGACATCGTCGATTTTTTATTTTTGTTGCTTCGTGTAGTTTAAAAGATTGTTGGGATAGATACCATTGAATTCGTGTAAAGAGTTTCCGTGTTTAGTAATTGGATTAGGTTCGTTTGAAAGTCGCAGGAACAGTTTTCAGTGCTGATATTTTAGTAATTATTAATGAAGTTCTAACCGTGTGCTTCATCCATTTTAGTAACGTGGGTTTTAGCGTTCTGTTATGTGATTATTTTTTGAGAGGTTAGATTTTTAGGGTTCTGCGGTGTTATTTTTTTTGTGGCGTAGGATTTTTGCGTTGAGCTCTGGGATTATCATAATTGTGAGTTACGTTTTTAGCGTTGTCAGAGAAATTGTTTAGTAACTGTGATTCATTATGGGAGATTCTGATTCCGAACCTGAATTTATTCGTTCGACGGCAACGACGACAGGTAGCGGTAGGGTTTCTGTTCCGGCATTTAGTGGTACGTTACCTGGTACGTGCGAACATACTCCAACAAGTGTGTTTATGTCTGGACCACAGACCACGACGGTAGTGACGACTACTGTTAGTACCCAAACTGTGACGTTCAGTACGCCAAGTGTGACAACAATGACGTCCTCTAGTGGACCGATGACGGGTGGTAGTGTAACCACAACTTTACAAAGGGGTAGTACTATACTGTCCAGTGCAGAGCTTCCGTTGTTCCGAGGCCGACAGCGTCTCAGTGACCCAATCTTTTGTGAAACTAAGACTTTTCGGACACATGTTGCAAACCTAAAATCCTATATGTGCTTGTTACCCGACCTAAATTCCGATGACGCCAAAAAGGAATTACTAGTGCGTAGCGCACACAAAAAAGTTGGGGATTTTAATGGAGTAGTCACGAAATTAGTAAACCCTGATGTTCACTATTCCTTCGATCAGGTTATCGAAATTTTAGATGACATCTACGTGTCTAAGGGGGAACGTTCAGTTCATGCTTTAGCGTGCGATTTAAATCAGTTACGGTTGTTACGTAATGAAGGGTTGGCGGCCAAATTGGTTACGGCAATTTCGAAAATAAGAAATTTGAGTGATCACATTCTAAATAGTACAGAGGTAGCATTACAAAGACATCCATTTGTAATTGCTAGTACGAACGCAAACGAATTAAAAAAATTCTCTGGTGACTTAGTAGTTTTTAGTCTAGCTATAGCAGTTCTCGGACCTCTTTTAGAGGAGAACTTTTGTGAAAAAATCTTCTCGAGGCCGTTCAATACCTCTGAAGAATTGTTAGCTCGTCTCGTTTCCGCTGTGCGTAATAATCCTGAGGGTAGAGAAATACTTGCGCGCAAAAACAATACCCAGTCCACGTATCAAACCAGAGAGACTTACCTTGCGGTTGTACCTGAAGAGAGTGAGTGGGACGAGAAGGACTCGTTTCCCGAGGCTTACTATGCATCACAAAACAACAACCGACGTTTTCATGGTCGGAGGCCATTTTTCAGAAGCAATTGGAGACCTGCTAGATTTCAAAGGGGCAGACAATATTCATATTTTGGAGATCGACCTTTAGGTTCTTTGGAGTGCAACGAAGCTCAGGTGGTAAACCCACAACAGACTAGTAAAGATAAATCTAAATCGTTTTGTTCACTGTGCAATACCGCAGGTCATGTTCAAAGTATGTGCACGACTAAGAGAGGCCAAAGCAAATCAAATTTCCGCGGTCATGCTTGCTACAATTGTGGCAAGACGGGCCATTTTGCACGTGAATGTCATTCGCGTGGTCGTGGTAGAGGACGAGGTGAAGCGTACTACGCTGCATCTTGCGAGGGTGAAGATTTTTTAGAGTAGATGGAGAAAAATCAGAAAATTCAAAGAGTCTTGGTGTAGAGAGGAAGTTACCAGTGCCCGAGGATACAGCTACAATCCCCGTTACCAATGATGTGGCGTTGAAACCAGATACTATTAATAAGTCGACGGAAGAGGTGGATCCGCTATTCCTGTGTAAAAATAAGTTCGAATTACTAGGTGAACAAGAACTTGATGTAGGTGCAAATTCTGAACTACCTGTAGAAGTTTGTTTGTCAGCGACGATTATGAAGGAAGGTCGTTTAAGGAAGGGAAGCGACGGTTTATTTTCATTACGGCGTTCTAAGAAGCCTACAATTATATTACGTAATGATAACAAATTGATGAGCGCTCTCATCGACAGCGGTAGTGACCGGTGTCTGGTGAGTTACCGGAATTTAAAAGGCATAAACGAGTGAATTAAGCCTAGTGCCTTGAGTATCAGGGGTGTAAATTCTAAAAGCCAGGTATCATGCGAACTTGATCTATGTATTACGCTGCCTAATAATAAAGAAATCAATACTAGCGCTTTGATTTTGAAGGATGGCGAATTTAAATATGATGTAATCCTCGGTAGGGATATTCTACAAGATGCAGTGATTAATTTTAAAGAAGGATTCATCGTTCTCGACGGCGTAAAAGTACCGTTTCATGATGTGCAAGAATTGCACGGGCAAAATAAGCGAGAGATATTTTTCAATACTATAAGTAATCCAGAATGTCTAATGGCTGAACATGCTTGCGAATAGGAGGAAAATAAGGAAATATCTGCTGAAGCAGAGGGAATCAAAACTTGCGATCCAAGAAAGTGGCGATAAAAATGGCCTAGAGATAAATACTGCAGAAGAGAGGGGTACCCCAGGCCCAACGGCAGGGCGAGGAAAAAATGGGAAAGTAAAAAATAAACAGCATGCGAAGAAAATAAGAGAAACTGAGGAACATGCGAGAAGTTTAAAAAATAGTAAAAGACGAGAAATAGTTGTTCATTGTGGAGCAGTGGAAATGCCAAGGAATTGTTTACGTGTTATTAATGGGTATGTCAAAAAGGCTAAGCCCGGAAGGTATATTATGAATAAGACAATTCTCGCGAATGGTATTTATGTCGCCGAATCAGTTGTGGATATCAAGTCAAATGGTTTTGTCCCTGAAATGCTTTTGAACGTCTCGTAGGACGTGGTATATATAAGCGACAATACGATGTTAAGTACGATTGAAGAAATTGACGACATGGAAATTGAACACGAGATTTACATGTCTACCGTGCACGAAGCTGTGCGAGATGCAAATTTGTGCGATGCCCACGGTAATGCGGATCTACCCGAAGTCGACAGTGTTAATGGTGGAAGTTTCAATGCCATCTCTGGTAAAGACGTTGGGGTGGTATCTGTAGAATCGAGGCATTGTTGTAACGATCTTCGTGTTGATGAAGTAGAAATTTATGCACAGAAAGATGTTGTACCGGAGGGAGGTAGTAACGAGAGACGCCTTCTGACCAGTAACGATGTGAATTGTGATGATGAAGAAGCTAAACCATTACTGTTAAATCTATTAAACGACTTTAGAGACGTAATTACTCTCGAAGGCGAAACTATTGCCGTTACGAACATTATGAAACATAAGATTAAATTAAAGCCTGATGCTCCAGTACTTAACATCCAACCATATCGAATTCCACATAAGTATCAAAACGAATTGTTGCAAGCAAATAAACAGATGTTGAATCAAGGAATTATCGAGCCTTCAAGCTCTGAATATAATTTCCCTTTAATCGTTGTGAAGAAGAAGTCAGGCGAGATACGCCCCGTTATTGACTTCCGCGAACTAAATAAAATAATTATCAAGGAATCTTACCCGATTCCGAGGATAGACGAATTGCTTTTTGCCCTCGGGGGTAATAGCATTTTTTCGAGCCTCGACCTACGCTCTGCCTTTCATCAGGTCGAGTTAGAGGAAAAATGCCGTAAATTCACCGCGTTCAGTATCGGTTACGAGAAATTTCAGTTCAAGAGGTTGCCATTCGGGTTATCCTCGAGTCCATCAGTTTTCCAAAGAATCATTTCTTCTGTTCTTACAAATATCATCGGTAAATTATGTTTTGTGTTCCTTGATGATATACTAGTATTTTCCAAATCCATGAACCAATATCTGAAAGATTTACAGAGTGTTTTTGAGAAGCTACGTGGTGGAAATTTATCACTTAAACTTGAAAAATGTCATTTTCTAAAAAGCTCAATTGAATATCTTGGACACATCGTGTCGGCAGACGGAATTCGATGCAAAGAATCAGAGAAGCTTCAAAAATTTCCGATTCCAAGAAATGTGAAGGAATTGCAAAGTTTTTTAGGTGTAGCAAACTACTTTAGGACGCATATCCCAATGTTTGGCTCAATTTCATATCCACTTTATCAGTTATTACGAAAAAACGTTGAATTTATCTGGACGCCCGAATGTCAGAAAGCTTTTGAGAAAATTAAATCTGTTTTGACATCAGATACCGTTTTACGGCATCCTGATTTTACTAAGCCCTTCCATGTATTTACTGATGCTTCTAATCTTGGTATAGGTGCGGTACTTTTGCAACACGATAATGACTCAAATAAATCTATGAAGGCTATTGCTTACTACAGTAAAAGTTTAAACTCAACACAAAAGCGCTATTCAACGACGAAAAAAGAGTTCTTCGCCATCGTGAGCGCATTGAAAGCATTTAAATATCTCATTCTTGGTTATCCAATTTTCTTGTACACAGATCATAAACCGCTACAACCTTTATTTTTCAAAAAGCTTCCTGACGACTCAGCTATGGCTAGATGGTGTCTAACAGTTCAATCTTTCGAACCGGTAGTAAAATATTTCCCCGGGAAACAAAATCTAATTGCAGATTGTCTAAGTAGATTGCCCGAGCATTTAACTATTTCTGATCTTGAAGAATGCTCAGAGTTCGATGAGGTTGACGCCTTCGCAGTAACTACACGCCGTGGTGCGCTGAACGCCGACGTAGACGAAACAGACGCGACGCACTCTAATCAAGTGGCGCCAGAGGCGACTGAAAAACCCCGACTGACTGACTACGTTCCTCAGTTAAAAGACGTATCATGGACTTTAGACGAATTTCGAAATGAGCAACAGCTAGACCCCTTCTGTTCTGAGGTGAAAGACGCATTACTAAATAGTAGTAAATCTACGATCCCTGACTTACAAAAATATTTAATTCTGAACGACATACTTTATAGACGACGACAAATAGACTCTAGGGAAAGCACTATTCTCACTTCGGTTATACCGACATCGCTAATGAACAAGGCGGTGCTCAGTATACACTCCTTGTATCATACTGATGCCATGCATACGTTGTTTAAATATAAGTTGCGTTATTTTCATTTATTAGAGAAGAGTATCATACGTAAATTTGTCAAAATGTGTGATGTATGTAAAATTCTTAAAGCCAGCAGTACTGTACCTATTAAAATATTAGACGCTCCCATTGCTAAAGAACCCTTCGAGGTGGTATCAATGGACTTCCTGGGTCCTCTACCTGTCACAGATCAGCAGAATAAATATATTCTAATTATCATTGACTTATTCTCGTGTTACTGTAAGCTTTACGCGACAGCAGATCGATTAGCAGATACAGTTGTCTCTTGTCTAGACAGCTGCTTCTCAACCTTTGGCTATCCTAAAACACTTCTAAGCGACCAAGCTCTTGAATTTAAATCTGCGGCAGTTAAAAAATTCTCTCAAATTCATTGTATTGCGAAAAAAGAAGTCCTCCCTTGGAGTCCTCACAGTAACGCTATTGTTGAACGAAATAATCGCAAGATTACGAATTTATTAAAATTATATATTAACTCTTTAGCGCATACCGAATGGTATCAGTGTCTCAACAGCACAGAGAACGCGATAAAAAATAGTTTAAATACCACATTGGAAGCTGCCCGCATCGTTGAAAACGTTAGAGCTATAATAATAAATAACACCAGTGAAAGAACCATGTATCACAACCTTCGACGTAAAAATAAAAATTTTGAACTCGGTGACCGTGTATTATTGCGCAATCACATGCGAAAAAACAAACTAGATCTTGCCTGGAAAGGACCGGGAATTATTACAAAAATTAACCGAAATTACGTAGAATTGAAAATTGGTAATCGAACATATAAGAGTAATAAAAATCATGTATTAGCTTTGCGTAAAAAGTGTTGAATGCAAACTGTACAACTTACGACTGACGGTGTTACAATGTTCACATAATAGTATTGTGTGATTCTTGTTTCGATGTTAATTTTAAATATCATTTTAATTGGAATTCTCGTTATTTAACCACATGTATTTACTTAATTTTTAGTCTTGATGTACCGTAGTTTTTTTTTTCTTTCCGTCCGTGATTGAGAATGTACGCATTTCATTTCACAACCAAGGTTTGCACCTGCTCGCAAGCCTTGCACGGTTCAATAACCTCCATGTGTTTACAAACACAGCAACTCATTGCTGTGAGAGCGGAGGCTGGCTTCCGAGTTGTTTTGGAGTGCCGTCGCCCGATTTGTTTTGCAATTAGGTGTGCAGCTGTCGAGGCCGTGTGGGATCTGCAGCATGCAGATATGCTGTTTGTTCTTTTCCTTGCAGCTGTCACCAGCTGTCACCATTGGTTTCTTTCATTAATTTGACGTAATAATAACTGATTAAATTTTTTAAATTATGTGGACATGCTAATTGAACTGTATTTGTTTCAATTTCAGACCGAGCACGCTACCGTTCCTGTCTTCCACGATGGGAAATAGGATGACCCATGTGTCGGTGGAGGCACTAACAAATGCCCTGGAGCAACATCAGGGAAGGGTGTCAAACGATTGGGTGAAGGCAAATGCACTCGTCGACATCCTCCCAGATAGGGTAGCTGATTTAGGTATTCTTCTTCTCTTTCCTTTAACTTTGGGATTAGGAGTTTCCTTCTTCTATCTTCGTCGTGAAATTTATTTATTGGCGGATCGCCTTCGCGCCGAGGATGCGTTACTCCGACGCCAGCAGCTCAGGTCGAGCAATGCCGACCAACCGCTGCGTCACCTGCAAGCAAATAGCGAAGTTTAGGTGTCAGTGAAGCATGTGCGGAATTTCAATTTTTACGTGTCGCCAATTAGGCGCTATTAGCTCTCATGCATTGTAAACGGATGTAGTATTATTTACTTTTAAAATATACTCAGGAAATAGTCTTAAGATAGTCAGTTATTTTTCTACTTTGATGAGTTTGGTATTGATTTTTTCTCTTGTTCGGATCGACGTTCAAGAATTTACGATGTTCAAGTATACTGTATGTATTCTTTCAATTTCGTTAAATTAAATATATTTCTACGACAATGATGATATTTTAATTGGATAGGAATTTCAATACAAATTTCGATGCGTGTATATTTTTTTCTACAAGTGATATTGTTTTCATAATAACCAAACTCTATGGTTGTCAACGAAGTTGTCCGTAGCACATTCATGCGGCGTTTAATTTTTATGTGTAACGATTCCCATTTGTTTAGTACCTTTTTCTGCGTACGAAACGACAATTTTTTTGAATAAATATTGCCTCATTGCCTTAATCCTTCACGAATATTTCTGGGAAGGTTTCTTTTTCAGGTTCAACGATGTATTTTAGCGTTTATTGTCGATATGTTGCTGACGTGTTCCTACACTGAAAAGTTAGTTGAATACTGGTTCCGAAAACCGTGGAGTTTTCTTTTACCGTTTTTGGGTGCCGATTATAGTTTTTAGTTAACGGATTTTTTTGTGTTGCGTTATTCACGACTATGTTTCGGGACGTGTATTCTGTTATTAACTTAGGATTTTTGCGTTCATAATGTGTATTTGAGCAGCGGCTTTTCCGTTTTCTTGGTGGTGGGGGTGTGAATGATTTCATTTTTACAATGTCCAGTCAATTTTAATTCGATGCGTTGTTTCTTTTCCTAAAATGATAGTTGTTTTGCTACACAGTAATTTTCAATTGGAGATATTTTACCTAGGATGTTTTTAGCTTCCTGTGTTAAAATTGTAAGTTACGATTCTTATAACTTCAATTGATTGATTCTTATATTGGTAAATAACCAGGGCATGGGGGGAGGTGTATGCCGTCACAAGTGCGTACTCCCTCTGTGCATCTGTACGTACGTGTTTAGGTCGACGCCCTGTGTGGGTACCGCATTGCGTATGCTGACCTCAGCAAATATTGAGTATATAAGGTAGTGCGGAGCCCCCTTGGGGCGCATTTGGTTCTACTGTCCCTCTACGCCAAGTACACGTTTAAAAGTCTTCTCGTCTCTTTGTTCAACCCTTCAGCGGCCAACACTTGAGGGCGGCACACTGTCAACAGAGCTAAAATGCGCGTTTTGAGCCATTCCTAGGTCGAATGCGGTGAAAATCACGTTATATGTTGTCTCTTAATTCGAATACAGTGAAAATCACGTCCTTTGCGGTTTGCCAAGGCGACAGAGGGGAAAAGTGCTTATTTAGCCGATTACACGGTCGACAGAGCTTAAAAGCGCGTTCTATGCCTTTCCTCGGTCGAATGCGGTGAAAATCGCGTCCTATCTTGTTTCCTAGGTCGAATACAGTGAAAATCACGTTTTTTGCAGTTTGCCAAGGTGACAGAGGTTGAAGTGCATCTTGAGCCGATTCCAGTGTCAACAGAGCTAAAATGCGCGTTTTGGGCCATTCCCAGGTCGAATGCGGTGACAATCGCGTCTTTGGTTGTCTCATATTTCGAATACAGTGAAAATCACGTCCTTTGCTGTTTGCCAAGGCAACAGAGGTGAAAAGTGCTTATTTAGCCGATTACACGGTCGACAGAGCCGAAAAGCGTGTTTTATGCCTTTCCTCGGTCGAATGTGGTGAAAATCGCGTCCTATCTTGTTTCCTAGGTCGAAAAAAGTGAAAATCAAGTGCTTTGAAGTTTCCCCAGGCGACAGAGGTGAAAAGTGCATTTTGAGCCGATTCCACGGTCGACAGTGCTAAAATGCGCGTTTTGGGCCATTCCTAGGTCGAATGCGAGGAAAATCGCGTCTTAGGTTGTTTCCTAGGTCGAATGCGGTGGAAATCGCGTTCTTTTCCATTTGCCCATTCGACATAGGTGAAAAGTTCATTTTGAGCCGATTTCACGGTCGACAGAGCTAAAATGCGCGTCTTGGGACATTCCTTGGTCGAATGCGATGAAAATCGCGTCTTAGGTTGTTTCCTAGGTCGAATGCTGTGAAAATCGCGTTCTTTTCCGTTTGCCCAGTCGACAGAGGTGAGAATTGCATCTTGAGCCGATTCCACGGTCGACAGAGCTAAAATGCTCGTCTTGGGACATTCCTAGGTCGAATGCGATGAAAATCGCGTCTTAGGTTGTTTCCTAGGTCGAATGCGGTGAAAATCGCGTTTTTTTCGTTTGCCCAGTCGACAGAGTTGAAAAGTGCATCTTGAGCCGATTCAACGGTCGCCAGAGCTAAAATGAGCGTTTTGGGCCATTCCTAGGTCAAATGCGGTGAAAATTGCGTCTTTGGTTATCTCCTAGGTCGAATAGAGTGAAAATCACGTCCTTTGCTGTTTGCCATGGTGACTTAAGTGAAAAGTGCATATATAGCTGATACCACGGTCGACAGAGCTACAAAGCGCGTTTTGGGCCTTTCCTAGGTCGAATGCGGTGAAAATCGCGTCTTATCTTGTTTTCAAGGTCGAATACAGTGAAAATCACGTCCTTTGCTGTTTACCTAGGCGACAGAGGTGAAAGTGCATCTTGAGCCGACTCCACTGTCAAGAGAGCTAAAATGCGCGTTTTGGGCCATTCCTATGTCGAATGCGGTGAATATCGCGTCTTATGTTGTCTCTTGATTCGAATACTGTGAAAATCACGTCCTTTGCTGTTTGCCGAGGCGACAGAGGTGAAAAGTGCTCATTTAGCCGATTACACGGACGACAGAGCTAAAAAGCGCGTTCAATGCCTTTCCTCGGTCGAATGCGGTGAAAATCGCGACCTATCTTGTTTCCTAGGTCGAATACAGTGAAAATCAAGTCCTTTGCTGTTTCTTCAGGCGAAAGAGGTGAAAAGTGCATTTTGAGCCGATTTCACAGTCGACAGAGCTAAAAGGCGCGTTCTGGGCCATTCCTAGGTCGAATGCGATGAAAATCGCGTCTTAGGTTGTTTCCTAGGTCGAATACGGTGGAAATCGCGTTCTTATCCGTTGGTACAGTCGTCAGAGGTGAAAAGTGCATCTTGAGCCGATTTCACGGTCGACAGAGCTAAAATGCGCGTCTTGGGACATTCCTAGGTCGAATGCGATGAAAATCGCGTCCTATGTTGTTTCCTAGGTCGAATGCGGTGAAAATCGCGTTTTTTTCGTTCGCCCAGTCTATAGAGGTGAAAAGTGCATCTTGAGCCGATTCAACGGTCGACAGAGCTAAAATTCGCGTTCTGGGCCATTCCTAGGTCAAATGCAGTGGAAATCGCGTCTTAGGTGATCTCCTAGGTCGAATACACTGAAAATCACGTCCTTTGCTATTTGCCCAGTCGACAGAGGTGAAAAGTGCATATTTACACGATTACACTGTCGACAGAGATAAAAAGCGCGTTATATGCCTTTCCTCGGGCGAATGCGGTGAAAATCGCGTCCTAACTGGTTTCCTAGGACAAGTACCGTGAAAATCAAGTCCTTTGCTGTTTCCCAAGGCGACAGAGGTGAAAAGTGCATTTTGAGCCGATTCCACTGTCGACAGAGCTAAAATGCGCGTTTTGGGCCATTTCTATGTCGAATGCAATGAAAATCGCGTCTTAGGTTGTTTCCTAGGTCGAATGCGGTGAAAATCGCGTTCTTTTCCGTTTGCTCAGTCGACAGAGGTGAAAAGTGCATCTTGAGCCGATTCCACGGTCGACAGAGCTAAAATGCGCGTTTTGGGCCAAACCTAGGTCGAGTGCGGTGAAAATCGCGTCTTAGATTGTTTCCTAGGTCGAATGCGGTGAACATCACGTTCTTTTCCGTTTACCCAGGCGACAGAGGTGAAATGTGCATATTTGGCAGATTCCACTATCGACAGAGCTAAAATGATCGTTTTGGGCCATTCCTAGGTCGAATGCGATGAAAATCGCGTCTTAGGTTGTTTCCTCGGTCGAATGCGGTGAAAATCGCGTCCTATCTTGTTTTATAGGTCGAATACAGTGGAAATCACGTCCTTTGCTGTTTGCCAATGCGACAGAGGTGAAAAGTGCATATTTAGCCGATTCCACGGTCGACAGAGCTAAAAAGCGCGTTTTTCGGCCTTTCCTAGGTCGAATGCGGTGAAAATCGCGTCTTATCTTATTTCCTAGAACAAATACAGAGAAAATCACGTCCTTTGCTGTTTGCCAAGGTGAAAAAGGTGAAAAGTGCCTCCTTAGCCGATTCCACGGTCGACAGAGCTAAAATGCGCGTTTGGGCCATTCCTTTGTCGAACGCGGTGAAAATTGCGTCTTAGATTGTTCACTAGGTCGAATACAGTTAAAATCACGTCTTTTGCTGTTTGCCGAAGCGACAGAGGAGAAAAGTGCATCTTGAGCCGAATACACGATCGACAGGGCTGAAAAGCGCGTTTGATTCCTATCTTCGGTCGAAATTCGGTGTAAATCGCGTCCAATCTTGTTTCCTAGGTCAAATACAGTGAAAATCACGTCCCTTGCTGATTTCCCAGACGACAGAGGTGAAAAGTGCATTTCGAGCCGATTCCACGGTCGACAGAGCTAAAATGCGCGTATATGCCTTTCCAGGTCGAATGCGGTGAAAATCGCGTCCTATCTTGTTTCCTAGGTCGAATACAATGAAAATTACGTCCTATGCTGTTTGCTAAGGCGAAAAAGGTGAAAAGTGCATCTTGAGCCGATTCCACGGTCGACATAGCTAAAATGCGCGTTTTGGGCCATTCCTAGGTCAATGCGGTGTAAATCGCGTCTTAAGTTGTTTCCTAGTTCGATTGCGTTGAAAATCGGGGTCTTTTCTAATTGCCGAGGCGACAGTGGTGGAAAGTGCATATATAGCAGATTACACGGTCGACAGAGCTAAAAAATGCGTTTTATGCCTTTCATCGGTCGAATGAGGTGAAAATCGCGTCCTATCTTGTTTCCTAGGTCGACTGCAATGAAAATCACGTCCTTTGCTGTTTACCGAGGCGAAAAAGGTGAAAAGTGCATCATTGAGCCGATTCCACAGTCTACAGAGCTAAAATGCGCGTTATGGGCCATTCCTTTGTCGAACGCGGTGGAAGTCGCGTCTTATGTTGTTTCTTAGGTCGAATACAGAAAAAAACCGACCTTTGCTGTTTTCCAAGGCGACAGAGGTGACAAGTGCATCTTCAGCCGATAACAGGGTCGACCGAGCTAACATGCGTGTTTTGGGCAATTCCTAGGTCGAATGCGATGAAAATTGCGACTTAGGTTGTTTCCTAGGTCGAATGCGGGGAAAATCGCGTTCTTTTCCGTTTGCCCAGTTGCCAGAGGTGAAAAGTGCATATTGAGCCGATTCCACGGTCGACAGAGCTAAAATGCGCGTTTTGGGCCATTCCTAGGTCGAATGCGGTGAAAATCGTGTTCTTTTCCGTTTTTCCCAGTCGACAGGGTCAAAAGTGCATCTTGAGCCGATTCCACGGTCGAGTGAGCTAAAATGCGCGTCTCGGGCCATTCCTAGGTCGAATGCGGTGAAAATCACGTCTTAGGTTGTTTCATAGGTCGAGTGCGGTGAAAATCAGGTTCTTTTCCATTTGCCCACTCGACGGAGGTGAAAAATGCATATTGAGCCAATTACACTGTCGACAGAGCTAAAAAGCGTGCTTTATGCCTTTCCTATCTCGAATGCGGTGAAAATCGCGTCCAATCTTGTTTCATAGGTCGAATTCAGTGAAATCACGTCCTTTGCTGTTTGCCAAGGCGACAGAGGTGAAAAGTGAATCTTGAGCCGATTCCACGGTCGACAGAGCTAAAATGCGCGCTTGGGCCATTCCTAGGTCGAATGAGGTAAAAATCGCGTCTTAGGTTGTCTCCTATTTCGAATACAGTGAAAATCACGTCCTTTGCTGTTTGCCAAGGCGACAGAGTTGAAAAGTGCTTAATTAGCCGATTACACGGTCGATAAAGCTGAAAAGCGCGTTCTATGCCTTTCCTCGGTCGAATGCGGTGAAAATCGCGTCCTACCTTGTTTCCTAGGTCGAATACAGTAAAAATCAAGTCCTTTGCTGTTTTCCCAGGCGTCAGAGGTGAAAAGCGCATTTTGAGCCGATTCCACGGTCGACCGAGCTAAAATGCGCATTTTGGGCCAGTCTTAGGTCGAATGCGATGAAAATCGCGTCTTGGGTTATTTCCTAGGTCGAATGCGGTGAAAATCGCGTTCTTTTCCGTTTGCCCAGTCGACAGAGGTGACAAGTGCATCTTGAGCTGATTCCACGGTCGATAGAGCTAAAATGCGCGTTTTGGGCCATTCCTAGGGCGAATGAGTTGAAATTCGCGTCTTAGGTTGTTTCCTAGCTGGAATGCGGTGAAAATCGCGTTCTTTTCCGTTTGCCCAGTCGACAGAGGTGAAAAATGCATCTTGAGCCGATTCCACGGTCGACAGAGATAAAATGCGCGTCTTGTGACATTCCTTGGTCGAATGCGGTGAAAATCGCGTTCTTTTCTGTTTGCCAATGCGACAGAGGTGAAAAGTGCATCTTGAGCCGATTACACGGTCGACAGTGCTAAAAAGTGCGTTCATGACTTTCCTTGGTCGAATGCGGTAGAAATCGCGTCCTATCTTGTTTCCTAGGTCGAATACAGTGAAAATCACGTCCTTTGCTGATTGCTAAGGCGACAGAGGTGAAAAGGGCATCTTGAACCGATTCCACGGTCGACAGAGCTAAAATGCGCGTTTTGGGACACTCCTAGGTCGAATGCGGTGAAAATCGCGTCTTAGGTTGTTTCCTAGGTCGAATGCGGTGAAAATCGCATTCTTTTCCGTTTGCAGAAACAAATACTGAACTACGATTACGTCGAAGAGGTAAGAGTGAACAAACAACGAAACCTAATGGCAGTTGACCTCAACGAGACCACCGAAGAGGAAACAGTAAGACTGGTGAAAATTACTAGCATTGGAAAATTTGCAGTCAGTTGCTATAAACCAAGCTCACAGCCCCCACAATCTACTTCTGGAGTTATTCGACTAATTAACTGTGTGATGTAGATTTAAATGAGCTTATCCCAATTGCCAGCTATTAAAATGCCTAAGTTATAAACATGGTAAGACTGCCAAAATTTTCTAATGGAAAAAACGAGGATTCCCTCGGTGTAAAAGTGCAATTTCAAGGAAGAGATCTCTTAAAACAACTGAAAATAGAATACATGAATTTCCAGGTCAGCCCATCTTCACATCCACCTATCGGATGTTATAAATTTCAACCTCATGGACATTTTGCAAGTGGGTGTACATATGTTAAAAGGTGCTTGATCTGTGGTAGTGGCTACTCAAAAGATAAATGTAATGCCCCCAATCCCCAACTCCAAGGGGAATCATGGGGCCAGCTCTAAAGAATGCCCATTTTTTCAAAATGCTTTTCAAATGCAATCATTGATGAAGGAAGGAATCTCTTTTTCA
Organism: Morinoia aosen; assembly: GCA_030386875.1. Classification (NCBI taxonomy): domain Eukaryota; kingdom Metazoa; phylum Arthropoda; class Malacostraca; order Amphipoda; family Talitridae; genus Morinoia; species Morinoia aosen. The sequence continues at coordinate 39,666,900 of CM059573.1, read as the reverse complement.
GAAGCTAGGAGACAGGTCATGTGTGGGACCATAGATAATCTTGAATCAGACCTATTCAAGATTATCTCAAAGAACAAAAATCACTTCCAATATGACAAGTTCTCAATTGAACAATGAAAAAAATGTCCCCATGCGAGAAAATATACTAACTCCAAACTCAAGGAGTAATGGAAAAACATATGCTTCATCTTTCAAAACCAACTAACTTAAACAAGTGACTGTTCCAACTAAGGTACACCAATCTCAAGGGTCGTACTGTATTCCTAGAAGGATTCCCCAGGTCAAAACCAACCAGCCAAAGTCAAATATACTAGCCTCTCAATTTAATAATCTTTAGCAATCGCAAGAAACAATCTCTAATGAAGATTCAATATGAGCACTGGTAAAAAAAATTGAATCTCACGTGCAAATTATGGTTGATGATTTCTTTTATTGATTGGGTAAATTCATAATGGAAGCGTTCTCATCTAACTTGAATCAAGAAAACAAGTGTAAGAGAGATCTCCTACTTTTCGGCATTACGGGTTTAATGAAACAAAAGTTATGAGTATTCGAATTGTGCAGTTTCCGCTTCAGTTGAAGAGGAAACTGCTAGTGAAAGCTGTCGTGGTGCCTGAAATAAAAACGAAAATTAATTTCAGTAAAGTAGAGAAGGTTGTCCGAAGGGCAGGTCAGTAAAAAGTTGACCTCGCCGATAAGCTGCTAAAGAAAAATAATGCTGGTGCTCTGGATGTTTTATTGGGTGTCGATTCAGCTCATTTTCTTCCCTTTCACTCGTGGAGTTTCGGGATAGCAGATAGGCTATCTTAAGTCTGTTTCTGTAGTGCAGGAGTTATGCTTGCCGAGGACATTGATACGCTGATAGGTAATTTGCATCATTTTGAGCTTGTCAGCGAGTTTGTCACTAAAATTCGTTCCCTCTCCTGACTAGGAAGCGGTACGCCTTGTAATCTTGAAGCTGCTGAGTAAACTAATTGTGTGACGTTTCTCCCTTCTCACTTATTGCGCACAATTCGGTGTTCCGACAATCCTCGGAGAGCACCAAATGGCGCATAGTGTATATAACTAATAACTCCAAAAGTAGATTGTGGGGGCTGTGAGCGTGGTTTATAGCAACTGACTGCAAATTTCCCAATGCTAGTAATTTTCACCAGTCTTACTGTTTCCTCTTCGGTGGTCTCGTTGAGGTCAACTGCCATTAGGTGTCGTTGTTTGTTCACTCATACCTCTTTGACGTAAACGTAGTTCAGTATATATTTCAAACATTGAGCAACTCCCAAAAGATTATAGGTAATTTTTTTTCTTGTTTGCTCCAAGTAATTCATTGCTTGACTCCTGTAGTTGAGTGATCAGCAAGGTACGCATTTTATGTTTAGATGCCGAAGTCTTATTTGTTGGGTACATCTTTTTTCGCTTAACTGGAGTAGTTTTACGAGTTTTTTATGTGTCACAAACGGAGTTTGAGCTTGAGAGGCTCATACTGGTTTTTTCTCTTGTTTTTATAGGATGTTCTTTTTGAACCAAGTCCCCTGTATTAGAGATTCATTTTTTTATTCAGTATTCATTATTTTTTCTCCATCGCTTTGCTCTTCTTCACTGGCAGGATTGGCGGCTAGCAATAGCTCATCTTCGATTTCAGTGCAGGGATCTTCTGACTTTCTCAGATCACCAAACCGTTTTGTTAATGGTAGTTCGGTCATTTCAGATTTCGCAAGTAGCCCCAGAAAAGGGCCACCAGTAGAGAGTTATATAAACAATTAGCAAAGTAAAAGTAGAAATTGTCACTAATAAAAGTAATCAAATACAATATATATATGAATACAGTATAACGTGGTCAAGGGAACGTTGAAAATCCAAACAATTAGTCACACCACCCTCCGCACCTCCTCCAACCCCAACTAAAATCCCGTAACGTTGCTCACCACAGATGGAGAGGAGAGAGCCGGTTGCGCATGTAATGAAAATAATCAATGAATGTTATTACGTTTGTTCTTGAAATTACTTCTACCTTTTCAAAGAAGCTTGGCAAAAAGCAGTCTTTTCTCAATGAAAGTAACTATCTGAAAGAAGAAGTAATTAATTATACAGTGACAAGAAACATAAACTATTTAAGTTTTCAAAATTGTAAAACATTATTGCAAAATCTCCATATCAGCGTATGCCCACGTAGGAACTGGAGAGTGAGTAGAAGATAAAAATTAAACATGAAAATGAAATAGTGAAATACAATGACCCCTTTAAAAAACCAAACAATATAAAAGGAATAACTTTTGAAATGAGCTGAAATTTTTATTATTAATACACGTTAACTTGACCTAAAGAGTAGGAAGTAAACACAACAAAGACATTAATTTGAAGTACTACATATTGCTGAAATTATCAACTAATATTTCTGTAATTAACATCAGAATAAGCCAATTGTATTTTCATTATCAATATTCAAGAGTGATAATATAACCATGGCTTCTGGTTTTGGCAAAGACTAGTCACTATCAATGTATCATAACCTAAAGAATAGAAATATATATGATCACAACATAACTTTAGGTGTCTGCAAAGTTAGTCATTAACAATCAATGCAATAATGCGTAACCCATAGAAACACTAGAAAGATCATTTCCAGGAATCACTGGTATAGAACATAGACACCGCATATTTTTCAACTTTTCAGTAAACTATATTAACTCTGTTGGTTTACTTTTGGTTTTAAACAATTATAAATAATTTACAGCATAAATTAGAAACAAAGGTACCAAAAATAGCGACTCCAGCCTCGACTCCACCATATCTGAATGAACGACTCCAAATCCACCACATTTAGAAAACCTACTCCGACTCGATCTTAAAACATGCCATTCCGGTATCTCCGACTCCGACTTCGCAACCCTGGTAGAAACTGCTTGCTCTAATTTCATAAGGAGTGCGTATTTTTTGTTCCTTTTTTGAATGATTTTTAGTTAGGCTTGCAATGTATAAATATATAAATAGATAACATCTTACATAGTGTTTTAAATTTTTAAACGATAAATAAATTTCATTATACAGCTTTTGTTTTCATTGGTCAAGTGTACCATATGGTCACTTTTCCCAGTGGTCACATTACACCAAGTGGGCTAAGAAATTGCCTTTTTTTATCAGTTAGAATATATTTTTCTCTGTATAATCAAGTGTTACCTCCTAAACATACTGCAATCGTGCTACAGCAATCAAAAATAATTTTTAAGTGAGAGAAAAAAGTGGTCGCGAAAGAGTTAAGCTAAGTAATTCCTCGAGAAATCTAACTATGAATTATTGATCTAACAATGAAAGAGTTAGAAATAATATTTTTGTAAATTCATTTCGGAGATACGGCTGGGGAATTGCGATACTCGCAGTTCTATAATCGTGAAGTCAACCGCCCTGGTAGACATGCAAACTCCTGCACACCTTTGTTTACAAATATTAGCTTCGGTCCTGTCTCCAATTTGTATAGTCCAAACAGCAAATATGATGATTTTCAATCACCTATCCCCTTTAGATAAATTATAAGTCTTACATCAGTAGAGAATCTAATTTTTAAAATGATTTATGCTCATTATATCTTTTTTATCCAGTAATATATTAATGAATGATAAAGCTATGGCAAGGAATAGGAAAAGAAAAAAATATCTGATCAACTCCAAAAAGCCTAAAACCCTATCATCTGTTAAAATTTGAAATTGAAATAATGATCTAGTTTTAACGTTCAGAGTTATAAAAGCCGCCGTCTCTTGCCGCTGTCTTGATTGTCGGTAGACTCGGTCGCTGTCGGACGTGCGGGGAAAATGGCTCAGTAATCGTTTACAATGCAAAGGAAAATAATCTAACCAAGCATGAAAATCACACTATCTGTGAATATGTTTCCTACCCTGTAAACTGCGAAATGAAAAAAATAACTGTTTTCTTGTTCTACTTAAATCAGTGAAATTTACATTCGAAGCCAACAAAGCCGTGCTGACAAGCAGTGTGAAATGTTGTGCTCGTCCCAGTCTCAAACGATAAGCCTGTCTGAAGTGTCCTTGTTCTTTCAGTCTTCTGCGGGAACATGTTCACTTCCTATGCTGTTTTTTTCACTTCCTACGCAGCCAAATGCGCGAGTACTTTTTTTGAGTTTTGTACCTCCGTTTCCTACCGCCACCGATATTTTAAAATGAGCTACGCATTTCAAAAAGAATAATGGGTGCACGAGAAGTTGAAAAGCATTCACAATCACCTGGGAAAATGGGATAAAACAGTGCAACTTATCTCGAATTGAAATTCAAATATGTTCTCACTCAAAGCGCTAGTCATCCTACAGACCATATGTTTCTGCTGATCTTACAAAATTACCGCAGCGAAAGGAAGCCCATCCGAACAAAGGAATAGACTGATGATATAACTGCTCACTGCGATATGCTTCCCTCTATAATCAATGAGACCAAAATTTAAAAAAGCATGCCGCACACTGTCTCAGATCGGACGCGTCAGATCAGAAACGAAATATTTGAAAGAAATTGAAAACGAACGTTTGTACTTGTCAACGCTCACTGCCTCAGATCAGAACCGAAGCGAAGCTTCAGATCGGAACCGAACTGCCTCAGAATTCTTTGAAGGATATTTTTCCGAAAGTTTTGAAGCGTCTGACGGGCTACGCATGCGCAGAACGGCTGCTGCCGGTGTGTTTGAGGGGGTTGCCGAGGAGTACCTTCTGTATGCGATAGCAGTTCACAAAATTTTTCATGGCTCATGCGAAAATATTGGAAGAATTTATCATTGCCTTGCATTAAATGCGGAAACAATGTTTTGTATTCCCCTCCTACCTCTCTTGAACCAAATATATCGTGCACCCACTTTCTTTTTTCTTTGCTCCTTTTTCTTCTTTCTTCTCCTTTCCAGTTTTTGGTGCTAGAAACAGCACTAATACTTTTTCATCACTGCTGAGCGGTGAGTCGCTCATCTTATGGAAATGGAATTGAGGTAATGCTTTAATTATTTTCTATGGTTTTGAAGAACGTAAAGCACGATTTTCTTCTGTCAATGCTAACTGAAAACTGGCTATGTCGGTTCCGTTCTGATGGCTTCTGCGCCTGTGTGCGAGCTGAACGTCGTTTCTGTTCTGTTCTGAGGCTTCGGAAGCTTCGGCACCGGTTCCGTTCTGAAGCAGTGTGCGACAAACTTAAATGTGCTGTTCCTCAATATTTCATAACATCACATTTTGCACCTGATTCCATTCTGTTGAATAATTAATTCGAATAAAGACGTTCTGATCTAGAACAGGAAATGACTCCTCAACTTCGAAAATCCATCAGTAGGGCTATCTAAGGTAAACGCCCTATGACTCTGTTTGAGCCTGAGTTATTCAGTGTAACCCTTCTAGAGTGACAATCTTTCTTTATCTCCACATTACGTGTCTGAGGTTAAAAAGGTTCATCGTGCTTGGTCATCATCGATGCTTAGGAGGTAAGTGAGAGAAGTGGTAGAGTTTGGCACTGAGTGTGCCAAAGAAGAACAGAATTGAAAAGGAAATGGATAGTAGAACACAAAGGACACAACTCGTGAGCATGATTAGGTTCGTACGGTTCTATTGTTAGGAGTTTGTTAATAATATGAAGAATAAATTTATCATGGCTGTGTTGAGTGTTATGGGGTTGTGCGGTGTCGGGGATGTTTGTTTGAAATTACCTACAGTGAAAAATGCCCCCTGTGTGTATCTGTTATATTGTGGGTTAGATTTATGAGTTCTGCCCTTTCTAATAAATTTTGAAGCGATGGGAGAAGGTTTAGGGGTCCTAGCTGCCCTCCTTCCTAATAAATGGAGCCAGGCCTACCCTCGCTGATTCCCTAAGAATATATAAATAGAATCAAGTTTATACCTCATATTCAAAATCTATAGCCAGGTCTCAATTAAATATTTTCTTAACAGTAGGTCCCATCCTTCCTGGTCATGAAAATTACATTTGTACATTTCACAATTACTTAACACTTCATCAACTAATCTGAACTAAGTGGTTACTGAACTAGAAGGGATTTACATACAGAGGGGTTTGGTAGATACGAATTTGAATTACTACTGCATGAATTAAGAAGGAAATTGTTTGATGTAATTAACAGTACATTGCAAACAATAAAATGATAATGGAATTGCAAAGAAAAATTCGATATACGAATCGATTGAATACATAGGAAAATAAATTATAATTGTAAACTCAGCAATTGTTTTTTTATTCGAGGAATCGAGGAAAACGGTAGGCTGTGTTGTTTGAGGGGTAACTCAAGCCATCACAACTTGAAGAAAATCCTGTAAATCCTCGAGGGACAGTTGAACTGGGTAAAAAAAATGCTTTGATGACGGTTATAGGTATGCCAGGTTAATGAACATGGATTTGAAACCAAATTCACATGACACGCGTGACCGTTCTTCGAGTTGTCAGAGCATGTTGAAATCATGCGTTATATCCATATTTATATTAAATCCAGATGGTGAAAGTGAACTAAATCAGGCGCGAACAGCTATGGAGAGATGTACGAGACTTCAAAACTCACAAAAAAATTGAATTTCTAAATACCTACATATAACAGAGCATTCACATTATTCATGCTACACGTAACTACTAAAGAGTTTCTACGACATATTTAACTTAATTTTGCGCGATTACTTCAAATAAAACTAAAGTTCCCATGAAAATTCTCATAAGTTACTCATCATGACATATTGATGCAGGCAAAAGATGACAAAATGAAGGAACAATAACCACTACATTTTTAATTCGCTTCATGGACGTACCAATATCATCATATTGTGAAATAAAGAAAATTAAGGTTCTGTATGTTGAAAATTTCTACCCACTTCATGGCCAGATATTTTTTGCACACGTGTATCAGAAATAATGATTGAAGAAATAAAAATTTGAAGATTAGGCGACATGAATGTAGATGTTAACCACAAACTACAGCTTAACTAGTTCATCCGTAAAAAACAAAGAAGTCTAGATTTGAAAATAATAGTTATTAAGGATTGTCTAATATAATATTGGTAGAAGTGATGGAAATAGAAGGTAACCCATTTATGATAACCTATGCCAATGCACATGACAATCGTACGATAGATTTCACTATAGTGTATCCTAACACTGTAACAGTAGCCTATTGGTTAGACACCACAGATAATATAGGTGATTGACATAGATAGACACACACAGTAAGAGCAATCATTGACACATCAATATAAAATATAAGCAAATAGGGACTCACCTCTTTGATAGCTCTAAGCTATAAATATACTGAAATAGACATGTGGCCAGTGAGATATGAGCGGAGATAGATGGGAGCTATAGAATAGAGTAGAATAGAATTAGTAGTAGGTAGTTAGAAAAACTTAAAGAAAGATACTTAGCCACAGTGGATAATCTCTATACACACTTGCAGTCAACAATTATTCAGAATAAAAAATCCTCTTAGGACGAATATGTGCTCAAAAAGATAACCTCTCGTGACTTTCCCTTTGTTTTCAAATAATTACTCAATTCTATAAAGTCATAGCGCGATTCTTTCGCTAGCACCCTATGCTCAAAGAGCAGCCCTGGCTTCTCCAACTGGCCCTGAAAGAACAAAAAACTTTCTATACTCCAGAAATGCTTCGAGCATGAGCATCAGTGTGGCACCAACCAATTACCTCATCAAGTCAATTTTTCGCCGTTCAGCTCGTTTTCGCAGTGTGTCACGTTCGTAATCCTTGGCGTGACTTGTGAGAGTATGTGTAAGTCAGTGCATCTAATCAACATGAAGATGGTCTGCTAAATGAGCAACCCGCTCGTGGAGGGATGGGGATAGGACGGCGACGCTTCGGGGGAGCGGTCGTTTCCCGCAAGCGATGAAGACGTGGCACAGGGCTACCTTCTCGTCACTACGGAGACTTAAGGACCGAATTACTGTTATGGTAGGTTGCAGTGATTGATAGCGCTATGTCCAGTCAACCTGTTCAGTAATTCTGGTCAATGTGAAGTTTAATGCAATCACGGAAAATAAGAATTCCGATCTTAGGAATCACTATAGCAACCCATTTAAGAACGTTTTACATGAATGACATTCTGCTCGCTGATGCGTTATTTTCGAATAATTGAACTTTGAAGTTGGCCTTTGCGCCAAAGGAAGCGAGCGCGTGAAACGGAATTTAATTAATAACGGAAGCTATTACAAACGTAAAGAGGTTGGGTCGTGAGGGGGAGGCACAGTTCTTCTAGTGAAAATTATAAATAAAGCTTCTAACCCACCCATTAGGGTGACGACCTCAATCTTGTTGACATCGGTTCCAAGATGGCGGCGCCCATGGTGGTCGCCATGTTAGACCCGATGTAAACAAGATTGCGGTCGTCACCCTAATGGGTGGTTTAGAAGCTTTATTTATACTTTTCACTAAAAGAACTGTGGCTACCCCTCACGACCCAACCTCTTTACGTTTGTAATAGGGGGTTAGCTTCCGTTTTTAATTAAATTACGCTCGTTTCCTTGGGCGCGCGACGGCCAACTTCAAAGTTCAATAATTCGAAAATAACGCATCAGCGAGCAGAATGTCGTTCATGAAAAACGTTCTTAAATGGGTTCCTTTAGTGATTGTTTGGAATATCATTATCAATTTCCGTGATTGCATTAAACTTCACATTGACCGTAATTCTTAAGGACAGAGTCCCCAATTGGAACTTTTTTTCATTATTGAACTTGGAGGAATAAATTTTGGTATACTTATAGAAAATGCAATTTAGAATCGCTTATATTCTATAACAAAAATGCAATTTTCCTTGAAGGAAACGAGATATTCATAGAAAACGGTGTTTGTGTTTTTTTTTCAAAATGCTTCTTGTCGAAGAGTTTTCAAGCTACAGTGATGATTTTGGTATCATTGGATGCGGAAAGACGTGGACACTTCAAAAACTCTAATGGTTTTTCCCAATTTTTCCGTTTTAAACAAAAAAAAGAAAAAATTGAGAGCAAACCAAATTTTCGAAAAATTTCGGGTTTATGAAGTCATAACTTTTGATCAAAAATTTTTTTCGAAAAAAATTCAAACTATTAGAATGCCCACGTTTTTTCGCATCCAATGATACCAAAATCATCCTTGTAGCTCAAAAACTGTAAGAGAAGAAGCATTTTGAAACCCGAAAGTATATTGTTTACATTATAAGCAAAACAAAGAAACATGAACAATATAAAAAAAAAATTTAAAATTTTTGATTCAGGTTAGACCCCTGAAATTATTATGGAGTAATACAGAGACATAGGAAATGACATAGCAACGACGCGCCGTGAATAAAGTGCCAAGATGAAGGTGTAACATGATAAAATACCCCTTCCCCCCCATTTTTCAAACTCCCCTAGCGGGCGAACGAGTGAACGTACGAGTCTCATTTTTTCACAGGATGTGTCTGACCTCCTACACTTCATATTGTAGCAAAAAATTCCAATTGTGAAATTATCGCCAAAATCCAGGATCCAATAGGGGACTCTGTCCGTAAGTACTTAACCAAGTAGAAGGTCCATCACTCTGGCCTAATAAATAAATAAGAAGAACATGAAGGGTTCTCGCCCACTTAAGCATACTATGAGCGATATATGCTACTTAGCCATCCCATATGCTATTTAGCCATCCCATATGCTACTTTGCCATCCCATATGCTACTTAGCCATCCCATGTGCTACTTAGCCATCCCATTTGCTACTTAGCCATCCCATATGCTACTTAGCCATCCCAAATGCTTCTTACCCATCCCATATGCTACTTAGCCATCCCAGATGCTACTTAACCATCCCATATGCTACTTAGCCATCCCATATGCTACATAGCCATCCCATATGCTCCTTAGCCATCCCATATGCTACTTAGCCATCCCATATGCTACTTATTCATCCCATATGCTACTTAGCCATCCAATATGCTACTTAGCCATCCCATATGCTACTTACCTATCCCATATGCTACTTAGTCATCCCATATGCTACTTAGCCAGCCCAAATGCTACTTAGCTATCCCATATGCTACTTAACCATCCCATATGCTACTTAGTCATCCCATATGCTACTTAGTCATCCCATATGCTACTTAGTCATCCCATATGCTACTTAGCCATCCCATATGCTACTTAGCCATCCCATATGCTACTTAACCATCCCATATGCTACTTAGTCATCCCATATGCTACTTAGCCATCCCATATGCTACTTAGCTATCCCATATGCTACTTAGTCATCCCATATGCTACTTAGCAAGCCCAAATGCTACTTAGCTATCCCATATGCTACTTAACCATCCCATATGCTACTTAGTCATCCCATATGATACTTAGCCATCCCATATGCTACTTAGCCATCCCATTTGCTACTTAGCCTTCCCATTTGCTACTTATCCATCCCATATACTACTCAGCCATCCTATATGCTACTCAACCATGCTATTTCCTTCATGCTATCTAGCCATGCTATTTAGCCATGCTATTTCCTTGATGCTATTTAGCCATGTTATTTAGTCATGCTATTTCCTTAATGCAATTTAGCCATGCTATTTCCTTAATGCTATCTAGCCATGCTATTTGCTTAATGCTCTCTAGCTATGCTATTCAGTCATGCTATTTCCTTAATGCTATCTAGCCATGCTATTTAGCCATGAAATTTCCTTCTTGCTATTTAGCCATGTTATTTAGCCATGCTATTTCCTTAATGCAATTTAGCCATGCTATTTAGCCATGCTATTTCCTTAATGCAATTTAGCCATGCTATTTAGCCATGCTATTTAGCCATGCTAGTTCTCTAATGCTGTCTAGCCATGCTATTTCCTTAATGTTATCTAGCCTTGCTATTTTGCCATGCTATTTCCTAGCTATCAACTTCCGAAGATGCATAAGGGAAAGCATACTATTTGCTCTTAGTGTTCTTTCGTAAAACTTTGTTTAACCGCACCGAACAAACCTAACTTAATTATTTGTTCGCAGCCCGTGATCTTCCTCCTTGTGGACCCCCATGGGCTAGTCGTTGAGACGCGCTCCGCTCCCGACGTCACTTCGTCGGTTACCTCTGCGATGCGGGGATACTTAACGCATGATTTCAACATGATAAGAAAATTCAAAGAAAGGTCACGCGTGTCATGTGAATTTGGATTCAAAGCCATATGTGCGGCCATCTCCGCACATGTCTGTATTCCGCGTCGTTCTGTATCTGTACGACACTTATATAAAGGCTGCTAATGTCGAAGCCAGTTGCTCAATCTACCGATTCCCATCCTGCTGTCAACACCTAGTGGAATAAACTCGCCAAGCTTCCCCAGTGTTTCTCTGCCCGCACATTAAGTGGTGGCCAACGTATGTTGCGATTCGAACTCACATTCGCATAAGTGTTACCCGAAGATCAAGTTCTCCGTGAAGATAGTTTTGAACAGTATAAATCCAAATGTGTTCCAGCGAAAACAACCAGCTCTGGCAACCTGAAGAAACAGTCATTGTGTTTGGAATCATTGTCTCTAAAGAATTGTTGACGGAAGCTTACTGTAGATTTACAGTATTTCTTAATTTATACTCACCCCTGCGTACCAAAATTTTGGTCTACGAGTGTGAAAACGACACTATCGAATTGGTTTTTCAAGTCAAAATTGCAGCGTTCCCAGCGTCAAACATTGAGTGAATTTTACATCTACAAGAAGTGAATTCACATCCACAAGTACTAAGAACAATTTGTTTTGTGTGAAATAAATTACTACGATTGCACCAAGAACAGTAGCAGTGACTGTAGCAGTGAGGAGACACGAACTTTCATTTTTAAAGTGTAATTTCTTCAACGTGGTGCACAGCATAAACGCAGTATAATCTTGCTGTACCAGCCGACAACGTTGCCTACAGCATCACAGCGTCCCATCATTGCCTGCAAGAGACGTGATCAGCTGTCTTCAGTTTTTTACACAGTTAAGTCTTTTGTGGAAAAATTTTTTTCTTTGTTTTGTGCTATCTCGCTCTGTCCCGAGCAGCTAGTCTTCTTTGTTGCACTTATTGCCGTGGTTTTTTTTACCACGCCCGCTTCCTGTACAGCTGAAATCGCTGAGTCGCAGTTTGCACTCAAAATCAGTTGCATTCTGAGAGTTGTGAGAGAGACACGTTGTCCAACGAATCTGGAACGTAGCTGGTTACCAGTCTTTCACTTCAATTGCAACGTACGTGTCAAATTTTAATTGCCATTTGAATAGGAGTGTTAGTAGAAGTGTGTGATTCACCTCGATTTCAATTTTTGAAGCTTTAATGTGATAGAATTTCACGTTCTTTGCTGTGGAGGAGCAATTTTTTTTTGTTAACGCCTTGTCGTAAGCCTCGGCATTCACGAGCACTCTGCACGTTTTATTAAGAAATCACAAGGATTTGCACTGATTGTGGTGTTTGGAAGTGCCACTATTTACTGAATTTAATTGGAAGTATTGGTTACGTAATTTTATTAGCGTTATTGATGACTAGAGATTAACGCTAGTTCATTTTCTATGTAGTTTGTACGTATTAGAAGCTACTATATTCCTAGTTACTATTTGTGATTATTAATTCAAGTGGGATTATTAATTTTTTGTGGTTCTTCAAGGTGTATGTTTCATTAATTTTTGGGTGTTGTAAATGCATTTACGGTGTTTATTATCATTTTAACTGTTTTTAGGGTGTTTATTATCATTCTCGGTGTACGATATTAATTTTTAAATGAATTTTAACTGATTTTGGTAGTGAATTGTTAATTTTTAGTAGAATAGGATATTTTTCGAGGAAAAACGACACATGTCGGATTTCTCTGATTCCTTGGACAGTGAGGACGAAGTAGTACGAACTAAACCTACTGTAACTAAATACGGACGAGTGAGTAACCCAGTAGTTAGCAAGATGACGACTCCTAACACAGCGGCTCCTAACACAGCAGGGCCTAATGCTAGTGCTGGACCTAGTAATGTTAACACGACACAACTTGCACGTGACATCGCTGCAAATCTCAATGTTCCTTCTGTCGGTACAATAATGACTAATGCCGAGCTTCCAACTTTTCGTGGAAGACGCCGTTTGCATGATGGGGAGTTCCTAGAGAATAAGACATTTTCGACACATATTCAAAATCTTAAGGCCTATATGAGCCTGTTGCCAGATGCTACTAGTGATGATCGTAAGAAGGAATTTTTGGTACGATCTGCAAACAAGAACATCGGCGATTTCAATAGTGTAGTAACTAAGTTAGTAAATACCGATTTACATTATTCTTTCGATCAGGTCGTTCAGATACTAGAGGACATTTACGTCTCGAAAGGAGAGAAGAGTATCCATGCATTAGCTTGCGATCTAAATGAGTTGAAGTTAGTTAAAAACAATGCACTTGCTGCTCAGATCGTGAACGCATTTTCAAAAATAAGGAAGCTAACAGAGAGTATTCTTAGTTCAAACTCACTCGGGTGGCAGCGCCACGCTTATTTCCAGAACTGCACCACGCAGGCTGAGTTAAAAAAATTCGTAGGCGACAGCATGTCGTACAGTCTGGCGTTGGGGGTTCTAGGTCCTTTATTTGATGAGACGTTCGCTAGAAAAATTTTTGAAACACAATTTTCGACTGCAGAGGAGCTGTTAGCCAAGTTAATTTCCGCGGTGCGAAGCCAGAGCGAGTCTAAGAAAATACTAGCGCAAAAGTATCCTGTCAGACAGGAGAGCGAGAGTTACGTAGGTGAAGTAACTAGTGAATTCGAGGAAGTTTTGGAGGAGCCAGATCAATTCCAAGAGAACGAAGTGTACTACGGAAGTATAGGAAATTACCGTAGGAATTTCCGATCAGGGGCACGTAGGATTGTACCTAGGCCCTGGCTCGCACGGAATCCTCGCTCAAGAGGTAGAGAGTTTAACAGTTATGTAGGAGATAGAGGAAATGGATACCTAGAGTGTAATATGATGAAATCAGATAGTAGTAGTTCTGGTTCTGTACAATTCGCAGGAAATTCAGGAAATTCAGGAGGAAATTCAGGAACGAAAAAACCAGGATCCCCATACTGGCCACCACTTAATGTGCGGGCAGAGAAACACTGGGGAAGCTTGGCGAGTTTATTCCACTAGGTGTTGACAGCAGGATGGGAATCGGTAGATTGAGCAACTGGCTTCGACATTAGCAGCCTTTATATAAGTGTCGTACAGATACAGAACGACGCGGAATACAGACATGTGCGGAGATGGCCGCACATTCAGGTTCACCAACCTGGCATAACTAAAATAGTCATCACAACGTTTCTTTCAGCCAGTTCAAATGTTCCTCGATGATTTACTCGCGGGTTCGTATCCCAGCGCTGGCACGGAGATTTTCCCCGTTGGGTATAAGGAAAAGCTCAAGCACAATACCCCACTCAACCCAGGTGTCGGAAATGGGTACCGGCTTTACGGGGGAACCGTCATGGTGTCCTATATATAGGGTTAGTTATATGACATTTGAAAAACCAATGCTAAGATCATATGTATCAGGCTTGATTGGAAATAAAGCATCCCAAAGATGCCGATGTTAACCTAACCTTTACAATATATACTCAAAGTTGTTATGGCTTGAGTTACCCCTCAAACAACACAGCCTGCCGTCTTCCTCGATCCCTCGAATTAAAAACAATTTCTGGGTTAACAATTCCAATTTATTTGTACAAATGTACCAGCCGTGTAATGCCCCGGAAAAATTCCAGAATACCCTATTACTACAAATCTGGAGTTGAATGTTAAAGTAATTTTTGTACTCTAAAGCACCTTTTCATAAAAATATTAATAATAGATAATTTTCAGCTTCTTACAAGACGAGTTGTTGGAGTCTTTCTGGCAACATTCACGCTCTTCAAGCGGTGTTCGTCAGCCAGTGGTTCATTGTTCCGCTAGACCTTGTAACGTTAAGACCAGTGCCTAATAAGATCGTCGGGTAAGTTCTGCTACACATGTTCCCTATATACAATGTCACATGGAAGCCATATGGTAACGATATTGATTGTCCATGTTTTCCATATAGGTTCTACGTGCCCATGCTATGTGGAAACCGTATGTAGTTTTGGAGAGTGGCCCCATGTGGTACCCACATGGTTAGGACACGTGTAGAGGATGTGGGTCCTACATGGAAACCATGGCCCTCTATCCCTCGCTTCTGCCAGCTAGGATCCATGTGGTAATCACGCATGGGTTCCATCTATAACTCAAACAGACTAACCATGAATTCTACCGACGTGTATTATACATTGTTTCCATGTGGTTATCAAAGTTGGTTAGTGGCTCCGGTATGACGGTGCCGCTGATATTGCCACGTTTTGTAGCAGATGACCTATTGAGAACACGTTCCCCCAAAATGCCATTCTCATCACACACTGAACCTTGGTACAATACATAGTTAATTGGTTATGTTAAGTAAACTGATCGCAAATGTTTCGCGATTTGCTTTGAAGTAATTTATCAGCCGGTACAGTAATTAGCGGCAAAAGGAATGACATCTCTGTATTCATAGGGTTGCATGACAGCCTCCACCCCTCGTTGTCGCATGTTTTAGTGACATATATATCTAAGTATTATACTCATATTTATGTCACAAGGCTGTTAATTCACATAGGCGTACATGCAATGTGCATGAAACTTCAACCGACGATCACGGAGCAACTTGCGAATTGAGATATTTTTTTTCAGAGTGTAGAATGTAGGTTAGCAGCCAAGCTGAGATGCAATGAATAATTCCATTATTCAAACATTTCGAATTTTCTTTATACTTATCGACTTGTAATTTGAGAAATTCAAAAATTGTATTTTACTAAAATTACAGCTTTCAAATACGACCGAAAACTATGAACCCTTCTTGGTATAACTCATACCACGCTATACCGGGTGTCCCGACCAAAGTCTCCCCGACATTTTAATTGATTATATTTCCGTTTTAAATGAATATATTTGAAATATATATTTCCCCAATTTAATAACTTTTGTTTCCTTTTCGAATGATTTAGGATTTTAAGTTTTTGGCAATCGTTTACTAACCACTTTACAGTGATCGATTTACAGAATGAGGTAAAACTAATTGTTCAAAGGAAAAATTTTAAAAACAACAGTCGGGTTCTTCTTCATTCCTCAATACATACTGTAAAAATAATTTCACAATGGTGTATCCTACATACCACCAAGTATTTAAACCGTCTGAGAGGTTATTCACTTCCTTTATTCATCATTTGAAGACACCTAAAATGCAGCTCATTACGATCAAAACATTTTCATGGTAATGGAACATGAAGAAACGAAAAAATGTGAATAAGTTAGAGAAGCATTTAATTTTCATCTAATTTTCTAACTGCGCGATACACAGTCTTCTTATCAGGAGAGTCCCTTCCGGGAATTTTTCATTAAATGCTCTTATAACGTTTTCACAGTTTTTCGTTGCTTCATATTCCAATACGATGAAAATTCTTTGATAGTTATTGAGCTGCATTTTAGTTGTCTTCAAATGATGATATTAGGAAGTAAATAACCTCTCAGATGGTTTAAATATTCGTGGTATGTAGGATCCATCATTGTGAAATTATTTTTAACAGCAGGTATTGAGAAATGAAAAAGAACCCCAGTGTAGTTTTAGAAACATTTCCTTTGAACAATTAGTTTTTCTACCTCTTTCAGTAAATCAATCTCTGTAAAGAGGTTATTGAATGATTTTAAAAAACAAAAATTATTCAAAAAGGAAACAAAACCACCTACATTGTGACAAAAACGCAGTTCAAATATGCTAATTTGAAGCGGTGGTATAATCAATTAAAAAGTCGGGGACATTTTTATGGGACCCCCGGTATAGGTATTCATGGTAAAAGCACGTTCATTAAAGGGACCGTCCGGGTTTGAGACCTTTTTTTGTCCGATTCGTTTGAAAATTGGCCAGTATATGTCTTTTGCGAAAGTAAACCTTTTTTACTCATGTCATTTTTTCGATTTAGGCCTTAGTTTTTTTTGACGAAAAATGTGTTTTTGGTATATTTTTATTAATATTTCAGATTGGAACTCCTCCTTCAGTTTTGATGCTAGAACAAAAACAAAGACAGTTTTAGAACCCTTGGAACATTTCTAACAAACTCAAATTCGGCTTTTTTTCATATTCAAATTTTTTCTATTTTTTCGAAATTTTTTGAAATTTCAAAAATCAGCCACTTTTTCTTGTTTTTAGAGCTATATATGTTTTCAAAGAATTCGAATTTGGAAAAAAGCCGAATTTTAGTTTGCCAGAAATGTTTCAAGGATTCTAAAACTGTCTTTGGATTTGTTCTAGCATCAAAACTCAAGAACTAGTCCCAGGATGAATGTTGAAAATTAGAAGTGTGTGACATTTCTAATTTTCAACATTCATCCTGGGACTAGTTCTTGAGTTTTGATGCTAGAACAAATCCAAAGACAGTTTTAGAATCCTTGAAACATTTCTGACAAACTCAAATTTGGCTTTTTTCCAAATTCGAATTCTTTGAAAACATATATAGCTCAAAAAACAAGAAAAAGTTGCTGATTTTTGAAATTTCAAAAATTTTCGAAAAAATTGAAAAAAATTGAATCTGAAAAAAAGCTGAATTTGAGTTTGTTATAAATGTTCCAAGGGTTCTAAAACTGTCTTTGTTTTTGTTCTAGCATCAAAACTGAAGGAGGAGTTCCAATCTGAAATATCAATAAAAATATACCAAAAACACATTTTTCGTCAAAAAAAACTAAGGCCTAAATCGAAAAAATGACAGTAGTAAAAAAGGTTTACTTTCTCACAAGACATATACTGGCCAATTTTCAAACGAATCGGACGTAAAAAAGGTCTCCACCTATGGACGGTCCCCTTAATTTTTTCCGGAGCAGATATCCGCCAAATTAATTTGGAATGGAAAAAACTGGCGGTCAGGGAGTAATTTTTTGTTCAATTTTGCAACGATTTTTAGAAAAAAATTAATATCCACTGAAATACTATGACAGCGGACTTCAATATTCAAACTCAAAAATTCATGATACTAGATGAATTGTTCAGTTATGAATTGTAATTTTTTATGAAAACAAATCAAATTCCTATAATAAAATGGCAGCGCAAACTTCATCATTCAAAATAAAGGAATCGTACAAGCTGAATTGTTCATTCTTGAATTTTGTTAACATTTCTTAGAAGCATATTAAATTTCTTTTAACATAATGACAGCGCAAACCTCAATGCTCAAATTTAAAACATCATAATTCTGTGTGAGTGAACTATGAAGAATGAATTCAATTATCAAATACATAAACATTTCTAACAGTTCACTTCTAATACATTCAAATTCATATTTGATAGTTGTTAATACATGGATATGTATTTGAAGGTGTAAATTTGTTCTTCATACATTTCTATTTTATCAAGGCAAAGCATTGACAAAATGAATTATACTAACAAACCTCATCCATATTGTGAAGACTGATAAGCCCTAAAAATAATGGTCAACGAAGAAAATTACGAAATGAGGAATAATAAACAAAATTTCTCAAAGCAAATCATTGAACTGACGGATTTCTCATAGTATTTCAAAGTAATATGCTTCCTTATATATATATATATATAAAAATATATAAAACGTTCAAAAATGCTATTTCAATTATGACTAGTTTGGTACCACAATATGAAGTAAAAGCTATAATATTCTTTCTGCAAAAGTGGAGAAATGGTGTAGAGTTATCGAAAGGCTTGTAAATGTATATGAATTAAAACTCTGCAGATTATTCTTACACGATTTCCAGTAATATATCACTTCCCATCACAACGGAGCGCTTATGAGAGAAAATGTTGCATTAAAATAAAATGTTGTTAATGACCTGTCAATGACCGAAATTAGCTACAGTTCAACAGAAAGTAATTTACCAGCTATATCGTCTTAACCAGCAACGCATCAGAACTAAGCTCAGATTTAATGTCTCCAATATCGACAGTGAATAGCTTGTTTCATTAATTATCCCTTTCATTTACTAAGATTCACTAATACCATGAAGTGAATGATGTTTCTTGAAATATAGAGGAGCACAATGGAAGGGTAAAAAGCACAAGTAGGACAAGCGCAAGATTCTCGATTTTTTCGAAAACCGTCAACAACTATGCTAAGCCTCAGAACCTACTTTAAAACGAAAGGCTATGTTCTTAAATAGGCGTGAAGCGTAGTAGGATAAGCGCATCGTTTGCTATTTTCTATTCGCCGCCACTTGAACAGAAAACGAGTTTTATATGACATCCTCAGTTAAATCATTTAGCTAGCATTTGAGCTCAAAATGATCTTAGTACATAATGTGAAAAGTTTTCATTCTTGTTATTTCACTACTGCAGCTTTCATATGAAAATCACTGATTTTGTATTGCATAACTTTTGTACATGAATTGATAAAGTTTATGAAACCTCATTTTGTTGCTTGTATTATCAATCATTTGTGTTACATCAGGTAAAATTCTTAAATCAATATTCATAACTTACTGCCATTGCGTCAAAAGTTCCCACTGACAAACATATAAACACTCATACGCTTAAAATCTGTTATTCAAATTAGCTCTTTCAGCGCAACTTCCCCACACGTCCGAAATTCTCCGTCATCTATTACCGCAGCACTTTGTATTTTAACAACAAAAAAGTCCAAAACATTTATTGCGCCATTTAACAAATAAACTTTGCATTTCCAATGCAAAGTGCCATATTTTCTCAACAACTTTCAAACTATCACGAACAATATAATTCATAATTAATTCTCAGCGCAATAATATTGCCATGATACTACCTGCAGTTAAGTACGTGGTACAGGTGGTGTGCGACATGATCACTGTTTTTGCACACAGCGGTCAAGGTGTTGAAGTCAATCAATGGCTTAACGTTGTAAGAGAGACCTAATGGTTTTCTTGAGGCTTGTAATAAATTCAATTTCTTAAATGCTCTGAGTTTTGAAGCTTTCTATGCGAGAAAAACCAATACATTAAATCGCACTGAATTTTCTTGTAGTAAAACATATTTGAGTGATAAAGATAAAATCATGGCTAGACATCGATGCGTAGTCAAGCTGTTCAAGCGATCTCTTTGCAACGCGACGATGTAGCACTGTACATCATCTCATCAGTCGGGTTCGGAACGTCGTGAGTGATGGATGCCTGCCCAAATTCTCCCGGTGTTGCAGAGTACCAATAAATCTTGGAAAAGCGTTTTAAATGTAGAAATCGGTTGTTTGGAGGTAAGTAACAAATTTGTGTTTGCTAAAATAGAATACATGCATCGTATCACTTTTTTGTGCACATCGACGTCATTAAAATCAGACATGTACGTACGAACGCGCCGCCGCAGAAGTTTTGAAGTTTGTTAGCGTAGTAATTTGTTTCGTTTACTTAAAATCACTATTATCTTTGGCAAATTTTGCCGTTATCTTATCAGGTCATTTTAACAGTTACTCTTAGTTCAGTGTAAATCATACACTATTTAAGTTAAAAAATCATATTCGTTCTTATTCTGAACGCGATGCGTCCAAGCAGGCAAAGCAGAGACACATGTACATCTGAACGCACTGCTGAAGCTTAGAAGCTAGTTAGAACATGACCAGCGGGAGTACACAGAGCAGCACGACTGTTCCCAAGTTTTATGCACAAATTCTTCTCGAAGCGTTTCGTATGCCGTTGCGTTTGAAATCAAGTACGTTTGAAAAAGTCAATAATTGTGATAAAATCCATAAGATTTATTGCTTTGTGTGTTGGCGTCGAGCTTTGTTACCAACGTGAGCATAGAGGTTCCTTTATTTTGAACTTTGCGACCAAAATAGTAAAATATTTAACGAGAGAGAAGTGACATGTAAATATACTGATATGAGCACGTAAAATTTGTTAGAAAAATTTCTAGGTTAAGTAATCGCATTTATTTGGCGTAAATATGCATGGAAGACAACTTACAAAACGCTTCAGCTTCAGAATACACTTTATTTAATTGATGTCATAAAGCACTTGGTAATTGCTCGAGTTAGCAAACTAAGATTAGATAATAAATGATATTTGCATTGTTAACAATACATTGTGACATAACGAAAAATTCATTATAACATAGATAGTATCGCACTAACTGTTGTTATTTGGCATAATTCTTTATATAATATGTGTCGTTTGAAATGGCTATGACTTTTAGGAGTTGAATGAAACATAGAGTATTTTATTCCATTATTAAATGATACTTATAATGCCGAGCTATACAATATTAAATGTTCGCACAAGAGTTCTGTTACACAGCGACGAGAGGCAGCTGTTGAAGTGCGCATGGCAGTGATTCTTGGTGGTGGTGAAGAGCCGTACACGTACACGGAGTCACTCACGCCCACAGAATGTGCGAGGTTGACGTGGGTCATAGAACATTTACATAAGAAGAACTTCAAAACTAAGGTCGACCTCAAGCCCACTCTAGACAAACATACGCACGCACGCTAACCAATCAGCAGCCAGCAGTCACGACTGGCCGCTGACGTCATCACGGCCAAAGCTTGCAATTGGCTGCGTATCCTGGCTTTACTGTGATACTCGTTTGAATTGTAAGTCTAATTTTCATGCTCAAGTTATAAACGTTTCTGCGCATAGTAAGGATAGTGAAAGCCGAAATAGTGAATTGCGGTTACATTGACAACACTTTTTATTATTTCATTCAGTATACACACACACGTGAATGCGCATTCATGTACATATTCGCAATTCATATATAAAGACTAAGGCGCATTTAGATTAGACTAAGGTGCTGAATATGATGAAACGTTGGTGCCGTGTATTAAAAGTTTTCGGAAAGGGTTCCTAGTCTTTTTAAACCATTCAATATCAGTTTCTCATACTATTCGAAACAATATAATAATGAAGAAATTAAGTTATTTTGAGCCATAAAAACCTGCTAATAATATGTAGCGATGTTATTTATATTTATTATACGTAAAGATTACCCAAATAGTTACATACGAGAAATGGGAAGAAGTTTACGTTAACGTAATGTTTTTTATGTTACGCTCATTGATGAATGATTCGTGCGTAAGTTGCTTGATTGATTATAGATTAGTTTTAGCCTCCTTTTACCACATACCACAACAAAGAGGTTCAAAGTGAGGAAGGATGAAGGCACCATATAGTATGGAGTTGAGGGAACGCTGAATCTTTGTACAAGGTGAGTTCCGGCACAGGATCCCGTGTGCATGGAAAGTCAGTTAAGAAGGAAGGTTATGAAACATGGTAAAAGTTTATGAAGAAAGTTAGAGGTATTGAAAAACACGACAGTGGTACACCGAAAAAAGATGGTCCTACACAAAACTACGAACATTTTATTTCAACAGAAAGAAGGCTTACCTAACTATCAGCACAGTACCTCACATTTTCCCTTGGGAGCGCTAATTCCCATAGATATAATAGCTGTATCCACCTGAAGGGCGCGAACGTTTTTTCGTAACAATAATGGAGAATATTGAGGAAGGAAAGTCCACAAGACCGCCACGCACACACTTTGGATTAGGGTTTACAAGCATCCAGTTTTTAGACGAGGCTCAACACACAGTATTAACTAGTATCAGAAGTGAACTACAGTACTAAGGTGGCTAGGTGAGCTAATAACTGAAGCCTAAGCAGAGCCGTCGGCATGGCTTTTCATTACATTTTCCAGTTACAACATACACGTACCAGTAGTGAGTGTATACGCTAAATAATAGCGGAGTAAAAATGCTTATGTATACAAAGCAATGAACTACGCATGCAGATTTAGTACAATTAAAACTCTCAGTATGTGCACAAGCATGTGCTAAGAAACAAAAATATCGATATGAGACATTAAATCCAATCTCTGTCTGTTGAAAGCTTGCACTGTCACGGTTGACACTGCAGTGCAAGAAGAGCAATCATTTGGATTAATTACGAGCTAGTAACAGTAAATGAGCTTCCTACCATGACGCACTTCAGAAATATTGTAGCGATATAAGCTTATGAACAAAATTCATACATCAACAATAAAATATACTTAGGTCAATCAAAAAATATACCAAACTTGCTACCAGATGGTAATATTACTCATGGACACTTTTATAGAGTTTTTCAGTATAACTTTTGGAGGACATAAGTCTGTTCACGTGTCTTGTGCATTGAAGCGTTCTACACACGGCAAAAAATTGTTGCAACTTATCGGTGACCTGAACACAGCAGAAATTACAGTGATGCTGACACAAATCTAAGAACTTACAGACTAGTTTATGAAATCCTGATACGTGCCGATAATTGTGAAAGCAATACAAAAATACTCTCTCGTACAAATAATCAGGTCAATAAATAGTCTCAAATCCAATTATGGCATCTTTCTCTCGGTTGTACGATAGCCCTTTCCGGAGCGACATCTCATCCACTAGAAGGAAACAAAGTTTATCTCTAGCAGTGACGGGTTTTATCTTCATTTTCAACATGGACACACTTTCAGCACTCGTACCACGACTTACTTCGAATTGTTTCAACAATGCACGCACAGTCGAAAGTGAGGGTAATGGTATCAAGTTCCTCATCAGTTGATAGTGGGTCTCTGATGAGCTAACAAGAATGTTCACAGCGAGCCACTTGTGGTACATGGTGTTGATCTCTTGCCCCTTAATTTGAGCTTGACAAATGCAGTGAGATTAGGACCAAGTCTGCCACCTACACTTCTCAGGAAATTTTCTGTGTTTAACCGCTTGTACAGTACCTTTGATTTTTTCCTGAGCCTTTTCCCAAGTTTTCTCTCAGGAGCTGGTCAGCTGTTTTCAAGGGCAGTTATTTTCGTTCCAGAAGGAGAAACGAACAACCGTCGATTACAAAGTACCACTGGAAGACCTGTGTCTTCCAACAAAGAACTGCTTCTTTTGCCACACGAATTCTTCAATAAATTTACGAAAATTAGATTGTATATTATATTTTTTTCATCAACTTGTAGAAATAATTAATTGTACACATAAATCAAACTTTAAAGTGGTTGAAAGTTTAGGTTTTGAACACAACAAATCTATTTAAAAAATATGCCACATTTAATCTACATGGATTGGAATCACAGCTCTGGTCAGTATTCTTTTCCAAGGTTTTTAGTTTTCAACTATAAATGAGTTCAAACATACCGAAGGGTATAAAGTGAGTACCAATGAGAGACAGGATAGCCCTGTTAAGTACCCAAGAAAGTCAGCGAGTACCGCGAGCCCTCCCTTCTAATGAATCAAGCATTATAATTGGATGCATTGTGAAAAGATGCAATACCTAAATGTTTGCATTAATTCAATTCCAAGGACACAAAAAATAAAGTATAGTTCAGAAATTTGCTACGAGAATTACATTTTAATTATATTTTTACCCCAGGATATTTATATAATTTCATGATAGATGTATTAAATCGAAAATTGAAATGATCAGAGAGGTAAATGAGTGACAGTGAATATGGTTTTGACACTGATGGAAATGGCCGCAGGTAGTTCTCACAATAATTTTACAAATGCTGCTGTGTCTCAGAATAATGCGTATGTGATAACTTTTCAGCAATCTTTCGAGCTTTTGCTGCCAGCAATCATTTAACGCTACCCAATTCTGGCTTGTAACTTGAAAAATCTATCTCGCTACAATCCAAAAACATTTCAATGAAGTACGAACTAAGCGGTTATTTCAACACGACTAACCTGTGTCGTTTCCCTCCACGAAGATGAGCAGCATTGTTTGTTGGAAGCACTGGTGGCAGGCCTTGAGGTGCCAAGAGTGGCAGGCCTTGAGGTGCCAAGAGTGGCAGGCCTTGAGGTGCCATTAGTGGCATGCCTTGAGGTGCCAGGAGGGGCAGGCCTTGAGGTGCCAAGAGTGAGCCAATGTGGTCATTGGTGGAGAAAACTTTGTGCAGCTGCTGCAAAGGAAGAATGTTACTCTCATAGATAACTTTTAACGCGACTTGGGTGCTTCTATCAAAAGTATATTTCAAGCCATTCTGAAAGCCAAATGTATTCAGTTCCACTTCAGGTAATTACAATGTGTCAGATGATATTATGTTTTTTGCCAACCACCATTCCAAATTTACGATATGAGCTTCTTAACGCTCCAGATCACAAGATATAAAATATCTTTTCACTCAACACAATCCAAATTTTTTCTCAAGGTATGAAAAACGTGAACCAAGTCGTTCCCTTGCAAGACTAAAATATTTGTATAAGGGCATACCTATTTCATGGAGAACTCTTGATGAAATAAGGAATGAGAGTGCCAGGTGGCGAAGACGCTGTGGCATTTAGAAATGTTGAATTATCTTCCACAGCAAGACTGCAGTTTTCCATGATGAGAGTTGGTTTTCCCTCCTCTGCGTTGTCGTCTAAAAAGAAATTAAATTATTGAATCAAATGAGAATGGACTAAGATATTTTCTGTGACGGTTGTTTAATGACTAACCTCTTTCGCAGAACCAAACGCTGCATCAAATAAGCAGGCAGTATGCTGCTCATTACATTTTAAATCTGAATGAATATATTTGATTTATGTCATCCTGACTTCCAAAGCATCGGTGAAGAAAAAACACTTTAGAGGAGTTCCGAACATGCCCCTGTATCACAGTGTGTGACGTAATACTTTCTTTGTATCGAACATTTAAATCTCACTAAAAAAAAAACGAAGCAAATATCAATTCCATAATTCGATGGGCCAGAAAGTTATTATTTTATGTGCCATTGGCTACAAAGTCATCTAACATTCTGACGAAATCGGGTTTAAGTGACAACTTCTCTCAACGGGGTGCTCCTTTAGTTTTGCCCAATCAACCAATGAATCAAATTTTATGTTCGTACTTGTCACTGTTGATTGTTGAGGGCATTGCATCGGGTTGCCGCTTCACTGTTGTCAACTGTTCATTGCTGCTTCCACGTGAAAAAATAAACGAACTCATATTTCCAGTCTTACAAGAGCATTGAGGGGATGCCATGGTGTTGCGACCGAGATAAATGAAATAAAATAATGAATCGACCGGTAAATGTTGCCTCTCTGCTTTGACTAATCATTTTTCGGTCACCAGACGGAAAAAAAGTTGTAATTATGAAGAAGCAATGAAAAGAGACGGTCAACAAATTATAACAACAAATTATATCAACTTACAAATTTTATTAAGTACATTGTTTGCTCACACTGTTTTAAATCGCGATTGTCAAAACAAAACTGCACATTGGAAACCTATTTCATTTGAAAAGAGCACTATATACAATAAAACGAGAAAGCGAAATAACGAAGCAGAAAAAATGAAGCAGATTACTGAAAATAATAGATGAAAAAACAAAGCAGTTGAAAAAGTTGAAATAGTAAGTCGAATGAAGAAATCGAAACAATCAGCAAGAAATGCGAAAATATAATGAAAAAAGTCAGTTAGAAAAATTGTTTTTAAAATTTACTATTGATGAAGAAGTCCTTCTCATAACCTAAAGTCAAATCAGAACCTAAAATCAAAACTTTTCCAGACGAATAAAAAAAAATTGATAACTTTAGGAGATCATCCCAGTTTTTCAACTTTTTTCGTCCGATTCGTTTGAAAATTGTCAGTTTATGTATTTTTTGAAAGTAAACACTTTTTACTTGAGTCACTTTTTCGATTTAGGCCTTATTTTTTATGAAAAATTAGTTTTTTGATAAATTTTTATGTATATTTCAAAGCGCTACTCCTCATTGAGTTTTGATGCTGGAACAAAACCAAAGACAGTTTGAGAATCCTTGAAGCATTTCTAACAATAAAATGAAGCGAAATTTAACATTTTTAATTGTTTTTGTGATGAGCAATTTTTATGTTTACATCAAGAAGAAATTATTTTTAGGTTTAGAGCAATATAACTTATTTTTTCTCAAATTTTGAACAAAAGCTTCATTTTCTTGTTAGATAAGGTCCAAGGATTCCAAAACTTTCTTTGGTTTTGTTCTAGCATGAAAACTCAATGAGGTGTAGAGTTTTAAATGTTGAAAGTTTTTTTGGGTATAAGCCATAACAAAATTTTTTGTTGAAGTGTAATATAATGGACAATGTATGTAATTGAATGCAGTTTTAATTTTTATTTCGATAATTTCCATACATAACTTCATATTCACTCTGTGAATTGTGATTTCCAAACCCCCCTTCAAAATTTTTTTTTTCAAAAATTTGAATTTTTTTCAGTCTGATTCTTATGAAATTTAACTATAATATGTAACTTTTGAAATGAAACACAATTTCCTATACTCATTCTTTTATTTAAGCCCTAGTTTTTGAAAAAAATTGACATATTGATTTTTAGGGATTGATTTTTCACTGGTATTGACATTTCAAGACGTATCTCCTCATTCAGTTTTGATGCTAGAACAAAACAAAGACAGCTTTTGAATCCTTGGAACATTTCTAACACACTCAAATGGGCTTTTTTCCATTTCCCATTTGCTCTCTTTTAATATGGGGTCAAAATCGGTCGAATATTAAAAAAATTTTGGTACTTTTCACTGATATTGATATTTCAAAATGGGGCTCCTCCTTCAGTTTTGATGCTAGAACAAAAACAAAGACAGTTTTAAAATTCATGGAACATTTCTAACAAACTCAAATGGGCTTTTTTTTTATTTCCTATTTGTTCTCTTTTTATATGGAGTCAAAATCGGTCGAAAATGAAAAATTTTGATCCTCTCATTTTGATCCCCTGGGGGGGATTTATTTTCCGTAGCGTTATAAAATTTTAGGACCAAATAGTCCACCAAATAAGGGTCCTTCCCAACAAACACATGAGAAATGACCCCCAGAGCGACAGGGGCCTCGGATGATCTCCTCGGGAGGACAAACTATTCCGCATATTTTGTCGTAAAGGAAGACGCTGTCGCAGTTCGGCGAATCAGGGAAATTCATGAGGAGCCCTAACGGACTGATTACGGCGCAGACAGTTGCTCGTCTTCCTAACGGTGCCGCCGTAGTTTGGCACAAACAGAATTCACTTCGGTTGCCCCAGCGGACTAATTATGGCGTAGGCGGTACCCACACAAACCTCACTCTTGCGGTACCGCCGTAGTTCGGCACAAACGGAAATTACTTCTGTTGCCCTAGTGGCAGGGTTTCCACGCGAGGTGACTCTAATTACCCTAGCTGAAAGTTATTGATTACCCTAAGACAGCTAATCCTGACCTATGATCTCTAAATTAACTAACAGGATAAAAGACTGGTTTCCAGAGCTCCGTCAGTGTGAATTAGCTCTGTATTACATACTACATGAGCGTCAGGAGGGAAGGCCAGTTGATCGGCGTTAGAATGCTGCTTTGATATCCCAGACGATATCGCGTACAAGATTTTCGCCGAATACCTGTCGAATCATGTTGGATGCCCTCTGTTTTCCAAGGCGCACTTTTTTCAGCGACTCATGATGTGAGAACATTGATTTCATCAGATCTAAAAGAGGCTTACACAATGAGATAGGTAGGTAGTGCTCTTTCTCGCTGTGGTGTCGTTGGCTCTTCCTAATTCGATGCGTGATCATCTGCCATGCCGCTAGATTAGCAATAATATGTTCACCTATTCCCAGTATAATTATCTATTTTTCATTTCATTTTCTATCCATTCACGCACTTCAGCCATTCATTCCACATGCTTAATCTAACCTAACACTTTGATCCACTCTCTCTGACGGCTTTCTGGCCTTCCTCACACATGACCTTCGTTATATTTTTTCATAATGGATTTTATCCAATATTGTTACATCATATATACTTCTCAGAGACTTCGTTGCAATCACATTCACTCATCAACTCATAAAGTTGATCGTGAAGCAATCAAATTTATTTATTTCTGAAAGGGTGGGTGAGGAAATTCAACTGATTTTGAGCAAAACAACCTTGCTTTTATTAATATGTAAAACTTTTTTTCAACACCCATTTGCTAAAAGCCCTAGTGCTTCAATTTCGGTTGACGGAATTTTAGGCATGATCGTAGCTATATCAAATTCTACGTCCGGGCTACAGCGCCTAAGAGAGACAATGAGATTACAGACATTTATTTCAAGTTTTAAGTCAATAACTGTCCTTTTTTGCTCATATAATTTTTGTAATTAATTTTACACCTTCTTCCATATGCCTTTAGCATTTTTCGTTATTATTATTATCTTTATGATTATTATTAAATCAAGCAAAGCAACCCCAACGGGACAGATCGTGGTTCCATAGATTTCACATAAGAAACCCCGCCAGCATCAACTCCACGAAGAGTGAAACAAAAACAAAGAACAAAGAAAAAACTAAAGGAAGAAAGCAGGAGAAGGAGACATCAACCACGCAACAACCAGGAGTTTACAGCACCCTTGAAACCACCCAACGAACCCGAATCAAACGCGGCAGAGGGAAGGGAGTTCCAGCGGGCAACGGAACAAGGGACAATGCAACGCCTATACTGCGAAATCCTACATCTAACTTCCCTTAGCTCAAAACTAAGAGCAGCAGCAGCAGCAAGGGTAGCCCGAATCCGCTCGGCCCGTGGGGGAAGCATATGGAACAACCCGTGCCTTCTATTGTTGAATAGCTTATGAAAAATGCAAAGTTGGGCAACTAGCCTTCTGTGCGCCAGAGACGGCAGCACCAAACCCGGACATAGTGCTGATGCAGATCTTACAATGCGATCCAAGAGACGCAGGTGGCAATCAGCTGCAGAGCCCCAAACTGGCGAACAATACTCGAGCAGAGGAAGAAGAAAGGCACAGATGCCTCTCCGCACCAACTGAGGGTCATGATAAATTCCATCAATTACCCTCAGGATCCCCAGCCTTTTGTAGACCTGTGAGACTACCCTCCGCACATGAGCCTCAATTGTGAGCCTCCCGTCAAACCGCACACCAAGAAAATCAAGTTCAGGGTAAACCTCAATAACTCCCCGACCTATGACTAGCTCACCGAACGGGGGCTCACTGGTCCTAGACCTACTCACTATGAGCGCTTCTCACTTACTAGGATTAAGTATAATATTCCACCTCAAGCACCATTCGTTGATGCGCAACAAATCAGCATTCATGTCTTCCACCACCGCGGACGCAACATGGGACCGGGCACAACGGCGACCTATGACGAGTCATCAGCATAAGCAATAAAATTACTTCGCACAAGATCAAACATCTCACTGGTGTACGAGACAAACAAGAGAGGACCAAGTACACTCCCTTGGGGCACACCTGAGACAACCTCACACCAGTCACTCGCCACTCTATCAACCACCACTCTCTGCCTTTCGTCCAGCGAAAAACTCTTCACATATCAATAACAACTTGCCACCAGCCCCTGCGA
Organism: Morinoia aosen; assembly: GCA_030386875.1. NCBI lineage: Eukaryota > Metazoa > Arthropoda > Malacostraca > Amphipoda > Talitridae > Morinoia > Morinoia aosen. The sequence goes on along the minus strand of CM059573.1, from coordinate 39,636,614 downwards.
GTGCCAACCTGTGCAAAACACCTACGTGGCTAACTCGATCGAAGGCCACGCTGAAATCCAACTGTACAACCACAGCCTCACGACCCGCATCCAAAGCAGTCTGAAGCAGGTGGGACAAGGAAAATAGCGCGTCTGTACAGCCTAAGCCACGTCTGTAAGCAAATTGAGCTTCAGGGAGGAACCCCATACTCTCACAATTTCGCGACAGTCGACCCACAATTTGCCGCTCGAACACTTTTGCTAGGACTGGGGTAATATAAATGGGACGATAATTCTCCACCAGCGGAGAAGGAAGACCCTTAAGGACAGCCGTCACATTGGCTGATCTCCAGCAACTCGGAAATTGACCAGACCTAATCAGTAACCTAAAAATGATAATAAGTTTGGGAGCTAGCACCTCAGCCGTCTCCCTGAAAAAACAGTGAAAACACACCCAACGGGTCGACCTCACCCCCCACATCAAGTTCAGAGAGTAAACGTCTAACCTGTCCAGACCTAAACGCCAGTGAACAACCCAAGGGTCTTGGGTAGCATGTGGGAGGCAATACAATATTCTCTCTACACTGCTTACCATCAAATTGAGTGGTGATCAGCTGCACTTTCTCTACAGGATCAACCACCAGTGCCCCTCCAAGGCCTAGGAGGGCAGGAAGAGCAGGCCTAGCACCAAATACAGCTCCATTCAACATAACCCACTATTTGTGCGAAGACGAGGAGGAATTGAGGGCATCCCGCAGTCGCCGATCATACCGCTCACGAGCCCCGGCGTAAACTACATAGGCTTCATTACGTGCTCGCAGGTAAGCCTCCCACCCAGGTGGGGTTTTAGGCCTAGCCAAAGCGCGGAACGCTGTCCGCTTCGCATCAAAGGCAGCTGTGCACTGACCATCGAACCAAGGTTTATCAGAAGACTTGACACGGAGAACCACCTTCGAGACCTGGCATTCGACCACATCAGCAACCGCTTGATTCAGCAAATCCAAAGGTGCCCTGGAGCGCAAAATCTCATCCCAACCGAAACCCCGGACAGCCCCCCTAACAGTAGTCCAATTGGTTCTGTTCTTCAACCTCACCACCCGTCGTGTGTTCAAAACAGGCACGGCTTGATCTGAATAGCGGTATCTGGCATGCATCGCCGGTGTATGCAAGACCGCTATTTTCTACAAATCATTCTCAACCGAAACTGCAAGTTTATTTGGATAAAAAGACAAAAATATTACGAATTTTATAATTATATATTGCTATCGTAATTTTCGTCAAAAGTTTTGAGAATTTCATTAGTATTTCATTCTTTTGCGGGAATATAAATACTAGATATCAACTGAACATGCACGTTGAAAGGCTGTTCGTTTTGTCTCACAATAGTTCGTCGTCAAGCAAGGTGAACAATATCTATATTCAAAAAGCTGTCGTTACTTAGTTATTACATAATTAAGTCAATAATGCAATGTTGCTATATCTTCTGCCGATTTCAAAATTGTAGACTCAGCTTCAACCCCGCATGACCTCAGAATTTTAGAGTCCTTGCATATTTTCAAGCGAAACCCTCATATGAACAATATGGACAGTTCGTACCTTTTACAAATAGTGAATAGGTAGATTCCTCGTCAGAAGCAGCCTAATTTCATTTCATACTTATGTGTCACATGTATTCTCTTTGTGCTTCTATATTTTTATTCTTTGTTTTTGTCCGTCTCATACTTTGTAATTTTACTTACATGATTTATTTGTAGTACCTACAATCCATTTTACTTTGATCTTATATTTCAGACGTAATTCTTTTGTTTCTCGTTTGAACTGATGATGGAACTGGACTCCGAAACGTTTTCATAGTGAAGATGATAAATTTTATCGCAATTTTCTTCGTTTTCCAGTTTCTGCTAAGGTTGTGATTAAAGCCAACCACTGATTTGTTCAGATATATATTAAGTTAATATAATTACTACCTGCTGGCTAACTAGAAGGGATAAGGCTACTTTGTGCAAGATGTTTTACTACAAGAGGTACACAAGTTCACCAGCAGAATATGGCCAGATGAACAATTTTTTTCTCTGAAATTTTCACAACACTTTTGGGTTTCGAGATATTAGCAGTTAATTGTTTTAAAGTATGAAATTATACGATACAATTATTCTCAATATTTACTTTGAATTTACGTTGTAAACACTTCTATTGTACGAGGGTGTACTACGATGAAATTTCCTTTTAGTGATGTTCGATTAAAAGGTTTCATCAAAAAAAGTTTTGAATGGAAACGTAAGGAAATTCTCCTGGCAAAAATTTCAGAGTTTGCTGGTGAGATTTTTGAAATGCCAGACGTGTTTCCTGATATCCGACTGTCGTTAACACTTTTTATATAGAATATACAGTATAAGGGAAATAACAGAACACAATACGGTAGTTATTGGCGGTATGTGGCATGCATCGCAGGTGTATGCAAGACCTGGCAGTATCTGGCATGCAGCACAGGTGATCATGATAGAACGGGGGCAGAGGCAAGCGTTTGACACGAGCGCGCCCCGGATTACGATAAAAGGCCACCAAGTAGAAATTAGACACTGAGCCACAAACCCGTACCACCCTATACTCGTGACACTCGCATTCCAAATGCAAGCGCCTATAGGCGCGACAACCCTCCCGAATATAGAGGGCCATCCCACGAGAACCCCCAGCGGGCATAACCAGCCTCAATTGAGGCGACGCAAATCCCGGGACACGGAGCTCAGCCGGGTGTCTCCGATCTGAGACAAGAGTCTCTGACAAGAACAAGATATCACACCGGGAGGCAGCAACGTTACTCGAAGTGTCAAAGAACAATGTCTAAATTTTTTTGTTTGCATCGCAACAATAACATGCTTCGTTGGCATGCAAAATGGCTAAGAAATAGGACGCCTTCCACCTAATTACCTTAATTCAATCACTATCACAAGAATGAACCTATTATTTATTTCTATGATGAAATGTATTAGCTGTGGTATTCAACAATACAACAAACACTCCTGTCAATATTCTCTTGAAGCTTATAAGCACGCGCACAATCAGAACACGACAGTGATTTTCGTCGACTGGCTGTTTCTGCAACCAATCGAGTTTTTTATTAGCGAAATGCAACTCAGAATCATCTGTCAAAACGATATGGACAAGAGATATTATGGCTTCGTATCTTGACGCCATCTTTCGTGAATGATAGCTGGTGACATTCAAATGTGCGACATTAATCACAGCAGCAGTGCAGTTTTGTTAACACTAAATTCTGACTCGTTTCATTGCATTTCGTTCCAGTGGTGACCAGTAGGGTGCTTGCATATTGGCTTTCAATTTTCAATTTTTCGTAGATTAGGCGTGCACTTCCTTCTCGGAGCTCTGATTATCCTAGATTTGGCGAGATTCTTCATTACCCTGAACATCACCCTAAGGAACCCCTGATTACCCTAAACTAGGATAATTACCCTGCTCGTGGAAACACTGCCTAGCCAACTAATTACGGCGTAGGAGGTACCCACACGAACCTCAGGAAGGGCAGCGGCGCGGAAAAGCTAGCGCCCCCAGAAAAAGGTAGCTGCACAGAATACAGTCATTTTTCCACGAACCCTCACGTCGACCATACGGCGGTATCGACATTCAGAAACCTCGAGCAACCCAGAGCGACCGCCAGCGACGGAGCAGTGCTCGACTGACCGTCGTAGAATAAGGATGGTTGCGATACCACCACACGCTGAGCCAACATAAACTCGGTCCGCCATTCAATAGGTAGTCGAAGGATTTAACACTGACTGCGGCAACTAAGTATTAAGTTCAACAACAAACTCAAATTTTAAGTCTATTGTAGTAAAATATTTTGAAAATACCAAAGATGAACTGGATCGTGCTTTCATTTAGCTCTGATTAAATATTTATAAAAATTGAGTGAGCGACTACTGGTCGGTCAACAGCATAATGAAAATTACCTCTGTGTACCACCGGTGGCGCACATCGCAGTCAAAGTGGTAATAAATGTCCCACAATATGGAATGCTGTTAAGTGTTACATATGCAATTAGGTATCATTTTAGGTAGTCATTTAGTAATTTTTCATGGCGTAATTTCTGTACAAAATGAAGCGGAATATTACCATTTCGAATACATTCGTGATACGTATCGCTTTTTAATGTTGTTACTTTTCATTATAATTGATTGTTTTTCAGGTAGTAGTTTATCATAAATAAAGTGATCAGAAAATTAAAAAGAATAAACCATAGGTTTATAAGTTTAGATAATTTAGCTGAATTTGATGTAACTATATTCAGGCCAATGAAACGCAGGAGGTCTTCTTGGAGGTACTTTATTGGGTGGTCCGTAGCAGGTGAGGTTCAGGCGAGGTACAGACGAGGTACGTGATCGATTGAGCCCAGAGAAATAGCGCTAATCGCTTATAAAGCCTCTGAGGTGCTTAGGGTAGGGGGGGGGGGGCGAGGTGGCGAGTGTATGCGCGCGTGCACATTACCTCCCCCCACCAACAATTTAGGTACTCAAATCACAAATGCAAAAAATAATATTCAGGCGGTAAAAAAAATCAACTTCAAACAAAATTACCAAAATCAATTTCGTCTCCGCCTTTCATGCGTGTTTAACTCAAAGGTAAAATCATTAATCCAAACAATTAAATTTGATCAAACTTAGTAACAGTACCTTGCCCAAGAAGTACCAATAATATTTAGCAACGCAAGCAAGAAGTACAAAGGCGCTGAAGCGATACAACAAAAAAAGCCCTTTTCTTCAACGTTGAAAATAAAAAATAAAAAACAGCTGCTAGAAAAACCACAGCTCAACTAATGAACTTACAATATACTAACTTACGTCAACAAGACATGGCATAGGAAAGTAAATGAAACGCCAGATAATCTCATTAAATCAACCAATGGTCCAAACGAATAATTTCAACAAACAATCTCGCTTCTTCCGCAGCTAGAAATTACGACTCGTCGCAACAACGTAATTTAAATGCCAAACAATTTAGACATCATGTAATCACATGAATAATATCAGATACGTTACCACTGTACGGTGGTTAAATGATCACAGAGAGTAGTTTGGCGGTAAGTTTATTTAGGTAACCAGATGTCGTTGGCACAGGAAGACATGAGAGAGAATGAGCACCTCAAACTGAGCAAACACGGCTTATATAGGGTGCGAGGCATCCAGATGTCAAGATCGAATACAGAATGAATACAGACATAGACGGCAATACTCGCACATTGCACCCCCCATCGAACCTGAAGTGAGCCATAACCCCAAAATTAACACGGTTTAAACAAACACAAGAATTCGTGGAATTAACGGAAACCGTGGAACAAGGTAACACGCAGTCAAAAAATTAAAGCGATAATTGTAAGGGAAAGTTAACGCTAGTAATTTTAACAACCGTCTCGATTTAAACCGTTTTTACATTAAACTACGTTAAACGTCTCGCAAGTCATTCCATTAAAAAGTTAAAGCGTCCTAAACAATCTTTCCAATACACCAACCAAGCATTATTGTAGCTATCGGCAAAAAAACAAGCAAAAACAAGGGCAGCTAAGCGAAACCATAAACATGTACCCCTGTTCGTAGTTAACGTGAAAAAAAACTCGATACATTATGGTTAAAAACCTTAACTTATATAAACGCACAGTAAAAGTAGGTAATGAAGAACCGTCTACATTAGCAACCGATTAAAAAAAATTTATAAGCGAACCTAAACGCAACTAAACTTAAATGCTACGAAAATAAGTAACCATGCCAAAGGCCAAAAGAGAAAATTTAAGTCGCAAAAACAATCTTAATTAAAGAAAAACAATCGCTATTACCATTAGCACACTAATTATTAATATTTATAATAAAACGCAAAGCAAAAAACACTATAAAGTAAATTTTCAGAAATACAACGAAAAATTTACGCACCGCAAAACACCAAAAAAACAAATCAGAACAATTCATTTAACCAAAATGTTCAACCTTTTTAATAAACTTTAAATGGTTAACACGTTATTTCCGCAAACAACAAGAAAGAAAACACATCTAAATTCCAAATACACGAGCAATACAAATGAAAATATAATTACACAATCAATCTCCCCCTGGTACTGGAAAGTTAAACTCGAAATGCATAAATTTTGAATACTACAGGACAAATGTCCGCAATACACAGAATTTTCCGTACTCTACAGCATACGTGGCAACACTCCAGGCACCTTGGACAGTGCTTCAACGCTAAAAACAGAAACAAAACGAAATTCCTATACTTTTTCAGCACTGGATAACCAAAATCAAGGCGCCTAAACCCTTTATCAACCTTGCTAATCACCACAGCAATTAGGTATTTTTAAATTTACACTTACTCTGGGCATTGAAATCAATCTGACGCCTGTACTGCTAATCCACAGGGACTCGCGACGCAGCCCGCCGCTCACTACACTCAAACAAAGACTGAGGCTACTGGCAAGTGCGGGTTATGCGGTTGCCGCTGAGGCAGAGGAAAAAAAACTCGGGTAGCAACACTCCGGTGCACTCGCACTGCAGAGAAAAAATATCAGAAGAAGACTTAACTGCAAAAAGAATGTAGACTGCAGCGCACGTTGCTGGTTGCTGAAGGGCAGGCTGCCGCTGATGCGTGCAGGTTAAAACGTCGCTGTAGATGCACGATGACTGGGAACGATGCTGCAGGACGTAGTAGTCAATTACAATGGCTTAAAATAGCGAATCACTGTTCGTCACTATGAAACTACTGCTTCAGTTTATTTAATTTCACCGACAGTTATTGTACGTAGTATTGTATGCACCTTGAAGTTATTATTCAAAACAAATTGTTTCCTTAGTGATCACTTGTCGCTGGGAATGCACTTATCGTCACCTCGAATACGATTTCGATGTCTTCTCCAGATTCATACACAAGGATTCTGGTGCGAAATGGTGAGCCTATATTCAAATAAACTGTGAATTGAGTGTATACCTCTACCAAGTCTTCCGCCGGTATAGCGAACCCAAACACGAAAACAGATGGACGCGGCTGCCACAGTTGGTTATGTTCTTCGTTACACATCAGAGGCATATAATATTCCAATAACTCTATAAAGTTCGGGACACTTGATATCCTCTTAAGTAATTTCACACACGCACGTGAGTTCAATCCAGACAGGTTTACCAATGTACGGTGGTTAAATGATCACAGAGAGTAGCTTGGCGGTAAGTTTATTTAGGTATCCAGATGTCGTTGGCACAGGAGGACATGAGAAAGAATGAGCACCTCAAACTGAGCAAACACGGCTTATATAGGGTGCGAGGCATCCAGATGTCAAGATCGAATACAGAATGAATACAGACATAGACGGCAATACTCGCACACCACAATAATTACCCCTACTGATACCATCAACAGATTAACTGAAATCGTTCCTTGACGTTTACAAAGCCGAGCATAAACATAAGTATTACTGCTAACAGCAAAATAAACTAGTGATTCCAGGGATTATATAGGGATTATAGATTGGCTGCGAGTAAAATACGAGTTCTTCGGCAAGGCAATTTCGGAAAATTTTATAATGAACAACGCTATTACCTCGTCGGTAACGAAAAATAATTCAGAAAAGATAATGTAATTAGGTGGACATCAAATCAAAGAATCAATAAAGTTTTTACAAGAAACATTAACAACATCGTCTGCGTTACCGTAGACTTAAAAATAGTCGTTAGATAATAATGAGAAATTGTGTAATTTTCAGATAATGTTATAATCAATCAAATATTGCGCAATTAGTAAGTTTTTTTTTCAAACTAACTGTAAAACAATCGGGTAAAACAATCGGGTTTCGCACTCTGTAAACATAAAGGAGAATAATCGCTGATTCGTTTTCAAATATTCGTAATACAATTGTAATGAAAAGTAAACAAGGCTCTTAGTTCTGAACGAGCCTGAATTTATAATTACCACATTTCACGGTACTAAATTTATCAAACCACGTTTTCAACACATGTCCATGGCAAAGTAACACTGTCAGAGATAAACACTCTTTTTCAAGGTAGCACCGAATAAAATATTTTAAGTCAGTTATTTTTTTGAGTTCATCCATGGTTCACCGTTGTTCTCCTTTCTTTTCACGAAGGTGTTTTATCCCTAAGTGGTATGGGCTTACTGCGTGTGGAGGTTGACTGCCGTCAAGTTGTTGACTGCGCGCGGAGGCTTAACTGCTGTCAAGTTGACGCGGTGGCTTAACTCTTGACAGGCGCCCTGGCACCAGGCCATGCACATCCACAGTACAGTGCGTGAAGGTGTCGCGTGTTTAATACGTGACTCGTTCGTACTCGCTGAGCTCGTATACCCACGCGAAGCTGAAATTGAAACGAAAACAAGAACGATTAGCATGAAAATATAAAAATGAAATAAGCACAATTTTAACAACCCTAAAAGCTATACTAACCTAAAACAAAAGCAAATAGCTTGAGCAAAGTGAACTGTAGCTTGATAAAGAACAGTTAATAAAAAAAGTCTTATCCAAAGAAATTATACAAGATATTAGCAAGTGTTGCTCGTCGGCAAGACTAGCTTTTTAGGTAAGAGCTGCATTTAGACTTTCGTTCGGGAGTTTCCATTCAATGAAAGATTTTAAACAATTTAGTCGTTATGCTGATGATCAAGCATTCCAATCATAAATAAAAAATAATTCTAATTTCGCTGTAGCGTCGAGACCGACCGTCTCACGAGATGAGCTGCAGTGTCAGCTATTGCATTTAGCAGCCGGGGAATTCGCTCACCATTTAAATTGTTGATTCAGCAAAAACGTTTAAGAGACTTCACGCCTAGAGTTGCATGTGCACAAAAACAAAAAAAACAGCGAATAGCAAGAATTCGTAAAAACATCTTTAGGGACATCTCTAGACTTCTTATAATCATATCTTTTAACCTCGATATCAAAGTACAATACTTAACCTAATTTAACATAATAAGCGCAGCTGAAAGCGAAATGCAACTCAGAATTACAACAACTGAAATTAAAGCATACGGGATTATTATGCGGTAAAGCAAGTAACACAAATAATACGTTGATAAAGCAAATAAAACAACGCAAAATTCTTAAACTATGAGGAAAACGCTAAATTGAGCAATACATTTATCCTTTACAGCAAATCGTATCCTGTCGAGTCGTCGCGACGTCAAAAATGCAAGTCGTAAGTACAGTAAACATGGAGAACTTATTTAACTCTCCCTAAAGGTAAAACGTGATTCATGTTGCTTATGTGAATCTATTTGCCAATCCTAATTTTGACACAATTACGTTTGACGTTCAAGACTACACCAGGTCCTAGCCACGTCAGCTCTAGCTTATCCTTCTTCCCGTGGTTCCTTAAAAGGACACGATCACCGACAATAATGTTATTGTCTCTATGCTCGGTATAGATTCCGTTCAGTAGTATTATTCAATATTAGGTTCCTAATATTTTCTACAGTACGAGCTGCCTCTTTGGCTCGAAAATTATTCAAATCTATCTCTTCATCATAACTGTAGGTTACGGTGTTGAAATTTTCACCTTGGAAATAAGGACATGTGTCCCTGTTAAATACTACGTAACTGGGAGTATCCCCCAGTGTAGCGTTGAGAGCATTGTTCAACGCATTCTCAACGACTTCTAAGCACTGGTCCCACTCAGAATGAGGTAATGATTTGACGTATTAACAAGTTAGTGATTTTCTTGTTATTCCTCTCAACAATAGCGTTCGAATGAGGACTGAAAGCATGAACTTCTTTTTTCGCAATTGCATGGCGAAAACTGAGGATTTCACTAAATAAGTCACCATGAAGAAACCAAGTGCAAATAACACTCTTAAGGAAGAGAGCTGGGAGAACGAATAGAGAGACAAGCTCAAGTAGAGTAACCTAATTCACAACCAAATACCCCAATTACCAAATCTAGACCAAATTCAATAAATAATGGCAATATAAACAACCAAACAAACAAACTCCAGCGAATCCGCAATCAAAGCCACAGCGAAGAAACGTACGTTACGAGGACGAGCAACCACCAGCGCCACATACGACCGCCCTTGCAGAGAGAAGGTCTGACGAAAAAGGTAGTACGACCAGGAGACCAGAGGCCAGGAAGCGTCCGTTCTCGGCGATGGCAAGCGAACCGCTTTCTAACCAGGCAAAACACCTCCGAGGAAACACGCACCAAAACAAGAAAACAAGAATTCAATTTAAAATGTTGACCTCACGTACACCCTGTGGGAAAAACCCCCACAGGGTGTACGTGAGGTCAACATTTTAAATTGAATTCTTGGTTTTAAGCTCGGTGCGTATTTCCTCAGAGGTGTTTTGCCTGGTTAGAGACAGGTTCGCTTGCCATCGCCGAGAACGGACGCTTCCTGGCCTCTGGTCTCCTGCTCGTACTACCTTTTTCGTAAGACCATCTCTCTGTAAGGGCGGTCGTATGTGGCGCTGGTGGTTGCTCGTCCTCGTAACGTACGGTCCTTCGCTGTGGCTTTGACTGTGGAGTCGATGGAGTTTGTTTGTTTGTTTGTTTATAATGTTATTATTTATTGAAGTTGGTCTAGATTTGGTAATTGGAGTATTTGGTTGTGAATTAGGTTACTTTACCTCAGCTCGTCTCTCTATTCGCTCTCCCAGCTCTCTTGCTCATAAGTGTTATTTGCACTTGGTTTTGCTGGGGGACGACTTGACTGTCCTCAACCTTGGGACACTTGGTGTCGTTGAATTACTTGAAATCTTGACTTCTTGATCTCTTGACTAATTGCATCGTCATCTATCACTTTGTTTTGCACGTTAACACACTGAGGGCAAAATTCCCTTAGGTGGGTATAGAATAATTAACGTAAATATAATAACTGAACTTAATTGCATTTAAATAGCTGACTTTTTACTGCTGGCTCGTCCGCTTTCAAAATACTTATCGTTTTTCTTTACCCGCATAGTATACGTTTGGGGGCTATCTCTGCTGGTCAACTAGGTCTACGGTTGCAGCACCCACTAGTTACAAGGTACTAATGTCTGATCTTTGAACTTTGCTTATTTCTTATGCGACCAATAATTGAGTTAATCATTACTATTATTACCGTCATTACGAACTTTCCTAAGCCTTCATAATTTTTTCCAGCTACTCCAGCGATCGCCCAGTTGTTCTCGAGCGGTGCCTCCCTTGGACCGGCTGAGTAAGTGTGCCAAGTCGTTTTCCAATCGGCTACACCACGGCGAGGACGACGACCGTCGGTTACTGTCGTTACTGTCCGACCATTTGTCGCAGGACGAGAGGGGTCATAGCGTCTGCTAGTCAGCTAGACGGTAACCGTCCGTGGCTGTCCGTTTTCTACGGACCTGGAGAGGGGCTGACAGGTGTTCAAGCTACAAGTGTTAGAGGCCGTTGCAAGCGACCTACTTTTGAATGATTCTTCTATTAGGTTTTAACTTACGGCGCAGTCGGCACGAGGTGCTACGGGGCCCACCGTGTGCCGCCGACGTACCGTTGTTGTGCGTAACGGGGTTTTTAAACTCCATAGCGTTAACGGGGTTTTAAACTCCATTAAATGCTGAAGAAACTTTATAATGGATAACCCTGGTACAAAGCATTAGCCGTAAATTACTGGAACTGTAAGTAACACATATTGACAAATACTACTCTGCCTAATTGACCGGTCAATTTCTTAAAGTGAATTACACACGGAACACATATAATGAAATAAGGCCTGACTGTCAGGTTGGCGCATCCCAACGTCACAATGGATGCTATTTGACCTCGGTTCACTAGTCCTTTCAACCAAGAGCAGCTTCAGTTCAATCCCTATTTCTTACACGGTGCATATACTGTCTCTGGACGTTTTATGAAGAAGTCGTGCTTGCAATCAATAGGAGAAAAACCCGCCCTCCTGTGGGGCAACAAAATTTTTGACAATTACTTTAATTCTACAATTTTCTCATACATATATATGCACATATTCCACATTTTAATTCAACTGCTCCAATTCTCTTATACGTTGTATGAACCTATCGTTTCCAGCGGTATCTATCGTAAAAAAGGCACGAGCCTTACCCGCCCTGACGCCGTTATCAAAATTTTCCTTTAAACAACCCCCCCGGTGCGGGATCTTCTTCCCTGTGCACAAGCAAAAATGTAACTTTTAATTTGTTGATTCAAGAAAAATATATCTCAACAGGTTTCGCTTCTCACTTATTTTCCAAAGTATAACATTTAATTTAACACCTATTCACGACGCAGAGTATAGCACTTTAGGTATAATGATGCCTAGCCACGACGAACCTTATCGAGATGCTCGTGAACTCTCACTGACTCTCGTCTTTTCCGTGCTAGTCAAAGTGTTCTTTTTGGGCTACCCTCTCTCCAGTCATGACCAATGGCACCACTACTTGCACTTCCCCTTTCTCATATTGCAACAGGGCCCTCAGGCAAGATGTTAATGATCTGCGACATGATAGTTTTATGCGGCATAATGACATGCTACATGGACAAACGGAGAAAATTCGCTGCAGGACATCAATCCTGCTTATCACACGGTATTCATCATAAGGAAGATCTCCTTGTAAATTTGCACTTGATGCCTAAATTCATAATCCTCCCTGCGTGCTAAACACAGATCTGCACGGTGTAAATTCATTGTCGTCGGCCTGCCGCGGCTCGACGCCCAGCATCCAGGCTTCATGTTAGCGCTGACTACCAGTCTGGCTGCCCGCTGCAAGGCTGTGAACGCCCGGCCGGTTTTGAAGCAACCACCCCAGTCGCGGTGCTACGCCCCACCCGCCTGTGAATAATGCACAGGTTTATATTATCTGTTCCCTGAGATATGAACGTTATTGATCCCCTGAGAATTGGACATGAAGCTTCAACGGACACCCTAGCTTTATCCGAAACACTGAATAATCCCCGCTTGAGAAAACCAATGACAAAGCACTCTGTTACATGAAATCCATATAAACAAAAACACGAATATATTTGATTTCCCTATGAGAGATAATCACACCCTCGAACTTCTACCCACATATGACGTGAAACTCTAAACACTCCCTGTTTGAGAACATTTTACAAAATGCAAGCCCTCTGATGAACACACGAACATTTTGATTCCCCATTTTATGCTGTCTCAAAACAAAACACGTCCCCTCTGAGAATTGATCATTGTACCGTCATACTAATTCCCACTACAAAGCATCCTGTTTGAGATAATAAATCCCGCACGCCCCGGGTTGAAAAATTAAACATTTGCACAGATCCAAAGACTGATCCTAGCACAGAACAAAGAATATCATCTCACCTCCCATCTTGGCACACGCAGGCCTACATCTTCACTTAGTCAAGATCACGCAGAAATAGGCCGGTTACCCGCGTTGCTATCCTTATATACCCCCGCCGCACAAAGGACGCCTCTCGTGGATGGTACGGGATCCCCGCTAAAATTATTAGTGACGTAGAACTCGAAGGAAAACACAGCTAACATAACACACATATTGGGCACATAGACACAAGAATATTGAAACACATACATGACATTTAATATTGAAGCACACACAAGACATTTATCTTATTTGTCAGCTTGTCTTCGGCAACACCAACGACCTTGGAGAATATTTAATAGGCGTGTTCATTACGAGGCAATACATTATCGGAGTCTGGAGTCGAAGTTGCCGGAATTGCATGTTTTAGGATGGAGTCATCTAATGAATTAATGAAGGCATCTACGGATGCTTTATTTCCAATTCAAGCCTGATCCATATCAATTTGTACATTGGATTTTCAAATGCCTTATAACTAACACCAGGACGCCATGACGCTTTCCCCCAGTCAAGACCGGTACCCATTTCAGACACCTGGGTAGAGTGGGGTATTGTGCTTGGAATTTTTCCCCTAGACACAACAGAGAAAATCGCCACCAGCGCCGGGACTCGAACCCGGGTTTGCCCGCACGGAGGCGAGTCCGAAAGCCACACAGCTATGACGAGCAGTCAAGAGTCGGTTGTCTGAATGTGGGTGAGTCGGAGTTGGAATCCTTCATTCAGATGCGGGGGAGTCGAGGTTGGAGTTGCAATTTTTTTTTGCGCTTGATTCTAATTTTGGCTGAAAATTATTCATAATAGTTTAAAACCAAAAGTATACAAACAATTTAAAATACGTAACTGAAAAGCTAAAAAAAATTCAGTGCCTATATTCTATACCAGTGGTTCTTCGAAGACATATTTACTAGTCTTTCTATGGGTTACGCGTTGATGCATTGATAGATAAGGACTAATCTTTGCAAAAACATAAAGGTATGTTGTGATCATAAATGTTTCTAGTCTTTAGATTATGATACATTGATAATAGCTAGTTTTTGCCAAAACCTGAAGCCATGGTCGGATAAAGACTTCAACATTTCATGCGATAATATCGCTATTGAATATTGATGATAAAAATTCAATTAGCTTATTCTGATGTTTATAATTAAAATATTAGTTGATTTTTCAGCAATATGTTGGACTCCAAATTGATGTCTTTGTTTTGTTTACTTCCATGTCTCTAGGTCAAGTTAACGTGGGTTAGTAATGAAAATTTCTGGTCATTTTTAAAGTTATTCCTTAAATGTTGTTGTGTTCTTTAAGAGTTCTATTGTATTTCACTATTTCATTTTCATGTTTAATTTTTATCTTCTGATCACTCTTCAGTTTCTACGTTAGCATACGCTGAAATGGAGATTTTATTATTATATTTTTGCAGTTTTAAAACCTGAAATAGTATCTGTTTCTTGTCATTATGTAATTGATAACTCTTTCTTGAGGAAGATTCGAAAATGTTGTAAGGTAATCAATATCAGTATAAGGACACATTACAAAAATAAAATACAAAGTAAACGTGGTGCCATGAAAATAACGCAAAACTAGCAAAAACTTCACTTGGTCGCACGTATAATGTAATTGAAAGCAATGCACATCTCAGTTGCATTGATTGTTACATCAATGCGATGAAATAAATTTTCTAGCTGAAAACGTTCCGAGTTGCACCAAAAATAGAAAATGTACAGAACATAGGCGTTTATTATCATAAGAAAGTGTCAAATACATAGTAAAAAGTCAGACAAAAATAAAAGACAGTATCATATTTCACACACAGAAGCTAAAATGGTTTTTATTCGTGAACAGAACGTTCCGAAAACATCAGACCCCTGTGACGCCGAGAGACAGTTGCGTTCTTTGAGAAAAGACTGTTTTTGGCCGAGTTCCTGTGAAAATGTAGAAGTAATTTCAAGGTGACACTAAATAACATTCATTGATTATTTTCATTATATGCACAACCGGCTCTCTCCTCTCTATCTGGGGTGAACTAAGTTATGGTATTTCAATTGAGGTGGGAGGGGGTGCGGAGGGACGTGTGACTAATTGTTTGGATTTATCACCGTTCCCTCGACCACGTTATACTGTATTCATATATATATAATGTAATTGTTTACTTGTATTAGGTATTATTTTTACTCGTACCTTGCTGATTGTTTATATTACTTTTTCCTGGTGGCCCCTTGCTGCGGCCACCTTCAAAATTTGAAGTGGCCGAACTGCCATTAGCAAATCGTTTTTGTGATCTGAGAGAGTCAGAAGATCTCTGCACTGAAATTGACGAAGAGCTGTTGGCATCCTCCAATCCTGTCACTAAAGAAGAGCAAACCGGCGGAGAAAAAATAAGTACTGAAGAAACAAAAGAATCTATAATACAGGGACTTGATTCAAAAAGAACATCATATAAAAAAAAAAGAACCAGTGTGAGCCTCTCAAGCTCAAACTCCGATTGTGACACATATAAAAACGCGTGAAACTACACCTAAGCCAAAATAGATCTACTCAACAAACAAAACTTTAGCATTAGATAAAAAGGAGAACCAACGTAAAGCTATACATTTTATATATTTCTTTTTTATGGCAAACGTTTAGGAATGTTTCAATTCCATCTCCAGTGCTGAAAAACTTGCAAAAAAGTAAAAAAGATCAAAAACTTGTAATATAGAAAGTTCATACAAGTTAAAAATATTTCTGTGTGTATGGATGTATGTGGAGTGTGTTTGCGCGCGTCTGTTTGTAAGGTTCCCATGTGTAAATTTATGAATGTATATACTGGTAAAAGGTTGAGTGAATGAGCCAATGGGAATAATCGTTTTTACTGTAAATGAATTATCAGTAGGTTTTAAGTTTTATAGATGTTTGTTTGCTTATTTTTTGAACTTTATGAACTTTCTGTGTTTTTGAAATTTATGATCGTTTTAACATTTTTGTAGGTTTTCAGCACTCAAGATGGATTTAAAATATTACGAAACGTTTGCCATAAAAAAGAAACAAATAAAATTGTGTACTTTCATGTTGGTTCTCCTTTTTATCTTACGCGTGAGATTCTCTAAGAATGCATATAGGAAATAAAACTTTAGCATTGAAACACAAAATGTGTACTTTGCTGATCACTCAACTACAGGAGTCAAGCAATGAACTACTTGGTGCAAACAAGAGAAAATGACCTTAACCCTTTTGGAGTTGTTCCAGGCTTAAATTAAATACTGAACTATGACTTCGTCAAATAGGTATGAGTGAACAAACGACAAAACCTGATCGCAGTTGAACTCAAAGAGACCACCGAAGAGGAAATAGTAAGACTGTTGAACATTAACAGCATTGGAAAATTAGTTAGTTGCTATAAACCACGCTCAGAGCCCCCACACTATACTTTTGGGGTTATTAGACCAATTGACTATGTTGTAAATCTAAATGCGCTTATCCCGATTGTCAGCTGTGGAAATGTCAAAGTTATAAACATGGTCAGCCTGCCAAAATTCTCTAATAGAAAAAAAGAGGATTCCCTCAGTGTAAAAGTGTTATTTCAAGGCAGAGATCTCCCAAAACAACTAAAAATAGAATACACGAATTTCCAGGTCAGCCTGTATTCACCCCCACCTATCCGTTGTTATAAATGCCAACATCATGAACATTTTGCAAGTGAATGTACATCTGAGGATCTGTGGTAGTGGCCACTCAGAAGACAAATGTAATACCCCCACTCCCCTCTGTGCTAACTGTAAAAGGAATCATGTGGCCAACTGTTGAGAATGCCCATATATTCAAAATACTTCTCGAATACAATCGTTGATGAAGAAAGGAATCTCCTTTTCAGATGCTCGGAGACAGGTCATGTGTGAGACCACGGATGATCTTGAATTTGTCTATCGAAGAACAAATATCACTTCCAATATGACTTGGTCTCAATTGAACAATGAAAAAAATGTCCCCATGCAAGAAATTATGGTAATTCCACACTCAAGGAGTAATGAAAAAACATATGCTTCATTCCTCAAAACCAACCAATTCAAACAAGTGACTGAGGTACACTAATCTCAGGGAATATAGTACACCAAGGGTCGTACTATATTCCCAGAAGGATTCCCAGGGCCAAAACCAACCAGCCAAAGAAAAGAAAGAAAAGAAAAGCCGTTTATTTCCAAAAACGTTGTCACATGAGATACATGCCAACATATTGACTTTTAAGAATTTCTTAATATAAGACGTCTCAAGACAAACGTTCCATACCAGAGGTGCTTTTAGATAAGCTATCCGAGGTGCACAAATAAATAAACCATACGCGGCGTACTAATAGACAAAGTATACCAGGCGTACTGATAGACAAACCATACTTGGCGTGCTAATCGATTAACCCTGTCAAGGGATAGTTAAATAAAAAAAAAACAAGAAATATCATCTCATTGACATTTTATATTCCAAGAGATGACTGACAACTTATAAAAAATTCAAATACTACTAAAGAATTCTTCGGATCTCCTAAACTATTAGTTGAATCAGAGTAAGAGAAAGACAAAAAACGCTATACCAGAGCAGACTGAAACACCATTGTAAATGACTATCAAGTATTGAGAAAAGGTTAGTAACAAAGTAATATATAAAAAACTTAGCGTTACACAGCACGCACATCTAGAAACGCGTCTAATTAACAAACTTACACGCAAAAATGAAATTCATGGCTTGTGCGGCATACGGGCAGAGAGACAATTTTTCAGGAGCGCTTTATTTCTTTTGTGTGTTTATATTTTGCATTTTTTCTATCACAGAAATGCCCTCTGGGGCCATGATAGATCTATTTTTGAATCATTGAGCAAGCGCAATAAATATTTTTATTTCTGGAATTGGGTTCAGTGTTAACTGGTCGCAGAGCTTTAGGTGAAATATAACGTATCTTGAGGTTTTGCTGTCTCGCAAAAAAAAGAAATAGAAAAATATAAATGCATTAATGTTGATATATATAGGATAATTTTTAGCTTCACGTTTAATGAACAGAAAAATATGATAAGAGAACTGGAGAAAATAAACTAACAAATCGTAAACATAAAATGGGATATTTTTTAGTGAAACATGTATCAAAGAGTCGCTGTTCCTTCGACATGCATACATATAAGTGTGGACATGTACATGTGCACACACACACATACATGTATACACACATACATATTCATATATATACGTATTGAAAATTAATATAAGAAAAATACTAATAAACGTAAGAACAATCTTGCTCTTGCTACACCGAAAATGACAGTCAAGCTCTGTGTTATCCTGAGAAATAACCTTAGGAAAAATAGGAAAAGGAAAAAAGACATCGAAAAACGTAAAATTAAATGATTTTTAGTTTCCTAGCAGAAATTTAAAAGAAATTCAAGTTACCGTCGAGGAACATCAACAACAACAAAAAACATATATCATATCCTATCCTATCGGTATTCTCTGCAACATCATGCGCACAACGGTACATGGGATAAAATGGAGGTGCAGTGTATGCCGGATATCATTCATGATTAGCAAATATCTACAAAATTTTGGCAGAAATGCGTAAACAAACATTTACTCAAAATGAAAATTAATAGCTTGTTCAACATACGGACAGAAAGATAATTTTACCACGATTCATATTCTCAAATTGCGCTTTATTTCTCTTGTCTAATTGTACTTCTCATTTTTCCGATTCACAGAAACGTCCCCTAGGGAAGTGATAGACCTATTTTTGAATTGTTTTCCTAGTGGAATGAAATAATTAACCGAATTGTTTTCACCTGAAAAATAAAAATAGAAACATATATATCTATTTATGTAGAGATATACATATCCTACATACGTACACACACATATTAATATATATACCTATTGAAAATCGATATAAGAAAAAATATTTACATAAATGAAAAGATAAAAACTACTTACCTCCTACTACATCGAAATAACAGTCATGTTCACTGTAATCGTAAGAAATTATTCAGAAAAAATACGCAAAGAGAAAGAAGACTCCGAAAAACGTGGAGATAAACTGGTTTTTAATTTCTAATAAAATTTTTTAAGAAACAGCAACAGCAGCAAAAAAAATCTCGGGGTTCACATCCTATCGGTGTTCTCTTCAGCATTAAACGGACATGGGTACATGGGATAAAATAGAATAATATTTTGGCCGGATATCACTTCTGAGTGTCGAGTATTCACAAAATTTGGCACGTAGAGGTAGATTAAAGAGTGGTTCATAATGAAAAGTTAGATTACAGAAATTTTAAAGTTTTTTCTGATGCCAAAGTCAAATGCACTAGCCTCTCAATTTAATGACCATCAGCAATCGCAAGAAACAATCTCTTATGAAGATTTAATACGGGCACTGGTAAAACAATTGAATCTCACGTGCAAATTATGTTTGAGGATTTCTTCTGTCACCTCGGAAAATTCATAATGGAAGCGCTCTCATCTAACTTGAATCAAGAAAACACGCGTAGGAGAGATCTCCTACTTTTGGGAATGATAAGAAATCATCTTCGCCAATAAATTGGTTCACAGCTGCCCAGTGAATATCACAGCAATATAAATTCTCAGAGTAGATGTGAGTCAGTTCTGAAAAAAAGTTGCAGAATCAGAAAAAAATGTTACATTTTGAAACTACCTCTTTCTCATTATAAAGGAAACAAAAAATTGGGCACAGCCCCAAGGAAAACATGGTGCATAACTTAAAATTTGTGAACAGAGGACCAAGAGAACAGCTGTGTGTGAAAAAATTCTTCTTGTCTACCAATTAAATTTCAATGGGTTATTTTCTAAATTATCAGAAGTAAAACTCTTTCTGTTCACTAAGAAATCTGGCATATTGAATTTATGTGAAACATTTGTCAAAAATAATGAGCCCAAATTCATAGCCTATAAGTGTGTGTGGTCCTATAGACAAAATGGGGCTAAAGGTGGATTATGCTTTGTTATTAGGAATGATTATTTTTCTGATAATAACATTGATAATTTATTGTACGGTAAATAATAAATAGTATCCATTCAGGTGTTCTGTTCTTTTAGATGTATTGATATATGTAATATTTATAATCCCAAAGCTTGTATTGATTAGGAAGAATGTTATCATTATAATGTTCAGATGATTGAATTGTTTATATTCATTGGTGATATTGATGGGAAATTGTCCACTACGTATTGTTGTCAAATGTAATCTGGGAAAGGGCTGTAATGTACACAGAGCTCCATCCTGCGACAGCTGGCTTAAGGGTACCATCCGAGGCCCCTACCAGGTCCCTGTCACTTCAATGAGCATTTTTCATGTATTTGTTGGAAAAGGACCCATAGGTGGTGGACTATTCGGTCCTTAAATTTAATGGCGCTACGGACACTAGATCCGCCCGCCCCCAGGGGGGTAGGGGGACAAAAATCTTCAATTTTCGAACCCATTTCGACCCCACATAAAAAGAAAACAAAACAGGAAATGGATTATATTATTTTTTCAACACACTTTTGTTAGAAATGTTTCAAGGATTCTAAAACAGTCTTTGCTGTGATATTCACTGGGAAGCTGTGAACCAATTTATTGGCCAAGATGATTTCTTATCATTCCTAAAAGTAAGGGATCTCTTCTACGCTTTTTTTCTTGATTCAAGTTAGATGAGAACGCTTACATTATGAATTTTCCGAGGCGACAGAAGAAATCCTCAAACATAATTTGCACGTGAGATTCAATTGTTTTACCAGTGCTCGTATTAAACCTTCATAAGAGATTGTTTCTTGCGATTGCTGATGGTCATTAAATTGAGAGGCTAGTGCATTTGACTTTGGCATCAGAAGAAAACTAAAAATTTCTGTAATTAAAATTTTTATTATGAACCACTGTTTAATCTACATCTACGTGCCAAATTTTGTAAATACTCGACACTCAGATGTGATATCCGGCCACAATGTTATTCCATTTTATCCCATTTACCCATGTCCGTTTAATGCTGAAGAGAATACCGATAGGATGTGAACCCCGAGATTTTTTTGCTGCTGTTTTTGTTTCTCAAAAATTTTCATTAGAAATTAAAAACTAATTTATTATCACGTTTTTTGGAGTCTTCTTTCTTTTTACTTTTCTTCTGAATAATTTCTTACGATTACTGTGAGCTTGACTGTTATTTTTGATGTAGTAGGAGGTAGGTAGTTTTTATCTTTTCATTTTATGTATATATTTTTTCTTATATTCATTTTCAATAAGTACATATATTAATATGCGTGTTTACGTATGTAGGATATGTATATCTACATAAATAGATATATGTTTCTATTTTTGTTTTCAAAGTGAAAACAATTCGGTTAATTATTTCATTCCACTAGGAAAACAATTCAAAAATAGATCTATCACTTCCCCAGGGGGCGTTTCCGTGAATCGGAAAAATGAGAAATACAATTAGACGAGAGAAATAAAACACAATTTGAGCATCTATTGAGTCTAGCATTTTTCAATTGTCGCGAAAACAATGCTGGTTAAGCACGTAACGCAGGAGGAGTCTCAACCTCCGTAAATTAATTATCTTTGTACACCTTGTGTTCGCGTGACTACTACATACAAGCATGGACAATAAAAGAAATAAAGAATAAAATGGGTTTTATTTTACGAACACGTGGGTCAAAATACGAGCACACAAAATATCTCAATGCAATGATTAAAGCACAGGGAAATGTTTGAATGAAGTAATGACATGCGCACCAGTGCAATATTGCAAGATGCTCATGATCCTAACGACCTGGCAATACCATACGACACAATGAGAAAACCACACCTTGGCTGTATAGACAACTGACACAAATCGCACTTTGCATATGCTCCGTGTCGTAAGGGATGGGTCAACATATTCTGGCCCAACATAAGAGATGCAAGTTTGAAAATTAATAAGCGCCAGCGAACGATTGCTTAATTCAGCGCTACACATAATTTCTTGCAACTAGCAAACATGGAATTTACGCACAATAACATGAAATTAGAAACATGAAATGAATGCCCTGACCAGCGCACACATGAAATGAAATGGTTATGCCAAACGGTAGAACCTTGACTTACAGCAAGGTGCCAAGGAATCGAATGCTTCGCATTATGCACAACACAAAATGAGAACCTCAGCTGAGAAAACACATCACATTAATCACATTGGACTGCGCGGTAATCTGAAAGCACCGTTTTGTGTGTTATTTTGATTTCCAATATTCCACTTTACTGCATTGTTTCAAAGTTCTCTACACCCCAAAATTTTACTTCTTCTGTGATGGGCGGTCGCTGAATGTTCGGTGTCGAGTCCTTCCAGCTTCGCGGGATTCTTAACAGAGTTCTCAGAGTTCTATCGCGGCGGCGGTGATACTCATGCTCCGTCGGGCATGCGCTGCTGCCCTCCATTTTTCGCACACCCATGCTTCGCACGTCTGAGTCTTGGCGGCGTTGAAGGGCTGGCTAACTGTAGATCTTTTCTTGTTTCCCTCCGCATTGGTGGTGAACGCGTGACTCCACATTTTAATGCTGCGGTTGTTTGTGAGCTTATAATTGGCGTACAGATTCTCCATGGGTGTTTCTCTTCACGTTGAATTGTTGATGTGCTCAGGCCGTAATTCTTCCAGCGAGTGCTCGATGCAGGGTAAGACTTCGACGATACAGTCGCAGTCTCCTTGAGCGTTCGGAGAGATTATCAGCACACACTTCGAGCAGGTGTTTGTTGCACAATCTTGTCGTTATTGAAGGAGTTAAACGTCGGCTTCGATTTTTCGTGTGAAGTCAATCCTGAATCAACACTAGCCCGGGAAATGTCGGCATATTGCCGAGACCTCCCGGTCCTTGCACTCCCAAGATTGGCGATTCTCTTTTGGCGTTACCGAGACTAGAAACCTCACGATTATTGTCGTGAGTTCATTTATCCCCGTCGCTTCGTACTCTCTCGAAAGTCCAGATCCTTCGCCGTTTCAGAGCAAGTTTTTCTTTTTTGATTGGTGCTTTTTGTCGTTGTCCTGACGTTTTTGATTTCCATTGGCTATGTGCTGGTGCTCGTTCATCGTCCGCCAACCTAATTGGTCAGTAAGGGGCACAGCTTCGATGACCACGTTATATCAAGGGTATGATTGGCTGGAGACGGAAGGCTCGCTGTGTGCCACACCCCTTGTAGGCCGTCGCTGGTTCCCCTCTTAGACTATCGCTGGTTTGTGTTATAGAATCTTGTGTTCGTGTGCTTTTGTGTTATGTGTTGCCTGTATGTGTTTGTGTTTTTGGATGTCTGAGCCTTAGCAAGTTTGGGCGAAACGCTGACCACTTGCGCTCGACAGATTTATAGCCAGACTCTTTTCGAAACCTGAGAACAACGCTGTCTTTGTGGAGTTCTGCGGTTACAACATCCTGTCCACTGTTCCTAGCTCAACAAGATATTGTATTTCCTCAAGTAAAGTATTTTTAAAGTGAATCATTTCCTAAAATAAAGTATTTCCCAAATTTACCCGAGTAAAGTATTTCCCAACACATTGAGGAATTTTTCCTCATTTCGTAAAGCTGTAAATGTGATGAAATGTGAATTTTAATATGTGAGAAAATTGAGAGACTGAGTCCGTGCTCGGCTTGAGCAACCGAAAGATGGGGTTAGTGAGAATTTTGTACAAACTAGTTCAAACTATTTACTTAGATGTGCCCAAAAAGAGAGTTTTCCTGAAGTTTGTGATTCGTTACAGAACGGAGATTTTTCTCATCCGCTTGCAGAACAACTGAATCTATTCATGAGCTGGGACGGGTTAGTGAGGATCCAGGGTAAGCTCCGCGAGTTGCGGGGAGAGTATAATGAACGCTGTCCTATCTTGCTCTCAAAGACCAGTCCTGTTGCACAGTCCATCATTTGGGATGCTCATGTTTCTCTCAAACACGCAGGAATCTATAGAGTGCTTCCTTACCTGAAGAAAACTTTCTGGATTACTACTGCATTGGTCGCAGTCAAAAAAAGTTATCCATAAGTGCTTAATCTGTGGCAAATTGAGCAGGCGCACCGTAAAATTAAACCAGAATGCCTATCGTAATTTTCGAGTGAATCCAGAGAGTGTTCCGTTCAGGAATATCGCAATCGATCATTGTGGTCCATTCACTATTCGTGTGCCAGGCGGTAACCAAAAAGTGTATGTATCTGTTTTTTCGTGCTTTTGGTCTCGAGCAATTAATTTGATTTTGTGTAAAGGTATTGATAAAAGATTGTTTTCTTCGAGCCTTACAGCTCCACATTTTGAGTATGGGCTGCCTTCGCTAGTGATAGGCGATATAATTGCACCCCAATTGCCTCGGGTGTAGAACAAACTGTCTCCTATCTAAATGATAACATTTCCTTGAATTTCATGAAAGAACACGGAATCGAAAAGGTCGCTTCCACCCTTATCTGGGGGGCGCATCAAAGTTAGGAGGCATTGTAGAGACCTTGGTCAAACAAGTGAAGCGGCTTATGACTGCTTTGGCTGGTGCTAGAATTTAGGACGTTGATGAATTTGATTTTTGAGTTAGTGAATGAAGAAAATTCACTGAAGTTAATTTTAAGGTCAAAAACAATCTCATAATTTACTTATATTCAAAAACTTTAACTTCATTTCTTTTTCAAATTCAATTATCAATTTAAAATTTATGGCGCTGACCTTTTCTATGTTTCTCTTATCATTAAGACGAAGTATAAGAATCGGACGCGGCTGCTCACCGCTGAGCATTCTCGGCGCCACAGGCGCAGATTCACCCGATTCACCAGCGAATTCACTTCTATAGCTCTGATTTCGACCAAAATTCACTACGGCAGCTGAACTTTATCAAGTGAAGTGTTCTTTGTGGCCTATAACTTTTAATCCTGTGTCGAGTGTCTGCAGCATACATCAGTGCAAATGGTGCGTTGTGACTGTGGGACTGCACGGTTAGTTTCTTCACCACCCGAGCATTCTGCGCCATCATGGAGTTACGACCTGACCATCGTAACGGCCTGCAAACCTTATTGATGGACCTGGGAGCGACCATGGCCGGCTAAGTTCTCCTCCTCCACCTCCCCTGCGCTGCGCTACGATGCTCATCCCGTCTCCTCGCCTCTGGACGGCTGAGAGACACTACTGCCTATTCGATGTTGTGTCAGGCACTGGGGTTTCTGAGCGCGCTGATGGGGTGCACAACACTCCCCTTATCCTCGGTTACCAAAGACTAGGATTCGTTTTGTTTGTTTATCAATAAATTCTCGTAAACCTACTTCGTTTCCGTCACCTGCTATTGTGCCTGATATTTTATTTGTCATGGCGCTGTAGACAGGATGGCGAGACTCTGTCGTTCACGTTAGGTTTCGGGATGAGCTGGTAGCGTTGGGGGAGGCGTAGGTTTCTATCTCTTCCTTCAATCTTTCTAAATACTTAACTAATTCTTCATTATGGCTCCGCCTGAGTTACCTTCCGAGAGTTTCGAGTACTTGGTGGCCTTTCGGGGGCACGTGCGGGCTCAGGTAACAAAGCTTCATTCTAAGCTTGTTGCTGATGGTGCGCACTTTTCCCAAACCGAAATTTCTTCCTATTTAGCCAAGGCATCTGAATATCAGACGGAATTACTAAGGTTGAACTTCAAAATTTCGCCTATCATTTTTTCAAAGCACGGCGAGAGCTCGCAATTTGCGGACGAACTCGACGTCGCTGAGACCTATGCCGACAAACTTACCGAGTGTTCAGTGTTGCTCAATGAAGCGCAGGCAAATGATGGTGCTAATATCAGCGCGCTAAATGTTAGCGCACTATCTACTTCTGTTAAACCTAACAACCTGAAGCTGCCGGAGCTTCCCTTACCTTCGTTTAGTCGTGCAAAGGGCGAAACTCTAGCAGCGTTTCTTGCGTCGTTCGAATCTGTCATTGCGGCTTACAATTTATCTAGCTACGAGAAGTTCATTTTTTTGAAAAAACAGTTGAGAGCGGAACCTCTAGTTCTTGTAGAATCGCTCGAAATTACAGAGCAGTCGTACGAAGCGGCAGTTGATCTGCTCAAAAAAGCATTCGCTAGTGATGTTGCCCAAAAATTTGATGTGCTCTGCCGTCTTAGAGATTTGAAATGTGCTGATAAGCCCTATGAATTTATTGGAGAGATGCGCGTTGTCAAAGAACTGTTCAAAACTCTAAAAATTGACTTAAACACGGTTCTTCAATTTTTTATCTGGAAGGGTTTGACTGCAGAGCTGCAAACGCAGTTAGTAAGCATTTGTAACACCAACAAACCGTCCTTAGAACAAATTGAGGAAAATATTTTTAAAGCTATTGATCGCTCCAGTGAGGTACGCCGCAGGAATCGCAGGTCGGACGCTAAGCCAAGCGGTGTATCTAGCAGATTTGCACCAGGAGCTGATCTCGCAACCTTGGCAGTTAGCGTCAGCCCTAAGCAGCAATCTGCAGCTAAAACTGGAGTTCCGTTTTGCACATTGTGCCGTGATAGTAACGGGCAAAAAGTCACATCGCATTCTACGCGTGACTGCCCTAATTTCAAATCGCCTGAGGCTAAACTAACTAGACTCGCGAGTATGAATGCATGCACAATATGTGGCTACGCAAATCACGACACCTCTAACTGTAGGTACGAGTTCAAAATAACGTGCCTCCATTGCAGTGGTAAACATATGACTTTCTTGTGCCCGTCTTATACCACTAAAGTCGAAAGCGCGCGCAAAGAAGGCCAGTGTGAATACTGGCACTGTATGGACGGGGACAACAGTTCGTTCGGGCGTCGGTAAGGAAGCAATTCTTCCTACTTTCACTTGTGATATAGGTGGTGTCGTTGTTCGTGCTATGAAAGACTCGGGATGCCAATCTAATTTTATTGAGCTAGAATTAGCCAAATCAATTTCACTTCCTGTTGTCGAAAGAAACCTTGAAGTAACCATTCATGGCTTCAACGAAACCAGTGACTATTTGACTCAGGAAGTAGAAGTACCATTGAAGCTGAGTAATTCTACAGTGGTGGTGCGTGCTCTATGTGTACCTAAAATTAAAACTAAACTCAATGTTGACGGTCTGGGTGAAATTGTAAACGCGTTCCGTAGTAAAAATTACAAGCTTGCTGATCAAAACTTGTCAAGCTCGTCTAATACAATCTCTGATATCAAATTCGTGCTAGGCACCAATGACTCTCATGTACTGAAAGAAAAGCACGTAGAGTTCGGGCTCCCAGTGCCTTCCGTGTACTCGGCTACTGATGAGGGCGTGCTGTTGCTTGGTAACTCAAACCGCATTTTAAACAATTTACAGTATCTGACTTTTAACGACGCATGCGACTTCGTTCCTACTGTAGTTGAAGCTAACCTTTGCGTTGAGAAAACCATACAGACTAGTGACGACTCGCTGACTAAATCTAACGTTAATAATTCACGATGTATTCTCCTCAAAGAGGGAGAAATTGACGATTCAAAGTTAAACGAAGCAGCTGACTTGCTAAGACGTCAATGCTCAAAAGTCTTGAATTATGACGATCGTGTTTACGACGAAGACTCGACTGAAGTAAATGACAAAATTGTAAAGACGGTTCTGAATGACACCAGACAAAAACCTGACGGTCGTCTCGTAATGCCAATAATTTGGAGGCCTGAAGTGTCGTCTATGTTTGGGAACAATGTTCTCCTTGCCAAACGAATATTACGTTCAAACGAAAAAAAGTTACTGAGAAACGAGGAACATTTGTTCATGATAGATGACGTGTTCAAAGAACAAGAACAATCGGGAGTAATTGAAAAAATTGACAATATACGAACATTCATTGAGGAAAATCCTCAATATAGTTATTTGCCCCATATGGGCGTTTTCAGATTGGAGCGAGAAACTACAAAATGCAGAGTAGTTTTTCTTTCAAATCTCGCTCAATCTTCTAAAAACGGAGCTATCTCTTTGAGCCACAACCAGGTTATGCACTCCGGGCCTAACCTTAACCAAAAAATCACTACAGCAGTTTTGCAGCTTAGGTTCGATGAGAAGCTAATCTGCTTCGACCTAAAGAAGGCGTTCCTTCAAATAGCTCTGAGCGAGGCTGACTCTAGTAGACTGTTGTTTTTTTGGTACAAAAACGTGGCAAAAAAAAGACTTTTCTCTTGTGACTTACCGTAACTTGCGACTCCCATTCGGACTTAGATGTTCACCAACCTTGCTGATGCTTGCCATGTACAGATTGTTGTGCGTAGATACAGCTGCTGATCCTCCTCGCTTGCGGGCTGTAAAAGCCTTGATCTACGCGCTCACTTACGTCGACAACGGTGCGTTCTCTGGGTCTTCGCAGGAGGTCAGGTACGCGTACCAGCATTTGTGCTCAATATTTGCCCCGTACAAATTCGAGGCGCAAAAGGTCGTCACCAATGATTCTGACGTACAACTTACCGTAGACAGTGAAGCGGAACAAACCACGCCGACAGTGGTGAACTTGCTGGGCTTGAATTGGGACCGAAATAAAGACACTCTGTGTAAGAAACAAATCTTTTTAGACAAAGATGCTAATACTAAACGAGCCATTCTTAGTACGATAGCTCAACAATACGACGTTTTTGGCTTTCAAGCTCCGCTGTTAATAAGAGCTAGACTCTTCATGCACTCTTTGCAGCGTAATAGCAAGTTAGGTTGGGACGATATTCTGTCCGAAGCTGCTCTAAAAGAATGGAAGCTGATAGCCAGACAAGCTAATACCGCCCCCGTAATCAAAGTGCCAAGGTTCCTAGGGAAGCGCTAGCGCGTTCAAACTGCTGGTGTACACAGACGCTAGTAAGACGATGTACGCCGCCGTGTTGTACTTGCAAGAGTTAGAGACTGGCCAGTTGGGTTTCATTTCCGCCAAAAATAAAATCGTGAATGCCCAACTTGAACTAAAAAGCATACCTGCGCTAGAGCTTCAAGCGGTGACATTGGGGGTAGAAGCAATTTCAGAGTTCATGAATGAATTGAGTAGTAGCAAGTGCGAGTTCCCCATCAATATTGTTCAAGCTACTCTCTTCACTGACAGCTTAATAACTCTGCACTGGCTGAATGCTAACAGCTGTAAACTCGACAAAATGCAAAAGCGTTCAGTCTTTGTGCTGAATCGCTTAGAGGCCATTCATCGGCAATGTGCTAAATTTCCTATTACGTTTGGTTTCACTTCTACCAATGCTAATCCTGCAGACTGCATGACCAAGCCGTGCAGCCACAAACGACTCCTAAAATGGACTTTTATTTCAGAAGTTGCAAAGCAGTCGGTTGTCAGCGGCGCCGACGATTTTCAAGTAACCATTCCTGATCCGAGGCTCGAGCCGGCTGACTCCGTACAAAATTTGCACGCTGCGAACATCTTTGAGGGTGAGAGAAAACCATTAGTCCCTGTCGAGAAGTACTCGTCTTTTCGAAAAATTGTTCGTGTGACTTTCAACGTACTCAAATACGTCAGTACATTGAAAGCTAGAGTCAATGCTAAAAAATTAGGACTAGCCAGTGGTAACGAGCCATTGAATAGAAAGAAATCTATCAAGAGGCTTATCGGAATGTGCTTGCGTCACATCAAAAAGCAAATTCCGCTGACATTCTCAGCTTTTTTAATTCAAAATCAAAAAACCTTAAGGATATCCCTCCTCTTGTTAGTAGACTTAACATCTTTCTCGACAGGGACGGTCTTCTCAAAGTCAAAAGTAAATTCAGCAGAGGTCATGCTAATGACAGCACTTACCCAATTTTGCTAGAAAACGGTTCGCTTACTGATGCAATTATCAGAGACGCGCACCTTCAGTTGGCCCATTCGGGCTGCTACAGCGTTCTTTCGCACTTACGAAAAAAATTCTGGTTGCCAAAACCATTCAGTACGGTGCGCAAGGTACTAAAAAATTGTGCAGTTTGCGGTAGGTTAAACAACCGCCCCGTCAAGCTCTCTCAAAATTCATACAGAGATTTCCGTTCGAATCCTCCATGCGAACCCTTCAGGTTCACCTATATTGATTATATTGGTCCCTTCCTTACCAAAAGTAACGGGAATAATCATAAGGTGTGGATTCTTGCATTTACTTGCTTATGGAGCAGAGCGGTGAATTTGAAGGTTTGCTCTGATCTTTCTGTAAGGAGCTTTCTTAAAGCTTTTCAAATGCACACCTTCGAGTACGGGCTACCAGCTAGGGTATTTTCCGATCTTGGTACCCAGCTTGTGGCTGGCGCAAACATTATCTCTGCCCATTTGTCAGCTGTAGAAGCAAAAACTTACCTTTTGGAGAACGGAATTGAATCGGTTAAATTTGAACAGTATTTCAAAGGTCATAGCGCATTGGGTTCAACTATCGAAATTTGTGTCAAGCTAGTAAAAAGATTAATGTACGGTGCTGTGCGTAAATCTGTCTTAACGCGGGATGATTTTAACTTTCTCGTAGCACAAACTATCTTTTTGATGAACAAACGTCCAGTAGCTTTCCGCGAAAGCTTACGCAGCGAAGACGTAGCACGAATGCCAGCCCCTCTTACTCCGGAACTTCTCGTTAAAGGCCGGGAATTAATATCTCCTAATCTTATCCCGGCTCTAGAAACGAACGAAAATGCCGATCCGGACTGGCAGCTTCCTGGCACCTCCGATGCTTTGCGGAAAGAGTTAACTAAGCTTCACAATGTTCAGAGAAATTTAATAAAAACTTACAATGCTGAGTTCGTTAACACGTTGATCAGACAAGCTACCGATAAAAGTAACCGCTATCTTCATGCGAAACTAAAAGTAGGTGATGTAATACTATTGAAAGACAAATATTTGCAAGCATTTGACTACCCGATGGCAGTTGTAACAAAGTGTATTACCAATAGTTTAGGAGAAGTTACTGATGTAACTGCTAAGAAGGGAAAATCTGGAGAAATAGTGAAACGTCATGTAACCTCCGTGATTCCTCTACTTAGAGAAGCAAGCGTTGACGATACTAGCGCGAGCCTACCGACGGAGACGCTTCCGTCGCGCCCGCAACGTAGCTCGAAGTTGCGCCCTGGTGCGTACGCAAACATGTAGTGCGAGCTACCTTTAGTTGATAGATTGTAGTAAACTTTCACATTACCGATGTGAAATGCTCAGTTTCCTAGCAACTAAGATAATATTCAATCGCTACTTGTTCGAGCGATCGAATGCCCCCGCGGGCAGTGAAGAAAATTCACTGAAGTTAATTTTAAGGTTAAAAACAATCTCATAATTTACTTATATTCAAAAACTTTAACTTCATTTCTTTTTCAAATTCAATTATCAATTTAAAATTTATGGCGCTGACCTTTTCTATGTTTCTCTAATCATTAAGACGAAGTATAAGAATCGGACGCGGCTGCTCACCGCTGAGCATTCTCGGCGCCACAGGCGCAGATTCACCCGATTCACCAGCGAATTCACTTCTATAGCTCTGATTTCGACTATAATTCACTACGGCAGCTGAACTTTATCAAGTGAAGTGTTCTTTGTGGCCGATAACTTTTAATCCTGTGTCGAGTGTCTGCAGCATACATCAGTGCAAATGGTGCGTTGTGACTGTGGGACTGCACGGTTAGTTTCTTCACCACCCGAGCATTCTGCGCCATCATGGAGTTACGACCTGACCATCGTAACGGCCTGCAATAGTGATGGACCTGGGAGCGACCATGGCTGGCTAAGTTCTCCTCCTCCACCTCCCCTGCGCTGCGCTACGATGCTCATCCCGTCTCCTCGCCTCTGGACGGCTGAGAGACACTACTGCCTATTCGATGTTGTGTCAGGCACTGGGGTTTCTGAGCGCGCTGATGGGGTGCACAACACTCCCCTTATCCCCGGTTACCCAAGACTAGGATTCGTTTTGTTTGTTTATCAATAAATTCTTGTAAACCTACTTCGTTTCCGTCACCTGCTATTGTGCCTGATATTTTATTTGTCAGTGAAGCTATGATGATAATAAATAAGCGCCCTTTTGCCTTCAAATCAGCATTAGACAAATTAGATTTTGACTCTGAAGTGCCTGGTCCGTTAACTCCGGAATTGATTTTGAAAGGGTACAGTGTTCCCTCCATGAATATCATCCCCCAGTTGCAATCAGAGGGTTTTATAGACTTAGATTTCGAGCACGGGTCAGATGAGCTTTACAGGAGATTTGGAAAGCTGCGTTCTGTTCGTGAAATACAGGAGATTTGGAAAGCTGCGTTCTGTTCGTGAAATACAGGAGATTTGGAAAGCTGCGTTCTGTTCGTGAAAATTTGTACAATTTGTACAGGTCTGAGTTCGTGGCTAACCTTTTCCATCAGTCAATCGATAGGAAAGAACGTTATAAAGCAGCTAACCATTTCAGACTCGAGGTAGGAGATTTAGTCAGTATCAAAAGTCCTCTAACCAAACCTTTTAATTATCCACTCGCTGTGGTGAAGGAGACAGAGAAAAATGACTTGGATGAAGTCGTCGTAGCTAAAGTGCGTAAGTAAAACGGTGAAATTATTCGAAGACAAATCTAAGATCTAATATTTCTTCACAGAGACGACTGCCGAGATGACTCGCCCACTGACTTTAAAAAACATCCTGATAGTCACGTCGCGGACGTGTCGGAGCCTCTGCGTCCTTCTAGTAGTCGTGCCGATGCCATTAAATGTAAGGAACGGAACAAGTTGCTTGCCACTAAGAATTTTGTCTAGTCAGGCGGGAATATGCGTTTCGCATAATGAACCCCTTAATTGCCCGCTCATTTGAGAATACGTATCCATCGCGATTTGATAGTTTGTAAACATAGATTTTGTGGCTATGCCCTTGTACGGCTGAACCATCTGTTCAGTCTATTGAATGAAGTAGTGCTTCATACTAGAATTGTAAATGTTAATCGTTATACGTGTATTCCTTTGAACTAAAGGAAAAATCAGAAAATTTCCCCTACCAAGTTTCTCAATTTTCATGTAGAAAATTGTTCAATTATTTCCTAACTTTCTTTAACGGTTTGCCCTTCTAACTTACTTGGCCTAAATAGTTTCGAGACCAAAGGTTGATGCTTTCTCTAGGCTAATTTTATTATTTGTTTAGGGTAACTTACTTTTGACTAGCGGATCAATGCTGAGCCAATGGTAATCAGCCGTTACTTTTCCATTGAAATCCGTGTACGTCGTAACTAATGCTTGTGTTCTCGTCTTTTCTTTTCACAGGAATGGAGTAGAAGTCCGGAGGCGAGGGGGTCTAGAGCAGGAATTTCGTTCTTACCATAAATTTAATAATTATGGACTTTAAACTTGAAAGTGAAAAACCCTTTGCCTTTTCACTTCTGACCAAGGTACTATCCTTACTAAATCTTGCGAAGTAGGATTTAAGTTTTGTAGATGTTTCTTTGTTTATTTTGCCAACTTCTATGAACTTTCTGTCTATCAGTTTTTTTAATCTTTTTGACCTTTTTTGTATGTTTTTCAGCACTGAAGAGGGCATTAAAACATTCCGAAGCGCTTCCCATCAAAAATAAATGAATAAAAATGTATATTTTTACGTTGATTCTCCTTTTTATCTAATGCTAAAGTTTTGTTTGTTGGGTACATCTTTTTTTGGCTTAGGTGTAGTTTTACGCGTTTTTTATGTGTCACAATCGGAGTTTGAGCTTGAGAGTCTCATACTGTTTTTTCTCTTTTCTTTGATAGGATGTTCTTTTTGAATCAAGCCCCTGTATCATAGATTCATTTGTTTCTTCAGAACTCATTATTTTTCTCCTTCGCTTTGCTCCTCTTCACTCGCAGGATTGGAGGATAGCAACAGCTCTTCTTCAATTTTAGTGTAGAGATCTTCTGACTCTCTCAGATCGCCAAAACGATTTGTTAATGGCAGTTCGGCCACTTCAGATGTTGAAGGTGGCCCCAGAATGGGGCCACCAGCAGAGAGTAATATAAACAATCAGCAGGTAACAAGTAGAAATTATAACTATTACAAGTAAACAATTACAATATATATATATGAATACAGTATTCCGTGGTCAAGGGAACAGTGAAGAATCCAAACAATTAGTCACACCACCCTCCACACCCCCTTCCTCCCAAATTGAAATAACATAACGTAGCTCACCCCAGATGGAGAGGAGAGAGCTGATTGCACATATAATGAAAATAATCAATGAATGTTATCAAGAGTCATCTCGGAATTACTTCTACATTTGCACAGGAGCTCGTCAAAAAGGAGTCTTTTCTCAATGAACACATCTGTCTCTCTGCTTCATAGCAAGCCTGCGTTTTCGGAACGTTCCGTTCACGAATAAAAACCACTTTAATGTTTTTGTGTGAAATATGATACTGTCTATTATTCTCGTCAGACTTTTTACTATGTATTTAACACTTTCTTATTGTAATAAACGCCTATGTTTTTTACATTTTTTTATTTATGATGCAATTTAGAATGTTTCAGCTAGAAAATTTGTATCATCGCATTAATGCAACAATCTTTGCAACTGAGATAAAGCATTGTTTTTAGGTACAGTATATGTATGTGCGACCAAGTGAAGTTTTACTAGTTTTGCGTTATTTTCACTGCACCTCGCTTACATTGTTTTTGTTTGTTGTAAAGTGTCCCAATACTGATATTGATTCCCTTACAACATTTTCAAATCTTCCTTAAAATTAATTATATTATGACAAGAAAAGGATCCGATTTTAGTTTTTAAAATTGTTAAAACATAATTATGAAATCTCCATTTCAGTGTATGTTTACGTTTAAACTGAGAAGTGATCAGAAGATAAAAATTACACATGAAGATGATATAGTGAAAATATATAAAACTCTTAAAGAATCAAACAACAAGCAAGGAATAACTTTAGAAATGAGCAGAAATTTTTATTTTTAACCCACGTTAACTTGATCTAAAGACAAAGAATTAAACAAAACAATGACATCAATTTGAAGTTTTACAGATTGCTGGAAAAAATAAGCCAATATTTCAGTGATTAACATCAGAATGAACTAATTGAAAATTCATTATCAATATTCAGTAGTGATAATATCACTTCAAAACTTGAAGTCTTTATGTATCAGACCATGGCTTCAGGTTTTGACAAAGACTAGTCATTATCAAAGTATCATAACCTAAAGACTAGAAATATTTAAGATCATATCATAACTTTATGTTTGTGCAAAGATTAGTCCTTATCAATCAATATGTCACAGCGTAACCCATAGAAAGACTAGTAAAGATGATTTTGAGGAACCATTGGTATAGAATATAGCCACTACGTATTTTTAAGCTTCTCAGTTAAGTATTTTAACTTGTTTGTTTACTTTTGGCTTTCAACAATTATAAAAATTTTCAGCAACAATTAGAATCAAAGGCACCAATAATAGCGACCCCAACCTTGACTCCACCACATCTGAATGAAGGACTCCAACTCAGACTCCACCACATTCAGAAAACCGACTCTTGACTCTATCCTAAAACATGCAATTCTGGTAACTCCGACTCCCGACTCCGACTCCGCAACCCTGGTAGAAACTGCTTTGTCTAATTTCATAATGAGTGAGTAATTTTTTATTCCTTTTCGAATGATTTTTAGTTAGGCTTGCCATGCATGAATAGATGACATCTTACATAGTGTTTTCAATTTTTAAAATAGAAATTAAATTAGTTATACAGCTTTTGGAATAATTGGTCAGGTGTACCATATGTTAAGTTTTGCCAATGGTCACACAACGCCAAGTGGACTAAAAAATGTTTTTTTATTTGTATTAGTTAGCATATATTTTTCTCTGTATAATCAATTGTTACCCCCTTAAGATACGGCAATCGTGATAAAACTAACAAAAATAATTTTTTAGGTGAGAGAAAAAAAGTGGTAGCGAAAGCGTTAAGCTAAGTAATTCCTCAAGATATCTCACTCAGAATCAACGATCAAAAATTAAAGGAGTTAGAAATAATATTTATGTAAATTCAGTTCGGATATACGGCTGGGAAGTTGCGATACTCACAGTTCTTTATTCGTGAGAAGTCAACCGCCCTCGTATACATGAGAACTCCTGCACGCCTTTGTTTACAAATAATAGCTGCAGTCATGTCTTCAATTTATATAGTTCAAACAACATATATGATTATTTTTAATCACCTATCCCCGTCGAATGAATAACTAGTCTTCCATCAAGAAAAATATTTTTTTTTAAATAATGAATGCTCATTATTTCTTTTTCATCGAGTAACATATTATTGAATGATAAAGCTATTGCAAGGAATAGGAACGGAAAAAATCTGATAAACTCCAAAAATTTCAAAAAATCTATCACCTGTTAAAATTTGAAATTAAAAAAATGATCCAGTTTTAAAATTTATAGGAATACAAGCCGCCGTCTTGGTTGTCGGTAGACTCGGTCACTGTCGGACATGGGGGAAAAATGGTGCAGTAATCGTTTAAAATGCAAGGGAGAAAGAATCTAACCAAGCATAAAAATCACACCATCAGTGTATGTGTTCGCTACCCGCCAAACTGCGAAAGGAATAAAAGTGTTGTCATATTCCACTCAAATCAGTGAAATTTATATATGAAGCCAACAAAGTGTTGAATTTAGGTTAGCGTAAGTAATTGAGACTCTTACAATATATGTATTGTCAGTAACACACAGCAGGACAACCGTAAGTTAACATCGTGGAAGGTAACGGTGAAGTGGGCTCCAGCAAAGCATAAGAACCAAGAGCTCAGTTCTCAAAGCAGAGTACCGTTT
The DNA here is from genome assembly GCA_030386875.1 of Morinoia aosen. NCBI lineage: Eukaryota > Metazoa > Arthropoda > Malacostraca > Amphipoda > Talitridae > Morinoia > Morinoia aosen. Next base: position 39,599,640 of record CM059573.1, on the reverse strand, counting down.
AAACACATTCTAACACATGAAGACTGTAACATTATTAGTATAATACACATATACATTCAAGGTGCTACAATAAAGATTTCAACACTCCTTCTCACATTGAATGTGTGTCAGATGAGACCATTCCTAACTTCGTTCTTAGTCTGAAGAACTTTTCTGCGGGCAGGTTCTTAGTGAATATGTCAGCAAGCATCTCGTCAGTACAGCAGTACACTACGTCTATATCTTCGTTCCGCGCAAGATCTTGCACATGGTGAAACTCAATATCGATGTGTTTGCTCCTCCCATGATATTTGGGATTGTTGGCAAGACAGATGGTTGACTAGTTATCTTCGTTTACAACCATTGGTTCCGTAGTACCAAAATTTTAGTCACTGAGTGAGGACGTGCTTCAACCAGACAGCCTCTTGAGCCGCACCGGCAAGAGCAACGTATTCAGCTTTAGCAGTCGAGAGAACTACACAAATTTGTTTGTTAGACCTCCACGTAATTGCCGAATTACTGAGGGTGAAACAGTAACCAGAGGTAGACTTGCGATCATTTTTATCACCAGCCCAGACAGCATCTGAATGACCAATGCAAGCATCAGAACATTTGCTATACAAGATACCTAGTTTAGAGGTGCCTCTCAGGCGCCTGAATATTCTTTCAACACACACCCATTGCTGTTCAAGTGGTTTGGAACTGTATTTATCGACATTATTCACTGCGAACGCAATGTCAGGTCGAGTTCTGGTGGACAAATGCAAAAGGCTACCTACAGCACTTTGATAAGTAGCAGGGTCAAATTCGAAATCATTTGGGGAGCATATCGGATTTACATTGACATCAGCGGGAGTTTCAACAGGTTTAAAATAATATCAAATCCAAATTTTGACCACATAGCCTCAATGTAAGCAGCTTGATTTAAGAACACATGGTTTTTAGCTTGTACAACACTTACACCTAGGAAGTAACTCAACACACCAAGGTCCTTCGTTTTGTACTGAATAGAAAGACTCATTTTCATTTCATTTATTTCGTCACCAGACCCAGAAGCAATTATTAGATCGTCTATATGCACCGCCACAATACAGAGCTTCTCATCTTGAACACGAGTGTTTCTACAAGCATCACTCTTAGATTGAACAAAACCCAATTTCTTCAAATAGCTATCAAGTGTAGTATTCCAACACTTAGAAGCTAGCTTGTTTTAGTCCGTTGAGCGATTTTTGTAGTTTACACACCAGATTTTCTTTGCCTTTAATAATAAAACCATCAGGTTGAACTAGGTAAAGTTCTTCACTCAATTCTCCATTTAGGAAGGCTGTTGTAACGTCCATATGATGGACTCTAAGATCATATTCGGCAGCGAGAGCTAGTACTGTCCTGACAGACTCAAATCTCACATCGGGACTAAACGTCTCCTCGTAGTCTATACCATATTTTTGTGAGTAGCCCTGAGCCACAAAGCGAGCTGTGAAAGAGCAAATGCTTCCGTCAGGTCCGGTTTTTCTTTTAAAAATCCATTTTAATTTAATTTTTTTTTTAATTAAAACACTCTACAAGAGACCATACCTTATTTTGATTTATAGACTTCATCTGATTCTCCACAGCTGTCTCCCACAGTTTTGCTTCTGGCCCACTAAGTGCTTCTTGAACACAAGATGTTATATCAAGCTCATTTTTTATTAAATACACCCATTCACCAAACCTAACAGGGGCCCGACGAACCCTGGCTGATTGTCTAGGCTCCACCCCCTCCATCCCAGGCTCTGACTGTCTAGGCTCCACCCTTTCCTCGCAGTCTTCTGGTTCTGGTTCCTGAGGAAGAAGTATGAAATTTCTATCATTTCCTTCTGAAGGCTCATTCTCAATTGGCATCTGCTGAGATTCATCACACATAACATCTCTACTCGAAAATATCTTTTTGGTGCTTATGTCATACAGGCGATATCCTTTTGATCCATTTCCAAATCCTACAAGTAGACACGGTTTAGATTTTGGATCAAGTTTTTCCCGCTCATCTTTGGGGACATGAGCGTACGCGCTGTAGCCAAAGGTTCTGAGGTGCTGTACATTAGGCTTGTGTCCATTAAGGGCTTGATAAAGAGTCGTATCATTCAATGCTCTAGCAGGGCTCCCATTTTTGACATACACATCAGTTGATGTAGCTACACCCCAGAATAATTTTGTAATTTTGAACCAGACAGCATAGCTCTGACAGAGTCAAGGACAGTTCTATTCATTCTTTCTGTAACTCTATTTTGTTCATGTGTCTTAGGCACAGTTTTTTCATGGATAATTCCTTCCGTTTTTAGAAATTGTTCCAAGTCATTAGAGATGTATTCCCCATCATTATCGGAGCGCAGAATTTGAATTTTGTGATCACAGTGATTTACAACCAGAGATTTGAACTCCTGGAACACTTCAAAAACATCACTTTTATATTTGATAATGTACACCCAAGTATGTCTGGAGTAGTCATCTATGAAGGTTACCAAGTAGCTTCCACCCCCAAGTGATTTGGGATTAAGCCTGCCACACACATCACTATGAATTAGTTCTAAGGGTTGAGATCCCTTTTGTGATTGGTTTTGGGTAAAGGAAGCCTGTGATTTTTACCATCACAACAGTTTTCACAAAAAATGTTATCTCCTCTCACAGAACAACAAAGACCTTTAACAAGATTCTTAGTGGCTAATTTCCTAAGAATATTAAACCCTAGATTACAGAATCGTTTATGCCACAGAATTTCATCAGAGGAAACATTCAGGCATTTAGCATCTGAATTAAGGGTGCAATTAAGCTTATATAATTTCCCTACTTTACTGCCTAAGGCAATTAGTTTGTGGTCTTTATTTACAACCTTACATGAGCTTTCATCAAAGTAAACTAAGTTTCCACTTTCTGTAATGTGCAGGCGAGCTTACTCTTACATGCGTTTTCTCCCTTCCTCGCGCTTCTCAGAGTCTATATAAGAGGCAGTCCCTGTTCTATCTGTGCTCAATCGATCACGTTCCTCGCCTGTGCCCCGCCTGCTGCGGACCAATGAAGTATTCACCCAAGAAGACCTCCTGCGTTTCATTGGCCGGTATATTTTTGGTGACAATTATAATACAAATTCACGACACCGTGTGAATACCTTTCAAGCGCAGGAAGTTATCAAGAAGTGAAGAAGTTTGAAGCTGTTCCTGTTCCGAAGATTTACAGTATTAACGAAGCCTCATCGATGACTGGCAACAGTAAAGACAACCATGTTTGGCAGATACGCCAATCGGTTATTGTCCAGGGATTCAACATTCCGTTCGCGGCGCTATTGGAATCCTACGCGCAATTTTCAGCTTGGATCGATACGGACTCTCCTTTCCGCACTCGTGTGTTGATTTTAGACGCAGATGACGACCTAGAAATCGTGTTGGAAATCACCTTTGGAGGACTTGCCCCTACGACGAGTGATAAGTGCTAGTGCAAAGAACTAAAAGTGATAGCTACACTATAACAAACTATTTAAGTATTACATACAACTACAACAGTGGTAGCTACAACATAAACTACGTCTACGTCATTGGCGGTTTTACAGCGACGTCCCAGCCTATGACGCACCGGAGACAGTTGAAACGCGGTGCACCAGTTCTGAATTTGGCCCATACAGAATACCTCATAAATATCAGGAGGAAGTTGTGAAAATTACTAATGACATGCTTTCACAGGGAATAATTGAGGAGTCAATGTCTGACTTTAATTTTCCAGTCATTATTGTAAAAAAAAGAGCGGGGAGCTGCGCCCTGTGATTGACTTCAGGGCTCTTAATTCTTGTGAAAGAGTCTTACCCTATACCCAGAGTCGATGAAATGCTATTGACTTTAGGAGGGAACACATGGTTCACAACTTTGGAATTGCGCTCCGCATTTCATCAGGTTGAATTAGACCAAGAGAGTCGGAAATTTACTGCCTTCAGTGTTGGTTGTCGGAAATACCAATTCCGACGTATTCCGTTCAGGTTGATCTCGAGCCCAAGCGTTTTTCAGCGGGTGATGACCTCTGTTCTTGCGCCTATTCTAGGGAAAATGTCTTTCGTCTTTCTTGACGATATTTTAGTATATTCAAAGACTAAAAACCAGCATATATCTGACATTGGAAGCGTCCTTAAGATGCTCCGGTCTGGGAACTTGTCGTTAAAACTGGAAAAATGTAACTTTTTTAAGATAGAAATTGAATATCTGGGGCATATTATTGCCGCGGATGGAATTAGATGAAAGAGTTCGGAGAAACTGCAGAATTTTAGGGCTCCTGTAAATGTGAAGGAGTTGCAGCAGTTTTTGGGACTAGCAAATTATTTTAGAAACTTCTTACCTAATTTTGCAGAAATTGCAAACCCCCTGTATAGGCTTTTAAGAAAAGACGTTGTTTATAATTGGAGCGACAAATGTCAAAAAAGTTTTGTTTATATCAAATCTGCCCTGACTTCTGACACGGTTTTAAGACATCCTGAATACACGAAGGACTTTCACATATTTACGGACGCGTCTAATTTTGGGATTGGAGCTGTCTTGATGCAGGCCGAAGATTCAAATGATCAAGTAACGCGTCCTGTGGCTTATTTTAGTAAAAGTTTAAATTCTAGCCGAAAAAGATACAGCACCACGAAGAAGGAATTTTGTGCGCTGTTTTCAGCTTTAAAATCTTTTAAATGTTTAAAAACTGGATATCCTATCCGTGTATATACGGATCACAAGCCATTAGCGCCTCTATTTGCAAGGAAACTCCCAGAAGATACAACTATGGCGAGGTGGTGTATAAATGTCCATTCATTCGATCCTAATGTCAAATAATTACATGGGAAACTGAATGTCGTAGCTGATTACTTAAGCAGACTACCTATAAATGATGATCAGTTAACAATTAAAGAACTAGAGAGCTGTGAAGCTCTACACTCAACTTTTGAATCAGAGGCGTGCATCACGGAGACTCGATCTAAAACAAAAAAGAGCTTTCCAGACAGACGGTCAATGACTCGTCGCATAGCGACAGTACTGACGCTTCGACAAACAAGGAAACGCAAAAGAAACTGATTGATAACGTACCGACAGAGAAACAGATCTCTTGGACTATAAAGGAATTTATTGACGAGCAGAAACAAGATCCATTTTTGCATGGAGGTTAGGGAAGCGCTACTTCATGCTAGTGCGTCCAAAATACCTGGCCTACAGAGTTACTTAATTCTGAATGACATCTTGTACCGACGACGACGGATTGACAATCGACCAAGTACCATATTAACTGCAGTGGTTCCAAATTCTCTAATGGGTAAGACAATTTTAGCCATTCATTCCATGTACCCCACCGATGATTTGCACACGTTGTTTAAATTCAAACCTAAATATTATAACCATTTGGAGTAAACGATTGTGAGGAAACTCGTACGAAATTGTGAAGTTCGTAAACTACTTATGGCACGACCTTCTGTGCCCATTAAAATTTTGACAGCGCCAAAAGCGAAAAAACCTTTTGAGGTTGTTTCAATGGACTATCTTGGTCCCCTAAAGGTTACCGATAGTGGTAATAAATACATTTTAATAATTACTGATCTTTTTTCTAGGCTTTGTAATATGTACGCGACGTCTAACCGTCGTACGGAAACAGTAATTTCATGTTTAGGAAACTGCTTCAGCATTTTTTTGGTTCCGAAAACTATGATATCGGATAACGCGCTTGAATTTAAGCCACTAGCAGTGAAGCAATTCGGGAACATCCACGCAATTGCGAAAAAAGAAGTTCTGGCTTTTAGTCATCATTCGAACGCTATCGTTGAGAGGAACAATAAGAAAATCAATAATTTGTTGAAATTATTCGTTAATTCTTTGCCTAATGCTGAGTGGAATCATTGCTTAAGGGTTGTCGAAAATGCATTGAAAAATGCACTAAATTCTACTTTGGGCGTCATTCTAAGTTACGTGGTGTTTAACAGAGACACCTGTCCATTTTTCCAAAGTCAGAATTTTGATAACCATAACCTAAATTTGGTTAAGTTTCGAGCAAAAGAGGCAGCGCGTACTGTCGATAACATTAGAAATTTGATATTGAATAACACTTACGAAATGAACCTTTACAGAAATATCAAGCGTAAGGATAGGAACTTCGTTGTGGGTGACCAAGTCCTTTTAACCCTATCCGTTCGTAGGTGAGATCAAATGGTACCACCCTACCTTATATCGAAAGGCATTTTTGTAACTTTGAGTTTCTGTGCCCAAGTTTCAGTGACTTTTCCTAAAACATTCTTTTGCACAATATGAGAATGAATTTAGCATTCAGTGGAACGCGCAACGTGTAGAATATGAATTATTTCAAAAATGAGATAATTAGAATGGCAGGTTGAACGCTGTTGAGATTGCACGTCTGACAGCCGGGTGTGCAATGCAGCGATGTTGCTGCTGCTGCATTGGCTCACACGCTGGCGAGGAGTGAGGTTGTGACGTCGTTTGCTCCTGTCTGTTCCATGGCTTCATGATCGCGTAAGCGTCTAACCGAAGAAGAAATTTTAAAATCTTCTGCTAGAAAACAACAGTGAGTCTGAAAATGAAGAAACTGTCGACAGAGTTTTGGGTACTGATGCAAGTACACGGGATCTGGACGTACAGGACGAAATTAGCGCAAGTAGCGGCGATGACAACAGCAGTGCCATTGCCACTGAAAATGTTCGTCAACGAAAATCGCTTACGTATCAAAGGTTAGTAAATCACCTCGATGAGAGCCTAAAAATTGAAAATTACACTCCATATTCAGAGCCTGATGATGCAAAACAATATTGTTCTGTTTTAGAAAAAGGCAATAAAACTAAACCAAACGTGACAATTGAATGGACAAATCAACAGCCTTGTCCACCAGTTGGGAGGCAAGCTACTGAAAATGTTATGCGAACCAAAGGTGGCACTATCAACGACGGCACCGCTGCGGATACCCCGATCAGCGCTTGGAATCTTTTCTTGACTGAAGGAATGGTTGCTGAAATTGTTCAACACACCAACTGCAACATTGAAAAAACCGTGACAAACAATGCAAACTACAGAGAGAAATTACCTACTCACGCTAAGAAAACAGATACCACGGAAATATCAAGCATTCATTGGGTTGGTGTGTGCCAGAGGGCTTTAGTCACAGAATCATTTGGACTATAAAATCTTATTTATGGATAAAATTAGGCACCCGGTGTTTGGTGCCACAATGACGGCACACAGGTTTACTTTCTTGCACCAACACATTTCCTTCGACGACCCGGACACTCGCCAGCTACGCTTCAAAACTGACCGATTTGCTGCATTTCGCAAAATATTTGAAGCTTTCAACGACAGATGCAGTAGCGTGCTACAGCCTGATGAGTATCTTGCTCTAGACGAAACACTGTATGGATGCAGGAATCAAATTTCCTTCAAGCAATATAACAGCACTAAGCCTGAGAAGTATGGGCTGCTGTTCAAGTCCATAAACGGTGTCAGGTACCCGTTTACATTCCGAGCCGTTGTGTATGCAGGAAGGCCTACCGAAAATGAAGGTCCTTACTATACACCTGGCATTATTCCCACCGTGCATTCGTTTGTGTTGGGTCTTGCAGGAAAAGTTGATCTCAGCGGTCGAAATATTACAATGGATCGTCTTTATACATGTATCGAGCTTTTCCGGTGGCTATTAGCAAGGAACATAACTGCTGTTGGAACTCTAATGGCAAACAAGAAAGGTCTCCCAAATGAAGTGAAGGCATTGACTGGGCGGGAAGTAAATTCCTACGAAGTCTTCTGGGAAACGCAGGAAAGGAAGATGTCTCTTCATTCCTATGTTGTGCGCACTAAAAGTAATGGTATGAAAGACTTGTTGCTGCTCAGTTCAATGCCACCATTGCTTGGAACAACAAAAGACGATGGGAAGAAAAAGCCACCTATTCTCAAATTCTACGACTTCAGTAAGGGAGGCACTGACATTGTAGACCAGAGAATCGGGTCATACACCGTGAACACAAAGTCAAAACGATGGAATCTAGCAGCGTTCACTTACATGCTCGATACTATGCGTGTAAATGCACAAACAATCTACGCTCTCAATAATTTTTTAGAGCCTCGAAAGATTTCATCTTTCCGCTGTATAACGGAAAACTTTATGGAGATGGACACCAATATACTTATACAATAATGTAAAAGATGTTTGGTTTTCCTTTGTACTTCAGAAACAGCTTGACCAAAGAAAGTTTTACGTCCTGACATTCAAATACGGGTTTCTGGAATCGTTAGCCTTTATTCAACTTGTATACGACTGCAATGAACTGGCGTGCAGCCTGCACGCATCAGCTGCTACAGAGTACGACAACTGCGTCAGCCCTGTTCACGGAACTGTTGCAGGGGGCTGGTCGACATTATTTTATATATTGTTCTTTAAACAATGTATTAACTATTTTCAAAAAAAGAACTTAACTGCAATATAATGACAAATAGTCATATATTAATTTGGGAAAAAATGACCTGCATCAACAAGCTAACAAAAAAGTTATCAAACTATTTCGAGGGTGGTACGAAATCATCTCACCTTGGCGCTCAGGCGCATGTAAAAATTTGGGCACGGATAGGGTTAAGGAATCATGCAAAAAATATGAGCTTGAGTTCACTTGGTTAGGGCCGGGTGTAATTTTGAAGGTCAAGCGAAATTGGGCCGAAATTAAGATTGGTTCCAAAGTACACAAAATAAATTTAAACCATGTAATCCATTTAAGGAGGATTAAATAATGTGTTAAAATGACAAGTTCATTTTTACTGTGTTTACGACTTATGTTATTGACGTCGCAACGAATCGACAGGATACGATTTGCAGTAAAGGATAACTGTATCACTCAATTTAACGTTTTCATTATAGGTTGAGGATTTTTGCTGTGTTGTTTGCGCTAACAACGTATTATCTGTGTAACTCGTGTTTCATTATTATTCATTTTAACCCGTATGCTATAATTTCAGCCCTTTTCAGCTGCGCCTATTAGGTTAAATTAGGTTAAGTATTGTGCTTGAATCTCGAGGTTGAAAGTAATGTGTATGTATCACTGAAGATGTCTCTAAGATGTCTTTATTAATCTTTGTAATTTGTTTTTGATTTTGTATTGTGCTGTGCACATGCAACTCTAGGCGTGCAATTGCTTGGATGTTGTTGCTGAATTGGCAAATTAAATGGTGAGCGAATTCACCGGTTGCTAAATGTAATCGCTGACATTGCAGTTCATCTCGTGAGACGTTCGGTCTTGTCGCTACGGCGTAATTGAATTTGTTCTTATTACTTTTGGTTATAATTTTTATCGTCAGCGCAAATAAATTAAATTGATACGGTGAATGGAAATTTCCCGACTGAGAGTCTGAACACAATTTTTACTTAAAATACATATCTGGCCGACGAGCAACACGTGCTAATAACTTTGTGTAATTTCATTGGGGAAAAACTTCTGTTCAATTCACCTGTACTTTGTCGCTACAGTTCTCTTGCTCAGGCTATTATGCTTCTGTGTTAGGTAACTAAAATTGTGTAAGTTTTTATTATTTATTTTTGGTCATGCTAATCAGTTCTGCTTCTGTTCCTTTTGCAGGATACACAAGCCCGACATGGGTAACGCACAGTCTACAGTCGATGTGGATACGCTGGTGTCAGCGCTCTCCGAGCACATGAATGATTTTAGTAAGGACTGGCTGCAGACGCATTCCAAGGTGGATCTGCTGCCCGACCATGTATCAGACGTCCTGGTGATGCTGATGCTGGTCGCCATCATGGCGCTAGGTACCCTCGTATACTACGTTAAGAAGAATTTGAAAGTTCTCGCCGATCGTAGTAGAAACGCGGATTTTCAGCTACGGCGGGGCACGCTGAGGCCGCCAAGATACAACAATCCCACCAATCCAGCGGAGGTGTAGGTGTAATGAACATAACGGTCGGCGGTGATGTAGTAATATTGGTGCAACAGCCTGGTTCAAGGCGGGCTGAGCGTTCGCAACGAACAGGGCGCAATGGACGCCCCGGTACCTCAACTAATGTGCGTCCGAAAGTGTGATTTTTGCCACTAAATTTTGGCGTTAAATATTAAATATCTATCCACGAGGTGATAGTCTCGATTATTATTGAAATACCGTAATTGGTCTGTTTAGAAAATGCAATTGCGTTTTATTTAGCTGTAAGTTTATTTAATCGCTACTATAATCCTTTAATCTTATAATCATATGCTTTTCATTTATGTGGCAAGTATTATTAATAGTGTTTATGCGCAATTTTACAAACGTACAGCAACGAGGTGCAGACAAGAAAATTTGTCTGTGTTAAAAGGTTTACGATGCCACGAATTCGATTTTAAGCAAGTGATGGGATGGTGTTTTTGTTTGCAACTCAAAATTTATTGCGTCTAATGTGTACCCTTGCAGAATTTTTCTTTTTCGAATTGTTGGGAATTATCTTTTTTAATTGGTTTACCATTGGTGTTTACTGAGGAAAAAAATTTGGCGTTTTTTTAACCCTACCTCTATCGTCGTGCTGACTTTCTGGTTGTATCATATAAGTTGGTGCTGGTGCTGACCGGTAGTAGCAGCTGGTGTTTAGTTAATTAAAACTTGCTTTATTCCTTGTCATTTTGTTCGTTGTTTTTAAGTATAAGCTATTAATCGTTTTTCTTTGCGCTTTTTGTGTAACCATGGTTGTGGGTTGGTATAACCGGTAGAGTTAAAAAATTTAAAATGTGTTTTTCTTTTCGCCTTTCACTGCGTGTATTTGGGGTAATAAAATTTTCCACGTTTCGCAATGTTATGTGGTTTCTAAATTTTTCGATGCAATTTTTACTATGTTATTGAATAATTTATTTATTTTTGTGTACTAAACGTCAAAAATTCAGTGTAACAGAAAAAGCTGTCATTGCTAGTGTAGTCATTAATGTGCTAATGAAAACTAGCGTTTTATTATTATGGTGTTTTTTTGAGTTTATATTTCTATGGTTGTTTCGATTTAGAAAATGATTTTGCGTTTTATTATTTTTTTATTTATTTTAGCATTAACTGAAACTGCTCGGTGGTTTCAAATTCTGTTTGGACGGTAAGATTGCTAATTAATTTCTTGATGAGTTATAGTTCATGTTGTTGAACCATGTGTCTACTTACGTTAGAGTTGCTTACCTTTAGTTGTACCGAGTTGTTTACATTTACATTTGGAATAACAGGGCATTTTTATTTTTGTTCTCTTCAGCGGCCCTCGTTCTTTTTGATTGAGTTGCCGAGTGTTATAAATAATTATCGGGTGGTATATGTTTAATAATTTGATTTCAATTCATTTGCCAATCTTAAAGTTTAAAATGCATGAGAGGCGAGGCGACTTAAAATGCTTGCGTTAAGTGATAGTACTAAATTTGGCCAAATGTTGTCGTATTAATTTTAAACGGAGGTATAAAACAGCTTGTATTTGTGCTAGTGTATTTTCGGGTAAAATTAATTCTCTTTGAGTTTTGAAAACATGTAAGGCGGAGACGAAATTGATTTTGGTAACCTTGTTTGAAGTTAAAGTTTTTTTTTCTCGCCCGAATATTTATTTTTTTTATTTATAATTGAATACCTATCCGGTGAAAGGGGGGAGGTAATGTGCAGGCGAGCTTACTCTTACTCGCGTTTTCTCCCTACCTCGCGCTCCTCAGAGTCTATATAAGAGTCAGTCCCTGTTCAATCTGTGCTCAATCCATCACGTTCCTCGCTTGTGCCACACCTGCTACGGACCAATAAAGTATTCACCCAAAAAGACCTCCTGCGTTTCATTGGCCGGTATAGTAATCTAAGGCACAGATATTAAATTGTAGGTTAAGTCTGGCACATACAAGACTTTCTTAACAACACAGGTATCTACTAGACCTTCGGACAGGGACACAATAACTTAAACATCACCTACACCAACACCTTGCAAATTTCTACCATCACCAACTTCAATGTTGATTGGACTAGATAGCTCACTCATACAAGAAAAATCGTTCCTATTATTACACGTGTGTAGTTCTTCCAGAATCTATACCCCAAAAATTATTGACATTTATCACAGACAATGCACTGATATAGTTGGTTTTCCCTGCTCCAAATTCTTTCTGGTCTTCTGTATGATTCAAGGTGTTTTTCCCATCTTCTTTCTTCAATTTTCTTGATAAATCCAGCACTTGGCGCGTAGGTGTCCTGTTTTTCCGCATTCGTAGCATCTTGAGTTTTTCAATTTGGAGCTCACATGGGAATTTTCACTGAAGTCTGAAGCACTTTGGTTTTTCAGTTTTGTTTCTTCATTCAGAAGGCGCTATGTCACCATATACCATGACTGTAGTTTTTCGTGAGCTTCCAGTGCAGTCACTAGTAGTGCGAAGTGGTCGGGAAGCGATGAAAACAAAATTATTACACGGCTTTCTTCATCAACAGCGTCATCTATCACACTCAAGGACTCAAATATTTCGACAAATGCTTTGAGGTGAGTTTGCAAGTCTTGGTCTTCTTTTAACTTCATGTTGTAGAGTCTTTTGCGTAGTCTGAACATGTTAGACCAAGTTTTCTTTTGAAATGTATCTTCAATTTTGTGCCACAGTTGCACAGGGTCAGTGGAGTCGCCCAACAAATACAGTTGACTCGTTTCAACACCAAGCACAATTGTAGCTAGGGCACTGTCACGTTTTTCTTCAACTTTAATTCGAGCTGTCTCGTCCGTAGTCTGTGGCATGGTTTCCGTTCCTCGAACCAAATTCCATAACTTTTCCTTCATCAAGTGCATTTTCATTTGCAGCTTCCCCGTAGGAGAGTTTTTATCATTAAGAGCCGTGAGATAGTTCTTAGCACTTTCACTTACGGAGCCTGCCATAATTCTTTCTTTTTCACTTTCACTGTTTCTGCCTCACACTCACTAACAGATCACCAACGTCTGTTCTCACTGTTCCGGATGGTTTTCACTTCGGGACTTTGGATAACCTTACCGGAATTGTTTCTTCGGAAGGTTGTCTGGGTCCATAACCTGTTAAATTTAGGTTAGGGTAAGTAATTGAGACTTCAACAATATAAGTATTGTCAGTAACATACAGCAGGGCAACCATAAGTTAACATCGTGAAGGGTAACGGTGGAGTGGGCTCTAGCAAATAATAAGAACCATGAGCTCAGTTCTATGAGAACCATGAGCTCAGTTCTCAAAGCAGAGTACTGTTTTAACACATTCTAGCACATGAGCACTGTACCATTATTAGTATAATACACATATACATTCAAGGTGCTACAATAAAGATTTCAACACAAAGCAATGCTGACAAGAAAAGTGAAATGTGGAGCTCACTCCACATGTCAAACGATAGGCTTGTGTTAAGTGTCCTTGTTCCCTCAGTCTTCTGAAGGAACATGTTCAATTCCTACTCAGTTTTTGCTCACTTCCTACGCGGACAAATGTACGAGACTTTTTTTTCTGCTTCGTACCTCTGTTTCCTACCGACACTGATATTTTTGAGTGAGCTCCGCATTTCAATGATAATAATGGGCGTACGAGAAGTTGTAAAAACATTCAAAATCGCCTGGGAAAACAGAATTGAAAATATAACTTACCTCGAATTGTAATTCAAATACGTTCTCACTCAAAGCGCTGATCATCCTACAGACCATGTGTTTCTGCTGATCCTACAAAATTGCTGCAGAGGAAAGAAGCCCGTCAGAACGAAAGAATTTACTGATGATATAACTGCTCACTGCGATGTGCTCCTCTCTATAATCAATGAGACAAAAATTTATTAAATATGTTGTCCCTCAAAATTTTGTAATATCATATTTTTTTGCATCTGATCTCATTTTGTTGAATGATTTATTCGAAAAAAGTTATCCTGATCTAGAACAGGAAATGTATCCACATGTTCGATAAACCTTCGGTACGGCATTCAAAGGTACGGCGTTATGATTCTTTATGAGCCTGCGTTATTCAATGAACATTTTTTAATAACAACTTAAGTTACCTCCGTAACTGTCTGTCGATGCTTATAGAAAGACGGAAAGAGAGATTGACACAGGGTGTGTCGGGGAGAGAAGAGGTGAAAAGGAAAAGAATAGATAGGAAACTGATAGAGATGCGCTTTGCGCATATGATGCTAATGTTGGAGGGTTTTTTGTAAGTAGTTTGAGGGTGGTGAAAGTTAACTACCAGTCGGGGCTTTGTATGGTTGTGTGTTTAATTAGTAAGCATCTTTAATACTGGACGTGGGTAAGTAGGCTTACCTTAGTGGATAGGGGGTTGTGGAGTAGTCTCGTTGATGTCGTGTCAAGGGTATTTTGGTCTCGGTTGGGGTGCGAGTGTTTTCATTTTTACGCTAAGGAACTGTTTGTGCGGTATTTGCGGGGTGTCTTGCGGGAATGTGAGTTGTAGGTAGAGTTGTGGGTGCATGTCGTGAACATTTTGCAAGATTCTTTTTGCGTGTTTGTGGAGTGTTATGTTGATTGGTTGCAAGTTTGCTCGGCGATGTAGTTGTGCAGGGGGGGAGAAATCTCACCATTCTGAATTTGTTATGTATCTCGTGGCTCGGTTCTGTACACGCTGGAGTGTTGAGATAGATGATGGTGGGAGTGTGTGTTGGGGAATAGCTGGGTAGATGAGAGTGGATCTGATTAGGGCGATGTAGAGTTGGCGTTTTTCTTCTAGGTTCAGGTGTTTGAATCGGTTAAGACGTGAGAGATTTTGATGTGCTATTGCTGCTCGTTATCTGGTGTGTGGTGCATATCCGGTTGTGCTGTTTGTGAGTCCAAGAAATTTACCTTTGTTTGTGTAAAGATGTGGGGTGTTGTTGATGTGCACTGTTGGATATTTGCGGCGGCTGATAGCAATTATCTTGAATTTGTTTGTAATGGTTTGGATTTTCCATTTTCGTTCGTAATCGTTGATTTGAGCAATGGCTCGTGTTGTTAGAATAGCTGACATGTTATATGAATTGTGGGCAGCTACAATTTGTGTGATGTCGTCTGCAAAAGCTATGTAGTCAGTGTTGGGTATTGGTGGGGGAAGGTCGTGTGTGAAGTACTTGTACAGCGTTGGGGAGAGGACTGCTCCTTGGAGAACTCCTGACTTGATTGAGAAGGGTCGGCCAGTGTAGTTTGCGATTCGAATGGCTGCAGTGCGGCTGGTGATGAAGCTATACAAGACTTTTGTGAATAGAGGGTGAATTTATAGCTGTGACAGTTTGTATTTGAGTCCTATGGGCCAAACTTTGTCGAAGGCCTTGCCTACACCTCGTAGAATGATGTCAGTTTTGTTTCTCTGTGTTTGTTTAATGTCGAGCGTCTCGTGTAGCGTGGCAAGTGCGGTGTGTGTACCTCATCTGTGGCGGAATCCGTGTTGACGGCTGTTGTAGATGTTGTTGATGGTTAGATGGTCTGTTAGCCGGTAAGTTAATATCTTGTCGAGGAGCTTAGCGTGGGTGTCAAGTAGGGAGATGGGGCGGTAATTTTGCACCTCGTGTTGGGAGGTGGAGGTTTTCGGTAAAAACATCATTATTGCGTGTTTCAGTTTGTTTAGGAAATGACCCGCTGAGAGGGCGTGGTTGAATATGTACAGAAGATACTGGAACATGTTTTGCGGTAAGTGTTTAAGGTGGTGTGTGGTTATTTTTGTTTGTCGTGTAGCTTTTTGGGAAAACGTCCGAAGTGCGTTTTTGAGTGCTTCGATTGTGATGGTTGGGAAGTGGAAATTGTGGAGGTGGGATGTGTCTCCTGTCTCGTTTGGTCGTTTGGGGAGCGATGTCGTTCATTTTTGTTTCGATGGTGCGTTTGTGTTCAGCGACGAAATTGTTGTTGGGGTCATAAATACCTGAGTATACGTTTGAAAAGTGTTGTCGGAACAAAGGTTCCTTTGATTGTGGTGAATGGTAAAAGATGCCGACTTCTTTAATGGAGGGGGTGCTTTATTTTTTATTGTTTCCTGACACACGTTTGATGGCAGACCAGAATTGTTTGGGATTGTCCATCTTTTTGATGTTGGCGATAGTGTTATTCCATGTCGCCGTGTAAATGCGTTGATAGGCAATTTTCATCTGTTGGCTGAGGCTGAGGAGTTCTCTGTATAGGTGAGTTGAGTGGCCGTGTCGTTGGAGATGGTCGTAGGTATGTTTGTGTCTCGTTTGAAGGACGAGTATAGCAGAAGTGGGTTTGATGTCTGGGGTGGTTCTGTGTGTGGTAGGTGGGATATATTGCTTGGAGACTTCGTTGATGTGATTAGGTGGTTGTCTATGTCCTCTAGTGTAGGGCTCAAGTCTTGCGGTATTGTTTGTTCGACGAGAAGGTTGCGGTATAGTTCCCAGTTTGCATTGGGGAAGGAGGGTCGTGGGCGGATATGAATTTGTATATGGTTGGCTGATATTGTAGCTATGATTGGGATGTGGTCGGAAGGTGTTAGTTGACCTGCTTCGAGGATGAGGTTGTGCAATGGTTGCGTGTATGTTAGTACAATATTTGGACTAGTGGAAGCACGGTGAGGGATTATCGTGGGGAATTTTGTGCCGATGTGGAGATATTTGTTCCTGTTTATTAGTGAGTGGATTTGTGTCCCTTTCCTGTTCGAGTACGTGAATCCGAAAGTGGGGTGTGTGGCATTCATGTCGGCTAGGAGGTGTGGAAAATTCTTCACACATACTCCTCGTATTGCCTTTGGTGGCAGAGCCATACGCCGCTTTCGAGCTGTCATTTGTTGCCGCGGAGCTTGAGCGGAGCAAAGGTCTGGTGGGCGGAGGTTTTTTTAGAATTAGGAAGATTCGGCATTGACACTTTTACTGTAGCAGCGGCAGTCTGCGCAGCACCTGGAGGGCACCAGTTATTACCTCATACGTGGCCACGAATAATGTATCACTTTTCTTCACTTACTATTCTATTTTACTTTGTTTAAGTTTGTATGCGTGTGTTGTGAATTTCAATTTTAATTTGAATCATTATCTTGGTGTTCAGCTCTTTAATAATTCTAATTTAATTAAAAGGCCAGTGGTCAGTAAACGACTTCAAAGGGAGTTCTTAACCAATTAAATTGCTTCTTCTGAAGTTTACAAACCTACTTGCTTACGGTGAACTTCCGAGACTTGGAGGAAACTGTAACGGTTTCTACCTGAGTTCATCCAGCTTTCGTCAAATTACCTTAAGGGCTTGTTTCATCTCCCTTCTATTAACTACTTTCCTGATTATGTACTTTCGCCTGAACACCCTTTCTACCACTATTTTCATCTTTTATTCCTTGATTTTCCTTGACAACCTCTGAAAGTGGCTTATCGACCCACCGAGTGGAAATTTTAACTTGGGTGAGAGCTCACTAATTGTCATTCTGAAATTAATGAAATTAGTGCTCTGAAATATTTCATCTCTACTGTTGTGATTCTACCCACGACACATATAAAAAAAACGATCGTTCGAAGGAGGACGCTCCGTTACTCGAATAGTTCGAAACAGCAGAGGTATGTGGTGAGCCGCTAACGGTTATCAACGCTCTCTCTATATACCAGCTTCACTCCATCTTCGAAAAGGAAGAGAAAGGAGGAAGAGTGTCAACCGACCGACGGAGGATTGCCAGACATCAATACTAGGAAGGTTGTACTTTAAATAATATTTGTATTGTTCAGTAGCTAACGTTTCTTAGGTCATTGATACAATTATCATGAATTGATATTTCATATTGAGAAATATTTAAATACGCTAGAGTTATTCGAAACGCTCAATTGTAAATCTCTCCATCTTAAACATTGTGGCAACATTATCGTGCAATGCCAACTACTTGGGAGTGCACAGTCCGCACAGCTACCAAGCAAGAGCCAGGCAGTAAGCACGCGGCAGCCACAAAGAACAGAGCTCTGAATTGTACCTTGTCAGCGGGGCACCCCTTTGGGGTCTCCGACTTCGTTGTCTCTTACCATGTGTAAAAGTGAACTACTCATACTCTCTCATGTAACGTAACGTAATTGGCTGTCCGCGTAACACTGGAGCCAGCGGTGGTGGATTTTTATTCCTATTAATTCGTAATAAGAGTGAAATTTCCCTTATCCACTCCTCCGTAGCAATTAAAGCTCGAGCATTACCAAAAAATAATAATTTAACCTTTAACAGAATTGATGACTTAATCTCTATCTCAAATTAAACCCGTTTCATTACGTTATGATGTGTTTAACCTAATTGCTTGCATGTAAATTTATGTTATAGACAAATTCATTGCTGTGACCCATTATTTACCATGCATTTATTATTTCCTACCATTATTTACCATGCATTTATTATTTCCTATGTACGTGTGAACTTGCCTTGATAGCTAATTAAAATTTAATTCATGTATCAACCATTAGTATACATGTCCATTGATCATAACTTTTAAAATGTCAAACTGTTTGAACTAAGTAGAATCCGATAATTCGATCTAAAACCATTTAATTACTTAATGCGAATTTAATATTGTGAATCATTCAATTTAGTATATTATTCGTTTAAACTGTGCTTCAATGATTATGTGAAAATTATGATAGTATGCAATATAAATTTTCATCATTCTGCCGTGTAATTCCGACTCAGGACGCCATTTTGTTTGAGAGAAGCCTAGGCAGCTTCGGTAGCAACCGACGTCTCGAATCCAATTTCCCAATTTACGTTGAAACATTAAACTTGTGCTATTCAGATTTAAATTCTGCATCTCTATATACAGAATTATACGTATAGAATAAATAGTAATTTGAAAACTTTCTTTAAATTAAACTTATAAAATATTACATTCAGTAAAATATCCACTTGAAATTCAATCATATTTATACGCAAAAGAAAATTCATTTTAGAAACAAACTTCATTCATTCAGAAAATATATACGCGATCAAAATTCATATTCATATAATTATCGTAGATGTTATAATGATAAATCTAATCGCAATTTATTTCATTCAGAAGTCCGTGTCTAAATTAAAATTTCAATGCATTATTTTAACCATATAAAACATCCTGAACGTTGCCTGAATGTACGTGTTGAGATGGGAGAATTTTCAGGACTGTCTAGCTGTGTGGTATTCGGGCTTGAGTCTGTGTACAGCGCGCTTGTTGTTTAGAAACAAACCTATACACAGCCCACCTCTCCGGCAGCCAGCAGGCTAGCTCTAGCTTTCTCTCCCTCAAATTCTCTCGAATTCGCTCTCTCTCTCACATTCCTACCTCAACGGTCGCTGCACGGACTCTACCTCGCTCGACTGTTAGCTGAGCCGTCGCATTGAGAAACTTAGATGATATACTTGGAACTTAGTACAGGTAAATGTTTAATGCTAAGATAATATTGTAAACGTGATGCTTGGCATCGTAAATAATAATAGTTTGATTTAACATTTTGAATTTACATATACAAACTTGAATTTTCTCGAACACGATCTATATTGTTGAATTCTTTATGTCCATCATATTATTTCTCATTAAAGAGAACGTCGTAAGAATTTGGATTTTTTTTTAACAATATGATTCTGGAATTTATGATGAAACAAAATTGTGATCTTCATTAATGTACGCGTCACATTAAATATAAAATGCTGCAACACTTTGTTAATGACGTACACAACGAGAATGCACCATTTGAAAATTTAATTTTCTTGCTTCGCATCAAATTTAGATTATAATGTCACCTCGAAACAATGGGAAATTAGGATAAGTTCATCATGTCCAATTGTAAGCACTAAGAATAGAATGGGCCGAGACGTGGAGTATGTATGATGAATGGATGAGAACTTGTCTAGGAACAATCAAATTTTTAAGATCGCCGAATTACCGTGACTGAAATTTCAGCTGATGCCGTGGGCTACTACGAGCGGTTGTGGTGGGCTGCCACGCCTTCACTACTGAGGCAACGTCACACGTTCACGGGGCAAGCTTCGCGTTCATATAATCCGCAGTGTGCTGCCAGCTCATGGACAACAACGACAACAACCACAGCAACGACAACGACGCCAACAACACCCGGTCCAAGGTGGATGGAAAGGCCAGAGCAGACGACCGCTCTGGGAGGCCAAGCTTCACGTCCACACAGTCCACGACACAGTCTCCAACACGCCGACAAGCCCGACATAGTTCGAACGTGGACACGATACTGCACGGCAACGCTTCAACAACGAGAGCAGTCTGAGCTCGACGCACGAACTCGAAGAAAATGACATAGAAAACTGCCCGCCAGCTGTCTGGGTCAACTGCCTTAAAATTTTCTACGGAGGTACTAAGAACAGCTGAACCTCAGTCTAAACAGCATCCGGCGAGAAGAGGAAGGAACTCGACTACAACGAAGCTCCATGATCTACCAGCGCATGGACGACGAAGAAGACTGCGACTGCGAAGGCCAATGATATTCCTCAGGCGACATTCGACACGACCTCATGGCTGAATTCATACCCCATCATGAAGAAAATTGTGAATGATGAGGCACAATTAATATGACATTCTTGAACAAAGGTATTGTGAAGATTAAAAATCTTTCCTTAGGGATGCTGCTGAAGTATGGTCACGGCGACCGAGACTTTATTTGTCCCGCGTCATCTATTATTGAGATCTTAATCCCATTGGATATCTTCTAGAGATATTCCTGCGTGCGGGAAGACTCTGTCTCACATTACGGTAAAAATTGCCTGCCGAAGGTACACGATAATGCATGTACTTCATAAGGAGCTTCAAATCAGCGTTCGTCATTGAGCAAACTCTACATCGCTGCCGAAAAATCGTCTCAGCTGGACTACGTGGATATTAAAAAGAATAAGGATCTCACTTATCAACGTTCTCCGTTACTACTGCACACAAAAGCTGTAGAGAGTGTCAACGATCAAGAGATCGTTTTCTTCGCCAACGAAGGGAAGATGATGCTGTGATTCTACCCACGACACATATAAAAAAAACGATCATTCGAAGGAGGACGCTCCGTTACTCGAATAGTTCGAAACAACAGAAGTATGTCGTGAGCCGCTAACTCTTATCAACGCTCTCTCTATATATACCAGCTTCACTCCATCTTCGAACAGGACGAGAAAGGAGGAAGAGTGTCAACCGACCGACAGAGGATTGCCAGACATCAATACTAGGAAAGTTGTACTTTAAATAATATTTGTATTGTTCAGTAGCTAACGTTTCTTATGTCATTAATACAATTATCATGAATTGATATATCATATTGCGAAATATTTAAATACGCTAGAGTTATTCGTAACGCTCAATTGTAAATCCATCCATCTTAAACATTGTGGCAACATTATCGTGCGATGCCAACTACTTGGGAGTGCACAGTCCGCACAGCTACCAAGCGAGAGCCAGGCAGTAAGCAGGCGGCAGCCACAGAGAACAGAGCTCTGAATCGTATCTTGTCAGCGGGGCACCCCTTTGGGGTCCCCGACTTAGTTGTCTCTTACCATGTGTAAAAGTGAACTACTCATAATTTCTCAAGTAACGTAATGTAATTGGCTGTCCGCGTAACACATAGCAACATCATCTCGGAATCTACAACTATGATGAGTCTCATTCAGTACATTATTCCTGAAGCGTCCCCATCTCGATTTCTTTGTGCGTAGGCTTAGATGAATGCATTCTGCATTCATCAGTAATGTTACTTGTAACGTAAATTAGATGCGCAATGATTCTTCAGGTGTCATTAAATTTGTATCAAGATAGGTGAATAAATAACCATGTGTCTTCGTAGTATCATTTCCTGCTTATTTAGCGAGAGAGAGGTTAATCATCAAATTTTGTTAGGTTAATAATGACACGCTACCTATTTAATAATTAATTGATTTGCCACCAATATCCTCGTTATTCATAACTCATGACATTGAAAAGTCTCGGTCAAATTTGATCTTTATTAACAAAATAAAATAATTGTGACCTTCTGTCACGACGATTATCAAGAGAAATGACAGCAACGAAAAGAAACAACGACGAAATATGCAGCGAAAAGAGAGGACTCGTAACACTACTTCGCCGTAGCGGCGACCCAAGTAAATTTGTGTTTTTTTTCGCTCCTAGTGTGTTCTGCTGCTGCTGTTGGTATAGTTACCCCTACGTACCCTGGGAGGCTGCCGTCAGTTGCTTCACCTTAACGCTGGCTCGAGGGTTTTGTCAGGACTCGAGTGCGATTCTGGGGCTAGATGGCGCTACTGTTGGGTTCGTTGTAGGAGCTTAAATGTCTTATATTTATTATCGTGCATAATTTGAGTTACCTAATTTTCTACGGCGTTTCTTCTTTTGTTTACCTAAAGAATTAATTTGTCCTTCCAGGAAGCTGACCAGACCGGTTCCTGCTGCGCTTTCTTGAATCTCGTTTACTACTTAACCTGAGAGTGCGTTTGCAGCAGTCCTGCTGTTCGCTGAATAGCGTCTACTGCTAACCTGCTACTCCGGTTGCAGCAGTTAATTACTGCTGCTTTTATGTAATCGCTGACACCTACCTACTTCGTCACAACTGTGGCTGCAGCTGTTGCTGCTTGTGAGGTGTATATCAATTTAACGAGCACCCGTGTCACCTATGCCATTTTTTGAATAAAGCAAAGGCTTTTTGAAAAAAGCGCGCTTTGCGCTAATCTATAACGTAAACTAATAAAAAATATAAGATATTAAATAAATCCTTTAAAATTATAAACTATATTCGGCCTTTACGGCTCTTTACAAATACTCCATATTCGGCCTTTACGGCTCCTTAAAAATCGTTCGTGTTCGGCCTGTACGGCTCCTTTAAAATCGTTCGTGTTCGGCCTGAACGGCTCCTTTAAAATCGTTCGTGTTCGGCCTGTACGGCTCCTTAAAATTAGTGTGTGTTTGGCCTTACGGCTATTTTAAAATCGTTATATAAAACGTGAATAAACCTTCTATTTTCGTTTCTAAATTTCCTGCACGTGTGAGTATTTTACAGAGGTAAGTTGGGTGTTTTCGAATAAAAAGCGTCTGCATGTCAATGAAGTTGATGTAATCAATGCGTGGATGTATGTAGGTTGTGACAAGTGTAATTGGGCCCTGTGGTGTTTCTACTGTGATGGCCAATATATCTGTGTGGAAGGCATCATGCAGCTTGAATGGGAGGTTTTTTCGAATTGCTGTTGCTACGACAGCGTGATTTTCATTTGCTATGTTTGTGGTGTATGTATTATAGTTCCAAATTTTGATGGGGTGTCGTTTTGCATACAGTGCTAGTTTAGTAGAATTGTGTGTGGATTGTATTGACGGTAGATGTTGCATAGTGCAATTTTGTTATGACGCCAGAGTTGGATAACAGTCCGTGTCTTATTCGTATTGTGTGTATCCATTATGTAGTCGAGTGTTTGGGCTTCTTGTGGGGGGCGCTGAGTTCTGAGCATTTGTCCTTCGCGACGAATTGATCGTGTGGGATTGAGTTATGGGCATGCCTTCGAGAGAGTAGCTGTAGTCAACGATATATTGCCAGATGTTGTCCGGGTTTTCATGCGCGACAGCGATTTTGAAGCCAGGAGGGTTTTTGGTCAGTTCCTCTATTATCTATTCATTGGTGGGGTTGCTTGAAATAGACTGTATGTTCCCTTCTCTGTAAATGATTGAAACCTGAAGTACTTCGTCTTGTGAAAGGGATTCTTTTGAGGAGGGTTGTCTCTTTTTCTTTCGTTGTATGTTTTTTTCTTCTTCTTGAGCTGCGTTCTCCGATTTTCGGTCAAGTTGTCGTCGCTGGTTTCGTCCTGGGATGAGTTCTCGTCTGATGAGTGGTGGCTTGTGTCCATTTCGTCATCGTTAGAGTCGGTACCTGCCTGTTTGGCAGGTGCCTCCGTTGTGTTTGCTAGGGGTTGTTTGTAGGGTTAGAAGAACATGTTGAAGAGTTTTTGTGAGTCGCGGTCGGGGAACTTGGTGTCTACGTCGTAGTTGTCTATGAAAGATTTCGATAAGATTGATCCGAAGTCTTCTTTTTGGGTGAGGTTTGCAATATGAGCTTCTATGATTATAGCGGCAAGTTTTATGTGTACCTGGCTGGTGAGTGTGAGTGCGTGCTCTGTTTTCGTTGTTTGTTGGATGGCCGTTTTTGCAAGTTCAATATATGTGCTCTTCGTTTGGTCTGTTTCTTGTTTTTGGAGTTCTTGGTTCTTCTTGCGGATAGCTTCTTTCCTGTAATGGCAAAAGGCTGCATGGATGCGGTGGTTTCCTTCGCAGTTGAGGCACTTCTTTTGGGTTGAATCGCAATGTTGGTAGGTGTGGTCGTGTGCGGCGCATTCAGAGCAGCTTGGTGTCTTGACAGTGCATTGATGGGTAGAGTGGTCCTCAAATTTGTAGCATTTGAAGCAGATCCGTAGGTGCGTGTATTTTTCATGTTCCATTTGCGATTGGGTGATCTTTGTGTTGAACATGAGCAGGCCGATCTGGAGGGTGCGCTGCGTCATGGCAGTGTCGGTAAAGGTTACTTTCATTACGTGTGTATAATGTTTTATTTTGTTGATTTCGGTGACTTTTGCCCATGTTTGCAGTCGTGTTATCTCTTGCTGTATTTCTTGCGGTGGGAGTTGGTCAATGCTGCTGTCAAGTTGTCTTATGAAGATGATTCTTATGGCTGAAAGATCTGGGGGGATGATGGTGTAAAAAGTGTATTTTCTGAACACTCTATATATCGTGCATTTGATTTCTATTGATCTCTTTTCTGCAGTGGTAACACGTTAATAGTCAATAGTTGAATTTAATACGGATAGTCCGCTGCCACCAGAGGCGCAAGGCCTCGAATTGGTTGGGATATGAATTTGATTAGGAATTTCTCTGAAGTACGTTACGGGTGTCGTTAGCGAGCGAGCTGTAGCTTTTACGTACACCCCTACTCATATATCACACCTTTGGTAGCGATTGCCTTCGGGTCTAGGCTCGTGGTTCTCTGGGTGGCACTAAAGCGAGATGGAGAGGATAAATTATGACGCTCGACGATTTAATTATTTATTGGGGATGCAAGTACGGACGGCGAGAGCACGCGAGGCAAGGACTTTACGACCACACCGTTCAACCAGCGGTAACTCAACTCACAATTATTATCCTTCAATGGATCGCCAAGGTGACAACACAACCGACTGTGTAACATACAGTCAACCGCGAGCCAAGGAAAACCCTAGCTCTGAGAGTGTTTAGCAGACACTCAAATCGTGAGCCCTCGGAAGTGTTTAGCATGCACTTAAATCGCGAGCCCTCAGAAGTGTTTAGCATACACATAAACCGCGAGCCCTCAGAAGTGTTTAGCATACACTAAAATCGCGAGCCCACAGATGTGTTTAGCATACACTTAAATCGCGAGCCCTCAGAAGTGTTTAGCATACACTTAAATCGCGAGCCCTCGCATCAACAACACCTGAATATTTGAACGGTCGGTTGTTAGTAAAGTCGAAAAGGCGCTAATCACAAGATGGGTGTGAGACTCAATCACTAGAAACAACCACCTTGGGTAAGGCAACCCAGCCTTACTCTGACTTCACAAACTCGCTCGAATCCTGGACTAAACCTTCAGACAATCTCTTCCCGGACTCTACTTCCCGCAAGTGTTCGGCCTCAGATAGTTCACCTGCCGTCCGGAGCCTGACCACTATCTATACTGACCAGACACTTAGTGACTGCCCATCGTCCTGCCAGCCCAGTCGTGGGCGCGCGCCTCCCCAAAAAGGGGGTGCGGTTGGGCAAAGGGGGGTAGGTTGTTGGGGAGAAGGGATGCAGGGGTATGCTTTGTTGGGGCTCCGTTTTCTCTTTAGCAATGGCTAATTTCACCATTGATCCCACGCTCTGTCCCTTGTCCAGACGATCGGAGCCGGCATATTGTTTTTATAATTCATCTAATAACTTCTACGGTACTTGATCAATTGACGTGGCTGGCGCTAATAAGCACCAGCGTCTCTACGCTCTCCGACTGAATTATTTTATTACCCTGCCGTAAATGGAGCCGTCTAATGTTCAGTATTCCCATGCCGGCAAAGTTTGGATATAAATGAAATTTCTATTTCATACAATGGGTTACAGATTTATGTCACGGAAGTGTGTGGTGGCTCTGTCCGAGGTCAGTTTATCATAGGCAGTGATGTCATCAGTTATGACGAAGAATCCGTTTGAATTGCTAGTGAGTTGTATGAGAGGAGCTTCCAGATGTTTGAATGTAGTTTCAAAGATTTTTTGTCGGTCTGTAGGTTGACTAGGGTTGATCTTGCGGAGTTGGATTTTGTAGGGGGTGTTGGATTTTTTGGCAGGCTGTGTTGGGATGGTTGTAGTAGTTTGGTTGGCCGTTCGTGGCTGGGTTTTGTTGCCAGAGATTACGTTGGTGCGTGTGTTGATGTTTTGTTGCATAGTGCTTGGTCTTGTTTGGATAGGGGTTGGTAGTAGGCCGCGGAAAAACTTGCTCCAGCCGGCTCTCCCCGAGCCTCGTCCTCCCTGACGGGAAAACATGGTGGTAGAGGTGTTAATCCTAGGTGTTAGTGTGTAGTGTCTCAGGCGTCGGACGTATCCAGAAGGCGGCTGGTGCCCAACTTGTACCCGCTCCCACAGCTAAAATGGATGTTCCCAGATGGTCTGGGGCTTTTCGGTACACCAGGCTCTACTATTTTCCGGCGACACTCAGCGATCGGTAAACATAGGAGCGAAATAAGAGAAGGCTACTCACACCCTAGTGAACTCTTTCCGTAACTCGTGACCTAGGTTTTGTAGATCTTAAAATTACTAAAGACTTGGACAACTACGTGGTACTCAGTGGTGGCTCAACTAGAAATGATTTACATACAAAGGGGTTTGTTGGTTACGGAGTTGAATTACTACCGCATGAATTGTGATAGAAATATTTAATATATTTAACAGTACATTGCGATCAATAGAATAATAATGGAATATCGATAAAAAACACAAGATATGAATCAATTGAACTCATAGAAATATATATTAGAATAGTTAACCCAGCACTGACTTTTTATTCGGTGGATCTAGGAAAACAATAGGCTGTGTTGTTTTAGGGGTAACTCAAGCCATTACAAATTGAAGTAAATCTTGTATATCCTCGAAGAACAGTTGAACTGACTAAAAGAAACGTTGTAATGACCATTACAGTTATGCCAAGTTAGTGAACATGGATTTGAATCCAAATTCACAAGGCATGCGTGACCTTTCTTTGAGTTGTCTGAGTATGTTTAAATCATGCGTTCTATCGATATTTATATTAAATCCAGATTGTGAAAGTGAACTAAATCGGGT
Source organism: Morinoia aosen (assembly GCA_030386875.1). Classification (NCBI taxonomy): domain Eukaryota; kingdom Metazoa; phylum Arthropoda; class Malacostraca; order Amphipoda; family Talitridae; genus Morinoia; species Morinoia aosen. The sequence goes on along the minus strand of CM059573.1, from coordinate 39,572,447 downwards.
GTGAACAGCTATGCAGTGATGTACGCGACTTCAAAACTCACACAAAATTAAATTTCTAAATACCTACATATAACAGAGCATTTACGACTATTCATGCTACGCGTAACTACTAAAGCGTTTCTACGACATATATAACTTAATTTCGCGCAATTACTTCATATACAACTAAAGTTCCTATAAAAATTCTTATAAGTTATCCATCATGACATATTGAGGTAGGTAAATTATGACAAAAAATAGGAACAATATTCACTACATTTTGATTTCGCTTCAGGGACATACCAATATCATCATTTTGTGGAATAGAGAAAATTAGGGTTCTGTATGTTGAAAATTTCTACCCACTTCACGGCCAGATATTTTTTGCACACGTGTATCAGAAATAATGATGGAAGGAAATAAAAAATTAAAGATTAGGCGACATGAATGTAGGAGTTAACCTGAAACTAAAGCTTAACTAGTTCATCCGTAAGAAACGAAAAAGTCTAGATTTGAAAATCATAACTTCATCAATAACTGATTATTTTGTCTGGCAGCCCATATTCCTAATACGCAAGTTAGCTTTTCATTATACTATCAACAAAAATTTGGAAAAAAATAGAAATTCATTGCAGGAAACATGATCATGTGCTAATGATAAAAATTAATTTTGTTACCCCTCAAATTCTTAGCAACGAGAAATAAAAAATCATTCCAGCTATTTAACAACGATTGAAAAAATTCCGAATTTTTTATCTTTATCAATAAAACAGCATTAATGTTACGATGAAATCAGAATACGAATCTTTAATAGCGTAAATTATTAATTTTGACTAAAGAACGTCAGTAAATTTGATATCGGGTTTTGATCTGTAACATCCAGGAGCAATAACCTCGCACTGGAGATTTCCAACAAAATAACTTTTGATAAGCTTGCACATCAATTGTGTGGCTGAACAGATGTTACATGGGAAAAGATCTATGGAAATTAAAGGATTGTAACCATGCCTATATCGATGTGTGCCTCACACGTCAGCAAAAAAAAATCAGAAAAATCATTGCGGTATCTATGTCACAGCTTGACCATAAACTTCCGCCCGTAAAGGTTGCATCCCTTATTAACATAAGAAATTTATTCAGCCATTTTAAACATTCGATTGAAGCGTCCTTCAAACAGGAAGAAACTCTCAGTGAACTAAAAATAATAACGACTCCTGACGGAGACTGTGCCCTGGTCGTACAAATTGTGAAATTTCGTACAATCAATTTCGAGAAACAGACATTTTGAACTCAGAGCACCACTAAGCGTAATCAACCTTTATTATGAATTGCTCACGGTCGATCCCCGCTCTCCCTGTTCCTCGCCTCCTTCCTCCAGCATTAAAGGGCAACCATATTTTCTCTAAGCTGTAAGCTTGAATACCTCGATGAACGGCTTGAATTTACCTCACTTTTCACAAAATACTTACAGAATGAGGTAAAAATTAGCAAATCAGTGTCACCGATTCATATACAAAAGCTGTTTCGTTCTCAAAATCCAGTTATAGCATTGTACAAATTACGCACAATGCATCCTTTCGGGACCCGCTTCGCAGATCAAAAAGTGACATTATCTGAACAAACGTTGCCCTCCACGACATCCCGGAAAAGTAGTTCTCTCAAAGGCAAAAATACGGTCTTCCCAAGCACAATGTCTGCAAGTAGGAGAAATAGACCAACCGGGGCCCCGGCCCCGGCCCCGGCCAGCCCCGGCCATTTTTGCTGACCCCGGCCCCGGCCCCTGCAGAATAGTGCCCTAAACCGGGGTTTTGGCCGGGGTTTTTAGTATCGTACTGCACCTTTTTCTCTTGAAATTTATCCAAGCCAAGTGCAATTTAACCTAAGTCAAGTTCAAATTTATCCAAGTCAAGTTCAAATTAATCCAAGTCAAGTTCAAATTAATCCAAGTCAAGTTCAAATTAATCCAAGTCAAGTTCAAATTAATCCAAGTCAAGTTCAAATTAACCCCAGTCAAATTCAAATTAATCCAAGTGAAGTTCAAATTAATCCAAGTCAAGTTAAAATTAATCCACGTCAAGTTAAAATTAATCCAACCCTAAGTTGCGTTTGGAATTGACACAATCACTCGTCAATTTGGGGTTTTTTACGTTAAATATGTAACTATTGGGTGTAATGAACAAGAAAAACGTTTTTTTTCAGCAAGGAATACATGAAATTTCCGTCGGTGTTGTAACCTAAAAAACAAGCAGTCGTAATATGTGGCAAGTTTCCAGCATCAGGAGGCAGAGTGTGATTCAAACCTTTAAGCGGAGTAACAGATAGAAGTCAATTATAAAAGCATCGCATTATGCTACAAATTTAAGATGTTTTACAATTCTACATTAATGGCAGCATGCATCCATTCAAATATTTGTGTTTAAAAGGTTGTTTTACGTTACTCATACACATAGTATAAAATAGAAGATTTATTTACACTCATAAAGGAATTCATAAGCGTGAAATTCCACTTTATCACGTATATAATATCCCATATGCATGCAACTACAATAGATTGCCATTGGGCGACGATATGTAGATTTAAACCTTTAAAAGAAATATAGCAAAGAAGTCTTTTTTGCTTGTTCAAACGATTTTTGAAATAACAAGATACAATTTGTTTCATCTTCAGAGATGATATATTTGCCTTTGCCTATTAATTTCAAGGGATGGCACAATTTTCATTGCTAATGCAGGATTGCATCTGAGTAGTAATGTACTCATCTAAATTGTAATCAAATGGTATCGTACATAAGTAATCTGTGAATCACATTTTCATATCTTTTCAAAGAATAAATCTACACATCATCCAATGCTAATCTTCTGTAGTTGTATGCATACATGATTTCATACATGTTATAAAGTGTAATTTCACGCATAGAAATCTCTATATGAGTGAAAATAAATCCTCGATACTACTATGGGTAATATAAAATTATCATTTGAAAATAAACATTTAGACGAATGCATACTGCCAATAATGTAGAATTTTAAAACAACTTTAATGAGTAGTATAATTCGAAATTTTTATATTTCACTTGTACCCTTCATGCCGCTCAAAGATCTGAATCACACTCTGCTTCCTGATGCTGGAAACTTACCACACTTTACGACAGCTTGTTTTTAGATTGCAACACCGGCGTAAATGGTAGGTATTATTTTCTCAAACGAAAAATGTTTTTCTTGTTCATTACACCCAGTAGATACATATTTAACACAAAAAACGCTCAAATTGAGGAGTGATTATGTCAATTCCTAACTCAACTTATGGTTGCATTAATTTGAACTTGACTTAGATTATGTGGAGATTTTCTTCACACAACTCTGGCTGGAGGGTAAAACAAAAAGTAGCAATATCAATAGATTTATTGGATCAAACTCGGAACAAGGCGCAAAACGAGGCGCAAAGCTCCAACGGGAACCCAAGCCTAACGCAGTAACAAGAGCAGGTGTAAAACCCTCCAGTTTTGCGACAAATTATTGTCAGTTAATTTAGGCCGTTGAGAGTACCTCCAGACACAGCAACGACTAGGTTTACAAATAATTTAATGGAAAATAGACGTTATAGTCAGCACTTCCGTTAACTTCAGCGAAGAACAGACGTCTTAAGAACTTGCAAGTTGAAATTTGACGGCCGAACGTCGGGCTATGCAAAACAACGCAGCGGCATGCGAACCCCGCTAAGGCCGACAAACGACAATCTAGAAAGATATATTAAATTACAGGCAATAAGGGAAAGAAAATGAAGTTTCAGCTTAATTTAAACATCTCAAACTTCAAAGGAATTTAACATGGAAGTATTTACCTCATAGTCAAGGACTGAGTGAAATCGAAAGCAGTAGCAATAACTGGTCCAAGGGAGCCATTGCAGCGAGAGTTATACTGTAAAGAAAGATTAAGGCATTGGTAAGCATACAGCCAGAAAATGAAAAAATATAACTAAGGAATTTATCAAGTTATACTCAGATTAGATTAGATTATAGACAAGATTCCCCGTACCTGAACTTAATTTGGTCCAGTGTGCGGCGACTTTCAGACGTAAACTCGTAGTAGGGAAAATATTTAATGTTACAAAAGAAACAAGAAGAAAGAAGGAAGAATTGCTCGGAGAGAGTTTGCACTCTCTTGCTAGATGAGCAAATCTTGGGTAAGGAAATTTAGGCAACAGCCAAGGTAAGGTAAGGTAATTTAGGCAACAGCCAAGGTAAGGTAACGAAATTTAGACAACAGCCAATGCAAGGTAAGGAAATTTAGGACAGCCTAGGTAAGGTAAGGTAATTTAGGCAACAGCCAAGGCAAGGTAAGGAAATTTAGGACAGCCAAGGTATGGTAAGGTAATTCTGGCAACAGCCAAGGTAAGGTGAGGTAATTTAGGCAACAGCCAAGGTAAGGTAAGGTAATTTAGGCAACAGCAAAGGCAAGGTAAGGAAATTTAGGACAGCCAAGGTAAGGTAAGGTAACTTAGGCAACAGCCAAGGTAAGGTAAGGTAATTTAGGCAACAACCAAGGTAAGGGAAGGTAATTTAGGCAACAGCCAAGGCAAGGTTAGGCAATTTAGGACAGCCAAGGTGAGGTAAGGTCATTTATGCAACAGCCAAGGTAAGGTAAGGTAATTTAGGCAACAGCCAAGGTAAGGAAAGGTAATTTAGGCAACAGTTAAGGCAAGGTGAGGAAATTTAGGACAGCCAATGTAAGGTAATTTAGGCAACAGCCAAGGTAGGTAAGGTAATTTAGGCAACAGCCAAGGTAAGGTAAGGTTATTTAGTCAACAGTCAAGGTAAGGTAATTTTACCTCGCACACAATTCTACCCACACAAACACACATACACAGTCACACGAAGCATTAAGGAAAAGTGTAGGGTAAGGTAAGGGGGGTAGAGTAAAGGAGAGAAACGATTGCGAGAAGATTGACTCGCAGTTGCAGATCTTCAGCACCGTTGAAGTTACGCTAATCTTGGCAGAAAACGACAACTTGCCAGACGAGAGCAAGCATGATTGACGCAGCTTGCTGCGCACATCTAATGTAAAGAACGGGAATGAGTTTGACACCATAACTGACGAAAATCAAAAGATGGACGAGTCCATCTAAATTAAAGGCTGGCCTGGAGATCACTGTTCTCAATCGTTCGACTACACCCTAAGTAAACATACAAAAAAACACTGACAGCAAAAGGTTGGCCCGCAATGTTACTGTCAGACCCCCACTAGAAACTGTGAGGAAATTCCTCACACACTCCCGGGGGGGCCGAGAGAGTCGTCGAATATCTCCTTCAATCGAGCTCGGCAACGAATCGCAGCGGCTCTGGGTGTTCGCTTTCTCGGAACCGAGCCGCTTGAAGTATCTGTGTTAGACGAGGAATTCAAGGGATTAGAAGAAGTATCGGTTTCCTTAGAGTAAGGTGTAGCAACGGCATCAGCAAAAAGTTCCAAAGGATAAAGTAACGAGACCGCGTAATCTCCGAGAGACCGATCGGCCCTCATAAGCTGCACAGAGCGAGTTCAGCCGTCTGCTCCGGTATACGAACGCACCACTCGCCCCAATGACCAGAAGGGCCTTGATTTCACGGGAGAAGATATAAGAACTACTTCGTTAATTTTTATGCGGTCTTCCCAAGAGGGTTCATAAGTAGGCAAGTGCCGCTCTCGCAGAGAAAGAAGGTAGTCTGAAAAAAACGATTCTTTAAAATTTTTCAACGACTTCTTGGCGAAACTCCAAGCTTTTCAAGATAGAAATACGTGAAGGGCTAATTAGTTCGCTCCCAGCTTGAGCCAGAAAGGTGACATTACCAACAATGGAAAGTTTGAGAAAGGAGTTAGGAGTTATTACTTCGAGATCACGTTCAGCGCCATCTCGGTAAGTTAAGGGTCTGTTATTGATAGCTTCTTGAAAATCAGACAGGAGAGTTAAGAAAGTAAAGTATTCTATCTTTCCTTGGCCAACGGCTTTGAACAAACAGCGCTTTACAACGCCAACCATACGTTCCCAAGTAGCCCCAAACCAAGCACTGTTAAGAGGTATTTTAACGTGTTTGACGTTGTTCATGATCAGATGCTGAATGAAAACGTTATCTATTGAAAAGCCAGCTAATAATTCACCCCCCCTGCGTGAAAGTGGGAGCGTTATCACTTTAAATAACTTTGGGCATACCATATCTATTTGCGAACCTTACAAATGCAGCGATGAACGCATCGGCGCTCATGTCTGGCTCTCTAGCTCTAGGTGAACCAAGCGTACACATAAAAAGGTGAAAAGAAGCACGTACATTTTTGTTGATTTGTCCCCCAGTCGTACATGGAAAGCACCAGTGAAGTCTATTCCAACTGCTTGATTTGGCTGAACAAAATTTACACGATCTCTTGGTAGATCCATAGGTTTGGATAAGCAAAGGGACGAACATTAATCTTTTTACAAATTATGCAGCCTTTTAGAACGCTCTTGATTACGGGTCTGGGCTTAGGAAGCCAGAAACCAAAGTTGCGCAAAGCGTTCAGCGTGGAAGCCAAACCCAAGTGACAACACTTTATGGCAATCTTCTACAACAAGTTCCGTAAAGAAGCTATCTCTGGATAATAAAATCGGGTTAGCAATGTCAAAAGAAAGGTAGGTGCATTTATTAAGTCGACCACGAGACCGAATTAACCCGTCCTTGTCAAGGAACAAGTTCAAATTTCTCACCAGTTGAGGCACAATAGTAGACTGAAGGTCCGCAGACAGAAATCTATACTCTTCATCGAAATATTTACGCTGTTCAAGTCTAGCCTAATAAATTCTAGCAGCTCTTACACATTCAGCCCTGGAAACAGATTTACGTTTAGTGAAAAAAAAATACAGAGAATATTCTAGCGGTCACGCCAACAAGTTTGTCCAAGCTTGAAAATTTACTTACAGTTAAAATCGGTTGGGGGCTCGCTGCAACTCCAGAAGCAGCAGCGCAAGTAATCAAGGCACGATTAGGTGCAGAGATGCATCCCTTAAGGCATCAAGTGGCCAGTGACCTGGGGTTTTAAGGAAATCGGGACCTGTAGTCCAAAAGTCTAATTTAGATTCAAGTTGTTCAACCGTTAAACCTCTGGTAACGAGGTCAGCAGGATTACGTGCAGTAGGAACAAACTTAAATGAACAGGTCAAATTGAAATTGTCCTTGAGTTGTTTTAGAAATTGATGAATATCTTTTACCCGGTTATCGGCAAATACATTTCCAGATTTGGTCTTCCTGTTTAGAACCCATGAGAGGGCAATTTGAGAATCTGTGGCAATAGTGAAGTCCGTTACAGTTATTCTATCCAAAGAATTTAATATGGTCAGAGAACACTTTAAGGCCAGGTAAATGGCAAGTAATTCAAGAGTAGGTTGGCTTTTCGCTTTTAAGGGTGCAACTTTAGATTTACTGAATATTAAAGTAGAGGACTTTTCAGACAATGCGTAGACGCAAAGCCCGTAGGTAGATTTAGAAGCGTCAGTAAAGATAACCAAGGAAATTTTGCTCCCCGAGGAAAATGTTCTACGGTCAAACACCAAATTAGACAACTTCCCCAACTCTACCTCCTGCTTTAGCCAAGTTCGTCGGATCTCGTCGGGCTATGCGTCATCCCTGTCTAGGTTTTCCTGCCAAATTTCCCGCAAGATCTTTTTCCCATTCACCAGTACCGGAGTAGCCAGCCCAAGAGGATTGAAACATTTAGCAAGCTGAGATACAACCTTTCTTTTGGTAATTGTAACGGAAGTACGTTCAGGCTCAACTTATCGGTGGTTCGGTGATAGCGGTATCCGAGTACCTTCTCACCTGTTTCTTCAGGTGTCACTTCCAAAAATTCGTCGCGAAAGTCCCCTGCAAAGCTTCGCTTTTGGTGGACCACGAGCGAAGATTGAATCCTCGCTCACTCAAGCGAGATCTGGCTGATCTGGAAACCTCTGTCAAGGTGTCGAGATCATTACCTGTTAAGTAAAGGTTATCAACATACATCATTTTTAACAAGAAGTAGCTGCAAAGATCTGAAGAATATTTCAAAACATGTTTTCTGAAGACAAAGTTGAGAATGAAGGGACTTGCGACAAAGCCAAACACCACTGAGGTATACCTATACACAATCAGTTTGTTGTCTTTCATCCACAATATACAAAACCTATTCCGGTCTTCCTCGGAAGCCAACTTGATCTGTGAAAAAGCTTTCCGTATATCAGCCATAACTAAGTAATTATCGTGCCGGAGTCCGAGCAATATGCTAACAGATTCCCCATTAAATCCACTCCCGGAAAGGCGGCTTCATTGAGCGACGGCTTTTTCCCTACTCTCACGCTGCAATTAAGAACTGGCCTTATTCAAGTGGTACAGGCAGGATCAAGCTTTACAACCTCTTTGTGGGGCAAATAAATTCTACGACCCTGGGAACGAAGAGGAACTTCCTCCAAAATACCCTCGTCGAGTTGTTGCAACACAGCATCATACGAATCGTACAGGTTTTTCCTTTTCAATCTATCAACCACATTTCCAAGCACAGCACGGGCAATTGGAAAATTATTATCCACATCCGATAGGTAATCGTTCCAGACTAATTTAACCTGGTACTTGCCTTGATTGAAGTCTATTCCGGCGTCAAACTCTTTCAGCTTGTTGTCAGACTCCGCAAATTCTTGCTCGGAGATGCCGATAGACTCAAGCTGGAAAATCTTGTCCAGGTTTGGTTCTACTTGAGTTTCGGACAATACGCCCGCAACGGGGTCGAGGCTCGTCTCGCGAGGCTCCAACACAAAATTAACCGCAGATTCGTACGCAGACTTTTCGGCATGCAAGTCTCTATACATGACTACGGCCTCTCGTCGATTTAGGAAATGTTCGACATTTCCAAACGGTATCAGCCTATCACACCAAGAAAACGCAGAACCTCTCATGCAAGGAACCACCTTCAAGTCGCGTACATATTTTAGCAGGTCGACACCTAAGATTCCTTCAAAACTGACAGCATCCATATTATCTTTGAAGGAAAAGTCCGCCAACTCGCCGCATCGGCTAACATTATTAACAACTTTCTGCAAGCTGTTAATCTCAAGCGCCATCTGGAAGTTTTGATCTATTAACACTGGAGCCTGGATCTGCTTTGTACCATCCAACAAATTTATGTTCATGCTCAATTCTTCGAATTCTCGCACACCCCTTTGCAAGAAGAAATCAACTGAGAACTGAGAAACAATTAAATTCCCGTCAAACTTAATACGGTCCAATATTTACGCTGAAATGTACGAGCGCTGGGAGCCGGTATCCAACAGGAACCGGACGTTAGTAACTGAGTCACCACGACTCACAGGCAGAGTAATACTTGGCAGCCCGTAACCACATCTGACATCTGCAACAGAGTTTAAACAAGAGTTAGTGTTCAAGTTACTGGGAAAACTCCTGGCCTGGGGGCAAAGAGCAGCCACGTGAGTTTTCGCATGACAAAACTTACACTCGTAATCAAACCTGGCATAACACGCGCCAGTTTTATGCCTTCCACTCGTGCAAATGCTGCACAAGTTCAATTCAGCACATCTCTGCTTTTGGCTAGGGTATGACGGATACGCAGAACAGTTGGTCATGGAATGAGCCTGACTCAGGCAGAACTTGCAAGCCCGACGATGAGGGGCAGCCGCAGCGGAGTTGGCGGACACAGGCGCGCCCAGGACTCGAGGTGCAGTCGTGGGGGTAACTGATTTCGGAGTAGCAAGGTTAAACTGCCTTGAAGCGTCTGAAAGAGGCCGAAGATTCAATGTAGCAATGACATCATCATAGGAATCTAAGACCTGTTGCCGAGTGGGATAATTGGTATCCAGCTTTCTTGCCAATTCCTGGCGAAACACCGAAGGCAATTTCGAAAGTAGAACATGCCCGAACAATTTGCAGCTGGTTTTTTCACTCAACATATCATACTCATAAATTTTAAGGTCAGCAAACAAACTTTTAACTTCGCTTAGAAAAACCCTGGTTTCCGCAAAATTTTTATCAGTCTCGCACCTCAGGTTGACAAGCTTCAAGCACAATTTATACACCAATTCTTCTTCATTTAGAAATTCACGCTGCAGCAAAGTTAACGCCACCAGATAATTTTCGTCATTCACAATCAAATGTTCCACCAACTTCGCGGCACACCCTGCTAAGTAGCTCTTCAAATAAGTAAACTTGGCTGAACTCGACAAACCAGGTCTATGCCCAACAGCATTGTTGAAGGAACCCATAAAACTGTGAAACGTCAGACAATCACGAGAATCTCCCTCAAAAGGCTCTATTTTAATGGCTGGTAGTTTCACATCCTTCACAAATTCAGCTTTCACTGCAGTTTCACCTGAACAGACGCTTTGCTTAGCAAAATCTCTCAGCGCTAGTTCCACCTCTAGGTGATATGCCAGCTGAGCATCGATCTCTGCATCAAGCGCTTCTTCTGAGATTTTTCCTTCTATCATCTTTGCAGTCAAAGCCTCATCACACTCCCTCACCTGACGTAGGTTACACTGTATGAGTTCGCGGTGTACTGCAAGTTCAGATGCAGAGTCTCTAGCTTGAGCATCCGGGGCCTTCTTCACAGCTGCATCATCTTACGCTTGAATACTCCCCGCTTTTGAGCGAGGGTACTATCCATTTTGGGACGGTAACAAGTTCTGCAGAAGAGCAATCTATAGAACCTGGAACACGCGTCCGTAGTTTGAATGACGAATCCTGCCACTGGAAGGAATTCAAGGTTAGGTTAATGGTAAATCACTCATCACACTAGACTGCAAAGACAGAATTCCCACCGGGAACCAGCAAATCAAGTTCAGTATTAAAGATGTGTGGAGATTTTCTTCACACAACTCAGGCTGGAGGGTTAAACAAAAAGTAACAATGCCAATAGATTTATTGGATCAAACTCGGAACAAGGCGCAAAACGAAGCGCTAAGCTCCAACGGGAACCCAAGCTTAACGCAGTAACAAGAGCAGGTGTAAAACCCTCCAGTTTGGTGACAAATTATTGTCACTTAATTAAGGCCGTTGAGAGTACCTCCAGGCACAGCAACGACTAGGTTTACAAATTATTTAATAGAAAATAGACGTTATAGTCAGCACTTCTGTTAACTTCAGCGAAAAACAGACGTCTTAAGAACTTGTAGGTTGAAATTTGACAGCCGAACGTCGGGCTATGCAGAACAACGCAGCGGCATGCGAACCCCGCTAAATCCGACAAACGACAATCTAGAAAGACAAATTAAATTACAGGCAATAAGGGAAAGAAAGCGAAGTTTCAGCTTAATTTAAACATCTCAAACTTCAAAGGAATTTAATATGGAAGTATTTACCTCATAATCAAGGACTAAGTGAAATCGAACGCAGTAGCAATAACTGGTCCAAAGGAGCCATTGCAGCGAGAGTTATACTGTAAAGAAAGATTAAGGCATTGGTAAGCATACAGCCAGAAAATGAAAAAACATAACTAAGGAATTTATCAAGTTATACTCAGATTAGATTAGATTATAGACAAGATTCCCCGTACCTGAACTTAATTTGGTCCAGTGTGCGGCGACTTTCAGACGTAAACTCGTAGTAGAGAAAAGATATTAGGTTACAAAAGAAACAAGAAGAAAGAAGGAAGAATTGCTCGGAGAGAGTTTGCACTCTCTTGCTAGATGAGCAAATCTTAGGTAAGGAAATTTAGGCAACAGCCAAGGTAAGGTAAGGTAATTTAGGCAACAGCCAAGGTAAGGTGAGGTAATTTAGGCAACAGCCAAGGTAAGGTAAGGAAATTTAAGCAACAGCCAAGGTAAGGTAAGGAAATTTAGGCAACAGCCAAGGTACGCTAAGGAAATTTAGGCAACAGCCAAGGTAAGGTAAGGTAATTTAGGCAACAGCCAAAGTAAGGTAAGGTAATTTAGGCAGCAGCCAAGGTAAGGTAAGGCAATTTAGGCAACAGCCAAGGTAAGGTAAGGTAATTTAGGCAACAGCCAAGGTAAGGTAATTTTACCTCGCACACAATTATACACACATATACCCAGTCACACGAAGCATTAAGAAAATGTGCAGGGTAAGGTAAGGGGGGTAGAGTAAAGGAGAGAAACGATTGCGAGAAGATTGACTCGGAGTTGCAGATCTTCAGCACTGTTGAAGTTACGCTAATCTTGGCAGAGAATGACAACTTACCAGACGAGAGCAAGCATGATTGATGCAGCTTGCTGCGCACATCTAATTTAAAGAACGGGAATGAGTTTGACACCGTAACTGACGAAAATCAAAAGATGGACGAGCCCATCTAAATTAAAGGCTGGCCTGGAGATCACTGTTCTCCATCGTTCGACTACACCCTAAGTAAACATACAAAAAAAAACACTGACAACAAAAGGTTGGCCCGCAATGTTACTGTCAGACCCCCACTAGAATTTGTGAGGAAATTTCTCACAATTAAATTGAACTTAACTTGGATTCATTTGAAGTGAAAAAGTTGTAGTGTACCTGGCTATTCGCTCGTAAAAAATTCCCGTGTTTTTTAATTAAATTTAAAACGATTTCTCAAGACATTTGCGAATTCATTGCAATCCTGAAGAACATGCAGTCACCCAAATGAAAAAAACATAATCTATGCTACCATCCACTGTAATTATAATCCAGTGTGCAGTTACTGACATGAAAGAATCTCGACTTGGAGATGTCAAAATCTCAAAAGTTATTGATAAGACGCTATTTTCGTTCGTTTGGATACTGAGGTTCGGAAATAGTCTTGTTCTAATTACCTTCGTTGATGGCAATTGAAACTTCTGATTCAAAAGCCCTACAAAATTTTAAAAAGTTTCTTTTCCGAAGGATCGTAAGGATTGAGCGCGTCATAAAGCCAGTGAATTAACAATTTCTCTCCATATATTTGGTCTGTATTATTTGGCTACAAGTTTTTGGATTGATTTAATGTTTTTTCAAAGTCAGCTGTTTGCCAGTAGACGAAGACGACTTACTACAATCGGCAGTTTACCACTGCTCCAACCAAAACTGCCTTTGTTTGTTTTCAGTGCATAGATATTTAATTTTTCTTCTTGTTCGTTTTGTTTCTATTTTTCAATTCTTTTCCTTTGTTTGATTTTTCTTCAGCTTCCAGGAGTTGATCATTTAGTGAATTCATCTGATTTTAGATGGCCCCATAATGATTTAGTTGAGAAAGATAAAACCAGATGTCCGTCCTCTCCCGTTATCGCATCAGAAGGATCGACTCTGGGAAGTAGTCCTAGCCAGGCTTCGTATAGGCTATACACGCCCACGCATCAGGACTTGGTAGAAGGCCGACTGCAACCGTAATGCGAACATTGCATTGTGCCTTTAACGGTTCGCCACATCCTTCTCGAATGTCCCGACTAAGGACAAGAGCGTCAAGCTCACCTCGGCGCAGAGCCGAAACACCTAGAACAACTGACCGGCCCCGCCATCTGCAGGCCACGCCCCCCTCTGAACCTTTTCTTACTTGGAATTCGTCTGCTCCATGAAATTTGACTCACCAACTGAAATTGAGTGACCTAAAGAGAGAAAATCTACTCCGCCTCATATGAGGCCCAAGCCATCGCCAGCGCACATGACTGCGATTAGAAACACCGTCGCTCCTCGTCAGACTAAAGCTGACACACCACGGCACTAAAGCGGGATTGGGATGACCCTCACCCTCCGCAAAGTCCCGACATAAGACTTAAAATGTAGCAACACTATCAAATTACGCTGTGATTTCGTCAGAGTATCGAAAATGGCGGGAAAACCGCAAAATAATAATAATATTAATAATCCCCGGAGCGGCTGACATCCGCTCGGAGGGGCGTCCCCCCACTGGCGGAGGGGGGGGACGGCCTATGCAAATAGGTTATCTGCGAATACTGACTAAGCAGACGCCGACCAAACTGTCCCCGCTGGTTGAGGGTAATCACTAACCGTATGGAAGCGCGCGTTCAGAGACACCACCTCAACGACGTGAATGAGACCCGCCAGCTTCCAATTGCGGGTGTCTTGTCCGGCAGGGTAAGTTCCCCGGGAGCTAGTAGTGAGCCACACGCTACTAGTAGACCGGATGGTTCGGGCGAACCCGGTCGTCAATGCGCTACGAACCCAACTGCAGTACAGGAGCGGGCTCCAGTTGCTTGTGAAGCCGTGCGGGGCACGGCTCACTCGACGGCGACTCCTCCAAGCAATCCAGGGAGAGCGGTAGACCGGTCACTGGAGACTGTGACCCCTCCTACCTCCTCGCCTCCCATTAACAGACGTCAACCCGGAAAAAAGTGGACGAAGGAAGCCAGAAAAACCCTCTGGCTGTGCTACGTAAGAAGCGACCCCCAAACCAGAGGCTCTCGCAAACGCATGAGGCAAATCTGGGTCGACTTAGACCTTCCCAACCACTCCGAGCAAATGCTGGCGAGCCAGATAAGAGAGATCAATCTAAAAAAACTCTTAACCCACGAGGAAAAAGTGCTCAAAACCAGCGAATTAAACAAGGAAGAAGGGGTTGACGAAACTAATCACCAGGCCGAAGCAAGAGCGTCTCCGATACCATCTGAAACTGAGACACCAATTGTGACCACCGGAAATGACACCGACAATAGACCTGGAGACGACTCTTGCTCGAGCAATTACGCCACTGACGAAGAAGCAGAAACATCAGGAGCACGAGCTGATGTACCAAACCGGTACCACCAGGTCAGCGACTCAGAACCTGACTATGCTTCAGACGCCGATTTAATAGCATCACCTCCGGAGCAAGCTGAAGTGCCAAACCGGTACCACCAAGTCAGCGACACCGAACCGGAGACGGACGAGGCGGAACCCATCGCAGGGGAACAACCTGAGGTGGACCGCCGAGACCTGCAGGGAGATGAAGAGACCCTGCTCAACGAGCTGCACAATACCTACCTAACGCTCCTTCATGAAATTCCAAAGGAGCAACTACCGAACCTCAGACACGTCCCATCGGGGAAGATCCTTGCAACTACTGCCAAGATTAATCATCTCATCGGCAGAATAAAGACTAGGAACATTATAGAAACTAACACCCTGATTCTGGCCGGAGCGTTAGTCTCCAAAGAGCTTGCTCCTCCGCCGAAAACCAACCGTCCGAGAGGAAAGAAAGATCCCCGTGGAAACACCGAATCCAGAAAAACATAGATGAGCTCCGGAAACATCTAAGCTGGATTTCGGAATTGAGACGGGGCAGACTGACCTGCCGAAATAAAATGGCAGAACTCGAGGGTAAATACCACTTCAGAGATGCAGGACTAAAACTGGTAGAAGAAACCCTGAAACAAAGGCTGTCGGCAAAGCGAAGCAAAATCCTCAGATATGAGAATAGAATCGCTGGCTTTCAACAGAACAATCTGTTCACGACCAACCAGTCACGATTCTACAAACAGCTACGCCACAGCAACGACGAAATGGACGTTCCGGAAGCCGAAGCTACGCGACGCTTCTGGAGCGGCATTTGGAGCCAAGAGGTCCAGCATAACGCCGAGGCAGAATGGCTCCAAGTGATCACCAAAGACGCCAACCCGGACGAAGACCTCCGGATAACGGCGGCGCGATTACAAAAGCAAATGAGAAAATCTAAGAGCTGGAAGGCCCCCGGTACAGACAAGGTTCAAGGTTACTGGATCAAGACCTTCACGTCCCTCAATTCCAGGCTAGTAGAAGACCTGGACAGACACTTAACATCAGGCACTGTGCCAGGTTGGATGACAACTGGAAGGACGGTGCTGATACAGAAGGACAAGGAAAAAGGATCAGCGGTGAGCAATTACAGACCCATCACATGCCTTCCGGTCATGTGGAAGATTCTCACCGGCATGATCTACGAGAGTATGTATCAGCACCTAGTGAGCCGCGACTACTTCCCTAACGAGCAGAAGGGATGTAGACGGGGAACGAGAGGGACGAAAGACCATCTTCTGCTCGATAAATTCATCATGACCCACGCCAAAGCTAAACTCAAGAATCTTAGCATGGCGTGGATTGACTACAAAAAGTCATTCGACATGGTCCCTCACTCATGGATCCTCGAATGTCTGGAGACGTACGGAGTCGCGAGCAACGTACGACGGTTGATCGCAACTGCCATGACTAACTGGAAGATCCAGCTCGCGTGTGCAAACGCTGAGCTGGGAGAGGTCAATATCCGTCGAGGAATCTTTTAAGGCGACTCCCTATCTCCACTCTTGTTTGTACTGGCACTGGTCCCAATGACTCAAGTCCTCAACCACACGGGCTTGGGATTCAAGTACGACCGCAATAACAGCCTCAACCACCTCCTCTACATGGACGATCTCAAGCTGTCCGCAAGATCCGCTAGTGAGATCGAAAGACTTGTGAAAGTTGTGCACGAATTCTCCCACGACATCGGAATGGAATTCGGAATAAGCAAGTGCGGCCTCATCGACATCGTGAGAGGCAAAGTCTCAGCAACTGAATGTATCCATCTAGAGAACGAAACAATCGAACAGATCGATGAAGAAGGTTACAAATACCTAGGAGTGCTTGAACACGACAACGTTCTGCACACCGAGGTGAAGGAAAACTGACCATTTGTACAGCGATTTTCGCCTTACTTTTCATGTTGGATTACGGTTGCGGTTGGGTGTGTATTTATGTCAAGTCACAAAAATTTTGTAGACCTTCAGTTGCAGTGCTTGTTGAATTAATTAATACAAAAATCAATTATGGCTATCAAATATACCGGGTGTCCCCCAAAAATGTCCTCGACTTTTTAATTGATTCGATCTCCGCTTTAAATAAACATAATTGAATTGTCTTTTTTTACAATGTAGCAAATTTAGTTTTCTTTTCGAATAATTTAAGTTTTTGAAAATCGTTTATTAACCACTTTACCTTGATCGATTAACTGAAAGAGGCAGAAAAACTAATTGTTCAGAGGAAAAGTTTTCAAAACGACACTGGTGTTCTTCATTTCTCAATACCTACTGTAAAAGAACGCGTTTTCAAAACAAAACCTGCAACATTAACAATTTTCCGACAACGAATTGAAGAAGTATTTCAAGAAATAAAATAAAACGGTGAAATAATTCACCAAATTCTTCGTTTAGGGTGGCTAGAAATAATACTTGTATTGAGAGAAATGGAGGGTATGTTGAAGGATACTAAATTACTTCATTTATTGAAACCTTTTTTAAGGTAATGATTTGTTACTCTTGAATTTTTGTTTGTTCGGTTTTTTGGAAAGTACAAAAAAAGAAGAATATTAATGTTATTTGAAAAACTTTTCCTTTGGTCAATTAGTTTTTCTACCCGTTTCAGTAAATCGATTAATGTAAAGTGATTATTAAGACAGTTTTAAAAATATACGTTTTTCGGAAAGAAAACAAAATTTGCCACATTGTAAAAAAACAATTAAAATATCCTAATTTAAAGCGGAAATATTATCAATTAAAAAGACGGGGACATTTTTTTGGGACACCCGGTTTAATGACTAAAAGATGTGCGTCAGCAGTATGGGATTACTTCTATATATCGGTGAAGAGTGTAGAATTGCAGTGTGCACCAGTTGTGAAGCCAACATACGACGAGGAGTGGCTGGTGCATCTTAGAAAACTTTCTCATCATTATTATTATTATTTTTATTTTCATTTTTATTTTTTAATTTTCCCGACGTTTTCGATACTTTGACGAAATCACAGCGTAATTTGATAGCGTAGCTACATTTAGGTCTTATATTGGGACTTTGCGGAGGGTGAGGGTCATTCCAATCCCGCTTTAGTGCCGTGGTGTGTCAGCTTTGGTCTGACGAAGGAGCGCCGGTGTTTTTAATCGCAGGCATCTGCGCTGGCGATGGCTTGGGCCTCAAATGAGGCGGAATAGTTTTTCTCTCAAGACGTCACTCAATTTCAGTTGGTGAGTCAAATTTCATGGAGCAGACGAATTCCAAGTAAGAAAAGGTTCAGAGGGGGGTGTGGCCTGCAGATGGCGGGGCCGGTCAGTAGTTCTAGGAGTTTCGGCTCTGCGCCGAGGTGAGCTTGACGCTCTTGTCCGTAGTCGGGACATTCGAGAAGGATGTGGCAGACTGTGGAATTAACAACTGTGGCATAACTCATTGGAAAGAACAACGTCATAGCCCAAAATTTGGGAAAATTGTTAATGGCACAATGCAATGTTCGCAATACGGTTGCAGTTGGCCTTCCACCAAGTCCTGATGCGTGGGCGTGTATGGCCTATACGAAGCCTTGCGAGGACTACTTTCCAGAGTCGATCCCTCTGATGGGATAACGGGAGAGGACGGACATCTGGTTTTATCTTTATCAACTAAATATTTAT
Source organism: Morinoia aosen (assembly GCA_030386875.1). Lineage (NCBI taxonomy): Eukaryota > Metazoa > Arthropoda > Malacostraca > Amphipoda > Talitridae > Morinoia > Morinoia aosen. The sequence goes on along the minus strand of CM059573.1, from coordinate 39,554,154 downwards.
AGGGCCATCTAAAATCGGATGAATTCACAAAATGATCAACTCCTGGAAGCTGAAGAAAAATCAAAGGAAAATAATTGAAAAATAGAAACAAGAAGAAAAATTAAATATCTATGTATTGAAAACAAACAAAGGCAGTTTAGGTTGCAGCAGTGGTAAAACTGCCAATTGTGGCAAGTCGTCTTCGTCTACTGGCAAACAGCTGACTTTAAAAGATGCATTAACTCAATCCAAAAACTGGGAGCTAAATAATACTGACCAAATATACGGAGAGAAATCGTTAATTCACTGGCTTTGTGACGCGCTCAATCCTTACGATCCTTTGGAAAGGAAACTTCTTAAAATTTTGTAGGGTTTTTGGATCAGAAGTTTCAATTGCCATCAAAGAAGGCAATTAGAACAAGACTAATTCCGAATCTTAGTATCCAAATTCAGTTTGTCGTTTCAGAGGAAAAACAAACCAAGTTAACGAAAATAGCGTCTTCTCAATAACTTTTCAGATTTGGACATCTCCAAGTCGAGATTCTTTCATGTCAGTAACTGCACACTGGATTATAATTACAGTGGATGGTAGCATAGATTATGCTTTTTCTTTTAAGTGACTGCATGTTCTTCAGGATTGCAATGAATTCGCAAATGTATTGAGAAATCGTTTTAACTTTGATTAAAAAACACGGAAATTTTTTACGAGAAAGTAGCCAGGTACACTACACCTTTTTCACTTCAAATTAATCCAAGTTAAGTTCAATTTAATCTAAGTGAAGTTCAAATTAATGTAACACTAAGTTGAGTTAGGAATTGATATAATCACTCCCCAATTTGAGCGTTTTTTGTGTTAAATATGTATCTACTGGGTGTAATGAACAAGAAAAACATTTTTCGTTTGAGAAAATAATACATACAATTTACGCCGGTGTTGCAATCTAAAAACAAGCTGTCGTAAAGTGTGGTAAGTTTCCAGCTTTTGAAAGCAGAGTGTGATTCAGATCTTTGAGCGGCATAACAGGGTACAAGTGAATTATAAAAATTTCGTATTATACTACTCATTACAATTGTTTTGAAATTCTACATTAATGGCATAATGCATTCGTTTAAATGCTTTTTTCAAATGATAATTTTAAATTACTATAATAGACTTGGTAATCCTACACTAGAGCACAGTATAGGTTAAACAACACCGGCACAGTATCTGGGTTCCACATAGACACAACACAGTAATAGTGCTGACATAAATAGACAAATGCAATGACACATCACATAAGGTAAATAATTCACTCACCTCTTAGATACCTTACAACTTAAACACTCAACTACCAGACATGTGGCCAGCGAAAGTAGAGCGGTGATAGCTTGAAATGGCAGGATAAAGTAGAATAGAATGAGTAGTATGTAGTTAGAGAATAACCTAGAGGTAGTACTTAGCCGTCCGAGATAATCTATATATACACGTGCAGTCAGCATGAACTGTTTAGCTGGCTACGACCAATCGGAAACTGGCTGATGATCTTGCCGTCTCGAGAGTTGCCAACTTTAGGTCTCTCTAACTAGAACTTACACTACTCGCTATATTACAATTACCCATAGTAGTATCGAGGATATATTTACACTCATATAGAGATTTATATGCGTGAAATGCCACTCTATAACATGTATGAAATCATGTATGCATACAAATAAAGAAGATTAGCATTGGATGATGTGTAGATTTAATCTTTGAAAGAGATAGTAAAATGTGATTCACAGATTACTTATGTACGACACCATTTGATTACAATTTAGATGAGTACATTACTACTCAGATGCAATCCTGCATTAGCTATGAAAATTGTGCCATCCCTTAAAATTTATAGGCAAAGGCAAATATATCATCTCTGAAGATGAAACAAATTGTAACTTGTCATTAAAAAATCGTTTGAACAAGCAAAAAAGACTTCGTTGCTATATTTCTTATAAAGGGGAAATCTACATATCGTCGCCCAATGGCAATCCATTGTAGTTGCATGCATATAGGATATTATATAAGTGATAAAGTGGAATTTCACGCATATGAATTCCTTTATGAGTGTAAATAATTCTTCTATTCTATACTATGTGTATATGTAACATAAAATAACCTTTAAAGCACAAATATTTGAATGGATGCATGCTGCCATTAATGTAGAATTGTAAAACATCTTAAATGTGTAGCATAATACGATGTTTTTATAATTGGCTTCTATCTGTTACTCCGCTTAAAGATTTGAATCACACTCTGCCTCCTGATGCTGGAAACTTGCCACATATTGCCACAAGCGGAAATTTTATGTATTCCTTGCTGAAAAGAAAAACGTTTTTCTCGTTCATTACACCAAATAGATACATATTTAACGTAAAAACCCTCAAATTCACGAGTGATTGTGTCAATTCCTAACTCAACTTAGGGTTGGATTAATTTGAACTTGACGTGGATTAATTTGAACTTGACTTGGTTTAATTTGGACTTCACTTGGATTAATTTGAATTTGACTTGGATTAATTTGAACTTGACTTGGAATTTGAACTTGACTTTGATAATTGGAAATTGAATTAGATTAATTTGAACTTGACTTGGATTAATTTGAACTTGACTTAGGTAAAATTGCAATTGGCTACGATTAATTTGAAGTGAAAAAGGTGAAGTACAATTCTAAAAACCCCGGTCAAAACCCCTGTTTAGGGCACTATTCTGCCGGGGCCGTGGCCGGGGTGTACAACTATTGTCGGGGCTTGCCGGGGCCGGGGCCGGGGTCATCAAAAATGGCCGGGGTTGGCCGGGGCCGGGGCCAGGCTAGAGGTCCTAATCTCCTACTTGCAGACATTGTGCTTGGTAAGACCGTATTTTTGCCTTTGAGAGAACTACTTTTTCGGGATGTCGTGGAGGGCAACGTTTGTTCAGATAATGTCACTTTTCGATCTGCGAAGCGGGTCCCAAAAGGATGCATTGTGCGTTATTTGTGCAAAGCTATTACTGGATTTTGAGAACGAAACAGCTTTTGTGTATATATCGGGGACACTGATTTGCTAGTTTTTATCTCATTCTGTGAGTATTTTATGTAAGTGAGGTAAATTCAAGCCATTCATCAAGGTATTCAAGCTTACAGCTGAGAGAAAATATGGTTGCCCTTTAATGCTGGAGGAAGGAGACGAGGAACGGGGAGAGCGGGGACCGGCCGTGAACAATTCATAATGTAGGTTGATTACGCTTAGTGGTGCTCTGAGTTCAAAATGTCTGTTTCTCGAAATTGATTGTACGAAATTTCACAATTTCTCAAAACGTGTGTGGACGTTTGTGACACACATAGATATAGGCATAGTTACAATCCATTAATTTCCATAGATCTTTTCCCATGTAACTTCTTTTCAGCCACACATTTGATGTGCAAGCTTTTCAAAAATAATATCGTTGGAATTCTTCAGTGCGAGGTTATTCCTACTAGATATTACAGATCATAACCCCATATCAAATTTACTGACGTTTTTTAGTCAAAATTATTGATTTACGCTATTAAAGATTTGTATTCTAATTTTATCGTAACAATAATGCTGTTTTATAGATATTCATAAAAAAGTCGGAATTTTTTCAATCGTTGTGACATAACTGGTGTGATTTTTTATTTCAAGTTGCTAAGAATTTGAGGGGTAACAAAATTAATTTTTATCATGCACACATGATCATGTTTCGGCATTGAATTTCTATTTATTTTCTAAATTGGTGTTGATATAATAATGAAAAGCTAACTTACGTATTAGGAATATGGGCCGCCAGACAAAATAATCAGTTGTTGATGAAGTTATGATTTTCAAATCTAGACTTTTTCGTTTTATACGGATGAACTAGTTAAGCTTTAGTTTCAGGTTAACTCATACATTCATATCGCCTAATCTTTAATTTTTTATTTCCTTCCATCATTATTTCTGATACACGTGAGCAAAAAATATCTGGCCATGAAGTGGGTAGAAATTTTCATCATACAGAACCCTAATTTTCTCTATTCCACAATATGATGATATTGGTATGTCCCTGAAGCGAATAAAAAATGTAGTGAATATTGTTCCTAATTCTATTTCCAATAGGGCGATTCTTCGAGAAACTTATTCGTAGAATAAAAAGAAGAACCAGAGTAAAAATGAACATTACATTTATTGCAAACGTTTCGGAATAAAAATTCCATCATCAGTGCTGGAACAGGAGAGAAAAAAAAATTAATTGTCTATTCTAAACACAAAAATCATATTATTCCACATAATTCTCTAAATGACTAAAAACCTAATTTGTTCGTTCATACTCAAACAATAGCATACTTCTAATTCACACAAAAACACATGTACACGCTAATTCAGAAAACAACAACGAAACACACTATGCATTCACACACACACACACACACACACACACACACACACACATGCACATGCAGAATTACGTCAGTAGGTGGGGGCAATTGATAACTTTACGGCACTAATGTCTTTGTTGAGGTTAGGTTTATGAGTGAATATGAAAAGGGACTCTAGAATTCTTAGGTCATGTTCACTATTAGCTCGGCATAAAGTTGAAAAATTAATAGTTTTGAATGAATGGTTCGTTTTTTTACAGTGATCCCTAATTGCTGATTGGGGTGGAGTGGTTAGTGCACGACCGGTTCTATGAGATATTCCTGCATGTTGGCTATGTCTGATGAATTGTTGGAGTTTGGTACTACCAACGTAAGACTGCATGCAGCAGTCACACTTATAAAAATAGACACAGCCACTCCACAGGCACTCATCCAGTCGTTCCTTCCTGCTAAAAAAGGATGCAATCTTAAAACTATTTCTATAAAACACTCTGACGTCGACCGTTGTAAAAAACCTACTAACCAACGATACTGCCTCCTTCTTCAGCTCTGCGTTCAAATAACCCATGAATGGTAACTCGACGTACAAGGTCTGCTTAGGTACGCTCAAGGTTGCAGGAGAGGGGCAAATTTTACGATCTAAAAATTTTTTTACACAATTCTGAATTAGTGATTTCGGATATTTGTTGTTGACCAATAAATTTACAATGTACTCAACTTCAAGATGGAATATTTCATACGTACTGGATATGCGGTATGCACGATGAAGTAAACAGTCAATACATGATTTTATATACCCTTTATATACACAACTAAAATAGTTCATAGTAAGCCCAGTGAATGTTGGCTTCCTATAGACAGAAGTAATGAGTTTTGAATTTGACTTTTTTATGAGAACGTCTAGGAATGGGATCTGATCATTTTGTTCTACCTCCATCGTAAATTTAATATTAGGATGAGATGTGTTAATATACTGAAAGAAACTATTGGCTGCAATTTCAGAGCGAAACAAAACAAATGTATCGTCCAGATACCTTCGGTAAAATAAAGGCTTAAACTCCGGAGGACATTGGTTCAAAAAATGTTTTTCCAAATGGGCTAGAAAGGAGTTCGCTATTAAAGGAGAGAGGTTAGATCCCATTGCAAGTCCGTCAATTTGCTTGTACGTTTTACCATTAAATACAAAATACGAATCTTTCAGCGCTACTTCAAGTAAACGTTTGAATTGGGGTCTGTCGTAACTCAGGATGGTTCGGTTATCTTGAAAAATGCGGTCCAACAAAACATTAATTGCCTCATCCAGTGGAACATTAGTGTACATAGACTCCACATCATAACTACACATGAAGAGATTATCTATGTTGCCAACAGTCGACAAATCGCGAACAAATTCATACGAATTCATAAATTCATACGAATACGAATCAGATCCCATTCCTAGACGTTCTCATAAAAAAGTCAAATTCAAAACTCATTACTTCTGTCTATAGGAAGCCAACATTCACTGGGCTTACTATGAACTATTTTAGTTGTGTATATAAAGGGTATATAAAATCATGTATTGACTGTTTACTTCATCGTGCATACCGCATATCCAGTACGTATGAAATATTCCATCTTGAAGTTGAGTACATTGTAAATTTATTGGTCAACAACAAATATCCGAAATCACTAATTCAGAATTGTGTAAAAAAAATTTTTAGATCGTAAAATTTGCCCCTCTCCTGCAACCTTGAGCGTACCTAAGCAGACCTTGTACGTCGAGTTACCATTCATGGGTTATTTGAACGCAGAGCTGAAGAAGGAGGCAGTATCGTTGGTTAGTAGGTTTTTTACAACGGTCGACGTCAGAGTGTTTTATAGAAATAGTTTTAAGATTGCATCCTTTTTTAGCAGGAAGGAACGACCGGATGAGTGCCTGTGGAGTGGCTGTGTCTATTTTTATAAGTGTGACTGCTGCATGCAGTCTTACGTTGGTAGTACCAAACTCCAACAATTCATCAGACATAGCCAACATGCAGGAATATCTCATAGAACCGGTCGTGCACTAACCACTCCACCCCAATCAGCAATTAGGGATCACTGTGAAAAAACGAACCATTCATTCAAAGCTATTAATTTTTCAACTTTATGCCGAGCTAATAGTGAACATGACCTAAGAATTCTAGAGTCCCTTTTCATATTCACTCATAAACCTAACCTCAACAAAGACATTAGTGCCGTAAAGTTATCAATTGCCCCCACCTACTGACGTAATTCTGCATGTGCATGTGTGTGTGTGTGTGTGTGTGTGTGTGTGTGTGAATGCATAGTGTGTTTCGTTGTTGTTTTCTGAATTAGCGTGTACATGTGTTTTTGTGTGAATTAGAAGTATGCTATTGTTTGAGTATGAACGAACAAATTAGGTTTTTAGTCATTTAGAGAATTATGTGGAATAATATGATTTTTGTGTTTAGAATAGACAATTAATTTTTTTTTTCTCTCCTGTTCCAGCACTGATGATGGAATTTTAATTCCGAAACGTTTGCAATAAATGTAATGTTCGTTTTTACTCTGGTTCTTCTTTTTATTCTTGTTCCTAATTCTTGTCATAATTTACTTACTTCAATATGTCATGATGGATAACTTATAAGAATTTTTATAGGAACTTTAGTTGTATATGAAGTAATCGCGCAAAATTAAGTTATATATGTCGTAGAAACGCTTTAGTAGTTACGCGAAGCATGAATAATCATGAATGCTCTGTTACATGTAGGTATTTAGAAATTTAATTTTGTGTGAGTTTTAAGTCTCGTACATCACTGAATAGCTGTTCACACCCGATTTAGTTCACTTTCACCATCTGGATTTAATATAAATATGGATAGAACGCATGATTTAAACATACTCAGACAACTCAGAGAAAGGTCACGCATGCCTTGTGAATTTGGATTCAAATCCATGTTCACTAACTTGGCATAACTGTAATAGTCATTACACAGTTTCTTTTAGTCAGTTTAACTGTTCTTCGAGGATATACAAGATTTACTTCAATTTGTAATGGCTGCTTGAGTTACCCCGAAAACGACACAGCCTACTGTTTTCCTAGATCCACCGAATAAAAAATCACTGTTGCGTTAACTATTGTAAAATATTTTTCTATTTATTCAATTGATTCATATCTGTATTTTTCATCGCAATTCCATTATTATTCTATTGATCGCAATGTGCTTTTAATTATATTAAACATTTCCCAGGTAGCAAGAAATTATTAGGCCAATATTGGGTTGATAATTATTTACTGACCTGTAAATAAAAACACCAAGGTTGCTACTCTCAAAGTCAACATTGTAAAAATTATTTATTGCTTCAAAAGGTAAACGTTTCGAGCACCAGGCTCATCATCAGTACAAGCGTTCTGAAAAGAAGAACAGCGAGATGGACAAAAATATACGAAAATTAAACGCAGAATTGAAAAAAAATACTACTTCTAAAATCAAGAGGAAACTATGTACAAAGGGTGGGCACTATTAGTTTCATTAAGAGGCGGCTTACGTTTAAAAATGTACAAGGACTCTAAAATTCTTAAATCATTCTGATGGCTGGCTGAAGCTAAAATGCTAAAATTACTGCACTGTACACTGGAGCCACACTGTTCACTATGGAGGCGCACCGAGGAGTGGGGGGGATGGGCAAGAATCCCTCCAGTGCGGCTACTACGTCCAGCATGCTCCGCTACTCTAACGCCCAAAGTTCTGCAGGTCGAGCCTACATAACTAGATGCACATTGTGCACAACGAAATCCATATATTAGAGAGCGGCGCATGCTGGAAGGTAATTTATCTTTGTAGTTGAAAAATGAACCTATAGTGAATTTGTTTGTAAGAATAATTTTAAAATCAACATCAGGTAAATATGAGTGAAGAATTTTGACAAGCTCTGTTTTCATTTGTTCAGATTTAGGCCCAAAGTATAAAAAAGGTAAGTATAATCTCTTTCTTGTACTATCGACGGGATTGGCCGGTAAGCTATATTTGGAATTTAAAAAACGTTTTATCAAAGATTGAACTAAACCAACAGGAAAACCATTATTCTTGAAAAAATTACACAAAAAAGAGAATTCATCGTGAAGTAAATTGTAATTTGAACATACATTAAAGGCTCTATGTAACAGGGTTTTTATGCTATTAACTTTAAAGAGATTAGGTGTGAAACTAAAAAAACTGGTACCAAGTCCCGTAAAAGTAGGTTTTTGGTAAACGGAAGTTAAGAAAATACCACCACGTTTTGAAATTAAGACATCCAGAAATGAAATCTTACTACCGACCTCTGATTCAACTGTGAACCTGATATTGCTATGTTTTGAGTTCAAATAATCAAGAAATTGAGCAGAATGGGACGGGTCGTGAAAGAGCATAAAAGTGTCATCGATATATCTCTGATAAAATATAGGACGAAATTGAGATGGGCACTCAGACAGCCATTTGGTCTCATGGTGGCACATAAAAAGGTTTGCAAAGGTAGGACCGAGTGGCAAGCCCATACCCAGTCCATCGACTTGTTTGTAAAATTTCCCATTGAAACAAAAGAACGAATTTAAAACAAAATGCTCCAACAAGGTTTTAAAAAGGGAACGAGTTAGGCCGATTACAGTGGAAGAAGGGTTGGTAAATAGAAGGTTTAAACATATATCTATGGTTTCAATAATAGGAACATTAGTGAAAAGATTCTCTACATCAAAAGAAGCCATGTGGTATTTTTCAGCATTGGTGAATAATTTAAGCCTGTTGACAAAAGTATAAGAATTATCCACTGAGTGATCATTTACAGTAAAAGGTGATAAAATTGGCACAAGGAACTTTGCCAGTTGATAGCTAGCAGTATTATAAGCAGCAAATATTGGACGGAATGGAAAATTAGTCAAAAAATTTGCTTTATGAATTTTAGGGAGTCCGTAAAGAATTCCTGGTCCAGATCCAGAAATGTAAAGTTTTTTATAAAGATCATCAGCTATATGCTTTTTATTTTTGAGTAGCCGCAAAAAATTGTTAATTTTATCTTCAATTTTACGTGAAAATTTTTCGATAGGTTCAGAAATGACAGAGAATTTAGTCGGATCGGAAATAATACTCTCCATTACATCAGTATAAACACACTTGTCAAGAAGCACAATTCCATTTCCTTTATCAGGCTTACAGATGATAATAGACTTATTGGCAGCTAAATTCTTGAGAATCTTAAAATCTTCCTTTCTAAAAATGGGGGAAAATACTTTGTAGGACTTGAAGCCATGAAAATACCTATGAGCAATTGATTGGACTTTCTTTAAAAAATCTGGCTTTAAAGTGGCAGTGAGATTGAAAATTTTCATTCGGTCAAACATTCGTTCCCAAGATAAAAAATATCTATAAAAATCCAAATGAAAAACAGGAAGGCAGAAATCCAGCCCGAAAGCTAAAAGAGTTTTACATCGAGGAGAAATTTCAACTGAACTAAAATTAAAGATGACTTTATCTGGATCGACAGGCTTCAAATCGTTATCAATACCTAACACACCCAGTTTGTTTCGGTGCGTGCGGGCCGTTTCAGAGTTGAGGATCGTCACGTTGCGCTCAACAAGACGCCGCACAAGAAAACGATCGAAGATAGAGAAATGTTGAAGCATTTCTTGAGCATCCTGGAGTTGCTCAACATTTCTCTATCTTCGATCGTTTTCTTGTGCGGCGTCTTGTTGAGCGCAACGTGACGATCCTCAACTCTGAAACGGCCCGCACGCACCGAAACAAACTGGGTGTGTTAGGTATTGATAACGATTTGAAGCCTGTCGATCCAGATAAAGTCATCTTTAATTTTAGTTCAGTTGAAATTTCTCCTCGATGTAAAACTCTTTTAGCTTTCGGGCTGGATTTCTGCCTTCCTGTTTTTCATTTGGATTTTTATAGATATTTTTTATCTTGGGAACGAATGTTTGACCGAATGAAAATTTTCAACCTCACTGCCACTTTAAAGCCAGATTTTTTAAAGAAAGTCCAATCAATTGCTCATAGGTATTTTCATGGCTTCAAGTCCTACAAAGTATTTTCCCCCATTTTTAGAAAGGAAGATTTTAAGATTCTCAAGAATTTAGCTGCCAATAAGTCTATTATCATCTGTAAGCCTGATAAAGGAAATGGAATTGTGCTTCTTGACAAGTGTGTTTATACTGATGTAATGGAGAGTATTATTTCCGATCCGACTAAATTCTCTGTCATTTCTGAACCTATCGAAAAATTTTCACGTAAAATTGAAGATAAAATTAACAATTTTTTGCGGCTACTCAAAAATAAAAAGCATATAGCTGATGATCTTTATAAAAAACTTTACATTTCTGGATCTGGACCAGGAATTCTTTACGGACTCCCTAAAATTCATAAAGCAAATTTTTTGACTAATTTTCCATTCCGTCCAATATTTGCTGCTTATAATACTGCTAGCTATCAACTGGCAAAGTTCCTTGTGCCAATTTTATCACCTTTTACTGTAAATGATCACTCAGTGGATAATTCTTATACTTTTGTCAACAGGCTTAAATTATTCACCAATGCTGAAAAATACCACATGGCTTCTTTTGATGTAGAGAATCTTTTCACTAATGTTCCTATTATTGAAACCATAGATATATGTTTAAACCTTCTATTTACCAACCCTTCTTCCACTGTAATCGGCCTAACACGTTCCCTTTTTAATACCTTGTTGGAGCATTTTGTTTTAAATTCGTTCTTTTGTTTCAATGGGAAATTTTACAAACAAGTCGATGGACTGGGTATGGGCTTGCCACTCGGTCCTACCTTTGCAAACCTTTTTATGTGCCACCATGAGACCAAATGGCTGTCTGAGTGCCCATCTCAATTTCGTCCTATATTTTATCAGAGATATATCGATGACACTTTTATGCTCTTCCACGACCCGTCCCATTCTGCTCAATTTCTTGATTATTTGAACTCAAAACATAGCAATATCAGGTTCACAGTTGAACCAGAGGTCGGTAGTAAGATTTCATTTCTGGATGTCCTAATTTCAAAACGTGGTGGTATTTTCTTAACTTCCGTTTACCGAAAACCTACTTTTACGGGACTTGGTACCAGTTTTTTTAGTTTCACACCTAATCTCTTTAAAGTTAATAGCATAAAAACCCTGTTACATAGAGCCTTTAATGTATGTTCAAATTACAATTTACTTCACGATGAATTCTCTTTTTTGTGTAATTTTTTCAAGAATAATGGTTTTCCTGTTGGTTTAGTTCAATCTTTGATAAAACGTTTTTTAAATTCCAAACATAGCTTACCGGCCAATCCCGTCGATAGTACAAGAAAGAGAATATACTTACCTTTTTTATACTTCGGGCCTAAATCTGAACAAATGAAAACAGAGCTTGTCAAAATTCTTCACTCATATTTACCTGATGTTGATTTTAAAATTATTCTTACAAACAAATTCACTATAGGTTCATTTTTCAACTACAAAGATAAATTACCTTCCAGCATGCGCCGCTCTCTAATATATGAATTTCGTTGTGCACAATGTGCATCTAGTTATGTAGGCTCGACCTGCAGAACTTTGGGCGTTAGAGTAGCGGAGCATGCTGGACGTAGTAGCTGCACTGGAGGGATTCTTGCCCATCCCCCCCACTCCTCGGTGCGCCTCCATAGTGAACAGTGTGGCTCCAGTGTACAGTGCAGTAATTTTAGCATTTTAGCTTCAGCCAGCCATCAGAATGATTTAAGAATTTTTGAGTCCTTGTACATTTTTAAACGTAAGCCGCCTCTTAATGAAACTAATAGTGCCCACCCTTTGTACATAGTTTCCTCTTGATTTTAGAAGTAGTATTTTTTTCAATTCTGCGTTTAATTTTCGTATATTTTTGTCCATCTCGCTGTTCTTCTTTTCAGAACGCTTGTACTGATGATGAGCCTGGTGCTCGAAACGTTTACCTTTTAAAGCAATAAATAATTTTTACAATGTTGACTTTGAGAGTAGCAACCTTGGTGTTTTTATTTACGATTCGTTTGCGTAAGAAAGCAATTCATGATTTACTGACCTGATATTGGAATCTTGGAGTACAATAATAGGTAATAACAAGACAATATCGAAAAAAGATATATTTATTTATGATATCAATGTGTTATTGGGACAATGTAGTAAATAGTTTTATTTCAATTATTAAACTAACAGTGTATGTATATATGTTCGATGTACATATAAGTGAAAACTATCTCATAATAATTAAAAATCTCGCAATTTTATCAAATTTGTTGAAATATAAATTATTATTGCCCAAATATTGGGTTGATATTGTACGCCAATAATACGGAGTAATTTGTTTAAAATGTACCAATAAAGTTAATGAATAGTTATTGCAGTCATTAATGAGTGCAGATATATATGACAGATATCAAGAAAAGTGAATACGTTACATTAATATGTATATTCAGAATTACTGTAATCACAGGTTCACAGTTCTTGTTTTTTCAGTCGTCCGATGAGTTTCGAAGGTCTCATTTTTCAAAAAATATGCAAAAATTGTTTGTCATATGTTACTATAGCAATAAATGTCTATATATTGAATTAAGATGATATAAAGTCATTTATATAGATGATTTATATGACTTAATTTAGTAACGAAGGTATTGAGTAGGCCTATTCCTACCATAAAACCCATTTGCATGCATCATTCTTTGAGTAAAGCGCTTTCGTGCAATATTTCGATCACGCATATATATGCTGCTTAGATGAACGTATATATGCTGCTTAGTACAGGTAGCCCGACCACTGGTACGTACGTGCACCACAAAATTTGCACTACGATGCCAAAGAGGTTTGTAATCATGGGTTTTAGGTGAATTATGAATGTAGTTTAATTCATAGTCTTGTAGGTGTGTAGGTATGTACATCGGATAACATAGTTATCAGAATTAATATGTTTCTCGTCTTTGAACCCTTCTGAATATTGATGCGATATTAGAAATTAATTATTGAGCCAGAGTGTTGTTCAAGGAAACACCTCAATATCAAGTCAATAGTGACACAGTAATTAGCTGATACTGGGTTAAAAATAAATTATTATTGGGACAAAATATTCTACCAATATCCACTTGATGTCAGAAAATAGGAATTGGCCTGTAGTACCCTACCTTAGTTACCCCTCAAACTCAGTTCTAGTCCATTTGTGTTCAGTAATACTAATATGTGTAAATGTAAAATTATCCACCAAACAAGTTCTAAAATTTCCATAGCGTAGCAGCAATACCAAGTGCAGGAGAAGTACGAGTATATAACTAAGGTCGATGCTTCACTCGCCGCAAGCGGAACTCAATTGCTAAAGCAGCAACAACACCAGGCCTTACACGCCTATATTTTCTGAGGAACACCTCAATATCAAGTCCATAGTGAGACAGTAATTAGCTAATATTGGGTTAGTAAAATTATCATTATCGGGGCCATTTGTTTTACAAATAACAACCTATCAGGAATCGAGTATTAAGCCAATGTTATTGTAGGGAACACTTCATTATCAAGTCAATATTGACACAATAACTGGTTGATATTGGGTTGATGATAAGTTTGTTATTGGGCCAATATATTTTTCTAATATCAACCGAATTTTCCAAAAAAAGGTATTGCCCCAATGTTCATTTTCAATATCCAGTCAATATTTAGACTGTATATTGGCTCGATATTAGGTCAATAAATTTTGCTACCTGGGTTCTATCACAGTTCATGCAGTAGTAATTCAACTCCGTAACCAACAAACCCCATTGTATGTAAATCATTTCTAGTTGAGCCACCACTGTGTACCACGTAGTTGTCCAAGTCTTTAGTAATTTTAAGATCTACAAAATCTAGGTCACAAGTTACGAAGGGAGTTCACCAGTGAACACCGTCAAAGAAGCATCTAACCTTCAGCAACGACCTCCTCACCACCAAGATTTCTCAACAGCAGCCGACTACCTACCTCGCTTGCCGAGCCCTTGCCTGCCAACCACGAACCAGGGTGTGAGTAGCTTTCTCTTATTTCGCTCCTATGTTTACCGATCGCTGAGTGTCGCCGGAAAGTAGTAGAGCCTAGTGTACCGAAAGGCCCCAGATCATCTGAGAACATCCATTATAGTTGGGGGGGAGCGGGTACAGTTAGGGCACCAGCCGCCTTCCGGATAAGTCCGACGCCTGAGACACTACACACTAACACCTAGGATCAACACCTCTACCACCATGTTCACCCGTCAGGAAAGACGAGGCTCGGGGAGAGCCGGCTGGAGCCAGTTTTCCCGCGGCCTACTACCAACCCCTCTCCAAACAAAACCAAGCACTATGCAACAAAACATCAACACACGCACCAACGTAATCTCTGGCAACAACACCCAGCCACGAACGGTCAACCAAACTACTACAACCATCCCAACACAGCCTGCCCAAAAAATCCAGCACCACCTACAAAATCCAACTCCGCAAGATCAACCCTAGTCAACCTACAGACCGACAAAAAATATTTGAAACTACTTTCAAACATCTCGAAGCTCCTCTCATACAACTCACTAGCAATTCAAACGGATTCTTCGTCAAAACTGATGACATCACTGCCTATGATAAACTGACCTCGGACAGAGCCACCACGCACTTCCGTGACATAAATCTGCAACCCATCATCCCCCCAGATCTTTCTGCCAAAAGAACCATCTTCATAAGACAACTGGACAGCATCATTGACCAACTCCCACCGCAAGAAATACAGCAAGAAATACCATGACTGCAAACATGGGCAAAAGTCACGGAAATCCACAAAATGAAACACTATACACACGTAATCAAAGTAACCTTTACCGACACTGCCATGACGCAGCGCGCCCCCAGATCGGCCTTCTCATGTTCAACACAAAGATCACCCCATCGCAAATGGAACTTGAAAAATTCACGCACCTACGGATCTGCTTCAAATGCTACAAATTTGAGGACCACTCTACTCATCAATGCACTGTCAAGACAACAAGCTGCTCTGAATGCGCCGCACACGACCACACCTACCAATATGGCGATTCAACCCAGAAGAAGTGTCTCAACTGTGAAGGAAACCACCGCACCCTTGCAGCCTCTTGCCCTTACAGGAAAGAAGCTATCCGCAAGAAGAACGAAGAACTCCAAAAACAAGAAACAGACCAAACGAAGAGCACATACATTGAAATTGCATAAACGGCCATCCAACAAACAACGAAAACAGAGCACGCACTCACACTAACCAGCCAGGTACACATAAAACTTGCCGCTATCATCATAGAAGCTCATATTGCAAACCTCACCCAAAAAGAAGACTTCGGATCAATCTTATCGAAATTCTTCAAAGACAACTACGACGTAGACACCAAGTTCCCCGACCGCGACTCCCAAAAACTATTCAACATGTTCTAACCCAGCAAACAACCCCTAGCAAACACAACGGAGGCACCTGCCAAACAGGCAGGTACCGACTCTAACAATGACGAAATGGACACAAGCCACCACTCATCAGGCGCGAACTCAACCCAGGACGAAACCAGCGACGACAACTTGACCGAAAATCGGAGAACGCAGCCCAAGAAGAAGAAAAAAATAAACAACGAAAGAAAAAGAGACAACCCTCCTCAAAAGAATCCCTTTCACATGACGACGCACCTCAGCTTTCACTCATCTACAGCGAAAGGAACATACAGTCTATTTCAAGCAACCCCACCAACGAACAGATAATAGAGGAACTGACCAAAAACCCTCCTGGCCTCAAAATCGCTGTCGCGACTGAAAACCCGGACAACATCTGGCAAGATATCGTTGACTACAGCTACTCTCTCGAAGGCACGCCCATAACCCCAATCCCACACCATCAATTCGTCGCGAAGGACAAATGCTCAAAACTCAGCGCCCCTCACAAGAAGCCCAAACACTCGACTACATAATGGATACATACAATACGAATACGACACGGACTGTTATCCAACACAACGTCCAACTCTGGCAAACTAACAAAATTGCACTAAGCAACATCTACCGTCAATACAATCCACACATAATTCTACTAAACTAACACTGTATGCAAAACGACACCCCATCAAAATTTGGAACTATAATACATACACCACAAACGAAACAAATGAAAATCACGCTGTCGTACACTGTAAAAAATTTCACCGCGATTTCACGGTAAAATGTCTGGCAACTTCGCTGCCAACAAAAAACCGTGAAAAAAACGGTAAAACCTGGGGGCAAAAAACGGTAAAAAACCGTGATTTCTAAGGAGTTTCCGTACTTTAAACGGTAATACCAGGAAATAAAAACAGGTAAAAAACTGTAATTTATACGAAATTGCCGTGAAATAATAGCAAAACCTGGGCAATGAAAACGGTAGAAAGCAGTAATTTCTTTTGATTTGCCGTGATAAAACGGTGGTAAAATGAATGTATTTTTTTATTATTGGTCGAATAACCGTATAAAATGCAAGTAATCGTGACAAAAAAGATGAAATTCTTCAATTGCTCAGTTGCCAAGAAAAAACAATCGCTCTTTGAGACTTTCAAATACGATATAGTACAAGCCAAATATCGTAGAAAACTGTTGAAATTTGTGCAAAAGAATAGTTTACCTAATGCCATGCAATTCCATTGGTCAACCCTAGTACTTCAACTAACATCTTACTTCATGAAACTTCAACATGGAACTTGCGTCACTTGCAGACGTAAGTTGTTTCCGGTGATCATGCTCAGCAGCTTACATTGGCTTGAAGTCAACTATTTGTAAATACGTTGAATTGGCGTTACTTATATAAATACTCGAAAACCTCGTAACGAAAGGTCAATGACTGGAACAATGACGATTTATTATTACAACGTTTATTATTGGCTTCCTAAAGAAAACCATATCCGCTACGAAAAAAGAATGGTAACTACGAACGAATGGTAACTATTTAAAATGGATTCCCTGTTTATTATAATAGAAGAAGTCATGCCATTCTATTCTCAAAGTAACGACAAGTTCATTAAACGAATTTTAAACTAGTCATAACAAAATAAATCACAAACTTCCCGTGTTCCTCTTTCCTTCAATTGACACTTCAAAATGTCTTCCTTGGTAAAAATACACTCTTAAATACATCAAAACATAACTCGAGCGTTTACATCAATGGATCTCGAATCAGCATCATCGTAACTCTTACAGTATGTCTGTTTATTTGTCATAAAAGTACAATAAAATTAGTAGGATTGATCTGAACTAATATCAAGAACAAAGTGGAAGTTCGTCTGCATCACACAAGGCTACAGAAATTAAATAATTCCAAGTTGAATATTTCTCAGGTTTAGATATTTTTCTTCAACTAAACTAATTAGCTTAATTCAATACGTATTACTGCCACTAAAATAATCAAATTCTCAAATGCTTCACTAGATATCATAATCAGATCAGGAGACCGAGCATGAATTACGAGCGGAAAGCTTTCACACTATCTCCTTCGCTGAAGTTCACAGTCTTCCAAGATCCTCCCCATAAAAACCGAGTGGAAGTTCCAGCTTGCAAAGTACATTTCACAGAACAATAAGGCTTAAAATAGATTACACATTTAAAGTCGAATTTTAAGATTCTAAAATCCACTTTATCAATAAGAAATCATACCTACTTCAAAAAACATTATTGGGAATAACAATCTAATTTTTTATTCAATATTTTGTTCCTTGCACATAATTTTATGAAATTACCTACTAATAATCATTCCCCTATTTTTTCAGAAAATTTTTTTTTTTATATAATATACATGCAATAAATGAGGTACGTATGTTCAGAATACGTTTCCGCATAGGTTATGGCAAAACACGAATATAAATCATAAAGTAATCAAGTGTTATGTCTAACAGTTAAAGGTTCTGTTATGTCTAATAGAATAGAAATAATAAAAATATATAAATTGAGGCACTAACAAAAGAAAGT
This sequence comes from Morinoia aosen, assembly GCA_030386875.1. Taxonomy (NCBI): domain Eukaryota; kingdom Metazoa; phylum Arthropoda; class Malacostraca; order Amphipoda; family Talitridae; genus Morinoia; species Morinoia aosen. The sequence continues at coordinate 39,535,846 of CM059573.1, read as the reverse complement.
TTCTACAACCATAATAATTACTTCAAGGCTTCCACATCACGCATTTCGTGACGAACATTGAAAATCTTAAATCCCTGCCTTGAGAGGGCTAATATAGCTCGAGATGTTTAATGAAGAAAAACGATCTCATAACCTAATTCAACAGGCCAAACAGTGTAACCATCTAATCCACCATAAATAAGCGGCAATTACAATAAACACGATTCGTCGAACTGCAAAGAAATAAAGATACGCAGTGAATAGTCAATTTACGAAGCGAGTGTTGCAAGAGGAGAAATACAAGAGTTTTCAACAAAGACTGCATATCAATGGAAATATATTTATGTAACAGATGTTGGCCATAAACGCGAGAAGCTACTGTAAATGTTACTAAACAAAAATATGAGAGAAGCTAAACAGTAAATGTTGGTAGGTGAAAAAATTTGAAGATCTTACGGGGTTCTTGCAAAGAAATCAACTCGACTACCATGAGAGTCGACTGGGAGGGCATCAGATGCTTACTTACAACGTTCACATCTCAGTCCATTCAAAATCTGCGAGGCCATTGATGAACGAGAGCACCTTCGGGTTCATTGCATACCTTTTTCTATTTTTCTCCACGGCCATCTTGGTACCTCTTCCAGGATTTATCCGCACAAAGCATCTGTAATGAAAAATGATAAATACTTTTTTTCTAAGATTCATTCCTATATTTCTCCCTCTTAGCAAGCACATTAGATTAGATGACAGTTTAAGCCTCCCTAACCGAAAAAAGCGTTCTAATGAGAGGAAGGAAGTATTTAGTATGGAGATAAGAGAATGCAGAATCTATACAGATAGGGCATAGAAACAGTAAGTTGCGAAAGAAGTTTAAGAAATAAGATAAGAGTTGAAGAAAAAAATATTAGATGCTGAAAGACAGGACAGCAGTGAACCGAAAAAGAGTGGTCCTTGACATAACAAAAAACGTTTTATTTCAACAAAAAAGACCTACCTAACTCTCAGCTCGGACCCCCAGACATTTTCCCCTGAGAGTGCTGATTCCTATTGATACAATAATTAGAACTAGTGAAATAAGTGTTAGATACAAAGATTTTTAAATTTATAGGTAGACCTAACGTTTTCAGCGCTGAGTTTTATTTTTCCTCAGTAAAATTCGTTTTAAAATTCGCAAGGCATACGATCTCGGAGACATGAACATGGATCATTCGTATTCTGGACAAAAGGGGGTAATAATTTTTTTTCCCATCGAACCGCAATGAGAAAAATTGTGTGATAGTGATTTCACTACAAATAATTGCCTTCCTGCATCTTGAATACAAATAATTCTTACGCATGTCGATCATATCGTCGATTGCGCGCTGAAAACGATTTTTACCCTTATGATCGCAGGAGTGTATTGAGTGTTATTGATCAAGTATATTGAGTGTCTCATTGCAGGAGCGTAAGGTTTTAACCCAAGAGCACACAGTAAATTCAGTTTCATTTCTAGAACTCACTTCATCTACATAAAAATTACAATTTAACAGGACGTTGTATCAAAGAATACAAAATTCAAAAATATTCTAAACCCAGAACGTATTCAGGATATCGCGTGTGGATCGATGTGTGCTATGAGCCAATTAATAAGTATTTGCATCACGTAAATAAATTCCAGGAATACACAGTGATATTTACCAAAGAATTACAAGCAACCGATGCTAAGTCAGAACCAAGGCATTTTACTGTAACACGGTATCAGTATATATATATAAGTATTTATTTGAACAGTTTGCGGCATTCAAGTTCTTAACATCAACACTACATTAAAATTAAATTTGTATCATACCGGAGAGGTGGCCTTAAAATTTCCACAGTAATTGCTCGTTGGTCATCAAAAAGAGGAAAAATCTTCGAGCAGCGAAGAAGTTAATGAATTTATTGACTAAGTCTAACATGACTGGATTGAAATTAAAAGCTTTACTAAGAATTCTTTTTTTTTAACTATTCGTAAAATTCAGACCATTTGCAAATACCTCTGATTGAATTCCAGCGTCGCAGCTGCTTCGGGAGGGTACTTGTAGTTGAAGCAGTAATATGTTGCAAACAGTGCAGAGAGCCCAGATGTGAATGTCATCTAGTTTTCCATCACGACAGTCCCATCCAATGCAAGCATAAACGAACTGGCGGTCAGAGTAGACTCTGCACCTGCAACACAAACGCTCATCAACAAACCTGATGTGGTCCTAAGTTGGTGCGAAAAAACTGTGTTTCACTCCTACTAAAGATAAAGAAAATCTGTAACAAAAAATTTCGATTACAATACATTCTTATATTCGTGAATAAAACTCATACAAAGCTTGCATTTTGGATCTTGAATCCATTCTTATTCTCAAAATCATTAATTAAGCTAGCCATGGAAGAAAATGTAATTTTTCCTGCTGGTTGGTTCAAAATGCTTGGCCACATATCATGTAATATCAGCTCTTGATACTTTTTTGCCTTCTATGAAGACTCTTGACTCGGAAATATGTGCGTTGTATTTCCATTCTATAGCGTATATATTGAAATGACAATTTCGTCAAGTTGATCATTCTGTTGAAGGTTTTCGGAAAAGTTTCCAAGATTTATAAAAATTGTTATAATATATTTCCATAAAATGACACCAGACGAAAAATATCAATCAAAGCGTGGCATGGAATTCATTCACGATTGGCTGTATTGATAAGACACCGTCCAGGTCGGCCTCAAATTATTTTTTTAAATACTTCATACCAGCTTTTGGAGGTTATCTGATGAAATGGTGGAATTAACTAAGTATCAAGATACCCCACGGGGGTAAAATTTAGTGGCAAAGGTTAAAAGGTACTCTCTTCCATTGAGACAGGTATGTTGTGTTACTTACCATTTATTACAATGTGAGGGTGCAGATGGAGTCGAGAATCCTCGATCTCCTGCACGGACTTCTCATCCTGCAATAAAATATAATGATTAGCACATTTTTCTCAGTGGCGTAGATGATTTAGTAGAAAGTCTCCGCAAGGGTTGTTTTAATATTGTTAAGCTTATAACTAAGAGTAGAAGAAACTTAACTTGAAGGAATCCCGCCTTGAAATGAACGCAAAATTTTCCATCATAGCCAGCACATCAAATTTCATAACACTCCAGGATAATTTTAAGCAGACACAGCACTACTATGTTGAATTTTGGCACTTATGTTTATGGAAAAAATTAGAAAATAATGAAAGCACTGGAAATAATGCAAGAAATATATGCATGAAAGGATATAGGAGAGTTGCTGATATTATAAGCTTCTATGGATTTGAATGAAGATTGAATGGTTAGATTAGATTAGCTATTCTCTTATGTTAGTTCAAGCCTCCCTAACCGCTACAAAAAAACGTATCACAGAGAGAAATACATCATTTAGCATGGAGATAAGAGAATACAGAATCTATGCAAATGGGGTATAGAAACAGTAAGTTGAGTAAGAAGTTCATGAAACAAGATAAAAGTTGAAGAAAGTAGTAGGTGCTGAAAAACAGGACAGCAGTGAACCAAAAAAGGTCGTCCTTAACAAAGCAAAAGCATTTTATTTCAACATAAAAGGCCAACCTAACTCTCAGCTTGGCCCCTCACATTTTCCCCCGGGAGTGGTAATTCCCATAGATACAATAGTTCATCTCCCTGAGGGGAATTTGAATGGATAAAATTTATAAAAATGAACATTTGAACATCCGCAGTACTCAGCTTGAACACTTTGAACATAACATCTTGTTTTCCTTGAAACAGGCCATGGCACTCAAAATAGCTCCTGGCAATTCAGAAAGCGTGTTGCCCGAGTTCAGTTTTGCATTTTTATAATCCATATATATTGATTTGGATTACGTCACGAGATTTCACTTACCTAACCATCGACAATAAAATTCTTCGTGCTCTGCTGTGGTGCGTCGCCTGCACTTGATCTCTTACGTTAACTCCTGTTAATTCTTCAAAATGGATGAACAAACATTGAACCAATCCCACTTGCAGGCAGTTCAGCTACAGTGTTGAGGTCTGATGCACTTGCAGCAGGTTGTACATCTGTGAAAAAAACAATACATAGTAAAATGAAATTAACACTGTCCCGGTATGATTAAGTCCCTAAAATTAAACAAGAATACAAATACAATAAACGTCAAAAATTTGAAATTAAATACTGCAACTGCCCCTAATATTTTTGTTTTCAAAACTGCATGAGGAACTCATTCATTCACTAGCTCTCTAAAAAGAGAAATGTTCTATTAGCTACAATGGAAAAGGGAAATGTAGGGAGTTTTTGGTGGTTCACTTTGGAACTCCTCACTTCAATTCTAATACAATTTTATATTCCTAAAAATACTTTAATTTCCTAATATTGATTTTCAATATTTACATAACAATTTCTTTTATCAATTGGTTTGTGAATTTTTGGAGAAATAGGAGATCTGTTTATTTTTTGAGCAACAAAATTTTTTTAAAATTATATTGCAAATAAGAAAATCAACTTCTGAAGTAACTCAAAGTATAATTCTGGTCAATTCTGACTCTCCCTAATCACACAACAAGGGTGTTTCAAAGAGAGGGAGGCATCATATAATATGGTATCAGGGGACATGAAAATCTATGCACAAGATATGCCCCCACATCTAGCACATAGAATTAAATTTGGAAGCAATTCACAAAACCAGATGAGAGGTGAAGAATAAATGGATGGAAGCAGAAAAAAGCAACAGTGAACCAAAAGTGAACTAAAAGTATAAAAGTAACTAGCCAAAGAAAGAACTTATCATCCCCTGGAACACTGATATCAATAGAAATAATAAGATTAAGATTATAAGTTAGTTTAAGCCTCCCTAACCGCTACAAAAAAGAGCGTATCAAAGAGAGGGAGGAGGAAGGCACCATTTAGTATGGAGATTAGAGAATGAGGAATCTATGCAGAAGGGGCATAGAAACAGTAAGTTGAGAAAGAAGATTATGAAGCAAGAAAAAGTTGAAGAAGAAAGTAGTAGGTGCTGAAAAAACAGGACAGCAGTGAACCGAAAAAAAGACGGTCCATAACAAAACAAAAACCTATTCTATTTTAACACAAAGAAAGCCTACCTAACTTTTAGCTCGGGCCCTCACAAAGTCCCCCTGGGAGTGCTAATTCCCATAGATACAATAGTTGTATCCCCCAGAGGGGCAATAGAAACAATAGAACATTAAGTACCACATACAATCATTTTTTTGCAAGTGTCATAAAATTATGCATAATTGTATGGCTTGAATATTTCAAACACAAACGGCACTCCTGGAGGTACACAAAAAATGTATAAACCTCTTAGTAACTATATTTGATGTTGTCAGTTCTTTTTCTTTGACCTCCACCATTCTTCCGGAGTCGTGCTAGATGAGTTCCTGAACTTATGAGAAATATTTGTAAACAATCTCTATTTGCCACTTTACCCACAAATTTAATTAGCTGAAGGCAACTTGGGCTACTGCAACCTGGCAAGTCAACAATATTCCGGACAGTTTTGTTCACTATGATGCATTACTTCCCCTCCTTTGCATGCACTCAAAAATTTGATCTGAACACAAGTAAGAAATTTTTAGATCATGTAGTTCAAAACACTGAGTAAAAGTGAGGTTTGATTATTAATTTTTTTCAAATAATGACATATGCACTCAGCTGAAACTGAACTTCTCCTCTGGAGTGAATTGGTACTAAAGAACTCACTCTTTCTATTGGCACTACAAACGTAAAAGAAAAAAGGGGAAATCTTCAATAACCAATGCAACTGTGATAAAAAAGACCAGATGTAAATTGATCAGCAGTGGTAAAACAGCATTGAAAAAATACCCACTTGAACTAGACTGAGTTTCAAATTTTTCTTAAAATTTTTCTCACAACTTCACTAAGCAACTAGCCCTTACTATATAGTGATGCAGAATAATCATTCTCACACTAACTTCAATACATTACATTGTTTAAATGTTATATAAACTAGCAGATAACAGAAGACAATTTTTCTTGCTTATGTTTAGTAATTCACATAAAATTTCACACTTATAGAAAAATGTAAGTGATTCCAACACAAGTATAAGATTACATCCCATGTTGCACAAATTAAGCAGTAACATATTTTTTCATTGTATTTAGCCGATAAGTCAAGCATTGAATGAATCTCATAATTCAAACATCAAGCATTAAAAGACTGACTTATATTCATTCCAACACACTACTAAAAATTAATGAATTCAATTCAACTCCTAAAAAATCAAATGTTAAGAAGTTTCTACCTACAGTATTGCTTTTTTTAAATTCATCAATGGTTAGTTCATTTCACATTGATTTCAAGAAAACCTGTGTACATTGTCGACTAAATAGGACAAGGCTTCAGAAAAGTTTACAGGTATGTGACAAAAGTAATTACTTTAATTTTTTACAATTTGTCAAACCAAAAACAAAACAATACTAAGCACTCTGTAATTAGCTAGTTCACACACATGCAACTTCATTTCTGATGAAATTTAATAGCTAAAGAAATGAAAACAATTTTACTTTTATTTTAACATTTTTACTGGTTGAAAACACACAAATGAAGTTAGGAAAACAACAATTCAAAAACTCTTTTTTTACCTTAGCATTCTGCTTTTAGGAAGAATTTCTTAGGAAATGCAATTAATTATCTGATAATATATCCATAAATAATCATCGATACACAGTTGGTGCCCCCACACAACTAAATTTACTTACCCAAAGCATATCTTCAGAAATTTCTTAGCTTGCGAATTTGGATCAGCCTCAGGATTGGGCGAAGGTCATCCTCTTCAAGACTCAGGTCATCCCTAGTTTCCACACCAGCTTCAGTGAGCACCTGAAGTATGCCATCAACGGTACCACTTGCCAGGTTTGGCAACTCTTGAAATATGCTCTCTTTTATTGAGATTGACATTATCACTTCGAAAAACTCTTGTGCTTGAGAGGAATCAATAATGTTCCAAAGCTCTTCTCATACCCTTGAAGAGGGTAATAATCATGAAGGTCTGAATAACTCACACAATCATAAGATTTTGGAACCTGACCATGGGAAGTGAAAATTTGATGGACATGAAGGCTGAAATCAAAAAATGACAGATGCTTCCTCACAAGAAAATAAACCAAGACACCTTCAGGGACCTTAATTAAATAATTCTTTGCAAGTTATTTCACATTTGAAGTTAGTTCTGAAACTTTTTGATGTACATTGAAACAGATCTGCATTGGTGAATAATTTTTCAATTTCTTTCAACTTGTCATCAGGAATGTCAGTTTAATGTTTTAATTTTGTGATTACTTTAGAGCACAAAAATGTCTGTCCTTGTTGGTGAATTTCATGAAATTCTTTAATGATATGCTGGATGGTAGATGATGGAAGTAATAATTACGCCTGCAATTTGAGAAAAAACAATGCAAGATTTTTCAAATAAATTGCTTCTACATCATTGTTACCTAAATTTTCATCACTATTTTCCATTCTCTCATCTGTCTCTCTAGTATCAGGTTTGTCACTAGCATCAGATACACCAGAGCAAACTTCATGAGCTGAAAGTGCTACTGAATGAATATCAACACTGCCTTCATGTACTCTGGTGATATTATGTTATCACAATTTTTAATATGACACCAAAAGATTTCACCATCTTTGATGATTATTTAGATGTTGGAGCAAAGCATTTAAATGGGAACAAATTTGATGGCAATGTTGTAGATTACACTGCAGACGAGTATCTGGAGATCTTTGATGCTCATTTTGGACGCTATTTGACAACTTCTTCCCATGTTCCAGCAAAATATGCGCTCGAAATCCCGCATATGATTTAAATTTTCTAGGACATTTTTCAAATAAACATGGATATGCAACATTACATAAGCTTTTATGGAATGCAAAACGGCTAACATACCCTGCCAATGATTTAGATACTTTACCACAGAATGGACAATTATAATGGGGCCTCAGACTACCCTCTCCCAACACATTAGGGTTGTGCATTTTTGAGATATATTTTAATAATAATTTGAGAACGCTATAATGAACTCGTAATTTATACACTCAATAAAATCTATATGTTAACAATAAATGGCATTGGCAGTATGTCTACTTCTCTTTGCCGATTTGAGTTGACAATCTACATTTGAACTAAAAAATGTAAATGTAAATTCGAACACCAGGATAAAAAAAGTATGGTCAAAGTACACGACCACAAGTCTTTTTTACAACTAAATTGGTCCAAATTGGAAACTCACAAAATAAGTGGGGAGAATTAAGGGACGATAAAATCACTCAACAGCATTCTAACAAGACTTAATTCCGATAGTTATACTAGCCTATATGTGTGAGTAGATTAACACGATCACTGCCTGTACTTTACGATAATCAATAGTAAACGTACGCTTAAATTAAATCCCCCACTCATGAACTCTATATGATAGCTATCAATGTGAGAGAAGCACTGTCAAATTATTATACTCTGGTGGTGAGAACAAAACACATTTACTGGAAAGCAATAACTGAGACTTTAACACATGGAGCTAGGATATATGGAGGGAGCATAGCCGATTCCAAGCGGGTTCAAATTAGCTGCAAAAGTTGGGAGACTGGAGCATTGGCAAGGCCCCACACGTGAGCCAACCACAGACGCTTGGCTGAAGTTGGCTCCTCCTCGCCTTCTCTACAACTCGTTCATTTGCCAAAGCAAGATTAGTACCGCTCCACAAATCGAAGGATGAGGTGCGCGTGCAAGTCGCTCTCTAATTTGTTATATTCAAGGGCCTGCAATCTTTACAGTTTTCAACTCTTAATGTATCTTTGCTAGTAATTTTGATATTATTAAGTGTCCTCGAGTGAGGAAACACAATTTATTATCTTTCGGAGTCTTAGAATCCCAAATTAATGATTACGATAAACTCAACAGCTGGAAGAGCAATCAGCGAGCATATGCGCACCCTAGCGTAGTTAGTAGGTAACTGACTTCTGTGCTGACGTCACACTCGCGAGACGGCTATTGGTTACCACAGACAGAGGAGATATCTCAAAAACTGGTTCTCTTCACAGACGGCTATGCTCCCTCCATACATACTCCCTCCACGCTTTAACACCTCTCGCACAATTCCAACGGCTTTCTACTTGCCAAGTTGCCGCGCAAACACAATTCCATCGGGGATAGTAGTTCCAATACTATTGACACGGTGTTAGCTTTTCAGTTATTAATTTACCAATACATTTATTGTAACAAAACATTTGAAGAAAATTCATATTTCTTGCCTTATGATATTTATTAAAGCTTCATAAATTGAGAAACAGCGCAGTGGTAAAATATAACAGGAAACCAATATTTTCGAAAGGATAGTTCAATCTTCAACCTTTTAAGCCTAAAATACCACATATAAAACTGATGTAAGAGGAAAATACAATAAATTTAATCAATCGATAATTAGAATGATCATACGCATTTCCGTTATGGGAAAGAAAGTTCCTAGATATTGATTATTTGTTCATTTCTCGTATGATTTTTTGTGGCGCATTCGTGGCCACACAATCTAGCAAAGAACAAATTAAAGAAGCAACAAGGAAAATCAGTTTATTAAAGACTCGTGATCTTTCCAAGGATCTTTCCAAGGTTAGGCGAACAATTAAAAGGGAACAGCCTGCTCGTCTTAAGAGACAGGCAACAAAGCTAGAGTTAAAAACTATTAGGAAGTGAAGTTCTTCCAATAGTATCGCATTAAAGCAATTGGCCGATTGCTATATAAGTAATATTTTCTTAAAAGGTTGAAGTAAAAGCTGCGAAGGCCAGTGGCGTGTCTTGATTGATTGAGCTCGAACGGGACGTCCACCCAAAGCGGCTGTAGAAGTTGTTAGGCGGTAACACGGGTCTAGCAACGACTACCCGCAGAAGAACGGTCATGAGCCACCAATGCCGTCAGCATAACGAAGACGTAGAAGGCCGGATGTCATGCGGCACGGCGGAGGTGCGGCACGGCGGAGGTGCGGCACGACCAGGATAGAGCCCTGGTGACCCGGCGCTGCACCACGTCTTCCGTGCGGACGGGGAAGCAGCCCCCCCTCGCAGCAGAGAAAAGCGCGTGCTGGCGGCGGAGCGTTCCAGGAGCGCGGCAACAGCCAAGAAAACTCCCAGGGCACCAACTCGTCTGCTAACAAAATAAAATTTGAAGACAAAGCAATTGAATAAACATCCTTATTACAAATAAACAGATCCGTTACCAGAGATAAGAAGACATAGTGGCATTTATAAATCACCAGAGCTGTTATCAGAGTCGTGAAAACCAAATTACCTAATCAAGGCAGCTGCAATTGGTTATGAGGTACCAACGCAAGGAGCACCGGACCATTCTCCACGCAGCCACTCTTGAATATACTGCGAGAAGACGAAAATGTTACACGTACGAAGGTTGGCAACAGGAAAAATGATTATCAACAAATAGGCAGGTATAACAAATTTAGACAAGACAATTTATAATTTATAGGAAACTCGAGAATAACCACACCTGAACTTTATGGTTCGTCCAGTGTAGAAACTTTATGGCAGGAAGAGCTGGCAAGGTTAAGGGCAAGAGTACCGGACTTTCAAGAAGATAGTAAGAGGAGAAGACGGAGCTCAAATAGGGGAGTTATAGACTCCCCTGTAACAGGTAGAGCTCTCATCAGAGTTAAATAAGCAAGTTTAAGTAAGTTTAAGTAGGTTGAAGTAAGTTAATTTGGTCACCAAGGCAACCCTTAAGTAAGTAAGAATTTAAACGAAAGCCGGTAATCGAAATAATCAAGCACTCACACAAACACACAATGATAAAGAATAAGAGGAAAGATGCCAAGATAACCGACGAGACGCCGGTGACCCGTAGAGCTGGGGCCCAAATACGCGCAGTTGACGGCGAAGACACGATAACTAATGACGGGGTAGTACAGGTCACGCCATTCAGTAGTAAATTAGCTAGACACACCGTGAAGACGCTAACACTGGCCTTCGTAGCAGCAACGTTAATAAAATTCAAAATCCATGAAATTAGGGGTCAAACATTTCATAGCAGAGTTTAAGTTGTAAATTATCAAAACGAATCAAACTCAAAAGAACCGAGTTTCAAAACGCATCTAACTGTCTCAGCCCTGCGTCCTCCGACCTTAGTGCCGGGCTGCCTAGCTGGATCTATTAAGGTACTAAAGTTGAAGCGCATCCCGCGCAACTTTAGAGAGTTTGTGAGGGAAATCCTCACACACTCCCGGGCGGCGGGGGAACGCGTTACTCCTTCAACCTGAGGCGACAGCGTGCAGCCGCTGCTCTGACAGGTCTTTTACCAGTGGAGAGGTCAACAGCAGGACCGGCGACATCAGAAGTTACTGAATGTTTAGGAGGAACATCTTCGGTTAATTGAGGAAGCTTAACGGAATCGGCGAACAGCTCTAAGGGATATAGTAAAGAAACGACATAATCTCCGAATGATCGGTCTGCCTTCATAATTCTTACGGTGCGAGTACGACCATCCGATCCAGAATGTAAACTAACTACCCTTCCTAGAGACCAAAAGGGTCTCGACTTCACAGGAGAGGATATTAAAACTACTTCTCCCACTCTTATTCTATCTTCCCACGAGGGCTGGTAAAGAGGTAAATGCCGCTCTCTAAGCGAGAGCAGATAATCTGAAAAAAGAGCTCTTTGAATTTCTCAAATGTCTCTTGCCTAAGTTCCAAACTTTGCAATAAAGCAGCACGGGATGGCTGCACTCTTTCACTACCAGCATGCCTCATGAATGACAAACTGCCACAAGTAGGGAACTTAACGAAGGAGTTAGGCGTCACGACCTCATGGTCCACGTCGGCGCTGTCTCTGTAAGTAAGAGGTCTATTATTTATGGCTTCTCGTATGTCTGACAAGATAGTCAAAAACGCAAAATACTCTATTTTTGCGCGCCCGATAGCTTTGAACAAACACCTCTTTACGACACCTACCATGCGTTCCCAGGTGGCGCCGAACCATGCGCTGTAGAGAGGAATTTTAATGTGTTTTACATTATTCTTGATTAAATGCTCAGCGAAAACGCTGTCAGCAGAAGACCCAGCAATGAACTCTGCACCCTGAGTAAAGGAAGGAGCATTGTCACTGTAAATTGTACTAGGCATACCATACCGATTTGAAAACCTAACAAACGCTGCGAGGAACGAGTCTGCGCTCATGTCTTGCACCAATTCTAGGTGAATTAGGCGCACATTTAAGCAAGTGAAGAGAAGAATGTACATTTTAGTTACTTTATCTCCAAGTTTGACATGGAAAAAGCCGGTGAAATCTATACCGACAGTTTGGAAAGGCCGTACAAAATTTACGCGGTCTCCAGGAAGATCTGTGGGCTTTGGGTACCGAAAGGCCCGAGCATTTATTTTCTTACATATTATACATTCATTCAAGGTTTTTCTGATTAAAGGCCTGGCTTTCGGTAGCCAAAAGCCGAAATTACGCAAAGCATTTAGAGTGGATCCCACTCCTAAGTGACTACAGTTTACATGGCAATGCCTAATAATTAATGTGGTAAAGAAACTTTCTCTAGACAATAATATAGGGTTTGCTATATCGTACGAGATGTGCTTACACTTGTTCAATCTGCCTCGCGAACGTATTACACCACTATCATCCAAGAACAAATTAAGGTTTCTCACCAGCGGCGGGACATCTGCAGCTCTGCCCCCCTCTGAAAGAAAATTAAATTCAGTAGGAAAATACTTCCTTTGTTCAAATCTAGCCCAATAGAGCTTAGCTGCTGTGTGACATTTTAATTGGGTGAAGCCTTGGCGGTTAGTATAGTAAAACACAGAAAAAATCCTAGCAGTGACTCCTAATAATTTCTCCAAGCTCGAGAACTTTGTTACAGGAAAAACAGGTTGAAGCGGCATCACTTCTGTCGCCACGGAACAAGTTACTACTTCTCGGTTAAGCTGAGAAATGCAACCTAATGCCTCTACTGGCCACTGCACGGGGAAAGTCAAAAAGTCAGGACCGTGAGTCCAGAAATGAAATTTAGTTTGAAGCTCTTTAACAGTCAGCCCCCTAGTCACAAGGTCAGCCGGATTACTTTGTGTAGGCACAAAACGAAATGAACATTCTAATTTGAATTGCTCCTTAAGCTGCTCCAAGAACAAATGGATATCTTTAATTCTATTATTGGCAAAAATATTACCAGACTTTACTTTCCTGTTCAAAATCCAAGACAAAGCAATTTGTGAATCGGTTGCAATGGTTAAGTCAACAACAGTTACCCTATCTAAAGCTTTCAAAAGTTTAAGAGAACATTTTAACGACAAGTAAATAGCAAGTAACTCCAAGGTAGGAAGGCTTTTTGACTTCATTGGCGCAATTTTCGCCTTGCTAAACAATAGAGATGATTTCGACTCTTCAGACAAAGACTATACACGAAATCCGTAATTCGTCTTTGAAGCGTCTGCAAAAATAATTAAGGAAACTTTACTTTCAGAATTAAAAACCTTACGATCAAATTTTAAACTACTTACTTTATTTAATTCTCCCTGCAAAGATAGCCAGGTTCCCTGCAAATAGTCGGGCAATGCGTCATCCCATCCCAATTTCTCTTGCCAAATTTCCCTCAGCAGTCCCTTTCCCTTGACCAAAACAGGTGTCGCGAGTCCCATAGGATCAAAACAACGTGCTAGCCGTGAAAGCACCATTCTCTTTGTACCGAAAGGTTTCTCTTCTAGTCCTACGTCCAGGCTAAATTGGTCAGTAACCCTGTCATACCGGTAGCCGAGGACTTTCTCAAACGATTCTTCGTGGGACACTGCTACTTCCTCTCTCTGGAAGACTTCCTGCAAAGGCTCACAATTGCTGGACCAAGACCGCAGATCAAATCCAGCGTCCTGCATGCGTGACCTGGCGGTTCGGGAAATGGAAGTTAGACGATCTACATCATTTCCAGTTACATAGAGATTGTCAACATACATCATATTCAATAAAAAATAACTGCAGGCATCTACTGGATAATCAGCAATGTGCTTCCTAATGACGTAGTTGAGAATAAAAGGACTGGCAATGAAACCAAATACAATAGAGGCATATCTATAAACAACTAGAGCCCCGTCCTTTATCCACAGGATGCAAAACTTATTGCGGTCAGTCTCGTTTGCCAACTTTATCTGCAAAAACGCTTTTCGTATATCTGCCATCACCAAAAAATCATCGTGCCTCAATCCAATCAAAATATTAAACAAGTCTCCCATTAAATCGATTCCTGGATAGGCGGCTTCATTAAGAGACGGCGCATTTCCTACTTTCACACTACAATTTAGTACAGGCCGGATTTTTGTGGTACATGTGGGATCCAACTTCACGACCTCTCTGTGCGGTAAGTAAATTCTATGTTCAGTAGAATACGCAGGAACTTGTTCAAGAATCCCGTCTTCCAATTGCTGGTTGAAAACATTGTCATACGCATCGTACAAATTTTTCTTCTGCAAACGCTCCACTACCCTGCCTAAAACAGCGCGAGCTACAGAAAAATTATTGTTGACATCCTTCAAATTATCTTTCCACACAAGTTTTACATGGTACTTCCCATCTCTTAATTGAATGCCCGCATCAAATTCTTTCAGCTTCCCTTGATCAGACTCTGAAGCTTCGCTCTCCGAGATTCCTATTGATTCTAATTTAAAAATGTTATCTAAATTGGCTTCTACGTCCGGTTCCGACAGCACACCTCCAATGGGGTCCAAACTAGATACGTGCGGTTCAAGTACAAAATTAACAGCGGATTCGCAAGCCGAGTTAGTTTGGCGCAGTTCCCGATACATGTCTGCAGCCTGCTTGCGATCTAAAAAATGCTCTACATTTCCAACTGGAATTAACTTGCCACACCACGAAAATGCAGACCCTCTCAAGCACGGCACGATCTTAAAGTCTGTCAGGTACTGGATTAAATCAACACCCAAAATGCCTTCCAGAACAACCTTATCACCGTTACCCTCAAATGAGGTATCCGCTAAAGTTCCGCATTTAGACACATTTTGCGTGGCTTTCTGCAAACTAATTATTTCAACTTCCATATTGAACTACTTGTCAATCAGCACTGGCGCCTGCACAGGTTTTGTACCATCTAATAAATTCACACCCAAGCTAATTTCTGCAAATTCACGTTTACCTTTCTCCAAAAAGGAGTTTACAGCAAATTTGGTCAGCTTAAGGTTGCCTGAAAAGCCAATACGTTCCAAAACTCCAGCCGAAACATAAGAACGCTGAGAGCCAGTGTCCAACAGGAACCTAACATTGACAGGAGCAAACCCACGACTCACGGGTAGCGTGATAGTGGGCAACACATAACCAGATCTAATACCAGTCGCAGAATTCAAACAATAATTCGTATGCAGCCTATTAGAGGAAGCCTTTGCATCCATACATAAAGCAGAGACGTGAGATTTTTGCTTACAGAACTTGCATTCATAGTCTAGCTTGGCAGAACATTCATTAGCACTGTGCTTAGAACTGGTGCAGTTACTACAAAGGTTTAATTCTAAGCACCTTTCCTTCCGACATGCATAATTAGGATACACTGAACAATTGGTCATGCTATGCCCTTGACTCAAACAAAACTTACAAAGCCTGCGATCAGAGGATGCCATAGCAGAATTAGCAAACACAGGAGTGGCTAGGGGTTTCGAAGAAGAAGCAGCCACGTTCCTAAAGGAATGCTTATCTTCACTCTGGCTTTTAGCCGAATCGGAACCAACTCTTATGTTCAAGGTTGCAATGACCTCCACATAGTTATCGAAAATTTCCTGGAGAGAGGGATAATTATTATTCAGTTTACGCGCTATTTCTTGCTTAAACAACATTGGCAATTTCGAAAAAATTATATGCCCGAACAGCTTGCTACAAGTCGGTTCACCTAAAATGTCATATTCATACATCTTGAGATCGGCCATCAAACTCCTCACCTCGCTGATATATACCCTCATTTCCACGTAATGTTTATCATAGTCACATTTAAGATTGACGAGTTTCATACAGAGTTTGTAAACTAGTTCATTACGATTCAAGAATTCGCGCTCTAATAAATTCAAAGCGACATCATAATTATCATCGTTAACTAGTAGATGTTCTACCAACTTTGCGGCGTAGCCAGCCAGATAACTCTTCAAGTGAGTTAACTTGGCAGAGCCAGACAAGCCAGATCTACGACCGACAGAATTATTGAATGATACCATGAAGCTGTGAAATTTCAAACAATCTTGAGAGTCTCCCTTAAAAGGTTCCAGTTTAATAGGAGGAAGCTTTACATCGCAAACAGATTCTGGTTTTCCAGAAGAATGTGCACCAGTAACTACTTTGGGCTGCACTAAGTCAATCAGCGACATCTCGACCTCTAAACTATGAGCGAGCTGAGCGTCCACTTCTGCATTTATCAGTTCGTCTGACGAGCCATCTTTAATCATCCGAGCGGTCAGTTCCTCATCACAGTTACTCACCTGAAGCAGATTCTTGCGAATAAGATCGCAATGCACCTGGAGCTCCGCATTAGCGCCCTCTGCTGCAGCCTCCTTTGCTTTCTTAATTCCCAAGGTGATCTTCCGCTTGAAGATCCCCCTTTTTTGAGAAATCGTGCTCGCCATTTCGGGACTGTAGATGATTTAATTAGTAAGACAAGATAGGGTTAAATTACGACGGAACCCGCAGATACGCCCGGCACAAGCAAGGAACCCTGCAAACAACAGGGAAGATTTAAAATTGATTAGAAACAACGAAAGCTAGAACGAACAAATTAACACAACTCAACGCAACATAAAGTTCAGTATAAACTTGTGTGGCGCATTCGTGGCCACACAATCTAGCAAAGAACAAATTAAAGAAGCAACAAGGAAAATCAGTTTATTAAAGACTCGTGATCTTTCCAAGGATCTTTCCAAGGTTAGGCGAACAATTAAAAGGGAACAGCCTGCTCGTCTTAAGAGACAGGCAACAAAGCTAGAGTTAAAAACTATTAGGAAGTGAAGTTCTTCCAATAGTATCGCATTAAAGCAATTGGCCGATTGCTATATAAGTAATATTTTCTTAAAAGGTTGAAGTAAAAGCTGCGAAGGCCAGTGGCGTGTCTTGATTGATTGAGCTCGAACGGGACGTCCACCCAAAGCGGCTGTAGAAGTTGTTAGGCGGTAACACGGGTCTAGCAACGACTACCCGCAGAAGAACGGTCATGAGCCACCAATGCCGTCAGCATAACGAAGACGTAGAAGGCCGGATGTCATGCGGCACGGCGGAGGTGCGGCACGGCAGAGGTGCGGCACGACCAGGATAGAGCCCTGGTGACCCGGCGCTGCACCACGTCTTCCGTGCGGACGGGGAAGCAACCCCCCCTCGCAGCAGAGAAAAGCGCGTGCTGGCGGCGGAGCGTTCCAGGAGCGCGGCAACAGCCAAGAAAACTCCCAGGGCACCAACTCGTCTGCTAACAAAATAAAATTTGAAGACAAAGCAATTGAATAAACATCCTTATTACAAATAAACAGATCCGTTACCAGAGATAAGAAGACATAGTGGCATTTATAAATCACCAGAGCTGTTATCAGAGTCGTGAAA
The DNA here is from genome assembly GCA_030386875.1 of Morinoia aosen. Classification (NCBI taxonomy): domain Eukaryota; kingdom Metazoa; phylum Arthropoda; class Malacostraca; order Amphipoda; family Talitridae; genus Morinoia; species Morinoia aosen. The sequence continues at coordinate 39,518,257 of CM059573.1, read as the reverse complement.
ACCAAATTACCTAATCAAGGCAGCTGCAATTGGTTATGAGGTACCAACGCAAGGAGCACCGGACCATTCTCCACGCAGCCACTCTTGAATATACTGCGAGAAGACGAAAATGTTACACGTACGAAGGTTGGCAACAGGAAAAATGATTATCAACAAATAGGCAGGTATAACAAATTTAGACAAGACAATTTATAATTTATAGGAAACTCGAGAATAACCACACCTGAACTTTATGGTTCGTCCAGTGTAGAAACTTTATGGCAGGAAGAGCTGGCAAGGTTAAGGGCAAGAGTACCGGACTTTCAAGAAGATAGTAAGAGGAGAAGACGGAGCTCAAATAGGGGAGTTATAGACTCCCCTGTAACAGGTAGAGCTCTCATCAGAGTTAAATAAGCAAGTTTAAGTAAGTTTAAGTAGGTTAAGGTAAGTTAATTTGGTCACCAAGGCAACCCTTAAGTAAGTAAGAATTTAAACGAAAGCCGGTAATCGAAATAATCAAGCACTCACACAAACACACAATGATAAAGAATAAGAGGAAAGATGCCAAGATAACAGACGAGACGCCGGTGACCCGTAGAGCTGGGGCCCAAATACGCGCAGTTGACGGCGAAGACACGATAACTAATGACGGGGTAGTACAGGTCACGCCATTCAGTAGTAAATTAGCTAGACACACCGTGAAGACGCTAACACTGGCCTTCGTAGCAGCAACGTTAATAAAATTCAAAATCCATGAAATTAGGGGTCAAACATTTCATAGCAGAGTATAAGTTGTAAATTATCAAAACGAATCAAACTCAAAAGAACCGAGTTTCAAAACGCATCTGACTGTCTCAGCCCTGCGTCCTCCGACCTTAGTGCCGGGCTGCCTAGCTGGATCTATTAAGGTACTAAAGTTGAAGCGCATCCCGCGCAACTTTAGAGAGTTTGTGAGGGAAATCCTCACATTTTATTGCATGAACAATACATACCTAATGAAGTTTATAGTAACTAGGCAACATTCGTTCAAGTCATTTTATGCTCAAATTGAACAAAATTAATTTCATTTATTTCATTGATTTGAAATCCACTTGTAATAGCCAATAACGGTGTTCTACCGTTATTGGATTGAGACCCAGTGTTTTACTGTAAAATATGCCTCACAGTTAAAAACCGTGATTTATACGGTGTTTACCCGTGAATTTCACGGGCATTTTTTACAGTGTAGCAATAGCAATTCGAAAAAACCTATTCAAGCTGCATGATACCTTCCACACAGATATATTGGCCATCACAGTAGAAACACCACAAGGCCCAACCACACTTGCCTGCCACAGCCTACATACCTCCACGCATTGATTACATCAACTTCATTGATATGCAGACGCTTTTTAATCGAAAACACCCAACTTACCTCCTAGCCGACATGAATGCCACACACCCCACTTTCGGATTCACGTACTCAAACAGGAAAGGGAGACTAATCCATCCACTAATAGACAAGAACAAAAATCTCCACATCAGCTCAAATTTCCCCACGATAATCACTCACCGTGCTTCCACTAGTCCAAATATTGTACTAACAAACATGCAAACATTCCACAACATCAAACTCGAACCAGGTCAACTAACACCTTCCCACCACATCCCAATCATAGCTACACTATCAGCCAACCATATACAAATTTATATCCGCCCACGACCCTCCTTCCACAATGCAAACTGGGAACTATACCGCAACCTTCTCGTCGAACAAACAATACCGCAAGACTTGAGCCCTACACAAGAGGACATAGACAACCACCTAATCACATGAGAATCCCACATCAACGAAGTCTCCAATCAATCTATCCCATCTATCACACACAGAACAACCCCAGGCATCATACCCACTCATGCTATACTCGTCTTTCAAACGAGACACAAACATATCTACGACCATCTCCAACGACACGACCCCTCAACCCACCTATACAGAGATCTCCTCAGCCTCAAACAACAGATGAAAACTGCCTATCAACACATTTACTCGGCAACATGGAATAACACTATCGCTAACATCAAAAAGATGGACAATTCCAAATATATCTGGTCCGCCATCAAACGTGTGTCAGGAAACAATACAAAACAAAGATCCCCCTACATTAAAGAAGACGGCATCTTTTATCATTCATCACAATCCATGGAACCTTTGTTCCGACAACACTGTTCAAACATATACTCAGGTATTTATACCCCAACAACAATTTCGACGCTGAACATGTACTCACCATAGAAACACAAATGAACGACATCGCTCCCCAAAACGAACCACACGAGACAGGAGACACTTCCCGCCTCCACAATGTCCACTTCCCAACCATCACAATCGAAGCACTCAAAAACGCACTTCGGACGTTTTCCCAAAAAGCTACACGACCAACAAAAATAACCACACACCACCTTAAACACTTACCGCAAAACATGCTCCAGTATCTTCTGTACATGTTTAACCACGCCCTCTCAGCGTGTCATTTCCCAAACAAACCGAAACACGCAATAATGATGTTTTTACCGAAGCACTTCACCTCCCAACACGAGGTGCAAAATTACCGCTCCATCTGCCTACTTGACACCCACGCTAAGCTCCTCGACAAGATATTAACCTACCGGCTAACAGACCACCTAACCAACAACAACATCTACAACAGCCGTCAACACGGATTCCGCCACGGATGAGGTACACACACCGCACTTGCAACACTACGCGAGACGCTCCACATTAAACAAACACAGACAAACAAAACAGACATCATTCTACGAGATGTAAGCAAGGCCTTCGACAAAGTTTGGCACATAGGAATACAAACTGTACAACTACTTCACACACGTGTATAAAGTCAGGGTATGAAGTCAGATTCATCCCATCTTTGTCGTTGGCGTTGCCGAGCGAAAATATATAATTGATGTAAGACGAGATCTCTGAATACACGGGTCATAAAAATTAATGCCCGCGGTCATGCTTGGGTTTGGGAAATGCACGATCTGGACGTTCTCATACGGAACACTGGTCATATTAAATTCGATAAAGTTGGTGCGCTTGGGCTGCCGCGGTTACACAGCGCTGAGAAGCGCTGGTGCTGATTAGCGTCGGTCAGGGATAGTAAAATATCCAGACCTTAATATAAAAACAATGTGCCTGTCCCGATCGTGTAGCTGGGGAACCGAGCGTGGGATCAGTCGTTGAATTAGCCATGGCTAAAGGGAGGGCTGAGGCCATGAGACCCGACTCCCCCCCCCCCCCCAGCCGTACCCCCGGTTGTGTAGGGGAGGAGCGGCGCAGAACCCTAGCCACCCCTTGTTACCCAGCTCGTGTGGCGACCACCCCCCCCCCCCCTTCGGGCAGGGGGGAGCGCTGTCCAAGCGAGAGTTATGTCGGACGAGCAGAGAACACTTCGCGGGGAGCCGTCGTTGAGAACGGTGTAGAGAGTCGTGGTCGTGAACGGACGTTCTAGAGTGCAGTTGAGGAATTACGACGAACAGCCGGTTTTGATACTTAGGAATTTGAGTTGATAGTAAAAGCCCATATCTTCAATAGTTAAATTTCGAGACTATGTTCGAGTAGAGCGTGGCACGATCAACGAAAATCCATTGACTTGTTTTGAGGGCGCATGATTTCAAGCGTTTGCTATACGCTTACCTTGGCTCCTACTTTCGGTGGTTACCCCTTCCTTGGCTCGTGGGTCGGCTGTTGTACACAGTCTGTTGTCGTGAGAAATCGATCGAAGGAAGATCGTGAGGTGATGGTCGTATTGTTTCCCGATAGTTTATATATGTGTTTTTACCTCGTGTGCTCTTGCCATCCGTACTTGCCTTCCCATCAATAAATAAAGAAAAACCTGGGCCTCATCTATATCCTCTCTCTCATCTCTCTCAAAAGGGCATAAGAAACACGTGCCGGCCATCAGCCATCGCTACCAAATTGACAATCTGAGTTAACGTAACCAATCCTTTAATTTTAGTCGAGGCTATCTACACGCTTCGTGGTGGCAGCTATCAGCGCTACCTTTCTCTTACCTGTAACTAGTTACCTGTAACGTAAAGTCATACCGGAGGAATCTGTCAGAAAGAAACAGAACTAACGAACTCTTGAACATAGGGAGTGCGGAAGAAAAACCCGACTCATACAGTGGAGCCAGCGGTGTAAGCATTCCAATCTGAGAGAGAGAGAGAATATTGTGTTAGCAAGACAGAAGAAACAACCCATCCAGAGCAGCGAGCAGCGGCGTCCAAGATCAACAAAAACCTGTAAGTAAACACCATTTCATTTCATTTCTGTGTATGTCTTCAACTGCAAATTCTTACTTATTTATTGTTCTCGGTTCGATGTGTGTCGTGTGAGTGTAGCCCCTAAAAGATATTGCGCATATCGCGGTGCAGCCAGGAAGTGTCATTTTCTGTGAGATTAGAAGCGGACCCAGCCATAAAACCTTACAGCCAGTCCTTGAGCGCGAGAAAGCCAAAAGAAAGTGCATTTCAATTTGGTAGGGATTGCTGCACCTGAGAAGTAGAAGCATCGAAGATTCTTTAAGAATAGTATTTTTTTTTAGGTCTTCGGAAGAGACATTTGATTCTCGTGCTCTTTGTGTGGTAAATTAGGTACATATTGGGTGAATATTGTGTTGTGAGCAGGATTGCAAATTTAGGGATTGTTCGTGCAAATCTAGTTTGCAAATAGATATTATTGTGGCATCCTACTCTGTTATTGGGGGTAAAGCAACGATTCGTCTGTAGAAACATCCATTTAAATGTTCGTGTGTTCCCTAGGAAAGAAATAATACGTAGCAAGTCCACATTTTGTCGGTCGCTCTTTATCTGTGTTTGGGGAAGAGATCAACACTCCACATAAAAGTTATTCTGTTGTTCAAAGAAAATATATAATATTTTGTGTGTCTTGGGCTGAACTAGAGACAGTTAAAGGAATATGTACGAGTAATATTGCAAATTGAGGGAACGATTAACGTAAATATTTACGCAAATTGCGTTAGTATATGACTCGTTTTAATTAACGGTACTTGGTAAGGAGATTCCCTCCTGACTTATGATTTGATGCCCTACGCACGAGAGTCCGCATTTCGGTAATTTTTGCCAGTGGGGCCATCATATTTCCTCTCTTGGATACACCCGAAAATTTTTTTTTTGTGCGTTTATGCTTGGATACCAGTATTTAACGTAAAAATCAGAGGTTCAATGTAGTGCGTGTGCGTTGCAACTGCAATAGATAGATTGAAAAGAAAAAATGGAGTGATCATCGCTGAGTTTAAGCTGCAAAATGTCTAAGGACGAAGAAAACTATGCTTTGGAGGAGGATTTTCCTCACGCCGCTTTTGTCAGATTGCAAATTGCGTTCGAAAACGCGATGTCAGCAAGCCGAAATGCACATGACAAGAATGTGAGATATCAGCGCGTGAGAGATAGAGAACTTAGAGTCGGCGACTGCGTATTCCTACGGAATACAGCAGGAAGAAACAAGGCGATGGGTAAATTCCGACCTAATTGGTTAGGCCCGTACAGAATTCAGGCCCTTCCAACACCGATGAACGTCGTAATACGACAAGTCCACGGCCGCCGGCACGAGATAACGGTCCACAGAAATAGACTTAAGCCCGCGTCATTTCAACCAGAGGAGACAATAGTAATACAAGACGAGCGCCCTCGAAGGAATGGGAGGAGCGTCGAGCACGTCACCGAAGTACGTCACGAAGATAGCGATGCGGAGAGCAGCGATGACGACATCTATGTAACAAGGCCTGAAGCACCCTCACCCCTACCCACCCCGGCAGCTAGACGTCCTTACGCTCTAAGATCCGCCGGTCCGGTAGAAGAATAGAGGAGTGGAGGAGAAGATAACATGAGCAAAACTACTATGTAACAAGTAGAGAGGAGATAAGCCTACTAATTTCATGTTCTCTTTCAGATTAACCTAGTAAATAAGTAGGTAGATAAGCTGACTAATATAATTTCTTTTCAGACTAAACCTAGCAAAATAAGTAGTAGATACTAATCTAATTCCTTTACAGAATAGCTTAGCAACAACTAGGTTGGCAGGAAAATTTCTGAGTAGTCGACTGCTAGGCAAGTAACTGGTAGATATGCTACCAGCCAGCACGAGCGACTGTGCTCAGAACAGGCACAGGATGAGAGTCATAAAATCGAGAGGCATAAAGGAACTCAGTCCGGGCCGGGGAAATACGAGTGGAGACGTGGCATACAAATTATGATAACGCACTAGGAAAAGTGTATCGTGCTGGCTGCGCAATTTTGAAGGACGAGAATAAAACTTAGATATAATGACTTCACATCGAAATAGGAATTTGATTGCTGGTCAGTTGTTTGAGATGTATAAGGAATGAAGAGGGATTTCGAAGGAAACTAGCCGTCTAGGCAGAGATATAATTAGACAGTATTAAAATATAAGTATAGCACAGCCGCAGCAGAGGTTCCTTCACATAATACGGCCAGTAGTGGGTACGGCTCTTTAGTCCTCTCATAACTAGTAGGTTACAACTGAGTGGACGAAGTTTTTTTTTGAGTAGCCTGAGAAATGACTAGTTATAAGCACTAATAAACCATTGCCTTTCAGGTGGAGGTTTGAAGAGTCAGCAACTTGGATGGGAAAGGGATATATCCTTCTCGTAATTGTTTGTTAGCGTGAAAAATTCCCCGTGAAGGAATTTTTCATGGATCGTCGGAGGGGAAGATAAATTTGAAAAATTTATTGATTTCTGAAAAAAAAGGAGAGAAATAGGCTCAATGCAGCGAGAGACGTCAAATTAGAGTTATCTTGGGATGAGTCTTGCTTCATTTCGAAGAGCGAAACCTGAGCCTGTCATGAGCTGATAGGAGGCGGATACTAGCCGATAGTAAGATCTCGTATAACAGAACCCCGGAGAGCTGTGCAGAACTTATACCGAGACACTAGAATTAATCAAGTCCCAATACGGACATAGTATAATTTAGCAAATACTGCTCTTTAATAATAACGTAGCTTAGGGTGGAAAGGCAAGTTGGACACGCACTCGCGTGGTGGAGACTCGAGGCATGTGCCCACGGGACAATGAGAGCCACAATGGGTCATAAAACCTAAAGGCGCTGCAGTGCGGAGACCCATGTAACCTGAGAGAGAGCCGGCTTCAAGATTAGAGAAGGCAGTCTGAACAGAGAGAAGCGCACAGAGATTCGTGTGCGATGCTAATTACGAGATAGATGGGAGAACAAGATAAATAGAGATGAGCAAAAAGAAAAAAAAAAGGGATGGATAGCTCCTGTGCTGGGAAACTGGAGCGTGAACCGCACCGAACCGACGCTAGAGCTGAAATATTTAATGATAAATGTACTAAGGTTATTTTGAAGATTTTCAGGAAGGCGACAGCGAGCGAGGTGCGGGCGTGTGCGTGTGCTAAACCAGCACCACAGCGGCATCCACAGAACGGAAGTAGCAGACGACGTAAGAAAGACGGAGAGGCATTCGGCAATGGTAAGATCGGGAATACCCCCTGCGCGTAGGAAACACGTGCGTGAATTGTGGAGGGTGTTATGAATGCCTGGTCTGCTAATAAGCGTTGGAGTGATACGGCGTGAAGCATGACTGAGAGGGATTAATGGACCATCCAGAGGCATGTGCGCAATGCTTGAGGCATCGCAGCGGTTACCGATACCATGAGATTTGAAGATTAAAAAGATAAGTCGTGTGCGACTGGTACATAAAATATATATGCAAACAAGGGACGCCTGAGTATTGCAAACGATACGAAAATCTAGGCTGCTTTTCACGAGAGATTAGCAAATGCCATTCAGTAAAAAAAAAAACAGTCAGCTGACACGGAAGGAATAGGAAGTAGGAACAATTCTCATCATTTAATCATAAGGACCTGCACCACGAGTGAAAGACAAATGAACAGGAGGTGTGTGTGTTGTCAGAGTGTGTGCGGTTTCGTGTGCTGTATCGTGTGCAGGAGTATGTGCTGTATAGTGTGCAGGAGTGCGGGGACTTAGTCATCCAAGTCTGCTAGGACTTGTTATGTTCATGAATCCCAAAATCATATATCATTCATCATGTAACATACGCGCTCATCATGAGGCGAAGAAAGGATAATTTTTGAAAATAGGCTCTATATTGATGTCTAACCCATGTAACAAAATTAATGCCCGACCGTGTGCCGTAGGAAACGGCGACGTACATGCATCGAGGGCGGAGACGGAGGCCGAGCGAGGTGGTGCGCCAGCTCGGGACATACGTCGCAGCGCGCAACTACGAGACGTCGCTGTGGCTACCAGACGGGAGTCTGGCGACCGTCTCGGCCGAGACGGACTGGGGGCGGGCGGCCGCGACCCTGGAGGGTCGAGCGCTCATTGTCCACTTCGTCCCGAAGCCGGACGAACGCCTGACCGAGGCGACTCTCAGCAACTTGCTGCAGCATTTAGTTGTGCCCCGAAACGACGGAGAGATCGAGGCCAGGACCGCGAACAAGCGAATATCCTCGGTTTCGGTCTTTCCATACTATATATGGAAGGAAACACTAAGAGGGAGCGAATTTCTCCTCACAATGGAAGGCTAAAAGGGGATTTCCCCTGGAAGCAGACGACGACAATGCCGGAGGCCGAAGAGCTCGCCTCCACAGACCCGAGGGAGGCCAATATTATGTGAAAATGGCCGAAGCATAGGCGAGCGAGTTGTGGTCGCCGTCCTAGTTTTTTTGTGATATTGTAATTGATGTCATGTTGTATTGTGTTGCATTGTGATTTGATGTCAGGTTGTATCAGTGTTCGCCAGTCGGGTAAGAAATGCACTGAGGCCAAGACATAGAAAAAGAAATTATTACATAATTTCTTTTTGCGCAAGTGGGGGAAGGGTGTATAAAGTCAGGGTATGAAGTCAGATTCATCCCATCTTTGTCGTTGGCGTTGCCGAGCGAAAATATATAATTGATGTAAGACGAGATCTCTGAATACACGGGTCATAAAAATTAATGCCCGCGGTCATGCTTGGGTTTGGGAAATGCACGATCTGGACGTTCTCATACGGAACACTGGTCATATTAAATTCGATAAAGTTGGTGCGCTTGGGCTGCCGCGGTTACACAGCGCTGAGAAGCGCTGGTGCTGATTAGCGTCGGTCAGGGATAGTAAAATATCCAGACCTTAATATAAAAACAATGTGCCTGTCCCGATCGTGTAGCTGGGGAACCGAGCGTGGGATCAGTCGTTGAATTAGCCATGGCTAAAGGGAGGGCTGAGGCCATGAGACCCGACTCCCCCCCCCCCCCAGCTGTACCCCCGGTTGTGTAGGGGAGGAGCGGCGCAGAACCCTAGCCACCCCTTGTTACCCAGCTCGTGTGTGGCGACCACCCCCCCCCCCCTTCGGGCAGGGGGGAGCGCTGTCCAAGCGAGAGTTATGTCGGACGAGCAGAGAACACTTCGCGGGGAGCCGTCGTTGAGAACGGTGTAGAGAGTCGTGGTCGTGAACGGACGTTCTAGAGTGCAGTTGAGGAATTACGACGAACAGCCGGTTTTGATACTTAGGAATTTGAGTTGATAGTAAAAGCCCATATCTTCAATAGTTAAATTTCGAGACTATGTTCGAGTAGAGCGTGGCACGATCAACGAAAATCCATTGACTTGTTTTGAGGGCGCATGATTTCAAGCGTTTGCTATACGCTTACCTTGGCTCCTACTTTCGGTGGTTACCCCTTCCTTGGCTCGTGGGTCGGCTGTTGTACACAGTCTGTTGTCGTGAGAAATCGATCGAAGGAAGATCGTGAGGTGATGGTCGTATTGTTTCCCGATAGTTTATATATGTGTTTTTACCTCGTGTGCTCTTGCCATCCGTACTTGCCTTCCCATCAATAAATAAAGAAAAACCTGGGCCTCATCTATATCCTCTCTCTCATCTCTCTCAAACGGGCATAAGAAACACGTGCCGGCCATCAGCCATCGCTACCAAATTGACAATCTGAGTTAACGTAACCAATACTTTAATTTTAGTCGAGGCTATCTACACGCTTCGTGGTGGCAGCTATCAGCGCTACCTTTCTCTTACCTGTAACTAGTTACCTGTAACGTAAAGTCATACCGGAGGAATCTGTCAGAAAGAAACAGAACTAACGAACTCTTGAACATAGGGAGTGCGGAAGAAAAACCCGACTCATACACACGACCTTCCCCCACCAATACCCAACACTGACTACATAGCTTTTGCAGACGACATCACACAAATTGTAGCCGCCCACCATTCATATAACATGTCAGCTATTCTAACAACACGAGCCATTGCCCAAATCAACGTTTACGAACGAAAATGGAAAATCCAAACCAATACAAACAAATTCAAGATAATTGCTATCAGCCACTGCAAACATCCAACAGTGCACATCAACAACACCACACATCCTTACACAAACTAAGGCAAAGTTCTGGGACTCACAACCAGCACAACCAGATATGCACCACACACCAGACAACGAGCAGCAATAGTACACCAAAATCTCTCACGTCTTAACCGTTTCAAGCACCTGAACCTAAAAGTAAAACGCCAACTCTACATCGCCCTAATCAGATCCACTCTCATCTACCCAGCCATTCCCCTACACACACTCCCACCATCATCTATCTCAACACTCCAGCGGTGTGTACAGAACCTAGTCACGAGATACATAACAAATTCAGAATGGCAAGATTTCTCCACCTCTGCACAACTACATCGCCGAGCAAACTTGCAACCAATCAACATAACACTCCACAAACACGCAAAAAGAATCTGGCAAAATGTTCACGACATGCACCCACAATAATTATTCTACCTACAACTCACATTCCCGCAAGACACCACACAAATACCGCACAAACAGTTCCACAGCTAAAAATGAAAACACTCGCACCCCAACCGAGACCAAAATACCCTTGACACGACATCAACGATACTACTCCACAACCCCCTATCCACTAAGGCAAGCCTACTCACCCACGTCCAGTATTAAAGATGCTCACTAATTAAACACACAACCATACAAATCCCTGACTGGTAGTTAACTTTCACCACCCTCAAACTACTTACAAAAAACCCTCCAACACTAGCATCATATGCGCAAAGCGCATCTCTATCAGTATCCTATCTATTCTATTCCGTTTCACCTCTTCTCTCCCCGACACACCCTGTGTCAATCTCTCTTTCCGTCTTTTCTATGAGCATCGACGGACTGTTACGGAGGTAACTTAAGTTGTTATTAAAAAATGTTAATTGAACAACCCAGGCTCATAAAGAATCATAACGCTGTACTTTTGAAGGCCGTACCGAAGGTTTATCGAACATGTGGATACATTTCCTGTTTTAGATCAGGACAACTTTTTCCTGATAAATCATTCAACAAAATGAGATCAGATGCAAAATATGATATTACAAAATATTGCGGGATAACACATTTAATAATTTTTTTTTCATTGATTATAGAGAGGAGCATATCGCAGTGAGCAATTATATCATCAGTAAATTCTTTCGTTCTATGGGCTTCCTTTCGCTGCAGTAATTTTGCAGGATCAGGAGAAACACTTGGTCTGTAGGATGACCAGCGCTTTGAGTGAGAACGTTTATGAATTACAATTCGAGATAAGTTACATTTTTAATACTTTTATCCCAGGCGATTGTGAATGTTTTTCAACTTCTCGTACACCCATTATTATCATTGAAATGCGTAGCTCACTTAAAAATATCAGTGTCGGTAGGAAACGGAGTTACGAAGCAGAAAAAAATTTTCGTACATTTGGCCGCGTAGGAAGTGAACAAAAACTGCGTAGGAATTGAACATGTTCCTTCAGAAGACTGAGGGAACAAGGACACTATACACAGGCCTATCGTTTGATTCTGGGGCGAGCACGACATTTCACTCTTCTTTTCAGCACTCCTTTGTCTTGAAATCTTTATTGTAGCACCTTGAATATATATGTGTATTATACTAATAATGTTACAGTGCTCATGTGTTAGAATGTGTTTAAACAGTACTCTGCTTTAAGAAATGAGCTCATGGTTATTATTATTTGCTAGAGCCCAATCCACCGTTACCCTTCACGATGTTAACTTACGGTTGCCCTGCTGTGTGTTACTGACAATACATAAATTGTAAGAGTCTCAATTACTTATTAACAGGTTATGGGCCCAGACAAACTTTCGAAGAAACAATTTCGGTAAGGTTTTCCAAAGTCCCGAAGCGGAAAACCACCCGGAACAGTGAGAACAGACGTTGGTGATCTGTTAGTTTGTGTGAGACAGAAACAGTGAAAGTGAAAAAAAAAGAATTATGGCAGGCTCCGTAAGTGAAAGTGCTAAAAACTGTCTCACGGCTCTTAATGATAAAAACTATCCTACGTGGAAGCTGCAAATAAAAATGCACTTGATGAAGGAAAAGTTATGGAATTTGGTTTGAGGAACGGAAACCATACCACAGACTACTGACGAGACAGCTCAAATTAAAGTTGAAAAAAAACGTGACAGTGTCCGAGCTACAATTGTGCTTGGTGTTGAAACGAGTCAACTGTACTTGTTGGGCGACTCCACTGATCCTGTGCAACTGTGGCACAAAATTGAAGATACATTCCAAAAGAAAACTTGGTCTAACATGTTCAGACTACGCAAAAGACTCTACAACATGAAGTTAAAAGAAGACCAAGACTTGCAAACTTACCTCAAAGCATTTGTCGAAATATTTGAGTCCTTGAGTGTGATAGATGACTCTGTTGATGAAGAAGGCCGTGTAATAATCTTGTTGTCATCGCTTCCCGACCACTTCTCCACACTGGTGACTGCACTGGAAGCTCACGAAAAACTACAGTCATGGTATATGGTGACGTAGCTTTTTCTGAATGAATAAACAAAACTAAAAAAAAGTGCTTCAGACTTCAGTGAAAAATCCCTTGTGAGCTCCAAATTGAAAAACTCAAGATGCTATGAATGCGGAAAGACAGGACACCTACGCGCCAAGTGCTGGATCTATCAAGAAAAATTGAAGATAGAAGATGGGAAAAATATCTTGAATCATACAGAAGTCCAGAAAGATTTTGGAGCAGGGAAAACCAACTATATCAGTGCATTGTCTGTGATAAATTTCAATAATTTTTGGGTTTAAGATTCTGGAGCAACTACACACATGTATAATAATAGGAAACATTTTTCTTGTATGAGTGAGCTATCTAGTCCAATTAACATTGAAGTTGGTAATGGTAGAAATTTGCAAGGTGTTGGTGTAGGTGATGTTGAAGTTATGGTGTCCCTGCCCAAAGGTCTAGTAGATGATACCTGTGTTGTTAAGAAAGTCTTGTATGTGCCAGACTTAGCCTACAATTTACTATCTGTGGCTTAGATTACAGAAATTAAAAACTTAGTTTACTTCGATGAAAGCTCATGTAAGGTTGTAAATAAAGGCCACAAACTAATTGCCTTTGGCAGTATAGTAGGAAAATTATATAGGCTTAATTGTACCCTTAATTTAGCTGCTTAATGCCTGAACGTTTCCTCTGATGAAATTCTGTGGCATAAACGATTCTGTCACCTAGGGTTTAATATTCTTAGGAAATTAGCCACTAAGAATCTTGTTAAAAGTTTTTGTTGTTCTGTGAGAGGAGACAACATTTTTTGCGAAAACTGTTGTGATGGTAAAAATGACAGGCTTCCTTTCCCCAAAACCAATCACAAAAGGGAACGTCAATCCTTAGAACTAATGCACAGTGATGTGTGTGGCAGGCTTAATCCCAAATCACTTGGGGGTGGAAGCTACTTTGTAACCTTCATAGATGACTACTCCAGATATCCTTGGGTGTACATTACAAAAAAAAAAGAGTGTGATGTTTTTGAAGTGTTCCGGGAGTTCAAATCTCTGGTTGTAAATCACTATGATCACACAATTAAAATTCTGCGCTCCGATAATGGTGGGGAATACATCTCTAATGACTTGGAACAATTTCTAAAAACGGAAGGAATTATCCATGAAAAAACTGTGCCTAAGACACCTGAGCAAAATAGAGTTACAGAAAGAATGAATTGAACTGTCCTTGACTCTGTCAGAGCTATTATGTCTGGTTCAAAATTACCAAAATTATTCTGGGGTGTAGCTACATCAACTGCTGGGTATGTCTAAAATAGGAGCCCTGCTAGAGCATTGAATGATACGACTCCTTATCAAGCCCTTAATGGACACAAGCTCAATGTACAGCACCTCAGAACCTTTGGCTACAGCGCGTACGCTCATGTCCCCAAAGATGAGGGGGAAAAACTTGATCCAAAATCTAAACCGTGTCTTCTTGTAGGATATGGAAATGGATCCAAAGGATAACGCCTGTATGACATAAGCACCAAAAAGATATTTTTGAGTAGAGATGTTATGTTTGATGAATCTCAGCAGATGTCAATTGAGAAGGAGCGTTCAGAAGAAAATGATAGTAATTTTATACTTCTTCCCCAGGAACCAGAACCAGATGACTCTGAGGAAAGGGTGGAGCCTAGACAGTCAGAGCCTGGGATGGAGGGGGTATCGACGGGCTCCTGATAGGTTTGGTGACTGGGTGTATTTAATGAAAAATGAGCTTGATATACCATCTTGTGTTGAAGAAGCACTCAGTGGGCCAGAAGCAAAACTGTGGGAGACGGCTGTGGAGAATCAGATGGAGTCTATAAATCAAAATAAAGCATGGTCTCTTGCAGAGTGTTCTAATGACAAAAAACCTATTAAACTTTTGAGAAGAAAGTGTTAAAGTCATTCGCCGTTTTTGAGGGATTGTCAAATGTGCTTTTGAAGTCTGAATTTTTATACTGATCAACTTCTCTTATGATTTCCCAAGTTCTTTTAGGGTTTTGTTTTGCCGCCATGAGTTCTTTGTGGAAGTAGTCTCGTTTCGTCGTGTGGAAGTAGTCTTCCTCAACTTTTCTTCATAGGATCTTCTCATGATCTTTATATAACTTTTGACGCGTTCCGTTTGATTTTTTCAGTTTGTGCTCACGCTGCAAATTTCTTTTAGCTCTGCTCAACTATTTCATCTCGTCTGTTATCCATTTAGAAATTCATGGCTTAACTTTCTTCGTAGTGAAAGGTGCGCATTCGTTAAGGACTGATACGAAATTTTCATTGAAGAGGGAAACTTGTGGATTGACATCATCGGTGTTTTCCATGCCTTGAAATTCACTCCATCTGTCGAATAGCTTTTCTTGGAATTTTTCAGGGGATTATTAGTTTGTTATGCAATATGTAATGTAATTAGATTTCTGTTTCGCTTTCGTAAAACTGATTCGGTATTCTACCGAATGGTGATCAGATAAGGACGGTAAGATCTCTGTGGTGAGTACTGCTTGGGGATTGTTTGTAATTTCTAGGTCAAGAAGAGTTTTGGAAGTGTTGGTAATGCGCGTTGGTTTTTGAACCATTTGAGAAAGATAAAGTTTGTGCAGTCGCGGCTTTAATGTGCGTTGTTTCTTGAAACAATTGTGAAAGACTAAGTCTGTGCAGTATTTTGCTTAGCCGATTGTTTTATTTGTCAGATCTACGTTAAAATCTCCGAAAACATAGAAAGACTTCTTGGCTGCAGAGATTAATTTAAGTGTATTTTCAATGAAATCTAATGTTGGACGTTGAGATGCTGACGGATGTCTGTAAAGACTGCCGATAATGAAAACTTGTGTTTGTTAACTTGTGTTTGTTAACTTAAACTTTGAGCCGAACCATTTTTATGTCTTCACATTTTTCTTTTATCGGAAAAAAGGATGTAGAGTAGACTTCTTTGATGAAAATGCATGAACCGCTACCTTTCTTACTCTTGACTCCGTCATAACGGTAAAACGTGTAGCTGGCAATGCCGATATATGAGCTTTCGATTCGTAAATCAAACCATATTTCAGATACCCATAAAATATCGATATCGTTAGTGATCAACATTACTCGTACGTCATCTATTTTACTATTTAGACTGCGAGAATTTATGTGCAATATTTTGATATTATTTATCTCCATAGGCAGATCTTTAGTGGAGTTATTGCATTTGTTAGGTCTAGCAGGGCATTTAGTATTCGCCTCTAGGTCTTTATTGCTGCGTTCACTGCTTGTGATTCCAGTTTTAGGAGGAAATTCAATTTCATCACTGTTATTTAGTCACAAAATGGGGGTGGGAGCAACACGAATTTCATCCCTCATTTTAAGGAGGGCGCTATAGTGGTCCTGTTTCCGGTGTATGCTTACTGGAGGACAGTTTATCAGAGCATTTGATGTATGGGAGAGTGTTGTCTTCCAAATCCCAGCGTCTCTTTCATCAAACATGTGAATTTGTGTTCTCGTCACATTAGAAAGTATTTGGGGTATGAGGTCTCCAACTGAGTGATCGAAGCCTTTTCTATCGATATATTTATCAATGAGTTGTTCGAAACTGCCTCTTTGTTCTTGTAAACAAATTTTGCACACTGGTCTTTGTTTCTGAAGCTCTCAGTTTTGATGTTTTTTCGGAGATATATAATTCCATTGCATGATTTGTTGTGATGCAAGCTGTGTTGTTACTGCGTGGAGGAGAGAGTGTCCGGTTCCGTAAAGTGTAAGCAGACTCCATTTTGAGCTATCGTTTCAAGTCGTCCAGTGTGTCTGCAACGCGTGTGTATATTTGATTCACTGATGATTCTGCGGTAGCAGTATCAGTTTGGTCGTCCGATGGAGGCCTGACAGAGGCAGGAGATTTTTTCAAGGGTTGTTTTCCATTGAAGTGATTTTCTACGTGACTGCGCAAGGGAATTTGATTTCTGGAAATGGGCTTTTTGAGCGATAAATTTTTTCGAATAAATAATTTGATTTTCTTAGGAATGTTTTTGAATATCGTTATTCGCTTGATCTTCCCCTGTTCCTGCGTACTTATTGGAAAATTGAGGATTGGTCGAAAAGGAGGGCATGCCTCAGTCAATATTCGTGTCTGTTGCAAGTAGCTTAAATTTATTGTTCGTACACACATATATTATATTGGTCTGAGATCGAGTTAGGGAGAGGCTCAGGTTCATTCACGTTCCTCACGCTGTGGGTAGGGGAATTACTCAAAGCTCTGCTTGATGACGCTATCAATTTCGAAGGATTTGGTGTACCATGTGCAGTAATGGGCATAGCCTTATTTTCTTTTTCTAAGTTTAAAATGAGAATATTTGTCTCATTCCGTGAAGTTTTCGATTCACTGGAGTGATTGACAATTCCATTTATTACTTGACATTTGTTGAAATGAGGACAATAAGGTACGGTGATTCGCAATGTTGATTTCATTGCAAGTTGTCCAAGATAACGAAAGTTTTCTCCCTGGATGCGGGGTCATCGAGAGTTATTGAGTGCGTTAGCATTTTTATAATCTGGGTAAGTTTGAAATTAAATCAAGTTTAAACCCAAGTTTTATGCGAAAATTTATCGCTTTGTTGAGTTCTTTCGCACTGCAAGCATTGGCCGTATAAATACGAGAAAGTGCGTACTTCCATATAATTTGTTTTTTGATTCGAGCCAGGTCAGAGGGCGAGTGGCAGAGACCATCAAAACTTAGTATCTAATTCATAAATCTAGGCATGCGATTTACAGTATGGAAAAGGTCATCGATGCGTCCAGAGGGAACAGTTTGGATCTAACACGAACGATCGATGTCCTTCCTTCTGATCGTGCTTAGGATATTGCTACCTAGCAGCAAAGTATCATAAGGTTCTCGACAATTGGAGTCGACTTCAGAAGAGATACTAGCAGGCACCACAGGTGCAAGGTCTTCAGAACTTACATATGAATATAAAGCAAAAATTTGCTCTGTTAAGTTTTGAATGTTTGATACTGTAGAGAAAATTGACGACAGGCTAGGAGGCTCACGTTGTCTTAGAGATATATTGAAAAACGCTGCTGTTAGAGGCAAATTGTGAATAATTTCATTAATTTTTTGAGAGCTTGTTATTTGAAGCGGGTGAAAGCACCCATAAAAGAAGCATCAGTGTTTTTCGTATTGCTCTGTACTAGAAATTTTATTTCGTTCTCGCAGCTTGCGCTCGTTGGTAATTTACTGCCAGTATCGGTTTGTGCGAGAGTATTATCAAACATATAATCTGAAGAATGAGGTGAGTCTACCACGCTTGAAATGTCCTTATTAATAACACCTATTCTGTCCTGTGCCACTGATGAGGAAGGTGTTGGTGTCCCCGTCGCTGGCGGACAATTTGGAGCGTTGTTGGTGACGCAGAGCTGGGGTGCTGGCGCGCTGTTTTGCTTGTTGAGATGAGGCACAGCAGGTGGTTGTGGTGCTGCGGCTGAGATTAGACTGCTTCGAACCCTCAAATGATTGCTGGAGGTTTGGCAGATATGTTTTCACTCCTCGTAGGATATTGGTTGCAAAGTCTTACTGACGTCGTTTATGAAGGTGACTCACATCCTCTGACGGGATTACTGGCAGCTGTTTGCGAGTCTCCTGTCATTTGAGCAATAGTATATTGTGAGTGTGGGGATGTAGGTCTCGTATTTGCATGCTTTTTGCTTGGTAAGGCCGTATTTTTGCCTTTGAGAGAACCCTTTTTTCGGGATGTTGTGGAGGACAAAGTTTGTTCACGTATTGCCAATCTCCAGGCTGCGAAGCGAGTCTCGTAAGGATACATTGTGCGTTATATTTGCAAAGCTATAACTGGACTCTGAGAACGAAATAGCTTTTGTGTATAAAATGTTGATACTGATTTCCTAAATTTTTCCTCGCTCTACAAGTATTTTATGAAAAGTGAGGTAAATCCAAGCATTTCAACGAGGTATTGAAGCTTACAGCTGAGAGAAGATGGGGTTGCCCTTTAATGCTGGAGGAAAGAGACGAGGAACAGGGAGGGTGGGGTCAGCCGTGAACAATGACGTCTTCATGATGAAGGTTGGTTACGCTCTGGTGGTCTGAGTTCAAGATGTCTGTCTCTCGAAATGTGCTGTACGCAATTTTACATTTTGTACGACCAGGTTACAGTCTCCGACACGAATCGTGATTTTTTTTAGTTGACCGAGAGTTTCTTCCTGTTCGAGGGACGCTTTAATTATTCAACACAATAATATCCGGCGTAAAATGTGATATGATGATATTGAGGGACAGCACAAATACTGCATTTTAGTCTCATTGATTATAGAGGTGAGCGTATCTTAGTGTGCAGTTTCATCTTCAGTTTTTTCCTTCGTTCGGATGGGCTTCTTTTCGCTGCGGTAATTTTGTAGGGTCAAGAAACAAATCGTCCGTAGGATGACTAACGCTTTTAGTGAGAACATATTTGCATTACAATTCTAGGCTAGTTGCACTTCTTATCCCATTTTCAGAGGTAATTGCAAATGTTTTTCAACTTCTCATTCACCGGGTATTCTCACTCGTAGCTCACTTTAAACTATCGGTGTCAGTAGGAAAACGGAGGTACGAAACACAACAATTCTCTCAAGCACATTTGCCGTTTCGGCCGCGTAGGAAATGAACAAAAACTTCACTGAAAGGTTAGACATTACCAAAAATTTATCAAAACAAACTTAATTTCTTTGGTTGCTTGGAGCGAAAAGTTCAGGATTTGCCATGCTCTGAACGGTCAGAAGACGGGAGGCAGGGGTACGGGGAGGGGAGGGGGGTGTACGGGCTTGGTGAGGGGAGACTGATGGAAAAAGGACAATTCAGACAGGCCTATCATTCGAGACTGGGCTGAGCACAACATTTCACACCCCTTGTTAGCACTGCTTTGTTGGCTTTGCATTTAAATTGCACTGAATTAAGCACAATATGACAACAGGTATTTATTTTCTTTTCGCAGTTTAACAGGTAGCAAACACATTCACTGATGGAGTGATTTTTATGCAAGGGTAGATTTTTTCCACTTGCATTTTAAACAATTACTGCACCATTTTTCCCGCACGTCCGACCGCGACCGAGTCTAAAGCCCAACCTCAACAAGTGTTTATTCGACACTTGTTTAGTAATTTTAAGTGTTTAGTGTTTAGTAATTTTAAGATTTACAAAACCTAAGTCAAGAGATACGGTAGCTTTAAATTGCTATTCGATAAAATGTTATATGAATAACCGAGGCTCATAAAGAAGCACAGCGCTGTACCTATGATAGCCGTACTGACGGTGTATCGAACATGAGGATACATTTCTTGTTCTAGATCAGAACAACTTTTTTCGAATAAATCATTCGAGAAAATGAGATCAGATGCAAAATATATTACGAAATATTGAGGGACACGAGTTTATTAAATTTTTATCTCATTGATTATAGAGGGGAGCATATCGCAGTGAGCAGTTGTATCATCAGTATATTCTTTCGTTTTGATGGGTTTCCTTGCGCTACAGTAATTTTGTAGGATCAGCAGGAACGCATGGTCTGTAGGGTGACCAGCGCTTTGAGTGAGAGCGTATATGAATTACAATTCGAGATAAGGTATATTTTTAATCCTATTTTCCCCGGTGATTGTGAACGTTTTTCAACTTCTCGTACACCCATTATTCTTGTTGAAATGCGTAGCTCACCTAAAAATATCGGTGTCGGTAGGAAAAGGAGGTAAGAAGCAGAAAAAAATTCTCGTACATTTGGCCGCGTAAGAAGTGAACAAAAACTGCAAAGAAAGTGAACATGTCTGTTTCTCTACACTTCAGACAAGCCTATCGTCTGAGACTGGGGCGAGCATAACATTTCACTCCGCTTGTCGGAACGGCTTTGTTGGCTTCACATATAAATTTCACTGATTTGAGTAGAATAAGACAACAGTTATTTTTTTTCATTTGGCAGTTTGAAGGGTAGCCAACAAATTTACTGATGGTGTGATTTTTATGCTTGGTTAGATTCTTTTTCCCTTGCATTTTAAACGATTACTGTACCATTTCTTCCGCACGTCCGACAGTGACCAAGTCTACGGACAATTAAGACGGAGTCTTGTATTCCCATAAATCTTGAAACAGGGTCATCATTTCCATTGCAAATTTTAACAGATGATAGGTTTATTGGAATTTTTGAGTTGATCAGATATTTTTTCCTGCCCTATTCCTTGCAATAGCTCTATTATTCAATGATATGTTACTCGATAAAAAAGAAATGATGAACATAAATCATTTTAAAAATTAGATTCTCTAATGATGTAAGACTTATTATTCATTCGAAGGGGATAGGTGAATAAAAATAATCATATTTACTGCTTGGACTATATAAATTAGAGACTGGATCGACCGGAGCTAATATTTGTTAACCAAGGTGTGCAGGAGTTCTCAGGTATACGAGGGCGGTTGACTTCTCACGATTAAAGAACTGTGAGTATTACCACTTCCCAGCCGTATCTCCGAAATGAATTTACATAGATATTATTTCAAACTTCTTTATTGTTTGATAGAAAATTCCGAGTCAATATCTTGAGGAACTACTTAGCTTAACTCTTTCGCGAACACTCTTTTTCTCCGACCTAAAACCTATTTTTAATAGTTTCATCCCGATTGCGGTATCTTTAATGAGTTAGCAATAGATTATACAAAGAAAAATATATTCTAATTGCTAAAAATAAAAAGGTAACTTTTTAATCCACTCGGTTTTATGTGACCATTTGGAAAACTGACCATATGGTACACTTGACCAATTATTGCATAAGCTGTATAATGAAATTTATTTCTCTTTTAAAAATATGAAACACTCTGTAAGATGTTATCTATTCATACATTGCAAGCTTAACAAAAAAATTTTCGAAAAGGAATAAAAATTACTCACTAGTTATGAAATTAGACCAAGCAGTTTCTACCAGGGTTGCAGAGTCGGAGTCGCGAGTCGGAGTTGCCGGAATTGCATGTTTTAGGATGGAGTCAAGTGTCGGTTTTCTGAATGTGGTGGAGTCGGAGTGGAAGTCCTTCAATCAGATGTGGTGGAGTCGAGGTTGGAGTCACCATTTTTTCTGCCTTTGATTCTAATTTTGCTGAAAATTATTCATAATTGTTTAAAACCAAAAGTAAACAAGCAGAGTTGAAGTACTCAACTGAAAAGCTAAAAAATATGCAGCGCCTATATTCTATACCAGTGGTTCCTCAAAATCATCTTTACTAGTCTTTCTATGGGTTACGCATTGATGTATTTATTGATAAGGACTAATCTTTGCAGTAACATAAAGATATGTTGTGATCATAAATATTTTTAGTCTTTAGGTCAAGATATATTGATATTGACTAGTCTTTGCAAAAACCTGAAGCCATGGTTTGATACATAAAGACTTCAAGTTTTCAGGTGATATTATCACTATTGAATATGGATAATGAATATTCAATTAGCTCATTCTGATGTTAATGACTGCAATAATAGTTCATTTTTACAGCAATATGTAGAACTTCATATTGATGTCTTTGTTTTGTTTACTTCTTTGTCTTTAGGCCAAGTTAACGTGGGCTAATATTGAAAATTTCTGCTCATTTCTAAAGTTATTCCTTGAATGTTGTTTGATTCTTTAAGAGTTATTTATTCTTCTGATCACTTTTCAGTTCCTACGTAAGCAAACGCTGAAATGAAAATTTTATAATCATGTTTTCGCCATTTTAAAAATTGAAATAGTATCTGTTTCTTGTCAATAAATAATTATTTACTTGTTCTTAACGAAAATTTTAAAATGTTGTAAGGTAATCGAGATCAGTATCGGGACACATTGAAAAAAATACAATGTAAACGAGGTGCAGTGAAAGTGACACAAAACTTGCAAAACTTCACTTGGTTGCACAGATATTGTAACTGAAAACAATGCTCTATCTCAGCTGCAATGATTATTGTATTAATGCGATAGTACAAATTTTCAAGCTGAAAACTTTCCAAATTGCTATAAAAATAGAAAATGTAAAAAACATAGGCGTTTATTATGATAAGAAAGTGTCAAATTCATAGTAAAGAGTCAGACGAGAAAAAAATACAGTATCATTCTCGCATTTTTCACACAAAGAAGCTAAACTGGCTTTTATTCGTGAACAGAACGTTTCGAAAACGTCAGGCCCCTTTGACGCAGATGGACAGATGTGCTCATTGAGAAAAGACTGCTTTTTGCCGAGCTTTTGTGAAAATGTAGAAGTAATTTCAAGGTGACACTTAATAACATTCATTGATTATTTTCATAATATGCGCAACCGGCTCTCTCCTCTCCATCTGGTTTGAGCTACGTTATGGTATTTCAATTGGGGTGGGAGACTGGGAGGGGGTGCGGAATGTGGTGTGACTAATTGTTTGGATTTTTAACCTTTCCCTTGACCACGTTATACGGTATGCATATTGTATGATCTCTCTCAAGTGGACGGACTTGTATTTTCTTTATGAGTTCTTTTCTTTCCTTTCTGATTTAATCACACTGCAAAGGTATAACGTTAATAGTGAATGGTTGATTTTGATAAGTATAGTAAGTGCCGGCCATCAGAGGCACACGACCTCGAATTGATTAATTTAATAATTTATTTGACTGTGCGTGAACGATACGGTAGCGGACCCGATTACCAGGGCGCATGTTTCAGTTTAGGGCGAGGTCTTGCGAGAGGGATGGTAATAATGAGGCCTGAAGACCTTGGATTTTACTGGGTGAAGGCAAAAACTGGACGGCGGAAAACACGCCGGCGAGCACTTTCTGACCGAGACAACTCAAAATGAACCTCGAAAATCACACTTCCGCTCTGACAACACTATAAACCGTCCTCTATGACCGCTCAATTTGACAACGCAAACCAGACTACTGTGTGCATACAGTCAAGCGCGACCCATTACAGAGAACCCGGAAGAGTGTCTCAGCCCACACTCAAGGACGATCCAATACTTAGAACCCAGGATATTTTAACAATCGATTCTCACACGGAACGACTACAAAAACAAACAAAAAAACAATCAGAGTACCGCTCGACACTGAGTCTAATAAAGAGACTTAACAATCTCGCTCGGGATTGACAGCTTAACACCAAGTTACCTGACCGAGGTCCGTCGCGTCCCACCTTCAAGAGTCAGATCGCTCTCTATCGCAATCCGACACTCAGTGACTCCTAATGATCATCATAATGGACTTATGGCTGGCGCCACGCCTCCACAGTGAAAGCGGCGTCTAGGCGAACAAGGGGAGTGGGGTATGTTTGGTGGGAGCCCGTTCTATCTTAGCCATGACTGATCTCACCACCTCACGAGTTCGGTCACACGCCCGCGTCTTCAGCGTCGGCGACCGAGCTCGCGGTCGGTTTTTATTAATATCTTGAAATTCTATAATCCACGACTAATTATATGGCCGGCGCTAACAAGCTCTGCGACATCGTTCTCGCTAGTGCGATGAGTTTTTTATTATATCGTATTCGACAAAGCCAAACTCTGCAACTAATGATTATAGCCGCGGTTATACATTTTACGACATCGTCATAAAATAGAGCCGTCTTCCACATCGTACTCCCACGCACTGTAAGCCTGTTTCGAAATGAAATCATATTTTATACACCCCTTTTACGTTACAAAAAAAAAATGAAGTAATATCTTGACCCCGGCTCATATCTCCAACCCGACTGGCGAACCTTGTACACAACGGCGTCAAATCATTCCGACACAATTAACCACCTCGCCCGCACGTGCTCATACTTCTAATTCTTGTTCACGAGGAGGAACTCTTGTCCCAGCAGTGGCTCCTTCCAACAGTAAAAGGGGTATACCGACCCCGAGGAGATTCGCACGGAAGCAGTTCTGGCTTCGACCTCCTCCTTGTCTCGAGGTAGATCCAGGGATCGTTTCGCTCTGTTCAGGGTCGCCCCTGTCAGGTGTATACCCGACCTCGGGACGGAGTGTATGACAAGTTCTTCACCCTCTAGGATCTTCGCCATCTGCATCCAGTTCGTCTCGTCCGAGACGCTCGCAAGACTTCCGTCGGGCAACCGCAAGGTCACCTCGTAGATGTGTGATGCCACATATGGGTCCAGCTGACGCACCACTTCACTCGGCTTCCGACTCCGCCCTCTGTGCATGTACGCCATTGCTTCCTACGACACACAAACAAGCATTATTTTCCTGCTTACATGTATTCGACATCGATATGGTGCCTACTCTTTGAATTTTCCTTGCCCGCTCAATGAGCGCCTTTACATGGTGAATGAATGTGCTAATATTACATAATTTCATGAACCTATCAAGTCCTAAACGGACCTAAATGAGCCTTAATGCACCCACTCCTGCAACACGGATAGCACACACTCCTGCAACACGGACAGCACACACTCTTGCAACACGGACAGCACAGACTCTAATAACACACGCACATTCTTCCTATAATTTCAGCTATCACTTGTCGAGATTCACTTACAATATTTTCGTATTCGCAGGTCCTTAGAAATAATGATGATGAATGAAATGTTATTAAGTTGTGCCCCTTTTTTTGCTGGCTTCATTTTTCTCAATTGCATTTGCTAATCGAACTGGGGAAAAGCAAGAATATTAGTTCCTTAAATTTTTGCAATACGCAATGCGTCTCTTAGTATGCACGGTATTCTCATGAACATCAATTCTCCCATGACTTATTCTTAGGGTTTCTGTATTCTCACGATCCCGGCAAGCAGCCGAGATACAGTACTATGCATTTCGCACATGCTTTTAGAAAATGTCAAAAAAATCTTTACAGCCAGCTTCACGTAGTGCCCAGCTCCCACGCTCATCAGCGACCACATATTTGAAACACTTTCATTGTTCACGCTCGAATTTCTCTGCTCAGGAGCTTCTTCCCGATCTCACCATCGATGAGAGCCTCTCTCTCCTTCTTAAGTCCTCTGTCCTTCCGGTCCGTATTGTCAACCGCTGTGGAGTCGTCTCGACACCGAGTACATGCCAAGATTCGCTTGCTCATCGCTTTCCTGAAAATCTTCAGATCCGCCTTAGCACAATTATCATTAAATATTCCAGCTCAGACGACTGCTCATAGTTGTTCACACTCTGGCTTCCCAGCACAGGAGCCTTCAATCTTTATTAACTGCTCGGCCTTTATGTAATGATATACTTAAATATGCGTAGCGAACCGGTGCGCCAAACTCAACCGGGCGCTGCGCGGACCGAGAGGAGTATAGAGATGTGCCTTACCTCAAGAGTAGGGAGGAGTACGTAGGGGATAGGAGCTATATTGAGAGCTAGTGCGAAAAACAGCATACATAAGGGAGCTATTGTAACATAAATAAATAACATAGAAAAAATAGCATAGAAAGTGTTAATTTTCAGAATCTACTAGAAAGGGAACTAGAGATGTCTGTATTTTAGAAGGATGTGCGGAGTAATATTAGATTAAAGCAAGGGACACATCAGTGTAGAGAAGTGACGCTCGAGGGATAGCCTATGGGAGAAGCCGCCGGATTGGCGGACATCCCGCACAGCCCACGGCGTGCGTCCTTTGTGCGTGGTCAATAAAAGGTTAGCAAGGGGTAGGCCGTTCTATTTCGGCATTTGCCTGGTTCCGTACAAGAAAGAAGGAAAGAAAAAGGAAAAACATTTTATTTCCAATAGAGATGGTACAAAAGTACAATCATTGGTTTTTAAAATATCTTAAAGTTAATACACTTAGGTGATACACACACAAGAATATTTTAATACTCATGTCACTAGTCGAAAATAATTGATTGAGGGCTATGTAATCCTAACCTTGCTTAATCTACATTTGAAGATACACATAATGATAATTATAAGAGACAAAACAATTTCATGGACGATGCATTTTCATTGCGGGTTGAGA
Organism: Morinoia aosen; assembly: GCA_030386875.1. Taxonomy (NCBI): domain Eukaryota; kingdom Metazoa; phylum Arthropoda; class Malacostraca; order Amphipoda; family Talitridae; genus Morinoia; species Morinoia aosen. The sequence goes on along the minus strand of CM059573.1, from coordinate 39,491,537 downwards.
ACACCTTTGACAATTTACGTATACATGATATAAAACTTCGCAATTCTTGACACCACGAAATAATATTTGAATTGTTTGTTTCGGAAGATGTTCAAAAATGTCATTTTAAGGAAGCACGAAAAAAATAAATGTGCATATATATTATATAAACATGAGGACCACGAAAATTACAAGATTTGTATTTCTAATTAGGCAATTTTAACACAACGGTCATCAGTTGATAAACATTTTATTTAAATATAAATGGATGAGCACACAACAAATGCATAGTTTTTTTACGTGAATGCTTTACAATAATAAAGAGATGACGAGTTAGGTAATGTTACAAGTTGAGAGTGAACAGAAAAAAAATTATCTCTAGTTAAAATGTCAGTTGTCAGTTTAGTACACACATATGTGCATATATACATGTAAATATATACACATATACATTCACATACATACACCTAACTCGTAAACATACACAAATACATTTCTACGCATCGAGGCAATCACAATATACGCGCGTTCTATAAAAATGATGTGCGATGATCTGAAATAAAGAATAATGAGCAAAGGAAATTCGTGACAACTCTTTCAGTATGTGTTGCTGCTTACAGTTTCTAATGATATATTGTTACGATGTTTTATTAAATATTGTATCGAAAAGATCATTGGTTGATAAGCGTCTTATCTATCATATGTGGGTGATCGCACAACAAATATATTTGTTTTTATATATTTTATGAATGCTGTACAATAATCAAGTGAAATGAAGTATTACGTTGTGACACATTCACCTATCTACGTACGCACAGCGTGCACAAGTACACATATACGCAAGTAAGCATGTGCGTAAATATCAGCGTAGACTAATCAGTATAAACTAGCTTTCCAATCGAGGGAATCGGAGATAATATCTTTTATTATGCCATGAATTTTATAAAATTTCCGTCTAAAAACTTGGCACAAAACAGTCTACCTTAGTCAGAAACATGAAAACGATTGTTCTACGGTTCCCTAGGACAGAATATTTCCAAAAGTACGCGAGGCTTAGGTGTGGTTGTTATAATATACTCCAAACCGTACGAGATGATATGATAATTTTCACTACACTAGCCTACCAAGAACATTATCAGACGTGAAGAAGAAAGAAACATGAATGTTCTATAAGGGTGTCATATTAGGAAAAAAAATCTCATTATCTCTGAAATATGGCGCAAAATGTCAGCAATTGATAAACAAACATAGGTACCTCATTTTACATGTACAACATATTTAAGCTTTGGATTGCTTTACAATAATAATATAGAATGATGTGTTGGGTAGTGTTAGAAGTTGGGAGTGAGAAAAAAGTCTGGTATTGATAGTTTATATACCAGGTGCATGCATGCTTGCAAATCCCAGCGTATAAGCGATCAAATCATAGCACATACGCGTACTTCGAGACTGTTGTGTGATGTCTTGAATTATAAAGAAAATGAGCAGGGAGAGTATTAAGCAATGGAGATACCAGGCAAAATGAGATTCGTCAATACGTGTTCAGTATGTTCTGTAAGTTACTTCGAACAATGCCGCAAGTGTGCGGAGCGCAGGAAAAGTTATTGTTTATGCAATATATGACGTAATTTATTATTAGCCGACACCGGCGGATCCTGAACCCACTTCTAGGATGTCTTAGTTAATGTTAATAACACAATAAAGGCTATCACCCCAAAATATTAGTGGGACTGGAATAGTGAATACTTAAATATACGGTATTGACTTCTATAATTTAGCTAATGTTCTACGGTGGCCGCCATATTGAAAATGATGTCAACTGCATATCAATTTCAGTATTCACTACCCCAGTCCCATTAATATTTCTGGGTGATAACCCATATTGCATTATTAACTAAAAGATCCTAGAAGTGGGTTCAGACTCTGCAGGCTCCGTGGGGTCGGCTAAAAACTAATAACGCCATATGCCATATATTGTGAAATCAAGTATTATCTTGCGCTCCGCGCAGTTGCAACATTGTTGTAAAACACACTGCTTTTGCACAGAAAACCTATTTCATAGCACCGTTCCTATAATTTCAAAGTTAAGTAACTCAAAAACTAAGTATTTGCAAGCACAGCATCATTCATTTAAAACGTCTTAAGATATACCATATCACCTATCTATGGAAACAAAATTATTTAAATTGTAGACAAAAATAAACTCAATATTGACCATAAAATAAACTGCAGTTATGTTGCGGGTATGGCCGTGATTTCCATAGCACCAAAAAAAATATTGATGTTAAAATATTGTCATCAAAATTGTATTGTACAAGGGTAAATTTACAAAAGATACATATTTCTAAACATAATTGCATATGGGAAACAACACTAAAATAGAACCAAAAAAATAGAGAATTTTATTTCAGCAGAAATACACATTTAATTGATGTTTGAAATGTTTTTAAGTTCAATAGAACACATTTATACCTAACAATTTTGTTGGAGCACCTTGAAAAGAATTCTATCAGAATAAGTTCTACCATCTGTAGAAATTATTCATACATCAACTTAAAATTTATATAATAATCTCTAATTAGCCATCCAGCTAGTCAGAATTGTAAAATTATGATCATAAACCATCCACTCCAATTCGCACCATTCATGTAAATTTACCAGAAATATTTGAAACCATTAATTTTAATTAGTCTTCTCAAAATAAATTTACCTCTTTAATTATTCTTCCACGGGATCTCAACGTGTCACGAAAGCCATCAACAAAATTGTACTACCATCAGCCAATTCACGGATTGGAAACGTACTGATAAATTCGTGCTGGATTTACACATGACGATTGAATATCTTACCTCCAATACTCAATTTCATGTCATTATAAGGCAATGGCACCACACCGTTTTTAAGAAGTACTTTTTGTTTTGAACGGTGAAAGGATTCTTCTGTAATCTGTTTTTCGAAAATGGCGGCTACACACAAAATAATGCTTGCACATATTGGATTCCTTAATTGAACCCAAAATTTCATTTCCACTTGCTCATATCCACTCTCTAAAATTTGCATGAGGATAATGGAAGTACTTGATATCAGGTTGATCTCTAGAATTATTTTCACATCTGATAAAAGAACATTTCTTCGTTCTAATTGTAGGCACCATTCTTGCCGATACCGACGTGAAACTGGGCGCGTTGTTGTTGTCCAAGTTGTCGTACAGCTGACTCGATATTGTCACATATTATTGCCAGATAGTGCATCTCTCTTTATCTGGGTTGCTATTCATTCACGGCCCATGACGTCACCACACCCAGGGCTCTTTCTAGAAATTACTTGAATGCTCCTACCTGTCTTATGTATACCGTGGTTCCGGCTCGCTGACATAGCGCCTTCGAACGCTGTTTGTAACCTAGCAAAGGCGGCGTGCTGGAAATCGTTATCAAATGCGTAGTTCAAAATTTGGGGTTGCAAAATATCAGAGAATGGCAAAGGAGCATCGCGGCCATGAAGCACATAATACGGCTTGTTCTTTCTGAGGCATGAAAAGAACAGTTTAGGGCTAGCCTAGCGAAGGGCAGTTGCTCATCCCAGGACGTTAGTTCATTCTCCACGGATGCAGCCAGAGTGGTCTTGATCAATTTATTGAATGCTTCAGTCATTCCGTTACTGGCCGGATGAAATGAGGTGGTTAAGTACAATTTTATATTTCCAATAGGTCGATTCTTAGGGAATCTCACGCGTAAGATAAAAAGGAGAACCAACGTACATATATACATATTTATTTATTTCTTTTAATGGCAAACGTTTCGGAATGTTTCAATTCCATCTTCAGTGCTGAAAAACATACAAAAAGGTCAAAAAGATCAAAAAACATCAAAAAACTCAAAATACAGAAAGTTCATACATGGTAAAAATAATTTTTTTTTTTATAGCAAACAAACATCTATAAAACTTTAATCCTACTGATGATTCAACTACAGTAAAAACGATCATTCTCATCGGCTCATTCACCCACCATTTTACAGTACATACATTCATACATTTACACATGGGAACCTAACAAACAGACGCGCGCAAACACACTCCACATCCATACATACATACATACACACAGAAATATGTCAGTAGATTGACGCAATGTTCAGTTTCACGGCACTCAAGTCTTTATTTAAGTCAGGTTTATGAGTAGATATGAACAAAGATTCTAAAATGCGAAGATCTTGTTCGTTGTTGGTGGTACACAGAGTAGAGAAATTTTTTGTTCTGAAAGGATGATTAAATTGTTGACAATGATCTCGGATTGATGAATGAGAAGGAGAAGAAAGTATGCGACCGGTTCTATGGGAAATTCCTGAATGTTGGCTGTGTCTAATAAATTGTTGAAGTTTAGTACTACCAACATAAGTCTGCATGCAGCAGTCACACTTATAAAAATAAACACATCCACTCCACAGGCACTCCTCCAGACGTTCTTTCCTCCTAAAATATGAAGCGATTTTAAAACTATTTCTATAAAACACCCTGACGTCAATTGAAGTGAAAAACCGACTAACCAGAGCTACAACCTCTCTTTTCAGCTCCGAGTTCAAATAGCCCAAAAAAGGTAGCTCTACATACAATTTCTGTTTTGCTACGCTCAAAGTGACCTGAGAGGAACAGTATTTATTATCTAGAAATTTTTTGACGAAATTATCAATGAGATATTTAGGATACATGTTCTTAATCAATAATGTCCTAATAAATTCTATTTCACGGTGGAATATTTCAAAACTGCTGGATATACGATATGCACGGTGAAGTAATGTAATTATGCAAGATTTGATATATCCCTTATAGATACAACTGAAATAGTTAGTACTTAAGCCAGTAAATGTAGGTTTCCTGTAGACAGAGGTAATGAGCCTCGAGTTTGACTTTTTTACGAGTACATCTAAGAAAGGAATTTGGCCATTTTGTTCTATTTCCACAGTAAATTTGATATTTGGATGAGATGCATTGATATATTCATAGAAATTAGTAGCTTTACTTTCGGAACGGAACAAAACAAACGTATCGTCCAAATATCGACGGTAGAATAAGGGCTTAAATTCTGTAGGGCAGTGGGCCAAAAATTTTTTCTCTAAGTTAGCCAGGAACGAATTTGCCAAGAGGGGAGACAAGCTTGAGCCCATTGCCAGACCATCAATTTGTTGGTAAGTTTTCCCGTTGAATACAAAAAATGAATCTTTTAGTGCGATGTCTAGCAAGCGTTTGAATTGAGCCCTGTCGTAATTCATTATGGTGAGATTGTCTTGAAAAATACGTTCAAGCAAAACATTAATTGATTCTTCTAGTGGTACGTTTGTATACATGGATTCTACATCAAAACTACACATGAACAGATTTTCTATGCCGTCAACAGTCGATAAATCGTGTACAAAGTGATACGAGTTTTCCACGGAAAATTCACTATTACAAAAAGGTGTTAACACCGGTACTAAATTTGAACAAAGTTTAGAATTAGGGGTATTACAGGCAGATAAAATTGGTCTCATCGGTACATCTGGCTTATGAATTTTAGGTAATCTATATAAAACACCAAGTTGAGAACCCACTGAACGGCACGTATTGTATAATTCGTCAGTTAAAATGCCAAGCTCTTTGTCTTTTTTAAGTCTATAATTGATTTTATCCTCTAGTTTTAGCACCAACGTTTTTTTGTCAATTGTTTCTTCAGGAAATTTATCCCGATCGGCAAGAATGGATTCTATTTTCGAAATATAGTCGAGTTTATTGAGTATTACAACTCCATTCCCTTTATCTGGTTTGGTAACATGGATCGAATCGTCAGTGCCTAACTTTTTGAGAACTGAAAAATCTCTCGGTTTGAACATAGCACAAGTATTATTATTACGATCAAATTTGTTATAAAATTTTTTGTTATAAATTTTTTATAAAACTTGCATTCAGCATGTGGCACATTTCCTAAAAAATCTGGGCAGTAAACTCGGTTCCTTTATCCGACACTATGTGTTCAGAGCACCCATTTCGACTCACAAAATCCATGAACGCTTGCGCCACGGTCTCGCTCGTTTTATTTCTAAGGGGATATACCTGAACATATCTCGAGCAGTGACACACGATCGTCAGTATGTATTTATTGCCCGCTTTTGATTGCATCAGCTCTCCGATTAGATCAACCCCTGCTCTTTCTAACGGTCGTGTGACTGGCGGTAATTCACCTATTTTTGCTCAATGTCTCCAGTGAGGGCTTCGCTTCTGACACGTTACGCAATGTTTCACATGCTCCTGCACGTCTTGAGCCATATTTGGCCAGATGAACAATTCTCTAGCGCGATGTAGGGCCTTTTTAACGCCAAAATGTCCTGAGATACGCGTCTCGTGTGACATTATTAGAGCGGACTTTACTAGAGAGGAAGGGAATCACTTCTCGTTCGCGAAAATTCCCATTTTCGTCATATTCCAGGTAGAATAAACAGCCTTTGTCCATCACTAAGTCCTGTACTGTCCCGGATGCACTGACTCCAAGCCCGCAGAATTTGACGCCGCCCACCTCTTTCCCTCCACCTCCATTAAAGAAAACAAAAATAATCTCAACATGTAGAAGCTCGTTCACTGGTAGGCTGCTCTAGTCACGTGAATTTTCCAGTTTACTTCTGTTACGATTGAACGCTGTTAGAACAATCCATAATGTAAATCTCTCACAAGCACTACCAGCAGAACATCTTTCACCGAGCAGCTGCCTCGTGTCTCAACTCGTTGCCTCAAGTTTCATTGGTACTTCAACGCGTTTCCCCGGGCCATTTCCAACCGCTCTCCTTTGGCTACGATGAGCGTAAGCTTTGTTCGTCGGAATTCGTCCTAACTCCGTGGGGGAAATCATGAGCGGGCTAAATCACTCCTCAAACGGGTGCTTCTCGAGCGTCTTAAGTCTTTACAATTTGAACTGAAAGGTCTTGACAAGGATGTACTAACCCTTCTCATTCATAACAATGCATCAGAGGAAGATCTAAATAAAAACTTCGAGGAAGTGGAGCAATACGAGAAATGTGTGGCCTTGAACATTTTCAAGCTTCAGTCCAGCATCGAGAGTGCCGTGGGTCCCGGGGCACCGGCCAGAGCGGTTCCACCGGCGATGGGCGCCGCCGCTCTACCAGGGGACCCTACGATGTCTTGGCCGAAGCTTACGCTACCAGAGGTGCAGTTGCCCGTATTTGCTGACCCTAAAAATGATAACCTTGAGAAGTTTTTTATAACTTAGAATTTTTCCTAGCGAAATATGCTCTATCTAGTTATGAAATGTTCATGTACTTAAAAAAACAACTTGCTGGATCGCCTAGAGTTCTTGTAGACTCGCTGGATATAAAAAGACCAGTGCTACGATGCAGCAAAAACGCTGCTGCAAAAGGCTTTTGCCTTCGTTCAAATTTAAAAACATGACGTTTTGAAGAGGCTTTCAGAGTTGGAGTTGCCCATAGGAGCTGATCCATATTCATTCATTTGAGTTATGAGGTCTATACCTGCCCATTTCGAGAATTTGAAGGTGGACGCGAAAGATGTACTTCAATTTTTCATTTGGCGCTCCATGAATGATGAACTCCAAAATCAGTTGATCCAGATAACTAACAAAAACATACCCTCACTAGATGACATTAATGAGCATATTTTTGACGCTGTTGACAGGTACAGTAAGTTGCCTCTTAGAGTTAACAATCGTAAAGATGAAACTCTTTTCCAGGGTAAATAAAATGTGTCTTTTACCAATCGTACCCTCGCCACAACAGGTCTGGCTGTCAAGGTTCAGCCTAAGTCTTTCGTGCCTTGTTTGCTCTGCGAGAACGAAGGTAAAGACCACAATCATATTTTCAGATCATGCCCTGTCTTTGATAGCCCAAGGAGGAAGTTCGACAAACTTAAGAGCATAAACGCATGTACAAAGTGCTCCTTTGGAAATCATAATACTGCCAAGTGCAGGTTTCAATTCTCCTCTAAATGTAGAAATTGTAATGGTAGTCACTTGTCTTACTTGTGTCTTCACTCTAAAGGGAGGTTTCCCAACCTATTCTCTAACAACGATTCACCGTTAAAGCGTAACGTAAATACTAACGCATCGGTAGTTCAAGCGGTGTTCTCTAACACTAGAGATGAAAGCATAAGTTTGCCGACTTTCTTTTGTCCGCTTGATTCTTCTGGCAAAGCTAAAATTAGAGGGCTCAAAGATGGGGGTTGTCAGAGAAATTTTATTTCATAAAAGTTCGTACAGAAATATAAATTAAACCTATCACCGGATGAGGTCTCGCTGGTTATACATGGTTTCAACTCCAGTAAGGCAATGACGGCTCGAATCGCTGAAGTGCCCCTGTGTATTAAAAACATGGTTATCAAACTGAAGGCAATTTGCGTTCCTGAAATTAGATTAAAATTGAAAGTGAATAATTTAGATAAAATTGCTAAAATTTTCACTCAAAAGGGATACAAACTGGCCGACGGCTGCCTGACTAACCCTTCAGGATCGGTTGCTGCATTTGACTTGGTGCTAGGTGAGGAAATTTCACTGTTCCCTTTACCAATTTTACTGTTACCAAATTATTGAATTATTGAACTTGGTAAAGGGAAAGAAGTCGGAGACAAGGATTGGTACAGAAGTACCTGCTCACGAGCAAGTATCCAGCTGACCCGGCACCTTCTCGTGGGGGTACCGTTAAAATACCCAACTGCTCATTCCTCTATCTTTTGAGTTTTTTTTCGAGGGATTAAGATTTTAATTTTTTTTCCAAATTCCCGCTGTTGGATAGAACTAAGCCGGGCGGCAGCCCGAGCTCTTCGGAGCTTGGGTCTCTATTGCGTAATTATCTTCTCTTTAATTTGCCCTATATTCCAGGGCCCTTAAATAACCTATAAGAATAGACTTAAGTTACGCAGACCAATAGTCCATATTGAATTGCTACTTTGGATCCCAAAGTAAAACTTTAAACACTTCTGGCAACAATCAGCGAATAAAAAAGAAAAACAAACCAAAACTACGAATAAGCCACGACAAAAACAGACCAAGTACCGCTACCAATGTTGGTACAACAAACCTTAAAATCAACACTATCGCCAAAAGGTAAACGGGAACAATGAAACACTTGACCTAATAACTAGGAAAACTCCATCACCGGAACCAAACGGTGCCAACCGTAAACTGGACCAGTTGGATGCTAAATTAAATGAAGTGCTGAACAGACTTGTGGCAGGTGATGCAAGTAAATGCATCAGCCTCGATAAAACCGAAAGTGAAAAAGAAACACAAAATACAGACGACCGAATTGAGAAAATCGAAAACATGCTCAAAAAAATCCTCGAAATAACGAAAGTAAAAAACATAGGAAAAGACAGCAAAAACACGAACTGCGGAAGAGAAAATACGAAAAAACAAAACAAAGTTAGCAAGTACTCACCAATATCGTTGAACCAAGAAATGACAAAGAGTGATCATTTCACAAAGTTCTTCATAATCAGATTCAAAATTGAAGAGAGAAACCAAATAAATCCATTTTGACTCCAAGAAGAAATAGTCAAGACAACCGGTCTAAAGGCAAAAAGAATAACTTACTCAGGTAAATGATAGCTTCATCATAGAAACCCGAAACAAATCTCAATCAGAGCGCATTACCAGACTTAATAACGTCGACGGTATTAATTGCCAGATCAGCGAACATCCGTACTACAATCAATCCAAAGGATTAATTTACATTCAAGATTATGATATAGATAAGATGGAAGAATTCGTGGAAGGCCTCAAGAGTCAGTACAATATCAGTGACGCTGTCCGTGCCAATTTCATTAAAACTCGACTCTCCCAAACCACCCCACACCTACTAACCTTTAATAGCTACACCACACCAGAGACCATATACATCCCAGGAGAAAAATCAGATACGATAGTGTACCCGTTCATTAACAGACCCATGATCTGCCACAAATGCCAAAACTACGGCCACACAGCCAAATACTGCCGTAAGGAGACAAAATGCAGACGCAGCGGAGATACAGGCCATGGCAGCGAACAGTGTAACAACGCCCTCTCCTGCATGCATTGCAAGCGTGAACATGAAACTGGCCACAGAGAATGCCCGAAACATAACATGGAAAAGGATATAAGCAAAGTCCAACAGGAGCAAAGAATAAATAGGCGTCGTGCCATGCAGATGGTCACAGGGCACTCCGTAATACCAATACCAGAAGCAAACATTCCCACAACTCATTTCAACATAACAATGCAGGTAAACGAAAAGAGGAAAATTACACCATGGCTTGTAGAAAAATGTATTGCAAACCGAACCAAGGAAAACCCAAAACCATCCGATCGGGTGGTAAAAATATATTTATTGTGGAAATAGATCGCAAAGAACAAAAAGAAGAAATACAAAAAATCAAAGACATAAACAACATCCCTGTGCAAGTAACAGAAAATAACTACGTTAATGTATCAAAAGGACTCGCCTTCATCTGTAATTACGATTTCACCAACTTTGAGAAATTCAAACAAGGCTTACTGGAAAACTATAAAATCAAAAACGTTGAACCAGCCAACTGGATAAAAAACCGTAACACCGATGCAAAACCAATACTCCTAACTTTTAGAGGCTCAACACCCCCTGAGTACATCGATCTCCTTGGCCAAGACTGTAAGAGTAGGACATATGAATCCTTCGACCGCCCTATGATGTGTAAAAAGTGCTTAGAATACAACCATACAGCTAAAAGATGTACCAGTGAAGAGTTCGTGTGTGGAAAATGCGCAACGAAAGGCCATGAAGCAACTAATTGCACGGAAAAAACTTGACATGCTACCACTGCGGAAATAATCACAAAACTGGAGACCGGACTTGCCCGGACCCTATTGAAAATCGAGGACGGTGCACCGGTGGAATATGGTTGACAGGGCGTATTATCCGCGATTTATTGGTCATTCGGCCATCCGACCGATAAAACAACGGTACACCGCCCAATTTACGAGCATGTTTTGATTGGCACTGCCATCCGTGGCCTCCCGTCCATATGTACAATATAACCATAATTTACGAAACAAATGCTAACGGGGTCAGACCGATACAGTTCTATTGTCATTTGCGACCTGACCTTCTGTCTTTCGCACACCAAAGAAGTAGATCTCCAGCCTCTCCGCACTGAAAATACCAGTTCACGCCCAACCATCAGCACGTTTACACCATTTTGATCTCTCTGCATTCTTCCGTCAGTGATTCCTTTTGATGACCATTATCATGACTGTTTAGCGGCGCCATGGCTGAGTAAGAGGCGGTGGCTCCTTGGGCTGGCGGCTGCGGTGGGCGCCGCGACTGCTCACTCGCTCTGCAGAGGATCAGTCGTACAACGCTGACGCGTCGCATGGGGTGTTCGGCTGCGGACTTCTACAGCTACCATGAGCTGTTGGTCACCTCAACAGCATCGCACCGGTGGCAACGAGGGCGCCTTCCTTGACGACTTCCTGCAGACCATCGCGGCGGAGACCACGGAATCAGTTCGTTTACGAGGTGGGTCGCATTGACATATAGCGCTGTGTACGGTCGACCCTTCGTAGCGAATCCTCCATCTAAAAATGATGTCGGTTACCCACTCCACCCTTACTACAAATTAGTGTTGGTCGGTGTTGGTCCGCGGGCTTTAGGTCTCCATAGAGGGAAGCGATTGAGCTGGGGCAACGAACCATATTGCTAATCTATTAATTGAACCTTATTGCTAATCTATGAATAAAACCTTATTGCTAATCTATGAATAAAACCTTATTGCTAATCTATGAATAAAACCTTATTGCTAATCTATGAATAAAACCTTATTGCTAATCTGTGAATAAAACCTTATTGCTAATCTGTGAATAAAACCTTATTGCTAAAATATTTCTTATCTGTAATTGTAAGAGCTGCTAAAATATTATTGATCTGCAACTGTAAGACCTGCGGATATATAGCACTATATTGCTGTTCTCCTAAATTAAGTAATGCTTAAAAACTCCTTAAATCTAATCGTCTTTCTGGTTAGTCTCACGACATCTATAATATAGTAATCTTTGCTTCCAGCTCACACCCATCCGCTTTCTTGGGAACCTTGTTAACCCAATTATTTGTTTGCAGCCCGATCTCGGCCTTCCGATTCGTGTGTGCCGGTGGGTCAGCCGTGGTTCTGCGCTACCAAACCTGCGTGGCTTGGTCTTCCACGACTGGCGAGGGCAGTTTTACTGCCGGTGTTAACTCTTAGCTAAACTGGAACCAACAGTAAAGTTGCATTACACCGGTGTTATATTTCCTTCACCCGCCGTCATTTTCGATATGGCGCCCAACGTGGGGCTGGAGTGGAGTCTCCTATGTCGTGCCGCCTGCCGCTGCCTGCTGCCTTGGAGTTTGTGCTATTCCTAATAATTTTCTTGTAACTCTTTCCAGATTTGGTGTTTGAAGTTGGCGTGAACTAATTTTATATTCTCTCAATCTTTGAAACTCTATTACTTCAAATATGGATTTGAAGTTTCTGAAACATACGCGAAAGTACGTGCGTGCCGAGGTTACGCGAATTCATGGCAACGTGCGCACTAATCTTCCTTCCTTTTCTAGCAGTGATCGACTTCAAACTGCAGCCCGACTCAGGTCGTTGGAGATTGACCTAAAAAAGTTCGATCGCAAAATTTCAGAGGGTATGTTTGCAGACAAAGCAGACGAGGCAGAATTGCAGTCTGAGTACGATACCAGCGCGGATTACTCGTGTAAAATTATTGCCGCAATTACTACTCTTGAAATGCCGGAGCAGACCGGAGCATCCGCAGCGGCTCCGCAGTTGCGAGATGACGTTCATCGAAGCCAGTTGAAGCTGCCTCAGCTGCCACTTCCCGAATACGGCCACGGTCAAGGTGAGGACTTGAACAAGTTTTTCCTTAATTTTGAGAATATTGTGTAGAAGTATGACCTCACTAGCTACGAAAAATTTATCTTCCTGCAAAAACAACTTAGAAATGCTCCAAAGGTTCTAATCCAGTCGTTGGAAGTTAGTAAGCAGAATTACGAGGAGGCCAAGGATCTCCTACAAAAAGCGTTTGCATCTCCTTTAACCCAGAAATTTGAGTCAATTAAAAGATTGACAGAGATCAAGCTCTCCAAAGGAGACGATCCTTATCTCTACATTGGGCAAATGAGATCCTTGGTAGAGAGTTTTAACACTCTTGAGATAGACTCTAAAGTAGTTCTCCAGTATTTTTTCTGGAATGGAATGACTGAAGACCTACAAAAACAATTCGTTCATATTACTAACAAAAGTAAACCTTCCCTAGACGACTTGATGGAGCACATTTACGACGCTACTGAGCGATATTTGTCCAGTGTTCAGAGTTACAAGAAAAATTCTCAGAGAGGTGCATCGAGTTTTGCTGTCGATATAGACGGTAAAGTGTCTTCCTCGTCTTCCAAAAACGTTTTCTGTAGCCTGTGTTCTGGCCGCGACGCCAAAGATACCTCTCATTCTACTTTCAATTGTCCTGTCTATGTGACTCCTAGAGCTAAATGTGCCCGTTTGTTAGAACTGAACGGTTGTATGCGTTGTGCTAATGTCACCCACGAACCTAAGTCGTGTAGATTCCGGTTTAAGAAGAGGTGTTCAAAGTGTTCCAAATTTCATTTTTCGTTTTTGTGCTGTAAAGATGCGCCAGTTGGCAGAGACTTGGGGAATGCAAGGGCTGTTGAAGCTCGAAATGTTGGAGGTCGTCCGTCCTCTGTAGAGGACAACAGCTCTCTCGCTTCCGGAGCCGTTTCAGTAAACAAAGCAGCTCTAGCTCTGCCCTTGAATTATGGCAACGACTCGATCATTCCTACCTTTCAGCTGAATTTGGGCTGTGGTAGCCTTAGGGGAATGAGAGACAGTGGTTGCCAGCCAAATTTTATTACTGAGGAGTGTGCTCTGAAACTTCGGTTGCCGGTCGTTGATTCTAACTTTTCGCTTACCGTGAATGGTTTCAATAGTGCTCAATCGTACACAACCAAGTTAGTTTCTATTAAATTGGACGATTTCCAGCCGCCCTTGAAGGCAATTTGTGTGCCAGAAATAAAGACTGCTCTCCATTTGCCAGGTCTTGCTAAAATCTCAGAGTCCTTTATTGCTAATGGCTACAAGTTAGCCGATCTCACTCTACTTTGTTGCAATGATCGTATTGAGAACCTAGACTTTGTTTTGGGAAACTTGGACTCTCAAATTTTACCCCAACGGGACGAATTATTTGGGGAGTTTCCCCAATCTGTGTTCTCGCACACACCGATTAGAGTCATGCTTTCAGGGAGTGTAGAGCGTATGCTGGCTAATCTTCGTTTTCTACCAAAGGCAACGGTACGCAGTACTGTAGAGGCATCAACATCATCTGGTCTAGCGGTGGAATCTTCAGAAGGCGTCAGCTGCGGCACTTCGGCCGCGGTGAATCTCCATTCTTCCTCTGATGTAAGTAAAAATTTCATTTGCCAGGCTAACATTTCAGATTCTGTGTTGGAGGATGTGTTAGAGAATATGACAAAAGATTTTCACGAGCTATACTACGAACCTTGTCATTATGAGGAAGTGGACACTGAAAGAGACGCAGAGCTATTAAATTTCATGAACATCAACACTGTTCGCTCTCATGGTGGGCGGTTAATTATGCCCTTGTTGTGGAATGAGAATGTGTGTCACTGGCTCGGGAAAAATTTCAATTTGTCAAAGCAGATTCTTAAGTCCAACCTCGTCAAGTTAAAGCGCAAGCCAGATCACCTAACTGTCTACGACGAGGTGATAAAAAATCAGGTGGAGGAAGGAGTTATTGAGCAGGTGGACAATCTCGCAGAGTTCATGAAGGAGAATCCCTCTTGTAGTTTCTTGCCGCACATGGGGGTATTCAAGCCTGAAAGGGACAGCACTAAATGTAGAATTGTCTATTTGTCCAATTTGTGTGAGAACGATCCTTCCAAACAGCGTACATTGTCCCACAACCAAGCAATGCACAGCGGTCCTAATCTAAATAAAAAACTCTTCAGTGCTCTGCTGTTTCTGCGCTTTGACAAGTACCTTCTGACCTTTGACATCAAAAAAGCTTTCTTGAATATTGCTCTCCCTGAGAGAGATCAAATCAGACTGATGTTCCTATGATACAAAAATGTCGCGAATTCTGACTTCAGGCTAGTGGCTCATAAACACTTACGTCTTGCCTTCGGATTGCGGTGCTCTCCGACCATCTTAATGTTTGCACTTTTTCTTATTCTAATGAAAAGTTCCTCGGCCACCATGGAGTTGGCAGATCTCAAGCGGTTGATTTATTGTTTGACATACATGGACAATTGTTCTGTGACCTCCGACAGCTCTGCTTACATGTCCTGGGCTTATGACGAGTGTTTAAAGATCTTTGAGACTTACCAGTTCTTTCTGCAGCAGTTCTACACCAATTGCCCTCCTTTACAGGCGGAAATTGACAAACAGATGGGAGCTAGAGCCCCCGACATCGTAAAGCTTTTTGGTTTGAAATGGGACAAACTGAAAGATGAAATCCATGCTCCTAAAATCAGGTTGGATGGCGCAGCTAACACCAAAAGAAAGGTAATGTCTTCCATTGCCTCTAACTACGATTTGTTACAGATCAGCGGCCCCATTCTGAATAGAGCCAGAATATTTGCTCATGGTCTACAGATTGACAAGCGGTTTGGCTGGGACGATATCTTGCCTCAGACTCTCCAGCACGAGTGGTTAAAAATAGCTAAACAGGCCAATAAATCTGGAGAGGTGAGAGTCAGTAGAAGTGTTGGCCGTCGAACCGTGAATTACGAGCTGATTGCCTTTACGGACGCTAGCAAGGTAATGTACGGTGTGGTAATATTTATAAGAGATTTGCCGAACGGGAAGCCAAGCTTTCTCCTTGCTAAAAATCGCTTGGTCAACAAGCAACTCGAAGCAAAAAGCGTCCCATCTCTTGAATTCCATGCCATTGCTCTTGGTGCAAAAGTCCTTCACGACACAGTTCGGGAATTGTCCGGCAATGATTCGGTTCTCCCGGTAAAAATCTCAAAGCTGAGTTTGTACTCAGATAGTCTTGTGTCGCTGAATTGGCTGAATGCATATGTTGGTAGGCTAGAAAAGCTGCAGAGACTGACTGCATTTGTTAAAAATCGGCTAGATCACATTTGCAGGCTGTGTGATAGTTTCCCCGTTACTTTCTCCTTTGTCCCTGGCAACGAGAACCCAGCGGATTGCATCACCCGTGCACTAAGTTACAAACAGCTATGTGAGAGTAACTTTCACATTGGCCCTAACTTTCTTCTTGATTCACAGGAAACTGGAGCTGTGCAACAATGTGTGCTCTCTTTCACCGTACCGTTCGCGGCGCCAGAAGCAGCCGCAGAGGTTGCAGCGTCATGCGTTGACCGTTCCACGGGCGCTGGTGAGGCAAGCTGTGCGAGGGAGCATTTGATTCCTCTCACAAAATTCTCTAGCTTCCGTAAATTGGCGGGGGTGTATAAATGGTTGTTGAAATTTGTGAACAATTTGAAATCTAAAATGAAAAAGAACTTTCCACTAAAGTACGGAAAATTTCAATGTCATGATCAGCAGACAAATTGGTACGAGATTGCATGTCAGCGAATTATTGCTCGTGAACAGGAAATAAAATTCCCAGAATGTTTTGCGTACCTGACTAGTAAGCGCAAAACTCTGAAAGCGCTACCGAATCTAATCGGTCAGTTGAATGTTTCACTTGATGAAAAAGGTTTGTTACGGGTGCAGAGTAAGTTCGAGCGCTGGAAAGATCATAAAGAGTACAGATTCCCGCTCCTCCTCCCGAAGGACAGCGTTCTCACAAGCCTCATCATTTCGGGGATTCATATCAAGCTTTCTCATGCAGGAGTTTACTCTGTCTTGGCCGAATTCAGAAAGCAGTTTTACGTTCCGAATCATTTCTCGGTGGTGAAAAAGGTGCTAAAAGAATGTACTGTCTGCAGGCGTTGCAATGCTCGTGCTGTTAAACTTAATCAGTCCTCTTACAGGGATTTTAGAGTTGATCCGTCTGCCATTCCTTTCAGAGATTGTTTCTTAGACCACTTGGGCCCATTTTGTGTGCGGCAAGGGAGTCGGAGATTGAAGGTTTGGCTTTTGTGTGTAACTTGTCTCTGGAGCAGGGCCGTTAATCTGAAAGTAGCTTCTGACCTTTCGGTGAAAGAGTTTCTGCGCACATTTCAACTTCACATTTTTGAATTCGGCACCCCTTCTTTGGTAATGTCTGACTTGGGCTCTCAAATTGTGGCAGGGTCAAAGCTAATTTCAAATATTTTAAATGACTCGGGGTGCCAAATGTTTCGAGAGCAAAGTTCCATTCAGAAAATAAAATTTGAACATTACCCGGAAGGGTGCAACTCGTTAGGTTCTAAAAAACTTATCACTTTGCTTGAATCGCAATGCTAATAGAAATTTAAAAGCGAAGAAAATGCTGATAAAACTAGTCATATTTACTCAAATTGAGAAAAAACAAAATCGAAAACGTTTCGGAGTCCAGCTCCATCTTCAGTTCTGTAAAATACAAAGAATTCAAGAAAGTGCAAAAACTACAAACATTACAAAGAATGCAAGCAATACAAAAAGTAAAAAACAATTGTATCAACAAAAAGATAAATAAACGTCAAACTATGCCTAAAAACTAGCAAAAAAGTAACGAAAAAATACACACTATGAATTTACTATTTGAAGGGGATAGGAACTAAGCATATTATTTAGGGAAGGTTTTTCTTTAAAAATACGAAGGGATTCTAAAATTCGTAGGTCAAACTCATTAGGAGCGCTATCAATGACTTTAAAATCTTCCTCACGAACTACTATATTGCACTGTTCAGCATGGTTGCGTACGGCTGAATGAGGAGGATGTGCAAGTAAGTTGCTGGTACGGTGGCTCCTACCGCGGCCTTAATCATAGGCCTTAATCGGAAATTTTTCGGGACGTTGCTTGAGCTTTCGGTGTTGAATCCTTTTTTCTTGTTTGCAGGGAAGTTTTTTAAACAAATAGAGGGAATCGCAATGGGTAACGCATTAGGACCAACTTTTGCGAATGTATTTTTGTGTTTCCATGAGAAAAAATGGTTAGCCGATTGTCCTGCAGTTTTCAAGCCTGTTTTTTACAGCCGGTATGTCGATGATACATTTTTACTTTTTAAGAGCTCTTCACATGCCGAATCTTTCCTGAATTATCTAAATGGGAGACACCCATCCATTGAATTTACAATGGAAATGGAAATATGTAACAAATTATCGTTTCTTGATTGTCTGATCTCTAAGAATGGCGCAAGTTTTGTAACATCTGTTTATCGTAAGCCAACATTTACTGGTTTGGGTACTAGTTTTTTTAGTTTCTGTCATAAAATTTTCAAGGTAAACGGAATAAAGACTCTGTTAAATAGGGCTTATAATATATGTTCATCGTTTAATGATATACATGCGGAATTTGATTTTTTACGAGATTTCTTCTATAAAAATGGTTTTCCTATAGGAATTTTAAACTCCCAAATTAAAAAGTTTTTATCTGGAAAATATTCTCAGTCGAACATTGATGTCAGATCCGATAGTTTTCTTTACTGCACTCTACCCTATTTTGGTACCCCATCTGAGAAACTGGCCCGTGAATTAAAGTCTCTTTTTGATAGGTATATTCCTACAATCAACCTGCGTGTAATTTTGATTAATAAGGCAAAAATAGGTTCTTTTTTTCGGCACAAGGAATCCACCCCTGGTCTAATGCGTTCTTGTGTCATTTATAAATATAGTTGTGTGCAGTGCACATCGGCGTACGTCGGGATGACGTCACGCAGTATTTACACAAGAATAGCAGAACACCGCGGTAGGAGCCACCGTACCAGCAACTTACTTGCACATCCTCCTCATTCAGCCGTACGCAACCATGCTGAACAGTGCAATATAGTAGTTCGTGAGGAAGATTTTAAAGTCATTGATAGCGCTCCTAATGAGTTTGACCTACGAATTTTAGAATCCCTTCATATTTTTAAAGAAAAACCTTCCCTAAATAATATGCTTAGTTCCTATCCCCTTCAAATAGTAAATTCATAGTGTGAATTTTTTCGTTACTTTTTTGCTAGTTTTTAGGCATAGTTTGACGTTTATTTATCTTTTTGTTGATACAATTGTTTTTTACTTTTTGTATTGCTTGTATTCTTTGTAATGTTTGTACTTTTTGCACTTTCTTGAATTCTTTGTATTTTACAGAACTGAAGATGGAGCTGGACTCCGAAACGTTTTCGATTTTGTTTTTTCTCAATTTGAGTAAATATGACTAGTTTTATCAGCATTTTCTTCGCTTTTAAATTTCTCGTTAGGATCTCTTGTGGAATCTTGTGTGAAATTGACAAAGCGTCTCCTTTATGGGGCAATTCGAAATAATGCTCTGGAAAGGTTAGATTTCGAATTCATTGTGGCACAAACTGTGCATCTAATCAATAAGCGACCTATAGCATTCAAGGAGGCCCTCAGAGACCCGGAGGTGGGCTCATGTGTCCCGGTTCCGATCACGCCCGAGGTTCTTTTAAGAGGCTACGAG
The DNA here is from genome assembly GCA_030386875.1 of Morinoia aosen. Classification (NCBI taxonomy): domain Eukaryota; kingdom Metazoa; phylum Arthropoda; class Malacostraca; order Amphipoda; family Talitridae; genus Morinoia; species Morinoia aosen. Next base: position 39,471,979 of record CM059573.1, on the reverse strand, counting down.
TTGAGTTCCATGTATATTATTCCTCATGGCGATTCGACCAACGACTTGGACTGGGCACCCTCGACCGAACCCGTTGACCGTATTCGTGAGAGTTTCCAAAAATTGTGCGGTGTTAGAAGTAAACTGGTCGATCGATACTACTCGCAGTTTCTGCCGGACCTGGTCGTTCAGGCAGTCAGTAAGAGAGATAGGTATTCTCCCGTGAAGCAGAAAGTGCTCGCGGTTGGGGACATCGTGCTATTAAAAGAGCCTCATCAAAAGTGTACGAATTACGCTATCGGCAGAGTTACTAGTCGCTCTTTCAACCAGGGCGGTGAAGTGACAGAAGTATCCGTTCTGAAAGGAAATGGTTGTACGGTACGCCGACACGTTACTTCCCTTGTACCTCTGCTTTCAGCCCCACTGGAGGGCTTGACTGACGGTCATACGGTTCCAGTTGCAGACTCCAGCAGCGCATCTCGGAGCAGCACCGGTCGACGCGCAGCTGCAGCTAGCAGACAAAAAACTAAAGATTTGTGCGATTCTAAATTAGTGTAAGTTTAAGTTTAAGTTCGAGTCCGTATTGAAGGCGGGGGTTGAACTTATATTTGTTGCGTGTTGAAATATTTAATTACTTTATTGAACTTGTAATTTTAATCGTAAAGTTACTAGTTCTTCGTTGAATCGTTTGTGTTCTGATATGTTGGGATAATTTATTAAATTTACCTCTAATTATTTTTGTTGTGAGGAGACTGGTTCTTCGCTGAATCGGGACTCACGCCTGTTTGAGTACTTAATAAGATTTAACTCTAAACATAGTCTTTAGGTTATGGGTCTTTCGTTAAATTAGTCGGATTCAATTTTGTAGTAATAGTTAACAAAAAATTGAATCCCCCTCCCCGGACTGTACAATATAACCATAATTTACGAAACAAATGCTAACGGGGTCAGACCGATACAGTTCTATTGTCATTTGCGACCTGACCTTCTGTCTTTCGCACACCAAAGAAGTAGATCTCCAGCCTCTCCGCACTGAAAATACCAGTTGACGCCCAACCATCAGCACGTTTACACCATTTTGATCTCTCTGCATTCTTCCGTCAGTGATTCCTTTTGATGACCATTATCAAGACTGTTTAGCGGCGCCATGGCTGAGTAAGAGGCGGTGGCTCCTTGGGCTGGCGGCTGCGGTGGGCGCCGCGACTGCTCACGCGCTCTGCAGAGGATCAGTCGTACAACGCTGACGCGTCGCATGGGGTGTTCGGCTGCGGACTTCTACAGCTACCAAGAGCTGTTGGTCACCTCAACAGCATCGCACCGGTGGCAACGAGGGCGCCTTCCTTGACGACTTCCTGCAGACCATCGCGGCGGAGACCACGGAATCAGTTCGTTTACGAGGTGGGTCGCATTGACATATAGCGCTGTGTACGGTCGACCCTTCGTAGCGAATCCTCCATCTAAAAACGATGTCGGTTCCCCACTCCATCCTTACTACAAATTAGTGTTGGTCGGTGCGGGCTTTAGGTCTCCATAGAGGGAAGCGATTGAGCTGGGGCAACGAACCATATTGCTAATCTATTAATTAAACCTTATTGCTAATCTATGATAATCTATGAATAAAACCTTATTGCTAATCTGTGAATAAAACCTTATTGCTAATCTGTGAATAAAACCTTATTGCTAATCTGTGAATAAAACCTTATTGCTAAAATATTTCTTATCTGTAATTGTAAGAGCTGCTAAAATATTATTGATCTGCAACTGTAAGACCTGCGGATATATAGCACTATATTGCTGTTCTCCTAAATTAATTAATGCTTAAAAACTCCTTAAATCTAATCGTCTTTCTGGTTAGTCTCACGACATCTATAATATAGTAATCTTTGCTTCCAGCTCACACCCATCCGCTTTCTTGGGATCCTTGTTAACCCAATTATTTGTTTGTAGCCCGATCTCGGCCTTCCGATTTGTGTGTGCCGGTGGGTCAGCCGTGGTTCTGCGCTACCAAACCTGCGTGGCTTGGTCTTCCACGACTGGCGAGGGCAGTTTTACTGCCGGTGTTAACTCTTAGCTAAACTGGAACCAACAGTAAAGTTGCATTACACCGGTGTTATATTTCCTTCACCCGCCGTCATTTTCGATACCATACACCGTCTTTAATTCGCGGCATCTAGTAGCGATTCGAGGTTGACTTGGCCAAGGACGGCCATCTGGCTCAGAATCGCTGATACCGTGTTTTTCTGACACTTGTTTCTCATGCCCTCTCCCATTCAATAATTACTGCTCTGCATTTGTGGTTAATTCTCATTTGCATAAATTAATCCTTATCGCAGATCATCAGTAGCTGCAGCAACTGGTTCTAAATGTGCACCCAAACCAAATACGGTAAATATGACTCATGCTAATAGTTTACTTCCCGTTTTAAAATATGATCAATTCTATGGTCGAGTGAAAGTGCATCAAATTGCTGAGGTGTATTGTGGAACGTTTCAATTTTATTTAACTTGTTGGGATATAAATGCACAGGCGTAGCCAAATACATTTTAACAATATCATAAAATTATTATTTATGTAACGGAGGTGAATACTTTTTTTCATGCTGTGATTATACATTATGGGGTTCAACAATACATGGAGAAATATAAATTCTAAACACTTCAACTGTTTGTCGTTTTATTTAAAATGATAAACATACCCAGGTAGCAAGAAATTATTAGGTCAATATTGGGTTGATAATTATTTATTGACCTGATATTGGAATCTTGGATTACAATAATAGGCTAATAATAAGACAATATCAAGAAAAGATATATTTATTTATTATATCAACTTGTTATTGGTACAATGTAGTAAATAGTTTTATTTCTAATAATGAACTAACAGTGTGTATATCTATGTACGATATTCACATAAGTGGAAACTATCTCATATGAATTAAAAATATCGTAATTAATAAAATTTGTAAAAATATAAATTATCATTGCCCAAACATTGGGTTGATATCGTACGCCCAGAAAACGGAGTAATTTGTATAATATGTACCAATAAAGTTAATGAATAGTTATTGCAGTCATTAATGAGTGTAGAGGTCATTTGACAGGGCTAAATTTTTTAGCTTGAGTAAGTGGCTTATTAATAGATTGATTTGTATTCAAAATATCTGATCGTAGCTACCAAATATCCACGTGTATGTATTGGTTAAGGTTGCGCAATTGATTCATATATCCTAAATAAGGCTAGAAGTATTAAATGTTGGTGTGCGGTTAGCATGGTATGTTAATATTGTTGCTTCTTCACCCTAGCAAAATCAGAATCACAGGTGATCTCTGTACGATGGATAAGAAACGCTCCCAGCTGCCAGTGTATGACGTCACAACCATATGTAGATATGCTCGTGACGTCATACACTGGCAGCTGGGAGCGTTTTTTAAGCGATTGCGTAGAGGTGGCCACCCGTGATTTGGAGTTGATTAAGGTTGCGAAGCAAGCGATTCATTGGATGTAGAGTTGGGTTGAGGTTGATTTGAAACCATTCACCGGCCTAAGTTGGTTTTAGAGGTGATTTGAGGTTGATTTGAAGCTGTTCACCGACCAAAGTTGGTCGCAGTATGGGCGTATTGAGGGCGCAGTATGGCCGCGGAGACTGGACATTTGACCCTCAAATAGACGGTAAACCAACCTCAAATCGTCCATGTTTCCACTCATATTCCACCGGTGCACCGTCCTCGATTTTCAATAGGGGAAACAACGCAAGCAACAAGAACTAATTTCTATCCGTACTAAACAAAACGTATCAAGAGAACAAGCCCTTATAATATACCACAAACGATACCCACAACTCGATCAAAGCTACGCACAAATAACCAGAAATCAAACGGATGAAATACCTATAGTACCAACACCCCAACCCTCTATGGCGGCTACCAAAACCAAACGATCACCGAACAAAATTTGACTCCCCCACTTTGTATCGAACCAGTTACAACTGATAACACAACCGATACACCAGAAACCCAACCACCGCAAACTTCACAACGCGACCACGAAACATGCAAAAAAGAGATACTCCGCATTAAACCCAACCCAACACAATTGCTCAAACCCACAATTAATATCGAAACTACAACCGAAAGATCTGAAAATGAGGAAGATGGCACGAGCGAATGCAACCCTATTATGAGACAAGAAGCCAGACGAATATTTAACGAATTCAAACCCCCAAAGCAGCTCAAATCTTCTAAAACCCAAAACAAGAAGCGATCAAGATCACGATCAAAATCACGATCCCCCACTTACAGGCGCAACAGAGACGATAAACGACAAAATTACTCAGATAGGGAACAACCACACTTCTCTCGTGACTCTAGGATTAGAGATAGATAACCCGAAAGAAAGTAACTAATTGTACGATCGAAAAACAAAACTAAATCTAACACACCTCATGGCTAACGTAGGAATCCTGCAGTGGAACTGCCAAGGCATCAGAGGAAAGTAAGATGAACTAATGGAGACATTACACAACTACAAGCCCAGTATAATAGCACTGCAAGAAACCAAGCTATGGGATAACTGCCAGTTCAGAATCAACGGCTACAGTAATGTGCTACGACACGGTCACCACAACAGAACCCCTCATTGAGGTGTTGGAATATGTGTCCGTAGCTCAATACCCTTTTGTGAACTGAATCTACAGACTGAACTACGAAGTGTGGCCATTCAAGCAAACATAGGACAGCTGATAACCAACTGCCGCATCTACATACCCGGTAGACAAACAGTCACAAACGAAAAACTCAATAACCTAATCCCCCAACTACATAGTCCATTCATCCTAGCCGGCGACTTTAACGGACACAGCACCATATGGGGCTGCAAAAACAGATAATAGGGGCAAGTTGATATAAACTGTTATTGCAAATAATAACCTTTGCCTATTAAATACCGGTTCACCCACTAGATTAGGATACAATTCAGAATCAGCTATAGACCTGACAATTTGCTCACCTACATTGGCCGTGCTATTAGATTGGGTTGCTTTCGACTCACCGGGTGATAGCGATCATTGCCCAATTTTGATCACCTACCTTAACGAAAATTGTCCCAACCAACCCCCATTAACTACCTGGAACTATTCAAATGCTAACTGGGATCTATATTCCAATAAGAATACATGGAACGAGCCGCTGTTGAACACAACAACTAATAACGAACAACTACTCACAGACTTATACCAGCGATTCTATTCAGCACCTGAAAAATCCATTCCAACTTATACACCGGGAAAATACCACCCCAAATCATGGTGGACAAAAGAACTCCAGGAATCAAAAGAAGAAAGAGAAAAACTTTACAAGAAATACTACCGCAACAAAAATCTTGCTAACTTAATTAACTGGAAACGAGCAAGGGCGAATCATAAATACAAAATTCGAGCGAGCAAACAGAAAACGTGGAAGAAATTCGTAAACCAATTTAATAAATATACACCAATGGCCAAAGTATACGAAATAACAAGAAAAATAAAGGGTCGAGTACGAAGAAAAACCCATATGCTGATCGAAAACAATATACACTACAGCACAATCCCTGATATTGTGAATAAACTGGCTGAGAATTTCAGCAAAGTGTCAAGCAATCAAAGCTATCCCCAGAATTTCAACAAATAAAAACCGCTAATGAAACTATACCAATTCATTTCAGTTCACCAAACCTAGAAATCTGTAATCAAAAATTCCATATGCATGAATTCGAATCAGCTTTAAATAAAGGCAAAAATACATCACCTGGAAATGATAAAATAACATACGACATGATCAAACACCTAAATATATCGGCTAAACAATACATCCTGAACATCTTTAACAAATTCTGAACGTCGGGTTACTTCCCACCGCAATGGCAACACTCGATAATAATACCAATCCCAAAACCTGGGAAAGACCATAGTAAACCAAATAACTACAGACCCATCGCACTCACGAGCTGTCTGTGCAAATTAATGGAACGAATGATCAATAATCGACTGATCGAATACTTAGATATGCACAATATAATAAGTAAAGAGCAGTGTGGATGCAGAAAGGGGCGTAGCACTACAGATCATTTGGTGAGACTAGACTCAACCATAAGATTAGCACTCGCAAACAGAGAACACTTCATCTCAGTGCTCTTCGACCTTGAAAAAGCTTACGACAGAACGTGGAGATATGGGATCATGCGGGATTTATTCGATATCGGACTCAGGGGCAGATTACCAACTTTTATCGCCAAATTCCTAGAACGTAGAACACTAAGTGTCCGAATAGACAACCATAGCTCAAGTATTTACGAATAGCGAAACGGAGTCCCTCAAGGCAGTGTCCTCTCGGTCACGATATTCACCCTCAAAATAAACGACATAGCTAAGCAGATCCCACCGGACAACAAATTCCACCACTCACTCTACGTTGACGACTCGCAAGTTGGATACCACCACCAAGACCTCAAGGGTACCCAAGACAAAATGCAATCCTGTATTAATAAATATTTAAGTGGTCCCTAAGTCATGGCTTCAAATTTTCACCTAGCAAAAGCAAAGCAATACATTTCAATACCATACCCGGACTCTTCCTCAGCCCAATACTTAAACTCAATGATGAAAACATTCAATACACAAACTCACATAAATTCCTCGGCCTGATCTTCGATGAAAAATTGAACTGGCAACAACACATCACTGCTTTAAAGAAAAAAGGGAATGATAGCCTTAACTTATTAAAATCAATAACCGCTCAAAGGTGGGGAGCAGACCAAACCACGATCCTCAAAATCTATCGAAGCATGACAAGATCAATCCTCGATTATGGATCAATAATCTATAACTCTGCCAGTCAAACAACTTTAAAGCCCATCGAGTCTATTACGTTCGAAGCACTACGAATCGAAACAGGAGCATTTAGATCCAGCCCAACAAATAGTCTACACATTATTTGCAATGAAATGCCTCCCGATATTAGGCGAAATTATCTATCACTCTGTTATTACTACAAAGTCCGAAGTCAACATGGAAACCCCGCCTCCAATTACACTGTGACGCCGAGTAACCGACTACTCTTCCAAAATAGGAAAATATCTCCAACATTTGCTATTAAAACGCAAATACTGATAGAAAAATTCGGCTTTCGGAAAAATCGAGTTTAACAAGACTTTTCATACCGACTACTAAACATTGATACTCCCACATGGCGCTAACAAAACCAACAATAAATACCGACCTCACCGAACTACCAAAAAACGAAACCCCTGAATACATAATCCGTCAAGAGTTTAAAAGAATGGCAAAAGAAAAATATGACGGATATGTGACTATATACACAGACGGCTCAAGAGGAGAGAACGGCACAGGAGCGGCAGCGGTATGAGGCACTATTGTTCGCTCTGCAACGCTACCGAAAGAAGCCTCAATATACTCAGCCGAAATACACGCCATCCACTTGGCCCTTGGCATCATTAATTAAAGAAAAAAGAGAAAAAATATTCGTAATTTACTGCAACTCCTTAAGTGTCGTTAACAGCCTAAAGTACGAGACATACCATCCAGTACTACGCCGAATACAACACGACATACACGAAGAACAAAAAGGCGGCAAAGCCATCAACATATGCTGGATCCCCTCCCATGTCGGAATAGGCGATAACGATGCTGCAGAGACTGCAGCCAAGAACGCTACCCGAAAAATCGAAGAATTCATCCTAATTTGCTACACAGATTGGAAACCATTAATTTTACAGGCCGTGTTTAACCAGTGGAAAACTAGGTGGGAAAATTGCAGAGACAAATTAAGGGAAATACAACCATCACCAGGAATAGAGTTAGACTTCGGTAAAATATCACGTTAAGAGGAGATAATAGTTAACAGACTCAGAATAGGACATACATTCTTAACACATGGCTACCTCATGAACAATGAAGTACCCGATATCGCACCAGTATGCGAGTTTTGCAGTAACTCAACACTAACTGTCAAACATCTAATAGAATGTGAAACTCTCACAAATAGTAGAAATTGTATAAAGGCTGGCCGAACGCTACAACGACCTACCGTCGAGACGGTATTGGGACGCTTGTGACCTAATTTAAATGTTTCAGTAACTTTATTTGACAACTGACTTACCTTTAATGATAAACTGTTGAATTGGTCTTTCGGTCGCAGACGACATGCGTAAAGGGGAGCAACAAAGGACCCGCATCCCTGCTTTAACGTTGATTGTATCAACACCCCTCATCATTATTATTATTATTAGGTGCAGATTTTGATTCAAAACTCGATATTGTATATCATAAATTTGGAGGCGATGAATCGTCGTCTTATCTCAATACCTCGTTGGGTGTTATGTTGTCAAGCGATGTTGACCGTATGCTCTTGAATGCAGAACACTTGCCTCCTGCACCCGGATTCCCGTCGACGATCTCTCCGGGTACGGCAGCGTCGGTGGTTTGCCTGGCAGGGGTGGAGGACGCACCGGAGCAAATTCCTGTCGGCTCTGGTGCTCACCTGAGCTCACCTGACTCCGACGTAAGTCCAAAATCTAGTCCTCATGAAATTCTTGACGAGGGGGATTGTGACACGGGTTGTGCACAAGGTTCTGCACCCGGTGGTTGTAGCCAGTCCATGGTCGTTCAGGACGAAAGGGGAGAGCTGCTCGAAACGACCTTGGAAAAAGCTTCGGATGTGGTTCTGGACGAGTTTTACTTCCGAACCCTTAATTTGGATGACTCTGGAAAAGAGGGAAAAGAAGTGAAACCAATTTAAGGAGGACATCCCAGGCCCTTGCCAGATGCTGTCGATTCCATGGTCATTTTGCATGTTTTTGTTGTAAAAGGACCCTTAGGTGGTAGACTATTCGTTCCTAAAATTTTATGGCGCTACGGAAAATAATTTCCCCCCCCCCCGGGGGGGGGGGGTAAGGCGACCAAACTTTTTCAATTTTTCCGATTTTGACCCCACATAAAAAGAGAACAAATAAGGAATGGAAAAAAAGCTCGATGTAAGTTTGTTAGAAATGTTCCAAGGATTCAAAAACTGTCTTTGCTTTTGTTCTAGCATCAAAACTGAAGGAGGAGTTACATTTTGAAATATCAATATAAATGAAAAGCACCCAAAATTTTAAATTTTTTCCCGATTTTGACCCCATATAAAAAGAGAACAAATAGGAAATGGAAAAAAAGCTCAATGTGAGTTTGTTAGAAATGTTCAAAGGATTCTAAAACTGTTTTTGCTTTTGTTCTAGCATCAAAAGTGAAGGAGGAGTCCCATTTTGAAATATCAATATTAGTGAAATATCAATACCTAAAAACCAATATGTCAAATTTTTGCAAAATCTAAGGCCTGAATCAAAAAAATGAGTGGAATCAATTGTGTTTATTTTCAAAGGTTACCTATCATAGTCTAATTTTATATGAATCAGACTGAAAATAAAAAAATCATTTTGTTGAAAAAAAATGATAATTTTTTTTTTTTTTTTAAATCACAATTCACACTTCGAATATGAAGTAATGTATGGAAATTATCAAAATAAAAATTAAAACTGCATTCAATTACATCAATTGTTCATTATATTACACTTCAACACAAAATTTTATTTTTTTGCTTATACCCCACACTTTGAATTTTCAACATTCATCCTGGGACTAGTTCTCGAGTTTTGATGCTAGAACAAATCCAAAGACAGTTTTAGAATCCTTGAAGCATTTCTAACAAACGCTCGTTCGGTTTTTTTCAAATTCGAATTCTTTGAAAAAATATATAGCTCTAAACCCAAAAAATTGTTGCTGATTTTTGAAATTTTAAAATTTTTTTAAAAAATAGAAAAAATTTGAATTTGAAAAAAAACTGAACGAGCGTTTGTTAGAAATGTTCCAAGGGTTCTAAAACTGCCTTTGTTTTTGTTCTAGCATCAAAACTGAAGGAGGAGTTACAATCTGAAATTTCATTAAAAATATACCAAAAACACATTTTTCGTCAAAAAAAAAAAGTAAGGCCTAAATCGAAAAAATGACAGAAGTAAAAAAGGTTTACTTTTACAAAATACATATATTGGCCAACTTTCAAACGAATCGGACTAAAAAAGTTGGAAAAGTTGGATGGTTTCCTTAAAGTTGATCGACTACGTCGTCAATAATTCCACTAGAGACGAAACCATACGATTAGTTATGCAACTTACGTGGAATAACACAAACTCACATAATTCATCAAAAAATTTGAACTTGTCACAATTAATTTTGAGATCTAACTTAAAAAAGCCGCAAAACCTCCTTGGAAACTAAAGCTTTATGACGATGTTTTTAAAGAGCAGGAAAGTAGAGGCATAATCGAAGAAATAGAATACTTTGATAACTTTCTCCTCGAGCACCCGGAATGCAACTTTTTAGCTCATATGGGCGTGTTTAAAATGAATCGCGAAACAAAAAAATGTAGGGTCGTATATCTTTCTAATTTGAAGGAAGCTGGCAATAATCAACTTGTCAGTCACAACCAGGCGATGCTACCTGGCCCTACTTTGAACCATAAACTTTCTGCTGCCATAATTCTGCTTGGGTTTGATAAGTACCTCATGACATTTGACCTGGAGAAGGCATTCCTGAATATTGGTCTTAGAGAGGTTGGCCAGAACCGGTCTTTGTGTCTTTGGTTTAAAGGCGTAAACAAAGGCGACTATTCCATAATTGGCTATCGGAACAAAAGGGTTTCCTTTGGCTTGAGATGCAGTCCCTTCATACTAATGGTGGCACTAAACCTAATTTTGATCCATGGAGAAGGAAATGCCGAACTTAAACGTTTGAAGCGCTCTGTACATGTTTTACTTTATATGGACAACGGAGCATTTTCATGCAATGACGAAAATTTGCTCTTGAGCTCGCTTCGTAATCTTCAAAGCGTTTTCCTAGAATATGGCTTCAAGCTTCAGCAAGTGTGTTCAAATTCTCTTGCCTTTCAGGACAGAGCGGATCAGAATTTTGGGGTAAAAGCACCAGAAGAAGTGAAGTTTCTTGGTATGCTTTGGACTAGTGCGGAAGATTCTATATCTCAATGTGTAGTTCGTCTAAACCCTAACGCTAATACGAAGCGCTCTATTCTTTCCACCTTGAACTCTATTTATGACATTTTCAGTGTGTACTTACCTTTGCTCAACAGGGCCAAGTTGTTTGTCCAGTCTCTGCAGACGAGTTCCTCGTTGAGTTGGGAGTGACCCGGTTCCCGCAAACCCGCCAAAAGAGTGGGTTAATGTTAGTCACCAGTTCAATGCTCATAAACCTGTTAAATTACCTAGATATGTTGGAGAGAGATCTCAAGAATATGCCTTGCTAGCGTTTACAGATGCGTCAAAATCCATTTATCGTACAGTGGTGTATCTCCACAACTTGACCGAAAACTCTGTGAAATTTCTTTTCGCTAAGAACAGGGTAGTTGGCAAGGGTTTACTTTCCAAAACTATACCGATGTTGGAAGTGCAAGCGATTGAGCTTGGGGTCGAGGTTTTAATTGACCTCGTAAATGATCTTGCTGGGCCCTCCATCACGGAACCCATCAATATTTGTAAACTCTCGCTGTTCACGGATAGCCTTGTCTGCCTTCAGTGGTTAAACTCTTTTGCCTCAAATTACGACATGATAGAGAAAAAGTCGGTGTTCATCCAAAATAGGCTTCGTGCGATAGACGAGTTGTGTCGAACCGGCCCCATAACGTTTCGGGGTCAATATTGAATTTAATGTTGTCAACAAATTTAATAATTTCGTAGGTATAGATAGGTAATATAGTCGATTTTAAGACGTTTTACATGAATGACAATGTGCCCGGAAATGCTTAGTTTTGGAGATATAGGATAAATAACGCCAGGTAAGAATAGCATAAACGGCAGTTCTGATATGGCTCTTCCGCCGTTTTGCGGACGCGAACCACGCCAAGTTTTTAGGCGGGAGTCATCGGCCTCGGTATGGTTGAGTTAATTTAAGATATTTTAGGCTTACTTAGGTTAGGATACTTAACTAAATTAACTTTACCAAACCTAACCTTACCTATCGTTACGTCAGAACCGGATTTCTGCTTCTTTACCTCTCCGTTTGTTCAATTTTATAAACGACGTTCCTATAACTTCAAAGTTAAATATCTGCAAAAATAAGCATTTCCATGCACATTGTCATTCAAGTAAAACGTCTTAAAATCGATTATATTACCTATCTATACCAACGAAATTATGAAATTTGTTGACAACATTAAATTCAATATTGACCCGTTTCGGCATACTGCGGGTAATCGAAACCCAGCCGTTTTGTAACGCGAAAAGTAAGCTTTAAGCAACTTCAGACCAGCAACTATCATTCAGGGTCTGTACCTGCGCAGGCAGCTTTAGATGAGCTTGTAGTCACGGTCCCTAATCCATGCGCCAAAAATTCAGACCCAGTACCTTCGAGCACTTTGAATTACGCTGCGGGCTGTGAGGAGTTGTCGTTGGAGCAGTCTCAGTCAGAGCATGTCGTGCCTGTCAATAGATATCCTACTTTCCGTAAACTAGTCATGGGTCGCGAGTGCTGTTGCGGAGTGTGGAGGCGAACTGACGCTCCGCGTAAACGCGGCGTCAAACATTTCAAAATGTAAGGGAACGAAACTTTCCCAAAACCTCAAACTCGAACTGAGTATCTGTGAATTTGCTTTCTACCTCATTGAATCGCGAAAATGAAAAACAGTAATCAAATAAAATCATTTGGTGACCAATTTTATCGTGCAAAAACAGACTGATGCTTTCTGTAAACTTTGTCTCCACTCGAAGTCTGTGTAGCGACCCTCGGTGTAGCCTCTCTCCCTGGTCAACCGCATCACCTGCTCCTCCCTCTTCCGCATATAGAACAAACGTACCACGAATACCAGCATGGAAACAAAAAAGGCCCGATGCAGTAGCAAATTGGAATTTTGTGGAGACAAACATAAAACACAGTGATAATTTTTTTGTAATTTTTATCAGTTTTAGCAAAAAATTATGTTGAGTGTCTATGATGCTCAATGTTGACCTTCAATCCTCAAAATTGTGTTCGAATTACTTTACCAGTAAGTAACTCTGTCCTTTTATTGAGAATTTTTGGTGGAACAGTGACGTGAAAAGTGATTTAGAGAAAATAAATTCTGTAAATGTTGAAGGTCGCAAAATAAGTGAATAAAATGAGAAACCCTGAAACAATAGGCCTCTATGAGGGCCCAGCTACGCCAAGTCTGCGCCCGCACCCTTTCCTCCCCCCCAGCCTACCGTCTCCTTGGAAAAAAATTGACACGCTGTAATAGTGGCTAACTTAAATCTTTGTTCACTGCTAGAACATAATTCCACAACGTGAGGCGAATTTTCATCAATATGACGTCTTTTGGATAGCTCACCATAGCAATCTTCAAACGGAAAAAATTGTATTGCTTTCTTTACAAGAAGACGAACGAGAAACGCCAAGCTGGATCACCGCAAGCATCCTGCTCCCCGCCAAACCCCTCCCCCCGTCTTTGTCTACTCTACCTTCTCTTTTCCGCTACCCCTCTCCCTCTTTCTTACAGGTGGCTTCTCTTCATCTGGCATTAAAAGGAGGTCTTTTTCGTTTTCAAATGTGAACGAGCAACGCAATCCCTCATCCCCAATTATTCCAATGATGCTATCTTTCTTGTTGAAAGTTAATCGCCCAATTTTTCAACCTCCTCTGAATAAACAAAATTAACTTTTCTTTTGGTGAAATAGTGACCCACCAGTTAACTTAGGTGAATAGTAACATAAAAAGTGAAAGAGGGATTACAAATTTTGTAATCATGAAACGTTGAGAAACTGAATGATTAAAATGTGTCAACCTGCACAAGTCTGAACGTCATTGTCGTCATTATTCACGGCCGACCAACACTCTCCCAGTTCCTCGCCTCCTTTCTCCAGCATTAAAGGGCAGCTCTATCTTCTTATGTTTTTAGTGATGTTTTTAGGTGAGTTTTTTTGACAATATTTTTGGGTGTTTCAAATTCTAAATGAGAAGCTAGCCCTCACTCATGTGTAAACGATTACCCTTCTACCTAAGACGATCGTTACTCACTCCGTAACAGCTACACAGTGGACAAAATTTTGAACTATCTTCACCTTTATTCACTCATCCAATACAAATTCACAATGTCTCATTACGGAAACTCGCTCAGCTACTCGGAAAGCAGCTTTATCTGGAGAAATAACATCCCTCACAACAGCGCCGCATGAAAACTCAAACCCCAGAAAGGGGAATATATCTGAACCGTTCATAAAACGACAGCAAACACCACCAAAATTCTCTCGTGTAAAATCATTCGTTCAAAAGCCTAAGCCGCTCACAATGACTACAAAAACTCCGACAGAGAAACAGTATGACGTCAACGAAAGCATCGCTACTCCCAAAACATCACCAGTGCAAACCGAGAGAGAATCGACGGAGAGGTGCCCAACAGAGAGTCGAGCAGCAGAGTCGCCCGTCTTTGACGAAAATCTCCCAAGCACTGCTTGTACCTCATCACTGGCGGGAGCTGCCACAGCACCACCGCCAGTTCCTTCGTCTCGTCCCAACGATTGCGTCATGGCGACATCTCCCCTGTCCTGCGTCACTGAGAAAGCTCAAAATTGTTCACCAACGACGACGACACCAACACCAACGTCAACGTTGGAGTGCGATAAAATTTTCGATGTGAGCGACCAGTCAGAGAGTAAATGGGGTAATTTAAATTATAATTTTAATGATAAATTGTGTGTAGACATTTCAGGCGGTGGAGTTAGGTTTGAAATGCATGCGCGGCAGCTGACACTGGCAGTAAAGTACCTCAGAGCGTAAACTGCGAGGATAACTTAAAATTTTCAGTGGAGAACAATACAAACAGACCTGTTACCGCTTTTGATGGGTACTTACATCCTTTCCAAATGACTAGTTCCCAAACTATTCACGAAATAAATAACATGCTGTCTCAGCTGCATTTCTCAATAAAGCTTTGAGAAAAAATTGTCCCCCAAGCCCAACGTCGATTTTTCCCACTGCATCAAATACTCAAATGATTACATAACAGCTTTTTGCTTTAAATTATTGTATCAGCGCTCATGATTGTACGCCGGTGGTAGCTGCGAGTAACCATCCTTATGCGAAATCCCCTCTAGACACTTTTCTCGTTGGAGACAATAGTCTCACAAAAATCAACAGAGATGACATTGATAGCGCATGCAGGATTCAGACCATAACTTCGGAACTTCGAAATGATCTCTATGACGTGATTAAACGCGCACCTCCTTTCAGGAACTATGTAATTATTTCAAAGGTTTTAGCCTCTCGTCCCATAATCTTACTAAGTTAAAAAAATCTGATGATGACAAAGAATTTTTTCTCATATTCATGTGGTGAGCGCCTGCAGTGGTCAGCAATTGTACATGACATCGAGCCTGTGCAGAAAAATCGGTCTTAAACTGATTCCGCTGCGAGAAAATGTAAAAACCGTTCCTGTAATGAAGCTTACAAGAATGTCCGCACTTGGCCTGTTACGCAAGAAAACACGCATCATTTTCTTCAACAAATTACTCTAAGATCACCTTTGAGACTAACTTCACATTTTATCGCCTGTGTCAGAAACTCCCATGACCTGAATGAAGAAATTGAACACTCTAATGATTATGCAAAACAGCAGAATGAGTTGAATGATTGTTCTAAGTTGACCGCCTTTCCACGTGAAACCTCCAGCAGCATTAACCGATGTTTGCCTTCATCTAACAAACCCTCTCCTCCCCTCTCCTCCCGATGTTTGCCCTCATATAACAAGCCCTCTCCTCCCTCTGCCACAAACAATTGCAGAGTGCCTACAAAAAACAGTTTTTCATTGCTATCCGATGCTGATATAGCAGATGAAAAGCCCCTCATAGACACGAGTATAAATCAACATCCAATCACATACTCGAAAGCAGTGAAATTAACAGGAAGAGAGAAATCGCTGCGAAATTGCAGTCGACAATCGATGGAAAATCCACTACCCAACTGCATGCACAATCATCACCAGTCATCACTTGACGATGTAAAAAGTACCAAAAAACGTCTCCAGCCCAATTGTGAACGCATGAATTCCACAATGGATGAATTGAAACGATCATGGAAAATAGAGCTGATTCCCACCAAACCCGATGGACACTGCCTCCTCCCTGCAGTAGCTTATCTACTTACAAAACAACCAGCATCAAAATGGAATTAAATATCTTGAATGGCTGCAATCAAAACAGAGAGTAAAGCAAACAACAGCAAATACGCTAAGTTTGTTGACAACAACAGTGGAGACATGCAAAACCTCATGGATAATTACATTGACGACAAACATTTTGATCAAGCTGCTGTAGAACTTATACCACTTATCATTTCAAATGTGACATGCCAAAAACTTCTCGTCCTGGATAAACAGGATCATTGTGTTTTGAAAATATCAGTCGATCCCTTTTCAGAGTTGTCAAATAATAACCCTCCACTACTGCTCCATCGTAAAAACGATCACTACAGTGCTCTTGTCGCACAAGGCAAAAATCAGACCGGGGTTTCCTCATCTTGACAGACTGCCGCTGCCCAGCCAAATAGTAGACTTTCTTACATAGCAGATGCTAGGCCAAACACCCTGGGCAACGTAGACAAAATCAATAAATCCCCTGAACGATCCCATCGAGATAGTAACTTTGCTACGCTTAAAAAGAGTGCAAATATAGGTGAAATCAAAATCAAGCATATAAATGCTCGAAGCCTGAATGGCAAATTGGATGAAATCAGAGTAATGTTGGTCACTGAAGAAATTGACATTTTGTGTGTTTCAGAAACATGGTTTGATTCACGAACCCAAAGTTCATTTTTTAACATTCCTGATTACGTGTTGTACCGCTACGATGGCGCTAAAACCAGCCGAGGTAGTGGATCTTGTATTTTTGTGAAAGAAATGTACCCAACATCTTTACTTCTAGCGAATAAAGTTTGCGAAGGCATTGAAATGGTTTGGTTAGAAGTGCAAATAAATAAACACAAATCAATAATCATTGGCAGCCTTTACCGGAACCTATCGTCTCCCCTAAATCTAACACTAGATTTCATCGAGGAAACCTTCAAAGAAATCCTTCAGGCAGAAAAGTCATTCTTTGCTTGTGGAGATTTTAATGTTGACCTAACGGACAAAAACAATCAGCTAAGCAAACTATTGTATAAACTAAGCCTATTACAAATGGTCAAAAAACCGACTCGCATCAATAAAGTCTCTGCAACACTCCTCGATCTAGCAATCACAAATAATCCCACCACAATACTTAGTACAGTAATATCACATTCTATTTCCGATCACCACTCTATAGAATTTGAAATTAATATTGCAAAGGAAAGACAAAAATACCGCTTAATGACTTATCGCTAGAAAAGGCACTATTCAGCAGAACTATTTCAAGAAAAACTACTCGATAGGTCCACCGAATTCCAGAAAATGATGCAATCTGACGATGTTGACATTCAAGTGTCCATCTTCAACGAGAACTTTATAGCAGCTCTCGATGAAAGTTCACCTTACGTCATCAAAAAAACAAAGCCAAAACGGACTGTTTGGATTACTGACGAAATTAAAGATATGAGCAAAATAAAGAAAGCTAACTTGCGAGAGTACAAAAACAATAGATCAAACAGTACCTTATACAAGAGATATAGAGAACATGAAAAAATTCTTCGAGAGAAAATCACTGAAGCGAAACAAACTCACTTCCACCAGGAACTGATAACGGCTAAAAATAACCCGAATCGAACTTGGGAAATCATTTGTGAGGTAACCCCATATAAAAATTTAGACCGTATAAGTAATTTTGAAAATCCCTTGGCAGCAGCGACGGATTTCAACACATTCTTTTCAAAAGTAAAGGCTCAAGTTTTCAGTGAGGTGTGCACCAATCCAGATAAAACGACAGTTGAAAATTCATGCCCCACTGAACCCTCGAGGACTGATGTCAAGTGGAGACCACGCCCTGTCGATTTACCGGAGTTACGAAATATCTTATACGCACTAAAAAACACAAAGGCAGTTGGAGATGATGATACCAGTCTTCAAAGACAGTTTCGCTGTTACAGCACAATGGATTCGTCTGATAATTAATACATCAATAGTAACCAACACGTTTCCAAACCAATGGAATCACTCCATTATTATACCGTTGCATAAAAGTGGTGACCTAAATACAGCATCAAACTACAGGCCCATCAGTCTTTTGCCTGTCATGTCCAAACTATTGGAGAAAGTGGTGACAAATCAACTGTCATTTCACCTGGGCGAGTCAAATCTACTCCTCCAAAATCAATACGCCTATGGAAGAAATACTAGCACTCAAGACGCTCTGCTCAATATCTCTGAAAAAATATACAGGGACATCGATCAAAAGAATGTAACACTCTTGCTGCTACTCGATCTCTCTAAGGCTTTCGATAGCGTCGAACATGATAGACTTCTACGTTAAAAACTGAACTTGGGAGTAAACACGCAATGGTTTGAAAGTTACTTGTCAAATCGATCTCATGCAGTCCGCATAGAAAACAAATTGTCCCCATTCATTCAAAACAATTTTGGTGTTCCCCAAGGATCCATTCTTGGTCCGCTACTGTTTTCTATTTTCATTAACGATTTCCCTCCAATGCCTTCTAACACACGGATCTCAATGTATGCAGATGATGTTCAAATTGCAATAACAAGTTCTGTATCGGAAATACCACAAACGCAAATTAAAGCCAAAACTTTACTGACTAGCCTGAAATCATGGTACGACCGAAATGGTCTCAAATTAAATGCTAATAAAACACAATGCGTTATTTTTGGATCCGAAGATGCAATTAAAAAACTTCAGATCTTACTCTTGCAGTTGGAAATGATAAAATTAATGCATCAGAACAAGTTAAAAATTCAGGTATCTGGTTCGATAGAAACATGTCCTTCAAATCTCATGTTGAGAATACTTGCAACAAAATTTACGGAACTTTAATGTTTTTTCATCGCATAAAGAGTATGCTAGACGAAAAATCCAGATTATTAGCGATTCAATCGTTGGTGTTATCGCGCATTGACTACTGCAACCTAGTATGGGGAGACCTACCTCAATACCTTCAAAGGGACTTACAAAAGTGCTTGAACTTTGCGGCCAAGCTGGTATGCAACGGTAATTTCAAAAGAAGTGATCACGTTACCCCTCTCCTCAATAAACTCGGCTGGGTTCCTATCCAAGAAAGGCTACTCATGCAGAAGGCCCAAAACGTATTCTCCTCGCTATATCTTCCTCAGAGCAATGCTGAGAGAGTGCGTTTCCATCCACCCACTGTAACCAATCAAAAACCGAACATAAACAATAATGTCTTAGTCAACTATCGTTCATCTCACTTAGGGCAGAAGGCTCTGTCCACATCAGGCGCCTTACTGTGGAACAAACTTCCCCTGATATTAAAATCCCTCAAAGACCGAAAGAATTTAAAGTCAAAATAACTCGTCATCTTGTGTCTCAAAAATAATTCTTAGTTGCAGAACATACTGCATAAGTATTGACGAATCTCATTTGCCTGTTATCTCCATCGGTGAACAATCTCCCTCGCTCATTGTTTTATAATTCAAGACATCACACAACAGTTTTGAAGTATGCGTAGGTATCATGATTTGATCGCCTATACGCTGCCATTGGCAAACATGCTTACTTGTATATGTGTGTACGTTTATAGGTGTATGTGCGCATATGGGTGTGCATATGTGCACGTACACCTGAGTGCACTAGAGTAAATAAACCAGTCGGAGGTTGCATTTTATGTCATTCCTCTCCGTTTCTGTGCAAACATCAAACTAGACCGTATTGGTACCTATGTGTGTGTGTGTGTGTTTATCAATTGCAGACATTCTGCACCACATTACAAAGATAATATGATGTTTTTTCTAAGATGAAATTGTAAAGCATCCATGTAAACAACAATAAATTCGTTGTGTGATCATCCATTTATACTGCAGTAATATGCTTATAATGCTTATAGTTATTTGCTTATAATAATGTAATACCTATGTATGTTTATCAATTGCCGACAATTTGCGCCATATTTCAAAGAAAATGTGATTTTTTTCTAATGTGAAACCCTTATAGGACGTTAATGTTTTCTTTCTTCTTCACGTCCCACAATCGTTTTCATGTTTCTGACTTAGGTAGAATGTTTTGTGCCACTATTTTTAGTACGGAAATTTTATAAAATTCATGCCATAATAAAAGATATTTATTAATAATATAAATAATAATATGCTGGTTGGAATGCTGGTTTATACTGACTAGTTTACGCTGATATTTGCGCACATGCTCACTTATCTATATGTGTACGTGTGCACGCTATGCGTATGACACTTTATAGAATGCGTATGTATTGTAATTGCCTCGATGCATAGAAATGCATTTGTGTATGCTTACGAGTTTGGTGTAAGTAAGTGCGTGGGTATGTGTGTGCATGTGTATGTGTATATATATACATGTATATGTGCACATATGTGTGTACTAGACTGACAACTAGCATTTTACTAGAGATAATGGTCTTTTTTCTGTTCACTCTCAACTTGTAACATTACCTAATCGTCATCTCTTTACTAGAGATAACTATTACAACTATTCATTTGTTGTGCGATCATCCATTTATATTTAAATAAAATGCTTATTAACTAACGACCGTTATGTTAAAATTGTTAAATTAGAAATACAATACTTATAATCTTCTTGGGCCTCATGCTTGTGTGTACATATATATATGTATATATATATATATATGTATATATATGTATATATATATATATATATGTATATATATGTATATATATATATGTATATAGATATATAATTATATATTTTTTTCATGCTTCCTTAAAATGACACTTTTGAACGTTGGCCGAAACAAGCGATTCATATATTATTTCCTGGCGTCAAGAATTGTGAAGTTTTATGTCATGTACACGTAAACTGTCAAAAGTGTTTTTACCCCACAATGAAAATGCATCGTCCATTAAATTGTGTTATCTCTTATAATTATCATTACATGCATTATCAAATATAGATCAAGCAAGATTAGAAACACACTGCCCTCAATCATTTCTTTTCGACTAGTGACATTGGTATTACAAGACTCATGTGTGTGTATGATCCAAGTCTATTAACCTTAATATATTTAAAAACCAATGATTGTAATTTTGTACAAACTCCATTGGAAAAAAAGTGCTTTTTCTTTTCTTTGTGGCTCATGTCTTGTTCTTCATTTCATTGTTGAAAAACTCCCTGGCAAAGCAGTGTAAAGTTGCTCTAAATAAGAAAGTTGGCGTGTTAGACTTTTATTTGAAGGCTACCAATAAGATTGTCCTGGTCGAACAACAAAAACATTTCTCATAAATTTTTCGTTCTTGAGAAATAAATCATCAGCCAATGTTCCGGTTTTGATGACCATTTTAAATTTGGTGCTGAATAGCAACGGCCTATTATGCGTTTAAGGCAAGTTAAATTCAGACTATGATTTTCATTACTTGTTGCCAAGTACTAGTGACTTGACAAGGTTGATAATCTTGGACTTGCATACTCGGTTATTCCATGCGGGGATTTATACTGTGAAGAAAAAGGTTCTGGACACCTAGTTTATTTACAACATTTCGAAAAGTACTGACAACCTGCTTCGCATGTAAAAGGCTGAATGCCAGAGCTATAAAGCTTAATCAGAGTAGTTACAGAGACTTCCGCATTTCACCTCCAAAGTCGGTGTTCTCCTACGTATTTCTAGATTATATGGGTCCATGGGTAGTGAAAATACAAAATCGCACCCAGAAAGTTTGGATACTGATAATAGTCTGTCTATGGAGCCGAGCCGTCAGCCTCCAAGTTTTTACTAGGGCGGATGTAACTGAATTTTTGAGGGGCCTTCAACTGCACATTTACCAGCATGAAATGTTCACTAAATGCTTCTCTGATCTGGGGAGTCAGATAGTTGCGGGTACTAATATTTTGAAGGCCTTCCTTGACGATTTTGAGACGAAAGAGTTTCTTGAGACCCATGGCATAAAGTCGGTAGACTTTCACACATATCATAAAGGGAAAAGTGCTTTGGGCTCTTTAGTAGAGACCTTGGTTAAGCAAACGAAAAGGTTAATGCGTCACTCTGTGAGGAAATTAATATTAGATATTTTTGAGTTTCAATTTATCATCGCTAAAACCACTCGCCTCATTAACAGGCGTCCTGTTGCCTTCATGGACGCATTGAGAGATCCTAGCCCAGAAGCTCCTCCTGCCGTAACTCCGGAAATGCTCATGAGAGGTAGAGAGTAGGTTTCTTTGTCTGTGCTACCAGGTTTGCAGGCGGAGGATCTCGACGATCCTGACAACGGGACTTCGAACTTCATTTCAAAAGTCTATTTAAATCTGAAAAAGGCTCTAGAGCGTTTAACAGACTTTTACAATGATGAATTCGCTACCTTAATTGAACAATCCACTAACGAACCTAACAGGTTTAAGAAAAGGCTGCACCGCTGTTTGCAGGCTGGAGACGTCCTTTAAGCAGACGTCTTACCCCCTCGTAGTAATCAGATCTGTTCAACAGAACGACCTAGGGGAGGTGACTGCTACAAAGGTATTCAAAGGTTCTACGCGTGAAATTGTACATAGGCCCGCTAGCTCTCTCATCCTTCTAATACCTTTTTCTTTCCGTGCTTCCCAATTTGCCGACTCTGCACAGGGTGATATTATTGCGCCTGAGGGTGGAGACACAAATTCATTTTCTCATGCTTTTAATTCTACTGGTCGTATTCCGAGAAGTGCTGCCATTAAGTGTTCTGAACGGCTGCGCAGCATGTTACGGAGCGACCAGGCTTAGATTAAGGATTAAGTTTAAGTTTATAGTTAAAAGTTTAAAGTTTTGAGTTTAAAGTTAAAAGTTTGTTGATAAAAGTTTACGTTCAAATAAAATATATTGAAACTTTATGCTTAAGCTTGTTGTTCACGTTTAAGAAAAAATTGCGTTGTATTCCATAAAAAGCAATCCCCCGCCGGGAGTAAAGAAAACAAAAATAATCTCAAAATGTAGAAGCTCATTCACTGGTAGGCTGCTTTAGTCACGTGAATTTTCCATTTTACTTCTGTTACGACTGAACGCTGGTAGAACAATCCATCTTGTAAATCTCACACAAGCCCTACCAGCAGAACACCTTTCACCGAGCAGCTGCCTCGTGCCTCAACTCGTTGCCCCTACTTTCATCGTTACTTCAACGCGTTTCCCCGGGCCATTTCCGACCGCTCTCCTTTGGCTACGATGAGCGTAAGCTTTGTTCGTCGGAATTCGTCATAACTTCGTGGGGGAAACCATGAGGGGCTAAATCACTCCTCACCGCACTGCACTGCCTCGCCTTCCTCTTCTCGGCACCTATGACTGGGGGAATCCGTGCCTGGACGGGAGTTTTCGCGTCTCCTCTGCGTCGTCAACGGAACTCCCTACTTGATGGCAGCGGAGGTTGGTGTACGTAGACTTGGCGCATGTCTACCAGTGATTTAGCTGCCATTGAGCTTCTATAAGATCCGCTCCTGTAAATTCACTTGATGAAATAACTCTATAACAATAACTCTATAACCATAACTGTATAACCATAACTTACTATGAACTATAACTGTATAATGACAACTTACTATGAACTATAACTGTATAACTATACCTTACTATGAACTATAACTCTATAACTATAACTTACCTTGAACTATAACTGTATAACTATAACTCACCTTGAACTATAACTGTATAACTATAACTATAACTTACCTTGAACCATAACCATAGAACTATGATATTAACTTATCACTAGAACTATTACATAACTTTATAACTGTTTACCTACAGCGATCTCAATAACGGAATAATTCCGTTGATATGGAATTCATGTATTTTTCTATTTTCACCAGGGTACGACTAACTGAAGTGGCCCGAGAAGATCGCGCCCATTGATCTCCTCCACTTGGTTGCCGTATGCAGCGTCGTCCAAATTTACCGAGCTGCTGGCAATATCTAAGTAATTCACCTAATTATTCGCCTCTGAACTGTAACTTTACGCGAATAAATTCTCCCGGCTATCAAGGTTTATTTTCTCCACTTCGCCTAGTTTTTCGTATCCGTAGCTACAACAGGAATGCTGTCATTCGCTCCAGTTTCCTAATGATATTGTACTACTCAGGTTTATTAAACTATCTGTTCGTGATAAAATAATTATTATTCACTGACCTATAAACGAAACAAGTACTTAGATAGTGGATACTGCAGCAGAATATAAAAGTTAATCTGCTTAAATCGTTATAATAAATTATTACACCGAACGCTGGTGTTTGGAAAATTAGACACGCCATCTCAGAATTCATAGGAAATTATAATAAGTCTATAAATATAATGTTTGACTTGCTATACTACATTCATTGCCTTTCGCACTATATAAGATATATTTATTTATACAAAAATTTTACGAAGTATCTTACTGATTGATGTTTGCCAAATTTAACGCTCCACCTAGGTACTCTTGGTATTTTGTGAGTATTGAGCAACCAATAATCACTTAACAAAATATTTAAGTATTGAAGGATTCGCACCGCGGACACCGAGAAAACGCTCGAAAAAACTTATGTACAGAAACGGTGTTTCAAGTGTTGATGCTAGCAGGATTCTCGTGAGCAATCTCGACTTCATGCTTTAGGCTTGTGACACGATTGACAGAAACGTAAACATATGCAAAAAAAATATATTTTTCCTTGTATTCGTTACATCAATTTTCCATTTATACCTCACAAAGTGGTGGAAATGATCTCTTCTATGAATTTTAATATAATGCAATGCGTTAATACGTCCATAAAATATTAGATGTATATTACATTATATATAATATAAGATTTTCTTATCATTATATATTACAATAATGTGAAGTTATATTTCAATTTTCTATTCGAATAATTGTAGGTCCTAATGAAAATACTTATAAAATCTTGAACGTGCTGTATTTGACCAATATATTGAATGATTTTGAGCATTCGGCTGAACTTGGTGAATGTTAGTTAATAGGTTTCGCTTGCGTTTCACTCCGCCGCCTTTTAGAAGTCTACCTCTTCCTCGCGATTCTCCATTTTGCCGTCTGGAGACTGAAGTTGGCTGGCACACAATTTTCCATCTCAGAGAACCGTTTCGCAAAAATAAAGATGTGCCTGCGGTCCGTAAAAATGGTTCAAGTTGTGCAGCATTTTTGACATTACGCATTCTCGAAGAAAAACTTCTAAAGCAGAGTCAACTTCTTGAGTCTCATATTTTAAGATTAAGAATTTTAAATATTCTACGGTGTTGTCAACTTTTTCTACAAGCATTGGGTTGTTAGTAGTCGTCGCATCGACCTCTAATTTCGAAGTAGTTGCTTCTTCCTCAGATGGAGTATTACAAGTGGAGTCCAGTACGTTGATAGAGCTGTTCTCAGGAACATCGAGTGGTTGCTTTAAACCTTGGAAGAACTCAAGATCAGGGATCTCCTTATCACCATAAACAACCCTTGTCAAAGCTCTCTTGTCTTCAGCATAGAAACCAAGGCTCTGTGGTAGACGATCTGCACTAAACTGAGAACAACCAATTTTATGTTTGCTGATCGCACCAGTATCTCCAGAGGGACAGGTGCGCCAGCCGATAGCTAGGTCGTAACTGTACGACACATCCCGATCACTTTCATATACAACGTTGAACATAGTGCCTCCCTCGTGAGTTATGGAATCCATACTTATCTGACTTGCAGTTTTAGACGAACTGTTCCTCTTTACGACAACATCAAGAAAGCGAATGTGAAGATAGCTGCTGTAAATCTCAGCCATGACAATCAACAGGTGAGATGCATTTCGGACTTTGTTCCTGCAATAATAGACATCATTTACACATGCTGCGTACTGAATTACGTATATAACTACATAAATAATAATTCGTATGAACTTTCAAGAAATTATTCTGAATGTACATGTATTATTTTACCTTCGTAGTACAATGTCCTTGATCACCATCATCAAACTTTCGCAGATGTTGTTGGTGTTGTGTCCACGCAATAGGCACCCTGCTCGCCATGGCAA
The DNA here is from genome assembly GCA_030386875.1 of Morinoia aosen. Taxonomy (NCBI): domain Eukaryota; kingdom Metazoa; phylum Arthropoda; class Malacostraca; order Amphipoda; family Talitridae; genus Morinoia; species Morinoia aosen. The sequence continues at coordinate 39,445,837 of CM059573.1, read as the reverse complement.
GCTCCAGCACTCTCTTCTTTCAACTGCTGCTCGGAAATACCTTTAAAAAGATATTAATTGTCAAAAAAATTCATTAAAAACATATCAAAGTATAGACATATATAAATAATAGTAATAGCTCTATACTCATATAAAACACTCTCTTACTCTGTGCATTTGGGATGTCTGCGTGAGAGGTCTGAACTGGGAAACTCATTCCAAGTTTTGTCAAAAGCTTCTTTTGACTCGGAGTAAACCAGTTTATTCAGAATGAGTATCAAAGGTTTTCTCTGATCCAATTTAACATCGTGCTTGGTGAGCCAAAGCAAGCGCCATGCAGCTTGAAGGACATGGAACACGCAGAGAAACAGCTTCGCATTTGGCCATACTTCACTTAATGCTCCTCTCTCTGCTTCACTGTCATCCGTAACTATGCACTGAGGTTGGCGTCTACCAAAAAATCCTGACGCTCCTAATTCTTCTTGCAGCAGTCGAAAACCTGCAATCAAAATAGTTAATGTTTATCAGCACATGTGTATTATTGTGTAATAGTGCATGTCGTTGACAAGAAACCGTTATAAAGAGCTTTACATTTCTTGTGAGGTTTTTTGGAGATTTGACTTTATATATAATTGTAAACTAACATCTTAACTTTACTTTATATGCATATAGTTACAAAGAAAGTTTAATTTAGTATGTAAAATAAGTTTACTAAAATGTTACAATATTTAATTCCTCTAATGCTTCAATGTATTTATCGGGACTTTGTTGTATACTGTATTGTGTATCAGGCAAGCAGTCATAAAATTGCAAAATTATCAAAGTCTTTTACAGAATTTAAGTTCTTTAATATGTATTTTTAGGCAATTAGTATTTTAGACAGTACTTTCATCATATTATCAAAGGTTCAGTTTAAATACATTTTTAACAATTAATTTTATCAAAAAATGAAACGAAAAATACCAAAAATGTTAGTATCGTAATTTTTGTCCCATTATTTATATGCTTTTTAGATGTCTAAAGGGAAGGAAATCATATATGTTAGCAATACTATTTAAAGTTTAAAGTAATTAGTTTCTATTTTATTTATATTTTTATATCTGAATTAACATGGTTCAGAAAACGATCATCGAAATATGCCAACGTATAGTTATAAATATGTAAATATAGAATTTTTGGTTTCTATTTCGTTATAGAGTCTCTTTGTTTGCCAGCAACATCAATAACAATAAGTTTATTACCTTTAATATAATCCTCTTTAGTTTGTGTGGAGGTAATAATTACTTCTAAAGGTAAACCTCCAGCAGGACTTGCGCAAACAAAGATTGTCAATGAGCAATTTGTTTGATCGACATGACTCGTAGTATCGACAAACATAACTTCACTCGATGGTTTCATTTCTTTGTGAACTCGTAACATAAAGTCGGTAACAAGTACAACAACAATACCCTTCTCGTTTTGTTCGCACGCAATTTTTTGCTGTGGCATACGTTTCTGAACGTTTCGAATGGCCTCCACAACAGAAATGTTATCATAACCGCCGTGATGTGCTTCCATCCAACGAGCACGGAGGTTCTGCACAGTACTGAGGGTTGGGTTGACGCGTCTGCCAGCTATGAGCGTGATGTCGTCTTGTAGCTCGTACTTCAGCTGGTAATGTCGCAGAGCAGAAGCTGCGTACATACCTGTTGAGACATTTAGCGCTTTTTAAATTTTTATGAACACACACCCACTCACATATTTATATATGTAAATATTAGGGTGCCCCAAAAAACGAAATGAATCGAACACACTCCAGCCCTGTTGCCCTTCTTTCCTCTCGAGACCAGTTGAAATAGGAAAAATTTTAGCTTCCTATCTCGTCTTTTACTGGTCACGCATTTCATTCAGTTTTCTGCTGGGCGTCAGGTTGTGCAGCGGTCACTGGCATAGCGTGCAGCGGTCAATGTTGCAAGGGCATTAGGTGAGCTCTTTTTACACTAAAAAATATTTCTCTTGTTTCATGAACTTATTTCTTAGCTTACTGTTTTTATGCACCTTGTGCAAAGTGCATGGATTCCGCGTTCCCTCAACTCCATACTAAATGGTGCTTTCATCCTTCCTCTCTTTGAACATTTTTGTCGTGGTAAAGTGTGGCTAAAACTTTCTTATATGATAATAATAATAATAATGCTTCCCTAGGTAAACTGAGCTCGCGTATCGTGTATATTTGTGAATCAGACTTCTGTCACGATTTTCAAATTTTCGTTAGCTCGTTTACTCGTTGCTTTTTCACCGGACTTATTGCGAAAATTTAGCTTTCACTCATCTCATGGTGCCTTATGGGGTGAGTAGAGGTGTGAGTGCTGCCTTGTGGTGTCATTCACCCCGCAAGGCACCACTCACCCCTCTACAGCGAGGCACCACTCATCCCGCTACAGTAAAAACTACAGCAAATACACTTTATTTTCTGAAGTAAATTAGAAGTCGATGCATCAGTTACATTAGTGATAAAAATTTAGCTGTCCTGAGACGCAAAATAGTTTGCCCTATGATTGAGAAGGGGAATTTGATAGAGTTTATATTTATTTCCTAGCAATGGTACTTTATAAAAGTTTCAAATATCAAACTTCTGCAGCCATTAGTTGTCGGTCTGTATGCAATGAAAGAAAAAGCCAGAATTTTATTATTTGGCCGAAATTCAGGTTGAATCGAATCTCACAGGAACTATCAAAAACGTTCGTTTTGCGCGACCATGAAATATTGCCCATTTTACATGAAAATTTTGTGGAAATATTTTCATTTTACAAGGAACCAGAGCAGAAAGTGTTGGATTTGATGTCATTACTTTGAAATAATTTCTTCCTATATACGCTTGGGATACCTTAGTATATATTTTACATATATATATACATAAATATATATACATATATATAATTGTTAGTAAGACCTTAGCATGAAATAGTCATGTTTTGGTCGCCTGAAAAATTGGGGGTTAAAATCAACGCTCTTTCTGATGTACATGAAGAATAACTGCGTAAAAGTTATATTGCCAATATTACAACAATCAGTATATATGCAACAGGTACAGTGTCGTTTATTGTTACATAGTTAGACATAAATTGTATGAATATTTGTACACGCTTACAAGAGGTAAGATTATGTACGGTATTAACATGATCAGAAGGTGAACTATAGATGAAGTACTGCTTTTACTATCAGTGCCACTATATGTGAGTATGTAATTATGGAAAATTCACGTAACTAAGCTATAGTAGAATTTAAAAATATGCTTTGAAAGTGTCGTTTGAATACTAGAAACTTGAATAATGACTATTAAATTTAACTTTTACTGTAATTACCTTGCTCAAAATACGAATAGAACTCTTCTGTTGTTGCTGTGCTACGCTTCAGTTCACTCAGCAACGCCGCCGACGACGTCGAGTGGTTGTGGTAGCCTTTGACAGTGATGCGACTGGGATATTCATGCTCCGAGTTAGCAGCGCCAGCGATCACAGCGCTCAGAGTTACAAGGCTGCTGAGGAGTAACGGTATATATGTCACAAGGGCAAATAGAACGCAAGGTATTTGTGGTCAAATTATTCTATACATCACACCATCAAAATTTCATTCACTAATGTTAATACACGGAACCATAACACGTATGCCTGTTCACTTACTTGGTATTAGTTACTTTCGCTCCAGTCTGTCTGAGATTGGCATGATGGCACTCATAATTTAAAACTTCGCTGCCGTTCGCTAGCTTATAAGAACACCTTGCGACAGTCCATCTTACAGGATTATATCTGAAAATACTTTTAACCACGATTTGAACTCTTGTCTGGTTTTATTCTCACATTCGAGAATCTGCTCATCACCGCCACCGGATTGAACACATTTAAATTCACCTGGCCAAGTAATATTTTGCTCATTACTGAGAGCCATGGTGCACGCACCCAAGACTGCGTCGCAGAAACTAATCTTAGCGCTAAATTGGAAACCACGCATAACAAAATCGTTACAGGTTTGGGACGTGTTTCATCATAGTTATGGTGCTGCGTTTCAATCACAATTAGTAAAATATTTCATAAATTTTTTGAATAAATAAATGTATCTTATACAGTGGGAAAGGTAATGAATGTAATATAGCAAGTCAAACATTATATATAGACTTATTATAACTTCCTAAGAATACCGAGATGGCGTGTCTAATTTTCCAAACACAAGCGTTCATTGTAATAATTTATTATAACGATTTAAGCAGATTAACTTTTATATTCTGCTGCAGTATCCACTATCTAAGTACTTGTACCGTTTATAGTTCAGTGATTATTAATTATTATATTACGAACAAATAGTTTAATAAACCTGAGTAGTACAATATCATTAAGAAATTGGCGCGAATGACAACCTTCCTGTTGCAGCTACGGAGGTGGAGGGAAAGGGGTGGGCGGCGTCAAAATCTGCGGGTTTGGAGTCTGTGCGTCCCGGATCTGTCACAGTCGTACCTTTACTTTCCAAAGTATCGATGACATTGGCCTAGCGCGGTGGGTTGCGTTGCTCCATACTTACCTTCTCAGAACAGAATGCGTCGTAAGGGTCCGGCACTTTCGTCACTGTCGTGCGGATTGATGCTACACCTAGGGAGAGCGTGTCGGGTATAATGTTCTCTTTACCTGGTCGATACGAGATTTCATACTCGAACTGAAACAGTATCACCGCCCAACGTGCTATGCATGGTACCGTCACTTTGTACTGGAAGAGATATCTTAGCGGCTGATGATCCGTGAGGATCGTGAACTTTCGACCGTAGACATACCTAGCAAAATGGCGGACATTTTCCCCAATGGACTGAACCTTTCTTTCTGTCGTGTTTTACCGGGTCTCTGCGGATGTGAATTTCTGTGAGTAGTATGCGATCGGATGATCCAGGCCATCCACTTCTTGAATCAGAACACCTCCTAGCGCCACGTCGCTAGCGTCCGTGTGCAGCCGAAATGGTTACTCGAAATCAGGGTAACGCAGCACTGGCGCTTCTGCGAGAGTCATTTTGAGGGAGTGGAATGAGGCCTGGTGTTCGTCTGTCCACATAAATTTGGCACACTTTTTGGTCAAGCCCGTTAAAAGGGCCACTCGCGCTAAGAAATTCGGTATGTGTCTTCGATGATAACCTGCCATTCCTAAGATTCTCCAGACATCTTTCGCTTTCTTAGGTGGCAACAACTCCCGAATGGCTTTGATTTTCTTAGGGTATACTTGAATCCCGTCCTTAAGGCCCGTTTACACCGGGGCAACGACAGGGGTGAGCAAGCGCTTGACGCGCGCTTGCTGCAGCGCTTGACGCCCACAACTGTTCACACTCATTTTTTGATACACGCGCGTGACGCGCGTCATCTAGACAGCTGTGAGGATGGATGCGAGTGAAGAAGAGCTGTGGGCAATTATTATAGTGTGTGCTGCTGTGAAGAGAAAAAAGGTAAGCATCTCAGCATTTGGGTTAAAAAATGGTTGCAGAGAAGAGACGAGAGGGGTTCATACACTCACATCTTCAGAGAACTTTCAACTGAAAATATATTGGCTTTTAAAAATTATACAAGACTGCATTCAAAATTTGCCTTGAGTTCAATTGTTATATATTGAAAGATGACTACTTGAAGGTTGGTGAAACAATCATTTTTCCATGTTGTTAATTAAATCCTTTCAAAACAATTCTATTGCTAAATCAATATGTGGTTTAAAAAATAACAGTCATATTTCCAGTTCATTTCAATGTGGCAAAACAAAACGAAAATTATAATGAATCAGAGAAAAATAGTATAAATTTTTGACACAAAGTTTCCATGAAAAAGCGAAGATACACGTAATTCCCAGTAATTGTATTGCAAAATGTACCTAACACACATAAGCTAAGGTGAAAAGATTATTTTAAATACATAAATAGCAAGAAATCTGTATAGGTAAATTAAGGTTTCTACTAGAGAGTGAGACCTAACAAATATGGTGTTGATATCCATAGTTCAAGCTGAAGCGTTAGAAAATAGACCTCCGCACAGTACCACGGCCAGCAGCCAACTGAGTGCAGCGCCTGTGTTGTATGAGGCAGGGCGGCGGTGAATCGCTAGCTGGGCAATCGCTCGGATGCCAGTCTGAAGCGCACGTAGCTGCTGCACAGAGGAGCGGTGAGGCACTTGACGCCCGTGTGACGCCCCTAGTGTAAACGGGCCTTTAGAGACAACGTGTCTTAAGTACTCAATTGATGGCTAGGCAAAACTGCACTTCTTCAGTGAAATTTTCAGTCCCAATTTCTGAATGAGAGCGAGAACCTCCTCCAAATGAGCGATGTGATCTTCAAACGTCTTAGAAAATACCACTACGTCGTCGATAAAAACGTAGCTCGTCTTTCTAATTACTGGTTCCAGCACTCGGTTGACTAAGCGCTGAAATGTAGCTGGAGCTGTGGTCAGGCCGAACTGCATCCGCTTGAAGCGATATTGAGCCGACGCCGTTGCAAATGCTGTTTTATCGCGGTCGGCCTCAGCGACAGGGAGCTGGCAGTACCCGGACTTCAAGTCAATGGCTGAACAGTAATGCGCACCGCCTAAAGACTCTAAAATTTTTTCTTATTCTGGGCATGGGATATTTATCTGCCCAGGTGATTGCATTAATTCGTCGGAAGTCGACACAAAATCTGTGACTGCCGTCCTTCTTTTTGCTAAGGAGCACAGGAGACGCCCACGCACTCACAGATGGCTCAATTACGTCTACTTTTGGCATACTCTGCACCTGTTCTTCGATGGCTGCACGTGTAGCCTGCGGCAGTGGCCATTGTTTCGTAGCAATCGGCGCCGCGTTTCTAGTGTCAATTCGGTGTGGGAGCAAATCGCACCTTCCTAAGTCTTTCTCGTGTTGGGAAATGGCTGCAGCATACTTACCGAGCAGCGCTAGGAAACTCTCTCGCTGCTGCGTGAGCAGATGTTCTAGGCTCGGAATTTCCGTCTCAGGTTGCTCGTCGGTGATTCCATACTCACCATCGTCGCTGCTCATCGTCGGTAGCACCGCAGCAATCTCACACTCTCGCATACATACCATTTTCCTTTTTCACACCAGACTGATAGATTCGCCGGCTTACTGACCTTCTTCGAATGCATACGAATGGCCGTTCGCGCGCACTCGACTACCATGTCCGCTTGTCATATCAAGCGTCATCTTGCCTGTGCGCCTGAGTAAATCTAGCCCTACTAACATATTTCCGGGAAAATTACCAACTTCAGCCACGACCACGTCGTGCACATAAACGTCACCTCCTATTTTATCCCTAACAAAATTCTGCCACGCACATCTATCTCGTCACCGTTCACGGTGCTTAATTTTATTGTTGTCGGCTTTATTCTAACCGTACCTAGTCCTGTCGATACGAACTTCTCTGACGTGTCCGGCCTAATTAAACAACACACCGAACCCGTATTCAGAAATGCCTCGCAATCATCATCATTTACTGTTAATTTTATTATCGGTTTGGCATCGTGCGTGTCGACAGGAGCTATTAGTTTTTTTCTGTATGGCGGGTTTTGTACGTTTCGCCACGGTCTCACATCATTATCAGCGTTAATTAGGCCTTCGCTGGGCTGCTGAGCTCGAGCCTTGTGGCTCGTCTAACTGTCCGGCCTGCCTAGCTTGACTCTGTACATTCCATTGCATTTTACAATGTCTAGCGATATGCCCTGCTAACCCGCAACTAAAACATTCTATTTGATTTCGACGTCCGTTCGGGGATAATGTGTTCCGCATGGAAGTTACCGCTTTGTTACGACACTCTCTAGATATATGGCCTGATTGGTCACACGACCAGCATCGTGGGGGCGGTCGAAACAGAGCGAGCTCGACTTCGTTTATGGTGCAGACAGGTATGCGCGGCTTCTCGTCTTCCAGCAAACTCTCACATCTCTGTGCCATTCTGATACAATCGGCGAGCTTCCTAGGCTCACTGGCTGCCATTTTCTTCTTAAATGCTGGGTCGAGGCCCTTAATAAAAACAGTTGTCAATAGCTCGTCACGGGCAGACTCGTCTTGGAGTTCTTTCATTACATGAGACAAAGATACCGCGCAGCTCTCTAATCGCCCAGCATCTATGGTAGCTCGAACCATTTTGACCACAAACAGTTCCGCGTATGCACCGGGTATCGAGATTCTCCTGAGAAAGTGTGCCTCAAGACTTTCGGTCAGCGTTCCTAAATCGCATACTTCAAGCTCTGGGTAGAGTCTAAAAAGCTCTCCGCGGTCTCTACGCATAAGTAGCGTATAACTTCTGCAGTTTGCGCTTCTGTTCATTTCTTTAGAGCGGCGCGTTTTTCACGTTTTTCAGAAATTTCAGTACGTTGGTCTTCCCACCGAATTTTTGTAGCATACCAAGCACCGACCCTATTGTTACGGATTGTGATGCTCCAACTTCTGGCAGCCCCATGTCGGCGGCAGTGTTACATGCCATGTTCGGCTTATCGTCACTTTTTGTCATCCGTGCTAGTCGAAACTCAGTTGTGAATTCAATCGTCATGTGTAATAATTTCAAGTGATATTATGTAATTCACTCCGCCTAGTTGTTGTAAATCGATGGCTTCTTTTATTCTGATACAAGAACTTCACGTTGCAATTATACTTCCACATACGGTTGACTCTCATCAGTAAAGATCATTAATTTCGCCTCAACCATAACAATTCTGCGTTAATTAGCTCACGTTAAATCGTTCCCTGCAATGTGCAATTCTACTTATCCCAACTTTTCACTCAATATATGCTCAATTCACCAAAAAACACTTTTTTGCTTCCGTTGGACACGAGAGAATCAATATTCTTATAAATTAATACCGTGTAGTTCTTTCCTACTCGTCATCAATAAACGTTGCTCTTACACACGAGCGCACCGCATTACGCATACCAAGAATAATACAGAAATTTCACTTTCCTTTGGCTCGCTCGAGTTCAATGGAATCGCTGTAGAGCTCATTCCTCCTCACCATTTATTGCCTTGTTCTACTGCTAACCTCCTAGACAAAGACGCTTCCTGCACATGGGCGCATTTACTGCTTCCTGACTGCACGAGATACGCACAAGATCTGTAAGAGGCCGACACCAAGCAAAAGAAAAGTTACTGATACGCGTTGTTCCAATTATCCTATAGAGAACACACACAAAAAGAAAATGAAATGATGATACTTAAAATTTTGGGTTCTTTTGAAGATGTAGCTGCGTTGTCGTTTCAGGTCCGGAGCTGCTTCAACCTTCTTTCTTCCGCCTTTATCTACGTTCTCTAACTCGCAAAAATAAACTCAAATCCCACTGCAACGCCACCAGTGTATGATCTCTCTCAAGTGGACGGACTTGTATTTTCTTTAGGAGTTTTTTCTTTCCTTTCTGATTTAATCTCACTGCAGAGGTTTTACGTTAATAGTGAATAGATGATTTTAAAAACGTATAGTTAGTAACTGCCCCCAGAGGCACACGGCCTCGAATTATTAATTTAATTATTTATTTAACTCTGCGTGAACGATACGGTAGCGGGACCGATTTCCAAGGCGCTTGTTTCAGTTTAAGGCGAGGTCGTAAGAGAGGGAGAGTAATAATGAGACCTGTAGATTTTGGATTTTACTGGGTGAAAGCAAATACTGGACGGTGGAGCACACGCCAGCGAGGACTTTCTGACCGACACAACTCAAAATGATCCTCGAAAATCACACTTCCGCTCTGACAACACTATAAACCGTCCTCTATGACCGCTCGATTTGACAACGCAAATCAGACGACTGTGTGCATACAGTCAAGCGCGACCCATGGCCGAAAACCCGGAAGAATGTCTCAGCCCACAATCAAGGACGACCCAGGATATTTGAACAATCGATTTGAACAAGGATATTTGAACAACCGATTCTCGCACGGGACGACTACAAAAACAAACAAAAAACAATAAGAGTACCGCTCGACACTGAGTCTAATAAAGTTACTTAACAATCTCGCTCGGGATTGACGGAGTAACACCAAGTTCCCTGACCGAGGTCCGATGCGTCCCACCTCTAAGAGTCTGACCGCTCTCTATCGCAGCCTGACACTCAGTGACTCCACTGAACACTTACATAAGAATAACTGCAAAACTACAGTGGGCCGCAAGTCCGCTCTAGACAAACGTACTCACGCACGCCAACCAATCAGCTTCTAGCAGCCATGACTCGCAGCTGACGTCATTGTTGGCAAGGCTTTCAATTGGCTGCGTATCTAGGCTTTACTATGATACTCGTTAGGATTGGAACTCAAGTTTTTATTCAAAAGTTAAGAAACATTTCTTGGCGTAATAAGGATAGTGAAAGCCAAAGTAGCACATTTCGATTACATTGATAACACTTTTTTATATTGTCATTCACTATACATAAACGTGAATGTGCATTCATGAACATATTTACAATTTATATTTATAAACTAAGGCGCATTTAAATTAGCCTCAGGTTCTAAATGTGATAAAACGTCGGTGCCGTACATTAAGTTTTTCGGAAAGAGTTCATCAACATTTTGAACCATTAAATACCAGATTCTTATATGAGTCGAAACAATACGATAATGAAGAAATTAAGATGTTTGAGTGATAAAAAAAACTGCTGAAAATAGGTATCACACTTTTCCACTACGCATTTTTTAAGCGTACGTAAGGAGCCATTTCTGCTGCAATCTTCGTTACACCTCTGTCAAAGGCTCACAGCCGACTAACGACTTCAGATTCAAACTAGAGACACGTAACAATTTACCGGCTCCGTCATTGGCCAATTGGCCCCTACGTCATTGTCGACAGGGCTGAAACTCACTTAGTGATAAGTTGAGGATCTTCTAGTATATGATCTGTGGTGACTCCTAATGATCATCTTAATGGACTTATGGCTAGAGCCACGCCTCCAGAGGGAAAGCGGGGTCTAGGCGAACAAAGGGGGGGAGGGGTATGTTTGGTGGGAGCCCGTTCTATCTCAGCCATGACTGATCTCACCAGCTCATGAGTTCGGTCACACGCCCGCGTCTTCAGCGTCGGCGACCGAGCTCGCGGTCGGTTTTTATTAATGTCTTTGAATTCTATAATCCGCGACTAATTACATGGCCGGCGCTAACAAGCGACATGGCATCGTCCTCGCTATTGCGGTGAGTGGTTTATTATATCGTATTCGACAAATCCAAACTCCGCAACTTATGATTATATCCGAGGTTATAGTTTTATGACATCGTTTTAAAATAGAGCCGTCTCCCACATCGTACTCCCACGCACTGTAAGCCTGATTCGAAATGAAATCATATTTTATACAATATATATATTGTAATTTGTTTACTTGCATTAGTTATAATTTTTATTTGTACCTTGCTGATTGTTTACATTACTCTCTACTGGTGGCCCATTTCTGGGGCCACTTTCAAAATCCGAAGTGGCCGAACTGCCATTAACAAATCGTTTTGGTGATCCGAAAGAGTCAGAAGATCTCTGCACTGAAATTGAAGAAAAGCTGTTGCTATCCAATTCTGTCAGTGAAGAAGAGCAAAACGATGGAGAAAAAATAATGTGCACTGAAGACCCAAATGAATCTACACTACAGAGGGCTTGATTAAAAAAAACATCCTATCAAAAAATAGAGAAAGTACCGGTATGGTCCTCTCAAGCTCAAACTCCGATTGTGACATAAAATAACGCGTAAACCTCATTTAAGCCAAAAAAAGATGTACCCAACAAACCAAACTTTAGCATTAGATAAAAAGGAGAACCAACGTAACAATATACATTTTTATTCACTTCTTTTATATGGAAAACGTTTCGGAATGTTTTAATTCCATCTTCAGTACTGAAAAACATACAAAAAAGTCAAAAATATCAAAAAACTTGAAACATAAGTATATAAGTTCAGTTCAAGTTCATATAAGTTCATATAAGTTCAAAAATTAACCAACAAACAACTATAAAACTTTAATCTTACTGATAATTCAACGGTAGTAAAAAAGATCATTCTCATTGGCTCATTCACCCGCCCTTTTACCAGTACATACATTGATACATATATGTGTAAATGTATGAATGTATGTACTGGTAAAATGGTGAGTAAATGAGCCAATGAGTATGATTGTTTTTACTGTAGTTGAATTATCAGTAGGTTTTAAGTTTTATACATGTTTGTTTCTTTGTTTTTTAACTCTTATGAACTTTCTATATTTTAGGTGTTTGATTTTTTTTACCTTTTGTATGTTTTTCAACACTGAAGATGGAATTAAAACATTCCGAAACGTTTGCCTTAAAAAATTAATGAATAAAAATGTATACTTTCCCGTTGGTTCTCCTTTTTATCTTACGCGTGAGATTTCCTAAGAATCGGCCTAATGGAAATAAAAATTTTAGCATTTAAACATCAGGAGTCATAAAAAGCATAAACAGCTGATCACTCAAAACAGGAGTCAAGCAATGAACTACTTGGAGCAAACAATTAAAAAATGACCTTGACCCTTGTGGAGTTGTTCAAGGTTTAAAACAAATACTGAACTATGACTTCGTCAAAGAGGTAAGAATGAACAAACGACAAAACCTGATCATATTTGAACTCAAAGAGACCACCGAAGAGGAAATAGTAAAACTTTTGAAAATTAACAGCATTGGAAAATTAGTTAGTTGCTTTAAACCACGCTCAGAGTCCTCACAATCTACTTCTAGGAATATAAGACCCATTTACTATGGTGTAAATTTAAATGAGCGTATCTCAATTGCCAGCTGTGAAAATGCCAAAGTTATAAACATGGTAAGGCGGCCGAAATTCTCTAATGGAAAAAAAGAGGATTCCCTCAGTGTAAATGTGCTATTTCAAGGCAGAGGTCTCCCAAAACAACTAAAAATAGAATACATGAATTTCCAGGTCAGCGTGTATTCACCTCCACCTATCCGTTGTTATAAAAGCCAACATCATGGACATTTTGCAAGTGGGTGTAAATCTGTTGAAAGATGCTTGATCTGTGGTAGTGGCCACTCAAAATACAAATGTAATACCCCACTCCCCTCTGTGATAACTGCAAAGGGAATACTGTGGCCAGCTCTAGAGAATACCCATATATTCAAAATACTTTTCGAATACAATCATTGATGAAGGAAGGAATCCAATTTTCAGAAGCTCGGAGACAGGTCATGTTTGAGACTACAGATGATCTTGAATCTGTCTCTCGAAGAACCAAAATCACTTCCAATGCGACTAGGTCTCAATTGAAGAATGAAAAAAATGTCACCATCAAAGAAATCATACTAACTCCAAACTCAAGGAGTAATGAAAAACATTTGCTTCATCTCTCAACCAACCAATTGAAACAAGTGACAGTTCCAGCTGAGGTACACCCATCTCAAGGGTCGTACCATATTCCTAGAAGGATTCCCCGGCCATAACCAACCAGCAAAAAAAAAAGAAAAAACGTTTATTTCCAAAAACGTTGCCAGATGAGATACAAGCCAACATATTGGCTTTCAAAAATTTCTTGATATAAGACGTCCCAAGACAAACGCATACGAGGAGTGCTTATAGACAAACTATTCAAGGTGTACAAATAGACAAACCATACGTGGCGTGCTAATAGATTAACCCTGTCATGGGGTAGTTAAATAAAAAATAAAAAATATCCTCTCCTGGATATTTTATATTCAATGAGATGGCTGACAACTTATAAATCATTAAAATACCACAAATGAATTCTTCGGATCTCCTGAATTATTAGTTGAATCGAAGTAAGAAAAAGACAAAAAACGCTATACCAGAGCAGATTGAAACACCATTGTAAATGACTATCAAGTATTATAGCATACTAGTATAGCAAGAGTAAGCTCGCCTGCACATTACCTCCCCCCTCCCAAAAATTAGGTACTTGAATCACAATTTTCGAGCGACCAAAAGAGAAAAAATAATATTCGGAGGAGATCAAAAAATAATATTAACTACAAACAAGATTAACGCCTCGCTTCTCATGCATTTTAAACTTTAAGGTAAAACCATTACTCCAAGCAAATAAATTGGAACCAAATCAGTAAAAATACCTCACCCAAGAAGCATCAATAATACTCGGCTACACAAGCAAGAAGAACGAGGGCTGCTTAAGCGAACAAAAGGCCCTTTTTTTCAAAATGTAAAGGTAAGCAACTCGGTACAACTAAAGGTAAGCAACTCTGACGCAAGTAGACACATGGTTTAAAAACATTAATTAGAACTCATAAAAAAAAATAATTAATTATCTTACCGTCCGAATTGCACCGAAAACCACAGAGTAGCATTAGTTAACGTAAGAAAAAAACTCCAATGAGGAAACAAACACGGAAATAAAAACTCAAAAAACAATAACAATAATAACACGCAAATTTTCATCGACATATCAGCGACCTGTATTCGCAATAAAGAAAACATTCAAAAATTTAGAAACCGCAAACGTGGAAAGTGTTATTACCACACGTGGAAAATGTTATTACCACAACTACACGCAGTGAATGGCGAAAAGAAAAATACATTTCAATTTTCAACTCTTCCGGTTACGTCAACTCACAACCATGGTTACACAAACAGCGCAAAGAAAAGCGATTAATAGGTATTAGCGAAAAACAACGAACGAAACGACAAGGAAAAAAACACCAGCAGCTACCACCGGTCAGCACTAGCACCAAACTTACCATACAACTACAAAGTCAGCATGACGAGAAAGGTAGGTAAAAAAACGCCAAAAAATTTTCAGTAAACGCCAATGGTAAACTAACTGAAAGAAAAACAAAAAACAAATGATTTCTAATAATTTCCGAAAAAGTCGCAAGGGTACACTCGCTAGTCGCAAGAAATTTTGTATAACACACAAAAGATACACTAGTCAAACACTTGCTTAAAATCGAATTCGTTGCATAATGAACCTCTTTACACAGACAAATATTCCGGTCTGCACGTCGTTGCTTGACGTTTGTGAAGTTGCACATAAACACCTAATTATAGATGATAAGCATAAGATTATAAGAGTATAGGATTATAGTAGCGGTTAAATAGAATTACTGCTAAACAAAACACAACTTACTTAGTAGACCAATCTAGGTATTTCATCAACGATTGAAATTTTCACCTCGTGGATAGATATTTAATATTTAATGCCAATGAAACTAAAGGCCAACAGAGCAAAAGATAGCCAATGAGACGATAGAAAAATCACACTTCCGGCACATTAGTTGAGGAACAGGCGCGTCCAGTGCGCCCTGTTCGTTGCGGACGTCGAGCCCGCCTTGAACCAGGCTGTTGCACCCAAAACACTACATCACAGCCGACGATTATGTTCGTTACACCAACACCTCCGCGGGATTGTTGTACCTTGGCGGACTCAGCGTGCCCCGCCATAGCTGAAAATCCACGTTTCTACTCCGATCGGCGAGAACTTACACACTCTTCTTGACGTAGTACATGAGGGCAGCCAACCCCATGAGTGCTACTATCAACAGCATCACCAGGATGTCGGCGACTTGGTAGGGAGCAAATCCAGTCTAGAATTCGCCTGCAGCCAGTCCTGATTAATTTCGCTCTTGTGCTTGGACAGTGCTGACACAAACGTGTCCACATCGACTGTTGATACGGCGTTGCCCATGTCGGGCCTGTGTATCCTGCAAAAGGAACAGAAACAGAACCGATTAGCATGACTAAAAATAATAAAAAAAACACAATTTTAATAACCTAACACACAAGCATAAAAGTTTGAGCAAAGAGAACTGTAGCTTGATAAAGTACAGCTAAATAGAAACAATGGTTTTATACAATGAAATTACGCAAGATATTAACACGTGTTGCTCGTCGGCCAGATAAGTATTTTTAGTAAGAATTGCGTTCAGACTCTCGGTCGGGAAATTTCCATTCACTGTATAAATTTAATTTATTTGCGCTGACGATAAAACATTCCAACCAGAAGTAAAAAAAAATTTTAATTTCGCCGTAGCGCCAAGATCGACCGTCTCACGAGATGAGTTGCAATGTCAGCGATTGCATTGAGCAACCGGGGAATTCGCTAACTATTTAATTTGGTAATTCAGCAACAACGTCCAAGCCATTGCACGCCTAGAGTTGCATGTGCACAGCACAATACAAAACCAAAAAAACGAATTGCAAAGATCAGTAAAGACATCTTTATAAACATCTTCAATGATACAAATACATTCCTTTTAACCTCGAGAATAAAGCACAATACTTGAACTAATTTAACCTAATAGGCGCAGCTGAAAGAGCTGAAATTAAAGCATACGGGTTACAATGAATTATAATGAAAAACAAGTTACACAGATAATACGTTGATAACGCAAATAACACAGCAAAAATTCCTAACCTATAATGAAAACGTTAAATTGAGTAATACAGTTATCCTTTACAGCAAATCGTATCCTGTCGAGTCGTCGCGACGTCAATAATGTAAGTCGTAAGAATAGTAAAAATGGACTTGTCATTTGACTTATTATTTAACACTCCGTAAAGGTAATACATGGTTCGGATTGCTTTTGTGAACTTTGGAACCAATCTTAATTTCGGCCCAATTACGATTGACCTTCAAAATTACACCCGGCCCTAGCTAAGTAAGCTCAAGCTTATCCTTCTTAGCGTTATTCCTTAGAAGCAGCCGGTCACCCACAACGACGTTCTTATCCTTACGCTTGATATTTCTGTAAAGGTTCCTTTCGGTAGTGTTATTCAATATCAGATTTCTAATTTTTTCGACAGTACGCGCTGCCTCGTTTGCTCAAAAATTAACCAAGTCTACCTCTTCATCATAACTGTAGGTTATGGTGTCAAAACTTTCACTTTGGAAGTATGGACACGTATCCCTGTTTAACACCACGTAACTCAGAGTGTCCCCCAACGTAGAATTTAGTGCATTGTTCAATGCATTTTCGACAACCTCCAGGTATAGACCCCACTCAGCATGAGATAAAGAATTAACGTACAATTTTAACAAATTAGTGATTTTCTTGTTATTCCTCTCAACAATAGCGTTTGAATGAGGACTAAAAGCCAGAACTTCATTTTTTGCAATTGCGTGGATATTCGCAAATTGCTTCACTGCTACTGATTTAAACTCAAGCGCGTTATCCGAGATCAACGTTTTTGGAAATCCAAACGTACCACAGCAATTTCCTAAACATGCTACAACTGTGTGTTCGACGGTTAGACGTCGCGTAAAATTTGCAATACCCAGAAAAAAGATCAATAATTATTAAAATGCATTTATTACCACTATCGGCAACCTTTAGGGGACCAAGATAGTCCATTGAAACAACCTCAAAATGTTATTTCGCTATTGGCGCTGTCAAAATTTTAATGGGCACAAAGGTCGTGCCTTAAGTAGTTTACAAACTTCACAATTTCGTACGAATTTCCTCACAATCGTTTTCTCTAAATGGTGAAAATATTTAATTTTGAATTTAAACAAAGTGTGCAAATCATCGGTATGGTACATCGAATGAATGGCTAAAATTGCCTTATCCATTAGGGAACTTGGTAGCACCGCAGTTAAGTACTTGGTCGTGTGTCAATCCGTCGTCGTCGGTACAAAATGTCATTCAGAATTAAATAACTCTGTAGGTAAGGAATTTTGGACGCACTAGCATGAAGTAGCGCTTCCCTAACCTCCATGCAAAATGGATCTTGTATTTGCTCGTCAATAAACTCCTTTATAGTCCAAGAGGTCTAACTCTCTGTCGGTACGTAATCAATCAGTTTCGGTTGCGTTTCCTTGCGTGTCAAGTCAACGTCGGTACTGTCGCTCTGCCACGAATCATTGACCGTCTGTCTAGACAGCTCTTTTTTTGTTTGAGATCGAGTCTCCGCCATGCACGCCTCTGATTCAAAAGCTGAGTGCAGAGCTTCACAGCTCTCGAGATCTTTAATTGTACATTGATCATCGTTTATCTGTAGTCTGCTTAGGTAATCAACTACGACATTCTGTTTTCCAGGTAAATATTTGACAATAGGATCGAATGAATGGACATTTATACACCAACTCGCCATAGTTGTATCTTCTGAGAGTTTCTTTGCAAAAAGTGGCGCTAACGGCTTGTGATCCGTGTAAACACGGATAGGATGTCCAGTTTTTGAATATTTACAAGATTTTAGGGCTGAAAACGGCGCAAAAAAATCCTTCTTCGTGATGCTGTATCTTTTTTGGCTAGAATTTGCATTTTTACTAAAATAAGCCACAGGACGCATTACTTTATCACTTGAATCCTCGGCCTGCATCAAGACAGCTCCGATCCCAAAATTAGATGCGTCAGTAAATATGTGAAAGTCTTTCGTGTAGTCAGGATGTCTTAAAACCGTGTCAGAAGTCAGAGCAGATTTGATATAAACAAAACTTTTTTGGCATTCGTCGCTCCAATTATAAACGTCTTTTCTTAAAAGCCTCAATGCCAGGTTTGCAATCTCTGCAAAATTAGGTAAGAAGTTTCGGAAGTAGTTAGCTAAACCTAAAAACTGTTGCAACTCCTTCACATTTATGGGAGCCCTACAATTCTGCGATTTCTCCGAACTCCTACATCTAATTCCATCTGCAGCAATTATATGCCCCAGATATTCAATTTCTTTTTTAAAAAATTACATTTTTCAAGTTTTATTGACAAGTTCCCAGACCGAAGCATCTAAGGACGCTTCCAGTGTCAGCCAAATGCTGATCTTTAGTCTTTGAATATACTAAAATATCGTCAAGAAAGACGAAGCAGATTTTTCCTAAAATAGGCGCAAGAACAGAGGTCATCACCCTCTGGAAAACGCTTGGACTCGAGCTCAACCCGAACGGAATACGCCGGAATTGGAATTTCCGATAACCAATACTGAAGGTAGTAAATTTCCGACTCTCTTCGTCTAATTCGACCTGATGAAATGCGGAGCGCAAATCTAAAGTTGTGAACAATGTGTTCCCACTTAAAGTCGATAGTATTTCGTCGATTCTGGGTATAGGGTAAGATTCTTTCACCAGAATTTTATTAAGAGCCCTGAAGTCAATCACGGGGCGAAGCTCACCGCTCTTTTTTTACAATAATGACTGAAAAATTAAAGTCCGACATTGACCCTTCAATTATTCCCTGTGAAAGCATATCATTGGTAATTTTTACTACTTCCTCCTGATATTTATGAGGTATTCTATATGGGGCAATATTCAGGACTGGTGCACCCGGTTTCAGCTGTATCCGGTGCGTCACAACATTAGTAACTACAATTGTTTCCCCTTCTAGCGTAACTACATCACGAAACTTGATTTAATAAATTTACCAAAGGTAACTGCATGTCATCTTCGTGGCAAGAAATATCATCATTTGTTAAAAGACGATGCACTTCCTGCTCTCCTACTGCACTAGACACACTTTTTACTTGTGCATTAACTCCTAACACCTCACTACTAGAAAGAACTCGATCTCCGCCGCGTTCGTCAGACTCCAACTCAAGTCTTCTCCCAGACATGGTCTTAATTCCACCACAATCCTAGACAACCTGAATTAAATACGACATAGCGTCAGAGCTTCTATCAACATTATTAGCGTCCCTGAGCGCTGTTTCAACGCTAGCGAGATAAATTTCACTGTCGATCTCATCAGCTGCAATTAATTCCAAATTGCACAACATTGTATTTTCGCTGAAATGAATTGCGTCATCTTGCGCGTTTAGAATCATGCCGGGCACTACGCCGTCTACCTCGACTCGAACAATTGACTCTGTTAAGAGCGTTCCGTTCTCAAAACCTCTTTTCAAAATTAAATACACTCCGGGTTCTGCCTTTTTACCAAACCCATAAATCAACTTCATTGAGTTACCCGGCACCTCGACTGTAGTGCAATGAACTACTAGAGGAGCTCTCTTTTTTTTCTGGCCTTCCTTTTTTCTCTGGCCTTGCCTCAGGCGCAAGCGCGACTTTTTTTACTTCTCTGCAGCTACTATTTTTCAACGCGCGGTAACTGCCTCTGTTGCTCTTCTCGGCAACTATTACATCAGATTGTAAACAGTCACTGTTTACAATACTCTTTAACACAGCTTCTCTACTTATTGTTGGTTCCACATTTAATTCTTTAAAAGGCACAGTCACCCCCTCTCACTCGAGGGATCCTTTTTTAAAAATGGTTATGGGATCATTCAGCACATCTCTTCCTAAAATCAAATCATAATTAAATTTTGCATCTTTAACGATCAAAGCACTAGTCTTAAGTACTCTGTTAGTACCAGGAATTGAGATAGTTAAATCGACTTCTCCACTGACATTACTTTTACTGTTGATTCCTTTGACGGTCAGGCAACTCGGCTTTAATTTCTCATTCAGGCACCTAATTTGCTTGTAACTAATGAGGCATTTTGCAGAACCGCTATCTAGAAGTGCGTTCAAATACTGATCATTTCTGCTCAAAATTATCGTAGGTTGTCTAGCCTTACGAAAAGCAACTAATCCGGCGCCTTTTTTCTTGAAATTGCCCGTCACAACACTAGTGGAGAAGTAAGCCTCAACTGCTTTGTTTTGTTGTTTATCACCCGCAAGCTCTTCGTCTTGCAATAATTCGTACCTATTTCCACACTTGAACAACGGATCACTGAATGATTCAAATTTAATAGTCTCGGACGTATCTGGAACTTCTACCATAGCTTTAGGATTTACGAGAGTGCTGATCTGACTCTCGGGCTCAATCTCGTTCTCACTGCTACCTACCCCTGCACGTCCTAATCGTCCGATAAAAAATCCCGAGCATCTGGCTCGGAATCTGCAAAATGCACCTCATGCCTACCACGCGATTGATTACTACCTCTATTTGCGTTGTAACCGCGTAGATACTCTTTATAGTTTTTCATCTCATTTTCTGAAGCCTTACAGTTTCTCACAAAATGTTGACCTCCACAAACGAAACACGCCGGCCCGGCATATCCTCTCGTTTTACTCTGGCCACGCTGAGGTCTGCAATCAAAGTGACCTACCATGTTGCATGAATTGCAGAAAGGGAACCCTCTCTTTCTAGCTGCAAAGTGCACTGGGGCCTGATTTGAACTACTATCTGTCCGCAATGTATTACATTGTAGGGAACCTATTCCTCTATCTCTTACGTAGCCACTAAATTCCCTCGCTCTTCCACGAGGATTTCGTAACCCAGGTCGGGGAGTCCTACGTCCCGCCAGTCGACTCCTATGGTAATTCCCGTAATTCCCTAAAAGACTTCACTCTGCTGGAGGGATTCCTGCACTTCAACGTTCTCCTCATAATCCTATGTAACATCTGCTAAATAGCTATTTTTATCGTACCGCATCGGGTACTGACCCGCTAAGATTTTCTTTGTCTCAGATTGACTCCTAATTGTAGCCACTAAACGCACGAGCAACTCTTCTGAAGTACTGAACTGACACTCAAAGATGTTTTTCGAAAAGGATTGGTCTGATAAAGGCGCTACACCGTTATCGATAAGCTGTAAACGATACTGTCTCCAACGAAACGTTTCAACCCTGCCTGATTTGCACAAGCTTGATAATACGGGTGGCGCTGCCAGGCTACTGAAGCTGAATTTAAGAGATGCTCTGACAACTTACGGATCTTAGCGAAAGCAGTTACCAACTGGGCTGCCAACGCATCATTACGTACTAGTTGCAAATGATTGAGATCGCATGCCAGGGCGTGAATAGATTTTTCACCCCTGTACACGTAAATATCATCCAAAATTTTAATCACTTCCTCGAAAGTATAATGCAGGTCAGAGTTCACTAGCTTAGTTACAATTGAATTGAAATCTCCTACTTGCTTGTTGGCAGACCTAACAATGAGTTCTTTCTTCCTGGCATCAGACGTTACGTCCGGCAAAAGAGACATGTATGCCCTAAGGTTATCCACATGAGTCTCCTAGCTCTTATTTTCAAGAAATTCCGGATCTTCTTTACGTCTCCTCCCGCGAAAAATTGGGATCTCAGCATTGAACAGTATGGTTCCTGCCCTAGGGATACTAGCAGCAATCTCCCGTGCTAATAACGTCCTATCTGTAGTACTAGTACTTGGCGCAGTGGCCCCTACGGAATCAGTCATTGCTGTATTTTGAGCTGTAAACCGAGGCACACTAACTCTCCCGCGACTAGTTTTTATCGTAGCCGAGCGTATGAAAACACAAAAATTTTACACGCTCACCATCAATAAAAATGGCAACAATAAGTTTAAACTCACTTGAAGAAACCTTGCCACCCGGCGTACATATGGTAATCCGTTAATGCGTTAATCTTAAAACGTTAATCCACTTAATTAATTTGCGCTAAACCTGCGCTTCACACTGCAACAAAGCTCCGACTAAACGTCTGTCAATGAAGCAAAGCTGTGCAGCCTTGGCCGATGCAAAAAACAAACTGCAAAAACTACTCTCTCGCCAAGCTGCAGCACTGGTGCGCTACAAAAAAATGAGCTGCAAAATATAGAGCTGCCTCTGCCTCTGCGAGCCAAGCACAAATGAAATTCACTGATATAATTTTTACTTAACTCAAAACGTCGAACTGGAGGCTGGGAAAACACTCGGCGTCGCTGTAAGACCGCCAACGACGTAGACGTAGTTTCTGGGTCTACGTTGTAGTTAGCACTGTTGTAGTTATAGGTAACACTTCAAAAGTTTGTTATAGTTTGTAGTTACCACTTTTAGTTCGTTGCACTAGCACTTATCACTCGTCGTAGGGGTAGGTCCTCCAAAGCTGATTTCCAACACGATTTCAAGGTCGTCGCCGGTGTCGAAAATCAAAACTCGTGTGCGGAATGGAGAGTCCGTATCAATCAAAGCTGAAAATTGCGCGTAGGATTCCAATAGCGCAGCGAACGGAATTTTGAATCTTTGGACAATAACCGATGGGCTGATCTGCCAAATACGGTTATCCCTGCTGCTGCCTGCCGGTCATCGATGAGACTTCGTAACTTCTTCAGACTTCTTCTATTATTGTACTGTAAATCTTCGGAACTGAAACACCTTCAAATTTTTTTACTTCTTTATATCTTCTCGATTTTGAAACGTATTCACACAGCGTCTTGAATTCGTATTATACTGGCCACCACTTACTGGTCGTGATAGATCTATTTTTGAACGATTAAGCCAGCGCAATAAATATTTTCATTTTTGGATTAACTGGTCGCAGAGCTTTAGGTAAAATGTAATCTGTCGTGTGGTTTTGCTTATTTAGCAAAATATAGAAATAGAAAAATGTTGTTGTTAATATTCTTTTCAAAACTACATGCGGTTTATTCAGCAGTAGCAGCAAACTACAGTTTCAGTAGCTTCAGACTACCAAGGCCGGTGTAAGGACACATTGGAAAATACGTATTTATGTACTGGGAGGCTGTCGGTTACACACTTACTCTCAAAATCAGTCGTGCACGGAAGTCGGGCAAGAAGCGCGTAACAATACCTTCCGGAGCTCGCAAGAGAAGCGTAACAACAGCTTCCGGAGCTCTTACTCACAAATCCAGTGCCACATTATAACGACACATATTTTAATATACAACAATTTCCCTCCCTTTAGATGAATATATGACATAAGGAAGGAAGAACTCAACAATCCATTCGCATTACAAGTTTAGTTATTCTGTCTGATTTAAGAGGTTCATTTTCTACAGGTGACCTGCTAACAGGCTGCAAAGCAGAAGGCTCAGCGGCCTTACTACTCATAGATCCCAAATTACCAAAAAATGAAGCAGCTGATTAGAGTATTTCTTACAGATTACATTCATTGCTAAATTTGAACTTGGAAGATATTAACAGCAACTCTACTAACAATAATTCCTTTCAGCCACTTGGGAACATTTCTTAAATTCAGAGCAAGAACATGATCACCGACATCAAATTGAGTTACATACATAGGCTTAGACCTGGACACAGAATATTTAGGATTAACTCCATCTCTGGAAGTAACAAATTTACGATTGTTGAGCGCAACAGAGGAAGCAATTTTTGTGACACTATGAGGAATGCAATGTGATTGAAATAACGCTTTTGCTAGAGGGGATTTGGACGATTCGGGAGAAAAGAGTTTATTCAACAGGTCTTTGATGACCCTTACTCCCCTTTCGGCTTGACCATTACTGGCTGGAGAATAGGGCGGAGGTGTGAGGTGCTCAATGCCATTTGAAATTAAAAAATCTTTAAAGTCTTGAGATGAAAAATTAGAAGCATTATCACTTACGAGCACATCATACAACCCGTTCCTGCTGAAAATAATTATCAAAGCATCAATAGTATCTGAGACACTCGTAGATGGTACAACTTCGCATTCAATGTGTTTAGATGATGCATCTACCGCGATGAAAACAATTTTATTCTCGTATAAAAAGTGATCAACATGAATACGTTCAAAAGGACGAGAAGGAGTAGGCCATTCTACGTTTCCAGACTTAGGTTTTGCTCGAAAAAATTGGCATTGAGTGCAACATTTTACGACGTCTTCAATAATTTTATCCATTCCGGGAAACCAAATAACAGATCTGGCCAACGACTTCATGTCACAAATACCAGGATGTCCATCATAAAATGTTTCAAGAACTAAACTACGTGATGACTTTGGGATTGAAACTCTTTCTTTAAAAAGTATACAACCTTTCATGACAGTCATCTGAGGTAGCAGGTTCTAAAATTTTGACAAATTACGATTAGGATTAGGAGGCATGCCAAACTTTATGTATTGTTTGAGTTGACATAATTCACTATCCGTACCAGTATTAGTTTTTATATTTTCACACGTAATAGGAGTTTTATCAAGAGCATTCACTGCAAAGGTCAGTTCGAACGGTTCTAGTTCTTTTACAGTTATGGGTAGAGGAAGCCTACTAAGACAATCACTATTTACGTTACATTCACCTTTCGAATAGCGAAAAACATGGTCAAACTGGGAAAGTTTAAAAGCCCATCTGTGAATACGAGCGGAACAATTGAGAGGTACGCTTTTGTATGTACAAAAAGGTTACAAAGAGGTTTTTGATCGATATGAATAAGGAACTTAGCACCACGAAGAAATTTCTTGAATTTAACCATGCTAAAATCAACACTAGGGCTCTTTCTTTCGATGTTAGAATAGTTTCGCTCTGCATCATTTGGAGATCTTGAGGCAAATTGAACAGGACACCAATCATGAGAAGAATCAATTCGTTGCATAAGTACGGCAGCAATCCCGAAGCCAAAACTATCAGTTTCAAGAAGAGTTTTATGGTTGGGATCAAACAATTGCAGAGATTTATGCGAACGAACCATATCCTTGATTATATGGACACTTTAATCCTGTTATGGAGTTCACTGGAAAAGTACGTTTTACTTTAGTAGCAAATACAGAGGATGCATGACATGAGAAAAGTTAGGTTTCAAACGACTATAGAAATTACACAATCCAATAAATGCTTGCAACTGTTTGAGGTTTTTAGGACCAGGAGCATTGAGAATTGCATCTGTTTTCTCAGAATTAATTAGGGTGAACGCCTTTGTTATAAAAAATATACCCTAGATAAGACACACGATCAGTTAGAAAGGCACATTTAGAGAGATTTAAGCGAATTCCAGCATTTTTGAGGACAGACAAGGCTTTGTCAAGAACTTCCAAATGAGAATCATAGGAAGAGTTCAAAATGAGTAGATCATCCTGGTACACAATGATATTATCAATGCCGGAAAGAGTTTTCTAATAAACGCTTGAAAAATGCCGGGACTTGCACGCAAACCGTAAGGTAATTAATTGTACATAAATACATTTTCCTACATGTTAATGGTCGTGAGATTTTATGATTCTTCGTCCAAAAAAATTTCCAGAAACGCATTTGACGAATCACTTTTGGAGAAAAACTTTGCGTCGGCGACTTGAGAAATTACATCATCAATAACAGGTAGAACGGATTGAACAGGATTTAACCAATTGTTAATGGAGGCTGAAAAATCTCCACAGATTCTTACACTGCCGTCAGAGTTTAGAACATTACCGGTAGGAGATGCCCATTGGTTATCATACACTTTAGAAATTTTACCCATACTCTGCAAGCGCTCTAGTTCTGTTTTGACAGAGTATTTTAGTCTTACAGGAACAGGGCGTGCTTCAAAAAATACAGGAACTGAATTAGGCAACACATCAAGATGAACGGTATCTTTAACGTTAGACTGTGAATCAGCTGACAAGTACGAATCACATTTCGAAGACAAGCTTCTCGGCAAACTATGAGAATCTGTTTTGTTTATAGTGTCCCATTGATCAGGGATAACAGCATTTAAGTTAAGTTTAGAGCAAATATTTCGGCCAAGTAAGTTGATTCTATCATCTTTCACAATGAGAAAGTTATGATTAAAACCAACGTCTTTATAACTAATGATTACTGAAGATTGACCAAGCAAATTTCCCTAGCAATTAAGGGGGTCACTTCACGATTTTAGTTATTTTCATCCGATTCGTTTGAAATTTGGCCATTACATGTATTTGTTGAGAGTGCACATTTTTTACTCATGTAACTTTTTCGATTTAGGCCTTATTTTTTGGAAAATAGGATATATTAATTTTTTTGTACATATGTATGGATATTTCAAAAGAGTAGAAGTCATTGAATTTTCATGCTGGAACAAAACCAAAGACAGTTTTAGAATCCTCGTAGCATTTCTAACAATAGTACGGTTCAAAATTCCAATTTTTTAGATATGCGATATTGTGAGGATTTCCCTCACAAACTCTCCAGGGTTGCGCGAGAGGCGCTTCAACTTTAGCACCTAAATAGTTCCAGCTACGCAGCCCGGCATTTAGGTCGGAGGGGGCAGGGCTGAGACAGTCAGATGCTTTTTGAAACTCGGTTCCTTTTGAGTTTGATTCATTTTGATAATTTAGAACTTAATACTTTTGAACTTAACTCATTCGAACTTAACTCTTTTGAGAGAGGTTTGAACCCTAATTTCATGGATCTGAAATTTTATTGCCGTTGCTGCTACGAAGGCCAGTGTTAACGTCTTTGCGGTGTGTCTTGCTAATCTACTATTGTCCGGAGTGACCTGAACTACCCCGTGTTTACTTAATCTTGCGCCGTCAACGGCGCGTATGGGCCCCTGCTCTACGGGTCACCGGCGTCTCGTCTGTTAACTTGGCATCTTTCCTCTTATTCTTTATCATTATGTGTTTGTGTGAGTGCTTGATTATTTCGATTACCGGCTTTCGTTTAAATTCTTACTTACTTAAAGGTTGCCTTGGTGACCAAATTAACTTAACTTACTTAAACTTACTTAAACTTCCTTATTTAACTCTCTGATGAGAGCTCTACCTGTCACAGGGGAGTCTATAACCCCCCTATTTGAGCTCCATCTTCTCCTCTTACTATCTTCTTGAAAGTCAGGTACTTTTTGCACTTTGCCTTAACCTTGACAACTCTTCCTGCCATAAAGTTTCTACACTGGACGAACCATAAAGTTCAGGTGTCGTTATTCTCCAGTTTCATATCAATTATAAATTGTCTTGTCTAAATTTGTTATAAGTGACTATTTTTTGATCATTATTATTTCTGTTGCCAACCTTCATACGTGTAACCCTGTCATCTTCTCGCAGTATATTCAAGAGTGGCTGCGTGGAGAGTGGTCCGGTGCTCCTTTCGTCGGTCCCTCATAACCCCTTGCAGCTGCCTTAATTAGGTAATTTGGCTTTCTCATCTCTAATAACAGCTCTGTTGATTTTGTAATAAGGCCACTTTGGCTTTCTCATCTCTAATAACCGATCAGTTGGTTTTGTAATAAGGCCATTTCTTCAATTGCTTTGTCTTCATATTTTATTTTATTAGCAGACGAGTCGATGCACGTGGGAGTTCCTTGACATTTGCCGCACTCCTGGAACGCTCCGCCGATAGCACGCGCTTTTCTCTGCTACGAGGGTGGGCTGCTTCCTCGACCGCCTCGGAGACGTGGTGTTGCGCCGGGACGCTGGGGGCTTGCTCCGGGTCGCACCGCACCTCCGCCGTGCCGCATGACAACCGGCGGGCAGTTGGCCTCCTCCGTGTCCGTTTTGCTGACTTCATTGGTGGCCCAAGACCGTTATACTGCGGGTAGCCGTTGCAAGACCCGTATTACCGCTTAAAAACTTCTACAGCCGCTTTGGGTTCGAGCTTAATCAAGACCGTTGCGTACACGGGAAAAGACACTACTGGCTTTCGCAGCTTTTACTTTAAACTTTTAAGAAAAAATATTATTGATGTAGCAATCTGGCAATTGCTTTCATAAACTCGGTACTATTGGAAGAACTTAACTTCCTAATAGTTTTTAATGCTAGCTTTGTTGCCTGTCTCTTGACTAGCAGGCTGTTCCCTTTTTAACTGTTCGCCTAACCTTTGCAATGTGCACTAGTCATTAATAAACTGAATTTTCTTGTTACTTCTTTCAATTGTTCTTTGTTAAGTTGTGTGGACGCACGTACTCCACAATATTTTATAAATTTTAAGCATATAAAATAATTTTGGGTTATGAACTTGATAACAAAAATTTTGATCAAATTTGGAAGTTTGAGACCGTACTATTGTTAAAAATGTCCCAAGGATTCTAGAACTGTCTTTGGTTTTGTTCTAGCATGAAAACTAAATGACTTCTACTCCTTTGAATGTTCAAATATACGATTTTTCAGGAGAGCCAAACAACAAAAATATATTTCTTGATTTGTAACATCATGGACAATTTATGTAATTGAATGCTGTTTTAATTTTTATTTCGATAATCTCCATGCTTTACTTCATATTCTCACTGTGAATTGTAATTTCCAAAAAAAGAAAAAATATTCTCTTTTTATCAAAATTATTAACTTTGTTGTGGTCTGATTCTTATGAAAATTGACTATTATATGTAATTTTTAAAATGAAACACAATTTCATGAACTCATTTTTTCGATTCAGGCCTTAATTTTTTGAAAAATTAGGCATATTGACTTTCTTATAGATATTTCAAAAGAATAGAAATCATGAGTTTTTGTGGTAGAACAAAAACAAAGACAGTTTTAAAATCCTTGAAACATTTCTAACAAAAGTACGGTAGAAAATTTTCCATTTCATGAAATCGAAAATTCCTGATTTATGGTCAACTTACACACTCCTGGGAGGGAGGGTGTAAGGGGACCCTGGGGTTCTAGCGTCCGCAGCACCATAAAATTTTAGGACCGAATAGTCCACCACCTAAGGGTCCTTTTTCAACAACAACTAAAAAATGCACCCCAGTTGGGCGCGCGGGTCAAATTTGGCCTGAAGAGACCTCCTTAATTGCACGTAGGAATTATAATAGCACCAACCGAAAGTACATCACTTTTACGCAACGTAGTGACTGCACTGCAAATGTCAAGCAGAAATTCAAAAAGTGTACCACTTAACTGGCATTTCAATATCGTAGGCTCTTTAGTAATGGGAATTACAGTGGTGTTTATTCTACAAAATGAGAATTCTTCAAGTTATTTTCATGTGATTCCGAGAAATTATGAACAGAGTTGCCGTCACATGTATCCTTTCTTCGCTGCAGAGACTCGCGTGATCTCTGCGACCAGCGCGTTGCCAAATCTTCTCTTCCGACGTTGCCATGACAACCGCACCATTCAGGCTGCACCATGTAAGCGCGCGCTTTGCGAAATTCTCCACGTGTAGGCTCAGCCACGCGAGGCCGCGCTGCAGACTTTGAAAATTTGCAACCTTTAGAAATGTGGGCTATCTTCCCACATGTACTACACTTCATTCAAAGTAGAGCAATTCTTTGCAAGATGCTTTTGCTTAGCGCCGCAACGTATGCATATGTAGTTCGGCTGTAATTTTTCTGCTGTGAAAAACGATGAAGATGAATCCTCACGAATAATATCGTGAGCATCGAAACTTAACTGTTCGATGAAATTTGCATGGTCAACAACACACTCGTTGAATGATTTTCGACCACACTTCGGTAGAACTGCACTGAGAATTTGCGATGAACGTAGACCAGCAACGAAAGCACCTCCCAAGAGACGATCACGACAGCAATTATCGTAGTTGCACGCAGATGCTAAGTAATTTAACGTGTTAGTATAATTTTCTATGGATTCATTAAAACCATGATTTTGTTTAGAAATGAAACAGATGCGCAAACAATTGATTTCTTGATTTCCAATTGCAGCATTAACTTTTCTTCTAGTTCATCATACGTAGCATCAGCGAGTAACGTAGGTTCAATTCATCGTTGTAGATCAGTAATGATGTTTACAAGCAAAGCTTCAACTAAAATACTAACTTTCTTACCACCATTGTTTTCCACCTGCTGAAGAGAGTCTGCACACTGCACTTTGAATATTTGTAAGAATTCACACTCTGTTTCCACTTCAACGTCGAATGGAGGACAGCTTATTGTAGAATATGCCATGTTGGTTTCAGAGCACTTTTAAAATTCAAATTCCCGTTGGAGATTCGAAATCATCATCGCCAAATAATGTTGTGTAGTTTCATTTCAACACAACATGAGGTTTATTCCTGTAGCTGCAAACTACAGTTTCAGTAGCTTTAGACTGCCAAGGCAGGAATAAGGAAACACTGGAAAGCACGTATCAGTGTACTGGGCGGCTGTCGGTTACAGACTGCCTCACAAAACCAGCCGTGCCCGGAAGTCAGGCAAGATGCGTGTAACAATACCTTCCGGAGCTCGCATCCGGAGCTCTTACTCACAAAACCAGTGCCACATTATAACAACGCATATTTTATATACAACACATGTAAATGCATAAGTGTGTACATATATGTGTGAACGTGTACATGTGCGCACAGATACATAGGCGTACATGTATGCGTGCGTGCACATACACATACATGCACAAACACATGCAAATTCATATATATTGAAAAATATTCATCATATTCATATTGAAAATGGATATAAGAAAACTACTAATAAACATAAAAAATCTTGCTCATGCTACACCAAAAATGACACTTAATTTCTGTGAAATCGTAAGAAATCTCCTGAGGAAAAATAAGGAATCGGAAAAAAGACTGCGAAAAACGTGAAAATGAAATGGTTTCTAGTTTCATAACATTAATTTCAAGAAAACTAAGTTACCGTCGAGAAATAACCACAACAACATAAACAACAAAACATATTTCATATCCTCTCGGTATTCTCTGTAACATCATGCGTACATGGGTACATGGGACAGAATGGAGATACAGTGTAAGCCGGTCATCACTTATGGTTAGCAAATATCAACAAAATGTTGCCAGAAATGCTTAAACAAATATATACTCAAATGAAAATTAATAGCTTGTTCAACATACGGATAGAAAGGTAATTTTACCACGATTCATATGCTCAAATTGCGCTTTATTTCACATGTCTAATTGTTTTTTTCATTTTTCCGATTCACAGAAACACTCCCGGGGGCAGGGATAAATCTATTTTTGACTCATTTTGCTAGTGCAATAAAAATAATTAACCAGATTGTTTCAGGGAAAAAATAAAACTAGAAACATGTGTATCTATTTATGTAGATATACATATCCCTACATACGTACACACACACACATAAATATATATACTTATTGAAAAAACAACCTAACCTTCTGCTACATCGAAAATGAAAGTCGAGTTCACTGTAATCGTAATAAATTATTCAGAAAAAAATAACAAAAGAGAAAGAAGACTTCGAAAAACGTAAAAATGAACTGCTTTTTGATTTCCTAATAAAAATATTAAGGCAAACTCAGGTTACAGTCAAGGAACAAAAACAGCAGAAAAAACATCTCAGGGTTTACATTCTTTCGGTATTCTCTTCAGCATTTTACGGACTAGGGTACATGGGATAAAATGGAATAACATTGTGGCCGGATATCATATCTGAGTGGCGAATATTTACAAAATTTGACACGTAGAGGTAAATTAAACAGTGGTCCACAGTAAAAGTGTAATTGCGAAATTTATAATTTTTTAAATGAACGAGGAGTTCGTGAGCCTCGAACTCAGGACTAGAGATCACCGCGCCAACACGCTATCGACTGCGCTATCGATCACCCTAAAAAGGTGATCGAAGCACAACGAAAGAAATGTTTGGCACAGTGAAAGCAGGCGCACTGTCCTGACAGATATATTTTATTCCCATTTGTATTGAGAGCTCCAAGTCTAGTCACCCCCAGAAACAATTAATGAATTTGGTACGGGAAGACACTGCTTCCCGTGAATCGTAAAAGTTCCCGTTGGAGATTCGAAATCATCGTCGCCAATAATGTTGTGTAGTTTCTTTTCAACACAACATGAGGTTTATTCCTGTAGCTGCAAACTACTGTAGCTGCGTGAAAAAAACCTTGTGGAAGCAGTGTCTTCCCGTACCAGATTCATTGATTGTTTCTGGGGGTGACTAGACTTTGAGCTCTCGTTATAATTTTTTCTGATGCCAAAGTCAAATGCACTAGCCTCTGACTTCAATGACCTTCAGCAATTGCAAGTATCAATATCTAATGAAAATCAATATAACCACTGGTAAAAAAAATTGAATCTGACATTTTAATTTTGTTTGAGGGTTTCTTCTGTCATCTCGGTAAATTCATAATGGAAGCGTTCTCATCTAGCTTGAATAAAAAAACAAGCTTAAAGGCAAGCCTACATTATGCGTTTTTAACTGCACAACTCTCAAGCATTTTTTAATGGAAGCGTTCTCATCCGACTTGAGTCATGAACGCAAGCGTAAAGGCAAGGCTACACTATGCGTTTTTTACTGCACAACTCTCAAGCGTTTTTTAATGGAATCGTTCTCATCTAACTTGAAATAAGAAAATAGGCGCAAAGGCAAGGCTACACTATGCGTTTTTTACTGCACAACTCTCAAACAATTTTTAACTCATGAACGTGATTCCATGCATAGCCTAACGAAAAAAGCGAGCGGGGGGAATATGAAATGCAGGACAATAGAATTAAAGTTTAATAATACCACCCAAATATTTGACAAGGCCGGTATAGAAATAAAATTGGTGCGATGCAAAAAAAATAGGTGGTGAAGAACAAATTTCGTCCAATGAGAGAGCTGTGTCGGAGACTCGGCCTGATGTATAGGAGCCGCTGTCGTGACTCCGGACGAAAACCCTGCGCCTTCCGTTAATGAACCTAGGTGAAAAAATTAGCAAAATTAAAGAAAAGGAGTTAATACGATGTATGATGATCTGACTTGCTTGGTGAATAAATCAGTTAAACACACCTAAAACTAACCCCGATCTGATACACCTACAAACACCGAAACTAAGTTAACACCTACCGATCAGATCTACAAAACCGAAACTAACTAACACCCACCGATCTGATCTACAACACCGAAACTGACTAACACCCACCGATCTGATCTACAACACAGAAACTAACTAACACCCACCGATTTAATCTGCACCTAAACTAACGTAACACCCACCTAAACCCATAAATAAACACGCCCTGATCTGATATGCACCACCGATCTACTTCTAACTAGTTAATATATAAATTACCCTAGGCGCTATTATTTAACAGGAGGGAACGGAACACTTCAATGAGCTTCAGCCGAATAATCATTAATGCTTACGCACGACATACGAGAAACACTGCGACTCACTGCTCTGATAGCGAAGCGAAGTGTCTCCTTGTGGTGGTGAGGCGATGAGGTGATGATGACGGGTGAGCACTCGCGCTCACAGGGTGCTTTAAGCCCGTGCCACACCTTGCATTATGTCAATGCAACTTGTAACTGTGTTGGTGTCACAGAACAACCGCTGCGGCTTAAGGCACCGCCACACCTTGCAACTTCGAGTGCTCCATGCCGCACCGACGAGTTGCCCAGAGCTCTCTCAGCCGCTCGGCTGCATCAGGAACGAAAGTTCAGCCGGCCTGATTCATGTAGCTGGACGACGGCGCACAGCAGAGCCAGTGCGAGCCAAGAAGGCATTGGGCACGGTTGTCTCGCTCAAGCGCTTACTGTTGTCTCGCTAGCGCGCGTTCCGCGATAATCCGAGCGCAGCTGCTTTGCAGAGCACATTGTCGTCTGACGTCCTCCTTCTCTCAAAGCTTCAATGCAACTGACTGCCGCGCGTTGTCACGCGCTCATCCACAAGCTCGTTAAGCCGCAGCGGTTGTTCTGCGACACCAATACAGCGACAAGTAGCATTGACATAATGCAAGGTGTGGCGGTGCCTTTAACCAGCTTTTGGATGAGAGCGTGACAACGCGCGGTAGTCAGTGGCATGGAAGCTGTGAGAGGAGGAGGACGTCAGACGACAATGTGCTCTGCAAAGCAGCTGCGCTCGGATTACCGCGGAACGCGCAAGCGAGACCACAGTGAGCGCTTGAGCGAGACAACCGTGCTCAATGCCTGCTTGGCTCGCACTGGCTCTGCTGTGCGCCGTCGTCCTGCTACCTGAATCAAGCTGCCTAGACTTTTGCTCCTGATGCAGCCGAGCAGCTGAGAGAGCTCTGGGCAACTCGTCGGTGCGGCATGGAGCACTCGAAGTTGCAAGGTGTGGCGGTGCCTTAAGGCCCCGATACACTGGCGTTCATGACTCGAGAAATTGCGGCAGTGGATCCGTCCGCCAGTTGAAGTGAGAACTGGCGACATGATACACTCAGCACGCAAGATGAAGCACCGCGGAATGCAATGCAAGGCGTCAGTCTGCCTCAGCTTGTCGTACGGGTAGGTGCGCGCTAGCGACCAACCGTATTGAGCGCAGGATCAAAACGAAGCGCACATTGCGCTGTGCTATAGCCTTCTTTAAGCGCTGCTTATCACATTCTGCAAGCGTCGAATTTTTTAAATGCGTTTGTACAATTCAGTGTTCGAGTTTTGTCCACTCAATTGCGGAGCAAGACATTGCTGCGCACCACTCCCGTCAACGTTCCAAACGGTACTGCTCATCGCAGTGACGACCGTCATAATCCAGACATGCTCGGATCGCTGAAAGCTCGGTGGCCACTCTGCCAACTGGCTGGTGTGCAGGGATGGGAGGCACATTGAGAGGCGTGCTGGCGGTTATCACCGCGAATTTTGCCCAGTGTATCGGGGCCTTTGGCCGCCTTCTCTCACGCCGACAGTGATGCGTCAACTAGGCACGAGCACACTGAAGTTGACTGAACCGACGGACGGCGGAAGAAGCCGTACCGGATGATGATGATGAGGTAGTGGAGAGCCAGTAGTCCTGAAGTTGATGTGCTAGCAGTGAAGGCTGAAGATGGTCTGAATCTGATATGCGCAATAGATCTGAGGTTGCTCTGAGAAAAAGTCAGTAGGCGAGGAATAAAATGTCGACCGTGCGGGTCGCTATGCCGATTGCAAGATATATAACTGTCAACTGTACTATTGAAGTGTTCGTAATTAAAACTAATGATTTTTTCTTCTCATTTACCCAAATAAATAAAAAGGCACTTTTTCGACATAGGCTGCTACACTATGCATGGCTCAGTTGCACACCGCTGCCCGAAACTGCGGAAACTGCGCGTTTTTTGCGCTCTGTAAATAATTTACAGTCAATCAACGACATAACTACCGAACTATGTTTCATAGTGACGTTTACTAATTTCAGTTTAAGCTGTCTAATTGACTAGGAACTCAAATATGTAGCATTTTAACAAGAGAAATGCCATAAATTTTTATTTACTCGCGTCTTAATGCTATGGGAGGAATTATTTCACTAGTTTATCTTTATATATAAATAAATAATGAACATAACTTAGCTGAGCGACTATTTCACTGTCCAAATTTGATGTTAACTGCCGGCTCTCAGATCCGTCATTGGAAAATGACTACAAATCATAGTACCATAGGGTCAGCCGCTGTACATCTCTACCTGCTCCTGATTTTCTTGAAACGTTCAACATTCTCTTCTACTTCAAATATTGTGACCTCAGTGTATGAATTTTTTTATTATATCAACTGTCAAAGTTCTTTCAGCGTCTAGAGATGTTTACATAGCTTTGTAAGCTAATTCTTTTAAATTCGGGTCTTTACACGTGGAATGTTCGACCCTCCAGAGGCATTTATTTGCTTTATGTTGGTGTATGAGCTGAAGCACTAGCTCTCGTTGCCAATGACTCATTGTACAAAGCACAAAAAATAAATACATGCACCTTAGAACACATCACGATGAAGTGCAGCTGCAAACTACGACAGCTATCGGGAGATGACCTTGAAATGCTGTGTAGGTCTCTCCAAACTATGCGATACAGTTGCTTGCTTCACAATATGCCGCATCAAAAACCGCACGCAGTAGAAGTTCATGCAGCACACTTGCAACCGACATGCATGTTTCAAATTTGGGCGAGTTGCGCGTGAGTTGCAGGAAGAAATGCACAGCGTAGCGCGCCCTAAGAGAGATCTCCTACTTTTGGGAATGATAAGAAATCATCTTGCAAAAAAATTGGTTCTCAGCTGCCCAGTGAATATCACAGCACAGCACAGTATGTTCTCATAGCAGATGTGAGTCAGTCATAGAATAAAATGTAAAATCAGAAAAAAATCTAAAGTTCCCAAAATACCTCTCTCTCATTATAAAGGAAACAAAAAATTGGGAACAGCCCCTCGGAAGAAATGATGAGCAACTTTAAAATTGTGAACGGAGGACCAAGAGAACAGGTTTTTGTGAAAAAATTCTTCTTGTCTACCAATTAAATTGCAATGGGTTATTTTCTAGACTGTCAGAAGTAAAACTCTATCTGTACACTAAGAAACCGGACATATTAGGTTTATGTGAAACATTTGTCAAAAATAATGAGCCCAAATTCATAGCCTATGAGTGTGTGTGGTCCCATAGACAAAATGGGGCTAAAGATGGATTATGCTTTGTTATTAGGAATGATTCATTTTTCTGAAAATAACATTGATAATTCATTGAATGGTAAATAACAAATAGTATCCATTAAAGTGTTCTGTTCTTTTGAATATATTGATATATGTAATATTTATAATCCCAGTGGTTGTATTGATTATGAAAATTTTTAGCATTATTATGTTCAGATGAGTGAAGTGTTTATATTCATTGGTGATATTGTGGTGAAATTATTCACTACGTGTTGTTGTCCATGAGTAATCTGGGGTAGGGCTGTAATTTAAATAGAGCTCCATCCTGCGACGGCTGGCTTAATTAAGCCACTCCGAAGCCAAAGTTAGCGGCTGCACGACCTAAGCTGGTCAGTTGTGTTGGGACCCTCATACAGTGTACTTGAATACAAGCAGACTAATAAAAGCTGTCCTCTTGCCTGATGCTTGTAAGTGCCCATACCGTGTTTGGGGAATCCTGTGCAGTCTTTTAGTTATCATAGTTTAGGGTGATTTTCGATGGTGGGTGTCTCCAACTTGCAGACATAGTTCTTGTTAAGGCCGTATTTTTGCCTGTGAGAGAACCATTTTTTACGGGATGTCGTGGAGGACAACGTTTGTTCAGATAATGTCACTTCTCAAGCTGTGAAGCGATTCCCGAAAGGATGCCTTGTGCATTGTTTGTTCAAAGCTATAACTGGATTTTGAGAGCGAAGTAGCTTTTGTATATTTATCGGTTACACTGATTTGCTAATTTTAACCTCGATCTGTAGGTATTTTATGAAAAGTGAGGTAAATTCAAGCCGTTAATCGAAGCATTCAAGCTCAGAGCTGTGAAAAAATATGGTTGCCCTTTAATGCTGGAGGAAGGAGGCGAGGAACGGAAAAAGCGGGGATCGGCCGTGAACAATAATTCATAATAAAGGTTGATTACGCTTAGTGGTGCTCATGAGTTCGAGATGTCAGTTTCTCGAAATTGGTTGTACGAAATTTCACAATTTGTACGGCCAGGTCAATGTCTCCGTCACAAGTCGTTTTAGTTCACCGAGAGTTTATTCCTGTTTGAAGGACGCTTTAATCGAATGTATAAACTGGCAAATTAAATATCTTATGTTAATATGGGATGCAATATTTACGGGCGGAAGTTTATTGTCCAGCTGTTACATACATACCACAATGATCTTTAGATTTCTTTGCTGACATGTGTGGCACACATCGATGTGGGCATAGTTACAATCCTAAAATTCCCATAGATCGTTTTAAATCTAAAATCTAAAATCTTTTCCGTCGCACAATTGATGTGCAAGCTTCTCAAAAATAATATCGTTGTAAATCTTTAGTTCGAAGTTATTGCTCCGAGTACTAACTGATTGGGACCCCATATTAAAATTTCTGACAATTTTCTGTCAAAAAAATAACCTACGCTTTTAAAGATCCATATGCTAACCCTACAGTAAAATTATTGCTGTTCTAATGAGATAATTTGTACTATTTTTTAGTTCAAGATTTGGAAAAATTTGTTGCGAAACAGCTGAAGGCGACGCCTCCCTGTATTCGTAATGACGGATTCAAACCTCATAGTAGGAGAGAAAGATTTAAAATTAGAGCGGAAGCAGCAGAGAAGGAGAAATAATAGAAAAGGCGGAAAATAAAAATATAGTAAGATTCTGATCTTCTCACCCACACCAGTACCTCAGCTCAACACGGGAAAATGAAACGACTAATAATATTATTGACTTTAAATTTTAGTTTGGTGTTGAACTTAGTATTTAGTTGCCGCAGTCAAAGTGTTAAATCATAGGAAATACAGCGTAGCCCTGTTTTCTGGAAATATGTAACATTTCAGATCAATGTCATTCACACTTATTGTTATTTTCTTTAAATCCAAGCTTACTTTATAAATTTTCAATTTAGATGAGTCACAGGGATATCCAAATAATCTGGATTTTTTACGGAAAAGATTTGCTACGACACAATGATTTGTAATTTGTATCACGAAAACAATCTCACCATTTTAAGCAAACAACACGAGTCCTTCCTTTTACTCGGTATAATTGTTCCATTGGGTAACTGCAGTTTTGTTAACGACTTTTTCCCCTTTGGTGCTCTATTTTGCAAGATTTGAAACAGTTCATTTCTGAAACGCGATTGCAAGCTTGCTCTATTGACATTTTCCCAGAACGAATTATTCTTCTTTCCAACATACCCAACACATTTTCAAATTTGAATGCACTCAATGCATCAAGAGGCCCGTCCAATTTAATGTCAGAAGTTATATGAATTAGGCTAAGGACATTATTAGATACGTTGCAAAGATCATATAGAGTTGAATATCTATGAACAAACTGTTCAAGCAAATTGTTGGTATAGTCTAAATTTCACTATCATGAAGTTTTGGGTCGCTAAGAATTTTAACTGATACTTAGAGAATTAAAAAGTGGTTATACATTTCTTCACTGATTATATCTGATAAGCATGCAGGTCCCATGTATAAAAGGAAGGTACGGAACTTAACTACCTCAAATCTTTCTAATTCTTTCAAGCTTCTTGGTCTCCTTGTGAACTCAATAGGAGTCCACTTCGATACTTCTTCCACTGATTGATTTAAGGGGTGTTTACACCAGGGGACATATCGGCCGTGAGGCGCGACTCGTGTAGAAGAGGCTCACCACTGAGGCTCATATTTGTGTGTGTGTGTGTGTCCGAAGTTCTCTATTCGCTCTGATCAAATTCGTGAGGCGCGAACATGAGCCTCGTAGCTCAGTCCCCGGTCAGAGTGTGGTTAGACGTCATCAGGTGAGGTGTAGCCCTTTGTTCATCGATTATGTCTGACATAACACTGCCACGAGAAACTACATTACTTTTAATTGTAATAAACTAAGCCCATCAATGCATTTGGCAGACCAAAAGCTGCGAATATAAGGAGGCTGCTTTCCATCATATTTGAATGGAAATAAACGAATATAGTATCATTTCACTCATGTAAAAAAAAAAAGATTACGTAGCTTATGATGCAGCAGCAATATTCAGACAACATCGTCGACTGCAACTCATCTTTCACAGCAGCTGGCCACACACTGACTGATTTTGAGCAGTGCGCGCTCCGTGGCACGCTCAATGTCTAGTTTAAACGCACATGGCTCTTGTGAAGCTCCACACGAAGCTTCGACACGTGAGCCTTGAGCAAAATGGATACCAGTGTAAAAAGGGTTTTAGTCTAGTTTTACTGTGAGGAGCCATTTTGTACTGGCGAACATGATACCACAGATGCATAAGCTTCCTCATAACACCAAGATAAAGTAGAATGCATAAGGTCACAGGGAAATTTTGTTACCAATCCAACAGCTAGATTTTCTAACGGGGAATCACCAACATGATTTTCAGTTTGAGTCCTATTTTTGAAAGATTCGTCTGTGCGCAACTCTGAGTTCAAGTTCTCATAAGATATCGCTTTATTCTTCTAAACACCTTTTACAGTACATTTCTCTCATGCAAAGGATCCCCCATGGCTTTTACAGTGCTTTAGAAATGCACGAGCAGGAGCGTCTCAAATGAAGTTGTGTAATTAACTGCATAAGTTGTAGAACCAATCGTTATTCTATCGCATAAGATTTTTTTTTAATTTATCGATTAAATCTTTTATATATAAATTGAGATCAGGCTTACCAGGTCCACAACATATTGCCACAACAAATGGTTTTCCGTCTCCGAAATTTTCTACGGAACACAGTATTGGCCAAAACGTAATGCTACTTGATTTAAAAAGAGGGCGACCGTTCATGTTGAAACATAATTTAAAAACCAACTGTTCCAAATTCAGCTTATAGTTAGAACTGAAATACTCGTTGATGCCTTCTATAATACCAAAGTATGCAAACTTTCCTTCTGCGAAAGCTACGATATTGTGACTGTTTTTAATTCGCATCAGCGTTCGAGCATCTTGAGGGAGGTTGTCGTCCGGGTGATGTTTACTTATTATGGACAGTAAATCATTGATAGATTGGTAGGAATGATTATTTCTAATATCCCATTGTCTCAAGGACACCGTCTGGGTAAAAAAAGTCCGTTATTTATGGATGGATTTCTCTGAAATTTTCACAGTAGGTGTGAAATGATGCAAAGATCAAATGTTATTTCGAGAGAATTTTTGTATCTGCACTTTTTTTATTTTTTATTTTCGAAACATATGATAAAATAGGGTTTTTTTAAATCTATCTTCTTCTACAATTTTGAAGTTACAGAACCAGTAGTTCGTTTTTAGATTGCTTATATGTCTGTATAACCATGAGGGGTAGGGAATTTCGATAACTTTTTTTGTGGATTTTGGGAATTTTTTTTTTTAAATGTGACCTTTTTTCATTTTTTTTTATGTCGTGTAATTTTCAAAATAATAGATGTATAGAAAAATGCTACCCCTTATGGATACACCTTGCTAAGCCCTATCGAATGGTATATAAACCATTCCTGTAGCTCTAAAATTGTGGAAGAAGATACATTTGAGAAACCAATTATCATGTTTCCAGAAAAACGTGTTTTCCACCAAAAAAAAGTAGTTCTTCTTTATATCTTATGAACTACCAGATTTTCTACAATGAACTCTTGGGCGTTTGTAGCTATTTTTAAGCCCTTTCGATTGATATAATTTACATTGCTGTAGCTCTGTAACTCTGGGAAAAATATACAACAAAAGACAATACGTGTAATTCTTCATAACAACCACTTCTTTTTCATTTTTTCTTTTTTTTTCGACCAAAATACGTTTTTATTCCAAGTCAACACCTCTGTTTTGTAGCTCTTATCAAGCCCTTTGGATTGGTGTGCTCGCCATAGCCGTAGCTATGATACTGCAGCTGTCATCGAGCTATGAATGAAAGCTGCAGTATCATAAATACGGCAGAGCAGCTAAATTTTGAAATTGTCAAAAATTGAAAAAAAATATTAAAATGTTTCGTTTGTATAATGGAAGCACTTTGAGTAGCCCATGAACGAACTATATTGCCATTCCCGCAGAGAAACATCCTCAATTGACCCCAATAATGAGGGGGGGGAGAGTTCAAGGTCACGCCACCCCCATCGCTTTCCCCCCTCTGGTGGGCGCACTATTCGGAGTAGACGTAAACGGAAAGCACCAATGGAAGCGCAAGAAAATCCTCTGTAAGATGCATATAAAAACAGGAAATCAACACATATCCCGATTTCCATCTAGACGGTCCCCAGACGATGGTGCCTTCGCTCACAGGTGCATTAGCATTTTCAACTCCACTCAATTCAGAAAACTCTTCCGAATCATTTAAAGACTGGCTGTCTGTTTCGTTTGATTCATTTTTAAAAATATCATCTTCACTTTAATTCGGCCAAGTCACTTCGGTTTCCGTGGAATCTTCAACTCTAGCTTCACATGGTTTTTCGATACAATACGAATCATTCACGCGTGACGATGACGGAACTTCAAAGAGACTTTGTTCTTTCGAACTTTGTGAATTTATGCAGTTTGATTCACCGATATTTTTATCCGGATTAGCTAAATTATTGCGTCTGTTTTTTTTTTTTCAATGCAGCTTCATTTCCAGTTTCACTCCAAACTAACTGAGAGTTTTTATTAATTTGATAATAGTTCCTTTTCCTCCCCATCACATCTGAACTCAAAGTTTAACTAAAAAATAAATTAGTCATTTGATGCTTCTTTTTCGTTATCAAGATGACAATGCTTGTGCAAATTGAAAAAACTACAGCTTTAGGAATATAAATTTAATCATTCTCTTGCACCCAACCAAGGTTCGTGCCAGCTGACATGCTTTCATTTGTTTTACCAGGGTACACACACGTACGACAATAATCAAATAATACTCTGGACTAGAATAATTCCTAGGAAACAGCATTGCCAAAAACAATATTGTGACTGATAAACCTTCAAAATAAAAGTTATCGAAGTAATTCACGAAGTAAGAAATAAGAAACAAAACTTCTGAAGCAAATAATTGCACTGATGGATCTGTTATGAGTATTTTAGACTTAAAATGCTGACGTATATATATTTAAATCTTCCAGCTCAAATACCAGTGTAAACTGTCGATAAAAAACGAACCTTCAAATATCCTATTTCCAATTATGATTATGACCAGTCTGGTACAACATTATGAATAAAAATAAATCATAGTCTTTCAGTACAGGTTGAGAAATTACGCAAATAAAGTCTTATTAACTTCGACAACGGGAAATAAATAGAGAAGTTCACCACATTTTATTTTGAAAGGCCACCCAAATATTTAAAATTTTTGGTGAACAAGTCATATATCTTTAAAAATGAGCTCTTGCCACTCGCGTTTGAAGTATCATACTACTACTCAGATACATAATGAATTAATATAATAATAATGATGA
The DNA here is from genome assembly GCA_030386875.1 of Morinoia aosen. Classification (NCBI taxonomy): domain Eukaryota; kingdom Metazoa; phylum Arthropoda; class Malacostraca; order Amphipoda; family Talitridae; genus Morinoia; species Morinoia aosen. The sequence goes on along the minus strand of CM059573.1, from coordinate 39,402,725 downwards.
ATGAATTATTGTGAAAGAACTTCTACTGCCCTAATCAAAATTGTAGAAAATATTCTTAAGCATGCGCACATTCACTTGAAATATTAAAGCCTACTCTGTTCACCTGTAGGCGGCGCCCTCCTTTGCTTAAATCCAAACTTTCATTTTACCTTGGACGTAGTAGTTATTACTATTGATTTCCATCAAAAATTTAAATTAGTTATCATTTTCATCGCCTTCTTATTAAGAGAACTTAATTTGTACTCACGATTTAGAAGCCAGACTAGTTTCGAATCCAACACTTCTGGGAACCCTTCAGGGAAAGGTTTACAGATCTATAAGAATTAGGAATTTGCATAATATTTTTAAACGATTTCCAGCGACATATCACTTCCCATCACAACGGTGCGGTTAAGAGAGAAAACACTGACCTATTAATATCAGGTTAAGAAAACTTCAGCACATTTTTTATTATTATAATTAGCTACAGTTCAACAAAAAGTAATGAGTAATTTACCTCTCATAACGTTTTAACCAGCAGCGCATGAAATTAATGTCTCTAACATCGATAGTGAAAATCTTGTCTCATTAATTATTTAACTAATACTGTGAATTGAATGATGTCCACAGAAATCTGGAGGAGCACACTTAACATTGATCATGTCTTGAGCAGCTCAGTTGAACTAACGGCCTCGGCTGAACACGGGCGCCAAAGCGTCTAAAGGAGAGGGAGGAGAGGGGTATCCGTACGTCGTTTAAGGGGATCGTCCAGATTTTTCAACTTTTTTCGTCCGATTCGTTTGAAAATTGGCCAGTATGTATTTTTTGAAAGTTAACTTCTTTTACTCATGTAACTTTTTCAATTTAGGCGGTAGTTATTTATACGAAAAATAAGTTTTTGCCACATTTTTATGGACATTTCAAAATAGGTCTGTTAAGAAAGATGTTACGAACTATTTTTTTACGAAATATTCCTTTTTTTCCAAAAAAAATTTAACGAGAACTACTTTTTTACGAAATCGCAGAAAAATTTCTAGAAGTTAATAGCTAAACAAATTTTTTCTTTGAAAACCGTTGTAAGTCGTCATTGTAGCATTGACTAAGATCCTTTTGTAAAAAAATGTGTCGCTTAGTAAAACTTTCAACGTTGGGTGCTTGTGAGAGTGTATGGGGGTGTTGTGTATTTTAGCACACAAGCTGTGTCTTGTTTTAGCGTTGATAAGGCCGGCATTCTCAGGACCGAAAGAACACGAGGGCAAAGGTTGAATTAGGGTGCTTGGGACCCTCGCTCTTATGTTTAGAAGAGCGGTGAGCGAACCTCGCACCACAAATCATGAAAAACTTCAACAAAAATTACAAGATCTTAGACGTGAAAACTTAAGGGGAGGGAATTAGAACATCAAAGCAGCCATGTGGTGTTCACTTTGCGTATGAATAAAGGTGGAGCTGAACGAACACCTCTAACATGATTGGTTCCTTCAAAAAAGCGTGATAAAAAGAACAGAACCACAATAAAGATCTGGCGCGTAAGGGAAGGCAGTTCTACTGACCAGGCCGTAAAGTGAACTACGAATAGGTACAGGTGTGTTTGCGGTGACATACGTGCTTAAAGAAATGACGGGAAAAAGTGCCCATATTGAGCATACAAGTTTAACGATAAAATGTAATGAGTGTATTGATGTATGTTCTCGTTCTTATTTCTGAGAATAATTTCAAATAGGAAAACCAGGACAATACGGCCGGAGCAATGTTCAAAATTAACACGTACGAGTGACTCCTTTGGGAAGGGGTAAGTCATAAGTCCTATCACTAAGAAATTGCTCAGAAACTTCGTTGCCAAAAATTTGGTGTTGCAAATATATATATATATATATATATATATATATATATATATACATATATATATATATATATATATATATGACTTATATATATAACAGAAGTAAATATATATATATATATATATTGATATATTCTTCAACATAAAAGCAAATGCTAATTGGATTTAGCTGTGAAGTGAATTGAGGAGAGCAATATTTCTTATATTGCAGATGGTGGGAATGAATAAATAATCAAATAATGATGAAGAAAGAAATTAAGACTTCACCAATTCAAGTCAACATATCACGTTATCGCTCAGAAAGGCCTATCCACAACATGAACTGAAGTCGTACTAAAATGAACTGTAGCTCGTCAATACAGAAAACGCTCTTGAGATTCGGTGCCTTGAGAATGCCGCGGAGTGTGTTTGGTTATGTGTGATCGTGAGATGAAAGCTTTCAAGACGACAGAGAATGTCTTGATATTCCATATGCATTATTGGTTTCTAGCATTGTCTACATGTGCTATTGGTATCTAATTTGATTTGATGGCTGGCCAATAGGTAGATTCTAGCGTTTTCATGGGAAATGTCATGTTCTAATTACCTCAAATTTGGCGATAGCGTTTAGGTCTTACATTATAGGGTGTTGTGTTTAGAGGTAAAATTGTAGGTGTGTGGATTGTTAAGCATTGTGTCAATGCCCTTCATGATAAGCATTGTGCAGTAGCGTCACAAAAGTGTAATAGGATGGTCTTCTGTAATCCACAAACCTGTTTACCGAAACTCGAGTATTATACCCGAACACCACAGGAGTAGCAACTCCCGTCAACAAAAAAAATGCGCACAGAAAAGCGCGCTGTTTGTAAGTGGTTCCCTTCACGTTGGTAAGTACCGTCTTTGTTTTAGTATTTTTAGAAACTTGTGCTTTTTGTTTTTACCTGTGATTTTTTGTGTTTTTGTGTTTTTTTTTGGAGTTACGCCAATTCCTCTATTCCGAAAACCTGTTTTTTTTATTAATGCAAATTAATAAGGGGGCAGGACCTTTCTCTCGTGACAACTACAATTTGGCAAGATCAACCCGATCGTTTTATGAATTAGTGAGTGTAACAGTTGAATTGTATATTGTTGCTTGTGAATTTTCATGTGCAAATCGTAGAGAAATTCGGTGGGTTTCCATAACTCAAAAAGTGATATAATATTCGGAGACCGATGTCAGGCCGCACAGATGTTGTCGAGGCTTTAGTGTTAGTTACCCATAATGTTAAGAATTTTCTTTATGTGTTCAACTCCCTGAACGGCGACTTGTCAGTTGCTCTGGGCTGATGTTGCGTCTGAGCATTTACTTTAGTTAGCCATTAAAAATCATTTGTATTACATGTCGATATTCCAATGTTTCTTGCATTACCTAGCTAAATACGACTAATATTTTAAATGCAATTTTGAGTGTTGTACCCTGCTATGCAGTAGCTCATGTCTGTACGCACTATTTTTGCAATAGAAAATAAATCACTGTATTTGTTAAAATATATCAGTGTATGTAATAGGGACTTCAAAGAGATTCAGCATTAAACTAGTCAAACCCTGAGGTGAAAAGAGTTTTCCTTTCTCCTTATTGACAGAGCTTTAGTGTCATACGACACCTCGCCTAATAAGGGGTTTAAGGAGCCATCTCGGAAGGACGAACTATTCCGTATAGATTGTCATTAAGGAAGACGCTGTCGCAGTTCGGCACTAACATAATTCACTTCTGTTGCCCTAACGGTTTAATTACGGCGCAGACAGTTGCTCTTCTTCCTAACAGAACCGCCGTAGTTCGGCACAAAACAGAATTTACTTCTGTTACCTTAGCGGACTGAATACAGCGCAGGTGATACCCACACAAACCTCGCCCCACACACACAACGGTACCGCCGTAGTTCGGCACTAACAGAATTAACTTCTGTTGCCCTAGCAGACTGATTACGGCGTAGGCGGTACCCACACGAACCTCAGGAAGGGCAGCTGCGAAAAAAAGCTAGCGCCCGGAAAAAGGTAGCTGCACAGAAGACAGCCCCCTTTTCCACGAACCCGCACGTCGACCGCACGACGGTATCGACAACCGAGCTATTCCAATAAGCGGTAAAGTTTTCTGTGTCTCGGTGTCAGAAGCCAATAAGTGTACTACCATATAGCTAAAGAAATTGAAAGTGTTCATAATGGTGATGAGATTCAGCTGAGAAAATTCTACTCTATTTATACGATTAATGCAAAGTGGCAGTAAAATTTCACAGTGAGTAGGTTTGAACATATTTAGTGAGCTGGACGAGTGGCGAGTAATTATTTACGTGGTCGTGAAAATTTAAGTTCGAAGAAAATCGACACCATGCCTGCTCGAGAAAGAAGACATAATCCTCGTAAAAATCAGCCGGCGGCGCACGTCCAGCCGGAAGAAAACATAAATATGCCAGAAGTGCTCAGCTGCGTTGTGGCCATAGGATATAAATTCAGGAAAGGAGACGAGGTTGGGGAATATTTAGCACGGCTAAGATTCATCGCCGGTCATATGAACAACAGCGAGCAAATGCGAGTCTTCTTCCTCTCACTAGGCCAAGAAGAGGTCAAAGTGTACAACCAAGTGAGGGATACGCTAACAAACCTGCGAGAGGCAAAGGAGCGGCTGCGTCTGTATGCCAACCAAGTAGAGCTTCACACCCAGGTATTGTTCGAGATGTTCACCAAAAAACAGACAAGCCGAAAAGAGGAGACTGAATACGTTACACGAGTTGAAGCGTTATACAAAGCGAAGTACCCACTACATCCGGAGCAAGTGCTCGTTGATATAATTTGGCTGGGATTGAGGGCAGATATTACGAGAATGTTTCGAAGTGATGTACGGCCTACCACAGTGCAAGAATTGAAGGACATGGCCGTGGAGGTAGAGAATCGATGGGTGCTGCCAGTGCAAGGACCATGGAGCTAGGATATATGGAGGGAGCATAGCGCACTCCAATCGGGCTCAATTTGGCTGCAAAAGTTGAACACTCGGGCACTGTCAAGGCCTGACACGTCACAATTCTGAGCCAACCACAGACGCTTGGCTGAAGTTGGCCCCACCCACCTTCCCTACAACCCCTCCTCTGATTTTCCAAAGCAAGAGTAGTACCCCACCACAAGTCAAAGGGTGAGGTGTGCGTGCAAGTCGCTCTAATTTGTTATAATCAAGGGCCTGTAATCTTTATAGTTTTCAACTCCTAATGTATCTTTGCTAGTAATTTTGATATTATTAAGTGTCTTCAAGTGAGGAAACACAATTTATTTTCTTTCGGAGTCTTAGAATCCCAAATTAATAGTTAACGATTATGCGATTAACTCAACAACTGGAAGATCATTCAGCTAGCGCGTGCGCACTCTAGTGTAGTCAGTAGGTAACTGACTTCCGTGCTGACGTCACACTTGCGAAACGGTTATTGGTTACCACAGACATAGGAGAAATCTCAAAAACTGGTTCTCTTCAAAGACGGCCATGCTCCCTCCATATATACTCCCTCCACGGCCAGGGAAACTACGGAGATAAGGGATCCGGAAAGAGAAAGACCCCAGCTGGAGGTTGCATGTGTGGGCCACACGATGCGGCACTCACCATATCCACAAAGAGGCCGCAACGAAGCATCACACTGGAGTGGACGGGGAAGACAGACGCGGAACTCCCCATATCAACGAAGAGGCCATGACGAAGCGCCAACTGAGGAGTCATTATCACCAAAATTATCACGTAAGAGTGCCACAGCAGCATCAAGAAGTGACACCTGCACCTACCGTGGACTTAGCACAGTACAGAACAGTGCCGCCGCCGTGCTTTAACTGCGTGAAGTTCGGGCACATTAGAGCTAATTGTTGGGAGTGAAACTTTCCAGGTCCTCCAAAAAATGGGCCAACTCCACTAATAAATCCCAGCATCATACTCCATATAAACGGTACACCTGTAACAGCACTTCCCTACATACAATGTCACATGGAAACCACATGGTTAGTTGCTGGTTTCGTGGATTTCAGCTGGCAAAATGGATTTGCAACTGAATATACTCATCATAGCCATGTTAGTACATTGCATCCTGTGTTTGATACTTGGGGTCCACGTGGGATTTCCTATTAGCTACCACATTGGCTTAAATAAATTTATCCACATGGAAGGCACGTGTGTTTGCAACGTACTTCATTTTGAACGGCTATAAAAAACATTGTATTTATATATATATATAATAAAATTGCTGTTATTCGTGTTTTGATAAAATCGCAGAGATACCATTCAGAGCACATTTTAAATACTACATTTATAACAAATTCGTTACCCATTTACACGTCTGATTAGTCTCAAATTTAACTGCTATTTGCTTCTGAGTCAAAAATATATACTTTATTTTTTGTAGTATTCAGGATCAACCTGAGATAAAATAAATTCCGTGTGCTATAAAATCTAACATTCGCCTTTGTAAGACTTAGTTGTGTCTTAATCAGTTGTAATGCTCATTTTAAACATTTGTAATAACTAATAAGGTTATCATGGCCCGCGAAATATATGCTGTTAATCTCATTGAACAAATAATTGTGGTAAATGAATTCTTTGTATGCTTGAGGTACCATTTCAAAAGCTTTCGTTTAATAATACTAGAGGGCAGAACACACCAATAAATAAATTGATACACACACATGTAACTATTTAGATAAGTTTTGAAATTTCGATTTCGAAAGCATGCGCATCTGGCAGCTCCGCAGACTTGATTTCACGGATCCCCCTCCCCTGCCCCTGCTCTCAGACGCTCTTGCGTCATGGTTCAACTTCCGTGTTGCGTCACTCGTGACCGTTACTTAGTTCATCTCGAGACGTAATCAGTGTTAATTGTGCTTCTCTATATTTCAAGGAATATCATTCAATTCATGGTATTATTGAATGAAAGGGATGATTAATGTGACAAGCTTTCCACTATCGAAATCGATATCATTAAATCTGAGCTTAGTTCTTATGCGCTGCTGGTTAAGATGATATAGCAGGTAAATTACTTTCTGTTGGACTGTAGCTAATTTCGGTCATTAAGAGGTCATTAACAACATCTGATTTTATTACAAAATTTTCTCTCATAAGCGCTCCGTTGTGATGGGAAGTGATAAGTTACTAGAAGTCGTGTAAGATAAATATGCAGAGTTTTAATTTCGATACATGTGCAAACCTTTCGATGACTGTAAGCCATTTCTGCACCTTTGCTGAAAGAATATTATTGATTTTACTTCATATTGTTGTGCCAAACTAGTCACAATTGAAATAGGGTTTTTGAACGTTTTTTCTCAAAAGTTTACAGTGGTATTTGAGCTAGAAAAAATATATGTTTACATATATATAAATATATATAGATACACATATATTTATAAGTACGTAAGTATTTTAACTTAAAATACTCAATGTGAAATCCATCAGTACAATTATTGACTTTGTGAAATTTTGTTTCTTATTTATCATTTCGTTATTTACTTCGTTGAACTTTATTTTGAGTGTTTATCAGTCTTCACAATATGGATGAGGTTTGTTAGTGTAATTCATTTCGTCAATGTTTTGCCATGATAAAATAGATATGTATGAAGAACAAATTTACACCTTCAAATACATATCCATGTATTAACAACTATTAAATATGATTTTGAATGTATTGGAAATGAATTCTTAAAAATTTTAATGCATTCGAAAGTTAAATTCATTCATCATAGTTCATTTACATAGTATCATGATGTTTTAAATTTGAGCATTGAAGTTTGCGCTATTATTATGTTAAAGGAATTTAATTTGCTTCTAAGAAATGTTAATAAGCATGTACAATTCAGCTATTACGATTCCTTGATTTTGAATGATGAAGTTTGCACTGCCATTTTATTATAGGAATTTGGTTTGCTTTCATAAAAATAACAATTCATAACTGAACAATTCATCTAGTATCATGATTTTTTTAGTTTGGATATTGAAGTTCGCTGCCATAGTATTAGTGGACATTAATTTCTTCTGAAAATCTTTGCGAGATTAAACAAAAAATTACTTCTTGACGGCCAGTTTTTCCATTCCATATTAATTTGGCGGATGTCTGCTACGGAAAAAATTGATGACCGTTCTTTTACCACGAATACCTGTACCGGATGTCCCATAAAAATGTCCCCAACTTTTTAATTGATTATCTCACCGCTGTAAATTAGCATATTTGCACTACCTTTTTTTCACAATGTAGGTGATTTGTTTCCTTTTTGAATAACTTGAGTTTTTGAAAATCTTTTAATAACCACTTTACAGTGATCGATTTACTGAAAGAGTTTAAACTAATTGTTCAAAGAAAATTAAAAAAAAAACACTTGTGTTCTTCTTCATTTCTCAACACCTACTGTTAAAAATAATTTTACAATGATGTATCCTACATACCACCAAGTATTTAAACCCTCTGAGAGGTTATTTTACTTCCTCATTTCATGATTTGATAATACCTAAAATGCAGCTCAATTATTATCAAATAGTTTTCAGCGTATTGGAATATGAATCAACGAAAAACTGTGAAAAAGTTAGAAGAGCATGTAATGAAAAATTCCCAGCAAGGAACTCTCCTGATAAGAAGACTGTGTATCGCACAGTTAGAAAATTAGAAGAAAATTAAATGCTCTTCTAACTTTTCCACAGTATTTCGTTGCTTCATATTCCAACACGCCGAAAATTCTTCGATAGTTATTGAGCTGCATTTTAGGTGTCTTCAAATGATGAAATAAGAAAGTAAATAATCTCTCAGAGGGTTTAAATACTTGGTGGTATGTAGGATACATCATTGTGAAATTATTTTTGAAAATAGGTATTGAGAAATGAAGAACACCAGTGTTGTTTTTAAACCGTTTCCTTTGAACAATTAGGTTTACCTCTTTCAGTAAATCGATCACTGTAAAGTGGTTATTAAAAGATTGTCAAAAACTTAGAATTTCAATCATTCGAAAAGGAAACAAAATTTATTAGATTATGAAAAAATATATTTCGAATATGTTTATTTAAAGCGGAGATATAATCAATTAAAATGTCGGGGACATTTTTGTCGGAAGACTCGGTATAGCTTGGTATAAGTTATACCATGGAGGGTTCATAGTTTTCGGTCTTCTTTGAAAGCCTTAAATTCAATTTCTCATATAACAAGTCAATAAGTATAAAGAAAATTAGAAATGTTTGAATGATGGAATTATTCATTGCATCTTAGCCTGGCTGCTAACCTACATTGTACACTCTGAAAAATATCTCAATTCGCAAGTTGCTCCGAGATCGTCGGTTGAAGTTTCATTCACCATGCATGTACGCCTTTATGAATTAACAGCCTTGTGACATAAATATGAGTATAATACTTATATATATGCCACTAAAACACGCTACGACGAGTGGTGGAGGCTGCCACGAAACCCTATGAATACTGAGATTCCATTCGTTTCGTCGCTAATTACTGTACCGGCTGATAAATAACTTCGAAGAAAATCGCGAAACATTTGCGATCAGTTTATATAACATAACCATGTATGGTATCAAGGTTCAGTGCGTGATGAGAATGGCATTTTGGGGGGACGTGTTCTCAACAGGTTATCTGCTACAAGACGTGGCATTACAACGGCACCGGAGCGACCAACCAACTTTGATCACCACATGGAAACAATGTATAATACACGTCGGCAGAATTCATGGGAAGTCTACTTGATTTATAGATGGAATTCATGCGTTATTAGCACATGGATCCTAGCTGGCAGAAGCGAGGGATGGCCACGAGGCATATGGTTTCCATGTAGGACCCACATCCTCTACATGTGTCCCAACCAGGTGGGAACCACATGGGGCCACTTTCCAAAAGTCCATGCGGTTTCTACATAGCATGGGCACGTAGAACCCATAAGGCAAACATGGACAATCCATTTCGTAACCATGTGGTTTCCGTGTGACCTTGTATATAGGGTTCTTGACACGGGAGCAAATATATGCTTGGTGAAGGAACGTGTAGTCGCGGGAATCAAAAATGCAAAAGTTAAAGGAACATCAACCGCGTTTAAAACAATTGGAGAAGAGCCTGTAGCGGTGCTGGGGAAGATTAATGTCCCAATTAAGGTTAACGGTCGAAGAATAGAGCAAAGCTGTTTTGTGGTACGAGAAAGTGCATTTCCGGGAGACCTGCTGATAGGAGTGGAGGTGATGAACAAAGTCAACGCAAAAATAGACTTCGTAAAACGTAAGGCGTTGTTATTTGGCACTTACGTGAGCATGTTTTCAGTGCCAGGACCGATTTCTCCAAAGATTTTGTTTGTGACGCGAGAGGAAACATTGGTAACTGGCAGAAGACATCACAGTGAAACCGCGCATCCAAACACTGGTGAAGTGCAGGGTAGATGTGAGTTTTACTGGAAAGGAAGTAATTTTAGAGCCTAGAATTCAGTGGGCGCCTTATGTAGGAGCTACCGCAGCAAAGGTGCAAAATGGCTATGTTCTAATGACAGTGCTTAACCCCTTCGCCAATAAAATCGCTCTGACTGAACGTGCAATAATTGCAACATGCCATGAGACCTCGAATGAAAATTCAATTACAGAAGAAAACAATGATGAGAACAGCGAAGCAGAAAATCTCCGCAGAGAGAAGCGCTTTCAGCAAATTGATGAGCTTGATTTTAGTTACTTGGATGATGAGAAGCAGGAGCAGGTCAGAAAGCTGCTCAAAGAATATCATCGAACCATCAGTGCATATGAAATGGATATCGAGCATGTAAAGGAAGTGAAATAAATAATTTTGCTGAATGATTACAGGCCTATTCAGACGAGAGGATGGCGAATTCCGGACGCCAGTCAAAAAATTAGTGATAAAAAGGTCTCGGAGATGGTCAAGAGTGGAATTGTGCATGAGAGTACAAGTGCGTGGAAAAATTCTCTGGTTCTTGTGGAAAAACCCGTTGGAGGCCACAGAGTTTGCCTTGATTTGCGAGCTGTAAACATGCGGGTGGTAAACGAACATTATCCTATTCTGAACATTGTGGGAACATAAGAAGAAGTTGCGGGCAAAGAATACTACTCAATTGTTGATGCAAAGTCAGCCTTTCATCAAATTGAGCTAGATGAAGAAAGCAAGCAATACACGGCGTTTCAAACTGTGCAAGGAAATTTTGAGTTTGCTAGGCTCCCTATGGGACTTGAGTGTTCAACAGCAGTGTACCAGAGAGTAATTTGCCATGTTCTCAAAAGGCAGCTTGGAAAATTAGCCGCCATTTATTTGGACGACGTGTGCATCAGCTCTATGACTTTTGAGAGTCATCTAGAAAATTTGAGAGAAGCGTTACATGAGTTTCAGAGTGCCGGAGTAAAAATAGGCTTAGACAAGTGCAGATTTGAGCAAAAACAAGTAAAATACCTAGGATGTTACATCAGTCGTGAGGACTAATCCCAGATCCCAAGAATGTTGAGGCGATGCAGAATTATCCATGGCCTACAAGCACGGAAAGTCCGCTCGTTCGTGGCTGCGCTTAATTTCTATCGGAGGTTCATCCCGAATTTCGACACAACAGCTGCTCCCCTGAATGCGCTGACCAAGAAGGGACAAAAATTCAAGTGGAATGAAGAACATGAGCAAGCCTTCTGTAAACTTAAGCAGCTAATGGTAGAAGCTCCAGTTTTGAAGAAATCCTCTCTAAACGAGACTTATTATTTAAGCTGTGATGCATCAAATGAGGGCTGTGGAGCAGTCCTAGCACAAAGATGTGAGAGTAAAGAACAACCCATCGGATACTTCAGTAAGAGATTCAATGATACTGGAAAACTTTACTCCATCACTGAACGTGAAGGACTAACAGTTGTCTCTGCTGTAAATCACTTTTCGCCTTATTTGTACAGTAATAAATTTGTCGTGATAACGAATCACACGGCCCTTAAATATTTGTTCAAAATTAAAAATATCAAGAACAACAGAATTATGAGATGGGCACTACCACTCTCACAGAACGATTTTGAAGTAATTTATCGGCCAGGAGCTCAGAATGTGGTTCCAGACGCGCTGTCAAGAAACATTGCGCAAAACAACGAGGACGATGAAGACAACGAAGCGCCTAAGACGGTGTTCTTCACGTCGATGCTATATGAAACTCCCAGTGTTCAACAGGCGGAAGTCAGCCTGCAAAAGGAAAGTGCAAGAGCAGAACAATTCAAAGATCCGGTCTGGGGTCCTGTACTAATTTACCTCGAAAGTGACAAGTCAGGAGAAGCTCCAAGTCTCGCTCTAAACTTCGAAATCTTCGCCGACGGAGGCATATTGTATTTCAGAAAAACCCAACGAAAGCCTTATAGAACAAGGCACTTGATAATAGTGCCAGACACTCTAAGAGAATCAGCGATAACGTTGGGGCATGACGGTACCATAGGCGCTCACCAAGGGAGGGCTAAAACTTGGAAGCGAGTGCTGGAATTCGGTTACTGGATAAATATGGCCAAAGATGTAAACAAATATGCTGACTCTTGTATGCAGTGTCAGAAGCGTAAGATTAACAACCGCATTTGTGTCAGCATGGGCTCATTCCCAGACATTTACATGCCACTGGACAGAGTAGGAGTTGATTTAATTGAAATGCCAGTTTCGAATGAAGGCCACAAATACATCCTAACCGTAGTCGATCATTTCAGCAGATACGTCGCAGCATTTCCGCTCAGAAGCAAAACCACGGAGGAAGTGACTCGAGCGTTGACTAAATTCGTAACAACATATGGCCCTGCGAAAACGCTCATCTCAGATAGAGGCACTGAATTCACGTCCGCCTTATTCCGTAGTGTGTGCGAAAAACTGAAGATAAAATATAGCAACACTTCAGCCTACCATCCCCAATCAAATGGGATGACGGAACGCCAAAATAAGAACATCAAGACAGTTTTGTCTCATCTGGCAGCAAACGATCAACCTTCGTGACATGATTCCTTACCTTGGCGCTCCTTTTTTTGCTCTGAATACAAGTTATCCGAGCGTCATGGAAGAAATTCCATACTATTTGTTCTTTCGCCGAGATGCCGAAATTCCTATCATTGACTGGCTAAAAACCCCTCGAATAGATTATTCTCTAGGGGAGAACTACGCACCAGAAGTGACTTCGCGACTGCACAATGCGTTCAAGATTGTTAAGGCAAAATCTAAAGCGTCGGACAACAAATCTGTGTAATTAAAAGAGCGAGGAGTCAAGAATAACAAGGTGCAAATCGGCGATATCGTGCTGCTGCACAACCCTACAGGAAAGCCTGAAGCTGCCGGCGCATGGCCAACTGACTGGGTTGGTCTTCGTCCCTATCGAATAATCGGAAAAAGCGAGACGAATGTCACGATTAAGGCACTGTATAGTGGCCGAGAAGAGAGAGTTCACCTAGACCGGCTGAGGGTAGCGTCTCTGCGAGGGGAGGCCTATCCTCACAACGAGGATGACGCGGCTGCACCAGGAGCTGAAAGCGGAACAGGCAACAGCGAAGATGAAGACAGGAGGAGAGAAGACGCCGTAAATGGGCGGCGAGCTGCGTTCAAAACGCAGTGGAATTACAACCTACGTTCTAGGTGTAGGTGTAGGTGTAGGTGTAGGTGAATCGACAACGAACTGCAGTGAATCGAGTTTTATGAGTCCCCTTAACTTTGTAGGATACGCTCTTTTTGTGTGTTAATTGTAGTTGCGTTCTTCGATAGGAGTGAGTTCTTAGCGCTGTAATACTTTAATTTTGAATACGTTCTTTAGTAGGAGTGTGTTGTACTAGCTTTGAGTTAACTTTATTCTCACTCGCTAGAGTGAGATGCGTTCTCCAGTAGGAATATTTTCCTAGCTTTGTGTAACTTTAAGTTCCTTTTTTTCCGCTCACAAGAGATCTCGTTCGATATGAGACACTTGTTCGAGTGAACTAATCTTACTCTACGCTTAAACTTTAATTTTTCATTCTTGCTTAGAGAAGGGAAAATATTTTTCATTATGGTAAATTTTGTGTATTTAACAGGAGTAGTTTGTGTGCTTTCACAGTTTGATTTTCTCACCTGCTTCGCGTAAAAAGAGTGCGCAGTTAACATGAGAAAATTAAACGAGTGAATAAGTATAAACTGATATTTTTTAATCATACTAGTTCATGCTACGAGAGTAACAATGAGTGCCTTAGGATAATTTTTTTTAGAATTGTCTCCAGAGCAGGCTGCTCACATATTAGTAGTATCACTTTCCATTTTGCTGCTCAACAGAAGCGTGGTATTACACGAAATACTGAAGCAGGCGTGCTGATTTTATCAATACTTTTATTGTGGTTCTTTTCTTCGAAAGGGAAATGTGTGCTCGATTAGATTAAAAGTAGCGGTTTCATTTTTTGATGTAGTATTGAATGTTTCTTTTTCTTTTTGCCTTTCTCTCACTCACAAGGGACATCGTAAAATACGATGTTCTAGCAGGAGTAAATCTTACCTAATTCTGTAGATTTTGTGAGTTTCTTTTTTGCAGGCTTAAAGGAATTAATCTTTCTTGGCAAATTAGTGTAGAAAATGCGTCAGCAAAGAAATAGTCTCATACAATGAACTGCAAACGACTTTGACAACAACGAAGGAGAAATTACAAGCATACAATACAGGGGAACATCGAATTTTTATATGAAGTATTTGAAAATGTGAGAAATCCAAGCGTTACATTGATTAAACGGCGACTAAGAACGAATGGCTGAAAGTTCGAAATCATTTAGAAAGGCTTCTCGAGAATTTAGTAATTAACAAGCAAGAGTTTGAACGTATCGCAAGACGAACTGAGAGTCACAATCAGGATGGAAGAAGAAATGAAAATAATTCTGATACTGTTGTTTGGTCGCTATGAAGTACTAGCGTCGATGACGCTCTTATGTGAATGAGTGCGGAAAAATAATATCATTTATGGGACTTGCATCGCGACAATAACGACTGATAGAGTGTCCTGGAACTCGAATGCACTTTCCCTGAGAAAATAATTAGGTAAATGTTCACAGTGGGGATACTGAAGCCATATTTCCGGCATCTTTGTCATCATGTGAAGAAGAATAGTTACATAGAGATAACATTGGATAGATTTGAACAAGGTGGCCACTTTCCGAATCCTATTAACCAACGCATTTTCTCGCACAAATATGAGTATTTTCTCGCAAAAATAGAAAAACTAACGCGTATGAAAAATGAATATTTTCTCGCATAAAAAGAGGTGTATTGTCTCGTATAAAAGAAAAGAATATTTGAATGCCAGCAGATTTGAAAATAATCTCGCATCTAACAGAGATCGATCACTATACAACGGAATATCAGCTCGAATTCTACAGAGTATTGAATGAAATACTTCAATTATCTCGGATTTACATCGGATCGACTTACGCATCAGCTCGAATTCATCAACGGACTTACGTGATTTCATGAAAAGCTACTTCGCCTGGTCATCAAAGTAAACTTGAAGAACAATCTGATGTTGGAAAATCGAGTTCGAATTGGCGTTTGAAATACAAGTTATAACACACTGCATTTCCCTTGATCGAACGGTTATTTGGATCGAAACAACGATCTATCTGACAAGACGAAGTCTTGAGGTCAAAGTGGCTGATAAAATTTTAGGAAAAATTAAAAATATTGGAAGTGTAAGACGGCATCCTGCAAACAAGTGACGAGCATCAACGCGTGTGTGAAGCAATGATGACACTACGGAAAAAGCGTATGAGATGAAAAATAAAATTTCAGCATATCACGGACGAAGTCGTCGTTAACGCAACAATGGGAAGCTTGAGGATTGTGCTACAGAACGTGCACAACAGAAATTGAAATCTGCGGAGCAAAATCTTCATTCTTTACAATGTCTTAACTTGGTAGGAAATGAGCTTGCCAAAATTTATGAGCGTAATGAGGGTGGAGTAATCAAGCATTGACAAAGCGTATTTTTCTTCGGCGGAACATTGACATTTCGGTTACACCTTTGCAACAGTATATATTTAAACATATGCTGGAGGAAATCAGTATAATTTCTAATATTATGTGCATTTATTTAGCGAGTTAATTATAGAAATAGAATATGCACAAGTAGAGGTTATGATGTGTATTTTAAGTTAGCTGAGAGTGGTGTTATCATTGTTCAAATGAATAGCGCAAGTCCAATACGAAAAAATTGTCGTGACAATTTTTTCTTCTAGAGGTGCAGGGATGTTGAGGAAGATGTTACGAAATATTTTTTTACGAAATATTCCTTTTTTTACAAAAAAAAATTAACAAGAACTACTTTTTAGCAAAATCGCAAAAAAATTTCTAGAAGTTAATAGCTAAGCAAATTTTGTCTTTGAAAACTGTTGTAAGTCGTCGTTGTAGCATTGACTAAGATCCTTTTGTAAAAAAAATATGTCGCTTAATAAAACTTTCAACGTTGGGTGCTTGTGAGAGTGTATAGGGTGTTGCGTATTTTGGCCCACAAGCTGTGTGTTGTTTTAGCGTTGAGAAGGCCGGCATTCTGAGGACCGACAGAACAGGAAGGCAAATGTTGAATTAGGGCGCTTTGGACCCTCGCTCCTGTGTTTAGAAGAACGATAAGCGAACCTCGCACCGCAAAGCACGAAAAACATCTACAAAAATTACAAGATCTTAGACGTGAACACTTATGGGGAGGGAATTCGAGCATCATAGCAGCCATTGGTGTTCACTTTGCGTATGGATAAAGGTGGAGCTGAACGAACACCTCTAACATGATTGGTTCCTTCAAAAAGGCGTGATAAAAAGAACAGAACCACAATAAAGATCTGGCGCGTTAGGGAAGGCAGTCTTCTGACCAGGCCGTAAAGTGAAGTACGAATAAGTACAGGTGTGTTCGCGGTGACATACGTGTTTAAAGAAATGACGGGAAAAAGTGTAAAATATTGAGCATACAAGTTTAACTATAAAATGTAATAAGTGTATTGATGTACGTTCTCGCTCTTATTCAGAGAATTAATTCAAATCGGAAAACCAGAAAATACGGCCGGAGCAATGTTCAAAATTAACACGTACGAATGACTCCTTTGGGAAGGGGTAAGTCATAAGTCCTATTACAAAGAAATTGCTCAGAAGCTTTGTTGCCAAAAATTTGGTGTTGCATATATATTTAGATATATTCTTCAACATGAAAGCAAATGCTAATTGGATTTAGCTGTGAGGTGAATTGAGGAGAGCAAAATTTCTTATATTGCAGATGATGGGAATGAATAAATAATCAAATAATGATGAAGAAAGAAATTAAGAGTTCAACAATTCAAGTCAACATATCACGTCATCGCTCAGAAAGGCCTATCCACAAAATGAACTGAAGTCGTACTAAAATGAACTGTAGCTCGTCAATACAGAAAACGCTCTTGAGATTCGGTGCCTTGAGAATGCCGCGGAGTGTGTTTGGTTACGTGTGATCGTGAGATGAAAGCGTTCAAGACGACAGAGAATGTCTTGATATTCCATATGCAATATTGGTTTCTAGCATTGTCTACATGTACTATTAGTACCTAATTTGACTTGATGGCCGGCCAATAGGTAGATTTTAGCGTTTTCATGGGAAATGTCATGTTCTAATTACCTCAAATTTGGCGATAGCGTTTAGGTCTTGCATTATAGGGTGTTGGGTTTAGAGGTAAAATTGTAGGTTTGTGATTGTTCTGCATTGTGTCAATGCCCTTCATGATATGCATTGTGGATGGTCTTCTATAATCCATAAACCGGTTTACCGAAACTCGAGTATTATACCCGAACACCACAGGAGCAGCAACTCCCGTCAAGAAAAAAAAATGCGCACAGAAAAGCGCGCTGTTTGTAAGTGGTTCCCTTCACGTTGGTAAGTACCGTCCTTGTTTTAGTATTTTTAGAAACTTGTGCATTTTGTTTTTACCTGTGTTTTCTTGTGTTTCTGTGTTTTTTGGAAGTACGCCAATTCCTCTGTTCCGAGAACCTGGTTTCTTTATTAATGCAAATTAATAAGGGGGCAGGACCTTTCTCTCGTGACAGGTCTCCTCATTGAGTTTTGATGCTTGAACAAAACCATAGACAGTTTTAGAATTCTTGAAGCATTTCTAACAAAAGTACAGTTAGGAATTTGAACATTTGGAAAAAAATGTGTGGTAAGCGATATTTTATCGTCCATAAGAATACATTATTTATGTGTTATGAACTATATACTTTTTTCTGAAATTGGGGAATTTCTAACTGTACTTTTGTTAGAAATGTTTCAAGGATTCTAGAACTGTCTTTGGTTTCGTTCTAGCATCAAAACTCGATGAGAATATTTCTTTTGAAAGTTGAAAGGTGGAGGTTTTGGGTATAAGCCCAAACAAAATTGTTTGTTGACGTGTAATATAATGGACAATTTATGTAATTGAATGCTGTTTTCATTTTTATTTCGATAATCTCCATGCATAACTTCATATTCTCACTGTGAATTGTAATTTACAAAAAATAAAAAATACAATTTTTTTCCCTTCCCTGAAAAATTATGAAATTTTATATTTAGTCTGATTCTTGTGAAATTTGACTATAATATGTCTTTTGTGAAAATAAACACAATTTCATCCATTCGTTTTTTTTATTTAGGCCTTAGTTTTTGAAAAAAATTGGACATATTGTTTATGTAGTTCATTTTTATTGATTATTCAAATTAATAGAACTCACTGAGTTTTGATGCTAGAAAAAAACCAAAAACAGCTTTAGAATCCTTGAAGCATTGTTAACAAAATTACGGTTTCAAATTTTCCATTTCCCGTATCGTTTTTTTGTGTTGGGATCGAAATGTGGTCAAAAATTCAGGATTTTTTAGTACTTTTACCCTAGGGGGAGCAAATTAATCTAAGTCAAGTTCAATTTAATCCAAGTCAAGTTCAAATTAATCCAAGTCAAATTCAAATTAATCCGAGTAGAGTTCAAATTAACCCGAGTCAAGTTCAAATTAATCCAACCCTCAGTTGAGTTATAAAATGACATAATAATTTGTTAATTTGAGTTTTTTGTGTTAAATATGTATCTATTGGATGTTATAAGCAAGACTGGTTTCGAGGATCTATTTAAACTCATAGGTATTTATATACGTGAAATTCCACTTTATCACACCAAAGAAATCATATACATGCAAATACAAAAGGTTATCATTGAACGATATGTAGATTCAACCTTTTAAAGAAATATACAAATACGATTCACTGAGTACTAATGTACGATTCCGTTTGATTACAATTTATACTTGTACATTACTACCCAGATACATTCTTGTATTGGCAATATAAATATTACTATCCATTCCAATTCCGTGTTAGTCATTGTGATGAAATGTAGGATCCACTAACAATACACAATAATAACAATAATAATACAAGAAACAATGTTTCTAACTAACTACTGATTTTATTTGTGAGTGTTTACAATTCAATTTATAATACTTTCAAGACTTAAATATTCAATAAATGATTTTATAAAGTTATTGAAGTCTTAAAAGTATTATATATTGAATTGTAAACACTAAACACACACAAATAAAATCAGTAGTGCAATAGAAACATTGTTTCTTGCAGTATTATTATTGTGTGTTGTAAGTGGATCCAACATTTCTTCACATTGTCTAACATGGAATTAGAATTCATGACAATATTTTTATTGCTAATGCAGGAATGTAACTGGGTAGTAATGTACAAATATAAATTGTAATTAAACGGAATCGTACGTAAGTATCCATTAAATCGCACTTGTTTAATACTTTAAAAGGTTAAATCTACATATCGTCCAATGATAATATTTTGCACTTGAATGTATTTTATTTCATATATGTGGTAAAGTGGAATTTTACGTATATAAATATCTATGAGTGTAAATAAATCCTCGAAACCAGTTTTGCTCATCACATCCAATAGATACATATTGAACACAAAAACTCAAATTAACAAGTTATTATGTAATTTTTTAACTCAACTGAGGGTTAGATTAATTTGAAATTGATTCGGATTAATTTGAACTTGATTCGGATTAATTTGAACTTGACTTTGATTATTTTGAACTTGACTTGGATTATTTTGAACTTGACTTGGATTAATTTGAACTTGACTTGAACTAATTTGAACTTGACTCGGATTAATTTGAACTTGACTCGGATTAAATTGAACTTGACTTGGGTTAAATTGAACTTGACTTAGATTAATTTGAAGGGAAAAAGGTGTAGTGTCCGTAACGCCATAAAATTTTAGGACCGAATAGTCCACCACCTGAGGGTCCTTTTCGAACAAAAAAAAAAAGCTCAACGGACCGACAGGGGCCTGGCAGGGGCCTGGGATGATCCCTTTAATCCAGTCTGAACGATTGAGCTGCTAGACGCAAATGCTTTCGAAATAAAAACCTCAAAACTTATCCAAATAGTTACTTGTGAGCGTATCAAAATATCTATTGGTGTTTTCTGTCAGTCAGTATTTTCAAACGAAAGCTTTTGAAATGGTAGCACGCGCACATGTAGAATTTAGTTTTCACAATTTTACTGTGCGTCCAAAAATATCAGCATACCATTTTATACACACAGATAAAATTATTAGTTATTCCAAATGTTTCAAATGAGCATTACAACTGAATAAGACACAACTAAGTCTTGACAAGGTGAATGTTAGTTTTTTAGCGCGTGGAATTCTTATATTCAGCTTCACCCTAAATACTTCACAAATAAAAATGAAGTATATACTTGACCCAGAAGATAATAGCAGTTAAATTTGGGACTAAACAGACGTGTTATATGGTTTTTGATTTTTAAATGCAGAATTTAATATGTGCTCTGAGAGATATATTTGCAATTTCATCAAAACACGTATAACCACAATTTCATTATATATCTATACAATGTTTTTAAAAAGGACGTTTGAAAGCAAACGTTGCATACACACGTGCCTCCCATACGGAAAATAAATGTTAAGTTATGTGGTAGCTAATAGGAAATCCCATGTGGACCCCACATACAAAAACAGCACTCAATGTCCTAACATGGCTATGTTGAGTATATTCAGTGGCAAATCCATTTTGCCAGCTGAAATCCACGAAACCGCTAACTAACCACGTGGCATCCATGTGACATTGTATGTGGGGTGTGTTGTGCGCCGGGTGTGTCTTGCTCAGAGTTCGTTCAGAACACGTTTGGTCGGCTACGTGAGGGCGAGGCGGTGCTTCAGTTATAAACAAGAGACCCTGCAGCTTTGACGTTGCAACTTTTCCCTGTGACTACGAGTTCTTTTTAGCTAAATGGAGGAAAAACCGGGTCAGATGACTGCTTTTTAATTTTACTCATGGCTTGTAATTACTTCTGGATGGTTCTTGCATTTTGAATGTGTTATTCAATTACTGAATTTATATATAATGAATTTAATGACTGTGACTAATTCGCCACGTCCGGCATAGAAGAGCACATCACATCTTACTGCTATCATGTTATTACCATCAATAAATGCGAACTGTGATGATAATTTTAGAGCTTATTTGATGTACGATTTATCAATAGTAAACAGAATGTTGTTAGTTTTATTTTTGCAGATATTACGCCTAAATTGTTCAACGGAAATGGAGCCAGTTTATCAAAAAAGCTTTTTATAATATAATAGTTGCTGTCGACAGTGATGAAGTCAATTTCTTCAGAAAATGATACATGAGAGCAAGATTTTTATTACTTGATTTTTATGATGGTGAATAACAATGAAAATGTTCATAGTATCGCAATCTTGCTATTTAGAAATATTTATAGAATAGTTTGATGTAGCTAAGTTCAGCCTTTATATAAAAATATTTTGATGGGATGAAACACAAATTCATTCAAATTATGGTAAATGAATCAACAATATCTAGAAAGTTAATCTGATACGGCTAATAAGTGTCAGCTCTTGTGGAAAAACTGTTCATATATAGAAACGGTCTGAATTGTGACTCCTATAACATCATTTATTTTATATTAAAAGTACAAATGTATCCCTCTAGTAATATTATCTCAAATGAATCTAAGGAAATTGAAGATTAGGATGAACCTGAAGACCTTCAAGGACCTGATACCATTGTTATTTGAACTGAAGCCAGCAAGACAGGTGCTTCTGAAGATAATTAAACTGTAAATAATGAAATCCGAGGGAAAAAAGCACAAATGCTTAATTTACAAAGGTACTGAAAACTTCAAAAATAAGGAAGAATTACAGACGCCATTGTTCACAGCATCATGTGCCAATACTTCTGAAGAACTCTTCTCTCCTCTGAAGTATTATTTTGTTTACCTTGATAGTGAGATATTGAATGCCATTGTTGAGCAGTCAAAGTTGTACGCTCTACAAAAAAATACAAACAAGCCTTTTTGATTTAGTAAGAAGTAATTGCAGAAATGGCTAGGCTTTCTTGTGTATTTTTGTATTTTCATACTGCCAAACACCAGAATGTACTGAGTTATGAAGATATCTCCACTCATCATAGTTACTAGCACTTCCAAAATATAGGAAGTTTCTGAATAATTTTTATTTTAGTTTCAGTCCAGAAATTATATATGAATTTCTAAATGAGCATTTATGTACATTTATTTTGTTATTTAATGTTGTTTGCAAAATGAAAGAGGAAATACATAATTTTACCACTTAGAGCATTCAATTTCCTTGATTACCAATGAGCTGGTCGAATTGATAAAAAAATCAGATATTCTTTCGAGTGCCGATTGTGACGAGTAGATATAAATTATGTAAATTATTAGTATATTGATATATATTAGTATGTATAAAAAATAAATTATATATTATATAGTACATCAGTTAATATAAATTATAAATTATTGAAGTAGATATAAATTATGTTAATCTTTAAATGTTGTACAATTGGAAGCTCTCCATACTTTGAGTGCATTCTGATATTCATCCTCTGAAATATATATATATATTGTTTCTTCTGCTGTAGAATTCACTTTTAGCTGGTAAACTATTACGGTTCATTTTTTTATAGCCATTTACCTATTCATACGGATAAATACCTTTTTTGTTGTTCAATTTTAATTGTTTTTCATTGAGAAAGAACTTCGACAATATTTTGTGCCCAGATAAATTCTTCGAAAGTTTATCTAGAGACGAAGGTAAAAACCTTAGCTTTCTAAGAACCGTAAGTCTCTGGTGATATCTTTAATTTTTCCTGTATGCTTACATAGATAAGAATAAACTTTTATTGTTTGTGTGAAACTAATGCATTATATTCTTAACTTACTTGTGGAATAACATTCAACTTTCTGGAAATATTTCCCAAGTCTTTCACGAACAAATGAGCTTCGTAATCAGACAGATTATGTAAAAACACCGGTATAAAATTTGGATTCCGAATTTTTAAATTAAATTTTAAATGAGCTGGGCCTCTGTTATGGCCTGTCAAATGATTGTGGTCTCAAACTTTATAATTATCTTTTGTAAATTCTTCGCAACACAAGTAGCATCTTTTAGCTTCATTATATTATTTGAATTTATCTGTTGGTAAATACATTCTCTTATTTATTTTCAACAGACTATAAATTCTTTTGATTTCGTTTTCTAAATATTCTACAAACTTTTGGACAGCATCTTAACCATTATATATTTCTAAACGGGAGTATTTATCTGCTTCAAATTTTGTATAGCAACAGAATGAATTAGTATTGTGATTCTGAATGTTCAGGTGTAACTTGAATTTTGATTTGGTTGACACGTATCTATTTTTGTCAACGTTGATTTGAAATCAGCATAAATTGCAAAAAGATGCTTAATCGTTTTTTGGTAGTGTTTACATTTTAATTTATCTCCTTCAAGTACAAACTTTGTTGGAGTGTGAACTGAGCAATCATTAATGTGGTTTGTTAATGAACATTTTTTTGTGAAAGGCCATGAACAATATGCACAGACATGTTATTTATGTCCGTCTTTTGTTCGCATAAATGGATCAAAACATAATGATTTTTATTTTTATCTGTTTTCAATAAATGTGATATAACATTTTCATTTTGTACCTTTGTTATTTTCAGAGGACATTATTCTTTCAGGTAAATAAAATTATAGACATTTTTTGACACATTATTGTTTCTCTCAAATTTATCGATATCTTTAAGTTTTACTGGGAATGTTATGTCTCTGAAATTTAACTTTCAGCTTCAGTTTTTTTTTCTTATTGATATTCTATCGCCGTTTTTCTCATCTCGAGAATAATATCTCGCAACACTAACCATAAAGTATTTATTATCGGTATTTTTAATATTGATCAATTTATAAGGTGACTTTTAAACTTTTTAGGTAATTCTATACAATTAAGACCTTTGATAGGCTTGTATTCAATAATTTTTACAGTGAAATCTTATAACTTATCTGTAATCATCCCATAGGACTTTTTTGTAAATTCTTTAATCTTTCTAATAGCTTTTTATACAGATCCTCAATGTTTGTGAAGTTTTTCGAAATGCCAATAAATTTTCTTGTGTTGATCTATGCTGTTGAAAATAGTTTTTCATTTTTTCATAATATTCATATAAATTAACTAAAATTGCTAATTGTATTATCAAATTATCAAACTTTTCCTTTCTCAAAATTGATCTCAACACCGGTGTCAAATTCCGCATAAAAACTGTTGGATCTATAACTGACATATAAGAGAACATATATTCCAAGCATTTTGCATTTATAGCACATTTTTTCTTTTGAGTTTACAGCCATAATCGTTTTTAAATGCTTTTTTGATTTCATATGTTGTACATTTTTTTACTTTACATATTTTACATATCTTTTTCTTATAACATGAATCGGAAATTAGTTCATTATTAATGTTTCTAGCATGTCTCGTAGATTTTTGGTGTTTTTTCACATTTGTGACATTCTTATTACATATATTACAAAAATTTTTACTTATATCAAAATACGGATTCGAGATTAATAGTTTACTCAGGTTTTTATTGTGTTTCATACTTTTCCCATGTCTTCTTAAGTTTATGATGTAAATAATACAATTATTACAAAATTTGTTACATGCAGTCATTTATACTGGAATTTTTTCAAAATTATAATGCCTTTTCGTATTCTTAGTATTAGAAAGATGAGATACATTGAATGGTTCCATTTTTTATAAAATTCCTGAATTTATTTTAAAAATATCAATGTGTTTTTTTCAATGTAAATGTTTAATTATTATGAATATTTACATTAATCACAATCAAAAGAAATACTCCATATGAAGTAATACATGGTCAAAAAACGTAAACTCCATATAGTTGCTTCATTTACAACTGGGACTTGAAAAAACACTTCTTCTAACTGGATGCGAAACATTTTCTTGAGATATTAAAATATACAACTGTTTAGTATATGATGGGAGAAATCAAATTTTCACCAAAGGTATGTAGCTCCTTCTCTCGTCATTGGCTAACGAGACGACCAATAAAAAGAAAAATACATTGAAGAATTAAACTCAATAAAATAGAAGATATTATTACAGATATTCAAAGAGAACTTGTTGTCAAAACTGCAAACATAAATCAATTGCAATTAGATGTTTATCAAATTCAAACTGATATCAAATTGCATAAGAAAAATATTAATCAATTACAATCACATATCATCCATCTTGAAACACAAATCAGATACGTTTCTTATGAAGTAGCAGGTTTGAAAACAAGGTTTACATTTGCTCCTAACAGAAAATGAATTTTAGAAATGAGTTATAGTTCATTAGTTATATAAAATGGTGTATATGTGGGAAAACAGTAAAATAAAAAATAAAAAGAATCACATAATTTTTCCTTCTAGCTTGAGATGTTTCGTCGTAGGGATATCAAACTATAATAAAACTTCTTTATTAATAAAGCTTCTGTTCGAAAAATTTGTTGATTGTAATCATCTTTTCTTTACAGTAAATCAATACATCAACCAGAAAATTAGCAACAATTGAAAAATGCTTTTAATAATTGATAAAAATGTGTGAAATAATTTCATTATTCGAAAAAGGGTAATGGTGATATTGACGATTTCCTTGAAAATTAACCAATTAAAAGAAACTCAAAATCTATAATTGAATATTGTTAATAAATAAAAGACAACGGACGTTCGCTGAGGTTTTATTCGAGGAGCTGCCGTTCGTAACAAGAGGCGAGGAGTCAAAACGCATTAGCAACCACGGAAGCTAGGTCACTGCAATGAAATAAAGAAGCTAATAAATCCCATGACGAGGCCAAACGAGATTATAACCAAATTTATAATAAACTTTTTCAAGATTTAGCAAAATATCACGCTAGTTTCGTTATTATTCCTAGCAACGTACCAAACTAACTTCGTGCAGTCTACTTTAGAAGTAGTGACGAACAGGCTTTCATCGCTAGGAAGGAATTTCGGCAGGTTACTGAAAGTAAACATTGAGTGTTTAAATTAGGATACCTAGCACGCGAACGATATCAATAGCTGAGCTTATATCATTTTCCATTAATTACGTTGATCACTTAAGAGATTACTAACCTTCGAATTATATTTCTCGAAGTGGCGATTTCACCGCTTAATAGAAACACAGAAGAGGAAACCGAAGGACCGGCCAGAACAGTAAGAACGCTAAGGTTAATTAAGATTAGGACCGTAACACGAGGGGACCTCTAATCTTCATAAGTTAAGTTAGAGAAAGCTGATCAGTCAAATTAGGACTTCGACTGCTGTCATGCCGCTTTCTTCTAGAGTAGTGAATTTAATAGCAAAGTTTAAGGGACTCTGCTACCAGAGTAAGATAATTGAGCGAATTTGTTCTTCACATTCATTAAAAGCCCCCCCTAATTAAGGATTTAAGCTGACCGGCCCTCCAATAGGAGTAACAAAACTCATGCAAAACTGAACATAACTGAACACTAAATACTAGGGCCCTAGAAACCAACTTTGTTACCAAACAAAAGACGAAAAATATAGCGCAGACAGAGACACCGCTCTCTCAGGAAACTAAACATCAAAAGAAATGGCAACCCTTCCCCTAAATCCCGGACCGCCGAGGAAACTTCGGACGACATCCCGATAGCCCAGACGGTTCCATTCACTTTTTCGACAGTGAAATAGAACACCTCAAATATAAATTCCTTTCAATATTTTCAAGATACAACCCCTATTCCCTACCCATGTGACTAAGATTCATAAAAGAAAAATCTTTTCAATTTTGATGATATAGCAACTGAATGAGATCAAAGTCCGGCTGAGAGCTTTTATACATGAGGAAGACATTATAACTGTAGTTCAATTTACTTATCACAAAATTATTATTTATAACCGAGACAAACAACTAGAACCAATGCTAACGTTCTGATTCTTTTTTGTTTATACTCAACTGATATGAAGAACATTTACACAGATATCATATCCCAGGACATGCCCTTTGAAGAATTTAAAGAGTTTTGTTCTGAAACGTACAAAGAACCATATAATTTCATCATTATTATAACGACAGACATCCACTTCAAGATAGGTAGTTTCAAAACTTTGATGATTTATATATCCCTAATAAATAAATAAATAAATAATACTGTTAATCACTTTTGTTTATTGGACAAAGAAATTTATATCTACTGGTAAAGCTCTTATAATGGTCGATCTTAGAACGGGACTCTCCTACAACGGGCAGGATGCAGTTTATTGGTAGTTTGCTCCTACAACGTCTATTTTAATTTGATATTTATTACTTAGTTTTACTGTTCTTATAGTATACTGAATGACTATTTGTTACGATAAAGATACTATTACTATCAACTTAGTATGAACTATTAATGTTTAAAAGTATTTATATAATATTTAAATTCTTGATTTGTATTTCATTTCATTTATCATTACCCATTTTCTTCGATAAGCAAGTTCTCTAATTGTTCTGAGATGAGTAACCACAATAAATATTTTTAGCAAGATAGTCGTAGTACAATTATTATTATCAATGAAAAAGAACATCTGCAAACAAATTCGGCAGCAAAGCCGGTTCCTTCTCTCCACCAAATCCTGTTAGCAGTGTGCTGTGATTTTTTGAATTATATTTGCTCATCCTACTCAGAATGGTTCGAGCTAAAAAATAAAAGCGTAGCGAATGAAAAGGTATGCAATAAGGGGTGTCGTAATCGAATCGGTATTGAACAGAAACTAAGCATATTGAGCAAACTAAATAATGGCTGCTCTATTGGCCAAGCTGTTAAGTTGTTTCAACTTCCAAAATCCACTATTGATACGATTAAAGCTAATCGTGAAAATATATTAGAGTGTGGCGGAGAGCTCTCATTACATGTCGCAAAAACAACAATGAGGACGCGAAATTTGACATTGCATAAAACAGAAACACTCCTACATACGTGGATCGTTTACATGAGAGAAAGGGGCCACATTGAGTGAGAATTTGATTAAATTCAAGGCCCTCTCGATATTTCAAAATCTCAAATTAGGCGGCCATTCCAATTGTAACTTTTCAGCGTCTCATGGTTGGTTTGAAAAATATAAGAAAAGATTTCATTTGGGAAGTGTATTATTGAGTGGTGAATCTAGAAGTGCTGACAGGGAAGCTGCTTCGCATTTTACTGAAGAGTTTAAGGACATTATTTCCGAGGGAGGATACTCTCCACAGCAAGTTTTTAATTGGGATGAGACGGGTTTGCTGTTGAAAAAAATGCCATGTAGAACATATACAACGCACAATGAAAGGAATGTTGCTGGATTTAAAAATAGTAAAGATAGAGTTACGTTACTCCTAGGTTGAAATGCGTCAGGAGATGTAAAACTGAAACCCTTGTTGTTACATCGAGCAGAAAATCCAAGAGCGTTGAAACATGCTGACAAAAACAGCTTACCAGTGATATGGCGCAGCAGTCGCAAGGCTTGGGTGACTAAAAAAGTTTTCAGCGAGTGGTTTCAAGGTTACTTTGTCCCTTTCATCGCGAATTACAATGCTTAACATGGCCCGGAAAACAAACAAACATGGCCCCTGCTTTTATTAGATAATGCTCCTGGACACCCTACCGATTTGGAAATGAATCATCCACACATCAAAGTTGTGTTCATTCCTCCGAATACTATTAGTAATTTGCAACCCATGGACTAAGGGATTATGTCCATTTTCAAGGCAAGTTGTTTACGACAAATGATGACCAAAATTCTAACTTTCACATCGACATCAGAAGATAACGTGACTTCTTTTTGGAAACAGTTCAACATAAAGTTTGCTTTAGATATGATAAAAATTGCCTGGGATAGTGTAACAACGAAAGCGTTAAATGGCATGTGGAGAGAAATATGGCCTCAATGTGTGACTGCAATGCGAAGTCGTGCTCGGGAAATTTTAGAAAAATTGCGCCAAGGAAATTTGTGATCTTTCCGAGAAGGCAGGTTTAATAGGAATAACTATTGAGGAATTAGAAGAAGAATTGATCGAAAGTGAAGACAGCTTTACCAAGGAAGAACTCATATTAATTGAACATGAAAACGTCATCGACAATATGAAATTGAAGGAACAAAATGAAATCCTAAAGAAACAAAATTTGTTGGAAATATTAGACCTAGCAGATAAACTTAAGGATAAAGTATGCAACTTTGAAGAAAACAAAGAACTGAGTGCTACATTTTCTTTAGTATTAGATGAATTCATGACTAAATACAGATCGAAGATATAAGAGATGAATTAAATATATATTTTTGAGTTTTGTACGTTAAAATACGTCTCACTTGCCAATGTGCATTATTGTGAAACTGCCAAAATCATATTTATTTAGTTTCTTTAGTTCCCATAAATTAGTCATATAATATATTTAAATATATAAATAATGAAAAATGTCCTCCAATTAATACCGTCATTGAACAACGTTCAGACTGTTGTCATAGTTCAATAAACTATTTTCCATTAGAGGCTATTATAAAAGATGTTTGTGTTGTAAACTAAAGTAAACGTGCCGCTTGCATAACGGGACTTGTCGCCTACAACGGGTGTTTTTCTAGAACGAATTCCTCCCGTTATAGGAGCTTCACCAGTATAAGTAAATTGGTCATTTGTGTAAGTCATTTCTGCTTATAAAAAAAGTAAGAAATTCGTTAACAAATTACTACTCTATCAAACTTTGTGTTAATTTATTTTCTGTATAAGGTAATTGTCGTCAACTGTGCGTAGAGTGGTAGTTTGCTTACTACTAGTAAGACGGTTGGAACTCAACAGCTATGGAAAATTTGCGTTTAGTTGCTATAAACCACGCTCAAAGTCCCACAATCTACTTCTGGGGTTATTAGCCCAATAGGCTCTGATGTAAATTTAAATGAGCTTATCCCAATTGCCAGCTGCAAAAATTTCTAAGTTATAAACATGGTCCGACTGCCAAAATTCTCTAATAGAAAAAAGAGAATTCCCTCAGTTTAAAAGTGCTATTTCAAGGCAGAGGTTTCCAGAACAACCAAAAATAGAATAGATGAATTTCCAGTTCAGCCCATATTCACCTCCACCTATCCGTTGTTATAAATGCCAACATCATGGGCATTTCGCGAGTGGGTGTACATCTGCTGGAAGATGCTTGATCTGTGGTAGTGGCCACTCAAAAGATAAATGTAATGCCCCCACTCCCCTCTGGGCTAACTGTAAGGGGAATCAAGGTTCCAACTCGAGAGAATGCCCATTTATTCAAAATGCTTTTCATATACAATCATTGGTGAAGGAAGGAATCTCCTGTTCAAAAGCTCGGAGACAGGTCATGTGTGAAATCACGAATAATCTTGAATCTGTCTCTCAAATTTATATATAAATAAAATGCTTGTTAACTAATGACCGTTATGTTAAAATTGTTGAATCAGAAATACAAAACCTATTATCTTCTTGGTCCTCATGCTTATATGTACACATGTGTGTATATGTGTGTATATATCCATACACACACTCACACACACACACATACACACACACACACACACATGCATACGTATGTGTACATATGTGTGTATATGGATATATATATATATATATATATATTTTTCTTCTTTTTCATGCTTCCTTAAAATGACACTTGTGAACATTGACCGAAACAAGCGATTTCATATATTATTTCCTGGCGTCAAGAATTGCGAAGTTTTATGTCATGTACATGTAAACTGTCAAAAGTATTTTCACCCCACAATGAAAATGCATCGTCCATGAAATTGTATTATCTCTTACAATTATCATTACATGTATTATCAAATGTAGATTAAGCTAGATTAGGAGTTCATTGCCCTCAATCATTTCTTTTGACTAGTGACACGAGTTTTTCAATACTCGTGTGTGTGTATCATCTAAGTGTATTAATTTTAGGATATTTTAAAAACCAATGACGGTACTTTTGTACCATCTCTATTGGAAATAAACCGTTTTTCTTTTTTTTCTGTTCTTTTTCAAAGAATAAAAATCACTTCCAATGTGACAAGTTCTCAATTGAACAATGAAAAAATGTCCCCATGCAAGATATTATACTAATTTCAAACTCAAGGAGTAATGAAAAAATATATGCTTCATCTCTCAAAGCCAACTTACGTGAACAAGTGACTGTTCCTGCTGAGGTACACCAATCTCAAGGGACGTACTATACTCCTGGAAGGATTTTCAGGCCAAAACCTACCAGCCAAAGTCCAACGTACTAGCCTCTCAATTTAATGACCATCAACAATCGCAAGAAACAATCTTTCATGAAGATTCATTACAAGCACTGATAATAAAATTGAATTTCACGTGCAAATTATGAATGAGGATTTCTCCTGTAGCTTGGGTAAATTCATAATGGAAGCGTTCTCATCTAACTTGATCAAGAAAACAAGCGTAAGAGAGATGTTCTGCTTTTGAGAATGGTAAGGAATCATCTTATCCAAAATATTGGTTCTCAGCTGCTCAGTGAATATCACAGCAATGTAAATTCTCTGAGTAGATGTGGGTCACTCCTGAAAAAAAATGCATATTCAAAAATTTTCATTCAAATTTTCAAAATACCTGTCTCATTATAAGGGAAACAAAAAATTGGGAACAGCCCTAAGGAATAATTGATGCATAACTTTAAAATTTGTGAACAGAGGACCAAGAGAAAAAGTGTTTCTGAAAGAAATCTTCTTGTGTACCATTTAAATTGCAAAGGGTTCTTTTCTAAATTGTCAGAAGTAAAACTCTATCTGTACACTAAGAAACCTGACATATTATGTCTATGTGAAAAATTTGTCGAAAAAAATGAGTCCAAATTCATATGTTATGAGTGTGTGTGGTCCCATAGACAAAATGGGGCTAAAGGTGGTTTATACTTTGTCATTAGGCATTATTATAATAATTCCGCTAATATTCATAATTTCTTGATTGCTAAATTAGAAATAGTACCCAATAAAGTGTTCTGTTCTTTTGAATATATTGATATATGTAACATCTATAATCTCAATGCTTGAATTGATTATGAAGAATTATGTCATTATTATGCTCAGATGAATGAATTGTCTACATGCATTGGTGATGTTGTAGAGAAATTATTCCCTAAGTGTTGTTGTCCATATGTAATCTGAGGTAGGGCTGTTTTGTACATGCAGGAAGAACTCCATCCTGCGACAGCTGGCTTTAAGCTACTCGGGAGCCAAAGTCAGGGCTGCCACTTTTGTTTGACCAAAATAATCTAGTTTGACCGCACAAAATATCTAGAAACATCTAGATTTGAAAATAAAACATCCAAAAATATATCTAGAACTAAATTAATTGTAAATAATAACAAGTTAGTTTAAAAATAGCAAATGAGAATATTTATACCATAAATTGTTTTATAATAGGCCATTAATCCTTGTTTAAATTATCTAGTATCCTGATAATTTATCCTGATAAAGCTTAGTATCCAAATATTCTTCAATTTCACAAGTGTTGCGAGTAGGAAAGACTAATAAGTAGTCCTTCAAAATAGTAGCAAGTAGTTATCAGCGTTGCAAGTAGGAAGGAGTAATTTAGTAAAAACTGATTTAAGGAACATAAGCATTTCATCCAATGAATATGTCTTATCTACATTTTTATATTCAAATAATTTATTAATTATTTGCACCTCTGTTAAGATCAATTGCAAAAAAAATGATAGTGCAAGATTTTTCTCATCAGAATATATTTCGAATAATACATCAGCAGGATAGCAAGTTTCCCATTGCCTTGCAATTTCAAAATGTGTTCATAAATCCAGCCATTGAGCAACAATTTTTTTTAGTGCAGGCTGGATGGACAACCATCAAGTTTTGCAAGCTGAAGGAATTTTCAATGGATATGAACCAATATTATTTGATTCATTAAATTAATTGAATTGGCATCGTCTAAAAAAATTTGCAAACCAATTATGAGTTTCTGCAATAAAAAATTTCACGTTCTTAGGTAAACATTTACCAGAAGCATAGTACATTGCAAGCTGGAATGAGGGGCATACACATCTCATCAATGTTAAATATAAATTTTCTTCTTTGAACTTGGCATAAACTTCATTGTTGATGCCAACAATTAATGACACTTGCATTGTCAGTCTCTATTGCATTGCAATTATCAATGCTCAGATTCCTGCTTACCAATAATTGTTTTAAGGCTGTCACAACGTATATCTGCATCACTTTTAATAAGTTTGCAATTACTGAGTAAGTTGATTCGACTTTATTAGATGCATGACTCTAGTATATAATTGATACACCAAATGGTTTCATGATTGAAATATCATTGCTTCCATCCAACAATAAACTGAACTCATTGTTGCCAATATCATTGGTGTTTTTCGTCAAAATGAGGCCACAATAAGTTTTTGATAATGTTTGTGGATTTTATTCCATGATTTTTGACATCATCACTAGTTTTGCAATTGGAGATAGTGTGCTTTAGCTTATGGGCCTGATGATCACAATTAGAAATTACACTATGGCAGCACAAAAACATTGAAATAGCCATCTAGGTGTGGTTCATAATCTATGCATAACATGATCAGAATGTGGTTGGTTCACTATTCAAACAATTTAATGAAGCAAATGGACAAATATAATAAGACTGAAGTAGAAACCAACCATTATAGTGAATTCCTAATTCGAATTTACAGAAATCTATCATATTTATTGCTCAATTGTATTCTAGCTAGAAAATACCGAGCACGGAGAAAAAACTATCTAGATTTTATAGCTAATATCTAGGCTCCGAATTTTACATCTAGGCTTAAGAAAAAACATCTAGATCTAGATATAAAATATCTTGAGTGGCAGCCCTGGCCAAAGTTAGCGGCTGCAGGACCAGAGCTGGTCAGTTGCGTTGAGACCCTTATACCGTGTACTTGAATACAAGCAGGTTAATAAAAGCTATCCTCCTGCCTGATAGTTGTAAGTGCCCATACTGTGTTCGGGGAATCCTGTGCCCTCTTTTAGATGTCATAATTTAGGGTGCTTCTGCGGAGTGTTGTAGTCGGCGGGATATTCACGATCTCGGTCAAAGAGACTGCTCCAGCAATACACGCCCTGAGCTTGTACGTGTTCCATCTGTCATACTTACCCCGTTTCAAAAACTTGTTATTACTTGTCCGTGCCGCAACTTATCCTAGTGTCTGGGCTAAGCTATTTAGCCTGAATAGCTAACCCTTGCCTGGCAGGCATCTTGACAGTTTCGGCCTCCTAGTGGTGAGACGACTAACAGGCTAGTTTCCCTACATTTGGGGTCAGGAGTTATTTCTGACGTTGAATATTCGGTACGGTCGGCATGATAGTGAGTGCAACAAGCAGGTAGTCATTTTTAATGAAACATATTACCGTTTGAATTTAGTCAACTTAGAAAAAAATCGCGGCATAACTTGGGCTAATTGTGAGGATAGAGAGCACGTCAGAGATAGCTAGCGTGATGCTAAAGCCCTGTTTACACTTGTTTACATGTCGTCGCACACTCACGTGTATACGCCTCATGTAGCGCTTCACAAAAGCCATGAGCGTTTTAACCAGAGCGACTCCACATTGAGCGCGCGCTGCTCAAAATCAGTCAACGTAGGGCCAACCGCTATCATGGTTGGAATTTCGTCGACGAGCTTGTCTGAATATTGTTGCTGCATCGTAAGCCATGTAATCATTTCTTTATTTGCGTTAGTGAATGGTATACTACTCGTTCATTTTCATTAAAATATAATGGAAAGCAGCCTTCTTGTATTCGCTGCTTTTAGACTGCCAAAAACATTCATGGGCTCAGTACATTTCAATTAATAGCAATGTAGCTTTTCGCGGCAGCTATGACTGATTAGCGAAGAGCTACATCTCACATCGTGACTGTTAACTGCACACTGACCGGAGACGGTCTTGCGAGATTCTCAAGTGTTGCGCCTCACGAATTTGATCAGCGCGAATTGGTAACTTCGTATACTCACAAACATGAGCCTTAGTGTTGAGCCTCGTATACACGTGTCGCACCTCACAGCCAAAACGTCCCCTAGCGTAAACGCCCTTTAATTAAGTGTCACAGAGGCAATTAAGAGCTTCCATACGGATAATTGCCTCCACCAGTGAAGTTTACTGGTATGCCAAGTGGTCAGATTTCGATATTTTTTTCCATTTGAAAAGTATGCTAGGTTTAAATATCAGGAAAACACAAGTGCATCGGTTCAGGAATTACCAGATTTTCTTAAAGGGGAAGTCAGAAAAATAGTTCAAGCGTATGGAACGGGAGCTGGCTAAGGGGAAGTAAAAGCTAGGCTAATTCAGAAACTGGAACTTCCGGAGCAATTAAGTGATGCTGGGTATACGGAATTCTTGCGGGCGGAGAAAGATAAGGGCGAGTCGTTGACATGCTACAAAATTAAGGCAACCGCACTCCCAAGAAATCGATAAGTCGTCGAATTTCATTTTCATTCATTAAAATGTGCGTATATATGTAGCGGACATATTGGTGACGTTTTACACCCAGAAGACCACAGGAAGTGGGTCAAAAGGGGGGTGGGTTAAAATGTACGTATATATGTTATATATACGTTTTCTTTGAATAACACGTATTCTATGGGGAAAAAATGAAAAACACACGAGTCCAATCTTAATCCTTATTCAATTTTACATACCTATACCAAGTTTCATGAAGATCGGTCGAATAGTTTAGGATTTTTTGTTTGGAGTACTGTCCCCCTCCTCTCCTGACTCTCCTGAACAATTGCTCTTCTGAAAAATGGAAATTTACGGCTTCTTCACCTAGGGTAGTTTTCAGTTTTTGAGCTACAGTTATGATTTTAGTATTAAAAGAACCGGAATTTGATCCTCTACAAGATGACGTGGGCTTTTATTCATTTTCGGAATAGAAAATTAGCTACTTTTTCTTTTGTCGGGAAAAGTGTGAAAATGGGTCAAATTTTTGTATTTTTCATTTTTTTTCAAAAAGTATTCCGAAAATTCAACATAACTCCGCGTCACGTTGTAGAGAATAAATTTCTGCTTCTTTTGATACCAATATTATCTCTGGATCTCAAAATCTGATTACGTCCATAGATTTTCCCCAGACCCCTCATTTTGACGTTTTCTTTGAATAACACGTTTTCTTAGGGGGAAATGGGAAAAACACACGAGTCCAATCTTAATCCTTGTTCAATTTTACATACCTATACCAAGTTTCATGAAGATCGGTGGAATAGTTTAGGATTTTTTTTGGGAGTACGGTCCCCTTAAGCTCGAGAGGTTAGTAGCAGAAGTGGCTAGTGTGGGAATTGAGGGAAAATAACTCTTAGGTGGAAGATACATAAGTTCATTGTCACCGAAACTAGCACGTCGGCTTAAATAATTCCTGGGCCATCAGGAATTTGTTGCCTTCAGTGCAGTAGTTAAGATAACAGCCAGTTTAGAAGTCGATACGACAGCTACCGAGGAAAGGATAGGGAATCTGAGACAAGAGCAAATTTACATACTCAATGACGTCATAAACGCCAGAGGCTGGTAATGCTACCACATAGTACCAGGAACGCAGACAAGCCCGATCAATGCTCTGTTTTCGCTGTAAACAGGAAGGACATTTTGTTCGGGACTGTACACAACAGGTAGCAAATAGAGACGGGCGAAGGGGAGTTGTTGGTTTGGAACGCAGCTTGAATTGTGCGTACTGTGGCACATAGGGACATTTTATGGACTGTTAGGGATTTCTAGAGAGATGCGTAGCTTGTGTATGGTGAGCGGAAATCACACACCGTACTTTTCAGTGTGCGCACAAACCAGAGCGACAGTCGGGAAACTGGGTGCCTCCGGTGTGGAAGAGGTGCAACCGGAGCAGTCACATGATAGCCCCCAAAACATAGAGATGGTACGGCGGATACGTGATGTGGCAGTAGCATACTCGGTGGCGATTGAGATTGGGCAGGTGCAGGTTGGTCTAGTAGACACAGGCGCATCAGTTTCTTCAATTACAGAAGAACTATTCCAGAAAATACCGGGTGTGCAAGGACAGCTTCGCGTTTCTTCCATTGGCATTGTGGTAGGAATTTCGGGAAATGAAATTGGAATAGATGGAGAGATAGGCTTGACAGTTACGACTGGTGCAGCTAAGTTCCCGATGCATAGGTTTTTGGTGAAGACTAAAGGGCCGTTTACACTGGTCTACATTTTGCTGCAGGCTCACGTGTAGACACCTCGTGTGGAGCTTCACAAGAGCCATTTGCGTTTAAACCATGGAACTAGGATATATGGAGGGAGCATAGCGCACTCTGATCGGGCTCAATTTGGCTGCAAAAGTTGAAAGACTCGGGCACTCTGAATGCCCGGCACGTCACAATTCTGAGCCAACCACAGACGCTTGGCTGAAGTTGGCTCCTCCCACCTCCTCTACCACTCCCCTCCCATTTTCCGAAGCAAGATTAGTACCACACCACAAGTCAAAGGGTGAGGTGTGCGTGCAAGTCGCTCTAATTTGTTATAATCAAGGGCCTGTAATCTTTATAGTTTTCAACTCTTAATGTACCTTTGCTAGTAATTTTGATATTATTAAGTGTCCTCAAGTGAGGAAACACAATTTATTATCTTTCGGAGTCTTAGAATCCCAAATTAATGATTAGAGATTAACTCAACAGCTAGAAGAGCATTCAGCGAACGTGCGCACCCTACCGTAGTTAGTAGGTTACTGACTTCCGTGCTGACGTCACACTTGCGAGATGGCTATTGGTTACCACAGACCTAGGAGAAATCTCAAAAGCTGGTTCTCTTCACAGACGGCTATGCTCCCTCCATATATACTCCCTCCACGGTTTAAACTAAACACCATTGGAGCGAGCCATGGAGCGCGCGCTGCTCAACAGGGCTGCCACTCTAGATATTATATAGCTAGATCTAGATGTTTTTGCTGAAGACTAGATGTAAAATTTGGAACCTATATATTAGCTATGAAATCTAAATAGTTTTTTCAGCGTGCTAGAAATTTTCTAGCTAGAATTACAATTAAGCTATGAATATGATAGATTACTGTAAATTCGAATTAGGAATTTACCATAATGGTTGGTTACTACTTCATTCTTATTATATTTGTTAATTTACTTAGGCAAATTGTCTGAATAGTGAAGCAACCATATTCTGATCTTGTTATGTTCAGATTATGAACAACACCAAGACGGCTATTTCACGGTTCATAAGCTAAAGCACACTATCTCCAATTGCAAAACTAGTGATGTTATGAAAAAATCATGGAATAAAATGCACATACATAATAAAGAATGTGTTGTGGCCTCATTTTGACGAAAACTGACCAATGATATTGGTAACAATGAGTTCAGTTTATTGTTGGATGGAAGCAATGATATTTCTATCATGAAACTACTTGGTGTATCAGTTATATACTAAAGCAATGCATCTAATAAAGTAGAATCAACTTAGTAAATGCAAAATTATTAAAAGTGGTGAAGATAGCGGTGTGAAAGCCTTTAAACAATTGTTGACAAGTAGGAATCTGAGCATTGATAATTGCAATGCAATAAAGACTGACTTTTCTACTCGCAACACGTGTGAAATTGAAGAATATTTAGATACCAAGCTTTAATAGGGTAAATATCAGGATACTGTATAATTTATATAAAGATAAATTGCTTAATATAAAGCAATTTATGATATAGATATTCATATATGCTGTTGTGCAACTAATTTATTATAGTAGATAATTATTCAATTTCTAGATATATTTTTAGATGTTTTATTATTAAATATAGATGTTTCTAGATATTTTTTGAGGTCACACTAGATTTTTTTTGGTCAAATAAAAGTGGCAGCCATGCAGCACAAAACCAGTCAGTGTGGCCTGCTGCTATGAAATATGGATTGCTGTAGACGAGCTTGTGTGAATATTGTTGCTGCATCGTAAGATACGTAATCTCTTTTTTATTTGCATGAGCGAAATGTTACTATATTCGTTCATTTCCATTGAAATATAATGGAAAGCAGCCTCCTTATATTCGCAGCTTTTAGTCTGCCAAAGGCATTGATGGGCTTAGTACATTTCAGTTAAAAGCAGTGTTGTTTCTCGCGGCAGTGTTGAGTCAGCCATAACGGATAAGCGAGCGACGCTACCTCACTTGACGACTATCAACTGCACGCTGACCGGTCTAGAGCTGCGCCGCTCACACGTGCGGCGCACTTCACGGATTCGACCAAAGCGAATAGGGAATTTCGGACACACACAAATATGAACATCTGTGGTGAGCCTCGTCTACACGAGTCGCGCCTCAAGGCTGAAATGTGCCCTAGTGTAAACACCCCTTAAGCCGGTACAGCCGTTCAATTGTGAGTTGGGCTTAGATTTTCTTGGTAGTTTCAAACTTATGCTGAATTCCTTAAATAGGACTTTAGAGAAAGGACTTAATGAAGATCGTACGAGAATATCTTGGTTTAAGGGGGTGGCTTCGTGTAGGGCAGAATTTTTAGCTTTCAGTGCGGCATAAGTGACTGTTGCTCCCAGGCAGACGCTGCATTTGTCCTCTCGAGTGAAGAGGACACCAGATAAATTTGAAGGGTATTTGGAGCCAGTAGGTAATGGGACTCGTCCATTGACAGTAGCTTCATCGGTTAATGTCTTGGAGAATGAACATATTAGAGTAGAAGTGATGAACCCGTTTGACAGCGATGTGAAGTCAGCCAAGCATACAAAGCTAGGTACGTAGGTGCTGTGTGCCGGGAAGAGGTAGAGGACGAGGAAGAGAATGACGGAGTGACGGGTGACCTTCATGGGAAGCTAACAGTTTTTTGAAGCCATAAACCGAAAATAAGGTTATTGCCTGAAAATGCTTCTAAACCCTTCATCTATCGCGTAGAAACGTCATTTGTCCCGTGTCGGCAACCCAAACCCCCATAATTACCCCCAAATTGCCCCCCTTCCCTGCAGATCCGCTCAGAAAGAACAGCTGCGACTCTGGTTAGGTGTGGTTGGTTTTTCCAACATTTTTTATTTCTTTTTACACAACTGTCCATTCATTGCAGAGGTTTAGTGGCCTCTTGACCTTTTAAGTGAGGGATTTTGTGCTTGTGTATCCTGTCAAATGCCTAGAATATCAAATGCAGCAGTTTGCACAGAACGAAGACGCTTTTTCGATTTTGAGGAGAATTTTCCACCAATGGAGAAGATCTTTTATTGCATTGTAAAGATCAAGGTAAGTACTATAATCGTCAGAAGTATTTTTTTAAAAGTTGATTATTATTATTATTATTATTATTAAATCAAGCAGAGGAACCCCAACGGGACGGATCGTGGATCCATAGATTTCCCATAGGAAACCCCGCCAGCATCAACTCCACGAAGAGTGAAATAAAAACAAAGAACAAAGAAAAGACTTAAGGAAGAAAGCAGGAGAAGGAGAAGGAGACATCAACCACGCAACAATCAAGAGTTGACAGCACCCTTGAAACCAGGGTTGCGGAGTCGGTGGAATAAATTTGCGACTCCGACTCCGACTCCGACTCCACCTTTCCAGAATTTAGCGACTCCGACTCCGACTCCGACTCCACCTTTTCAGAATTTGGCGACTCCGACTCCGACTCCGACTCCACCTTTTCAGAATTTGTCGACTCCGACTCCACCTTTTCAGGATTTGGCGACTCCGACTCCGACTCCGACTCCATTTCTCCAGAATTTGGCGACTCCAACACCGACTCCGCCTATTCACAATTTTGTGGCTCCAACTTCACCTATTCATAATTTATAAGATGAATATTTTATTTCTTAACTAGTGTACACACACCGTCAAAAATGACGAGATTCAATAACTTTCTTCAACAAATTTTCGTTTGAGTGGAGTTTCCATGCTTTCAGCTTTTTCCAAAGGTAACTTAATTTTCTTATAAGAGTAATAAACACTCAGAACACAGCATTTTTGAGCCGCAAGAGAAGTAGTTATAGCCATTCGTGTCGCATCCAAGATACAGAAATTCAGCATTACTGAAAGCAACAGCGAACTTGTGTATGTATATTTTAATATGCAATACAGTACATTGCAATACAGTATATTGTAATATACAATACAGCATATTGTAATATACAATACAGCATATTGTAATATGCAATACCCCGCCGAACTCGGTATTCACGATACAAACTTGAGTATATAAGGCTATGGATCGCTCTAATTGTGATGAAAGTGACTTATTATAGAGCTATTGCACAACGAAAATGAGTGTATTAATTGACCGTGAACTGGAACCAAGACCGCCAGTGCAAATTTTTTCCTATCAATTATTCTTAACAGCGTGACACAAAACGTATAAATAAACACACGACAGTCATTCTTAGTAGTAAACGGTTGCAGGTGTTGAAACCTGTGCATATATTCATTATATTCTTTATTATCGAACGACTTTTAAATTGACTACAGATTGTTAATAATCAAGCTACTAGAGTACATGATTGGTCAAAAATGACGGGATCCAATGGTATCGTTATAAAAAAATCTCAAGATAAAAATGGCAAACAAATATATCCATTGTAAAAGTACCCGCGATTAAAATACAGTATTCTCATACTAGTGACTGGTAAACTCGTATCACAGATACGGTCATTAAGCATATTTAAAATCGTCACAAACGCACACAACAACCAAGCAAATTGTATAACATAATACCTATCTGAATTGTAATTTAAATTATTGTTCGCAAGAGGTTTTTAAAGAATTTGCCATACCTTTTAAGCATTTAAATGCCATTGAAATTTAAATGCGAAGAGCCGCATTTTCTTGACAGTTGATTCGATTTTCACGCAATGGTTTTTACTTATATACATAAGTGAGCAGATGCCTGGTTTTTCATATTTCGATGGTATTTATGATACTGAGTTTGGAGACTGGTTACAGAGTTTGGTAGAGTGTGCGAAAGGCGGAAATTGAGGGTAAATGTGAATAAAAGTAAGGTGATGAGATGTTCAAGAGGTGGAGAGTTTGGAACTTTGGATGTGAGGTTGAATGGAGAAGTTTTAGAGGAGGTAGAGCATTTTAGGTACCTCGGGTCGGATGTGACTGTTAAAGATAGTATGGAAGTAGAAGTGAAGCATCGAGTGAGTGAAGGTTGTAAGACATTGGGTGCAATGAGGAAAGTTTTTGAATGCAGGAGTTTGAGTATGAATGTTAAGAGGGGACTGTATGAAAGTTTGATTGTGCCAGTTTTGTTGTATGGAGCAGAGTCCTGGGGGTTGAGAGCAGCTGAGAGGAGGAAGTTGGATGTGTTTGAGATGAAGTGTTTGAGGAGCATGTATGGAGTAACTAGAAGAGATAGGATCAGGAATGAGTTGGTTATTGGGCAGACGGGTGTTATCAAAAAGTTGAGCAGGCGAGTGGATGAAAGAGTGCTTGGATGGTTTGGGCATGTTGAAAGAATGAATGTTGAGCGGCTGGTGAAAAAAGATATATATGTCGGAAGTGAGTGGTCTTCGAGCGCGAGGTAGACCACGGATGAGTTGGATGGATGGGGTGAGACGTGCTTTGTATGAGAGGGTTCTGACTGTGGACGTGGCGAGAGGGATGGCTGCGGACAGAAGTGAGTGGGGGCAGTGTATAAGGAGGTAATTTTATTTTTGACGCGTTACTGGAAGCTGCCCGCGTGTGATGGGGTTGACCTGTCATGTGCGGGGGGAGGGGCTGCTCTCAATGAAGCGGTCGGGGTAAACCAGCTATGGCTATCGGGCCTGACTGTGGGAGGTGGTTGTGCTGGGCTGCTGCTGATCCTGGCAGTTCAGGTGCGGCCAGTGCTGCCTCTCTCGCCTCCTAGTGACTAAGTGTGGGGGTTGTGGCCTGCTGACGGCTACCCTCCCATAGGGAGGATAAGCCCGGTATATGTATGTATTTATGATACTGTCCAAGCAAGCAGATTCCCATTGTAATGAGATAGGGGAAATTACGCACGAGAACATATACTTATCATTGACGGACACCTAGTTTTTTATTATATCGGGTGTCCTGTAAAAATGTCCCCGATTTTTAATTAATTATATCTCAGCTTTGAATTAACATATTTGAATTGCCTTTGTTCACAATTTAGTAAATTTTGTTTCCTTTTCGAATAATTTATGTTATTGAAAATCGGTTGAATAACCACTTTATAATGTCCAATTTACTGAAAGGAGTAGAAAAATTAATTGTTCAAATGAAAAGTTTTTAAAACAATATTGATATTCTTCCTTATTTGGTTGTTTCCATAAAACTGAACACACAAAAATTTTAAGGAGTAACAAATCATTACCTTATATAACGTTTAAATAAATAAAGTAATTTTAGTATCCAACGACATACCCTCCATTTCTCTCGAGGCAAGTATTACTTCTAGCCCCCATTGAACGAAGAGTTTTACCCATTATTCCACCGTTTTCTATCGGTCCTTGAAACACTATTATTGAGAACACTTGAAACTTGAAACCTCTCAGAGGGTTTAAATACTTAGTTGTATGTACGATACATCGTTATGAAATTATTCTCAACAGTAGGTATTGAGGAATGAAGAAGAACACCAGTGTTGTTTTTAAAACTTTCCCTTTGAACAATTTTTCTACCCCTTTCAGTAAATCAATCATTTTAAAGTTTATTCAACTGATTTTCAAAAACTTACATTATTTCAAAAGGAAACAAAATTGAATAAATTGTAAATAAAAGACAATTAAAATATGTTAATTTAAGCGGAGATATTATCAATTAAAACGTCCGGGACATTTTCGAGGGACACGTAGTATAGTATTGATTGTTCTTATACAATAAATGGTCAGGTGTCTCCTTTGAACAAATAAATAAATAGGTTTAGCTATTTCGTGAGCGTAATCTCTCCTATGTTAGTACAATGAAGTTTTAGGATTTAAAACTTAAGAGCAATTGGTCGAACATTTATTTCAAATACAGAAGAACTTCAAGGGAACAACAGCAAGTCGTTTACCGAGATGCGCAAAAAGAGAAACCGTACCCAAGTTAGGCGGATCTTGAGGATTCCAACAGTACGCACAGGAGCGTCCTCTGTGAAATTTTTATTATTGAATTCCTTTAAAATGGAGACCGAAAACCTTCTTTAACGTAAGGTTAGTTTTTAAAACGATGCTCGCTAAAAATAGAAGACACCCAATGGACGCGGCCGGTCATCAGCACGGTACTCCGGTAGGAAATTTTAGAGGCGTTCTGAGTAGAGAGATACAGAGTTTTAAGATGTCCGGTCGCCGACTAGGTGAATATCGTATCTTATTGTAAGATTACATATAGCACTAAGATTTTAACAATTAATTGACAATTAATTACCTTGAATACTAAGTGCCTATTCAAGAGGCTGCAAAAGCCGGGTCGAGGAGTTCAAGTCGCAGAAAGAGACTGCTTTTTACGCAATAGAAATTAGTTAGAGGTACCAGACCCACTTTTATTAAAAGGACGGCATGCTGCCCAAGCAGAGCAAGCTCAAAGATAATTTAATGAGTGAACGCCAAAGCATCACAAGTAATGTTAATTAAAGCTATTTAAGGTTAATGCAGTTTGCTAGAAGCGCAAACATGCTTATTTATAGAAAGTTAAATTTAAACACAAAAACCGGAAAAAATATGCAGCTGCAAAACAAAAACAACGAACAAAAAGATCTGATTTCATCAGTTTCAAATTCTTGTCTGTGAACTGAGAGAGGAAAACTGAAGAAAACTTTTTCTTCCACAAAGCCGCCATCAGAAATACGGAAAATATTCAACAGGAAATTTCATTCAACA
The DNA here is from genome assembly GCA_030386875.1 of Morinoia aosen. Classification (NCBI taxonomy): domain Eukaryota; kingdom Metazoa; phylum Arthropoda; class Malacostraca; order Amphipoda; family Talitridae; genus Morinoia; species Morinoia aosen. Next base: position 39,357,755 of record CM059573.1, on the reverse strand, counting down.
AACAAAATTGGTTGTTCGTCTTTGTTGGTTGATCTATCTCCCTTTCACGCTCTTAGAGATACTTAACTACTGTACCTGTGATGCGAGTTTCACCAGTGCACAAGTATTAGAATATTTTAATCGCGGGTGCTATTAGGATGAAAATATTTCTTATGGTCCACATCTGGAAGATTTCTATACAGACAATATCGAATCCCGTCATTTGACGAGTCGTGTACACAATTATGTATACTGAGTGTTTCAGAACGCGAGGTACAAAATTGCACATCAAGTAGAAAATGGCCAAATAAACACTTTTTGTCCTATGAAATTTTCACCCAAAAAATCGGGGTTGTGAGGCATTAGGTGTTTATTGTTTTTAAGGTTTAAATTTAATGGCACAATTACTCGCGGTATTGATTCTGAATTTACTTTACAAAAATTGATCAAAATTTGTTCCACCTACATCTATGCACTTTTCGAATGTTAGCCTTAACGGCTGCCGAATATTAGGAAACACGTCTGGCATTAAGGTATCTCACCTGCAGCCACTGCAATTCTGGCCACAATATCTTCCTCAGACCCAATGGGTGTAGCATAAACAAGGCTCTTCACGTGTCCCAAAAAATTGAAATCGAGTGGAGTCATGTCAGGAGATCTAGGAGGTCTTGCAACTAGCACATTTCGCCCGATCAACGTAAATTCAAAATAAATATTGCGAGTAGTTTATTCATTAAATTTCACCCTTTAAAACAATGAACTGCTAATATCTCAATGTCTCTTTCTTCGGAAAATTTTCTAGAAGAAAAAGTTTTCATTTGGATATCTTCTACTTGGTGTGCAATTTTTTGCCTCTTATTCTGAATCTGAAACACCCTGTATATTACTGACAAATGTTTTCTTAGTAGGTAATGTAGGCATTGTCTACACTGAGAAGCATAGATATGCATCAACAGTTTTTTATTACTAAGTATGCACTAATTCAGTGAAATTATAGTAATAGTAGTTAATTCAATGACTATGCTTCAAATCTCCAAAATTATGATATACGTGTAGATAATGTAGGTAAGATTTGCACACTGCCTTTTCTTCTTTGTATCTACACTATGCAGGGTAACAATGCAGAAAAATTGTCATATTATTGCTCAACACTATGTTACATTTCGGCTATAATAAGCAAAAGTTGTTCTGCTTTCATTGCAGGGGCCTGACGTTTCCGGAAAGTTTTTTTTACGAATAAAAGTCACTTCTAGCTTCTTTGCGTGTATTATGATACTATCTCTTATTTTCGTCTAACTTTTTACTTTGTATTGGACACTTTGTTATTTTAATAAACGCCCTGGTTCTTCTCATTTCGTGTTTTTTGGACCAATTTGAAACGTTTCCAGCAAGAGAATTTGTACTATTTCATAAATGCAAAAACCATTGCAGCTGAGATAGTGCATTGTTTTCAGTTACAATGTGTGTGTGACTGTAAGTGAAGTTTTTGCTGGTGTGTGTAATTATTTTCATTGCAGCTCGTTTACATCGTATTTTTATTTTTTTCGTGTCTCAAAGCCGATATAGATAACCTTACAACATTTCCAAATCTTCCCTAACAAGAAGTAATTAATTACATAATGCTAGAAAACAAATACTATTGCAGTTTTTTAAAATGTATCAACATAATTATAAAATTCTGCATTTCAGCGTATACTAGCTTAGAAACTGGGGAGTGATACGAAGATAAAAATTAAACATGATGATGATATAGTGAAAAACAATATAACTCTGAAAGAACCAAATTACATTCAAGGAATAACTTGAGAAATGAGAAGAAATTTTAATTATTAATACATGTTAACTTGACTTAAAACACGGAAGCCATATCAATTTTGATAACATGACTTGAAAACTAGAAGTCTTTGTGCACTAGACCATAGCTTCAGGTTTCGGCAAAGACTAATCATTGGCAATGAATCATAACCAAAAGACTAGTAATGTTTATGATCATTATCAATCAATGCATCATTTTGAGCATACAGAGTTACCACTCTTTATGTGAGTACAATGTATTGCATCAGCTGAAATGTTCTGCAAGTAACTTGCAACACATTTACTTCTATTTTCCAGTTCCTATGTATTAATTGAAGGAAAAATGAACAAAACAGAAATATACAGAATGAATTTGCGATGCTTTCAATTACTAATTCCTGCTTTTAACTACAAAATATACGTTAATGCTGGGTACAAAAATTATATTTCGCACTCGTAGGTTTCTCATATATATCTGTGCAAACCCTCAATGACTAGATAAGATGACGGTATTAGGTGATAGGAATAAATACGCTGTTTCAAACTTAGAACAAAACAATCAACGAAAACATTGCATATTTTTTAGATTTTGCAGCAAAGCATTCTAACTCTGTTTTGGTTTACTTCTAGTTTTAAAGAATTATAAATAATTTTTAGCAAAAATTAGAATCGAAGACACCAAAAAATGGCGACTCCAACCACGACTCTACCACATCCGAATGAACGACGCCGACTTCGACTCCACCACATTCGGAAAAGCGACTCCGATTCCGACTCCGACTCCATCACACTTCAGAGTAGCGACTCCGACTCCGACTCCGACTCCACCACACTTCAGAGAAGCGACTCCGACTCCGACTCCGACTCCACCCTAAAACATCCGACTCCGGCGACTCCGACTCCCGACTCCGACTCCGCAACCCTGCTTGAAACCACCCGAACGAACCCGAATCAAACACGGCTGAGTGAAGGGAGTTCCAGCGGGCAACGGAACAAGGGACAAAGCAACGCCTATACTGCGAAGTCCTACATCTAACTTCCCTCAGCTCAAAACTATGAACAGCAGCAGCAGCACGGGTAGCCCGAATCCGCTCGGCCCGTGGGGGTAGCATATGGAACAACCAGTGCCTTCTATTGTTGAATAGCTTATAATAAACGCAAAGTTGGGCAACTAGCCTTCTGTGCGCCAGAGACGGCAGCATCAAACCCGGACATAGTGCTGATGCAGATCTTACAATGTGATCCAAGAGACGCAGGTGGCAATCAGCCACAGAGCCCCAAACAGGCGAACAATACTCGAACAGAGGAAGAAGAAACGCACAGAAGCCTCTCCGCACCAACTGAGGGTCCTGATAAATTCCACCAATTACCCTCAGGATCCCCAGCCTTTTAGAGACCTGTGAGACTACCCTCAGCACATGAGCCTCAAATGTGAGCCTCCCGTCAAACCGCACACCAAGGAAATCAAGTTCAGGGTAAACCTCAATAACTCCCCGACCTATAACTAGCTCACCGAACGGGGGCTCACTTGTCCTGGATCTACTCACTATGAGCGCCTTTGACTTACTAGGATTAAGTATCATATTCCACCTCAAGCACCATTCGTTGATGCGTAAAAAATCAGCATTCATGTCTTCCACCACCGCTGGACGCAACATGGGACCGGGCACAACGGCAACCAATGACAAGTCATCAGCATAAGCAATACTATTACTTCGCACAAGATCAAACATCTCACTGGTGTACAAAACAAACAAGAGAGGACCAAGTAGTACACTTCACTGGGGCACACCTGAGACAACCTCACACCAGTCACCCGCCACTCCGTCAACCACAACTCTCTGCCTTCGTCCAGCCAAAAACTTTTCACATATCGATAACAACTTGCCACCAACCCCTGCGAGTGCCAACCTGTGCAAAACACCTACGTGGCTAACTCGATCGAAGGCCGCGCTGAAATCCCACTGTACAACCACAGCCTCACGACCCGCATCCAAAGCAGTCTGAAGCAGGTGGGACAAGGATAATATCGAGCCTGTACAGCCTAAGCCACGTCTGTAAGCAAATTAAGCTGCACCCCATACTCTCACAATATCGCGACAGTCGACCCACAATTAGCCGTTCGAACACTTTTGCTGGGACTGGGGTGATAGAAATGGGACGATTAGAATTTGTTAGTGCAAAAAATATAAAAAAGTGTGTTGGAAAAATTCCAACTTATGTCAAAAAACTGTCTCGGAAATTTATAGATATGTTCATTGAGAATCGAACAAAAAACAATCGTCTGTATGTGCTATATTAGCTGAGAAATTAAAATTTTACAAAATTTGCCTTGTGTGTGGGTAAATTCCGAAAACTTTTCGAGCTACAAATATTTATTTGAAAGTTAGAGAAATGCTGTAAATACCTCAGAACTCATTCCGCTAGGGAAGTATTTCTTTTTAATTCTTGAATATTTTATAAGGAAAAGCCGTTCAGGGCCCTCTGCAGTTTGCCGCAGGTATTAGTGACTTATTAGTGGTGGTGACCTATTACATCTATGGAAGACTTATCTAAAATGTGTTAGACTTATTAGTGGTGTATTAGTAAGTTCTAATGAAAAAAATGAAATCGTGTAAAGGAAACAATGTGTACTCTGCACTATGGAACTCGGTAACTTTGACCGACATTTTCTCAAAATGTGGGTCAAAGATTTTGACAACCAATTTTTCCTACAGTTTGGAAGCTATTCAGAAGATCATTTTTGCATTGTGGAGATCAAGGTGAGTACCATAAATACCGTTTTTTTGAAAAGTGGATTAGAATTTTTTCATTGTCCATTGAAATGGAAAAATTGTGTTTTTAATGTTCAAATAGTGGTCAGTTTTTTTTAGAGAAAAGCAAAACCTTTCCTTATTTATCGGAAATATTTTCATTGTTAATCGAAAAAGAAAAACCGTTGGTCTCTATGTACAATACTGGCTGAGATATTGAAATGTAACGAAATATATGATAATATAAATACTTCTTTAGATAAATTAAACGAAGCTTCGACGTGAATAGACGTTGGAATGTCGGATGTCGTTATTCAGAAAAACCGTTACGACGCCTGTGCATAAAGAATTTGGGGCCAGAGCGTGAGAAAGTATGCGATACAACAATCGAGTTTCGGAGAATGAGGGGAGTGAACTAAAGCAGAGGGATGCCGCCTCAGGAGCCAGTCACTGCCCTGGAATGGCGTGGGCCTGTAAGTCACGCGGCATATGCATCAATGATAGGCACAAGAGTTCACGGGTGGTAAACAAGCGCGAGGACGGAACCAATGAGAATTCAAGGCGTCAGAACTAGCAAGAACTCCACCAATCAGGAGTAAAATTCTGTCATTGGGACAGTGAAGATTCGAGAACCTTCTAGAAAGAACCAAGCGAAACGTATAAAAGGAGGACACAAGAAGAAGAGAGAGGTCTTTCTGGAAACTCGTACGAGAGAGCAAGGGTTGGTGCGGGAGAGGTCGGCTCGCTGCTGATTTCCCCGGCATAGTGCGTTTACTGAATAAAGCATCGGAAGTTTGTACCAGCCGTACAAGTGGCAGGTTTGACCATGAAGAGAGAATAGCAAGTGTACTGACTAGCTGTCCACAAGTTAGAAAGAGCACCCTTGATGCTTCAACTCCACAAGATACATGACAGCAAAAACTCCCTCAAAGACGCCAGAAGTTCACAAATCCCTCGGTCCAAGTGTACAATGATGAAATTTACGAAAGTTTAAGTCTTATAAGAGGATCGAGTGGGCAGCATGCAGTGGCCTGAACGAATCGGCATCGAGTTAGCAGCGACATTGTAATTCAGAAGTATTGGGGTCGAAATCTCCCAGCACCGACGAAGCGCACCAACCAAGTCGGCCACAGTAGAAGATAGCCAATCGTGTGTCAGCAACGCCGGCCTAAATAATTATAATCCAAAAAACCTTTAAGATAAACTGAATAATTTGGTACAACAAAATTTATCATATTCCACTCGAGAACAACATGAGAACAATGACTCAGGAGAAAAGTGCAGTGAATCACTTGTGAATCTCTTTATCATGTTTATCTTTAGAATAGGTACTCTGCAAAGATCTATTGTAAGCTCTGATTGAATCACACCATCATCAGTACAAAAGTTATATTAAGTATATTATTTTTTGAAAACAGTAGGTGGAAGGTTTATGGCAGTTATTATGAATTAATTAACAAACATTATTCCTGAAGCCAGGCTAGTGACTAATTTGATTCAACAGATACTGCAAGACACTCATAACAAATAATAGTACGAAATATTTACTGCAAACTTTAAGTGCCTTATGTGAATCATCTGACTGAATATACTTCAAAACGATACAAACAGATTGAAACAGAAATCTTGCACACCAAAAACGGAGCAACTTATCGTGCAGTGAGTCAAAAAAAATTTTCAGCTGCTGGTGATACATGTTTCTTCTCATGGCGAGGTAACCGGAGATATAGTGACAGCATCTTCCACTGCCACAAAGGCAAAAATTCCTATAATATTGGTGGTTCAGTTGAATACCACAGCAGCCTTTAGCTCCTCTTTATCCACCTCGATGACATTGAAATTATTTCACTGTCATCCGGCACCTGGAGGGCAAAAAAAAAGTAGTGAACTTCTCAAGCTTACAGTTTTTGAATTAGTTTTTGGCTCAATAAGCACACATTTCAGTTGCGCAAGTGAGGTACAGATTGAAATCTGTTGGTGCAAATAAAATGAATTGAGATGCAGGTGAGAGAATTTTATAAAAGAGGTCAATTGTAATGAGAGATGATGCTGAACATGAAGCAGTATTGAGATGCATACACAGGGAAATGGATTAGATCAGATTATTAGTTAGTTTAAGCCTCCCTATCCTCAACAAATGAGATCCGAAGAGAGGAAGGAAAAAGGCGCCATTAAGTATGGAGTTAAGGGAACGCAGAATATATGCAGAAAGGGCGTAGAAACAGTAAGATGCGAAAGAAGTTCATGAAACAAGATTAAAGTTGAAGAAGAAAGTAGTTGGTGCTGAAAAAACAGGGCAGCAGTGAACCGAAAAAAGATGGTCCATAACAAAATAAAATCCTATGTTATTTTAACAAAAAGAAAGCCTACCTAACCTTTAGCTCGGGCCCTTACATTGTCCCCCTGGGAGCGCTATTTCCCATAGATACAATAGTTGTATCCCCCTGAGGGGACAAGGAAATGGAGACAATGACAAACTACAGTGTATTACAGAATGTAAAAAATAAGGAGTCTCAAGGGAGAAAGAGGTAGGGGAAAAAACAAAAAGGAGCTGTAAAGAATATTAGAGAAAAATATGAGAAAGAAGGAAAAATGAAATTAAAAGTAATAGGCAGAGAAGTACTGTACATAGCTTCAAGTACAACCAAATAAGGCAGAGAAGTACTGTACATAGCTTCAAGTACAACCAAATAAGGTAGAGAAGAACTGTACATAGCTTCAAGTAGAACCAAATAAGGCAGAGATGTACTGTGCATAGCTTCAAGTAAAACTAAAAAAGGAAAAGATATATTGTACATAGCTTCAAGTACAACCAAATGAGTTAACACACTCAAGCTGGTTCTCACAATTTTTCTTCAATAGTCACTGTTGTGTAATATAAGTCAATTTATCTGTGATATTTAGCAATCATCCCAATGTCAGCTAACCTAAACTCTAAAACAAGTTAAAAAATATATATACTAATTTAGTAAGACTACTTGTCATTTTTTTATGAGTCTTACTAAATTAGTATTTGTATATTAAGAAAATCAACCCTTAATCTGAAGAATGTTCTACATTTCATTTTTGCTTGTATATATTCCTTAGTAGATTATCAGACTCATTTTACCTCTATAAGAAACATAAAAGGAGAGCAAAATAAGAATACAATCTTTGTTATGTATACATTACATTTGCATTTTCTAATGTATTTATTACAATACAATCGAAATAAGAATACATTAGACATGCTTTTTACAAACATAGCTTTGTTGCTTCAGATGAGATTTTTGAAGCACTGACAATGAATTTATGAGGAGCAACATAAATTTTTACCTTATATCTCTAAAATATTGATAACAGCAAATAGAACACCATTAATGGTAAGCACTGAAGGACAGTTAGGTACCTTCAAAAATGCATTTCCTAGAATGTCTTGGAACAGTTTCATTTACAAAAAAAGAATGCCATAAAAAGTAGCACTTTCTTATGGAAAACCAAAGACAAGATTTTGCATCTCTTCAGTAAATTCCAATCAATCAAGCCAGATACATATCATCTAGTACAATGGCTTTTCGAATGCCTTATAACTAACATCAGGACGCCATGAAAGTTCGAATTTTATGTTTGACGGTTTGGAACACTTGAATTTTAGCTACATGGGAGGAAGTTATTATGAATTAATATAAAAACTTCAGGTAAGATAAGCTTTTCAACAAAAACAAGAGCTATTGTGAAGATTCATCTAAAATATTGAACACACGGTCTACAGTCTGGCAGTCCAAATTAGCTTTCATGCTGAGCACTGTAGGTTCTAAGCGTACTACTTGCTTATTTCAACATAATGCAGAGATCAAATTTTTAACAATGCCACTGAAGTTTTTTTATTGTAAACCTGATAAAATTTGACATCGCATCCCACTTCCAGATTAATTTACACACAGAAATTTTAATACCATTGAAGCTGATAGCACCCTAACACAAGATTTAGAATACCTTTTAAACAATTTAAACAATTTATTTACCACAGGTGATACAGAGGTAGAATGTTTCTTAAGTCTAGTACAATGGTCAAATTTGAGTATAGCTACCTGTGGCCCCGAACAATTCTTTTTGGAATGAAAACCTCCGAGTTCTACAAAAAAATTAAAAATAAGCAGTATGTCGTTAATCAGCATTGAATTGTAGCACATCATATTTTTATTTTTTATTTCCTTTATTTTTTATATTTCAGGCTAGTCAACAGCATTTTTCCATGGAACTAGCACATCAAATTTGAACTGTTCTAACTGTATCTAGTTTCAAAGCTTTGATAGAGATTTGCAACTTCATCAAGTGAAAAAATCAGTTATGAGCCATCCTTTTTAAATTACATTCAAACAATAATCAAAGCTCAATTTTTTACATTCCAGGTCCAAACTCCTGTGATCATAAAACAACAGCACAACACCACTTTTCATTGAAATGTGCGTCTTAAATGTCGATAGCATTAACCGCCATCGGTTGTCAGTCTTTTTAAAATTGCTGCTGCTAACATAAATGAGACTAATTAAAAATATTTCACTGGACGTTTCAACTCGGCGCAATCCATTCTCTGAAATTGAAACCAGGGCATTGAAATATATTGGGTAGATTTTTTAAATTATTTTGACATTAAATAAAGGAACACTTATTTAATTCAACGTGAGGCGGCGACATTGCATTTCACTCGACTCGTGAACACATCGCTTGAACGGCATGCCAGATTGTCGTACGGTCGTACCAGTTACGCTAAGGGTGCGTTCACACTACGAGCGGAGCGGCGCGGAGCGTCGCGGCACGGAGCGGAGCGGCGCGGCGCGTGTGTTCACATGTGAGCTGAGCAGAGCGACCTACACAAGCATCAGTCGCTATGGACCGTTCCGTGAATGCGCTTCTGTTGCTCGACGGCAAAACGGAAACACTGGATCCATCCCATCAACATGAGGAGAGATCGCTATGGAGAATACCACTATCTCTTCGAAGCACTGAGGAGAGATGAACCACAATTCTACGAGTATTTACGGATGAAGCCGGCAACTTTTGATGTACTACAATCCCTTATAGAAAGAAAAATTTCCAACGAGATTAGATAAATTTACTGTTTAGCAATACATAAATTTTTATTGAGGATACATGTAAAGCAAATTAGTTTAAGCAAAATTAAAGTCTTTCCATATAGGCTGTACCACATATATTACTACAGGTTTTCGTAGGCCAGTACGAACAAAAAAGTCTTGTGGTGACTTAAACGTGAGTGAACGTAAAGTAATTCCCTTCAGAAATTCAGGGTTGTGCCAGAGAAACCTAAGTGAAAAATACTGACAAATATTGACTTGTCCTGACCAAATAGTTCTCGAAACACTGATATGCTTTCCGTTAGTATTGGAAAAAATCACCCAAGCTCATAAAATTTTGCAACTTATTGTGTATTTGACACTCATTGAGTCCTCCTCATCATCATACGGCCTCCTTTTTCTCCCATTTTACGGAAAAAAATGAAAACTTTATTAAAAAATCATACATATTTATACTTTAATCAAGATCATATAATAAAATACACAGCATCACAAGAAAGATGAAACTACATCACGAGAAAAGCAAAATAAATTCCTTAATCTGAAGCAATAATAAAATAACTTATCAGAGAAAGCAGAAGAAAATAGAAATAAATGATTAATGAACCCAAATAGGTGAAATTACACTAAAATATTACATGTTACACTATCAGTTATAATTGTTATATGATTAGTTGTACAAATAAATAGTTAAATACTATATTTTTTTATAACTCAAACGACAATTCTACCCCTGTAAGATATGAGAATCCAAAGGCGGAGCCGAGGAGAAACGCTCGACGCGAGCGTCAAAAAATCCCAACGAATTTCCCGAGCGTGCCGCTCCGCTCCGCGCCGCGCCGCTCCGCTCCGCTTGTCGTGTGAACAGCCAAGCGTTTCTGCATTCAAACCTGTACAAACATTATTGCCGCTCCGCTCGTAGTGTGAACGCACCCTTAGGCCGGTGACACACTTGGCGTTTTGTTTCCGATCGGAATTTTGACCGTCGCCGCTCTAACATAATGTAGTGCTTACACATTGGGCGGTAAAATGTCCGTCGCGCACCGACGGCACTCTTTGATCACTGACCATGCAACAAATAAGTGCTGTGCAACATGAATCGAGAACAACTTCTTGCATTATTGCTATATCGTCGTCGATTACAAAGAAAGCGAAAAAATAGACTTATTTGGGTTCATCTGATTAACCAGAGGAAAGAGAAAGTTAAAGCCTTCTACACTTTGTTTCCTGAATTAAGAAACGATGAAGAAAAGTTTCTCAATTATTTTAGAATGTCAATCTCATCACTCGACGACTTCAAGGCCTGTATTGTGCTTCATAATTATGTTAGAGATAGAGATGTGTTAGTTGAGGATACATTGTCAATGTCAGGACTTGAAAACATCCAAGTATGGTGCAACACAAGAGGAGGTTTGAATGCCAACAACATGAGAAACATTCTCTGCAAGTACTTCGTGTCAAGTGTTGGTAGCATCCCCGGGCAAATGTCAAAGATCTGATGGCCCATGTAGGAGAAAGCAGAAAATATACGCATCACTACATAAACTGTGAATACATATGATACTGTTTAGCATAAAAAATAACTAGAATCTCACTGACTAGTAGAATTATGCATTTAACAGATATTATGTTCATTAAAACTTTAAAAATGTCAAATAAGCAAATTATTTTGAAAATTCGTTTTAAAAGGCTTTTAATTATTACTTGGAATGTTATTCAAATGATCCTCAATATCTTTTATATATGTAATATAGTATAAATTTGTTTGTACGGTGTTGTCTGTTTTTTTAATTCCGTTCTTTGTATGTGTTGGTATGTTTTCAAGAGCAAACAGAAAATATGTAAGTTCAAAGCTATTAACAATATTCAATAGCATAAAATTCAATAGCATAAAATAAATATGATACTATTTTTCATCTTCCGTGCTTGGTACCTCGTGAAAAAATATATTTTAAATTAATCTTAATTTAAATAACTATGATATTTTAATTTATTTCTTAAATTTATTTAATGAAGTTTAAATTATTAAATTTAAAATGAATTTCAATTAACTAATTAACAAATAAAGATTGTTATTTTCGGATTTTATCGATAAAATATATTATAAAAAGTTGTTCAAAATAAATTCTTTTCACGGGTCACCAAACACGAGTGGTCCATTATTTATGCTTACCGAAGTCATTCTTTTTGCTGTCTTCCAGTTAGTCAAAATCATTCTTAAGTTGTAGAAGAACTTCATGCCACGCATTCCTAGTTGCGTTCTTATCTTAAAAAGGAGTCCAAAATTTTGTACCAGAGCTCAGGCTATTCTCGTACAAGGTGAATAAGTAATTCATTGCCAATTGCAACCTCTTCGGCAATGGTATAGCCCACCAATGCAGAGCGCTCAATAATTCATACATTAGAGCGATTGGCGGCAGACTGGACGACATGTGTGTAACCGCGCATTGAGACACGTATGTCACCACTTCTGTGGAGGCGATTAAAAAACCGTCGGTTGTAGTGGCAGTGGGCGGCTGCATTGCTGCCGTCGGCGTTAAATAATCCGCTCGTCCATTTTTCCGCTCAGTGTGTCCGAAACAATGTAATCCTACGCGCCACTACTGGTACGACGGCGACGGTAAAAAATCCGATCGAAAAGAAAACGCCAAGTGTGTCACCGACCTTACAGTGATGCCAGATTTCGGGTTAGCAGTTTTGCCAGATGCAACCGAAGCGCTGCTTATGGTGCGATGCCATGACGTCACTCGCACGCAGCACGATTTGAGAAAAGACTTGATTGCCGCTACCTGTTTTCGTGTACCATGGTAACACTGAGCTAATCACCCGACTTACCTACGTACGTGACTGTGGCGCAAGCTAAATTGATGCAGTGGTGGACAATTGCAAACGTTATGTAAAATATTGATCTCAATTTGGTCGACTGGTTTTAGAGTAGCCCTGGCTCGCTAGTAGACGGCTCCTAGTTTAAGTTTGACCAAATACAGTATACAGTTCACTGCAGCTTCCATAGACACAGCAGTAAAAGCCCTGCTCTGGCCATCTGACCCAATTATCAGCAGATCATAACTACCGGCTACTGACTCTGTGTGTAGCGCTTCCCTGTCGCCGCAGGTTTTACGTAATTCAGCCGTTGGGCTAATTTGCTCCGAACCTAGTTTTTGGGTTTGGATGCGTCTTCCCTGCAACGTAGTAAGGCGAACAGGCGACGGGAGGATGAGAGGCTAAGCCCTCGTTACCGCGCTGCTTCGCTCCGCCTTCGCTTTTCTGGTTGTCTTGGGCTGGAGCTGGGAATCTCATGCATCGACGGACGTCAGGATGGTGCGATGCCGAAGCTGTGAGCCCTACACCAGCACGACTCCTGCAAGCTCGCCCTAACCATCTGTCGTCGGAAGAGCTCCCAACTCCGTGGACATTCTAGGTTCGTCACTCTTAGGCTGGGCGCATGTCTGCTAGTGAGTTGGTGTCCATGGAGCCTTTAGACCAGTACTTTTTTCCTGGCGAATAGGCTAAATTTCTATTAGCTTACCTATGATTACAGTGCGGGCTTTCGCCTGTTATTACAGTGCGGGCTTTCGCCCTATTATTACAGTGCTGGCTTTCGCCCTATTTTAACAGTGCGGGCTTTCGCCCTATTATTACAGTGCGGGCTTTCGCCCTATTATTACAGTGCGGGCTTTCGCCTTATTATTACAGTGCGGGCTTTCGCCCTATTATTACAGTGCGGGTTTTCGCCCTATTATTACATTGCGGGCTTTCGCCCTATTATTACAGTGCGGTCTTTCGCCCTATTATTACAGTGCGGGCTTTCGCCCTATCATTACAGTGCGGGCTTTCGCCCTATTATTACAGTGCGGGCTTTCGCCCATTATTACAGTGCGGGCTTTCGCCCCATTATTACAGTGCGGGCTTTCGCCCTATTATTACAGTTTGGGCTTTCGCCCTATTATTACAGTTCGGGCTTTCGCCCTATTATTACAGTTCGGGCTTTCGCCCAATTATTACAGTTCGGGCTTTCGCCCAATTATTACAGTTCGGGCTTTCGCCCTATTATTACAGTTCGGGCTTTCGCCCTATTATTACAGTTCGGGCTTTCGCCCTATTATTACAGTTCGGGCTTTCGCCCTATTATTACAGTTCGGGCTTTCGCCCTATTATTACAGTCCAAGCTTTCGCCCTATTAATACAGTTTGGGCTTTTGCCCTATTATTACAGTTCGGACTTTCGCCCTATTATTACAGTTCGGGCTTTCGCCCTATTATTACAGTTCGGGCTTTCGCCCTATGACTAGGCTTCGTATCTTTTAAGATACTAAAGCTAACATACTCTTCACTTCGCCAAGTGACGTTAAACGGCAGTTGGTGGGAGAAGACTGCGCCGCCTTGGTCTTCTCCGAAATTCGTGGCCGCCTGGAGCATTTTTACCAACATCAGCACCTAATCTCATTTCTGTCGAAAGAAGTGTCGTGCTTGTACCTAATTTTCATTAAATGCTCTCGGCCGCTCGATTTCTCTATTCCTCCCCAATTGTTCGCAGTTTTTCGTAAACGTCGGCAAAGAAAGACTTCTAAAATGGCTATCGTAGTGAACGTCCTAAGAGTTCTCACCGTATGGTCGGCCGGTCGATGCTTATAGGAAAGACGAAAAGAGAGTTTGACGCAGAGTGTATCGCGAAGAAAAGAGGTGAAACGGAAAAGGATAGATAGGAAACTGATAAAGATGCGCTTTGCGCGTATGATGCGCTATGTTGTTGTTGCCGATGCTTATAGAAAAGACGGAAAGAGAGTTTGACGCAGAGTGTGTCGGGAAAAGAAGAGGTGAAACGGAAAAGGATAGATAGCGAACAGATAGAGATGCGCTTTGCGCATATCATGATAGTGTTGAAGTGTTTTTTTTTCAAGGTAGTTAAGGGTGGTAAGCCGTTTTGTACTTGAAGTTTCACTATCACATGTTACAATTACTGAACACTTGAAAGACTGATTAAAACTGAGGGGTCACTAAACTAGAAATGATTTACATGCAGAGGGGTTTGGTGGTTTTGGATTTGAATTACTACCGCATGAAATAGGATAAAAATTGTTTAATGTAATTAACAGTACATTGCAATCAATAGAATAATAATAAAATTGCAAAGAAAAATAGGAGAATTGAATCGATTGAATACATAGGAAAATAAATTGGAATTGTTAACCCAGCAATTGTTTTTATTTGAGAGATCGAGGAAAACGCTAGGCTGTGTTTTTTGAGGGGTGGCTCAAGCCATAACAACTTCAAGTATACAGTGTATCGTAAATCCTCCAGGAACAGTTGAACTGGCTAAAAGAAATGTTGTGATGACTATTATAGTTATACCAGGTTAGTGAACATGAATCTGAATCCAAATTCACCCGACACGCATGACCTTGCATTGAGTTTTCTGTGCGTGTCAAAATCATACGTTATATCCATATCTATATTAAATCCATATGGTGAAAGTGAACTAAATCAGCCGTTAACAGCTATTCAGTGATGTATGAGACTTCAAGGCTCATTAAAAAATTAAAGTTTTGAATTCATAGCAGATAACATAGCATTAACGATTATTCAAGCTACGCGTATCTAGTGAAGAGTTTCTATGACTTATTCAATTTTGCGTGATGACTTCGAATAAGACTAATATAATTCTATCAAGATTCTTATGAGTTACCCATCATGACATATTGATGTAGGTATAAGATGACAAAATGTAGGAACGACATTCACTACATTTCTAATTCGCTTCATGGACGTATGAGTAAGATAATATTATGAAATAAAAAAAATTTAGGTTCTGTATGTTGAAAATCACTACATACTTCATGGCTTGATATTTTTCGCACTAGTGTATCAGAAATAATGATGAAAGAAAATGAAAAATTAAATAATTATGCGACATAAATGTAGAAGGTAACCAAAAACAATAGCTTAACTAGTTCATCCGTAATAAACGAAGTCTAGATTTGAAAAAGAAAATTTCATCTCTAATTGATTATTTTGCATATTGGCTTATATATATTCATAATACGCAAGTTAGCTTTTCTTTATTCCATCAACACGAATTTGGTAAATAGTTGAAATTGATTGCACGAAACACGATCATGTGCAAATGAATAAAAATAATTTTGATACCCATAAAATTGTTTTCGACGTGAAATAATCAATCATACAAATTGTGTCACAGCGATTGAAAAAATTACCATTTTTTCATTGATCATTATATAACAGCATTCATTTTATGACAATTAACATTTAAATTTTACCTGCGCCGTAATAAGAAGTCTTTTACGGCGCAGGCAGTTGCTCGTCTTTCTAAAGGTACCGCCGTAGTTCGGCACAAAACGGAATTTACTTATGTTGCCCTAGCGGACTGAATACGGCGTAGGCGGTACCCACACACACACCTCACTCTAGCGCTACCACCGTAGTTCGGCACAAACAGAATTTTCTTCTGTTGCCCTAGCGGACTGAATACGGCGCAGGTGGTACCCACAAAAACCTCACCCCACATACACAACGGTACCGCCGTAGTTCGGCACTAACAGAATTTTTACTTCTGTTGCCCTAGCGGACTGATTACGGCGTAGACGGTACCCACACGAACCTCAGGAAGGGCAGCTGCGAAGAAAAGCTAGCGCCCCGGAAAAAGGTAGCTGCACAGAAGACAGCCCCCTTTTCCACGAACCCTCACGTCGACCGCACGACGGTATCGACAATAGGTAGATTAAACTATGGTCCAAAGTGAAAATTTTAAATACGGATATTTAGAGTTTTTCCGATTCGAAAGTTCAGTGCTAGTGTGCGCTGAACGCACGGAAAAATATAAAAAGAATAAATGAAATGCTTTAATTACCCCTCCCCTCACCTCAGCAGAAATCGATTGAAAACATCTCCGAGAATGGTTTTGAAATAGCGAGACAACGTTAGCAAAAATTTAATTCATTAAAAAATTTGCACAACCCTCATACCTATAAACCTGTATATTGGTGTACACACAAAATGTATTTCAGAGTATGTTTGTCATACCGACGTTAAATATTAATACAGAAAAGAGAAAAATAACAAAATAACTATGAGGAAATACTTCTAATTATGGAAAAAACGTTCATTCCGCTACATTGAACTGACGGCTGTGGTGTTCATTATTGTCGACAGAAATATGTGAAATGAATATTAGAATGGCTTAGCAAACGTAAAATGAAATAATCCCTAATTTTTTATCAGAAATTGCAGGAAAATTACATTTTCAGGTAGATGGGCAATTCACACCGAAATGCTGCAGGCCCTACGACAGAGATGCAAAATGACGTGACACATTTGCTCTAAATTCTTTTACAGTTTTAGAGTTTTGATATGCTGCGGAAGCTTGTTCCACAAAAAAGCTTCAGAAACTGAGAGAGCCTTTTGTCCCACGTTAGATGAACAGTAACTGACTAAGACATCATTCCTCCGATTTGGTTTTTTGTTTGGGATATTAGATGGAAAAAATATTACCACCTCTGCATTACTCTGGGGGAGCTACAGAGAGGAGAACACTCGTCGAGATTTTGGATCATGATTCTGTTCGGTATTGGGACCCAGTCGAGTTTTCTTAAAAGGGGAGTGGCATGATCGTATTTAATGAAATTTCCTTTGGATACCACTTTGGCGGCTGATTTTATTCATTTTTGCAGCTCTTCCTGGCGATATTGAAGTAAATCTCCCCACACAAGACTGCAGTAGTCCGGACGCGATAAAACTAAAGACTGAATCACTACTAATGTATATTTTTCGTAAAGTGTGTTCTTAATGCGATAAAAGAACATTAAGGTTCCTTTAACTTTTGCTGCACATTGTTCCTACGTGTGAATTGAAAGGCAAATTTTTGTCAAACCAAACACCACGATTTATTACCTTATCTACTGGTTCAATTGTATCGTCTCCAAATGTTAGCGTGAATGGTGGTAAATTTTTAGTCGCATTCTGTGATCCAAAAATAATGCATTGCGTTTTACTTGCGTTTACAATTATCTTTATATTTGGCACACATCGATATACGTAGAGTTACAATCATGCAATTCTCCTTGATCTTTTACCATGTAACATCTTTTCCGCCGCACAAATGATGTGCAATCTCTTCTAAATAATTTCGTTGGAAATCTACAGTGCAAAGTTATTACACTTGAGAATAACTGACATGAGCCCATTTCAAAATTACTGACATGTCTCTGGTAAAATTTAAATGTTAATTGTCATAAAATTAATGCTGTTCTATAATGATCAATGAAAAAATGGTAATTTTTTTAATCGCTGTGAAACAATTTGTATGATTGATTATTTCACGACGAAAACAATTTTATGGGTAACAAAATTATTTTTATTCATTTGCACATGATCGTGTTTCGTGCAATCAATTTCAACTATTTACCAAATTCGTGTTGATGGAATAAAGAAAAGCTAACTTGCGTATTATGAATATAAGCCAATATGCAAAATAATCGATTAGAGATAAAATTTTCCTTTTCAAATCTAGACTTCGTTTATTACGGATGAACTAGTTAAGCTATTGTTTGTGGTTACCTTCTACATTTATGTCGCATAATTATTTAATTTTTCATTTTCTTTCATCATTATTTCTGATACACTAGTGCGAAAAATATCAAGCTATGAAGTATGTAGTGATTTTCAACATACAGAACCTTAATTTTTTTTATTTCATAATATTATCTTACTCATACGTCCGTGAAGCGAATTAGAAATGTAGTGAACGTCGTTCCTACATTTTGTCATCTCATACCTACATCAATATGTCATGATGGGTAACTCATAAGAATCTTGATAGAATTGTATTAGTTTTATTCGAAGTCATCACGCAAAATTGAATAAGTCATAGAAACTCTTTACTAGATACGCGTAGCTTGAATAATCGTGAATGCTATGTTATCTGCTATGAATTCAAAAACTTAATTTTTTAATGAGCCTTGAAGTCTCATACATCACTGAATAGCTGTTAACGGCTGATTTAGTTCACTTTCACCATATGGATTTAATATCGAAATGGATATAACGTATGATTTTGACACGCACAGAAAACTCAATGCAAGGTCATGCGTGTCGGGTGAATTTGGATTCAGATTCATGTTCACTAACCTGGTATTACTATAATAGTTATCACAACATTTCTTTTAGCCAGTTTAACTGTTCCTGGAGGATTTACAATACACTGTATACTTGAAGTTGTTATGGCTTGAGCCACCCCTCAAAAAACACAGCCTAGCGTTTTCCTCGATCTCTCAAATAAAAAACAATTGCTGGGTTAACAATTCCAATTTATTTTCCTATGTATTCAATCAATTCATTTCTCCTATTTTTCTTTGCAATTT
The DNA here is from genome assembly GCA_030386875.1 of Morinoia aosen. Lineage (NCBI taxonomy): Eukaryota > Metazoa > Arthropoda > Malacostraca > Amphipoda > Talitridae > Morinoia > Morinoia aosen. The sequence goes on along the minus strand of CM059573.1, from coordinate 39,338,778 downwards.
TATTATTATTCTATTGATTGCAATGTACTGTTAATTACATTAAACAATTTTTATCCTATTTCATGCGGTAGTAATTCAAATCCAAAACCACCAAACCCCTCTGCATGTAAATCAATTCTAGTTTAGTGACCCCTCAGTTTTAATCAGTCTTTCAAGTGTTCAGTAATTGTAACATGTGATAGTGAAACTTCAAGTACAAAACGGCTTACCACCCTTAAACTACCTTAAAAAAAACACTTCAACACAAGCATGATATGCGCAAAGCGCATCTCTATCTGTTCGCTATCTATCCTTTTCCGTTTCACCTCTTCTTTTCCCGACACACTCTGCGTCAAACTCTCTTTCCGTCTTTTCTATAAGCATCAGCAACAACAACATACCGCATCATACGCGCAAAGCGCATCTTTATCAGTTTCCTATCTATCCTTTTCCGTTTCACCTCTTTTCTTCGCGATACACTCTGCGTCAAACTCTCTTTTCGTCTTTCCTATAAGCATCGACCGGCCGACCATACGGTGAGAACTCTTAGGACGTTCACTACGATAGCCATTTTAGAAGTCTTTCTTTGCCGACGTTTACGAAAAACTGCGAACAATTGGGGAGGAATAGAGAAATCGGGCGGCCGAGAGCATTTAATGAAAATTAGGTTCAAGCACGACACTTCTTTCGACAGAAATGAGATTAGGTGCTGATGTTGGTAAAAATGCTCCAGGCGGCCACGAATTTCGGAGAAGACCAAGGCGGCGCAGTCTTCTCCCACCAACTGCCGTTTAACGTCACTTGGCGAAGTGAAGAGTATGTTAGCTTTAGTATCTTGAAAGATACGAAGCCTAGTCATAGGGCGAAAGCCCGAACTGTAATAATAGGGCGAAAGCCCGAACTGTAATAATAGGGCGAAAGCCCGAACTGTAATAATAGGGCGAAAGCCCAAACTGTAATAATAGGGCGAAAGCTTGAACTGTAATAATTGGGCGAAAGCCCGAACTTTAATAATTGGGCGAAACCCGAACTGTAATAATAGGGCGAAAGCCCGAACTGTAATAATAGGGCGAAAGCCCGAACTGTAATAATAGGGCAAAAGCCTGAACTGTAATAATAGGGCGAAAGCCCGAACTGTAATAATAGGGCGAAAGCCCGAACTGTAATAATAGGGCGAAAGCCCAAACTGTAATAATAGGGCGAAAGCTTGAACTGTAATAATAGGGCGAAAGCCCGAACTTTAATAATAGGGCGAAAGCCCGAACTGTAATAATAGGGCGAAAGCCCGAACTGTAATAATAGGGCGAAAGCCCGAACTGTAATAATAGGGCGAAAGCCCGAACTGTAATAATAGGGCGAAAGCCCGAACTGTAATAATTGGGCGAAAGCCCGAACTGTAATAATAGGGCGAAAGCCCAAACTGTAATAATAGGGCGAAAGTTCGAACTGTAATAATAGGGCGAAAGCCCGAACTGTAATAATAGGACGACAGCCCGCACTGTAATAATGGGGCGAAAGCCCGCACTGTAATAATGGGGCGAAAGCCCGCACTGTAATAATGGGGCGAAAGCCCGCACTGTAATAATGGGGCGAAAGCCCGCACTGTAATAATAGGGCGAAAGCCCGCACTGTAATAATAGGGCGAAAGCCCGCACTGTAATAATAGGGCGAAAGCCCGCACTGTAATAATAGGGCGAAAGCCCGCACTGTAATAATAGGGCGAAAACCCGCACTGTAATAATAAGTCGAAAGCCCGCACTGTAATAATAGGGCGAAAGCCCGCACTGTAATAATAGGGCGAAAGCCCGCACTGTAATAATAGGGCGAAAGCCCGCACTGTTAATATAGGGCGAAAGCCCGCACTGTAATAATAGGGCGAAAGCCCGCACTGTAATAATAGGACGAAAGCCCGCACTGTAATAATAGGTAAGCTAATTGAAATTTAGCCTATTCGCCAGGAAAAAAGTAGGGGTCGACTGGTCTAAAGCAGTGGTTCCCAACCTTTTTCAGCTTGTTACCCAATTTAGCATGCCACATTAAGCATGTTACCCCTTTCACAAAATGTTGTCAACATTAATATATATATATATGTGGCTAAACTAAAACACTGGAGGTAATTTCTTTTATTTATTGTATTAGTACATTTTGCATCTGCAATGACTTACCAAAGATGTCAAGAGCATCAGTGAGATGGTTGGAGTTGCATATTTGAAGCTAGTTGAGGAATTCTTGGCTTCGTGGTTGAAAGTGCCAGCCTGGCATCGTTTGCAACATTCAACTTTACAACTTAAAATACTAAGACTAAGTTAACATTAATCCTAATACCAATGCTTACTTGATTTTCAGAATTCTTGACATTTTTCTATCACCCCTCCATTACCCCCGAAAAATTGCTAAATTACCCCCAGGGGGTAATTCACCCCCAGGTTGGGAACCAATGGTCTAAAGGCTCCATGGACACCAACTCACTAGCAGACATGCGCCCAGCCTAAGAGTGACGAACCTCGAATGTCCACGGAGTTGGGAGCTCTTCCCACGACAGATGTTTAGGGCGAGCTTGCAGGAGTCGTGCTGGTGTAGGGCTCACAGCTTCGGCATCGCACCATCCTGACATCCGTCGATGTATGAGATTCCCAGCTCCAGCCCAAGACAACCAGAAAAGCGAAGGCGGAGCGAAGCAGCGCGGTAACGAGGGCTTAGCCTCTCATCCTTCCGTCGCCTGTTCGCCTTACTACGTTGCAGGGAAGACGCATCCAAACCCAAAACTAGGTTCGGAGCAAATTAGCCCAACGGCTGAACCACGTAAAACCTGCGGCGACAGGGAAGCGCTACACACAGAGTCAGTAGCCGGTAGTTATGATCTGCTGATAATTGGGTCAGATGGCCAGAGCAGAGCTTTTACTGTTGTGTCTATGGAAGCTGCAGTAAACTGTATACTGTATTTGGCCAAACTTAAACTAGGAGCCGTCTACTAGCGAGCCAGGACTACTCTAAAACCAGTCGACCAAATTGAGATCAATATTTTATATAACGTTTGCAATTGTCCACCACTGCATCAATTCAGCTTGTGCCACAGTCACGTACGTAGGTAAGTCGGGTGATTAGCTCAGTGTTACCATGGTACACGAAAACAGGTAGCGGCAATCAAGTCTTTTCTCAAATCGTGCTGCGTGCGAGTGACGTCATGGCATCGCACCATAAGCAGCGCTTCGGTTGCATCTGGCAAAACTGCTAACCCGAAATCTGGCATCACTGTGAGGCCGGTGACACACTTGGCGTTTTCTTTTCGATCGGATTTTTTACCGTCGCCGTCGTACCAGTAGTGGCGCGTAGGATTACATTGTTTCGGACACACTGAGCGGAAAAATGGACGAGCGGATTATTTAACGCCGACGGCAGCAATGCAGCCGCCCACTGCCACTACAACCGACGGTTTTTTAATCGCCTCCACAGAAGTGGTGACATACGTGTCTCAATGCGCGGTTACACACATGTCGTCCAGTCTGCCGCCAACCGCTCTAATGTATGAATTATTCAGCGCTCTGCATTGGTGGGCTTTACCATTGCCGAAGAGGTTGCAATTGGCAATGAATTACTAATTCACCGTGTACGAGAATAGCCTGAGCTCTGGTACAAAATTTTGGACTCCTTTTTAAGATAAGAACGCAACTAGGAATGCGTGGCATGAAGTTTTTCTACAACTTAAGAATGATTTTGACTAACTGGAAGACAGCAAAAAGAATGAGTTCGGTAAGCATAAATAATGGACCACTCGTGTTTGGTGACCCGTGAAAAAAATTTATTTTGAACAACTTTTTATAATATATTTTATCGATAAAATCCGAAAATAACAATCTTTATTTGTTAATTAGTTATTTGAAATTCATTTTAAATTTAATAATTTAAACTTCATTAAATAAATTTAAGAAATATATTAAAATATCATAGTTATTTAAAATAAGATTAATTTAAAATATATTTTTCCACGAGGTACCAAGCACGGAAGATGAAAAATAGTATCATATTTATTTTATGCTATTGAATTTTATGCTATTGAATATTGTTAATAGCTTTGAACTTATATATTTTCTGTTTGCTCTTGAAAACATACCAACACATACAAAGAACGGAATTAAAAAAAAACAGACAACACCGTACAAACAAATTTATACTATATTACATGTATAAAAGATATTGAGGATCATTTAAATAACATTCCAAGTAATAATTAAAAGCCTTTTAAAACGAATTTTCAATATAATTTGCTTATTTGACATTTTTAAAGTCTTAATGAACATAATACCTGTTAAATGCATAATTCTACTAGTCAGTCAGATTCTAGTCATTTTTTATGCTAAACAGCATCATATGTATTCACAGTTTATGTAGTGATGCTTATATTTTCTGCTTTCTCCTACATGGGCCATCAGATCTTTGACATTTGCCCGGGGATGCTACCAACACTTGACACGAAGTACTTGCAGAGAATGTTTCTCACGTTGTTGGCATTCAAACCTCCTCTTGTGTTGCACCATACTTAGATGTTTTCAAGTCCTGACATTGACAATGTATCCTCAACTAACACATCTCTATCTCTAACATAATTATGAAGCATAATACAGGCCTTGAAGTCGTCGAGTGATGAGATTGACATTCTAAAATAATTGAGAAACTTTTCTTCATCGTTTCTTAATTCAGGAAACAAAGTGTAGAAGGCTCTAACTTTCTCTCTCCTCTGATTAATCAGATGAACCCAAATAAGTCTATTTTTTCGCTTTCTTTGTAATCGACGACGATATAGCAATAATGCAAGAAGTTGTTCTCGATTCATGTTGCACAGCACTTATTTGTTGCATGGTCAGTGATCAAAGAGTGCCGTCGGTGCGCGACGGACATTTTACCGCCCAATGTGTAAGCACTACATTATGTTAGAGCGGCGACGGTCAAAATTCCGATCAGAAACAAAACGCCAAGTGTGTCACCGGCCTAAGGGTGCGTTCACACTACGAGCGGAGCGGCAATAATGTTTGTACAGGTTTGAATGCAGAAACGCTTGGCTGTTCACACGACAAGCGGAGCGGAGCGGCGCGGCGCGGAGCGGAGCGGCACGCTCGGGAAATTCGTTGGGATTTTTTGACGCTCGCGTCGAGCGTTTCTCCTCGGCTCCGCCTTTGGATTCTCATATCTTACAGGGGTAGAATTGTCGTTTGAGTTATAAAAAAATATAGTATTTAACTATTTATTTGTACAACTAATCATATAACAATTATAACTGATAGTGTAACATGTAATATTTTAGTGTAATTTCACCTATTTGGGTTCATTAATCATTTATTTCTATTTTCTTCTGCTTTCTCTGATAAGTTATTTTATTATTGCTTCAGTTTAAGGAATTTATTTTGCTTTTCTCGTGATGTAGTTTCATCTTTCTTGTGATGCTGTGTATTTTATTATATGATCTTGATTAAAGTATAAATATGTATGATTTTTTAATAAAGTTTTCATTTTTTCCGTAAAATGGGAGAAAAAGGAGGCCGTATGATGATGAGGAGGACTCAATGAGTGTCAAATACACAATAAGTTGCAAAATTTTATGAGCTTGGGTGATTTTTTCCAATACTAACGGAAAGCATATCAGTGTTTCGAGAACTATTTGGTCAGGACAAGTCAATATTTGTCAGTATTTTTCACTTAGGTTTCTCTGGCACAACCCTGAATTTCTGAAGGGAATTACTTTACGTTCACTCACGTTTAAGTCACCACAAGACTTTTTTGTTCGTACTGGCCTACGAAAACCTGTAGTAATATATGTGATACAGCCTATATGGAAAGACTTTAATTTTGCTTAAACTAATTTGCTTTACATGTATCCTCAATAAAAATTTATGTATTGCTAAACAGTAAATTTATCTAATCTCGTTGAAAATTTTTCTTTCTATAAGGGATTGTAGTACATCAAAAGTTGCCGGCTTCATCCGTAAATACTCGTAGAATTGTGATTCATCTCTCCTCAGTGCTTCGAAGAGATAGTGGTATTCTCCATAGCGATCTCTCCTCATGTTGATGGGATGGATCCAGTGTTTCCGTTTTGCCGTCGAGCAACAGAAGCGCATTCACGGAACGGTCCATAGCGACTGATGCTTGTGTAGGTCGCTCTGCTCAGCTCACATGTGAACACACGCGCCGCGCCGCTCCGCTCCGTGCCGCGACGCTCTGCGCCGCTCCGCTCGTAGTGTGAACGCACCCTTAGCGTCACTGGTACGACCGTACGACAATCTGGTATGCCGTTCAAACGAAGTGTTCACGAGTCGAGTGAAATGCAATGTCGCCGCCTCACGTTGAATTAAATAAGTGTTCCTTCATTTAATGTCAAAATATTTTAAAAAATCTACCCAATATATTTCAATGCCCTGGTTTCAATTTCAGAGAATGGATTGCGCCGAGTTGAAACGTCCAGTGAAATATTTTTAATTAGTCTCATTTATGTTAGCAGCAGCAATTTTATAAAGACTGACAACCGATGGCGGTTAATGCTATCGACATTTAAGACGCACATTTCAATGAAAAGTGGTTTTGTGCTGTTGTTTTATTATCACAGGAGTTTGGACCTGGAATGTTAAAAATTGAGCTTTGATTATTGTTTGAATGTAATTTAAAAAGGATGGCTCATAACTGATTTTTTCACTTGATGAAGTTGCATCTCTCTATCAAAGCTTTGAAACTAGATACAGTTAGAACAGTTCAAATTTGATGTGCTAGTTCCATGGAAAAATGCTGTAGACTAGCCTGAAATATAAAAAATAAAGGAAATAAAAAATAGAAATATGATGTGCTACAATTCAATGCTGATTAACGACATACTGCTTATTTTTAATTTTTTGTAGAACTCGGAGGTTTTCATTCCAAAAAGAATTGTTCGGGGCCACAGGTAGCTATACTCAAATTTGACCATTGTACTAGACTTGAGAAACATTCTACCTCTGTATCACCTGTGGTAAATAAATTGTTTAAATTGTTTAAAAGGTAACTTAAATCTTGTGTTAGGGTGCTATCAGCTTCAATGGTATTAAAATTTCTGTGTGTAAATTAATCTGGAAGTGGGATGCGATGTCAAATTTTACCAGGTTTACAATAAAAAAACTTCAGTGGCATTGTTAAAAATTTGATCTCTGCATTATGTTGAAATTAGCAAGTAGTAAGCTTAGAACCTACAGTGCTCAGCATGAAAGCTAATTTGGACTGCCAGACTGTAGAACGTGTGTTCAATATTTTAGATGAATCTTCACTATAGCTCTTGTTTTTGTTGAAAAGCTTATCTTACCTGAAGTTTTTATATTAATTCATAATAACTTCCTCCCATGTAGCTAAAATTCAAGTGTTCCAAACCGTCAAACATAAAATTCGAACTTTCATGGCGTCCTGATGTAAGTTATAAGGCATTTGAAAAGCTATTGTACTAGATGATATGTATCTGGCTTGATTGATTGGAATTTACTGAAGAGATGCAAAATCTTGTCTATGGTTTTCCATAAGAAAGTGCTACTTTTTATGGCATTCTTTTTTTGTAAATGAAACTGTTCCAGGACATTCTAGGAAATGCATTTTTGAAGATACCTAACTGTCCTCCAGTGCTTACCATTAATGGTGTTCTATTTGCTGTCATCAATATTTTAGAGATATATGGTGAAAACTTATGTTCCTCCTCATAAATTCATTGTCAGTGCTTCAAAAATCTCATCTGAAGCAACAAAGCTGTGTTTGTGAAAAGCATGTCTAATGTATTCTTATTTCGATTGTATTGTAATAAATACATTAGAAAATGCAAATGTAATGTATACATAACAAAGATTGTATTCTTATTTTGCTCTCCTTTTATGTTTCTTATAGAGGTAAAATGAGTCTGATAATCTACTAAGGAATATATACAAGCAAAAATGAAATGTAGAACATTCTTCAGATTAAGGGTTGATTTTCTTAATATATAAATACTAATTTAGTAAGACTCATAAAAAATGACAAGTAGTCTTACTAAATTAGTATTTATATTTTTTAACTTGTTTTAGAGTTTAGGTTAGCTGACATTGGGATGATTGCTAAATACCACAGATAAATTGACTTATATTACACAACAGTGACTATTGAAGAAAAATTGTGAGAACCAGCTTGAGTGTGTTAACTCATTTGGTTGTAATTGAAGCTATGTACAATACTTCTTTTCCTTATTTAGTTTTACTTGAAGCTATGTACAGTACTTCTCTGCCTTATTTGGTTCTACTTGAAGCTATGTACAGTTCTTCTCTACCTTATTTGGTTGTACTTGGAGCTATGTACAGTACTTCTCTGCCGTATTTGGTTATACTTGAAGCTATGTACAGTACTTCTCTGCCTATTACTTTTAATTTCATTTTTCGTTCTTTCTCTTATTTTTTCTCTAATATTCTTTACAGCTCCTTTTTGTTTTTCCCCTACCTCTTTCTCCCTTGAGACTCCTTATTTTTTACATTCTGTAATACACTGTAGTTTGTCATTGTCTCCATTTCCTTGTCCCCTCAGGGGGATACAACTATTGTATCTATGGGAAATAGCGCTCCCAGGGGGACAATGTAAGGGCCCGAGCTAAAGGTTAGGTAGGCTTTCTTTTTGTTAAAATAACATAGGATTTTATTTTGTTATGGACCATCTTTTTTCGGTTCACTGCTGCCCTGTTTTTTCAGCACCAACTACTTTCTTCTTCAACTTTAATCTTGTTTCATGAACTTCTTTCGCATCTTACTGTTTCTACGCCCTTTCTGCATATATTCTGCGTTCCCTTAACTCCATACTTAATGGCGCCTTTTTCCTTCCTCTCTTTGGATCTCATTTGTTGAGGATAGGGAGGCTTAAACTAACTAATAATCTGATCTAATCCATTTCCCTGTGTATGCATCTCAATACTGCTTCATGTTCAGCATCATCTCTCTTTAAAACTGACCTCTTTTATTAAATCCTCTCACCTGCATCTCAATTCATTATATTTGCACCAACAGATTTCAATCTGTACCCCACTTGCGCTACTGAAATGTGTGCTTATTGAGCCAAAAACTAATTCAAAAACTGTAAGCTTGAGAAGTTCACTAATTTTTTTTTGCCCTCCAGGTACCGGATGACAGTGAAATAATTTCAATGTCATCGAGGTGGATAAAGAGGAGCTAAAGTCTGCTGTGGTATTCAACTGAACCACCAATATTATAGGAATTTTTGCCTTTGTGGCAGTGGAAGATGCTGTCACTATATCTCCGGTTACCTCGTCATGAGAACAAACATGTATCACCAGTGCTGAAAAATTTTTTTGACTCACTGCACGATAAGTTGCTCCGTTTTTGGTGTGCAAGATTTCTGTTTCAATCTGTTTGTATCGTTTTGAAGTATATTCAGTCAGATGATTCACATAAGGCACTTAAAGTTTGCAGTAAATATTTCGTACTATTATTTGTTATGAGAGGGTCTTGCAGTATCTGTTGAATCAAATTAGTCACTAGCCTGGCTTCAGGAATAATGTTTGTGAATTAATTCATAATAACTGCCATAAACCTTCCACCTACTGTTTTCAAAAAATAATATACTTAATATAATTTTTGTACTGATGATGATGTGATTCAATCAGAGCTTACAATAGACCTCTGCAGAGTACCTATGCTAAAGATAAACATGATAAAGAGATTCACAAGTGATTCACTGCACTTTTCTCCTGAGTCCTTGTTCTCATGCTGTTCTCGAGTGAAATATGATAAATTTTGTTGTACCAAATTATTCAGTTTATCTTAAAGGTTTTTTGGATTATAATTATTTAGCCCGTCGTTGCTGACACACGATTGGCTATCTTCGACTGTGGCCGACTTGGTTGGTGCGCTTCGTTGGTGCTGGGAGATTTCGACCCCAATACTTCTGAATTACAATGTCGCTGCTAACTCGATGCCGATTCGTTCAGGCTACTGCATGCTGCCCACTCGATCCTCTTATAAGCCTTGAACTTTCGTAAATTTCATCATTGTACACTTTGACCGAGGGATTTGTGAACTTCTGGCGTCTTTGAGGGAGTTTTTGCTGTCATGTATCTTGTGGAGTTGAAGCATCAAGTGTGCTCTTTCTAACTTGTGGACAGCTAGTCAGTACACTTGCTATTCTCTCTTCATGGTCAAACCTGCCACTTGTACGGCTGGTACAAACTTCCTGTGCTTTTATTCAGTAGACGCACTATGCCGGGGAAATCAGCAGCGAGCCGACCTTTCCCGCACCAACCCTTGCTCTCTCGTACGAGTTTCCAGAAAGACCTCTCTCTTCTTCTTGTGTCCTCCTTTTATACGTTTCGCTTGGTTCTTTCTAGAAGGTTCTCGAATCTTCACTGTCCCAATGACAGAATTTTACTCCTGATTGGTGAAGTTCTTGCTAGTTCTGACGCCTTGAATTCTCATTGGTTCCGTCCTCGCGCTTGTTTACCACCCGTGAACTCCTGTGCCTATCATTGATGCATATGCCGCGTGACTTACAGGCCCACGCTATTCCAGGGCAGTGACTGGCTCCTGAGGCGGCATCCCTCTGCTTTAGTTCACTCCCCTCATTCTCCGAAACTCGATTGTTGTATCGCATACTTTCTCACGCTCTGGCCCCAAATTCTTTATGCACAGGCGTCGTAACGGTTTTTCTGAATAACGACATCCGACATTCCAACGTCTATTCACGTCGAAGCTTCGTTTAATTTATCTAAAGAAGTATATATGATATCATTTATTTCGTTACATTTCAATATCTCAGCCAGTATTGTACATAGAGACAAACGGTTTTTCTTTTTCGATTAACAATGAAAATATTTCCGATAAATAAGGGAAGGTTTTGTTTTTCTGTAAAAAAAACTGACCACTATTTGAACATTAAAACACAATTTTTCCATTTCAATGGACAATGAAAATATTCTAATCCACTTTTCAAAAAAACGGTATTTATGGTACTCACCTTGATCTCCACAATGCAAAAATGATCTTCTCAATAGCTTCTAAACTGTAGGAAAAATTGGTTGTCAAAATCTTTGACCCATATTTTGAGAAAATCTCGGTCAAAGTTACCGAGTCCCATAGTGCAGAATACACATTGTTTCCTTTACACGATTTCATTTTTTTCATTAGAACTTACTAATACACCACTAATAAGTCTAACACATTTTAGATAAGTCTTCCATAGATGTAATAGGTCACTACCACTAATAAGTCACTAATACCTGCGGCAAACTGCAGAAGGCCCTGAACGGCTTTTCCCTATAAAACATTCAAGAATTAAAAAGAAATACTTCCGTAGCGGAATGAGTCCTGAGGTATTTACTGCATTTCTCTAACTTTCAAATAAACATTTGTAGCTCGAAAAGTTTTCGGAATTTACCCACACACAAGGCAAATTTTGTAAAATTTTAATTTCTCAGTTAATATAGCACATACAGACGATTGTTTTTTGTTCGATTCTCAATGAACATATCTATAAATTTCCGAGACAGTTTTTTGACATAGGTTGGAATTTTTCCAACACACTTTTTTATATTTTTTGCACTAACAAATTCTAATCGTCCCATTTCTATCACCCCAGGCCTAGCAAAAGTGTTCGAACGGCTAATTGTGGGTCGACTGTCGCGATATTGTGAGAGTATGGGGTGCAGCTTAATTTGCTTACAGACGTGGCTTAGGCTGTACAGGCGCGATATTATCCTTGTCCCACCTGCTTCAGACTGCTTTGGATGCGGGTCGTGAGGCTGTGGTTGTGCAGTGGGATTTCAGCGCGGCCTTCGATCGAGTTAGCCACGTAGATGTTTTGCACAGGTTGGCACTCGCAGGGGTTGGTGGCAAGTTGTTATCGATATGTGAAAAGTTTTTGGCTGGACGAAGGCAGAGAGTTGTGGTTGACGGAGTGGCGGGTGACTGGTGTGAGGTTGTCTCAGGTGTGCCCCAGTGAAGTGTACTACTTGGTCCTCTCTTGTTTGTTTTGTACACCAGTGAGATGTTTGATCTTGTGCGAAGTAATAGTATTGCTTATGCTGATGACTTGTCATTGGTCGCCGTTGTGCCCGGTCCCATGTTGCGTCCAGCGGTGGTGGAAGACATGAATGCTGATTTCTTACGCATCAACGAATGGTGCTTGAGGTGGAATATGATACTTTATCCTAGTAAGTCAAAGGCGCTCATAGTGAGTAGATCCAGGACCAGTGAGCCCCCGTTCGGTGAGCTAGTTATAGGTCGGGGAGTTCTTGAGGTTTACCCTGAACTTGATTTCCTTGGTGTGCGGTTTGACGGGAGGCTCACATTTGAGGCTCATGTGCTGAGGGTAGTCTCACAGGTCTCTAAAAGGCTGGGGATCCTGAGGGTAATTGGTGGAATTTATCAGGACCCTCAGTTGGTGCGGAGAGGCTTCTGTGCTTTTCTTCTTCCTCTGCTCGAGTATTGTTCGCCTGTTTGGGGCTCTGTGGCTGATTGCCACCTGCGTCTCTTGGATCGCATTGTAAGATCTGCATCAGCACTATGTCCGGGTTTGGTGCTGCCGTCTCTGGCGCACAGAAGGCTAGTTGCCCAACTTTGCGTTTTTTATAAGCTATTCAACAATAGAAGGCACTGGTTGTTCCATATGCTTCCCCCACGGGCCGAGCGGATTCGGGCTACCCGTGCTGCTGCTGCTGTTCATAGTTTTGAGCTGAGGGAAGTTAGATGTAGGACTTCGCAGTATAGGCGTTGCTTTGTCCCTTGTTCCGTTGCCCGCTGGAACTCCCTTCGCTCAGCCGTGTTTGATTCGGGTTCGTTCGGGTGGTTTCAAGGGTGCTGTCAACTCCTGATTGTTGCGTGGTTGATGTTTCCTTCTCGTTCTCCTGCTTTCTACCTCAAGTCTTTTCTTTGTTCTTTGTTTTTATTTCACTCTTCGTGGAGTTGATGCTGGCGGGGTTTCCTATGGGAAATCTATGGATCCACGATCCGTCCCGTTGGGGTTCTTCTGCTTGATTTGATAATAATAATAATAATAATCAACTTATAAAAAAATACTTCTGACGATTATGGTACTTACCTTGATCTTTACAATGCAATAAAAGATCTTCTCCATTGGTGGAAAATTCCCCTCAAAACCGAAAAAGCGTCTTCGTTCTGTGCAAACTGCTGCATTTGATATTCTAGGCATTTGACAGGATGCACAAGCACAAAATCCTTCACTAAAAAGGTCAAGAGGCCACTAAACCTCTGTAATGAATGGACAGTTGTGTAAAAAGAAATAAAAAATGTTGGAAAAACCAACCACACCTAACCAGAGTCGCAGCTGTTCTTTCTGAGCGGATCTGCAGGGAAGGGGGGCAATTTGGGGGTAATTATGGGGGTTTGGGTCGCCGACACGGGACAAATGACGTTTCTACGCGATAGATGAAGGGTTTAGAAGCATTTTCAGGCAATTATCTTATTTTCGGTTTATGGCTTCAAAAAACTGTTCGCTTCCCATGAAGGTCACCCGTCACTCCGTCATTCTCTTCCTCGTCCTCTACCTCTTCCCGGCACACAGCACCTACGTACCTAGCTTTGTATGCTTGGCTGACTTCACATCGCTGTCAAACGGGTTCATCACTTCTACTCTAATATGTTCATTCTCCAAGACATTAACCGATGAAGCTACTGTCAATGGACGAGTCCCATTACCTACTGGCTCCAAATACCCTTCAAATTTATCTGGTGTCCTCTTCACTCGAGCGGACAAATGCAGCATCTGTCTGGGAGCAACAGTCACTTTTGCCGCACTGAAAGCTAAAAATTCTGCCCTACACGAAGCCACCCCTTTAAACCAAGATATTCTCGTACGATCTTCATTAAGTCCATTCTCTAAAGTCCTATTTAAGGAATTCAGCATAAGTTTGAAACTACCAAGAAAATCTAAGCCCAACTCACAATTGAACGGCTGTACCGGCTTAAGGGGTGTTTACACTAGGGCACATTTCAGCCTTGAGGCGCGACTCGTGTAGACGAGGCTCACCACAGATGTTCATATTTGTGTGTGTCCGAAATTCCCTATTCGCTTTGGTCGAATCCGTGAAGTGCGCCGCACGTGTGAGCGGCGCAGCTCTAGACCGGTCAGCGTGCAGTTGATAGTCGTCAAGTGAGGTAGCGTCGCTCGCTTATCCGTTATGGCTGACTCAACACTGCCGCGAGAAACAACACTGCTTTTAATTGAAATGTACTAAGCCCATCAATGCCTTTGGCAGACTAAAAGCTGCGAATATAAGGAGGCTGCCTTCCATTATATTTCAATGGAAATGAACGAATATAGTAACATTTCGCTCATGCAAATAAAAAAGAGATTACGTATCTTACGATGCAGCAACAATATTCACACAAGCTCGTCTACAGCAATCCATATTTCATAGCAGCAGGCCACACTGACTGGTTTTGTGCTGCATGGCTGCCACTTTTGTTTGACCAAAAAAAATCTAGTGTGACCTCAAAAAATATCTAGAAACATCTATATTTAATAATAAAACATCTAAAATTATATCTAGAAATAAAATAATTATCTACTATAATAAATTAGTTGCACAACAGCATATATGAATATTTATATCATAAATTGCTTTATATTAAGCAATTTATCTTTATATGAATTATATAGTATCCTGATATTTACCCTATTAAAGCTTGGTATCTAAATATTCTTCAATTTCACACGTGTTGCGAGTAGAAAAGTCAGTCTCTATTGCATTGCAATTATCAATGCTCAGATTCCTACTTATCAACAATTGTTTAAAGGCTTTCACACCGCTATCTTCACCACTTTTAATAATTTTGCATTTACTATGTTGATTCTACTTTATTAGATGCATTGCTTTAGTATATAACTGATACACCAAGTAGTTTCATGATAGAAATATCATTGCTTCCATCCAACAATAAACTGAACTCATTGTTACCAATATCAATGGTCAGTTTTTCGTCAAAATGAGGCCACAACACATTCTTTATTATGTATGTGCATTTTATTCCATGATTTTTTCATATCACTAGTTTTGCAATTGGAGATAGTGTGCTTTAGCTTATGAACCGTGAAATAGCCGTCTTGGTGTTGTTCATAATCTGAACATAACAAGATCAGAATATGGTTGCTTTACTATTCAGACAATTTGCCTAAGTAAATTAACAAATATAATAAGAATGAAGTAGTAACCCACCATTATGGTAAATTCCTAATTCGAATTTACAGTAATCTATCATATTCATAGCTTAATTGTAATTCTAGCTAGAAAATTTCTAGCACGCTGAAAAAACTATTTAGATTTCATAGCTAATATATAGGTTCCAAATTTTACATCCAGTCTTCAGCAAAAACATCTAGATCTAGCTATATAATATCTAGAGTGGCAGCCCTGTTGAGCAGCGCGCGCTCCATGGCTCGCTCCAATGGTGTCTAGTTTAAACCGTGGAGGGAGTATATATGGAGGGAGCATAGCCGTCTGTGAAGAGAACCAGCTTTTGAGATTTCTCCTAGGTCTGTGGTAACCAATAGCCGTCTCGCAAGTGTGACGTCAGCACGGAAGTCAGTAACCTACTAACTACGGTAGGGTGCACACGTTCGCTGAATGCTCTTCTAGCTGTTGAGTTAATCTCTAATCATTAATTTGGGATTCTAAGACTCCGAAAGATAATAAATTGTGTTTCCTCACTTGAGGACACTTAATGATATCAAAATTTCTAGCAAAGGAACATTAAGAGTTGAAAACTATAAAGATTACAGGCCCTTGATTATAACAAATTAGAGCGACTTGCACGCACACCTCACCCTTTGACTTGTGGTGTGGTACTAATCTTGCTTCGGAAAATGGGAAAGGAGTGGTAGAGGAGGTGGGAGGAGCCAACTTCAGCCAAGCGTCTGTGGTTGGCTCAGAATTGTGACGTGCCGGGCATTCAGAGTGCCCGAGTCTTTCAACTTTTGCAGCCAAATTGAGCCCGATCAGAGTGCGCTATGCTCCCTCCATATATCCTAGTTCCATGGTTTAAACGCAAATGGCTCTTGTGAAGCTCCACACGAGGCGTCTACACGTGAGCCTGCAGCAAAATGTAGACCAGTGTAAACGGCCCTTTAGTCTTCACCAAAAACCTATGCATCGGGAACTTAGCTGCACCAGTCGTAACTGCCAAGCCTATCTCTCCATCTATTCCAATTTCATTTCCCGAAATTCCTACCACAATGCCAATGGAAGGAACGCGAAGCTGTCCTTGCACACCCGGTATTTTCTGGAATAGTTCTTCTGTAATTGAAGAAACTGATGCGCCTGTGTCTACTAGACCAACCTGCACCTGCCCAATCTCAATCGCCACCGAGTATGCTACTGCCACATCACGTATCCGCCGTACCATCTCTATGTTTTGGGGGCTATCATGTGACTGCTCCGGTTGCACCTCTTCCACACCGGAGGCACCCAGTTTCCCGACTGTCGCTCTGGTTTGTGCGCACACTGAAAAGTACGGTGTGTGATTTCCGCTCACCATACACAAGCTACGCATCTCTCTATAAATCCCTAACAGTCCATCAAATGTCCCTATGTGCCACAGTACGCACAATTCAAGCTGCGTTCCAAACCGACAACTCCCCTTCGCCCGTCTCTATTTGCTACCTGTTGTGTACAGTCCCGAACAAAATGTCCTTCCTGTTTACAGCGAAAACAGAGCATTGATCGGGCTTGTCTGCGTTCCTGGTACTATGTGGTAGCATTACCTGCCTCTGGCGTTTATGACGTCATTGAGTATGTAAATTTGCTCTTGTCTCAGATTCCCTATCCTTTCCTCGGTAGCTGTCGTATCGACTTCTAAACTGGCTGCTATCTTAACTACTGCACTGAAGGCAATAAATTCCTGATGGCCCACGAATTATTTGAGCCGACGTGCTAGTTTTGGTGACAATAAACTTATGTATCTATTGTGAATAACACACACTGCAGGTTTAAGTTATTTTCCTTTATTGCGCCAGGCAAACAAATAAGCCTGATCGTAGGTTAAGAAAATCGTGCACAGGCAAGATACAACTCGCTAGTGAGAGTAGGTTTTGAGGTTGCGTTGATCGTTGCGCTAATTAGAAGATGCAAGCGCTCTCGCGCTCTTGTGTCCTTGTGTCCTTCGGCCAGCAAGGGTTGAAATGAGGTCTTCCTGGAGTCTTGACTCTTGTCTCGAGCAATGGTCTCGAGCAAAGGTGGAAGAGAGGTGAAAGGTTTACTGCACGAGGAGAGAGAGAATTGAGATAATTAGTTTGCCACGTTAGTTGGATGAAGGTGGATAGCTCTTTCAATGAAAATGATCACAAAAATCTGACAAGCTCTCTTACCCTCTTAATGTTCGACGTTCGTGCGAAATGGCGTGCGCTACGTGACAAAAGAACGAAGTTGCAGGAACAAAGGAAGGTGATTTGGCAGTGAAGTGCAGTCATACTGTAAAAGAAGGTTAGGAGTAAAATTACGGCAACAAGAGAGTTGGAGCATATAACTCACTGTTACAGAAATAATTAGTTGAATATATAGGTCGGTCGAAACTCACCTAAGGAATCTATCCTCAGTGAGGTTTCTCCTCTTTTAGTGGTAAGTACGGTGCAAGGCTCAAGTGGAGCAATAGAACACAGAAGATAATGAAGGCCTTAAAAATACCTTAAAGTAATTAATACTACCTAAGTTGAGGGTCGCCTCTCAAGGAAGACGACAAAAGGTAAGCTAAGCGTCGCCTCACAAGGAGGACCACAAAAGGTAAGTTAAGCGTCGCCTCACAAGGAGGACGACAAAAGGTAGGTTAAGCGTCGCCTCACAAGGAGGACGACAAAAGGTAAGTTAAGCGTCGCCTCACAAGGAGGACGACAAAAGGTAGGTTAAGCGTCGCCTCACAAGGAGGACGACAAAAGGTAAGTTAAGCGTCGCCTCACAAGGAGGACGACAAAAGGTAAGTTAAGCGTCGCCTCACAAGGAGGACGACAAAAGGTAAGTTAAGCGTCGCCTCACAAGGAGGACGACAAAAGGTAAGTTAAGCGTCGCCTCACAAGGAGGATGACAAAAGGTAAGTTAAGCGTCGCCTCACAAGGAGGACGACAAAAGGTAAGTTAAGCGTCGCCTCACAAGGAGGACGACGAAAGGTAAGTTAAACGTCGCCTCACAAGGAGGACGACTAAAGGTGAGTTAAGCGTCGCCTCACAAGGAGGACGACAAAAGGCAAGTTTAGCGTCGCCTCTCAAGGAGGACGACAAAATGTAAATTAATAATTGCTAGGTTTAAACATTAATAATTAAGGACACCCTAGTGAAAAAGACAACATGGAAGATATAAGTGCAAGCTTAGAGGAGAGAGGAGAGGATAGCACAAGAGGAACAGAAATGTTCGTCCTCTTGCTCAACCGCGGGCCTTGATGGCAGCCCCGACGGAACTTCTCAGCACTCGTCCGTGTGCACAAATCTTAATATCCGCAGGCACTGGTGACACTGGGTGATTTTGAGTGGCGATTGTGAAGATGATCACGGCAATAATAGCAATAATGGTAGTAGTAGCAGCAATCGTAAGTAATAAGCGTAATAATCTTAAAATTAGGGACCAGTTCACGATCTCACCTCCGTTCGCGCTCCAAACCTCAAGTGTGTGGTGAAACGAGGTCTCGACTGCTATGTTACGGAGGTGAGCTCACTGTATTTCTTATACACTCCCGGGCGAGGGGAGAAAAAATCAATGCAATTGGTTTTTTAAGGTTACTCTACATTTTTTAGCTGAGAGTCGCTGCGGTCGAGCTGGTGGTGCTGGCTCAGTGGGGGCAGGTTCAGGTTCTGACAGAGGTTCAACGCTGTCCAGGCTCAACTCCAACGGGTAAAGGAGAGAAATGGCGTACTCGCCAGTGGAACGGTCAGGCCTCAACAGCTCGACCGATCTCGTGTTCCCGTCAGCACCTGTGAACAACTTGGTAATCCGTCCCATTGACCACAATGGCCTGGGTTTCACGGGAGAAGAAATTAGGACAATATCCCCAACCTTTATTCTGTTTTCCCACTGAGGTTGGTACATGTTCCGGTCAGTTTGCCGAAGAGAAAGCAAATACTCCCCGTACCAGAAATCTTTGAATTTCTCGACGGCCTCTTCTCTGATTTCGAGAGAATCGATTAAGTCGGAACGAGTCGGTTGAACCAACTGCTGACCCGCGATACTTCCAAAAGTTAAGGTATTATTGTTACGATCAATTTTGAGAAAGGAATTCGAAGAAACCCATTCTCTTGATAAATCATTTGCATCAACGTAGGTTAATGGTCTAGAATTCACCGAGTTTTGTACGTCTGACAACAAGGTCAGAAACGGGAAGTACTCAATTTTGTTCCTCCCAATAGATTTGTATAGGCAGCTTTTAACGACTCTAATTAATCTTTCCTATGAACTACCAAACCATGCTGAATAAAGTTGGATACGGACATGCTTGATATTATTACGAGTCAAGAATCCTGATAACGGGCCTGAAAAGGAAGAGTTCAGCAATTCAGCTGCTTGGATGAAACTTGGAGCGTTATCACTAAACATGGTTGTTGGAAGGCGGTATCTATTAGAGAACCTTATGAAAGCAGAGAGGAAAGAATTGGTAGACATATCGGGTATCAGTTCCAAATGAATGGCTCGGATATTCAAACAAGTAAAGATTAAGAGATACATTTTAACAAAGGTTTGTCCAAATTTTACGTTGAAATGACCGGTGAAGTCTACTCCAACGTTCTGAAAAGGTTCAACAAAATTAACCTTATGGGAATGAAAGTCAGTTGGTTTAGGATACGCGTACGCTCGTGCGTTCAATTTGGTGCACAATGTACATTCTTTAATGATTGACCTAATCAAGGTCCTAGGTTTGGGAATCCAGTAACCCAAATTTCGCAAGCAATTAAGCGTGCAGGCAACCCCCAAGTGCATGCATTTCTCATGACAAGAGGCAACAAGTAATTTTGATAGGCGGCCGTGCCTCGAAATCAGCACAGGATTAGCGACGTCGTAGGAGAGATGTCGGCATCGGCTGAGACGGCCCTTCGATCTGATCACTCCGTTGTCGTCGAGAAACAGATTCAAATCCTTCACCAAGGAAGGGGGATTAATACTTTCAGGAGATTGCAAGAAAGCTAGTTCATTGGGATACTGCCGAGACTGGTCCAACTTTACCCAATATAAACGAGCCTTGGCGTAGTTGTCTACGACGTCCACAGGTCGCTTCTTCGCCACGTCCGATAGTTTGAATAGCTGGGCGGTCCCTCCTAGCAATCTGTCAATAGAAGAATAATTGTTAATGTCGAGAACCGGATCGACTGAAGGCTGTGGAGAAGCCAGCTGAGCAGCACAAGTGAAGACCTGCTGTGAAGCGGGCAAGCATCCCAACTGGCTGTGGGGCCAGCCTTGAGAAGAGTCTGTCAGGAAAGCAGGGCCACAACGCCAAAAATCCAACTTTCTCTGAAATTCGGCAACAGTTAATCCCCTGGTAAGCAAGTCAGCAGGGTTCATTTCAGAGGGCACGTACTTGAATTCACATTCGAGAGCGTGCTCGGTTCTCAAAGTTTCTCGAAATTGCAAGATGTCCTTGACTCTGTTATTGGCAAAAACATTTTTTGTTTTTACGAAGCCGTTGATTAACCAGGCAAGAACTATTTGTGCGTCTATGGCAAAGACGATAGACTTTACTCTGGCTGTTTTTAAGGATTTCAAGAGATTCAAGAGACATTTAAATGCAATGTACACTGCTTAGAGTTCCAAGGTAGGGAGACTCTTGGTCTTGAGAGGTGCTATTTTATTCTTACTAAAAATTAAGTTAGATTGCACGTTGTCGCCTGTTCCGACAGCGTAAATGTTAAATCCATAGCACGTCTTTGATGCATCGGAAAATATGGTCAAGTTCACATCTTCATCGGAGGTCAAAGCTTTACGTGGAAAGCTAAATTCGCTCAATTGGTCTAAATGACCTTTAAGATTAAACCATGAATTCGATAGAGTCTCTGGTAATTCATCCTCCCATCTCAAATCTGCTTTCCACATCTGCCTCATCAACACCTTTCCACGTACTGTTACGGGGCCAACAAGGCCTAGAGGGTCGAATCTTTTGGCTAGACTCGAAAGGACCGATCTTTTCGTGACTTTCTGCGGCTCAGAGTCGCCATCCACACTCACAGAAAGGGAATCTGAATCAATGTCGTAGTTGTATCCCAGGACCTTTACCTGCTGGCAGTCTGCGGCAGCTACTCCTTCAGACTCAAGCTTGGACTGAACGGACTGGCAGTTTGTCACCCAGCTGCGCAAGTCAAACCCTCCTTGGGACATTCTCTCCCGGCAGGATCTGTAGAGATCCGATAAAGAAGAAGGATCATTGCCGGTTATGAAAAGATTATCTACGTACATGTTATGAAGAAGGAAGCGACTGCACAGATCATCAGGAAATTGGGGCACATGACGTTTAATTACATAATTCAAGATGAAGGGGCTCGCAACAAACCCAAAGACGATTGTTGCGTACCGGTAAACTATAAGTTTCCCGTCTTTAATCCAGAGGATACAGAATTTGTTCTTATCGCTTTCCAATAGAAGTTTAATTTGCAAGAAGGCTTGTTTTATGTCAGCCATCAGCAAGTAGTCGTCATGTCTGAGCCCTATTAGCAAAGCGAACAGGTCACCCATTAGGTCTACGCCAGGGAAAGCGGCGTCATTTAGTGATGGCTTTCCGTTCCCCCGCAAACTACAATTTAGAACCGGCCTCACTTTAGTGGTACAAGAAGGAGAGGTTTTTACGACGGGTCTATGAGGTATGAACACCCTGTCATTACGAGTCACCTCCTCAAAGGGCACAGTCTCAAGGATGCCGTCTCGGAGTTGCTGCTCAAACACAGCATCATACGCCTCGAAGTAATCCTGCTCTCTCAATCTGGGGACTACTCTGTTCAGCACTGCTCGGGCCACATTAAAGTTTTCACTCACTTGGGTGATTTTTTGATTCCAAGGAAGAGCAACAT
Organism: Morinoia aosen; assembly: GCA_030386875.1. Taxonomy (NCBI): domain Eukaryota; kingdom Metazoa; phylum Arthropoda; class Malacostraca; order Amphipoda; family Talitridae; genus Morinoia; species Morinoia aosen. Next base: position 39,316,779 of record CM059573.1, on the reverse strand, counting down.
GGTACTTCCCTGATTTAAACTCGATACTTTGGGCAAAGTCGTTTACCTTTTCCAAGTCTGAAGAGGCGATGCTTTCCTCCTCCGAAATGCCAATCGATTCAAGATTGCAAATCCTGTCAATGTGCCCCTCGACACAGCTCTCCTGCAACACGCTGGTTAGGTGGTCAGGTTGGCACTGCTGTGGGTCAAGAACGAAGTTAACACACGCAAGATTTACATCTGAAGAATTTAAGGATTGGTACAACAACGGCACCTGGCTCTTCTCGAGGAAATGTTCTACATTGCCCCACGGGACAATTCTCGAATCCAAACGGAAGGCCGTGCCGTTCATGCAGGTAATTAACTCGAACGAAGACAAGCACTGCAGGATATCTACACCGAGTATTCCTTCCAACGTTATCGTATCGGTGTCTCGAGATAACGAGGAATCTGCAAGTTCGAAACGAGATTGTAGGTTAGTCACTGCCTTGCTCAAGAGGCAAACATCAAATGACATTTTGAAATGGTTGTCAACAAGAACAGGAATTTGCAGTTTACTAGCATTGTCTAGTAAATCAAGATTGAGACTTGTCTCGGCAAAGGATTTAAATCCCTTCTCAGGGAAGGAATTCACCAGGTAGGTACTGGTTGGAGCCAACTCAGGGCATTTGAGTCGACTAATGACAGTACCAGCAACGTATGAACGTTGGGAACCAGAGTCAATGAGAAACCTAACTTTTGTTTGCTTTTTCCCTTTACCTACTGGCAAGGTGATAGTAGGAAGAACATAAACAGACTTCTGATTAGTTGAAGAGTTTAAACACACGTTTGACTGGGATTCTAAGTACTTCCCCTTTCTACATAAAGCAGGGACATGATTTATAAGTTTACAGAATTTACATTCATAGTCCAGGCGTGCGTTGCATCCACCGGCGCTATGCTTGGAGCTTGTACATTTGGCTCACAATCCTAGCTCGGTGCAACGATCAGTCCTAGCTTTCAAGGTAGGATAAGCATGACAATGCAACATGCTGTGACTGAGGCTGGAGCAGAATTTACAGGTTTTACGTTCAGGTGCCGCGACAGAAACATTAGCGAACACCTGCTTGGGGGACTTCACAAAGTCAGCTCTAGGTATGGCGCTAAAGCTCAAACCAGCAGGCTTAAACCTCTGAAACTTTTCAGGGTAAGCCTTTCTGAGTTTCAAAGTCTCAATGACTTCAACGTAATGCTCGAAAATCTGAGGCAATTTTGGATAATCATTGCCAATTTTGCGCGCTAATTCTTGCTGAAAAGGCACAGGTAACTTTGAGAAAACAATGTGACTCACAGAAACAGAGGCAGCATGCTCGCCTAGGACGTCACAACCGAAGTTCTTCAAATCGGCAACAATGCTGCGCACCTCAGAGACGAATACTTTAGTTTCAGTATAGGAAGAGTCAAATTTGCACTTCAAGTCTAATACCCTTTTGCACAAACTGTTAACAATGGCATCTTCTTTTAGGAACTCGTCCTTAAGCAAAGAAAGAGCAATTTGGTAGTTATTGTCAGCGATGCTCAAATGTTCAACCAGTTTGAGAGCATAGCCGCTTAAGTAGCTTTTCAGGTAAGTTAATTTAGCAGAATCAGAGAAGGACGCTCTGTGGCCAATGATGTCATTGAATTGAGACAAAAAAGTAGCGTATTTCAGATGAGCTTCTCCCTCACCGCTAAACATAGTACATTTAAGATTAGGGAGCTTCAAATCCCTAGGAGCAGGAATATCATCAGTTTTTCTGACCTCGACAGGCTGGAGCAAATGCTTCAACCTAATTTCAATGTCAGAGGTATAAGTACACTGCGCATCTACTTCTTGGTTAAGAGCGTCATCGTCTTTTTTACTCTCCAAGAGTTGGCTGATGATGCTTTCATCATACGCTCTCACCTGGTCTAAGTTGCGTCGAATCTCCTCGCCGTACGCCCCGACGTCGGTGGGAAACCCTGCCCGGCGGGTATCTTCTGCTTTGCGAAGGGCCAGCGTTATTTTGCGCTTATAAACAGCTCTGCGTTGAACAATGGCATCTCCCATGGTCTGTTAGAGGCTTAGATTAGTCAACAGAAATTAGGAAATAGCAACGCAGGATACTTCTCAGAACCTGACGGAGAAAAGAAAGATTTCTTAGTATTATAGTGTGTGAATAACACACACTGCAGGTTTAAGTTATTTTCCTTTATTGCGCCAGGCAAACAAATAAGCCTGATCGTAGGTTAAGAAAATCGTGCACAGGCAAGATACAACTCGCTAGTGAGAGTAGGTTTTGAGGTTGCGTTGATCGTTGCGCTAATTAGAAGATGCAAGCGCTCTCGCGCTCTTGTGTCCTTGTGCATCCTTCGGCCAGCAAGGGTTGAAAAGAGGTCTTCCTGGAGTCTTGACTCTGGTCTCGAGCAATGGTCTCGAGCAAAGGTGGAAGAGAGGTGAAAGGTTTACTGCACGAGGAGAGAGAGAATTGAGATAATTAGTTTGCCACGTTAGTTGGATGAAGGTGAATAGCTCTTTCAATGAAAATGATCACAAAAATCTGACAAGCTCTCTTACCCTCTTAATGTTCGACGTTCGTGCAAAATGGCGTGCGCTACGTGACAAAAGAACGAAGTTGCAGGAACAAAGGAAGGTGATTTGGCAGTGAAGTGCAGTTATACTGTAAAAGAAGGTTAGGAGTAAAATTACGGCAACAAGAGAGTTGGAGCATATAACTCACTGTTACAGAAATAATTAGTTGAATATATAGGTCGGTCGAAACTCACCTAAGGAATCTATCCTCAGTGAGGTTTCTCCTCTTTTAGTGGTAAGTATGGTGCAAGGCTCAAGTGGAGCAATAGAACACAGAAGATAATGAAGGCCTTATAAATACCTTAAAGTAATTAATACTACCTAAGTTGAGGGTCGCCTCTCAAGGAAGACGACAAAAGGTAAGCTAAGCGTCGCCTCACAAGGAGGACCACAAAAGGTAGGTTAAGCGTCGCCTCACAAGGAGGACGACAAAAGGTAGGTTAAGCGTCGCCTTACAAGGAGGACGACAAAAGGTAAGTTAAGCGTCGCCTCACAAGGAGGACGACACAAGGTAGGTTAAGCGTCGCCTCACAAGGAGGACGACTAAAGGTAAGTTAAGCGTCGCCTCACAAGGAGGACGACAAAAGGTAAGTTAAGCGTCGCCTCACAAGGAGGACGACAAAAGGTAAGTTAAGCGTCGCCTCACAAGGACGACAAAAGGCAAGTTTAGCGTCGCCTCTCAAGGAGGACGACAAAATGTAAATTAATAATTGCTAGGTTTAAACATTAATAATTAAGGACACCCTAGTGAAAAAGACAACATGGAAGATATAAGTGCAAGCTTAGAGGAGAGAGGAGAGGATGGCACAAGAGGAACAGAAATGTTCGTCCTCTTGCTCAACCGCGGGCCTTGATGGCAGCCCCGACGGAACTTCTCAGCACTCCTCCGTGTGCACAAATCTTAATATCCGCAGGCACTGGTGACACTGGGTGATTCTGAGTGGCGATTGTGAATATGATCATGGCAATAATAGCAATAATGGTAGTAGTAGCAATCGTAAGTGATAAGCGTAATAATCTTAAAATTAGGGACCAGTTCACGATCTCACCTCCGTTCGCGCTCCAAACCTCAAGTGTGTGGTGAAACGAGGTCTCGACTGCTATGTTACGGAGGTGAGCTCACTGTATTTCTCATACTATTTCCAACTAAGAGTTATTTTCCCTCAATTCCCACACTAGCCACTTCTGCTACTAACCTCTCGAGCTTAAGGGGACCGTACTCCCAAAAAAAATCCTAAACTATTTCACCGATCTTCATGAAACTTGGTGTAGGTATGTAAAATTCAACAAGGATTAAGATTGGACTCGTGTGTTGTTCCCATTTTCCCCATAGAAAACGTGTTATTCAAAGAAAACGTCAAATGAGGGGTCTGGGGAAAATCTATGGACGTAATCAGATTTTGAGATCCAGAGATAATATTGGTATCAAAAGAAGCAGAAATGTATTCTCTACAATGTGACGTGGAGTTATGTTGAATTTTCGAAATACTTTTTGAAAAAAATGAAAAATACAAAAATTTGACCCATTTTCACACTTTTCCCGACAAAAGAAAAAGTAGCTAATTTTCTATTCCGAAAATGAATAAAAGCCCACGTCATCTTGTAGAGGATTAAATTCCGGTTCTTTTGATACTAAAATCATAACTGTAGCTCAAAAACTGAAAACTACCCTAGGTGTAGAAGCCGTAAATTTCAATTTTTCAGAAAAGAAATTGTTCAGGAGAGCCAAGAGAGGAGGGGGACAGTACTAAAAAAAAAATCCTAAGCTATTCGACCGATCTTCATGAAACTTGGTATAGGTATGTAAAATTGAATAAGGATTAAGATTGGACTCGTGTGTTTTTCATTTTTTCCCCATAGAATACGTGTTATTCAAAGAAAACGTACATATAACATATATACGTACATTTTAACCCACCCCCCTTTTGACCCACTTCCTGTGGTCTTCTGGGTGTAAAACGTCACCAATATGTCCGCTACATATATACGTACATTTTAATGAATGAAAATTAAATTCGACGACTTCTCGATTTCTTGGGAGTGCGGTTGCCTTAATTTTGTAGCATGTCAACGACTCGCCCTTATCTTTCTCTGCCCGCAAGAATTCCGTATACCAAGCATCACTTAATTGCTCCGGAAGTTCCAGTTTCTGAATTAGCCTAGCTTTTACTTCCCCGTAGCCAGCTCCCGTTCCATACGCTTGAACTATTTTTCTGACTTCCCCTTTAAGAAAATCTGGTGATTCCTGAACCGATGCACTTGTGTTATCCTGATATTTAAACCTAGCATACTTTTCAAATGGAAAAAAAATATCGAAATCTGACCGACACTTAGCTTACCAGTAAACTTCACTGGTGGAGGCAATTATCCGTACGAAAGCTCTTGATTGCCTCTGTGACACTTAATTAAAGGGCGTTTACGCTAGGGGACGTTTTGGCTGTGAGGTGCGACACGTGTATACGAGGCTCAACACTAAGGCTCATGTTTGTGAGTATACGATGTTACCAATTCGCGCTGATCAAATTCGTGAGGCGCTACACTTGAGAGTCTCGCAAGACCGTCTCCGGTAAGTGTGCAGTTAACAGTCACGATGTGAGATGTAGCTCTTCGCTCATCAGTCATTGCTGCCGCGAAAAGCTACATTGCTCTTAATTGAAATGTAATGAGCCCATGAATGTTTTTGGCAGTCTAAAAACAGCGAATACAAGAAGGCTGCTTTCCATTATATTTTAATGAAAATGAACGTGTAGTATACCATTCACTAACGCAAATAAAGAAAAGATTACATGGCTTACGATGCAGCAACAATATTCAGACAAGCTCGTCGACGAAATTCCAACCATGATAGCGGTTGGCCCTACGTTGACTGATTTTGAGCAGCGCGCGCTCAATGTGGAGTCGCTCTGGATAAAACGCTCATGGCTTTTGTGAAGCGCCACATGAGGCGTATACACGTGAGCCTGCGACGACATGTAAACAAGTGTAAACAGGGCTTTAGCATCACGTTAGCTATCTCTGACGTGCTCTCTATCCTCACAATTAGCCCAAGTTATGCCGCGATTTTTTTCTAAGTTGACTAAATTCAAACGGTAATATGTTTCATTAAAAATGACTACCTGCTTGTTGCACTCACTATCATGCCGACCGTACCGAATATTCAACGTCAGAAATAACTCCTGACCCCAAATGTAGGGAAACTAGCCTGTTAGTCGTCTCACCACTAGGAGGCCGAAACTGTCAAGATGCCTGCCAGGCAAGGGTTAGCTATTCAGGCTAAATAGCTAAGCCCAGACACTGGGATAAGTTGCGGCACGGACAGGTAATAACAAGTTTTTGAAACGGGGTAAGTATGACAGATGGAACACATACAAGCTCAGAACGTGTATTCCTGGAGCCGTCTCTTTGACCGCGATCGTGAATATCCCGCCGACTACAACACTCCGCAGAAGCACCCTAAATTATGACATCTAAAAGAGGGCACAGGATTCCCCAAACACAGTATGGGCACTTACAACTATCCGGCAGGAGGATAGCTTTCATTAACCTGCTTGTATTCAAGTACACGGTATAAGGGTCCCAACGCAACTGACCAGCTCTGGTCCTGCAGCCGCTAACTTTGGCCAGGGCTGCCACTCAAGATATTTTATATCTAGATCTAGATGTTTTTGCTTAAGCCTAGATGTAAAATTCGGAGCCTAGATATTAGATATAAAATCTAGATAGTTTTTTCTCCGTGCTCGATATTTTCTAGCTAGAATACAATTGAGCTATAAATATGATAGATTTCTGTAAATTCGAATTAGGAATTCACTATAATGGTTGGTTTCTACTTCAGTCTTATTATATTTGTCCATTTGCTTCACTAAATTGTTTGAATAGTGAACCAACCACATTCTGATCATGTTATGCATAGATTATGAACCACACCTAGATGGCTATTTCAATGTTTTTGTGCTGCCATAGTGTAATTTCTAATTGTGATCATCAGGCCCATGAGCTAAAGCACACTATCTCCAATTGCAAAATAGTGATGATGTCAAAAATCATGGAATAAAATCCACAAACATTATCAAAAACGTATTGTGGCCTCATTTTGACGAAAGACACCAATGATATTGGCAACAATGAGCTCAGTTTATTGTTGGATGGAAGCAATGATATTTCAATCATGAAACTATTTGGTGTATCAATTATATACTAGAGTCATGCATCTAATAAAGTCGAATCAACTTACTCAGTAATTGCAAACTTATTAAAAGTGATGCAGATATACGTTGTGACAGCCTTAAAACAATTATTGGTAAGTAGGAATCTGAGCATTGATAATTGCAATGCAATAGAGACTGACAATGCAAGTGTCATTAATTGTTGGCATCAATAATGAAGTTTATGCCAAGTTCAAAGAAGAAAATTTATATTTAACATTGATGAGATGTGTATGCCCCTCATTCCAGCTTGCAATGTACTATGCTTCTGGTAAATGTTTACCTAAGAACGGGAAATTTTTTATTGCAGAAACTCATAATTGGTTTGCAAATTTTTTTAGACGATGCTAATTCAATTAATTTAATGAATCAAATAATATTGGTTCATATCCATTGAAAATTCCTTCAGCTTGCAAAACTTGATGGTTGTCCATCCAGCCTGCACTAAAAAAAATTGTTGCTCAATGGCTGGATTTATGAACACATTTTGAAATTGCAAGGCAATGGGAAACTTGCTATCCTGCTGATGTTTTATTCGAAATATATTCTGATGAGAAAAATCTTGCACTATCATTTTTTTTGCAATTGATCTTAACAGAAGTGCAAATAATGAATAAATTATTTGAATATAAAAATGTAGATAAGACATATTCATTGGATGAAATGCTAATGTTCCTTAAATCAGTTTTTACTAAATTACTCCTTCCTACTTGCAACGCTGATAACTACTTGCTACTATTTGGAAGGACTACTTATTAGTCTTTCCTACTCGCAACACTTGTGAAATTGAAGAATATTTGGATACTAAGCTTTATTAGGATAAATTATCAGGATACTAGATAATTTAAACAAGGATTAATGGCCTATTATAAAACAATTTATGGTATACATATTCTCATTTGCTATTTTTAAACTAACTTGTTATTATTTATAATTAATTTAGTTCTAGATATATTTTTGGATGTTTTATTTTCAAATCTAGATGTTTCTAGATATTTTGTGCGGTCAAACTAGATTATTTTGGTCAAACAAAAGTGGCAGCCCTGACTTTGGCTCCCGAGTAGCTTAAAGCCAGCTGTCGCAGGATGTCGAGTTCTTCCTGCATGTACAAAACAGCCCTACCTCAGATTACATATGGACAACAACACGTAGGGAATAATTTCTCTACAACATCACCAATGCATGTAAACAATTCATTCATCTGAGCATAATAATGACATAATTCTTCATAATCAATTCAAGCATTGAGATTATAAATGTTACATATATCAATATATTTAAAAGAACAGAACACTTTAATGGGTACTATTTCTAATTTAGCATTCAAGAAATTATGAATATTAACGGAATTATTATAATAATGCCTAATGACAAAGTATAAACCACCTTTAGCCCCATTTCATCTATGGGACCACACACACTCATAACATATGAATTTGGACTCATTTTTTTCGACAAATTTTTCACATAAACATAATATGTCAGGTTTCTTAGTGTACAGATAGAGTTTTACTTCTGACAATTTAGAAAATAACCCATTGCAATTTAAATGGTAGACAAGAAGATTTCTTCCGGAAACACTTGTTCTCTTGGTCCTCTGTTCACAAATTTTAAAGTTATGCATCAATTATTCCTTGGGGCTGTTCCCAATTTTTTGTTTCCCTTATAATGAGACAGGTATTTTGAAAATTTGAATGAAAATTTTTGAATATGCATTTTTTTTAGGAGTGACCCACATCTACTCAGAGAATTTACATTGCTGTGATATTCACTGAGCAGCTGAGAACCAATATTTTGGATAAGATGATTCCTTACCATTCTCAAAAGCAGAACATCTCTCTTACGCTTGTTTTCTTGATCAAGTTAGATGAGAACGCTTCCATTACGAATTTACCCAAGCTACAGGAGAAATCCTCATTCATAATTTGCACGTGAGATTCAATTTTATTATCAGTGCTTGTAACGAATCTTCATGAAAGATTGTTTCTTGCGATTGTTGATGGTCATTAAATTGAGAGGCTAGTACGTTGGACTTTGGCTGGTAGGTTTTGGCCTGAAAATTCTTCCAGGAGTATAGTACGTCCCTTGAGATTGGTGTACCTCAGCAGGAACAGTCACTTGTTCACGTAAGTTGGCTTTGAGAGATGAAGCATATATTTTTTCATTACTCCTTGAGTTTGAAATTAGTATAATATCTTGCATCGGGACATTTTTTCATTGTTCAATTGAGAACTTGTCACATTGGAAGTGATTTTGGTTCTTTGAAAAAGAAAAGAAAAAAAAAGAAAAACGGTTTATTTCCAATAGAGATGGTACAAAAGTACCATCATTGATTTTTAAAATATCTTAAAATTAATACACTTAGATGATACACACACACGAGTATTGAAAAACTCGTGTCACTAGTCAAAAGAAATGATTGAGGGCAATGAACTCCTAATCTAGCTTAATCTACATTTGATAATACATGTAATGATAATTGTAAGAGATAACACAATTTCATGGACGATGCATTTTCATTGTGGGGTGAAAATACTTTTGACAGTTTACATGTACATGACATAAAACTTCGCAATTCTTGACGCCAGGAAATAATATATGAAATCGCTTGTTTCGGTCAATGTTCACAAGTGTCATTTCAAGGAAGCATGAAAAAGAAGAAAAATATATATATATATAAATATATATCCATACACATACATATGTACACATACGTATGCATGTGTGTGTGTGTATGTGTGTGTGTATGGATATATACACACATATACACACATGTGTACATATAAGCATGAGGACCAAGAAGATTATAGGTTTTGTATTTCTGATTCAACAATTTTAACATAACGGTCATTAGTTAACAAGCATTTTATTTGAATATAAATTTGAGAGACAGATTCAAGATTATTCGTGATTTCACACATGACCTGTCTCCGAGCTTTTGAACAGGAGATTCCTTCCTTCACCAATGATTGTATATGAAAAGCATTTTGAATAAATGGGCATTCTCTAGAGTTGGAACCTTGATTCCCCTTACAGTTAGCCCAGAGGGGAATGGGGGCAATACATTTATCTTTTGAGTGGCCACTACCACAGATCAAGCATCTTTCAGCAGATTTACAACCACTCGCAAAATCCCCATGATGTTGGCATTTATAACAACGGATAGGTGGAGGTGAATATGGGCTGAACTGGAAATTCATGTATTCTATGTTTAGTTGTTCTGGAAATCTCTGCCTTGAAATAGCACTTTTAAACTGAGGGAATTCTCTTTTTTCTATTAGAGAATTTTGGCAGTCGGACCATGTTTATAACTTAGAAATTTTTACAGCTGGCAATTGGGATAAGCTCATTTAAATTTACATCAGAGCCTATTGGGCTAATAACCCCAGAAGTAGATTGTGGGACTTTGAGCGTGGTTTATAGCAACTAAATGCAAATTTTCCATAGCTGTTGAGTTCCAACCGTCTTACTAGTAGTAAGCAAACTACCACTCTACGCACAGTTGACGACAATTACCTTATGCGGAAAATAAATTTAAACAAAGTTTGATAGAGTAGTTATTTGTTAACGAATTTTTTACTTTTTTTATAAGCAGAAATGACTTACACAAACGACCAATTTACGTATACTGGTGAAGCTCCTATAACGGGAGGAATTCGTTCTAGAAAAACACCCGTTGTAGGCGACAAGTCCCGTTATGCAAGCGGCACGTTTACTTTAGTTTACAACACAAACATCTTTTATAATAGCCTCTAATGGAAAATAGTTTATTGAACTATGACAACAGTCTGAACGTTGTTCAATGACGGTATTAATTGAAGGACATTTTTCATTATTAATATATTTAAATATATTATATGACTAATCTATGGGAAATAAATAAACCAAATAAATATGATTTTGGCAGTTTCACAATAATGCAAATTGGCAAATGAGACGTATTTTAACGTACAAAACTCAAAAATATATATTTAATTCATCTCTTATATCTTCGATCTGTATTTAGCCATGAATTCATCTAATACTAAAGAAAATGTAGCACTCAGTTCTTTGTTTTCTTCAAAGTTGCCTACTTTATCCTTAAGTTTATCTGCTAGGTCTAATATCAAGTTCAAATCAATCCAAGTCAAGTTCAATATAATCCAAGTCAAGTTCAATTTAATCCAAGTCAAGTTCAATATAATCCTAGTCAAGTTCAATTTAATCCAAGTCAAGTTCAATTCAATCCAAGTCAAGTTCAATTCAATCCAAGTCAAGTTCAATTCAATCCAAGTCAAGTTCAATTCAATCCAAGTCAAGTTCAATTCAATCCAAGTCAAGTTCAATTCAATCCAAGTCAAGTTCAAATTAATCCAAGTCAAGTTCAATATAATCCAAGTCAAGTTCAATTCAATCCAAGTCAAGTTCAAATTAATCCAAGTCAAGTTCAATATAATCAAAGTCAAGTTCAATTCAATCCAAGTCAAGTTCAAATTAATCCAAGTCAAGTTCAATATAATCCAAGTCAAGTTCAATTTAATCCAAGTCATGTTCAATATAATCCAATTCAAGTTCAATTAAATCCAAGTCAAGTTCAATATAATCCAAGTCAAGTTCAATTTAATCCAAGTCAAGTTCAATTTAATCCAAGTCATGTTCAATTTAATCCAAGTCAAGTTCAATTTAATCCAAGTCAAGTTCAATATAATCCAAGTCAAGTTCAATGTAATCCAAGTCAAGTTCAATTTAATCCAAGTAAAGTTCATATTAATCCAAGTCAAGTTCAATTTAAACCAAGTCAAGTTCAATTTAATCCAAGTCAAGTTCAATTTAATCCAAGTCATGTTCAATTTAATCCAAGTCAAGTTCAATTTAATCCAAGTCAAGTTCAATATAATCCAAGCCAAGTTCAATATAATCCAAGTCAAGTTCAATTTAATCCAAGTAAAGTTCATATTAATCCAAGTCAAGTTCAAATTAATCCAAGTCAAGTTCAATATAATCCAAGTCAAGTTCAATTAATTCCAAGTAAAGTTCATATTAATCCAAGTAAAGTTCGAATAAATCCAAGTCTAGTTCAAATTAATCCAAGTCAAGTTCAAATTAATCAAAGTCAAGTTCAATTCAGTCCAAGTAAAGTTCAAATTAATCCAAGTCAAGTTCAATTCAATCCAAGTCAAGTTCAATTCAATCCTAGTCAAGTTCAATTTAATCCAAGTCATGTTCAATTTGACCCAAGTCAAGTTCAATTTAATCCAAGTCAAGTTCAATATAATCCAAGTCAAGTTCAAATTAATCCAAGTCAAGTTCAATTCAATCCAAGTCAAGTTCAAATTAATCCAAGTCAAGTTCGAATTAATCCAAGTCAAGTTCAAATTAATTCAAGTCAAGGTCAAATTAATCCAAGTCAAGGTCAAATTAATCCAAGTCAAGTTCAAATTAATTCAAGCAACAATCGAATTAATCCAGCCCTCAGTTGAGTTAAAAAATAATACCATCACTTGTTAATTTGAGCTTTTTCGTGTTATATATTGATCTATTTGATGTGATGAGCAAGACAGGTTTCGAGGTTTTATTTACACTCGAATATATTTATATACGTGAAATTTCACTTTATCACATGTATGAAATCATATACGCAAATACAAAAGATCATTGGACGATAGGTAGATTTAAACTTTTAAGGAGACCATCCCAGGCCCTTGCCAGATCCTGTCGATGTCATGGTCATTTTGCATGTTTTTGTTGTAGAAGGACCCTTAGGTGGTAGACTATTCGTTCCTAAAATTTTATGGCGCTACGACAATAATTCCCCCCCCTCCCGGGGGGGGGTGAAGGGACCAAAATATTTCAATTTTCCCGATTTTGACCCCATATAAAAAGAGAACAAATGGGAAATGGAAAAAAGCCGAACGAGCGTTTGTTAGAAATGTTCCAAGGATTCTAAAACTGCATTTGTTTTTGTTCTAGCATCAAAACTGCAGGAGGAGTCCCATTTTGAAATATCGATATCAATGAAAAGCACCCAAATTTTTTTAACTTTTTCCTGATTTTGACCCCATATATAAAGAGAACAAATAGGAAATGAAAAAAAAGCCGAACGTGAGTGTGTGTCGTGATAAAGTTATATTTGGCATACACATTTAAAAAAAAAAATCACGTAAAACATTAGGTGATATGTTCATGGCACATTTTATTTTTGGGCTAAATCCCGTGACGCTGAGGAATGTAGACCGTTAAGCCGAAGCGTGGGAGCCAGCGCCGCAGATGCGAAGGGGAACTTCGAAGGGGTGAGGTGACGCTTGAGGGTTAGCCTATCACGAGAGGATACGTCACGTTCAGCTTGACGCAGGGGACACGTCAGAGGTGACGCGTTAGAAGCACCAATCGCGCGATGCCACGTCACTAACAATTTGAGCGGGTAGCCCGCACCAGCTACAATGAGCGTCCTTTGTGCGGCGGGGGTATTTAAGCAGAGCAAGCGCGGGGACCGGCCTATTTGACCGGTGCAGTGACAAGATGTAGGCTTTCTGACGGCCAGAGGGAAGGTGAGAATACGTGGTTTAATTTAGTGATAGTTCATATGGAGTCATCGAAACGTAGTACGTCTAACTTCTGGACGCAGTGATTTTGCCAAGTATAGTCATTTGCATTGTTGATTACATTTATTATCTCAAACAGGATGCCTTGAGTTTGACTTTTTGTATGAGGGTAAAATGATAATTTTTTAACGGGGAATTGTGTTGAGACGGCATTTATTATTGAAGTGCAGGCTTTATGTTTTTATGTAACAAAGTACTTAGTGATTTGTTTTGTGAAGCGGGGCAAAATGCTCATCCGGATTGATTTCAGAGGGAAATAAATTATGATTGATTGTGAGAATTAAAGGGGAGTAAAGCATTAGTTCAATTAATACAATGTGAAGTAGGCATACTGCAGGGAATAAAGACTCAAATAGAGCTATATAATCATGATGCACATTGTTCGCAGGGGAGGTTGGGGAAGCTGGACTACGCGGCAGGCGTAGTGTCGCGGCCGGTGGCTCCACACAACCGTGATGCAGGAGCTGATGCTGGGCGTTCTTTAACCTCGCAGCGTTTCCACGTCGGCCCGATATTCAGCAGTAAAAATTTTCCCAAGGATGCTTGATAGCCGAGGTTGGCAACAACGCAAGCACGCTGAACAGTGCAAATCCATTTTGGCGCGCAGTGTGTGATATGAATTAGGCAGCACGGGATGCTTGATAGCCGAGGTTGGCAACAACGCAAGCACGCTGAACAGTGCAAATCCATTTGGCGCGCAGTGTGTAATATGAATTAGGCAGCCCGTGGTGTTTAATAGCCGAGGTTCTAACCCATGTTTGACGTGACCATGCATTTATGTGTGAACTGACTAGAATATTCATTTCGTGTGTTTAAATTTTTAAAGTGCCATGTCGCAAATCATTAGCATCTTGCCTGAGAGCTCTGGTGCGAATATGAGTGTTGTGATATATATATTTCCCTGTGTCATCTCAATGTGTGCAGTTGAAAAATAAAGGTGCTAATCTTTGATGACCATTACTCTCCATGACTAATTATGTGGGTAGCTGGCGAGCAGAAAGGTGTACATTTTATTTATTTTACGGAGGTTGCCAGTCCTCCTACGTTACGTGCTTAACCGGCATTGTATCGTGACATGTGTTAGAAATGTTTCAGGGATTCTAAAACTGCATTTTTTTTTGTTCTAGCAGCAAAACTGAAGGAGGAGTCCCATTTTGAAATATCAATATTAGTGAAATATCAATACCTAAAAACCAATATGTCAATTTTTTGCAAAATCTAAGGCCTGAATCAAAAAAATGAATAAAATAAATTGTGTTTCTTTTCAAAGGTTACATATCATAGTCAAATTTCATAAGAATCAGACTGAAAAAAGAAAAAAATTTTTTTTTGATAAGAGTAAAAATTTTTATAATTTTTTTTTATGAAATCACAATTAACAGTTTGAATATGAAGTTATGTATGGAAAGTATCGAAATAAAAATTAAAACTGCATTCAATTACATCAATTGTTCATTATATTACACTTCAACACAAAATTTTATTTTTTGCTTATACCCAACACTTTGAATTTTCAACATTCATCCTGCGACTTGTTCTCGAGTTTTGATGCTAGAACAAATCCAAAGACAGTTTTAGAATCCTTGAAACATTTCTAACAAACGCTCGTTCGGCTTTTTTCAAATTCGAATTCTTTGAAAAAATATATAGCTCTAAACCCAAAAAATTGTTGCTGATTTTTGAAATTTTAAAAATTTTTGAAAAAATAGAAAAAATTTGAATTTGAAAAAAACTGAACGCACGTTTGTTAGAAATGTTCCAAGGGTTCTAAAACTTTCTTTATTTTTGTTCTAGCATCAAAACTGAAGGAGGAGTCCCAATCTGAAATTTCAATAAAAATATACCAAAAACACATTTTTCGTCAAAAAAAAAGTAAGGCCTAAATCGAAAAAATGACATGAGTAAAAAAGGTTTACTTTTACAAAATACATATACTGGCCAACTTCCAAACGAATCGGACTAAAAAAGTTGAAAAAGTTGGATGGTCTCCTTAAAGGAATATAGAAATGCGATTCACTGAGTACTAATGAACGATTTTGTTTGAGTACAATTACATTACTACCCAGATACATTCCTGCACTAGCAATGAAAATATTGCCATCCATTATAATTCCTTGTTAGTCAATGTGAAGAAATGTAGGATCCATTTACAATACACAAAAATAATACAAGAAACAATGTTTCTAACATAATGCTGATCTTATTTGTGCGTGTTCACAATTCAATATATAATATTATCAAGACTTAAATATTCATTAAATGATTATCATAAAAATTATTTAAGTCTTGAAAGCATCATATATTGAATTGTAAACACACACAAATAAAATCAGCATTAAGTTAGAAATATTGCATTTGTATTATTATTATTATTGTGTATTGTAAGTGGATCCTACACTTCTCCACATTGACTAACACGGAATTAGAATGGATGGCAATATTTTCATTGCTAAAGCATGAATGTATCAGTGTAGTAATGTACTCCTTTGAATAGTAATCAAACGGAATCGTACATTCGTACTCAGTGAATCACATTTCAATATTCCTTTTAAAGATTAAATCTACATATCGTCCAATGATAATCTTTTGTATTTGCGTATATGATTTCATGCATGTGATAAAGTAAAATTTCACGTATGTAAATATATTCGAGTGTAAATAAAACCTCGAAACCTGTCTGGCTCATCACATCCAATAGACCTATATATATAACACAAAAACGCTGAAATTAACAAGTGATGGTATCATTTTTTAACTTAACTGAGGGTTGGATTAATTCGATTATTCCTTGAATTAATTTGAACTTGACTTGGATTAATTTGACCTTGACTTGGATTAATTTGACCTTGACATGGATTAAATTGACCTTGACTTGGAATAATTTGAACTTGACTTTGATTAATTTGAACTTGACTTGGATTAATTTGAACTGAAAAAGGTGTAGTGACCATTAATTTTTTTACAATAGTCCGGATATTTCTACATAAATTAGAGAATGTATGAACAAGCGAAAAGCTACATTAATCCTTTTAGTATCATATTCACTTCAAGTTAACGAAAAAAGGTCTCATGCAACATTAGGAAACATTCTCTCTATTCTGAAACGGTGAAATAATTTCCTATTGCTTATCATCGCACAAATGAAATTCTCATTCACTGTAAAGTAGGCGTGTTCCTTTGGAACTCAATACGAGTTTAAACGAAAATTTTTTACACCAAACTAAAATTCCACAACGCAACCTTAAGCTATGTCAAATGGCCATGACTCGGATGTGTTGACGGCCACTGGCAGCGATACCGAGATCTTTTGGTGGAGGTGAGGACTGGACGAGGTTGTCGTTGTCGCTGGACGAGGTTGTCGACTGGGTCGAGTTACGGGCACCGGATCCTGCTAGCCTGTTCTGCTCAAGTAAGAATACATGCAATGAATTTTTATCAACAAATTTAACACATTTTTTATATGTTAGTAAAACTGTTGCTTTGATGAGCATCTATGGGATAGGTGGACACAACTTCATAACAGTGTGATTAATCTGTAGGGTCAGATTCGTGGTCTTTCCGAAGTTCAGTTATTAATTTTCATTTATAATTTATTCGTAAGCTTAATATTAAGATTCTCTTAACCACAACACACGCGATCCAAAGAGAGCAAGGAGAAGAGACAAACATTTAGTAGATTAGATTATTAGTTAGTTTAACCTCCCTATCCGCAACAAATGCAATCCAAAGAGAGGAAGGAAGAAGGCACCATCTAGTATGGAGTTGAGGGAACGTAGAATCTATGCAGAAAAGGCACAGAAACAGTAAGATGAGAAAGAAGTTCATGAAACAAGATCAAAGTTCAAGAAGAAAGTAGTAGGTGGTGAAAAACAGGACAGCAGTGAACCGAAAAAAGATGGTCCGTAGCAAAACAAAAACCTATTCTATTCCAACAAAAAAAAAAAGCCTACTTAGCTAACTCTCGGCTCGGGCAATCACATTGTCCCCTTGGGAGCGCTAATTCCCATAGATACAACAGCTGTATCCCCCTGAGGAGACATACATTTAGTATCGACTGTTAAAAAACATTGAACTTATGCACGAAGTGATTCCCACCAAGGGTACCCTTTACAATAAAACAGCAGGTTAGTATTGCAATAGAAAAATAAATGGCATGAAAGTCAACGAAGAGGATATGGAAACTAAAAATCACGGTGGTCGCGAAAGAAGTCTCAAGGGCCTATCAATAGATGAGGTAACCCAGCAGTATCCTATTGCCTTTATAAAGCCTCCTACAACTTATGCTGTGAATTGTTTGACCTGCTAAGAGATCAGCTGATAAACGCAACCTGGAACTAGAAAGGGAAGTTCTGCTTTATAATGAAATTTTAATTCTTTGTTCATGAATGATACAAAGGAGACTGTTTAAATAATTAAAGTTTGTTGGGGACATGAGTACTGTGAATTTCACTATCTTCGTTAGACGGAGTATAATGCGGAGTGTACCTTGAATTAAGAACTGGGTAGTCAATACCTAAATTTTCTGAACAAGTATTTAATCACAGTTGTACAGCTAATGACTTCGACTCCAACTTAGGGTTATATCAATTTGAATTTCACTTGGATTAATTTAACTTTGGCTTGGATCAAATGGAGTTTGACTTGAATTAAACTGAACTTGACTCGAATTAATTTGAAGTAGGCTTGGATTATTCAAACTTGACTTGGATTAATTCGAATTTAACTTGGATTAATTTGAAGTGAAAAGGTGTAGTCTGAAGACGTGACCTAATTGTCACTTACTTGAGTTTTATCTTATGGAAAGTCGCGCAGCATCATTTAGGATGGCAGCAATCGAAACCGTAGCAACTTCCACCCTCGACTGCTATGTCAGCGTCCTTCAAAAGCGCAGACCTCTCCTCCTTCTGCCACAAGTCTCTCGCATGTGGCTGGAGCCCAATGTTTGGACCGTCGAAGATGGTCATCGGTAATGGCTCCTGGGTGAAAAAGAAAAATTTGAGTATGTGTGTCACTTATAATCTTGAGAAATTTGACCTGAATACAATAAAACTTTTATTATTTAGTTTGTTTAAATGCTTGCTTGGTCGTTTGTAAGTTCATTAGCATCCATGATATACTTATTAGAATAACGTTCGACTACATTTTCAGTAATAACGTAGGGTTTGAATAAATTTCCTCGCATTGTAGTGCGAACATGATGGGTTTAAATACTTATTTTTCTAAAAATTCATATCTCTAATATCTTCCATATGAAGACTGACTTGATGGGTAATTACTTGTTATGATTTAACATTAGGTCAATATTCGTTAAAAAATATTTAAATCCAGGATTCCTTCATTAGTGTAAGTAATTTAATTTTCACTCTGCACGCCAACTCTACAATGAAGGAATAATTATGAAATGACAACCAATGATTTTCATTTTTTTCAAATTATATTTTTGCCTTCATTCTTGCGTTCGCTTGGACTATTTTAACAACTGCCTTTAGAAGACAAATGTTTCATTTTCATTTTTTCTTAATAATTGAGGGACAAAAACTGCTAAAATAACAATAGAATGAAGTTCTTACCTTTTTACTTGTCTTCACAGGGCGAGGTATGGACACCTCACGAGACACTTGAAGTATTCCAGCTGCATATTTCCAGGAGATTACCTCGCATTGCATCGATGATATTCATCTCAGTGATTCCCACGAATTCAATGCATATCTGAAAAAATTAAGGTCATGTTATTATTCAATTCAAGAAAGACAATAAATATACTCTCGCATGATTTTTTTCCTCACCTAGAAAGTTTTCGTCTAACAATTACTATTGTGTTTTATTTTCATCATCACAATGTGAAACATCCGATAGCCAAAATTTTCATTTTGTGGACGAACGTCAATGCTCGCCCGCCTTCGCTGTGTGCGGAATTCGCGAAACACACGTGCTGAAACCCAACGTTAAAATTTACGAATTTTTACGATTAGTTAATTCCATCTACTCTGGAACATGGAAATGTAGACAGTAACTTTATATTGTCAGACATAATTATTGGTTAAAAATTTATATTAAAGTACTTCTTCTAACATACCTATTCAAGCTATTATACTTTAAACTATGTTTATTCTTCATTTATTTGTATAGAAAACATAAGTGCAATCAACATCTTCTTATCAAAATCAACTTCTGATTGGATCTATTTTAGTTTCAAGAATTTCCAATCATGAATAATGAATTGCTTAAGCAAACTGGCAACTCCATGTTCAGCATATCTGTTGCTTTGATTATCTATACATATACACAGTCTGAACTTGGCTGTCACATATCTTGCAGTAAGTCAAAACATTTATTTTACAGATAACAAAGAAGTTAATTCTACTTTTCTTCATTTTAACAAAATCTTCTGTAGCCTGAACATGTTAAAAAGAATTGTAGACTGTAACAAAGATTTAAATTTTCATTGATTATCAAGCACTTTTGAGTTGGAAGTTTGAGTTTCATTATAACAAACTTTTCTGAGGACAGTCTTCTCATATCCTATTCTGTAGGTATATATCCTGGAGAGGACTGCTATAAAGTCATTATTTATAGATATTTACATTAACAATAACCTGTACAAAACATCAAACTACAGAAAATTAACAGAAGTACTTTCACGTGCAACCAAAATACTTGATTATGTTTGGGTCCCATATTACGCTTAGGTTAAAGCCTTTCTTTCCAATACCTACTAATCAGTAAACTCTAATGGAATTGAATTAGAAGAAAAACTATTTTCAATAATTTATGTACCATTTACAAGTTAATAACCTAATAATTAATATAGGCAAATCAATTAATCAATTATAATAAGAATTTCATGCAGAGAAAATTAAAGCACTAATAATATAATGAGCAGTAGTACTTACATGAGTTTTGCCCTTGATTGAGTGAACTCACAACCACTGGTTAATGGAGAAGGCTCACTCCGAGCACAAGTTGAAGGAACTGAGAATAATTTTATCAAGCCATTACTGGGCCAATGATCTGTTTATTTTAATAATATTCAAGTGAAGCTATAAATCTGGACTTACAAGAATAGAGGGAACACTGTTTGTAATTCATTTTCAAATGCTGAAAAATATCAAAAACTTTTAAAACAAATTAGGATATATTTTTGAAAAAGAACATACCAAATGAGTATCAAGTAAGGTCTTAGTGAAAAGCAAGCAAAAAGAAAAAAAATAGGCTATCCAACAATAAGACTAAAGCCAATAATAATTGTAAAAGAATTACATTCATGGTTTCACCAGGTTCTCTTAGTGTGACTAATAACTTTAGCCTTGTCCAAAAAATCAGGTAATATAGTTTTATACCTGCTTGTTTGGTTTTCTTCAAAGCTATTTTTTTTAAACATATGGCCATTGTTGAATGTAATATTGAACTTGAAATTTCATGCGCATGATTGGATTAATGAATTTCCCAAAGCAAGATAAATATACTGTGGCTGCGTTTAAATGAATTTTCATATCAATGATAATTTTCAGTAAAATAATCATATCATATCTGATTTTATCTAATCATAATACTGTTACTGATTATTCATTCATTACCTTTTAACATAATAACATGATTTTGACTGCAAAAGTTAATCCATGTCCCACACACATGAAACTGTAACACATGGTTTTGTATTTCATCCCTGTTGCTTTTCATTCTAATTAATTACTTCTTTACACATTTGCATCATTACAAATTAATAACCAGTAATTCAAACCCATTTATTTATACGCCAACATAAATTATTACTCTATTCCTTCCGAAAACAATCAAGAAATTCGAATCGTCGAGGATGCGACCTTGAACTTGAACGCCAAGGTCGCATAAAGACGCTTAAGATGAGTCACCTGTAATCTATCAACCCACAAGCCCGTATCTCGGCTGATGCATGAAAAATCACATTTGACGCTCAAATACATATCCTCTTTACACATGAAATAAAATCAAAACATTAAACAGGCTTTAGAACGAATGACTTTCAGGTTATCATCATGAAGTGAACGAACTACACCTTTTTAGCTTCAAATTAAAATATGTGAAGTTCAATTTAAAATTTGTAAAGTTCAATTTAAAATATGTAAAATTCAATTTAAAATTTCTACAGTTCAATTTAAAATATGTAAAGTTCCAATTAAAATATGTAAAGTTCAAATTAAAATTTGTGAAGTTCAATTTAAAAATTATAAAATTCAAATTTAAAATAGATAAATTTCAAAGTAAAATTAGTAAAATTCAAATCAAAACACTTCCAATAATTAGAAATTGTTAAGCTCTCTAACCTCTAAAGTTCTCTAATTTGAAGTATTAATCGCTGTACTTAGCCTTATTATGGTCCCCATAACTTTCACTGTTATAAATTACCTATACTATTGTAGCATGGATACTATACATTTCCTTATAAAACACTGATATTTCAACTTTCATTCACTTTGTTATTGACCCCTTCAAGATGAACAACTTTGCGGACAACTCGGATTTCTCAGAAGACAGCGAAATGGAAACCCAAGAGACTCCAATGAAACGAGGAGTTAAACCAGGCACTAAAAGAAAGAAATATGTCAAATGGATTTCTAACGAAAAAGACAGAGTAATTAAAGCAGCACAGAACTTGGACGACTGGAGATCAGTAGCAGTTGCAAATGAAGTGCCTATCGCTACAGCGTACGGGTGGATTAAAAGATCGGAGATAAATATTTTGCCCAAAAAGAGGGGTGGTGCCAGATATTCAGAATTAAATCAAAATTTAAGAGAAAAAATGATTCTTTATGTTGAAAATGATCCACTCATATCTTTGAAGGAAATACAGAAGAAGATACAAGTAAATGAAGGAACTACTTTATCCATACCAACGATCCACAAGTGTTTAGATTGCCAAATGTATACTATCAAGAAAGTTCTCCCTCAACCAGTTGCGATGAATTCTGATGAGAATAAACGGAAGCGTGCGGCTTATGTATCTTCGATAATGACAAAAATCGGCATGGGCAAAACTGTTGTCTATCTCGATGAAACTAATTGCAATTTATTTTTGCGTAGAAACTTTGGAAGGTCCAAAAAAGGCGTACGCTGCTCAGTCAAGTTGCCCACGTCCAAAGGAAAGAACATCCACGTAATTGGTGGCATCACACAAACAGGACTACAATACTGGGAGAGGAAGAGAGGGTCTTTTCGAAAAGAAGACTGCTGTGATTTTCTAAGACGCTTACTTCGTAGTGTACAGGAGCCAATGACGGAGGTAGTGGTAGTTATTGATAATGCTCCGGTGCATGTTAGCCTTGAAACCGTAACACAGGAGGAAGAGTTTGAAGGCGTTGAGATATTACGATTGGCTCCATATAGCGCGCCGTTGAATCCTATAGAAGAGTGTTGGAGCGCATTCAAGTCCCAAGCTAAGATGCTTCACAAAAATGGCCTGCAAGCTCTGTTAAGAGATCCTGTACCAGAAGGGACTTCCCAAACTGAGCATCGGTTACAATATTTGGAAAGAATAATTGATGCTTCCATGGTTAAGATAACACCTGTCTTGTGTTTAAAGGTGTGCAACCATGTTCAAAAACATTTTAATAACTGCATAGCTTTGAAAGATCTCAAAATGGGAGATCAAGTTAGCCAATAAAAGATAGGAATCAAACTCTCCTTTTTTATTTATTTTCTGGTGAATATTTTCCGCATTGCCATGTGTACCTATGTATTGTTTTTTTTTATTGTTAATTTTTCATTATGCTCTGTTTAATATTAATTTTTAGCTTAAGAAGTTAAACATGTGTATTGTGTTGTACATAAAAAAAACAGACTATTTCATGTTTAATGCGGTTTATTTTTATTAAAGAAGAATTTATTTTACAGGTAGCCCAACACTCTTATTCAATAAATATTTCATTGCCAGTGTTTGTATATTTTCGCCTAAAAATGCACACAGATGCATAGTTCACTTAGGAATTAAATATTATGAAGTCAACCCAAGTTTAGAGCTCGCTTAGGTGCGGGGTTTGAGCGTAATTCACGTTGCCGGATAATAATTTGAACAAATTTTGCTTTAATGTTATGATAAAATAACTTCAATTGGCACTTAATAATATTAGTAACAAATGTTTTTCTTATTTGGCAGCGTGAATGACACTTCATGTCTCATCACTAAATTGACCCAAAGTTTGGCCATACTATGTATAAAATGAATAAAAATTTTACAGCGTATAATCAGGCCAAATTTTCGTAGAATATATTTTATGTATATATCAAATACTAACTCTAAAATTCTGGGCAGCAATAACAAAGCCATTGCCTATAATATTTTGCATATTTTAAATATAATTTAGTAATTTTAATCATTTGCTGCATACCTATGTAGTGTGCAGAATATGGCACACACCGGTGAAATTTGAAATTTTTTCTAAATAAGGTATCATAGAAAAAAATTCCTATCGGCGTCGAGACTATGAGTCGGTTGACGGAGCGAGCTATGTATATATCTTCCATAAACCAAGAAGAATCCCAATTCATGAGGAAGTGGGTTAAATTGCAATTTACAAATTTCAATTGGAAGCTAAGTTAAAAGGTGTAGTTAAAAAATGTAAATTTTAGAAATTTTTGAAGTATTTTTATTTGAATTTTACAAATTTTAATTTGAAATTTATATATTTTAATTTTGAATTTTATAATTATTAAATTGAACTTCACAAATTTTAATTTGAACTTTACATGTTTTAATTGGAACTTTATATATTTTAAATTGAACTGTAGAAATTTTAAATTGAATTTTACATATTTTAAATTGAACTTTACAAATTTTAAATTGAACTTCACATATTTTAATTTGAAGCTAAAAAGGTGTAGTTAGGTAGCCCGGGTACAAAAATCATGGCGGCAGAAATGAAGATGCCACTTTAGCTGTTTCACTGCTACGTAATTGAATGCAATATGTTTTAACAGGTGCACAAGTACATGTGGCTTTCAATATACACCAAACAAATCACTCGGGTCTTGAATGAGACCACTAGGATAGTGGACACCACTTTCTTACGAAAAGTTCGCTGGATATGGGTGCTTCGCGGATTACACATGCACGCGTGACTACCCGCAATGACAAGCAGACCGATACTAATTAATCATGCCATTGCATGCATGCATGCATGCATGGTGGCGAGGCCGCGGGTTATCTGCGTGAGCTGCGGTTGCCTCTCACGACGTTGGAAGGAACACAAATGAGCTATTTACTTCAGTACTTGATAAATAGATTAGTGATTGGCGAACTGAAGATAATTGCAATTATTATGCGCTATTTCTTAATAGCGTTCATTCTACCAGGCCCTTCATTATCTTCATTAGACGTCTAATTTAACTGCATAATTCTGCTGGAAAGTGTAAGTTAATTTATTACACCGACAAGCTTGAGTCGTAAACGAAAGTGTTGCCTTATAAATTTTTCATAGTAATTTCCTACTAGTATATCGGCATTAATATCTTGCATTTTAGTTATTAACACGTTTACCGCGTTTTTGCGGTTGTTAAAGGTTGGTTTGGCTGCGTTGCAAGTAGCAGAATTGGGAAATAGATTTTAAATACTTCCTGAGATATGTGAGAAATACAATTGCGTGATAACATTTCACTTTGTATTTTAAATATTTTATTTTAAAAAGATCTTGATGCAGATAAACTTCGAAAATTTATACGGGTATGCAAATAAGTAATTTACTTAAGGAGAGCGTCCCCCTTATGAATCCTTGCTTCTGGGATTTCTTGAGAAACTGGGATTTTTGCTGTTATAAGAAGTGTAAGAGGTCAGGTACATCCTGTGAAAAAATGAGACTCGTACGTTCACTCGTTCGCCCGCTACGGGGATTTAAAGAATGGGGGGGAGGGGAGGGGGAAGTGGTATTTTATCATGGTACACATCCCCCTTGCCACTTTCTTCACGACTTGACGTTGCTATTTCATCTCCTATGTCTCTGGATTACTCTACAATGATTTTAGGGGTCTAACTTGAACCAAAAATTTTAAAAAAAATTTTATTTGTATTGTTTATGTTTCTTTGTTTTGCTTATAATGTAAACAATGGTTTTTGGGGTTTCAAAATGCTTCTCCTCCTACACTTTTTGAGCTACAGTGATGGTTTTAGTATCATTAAATGCGGGAAGACGCGGGCTTTTAGGGGTGCTAAAATTCGTTTCCTCAAATTTACATTTTCAATATGAAAAAGTGAAAAAATAGGAAAAAATGCCCTTTTTCGGAAATGTAAAAATTTATGACGTCATAACTCATGAGCAATAAATAATTTTGGAATGAATTTTAGCATCCATAAAAGCCCGTGTCTTTCCGCATTCATTGATACCAAAATCATCACTGTAGCTCAAAAACTGTAGGAGGAGAAGATTTTTGAAACCCCCCCCCTTCAAACTTCGTTTTCTTCGATTTCCCATTTTCTTTTCAAGAAAATTGAACTTTTGCTCTAAGCAAAAACGATTCCAAATTCAATTTCCTATCAGTATATCAAATTTCATTGTTCTAGGTTCAATAATAAAGAAAAAAGTCCGTATGGGGGACGTCTCCTTAATGGTACACATAGTCCTAAAACGCAAGAAACGTGTCCCCTGAAGTGAATATCTTATATCTTGGAATGAACTGAACAAATATGTTTAGGCGTGAAAAAAACGTACGCAATAACTTTATTTTTCTCCTTTTTTCGTCGTATTAACTGAGAAAGTGAAAAAATGGACATACATTTGCTTACATTTACTTGTTATGGTATATGAATTGAACATTTTGTTGAAAATGTAAAATTTGGATCAACAAAACCCCTAAACAGGCAACCGATACTTCATTGTCTTACTGGCGGTGACTTTACATTCTCGCCCGACCTGTGAGTGCGTCAAGGTTGACACACCTGGGTGTGTCAAGATTTCTCTGAGTGTAGTACACCTCGTATAGTTTTTCTATTATTATGCCTCGTATGGCTTATCTACTTGTACACCTCGCATGGTTTGTCAATTAGTACTCCTCGTATGGAACATTTTTTTTAGGATGCCCTATATTTAAGAAACTTTTAAAAGCCAATATGTTGGCATGTATCTCATGTGACAACTTGGAAATAAACATTTTTTTCATTTTTTTTCGATGTAGCCTTAAGTTCCTAGGTTTTCTTTGCAATATTTGCGTGATTAAAAACACGTATCAGTTCTTTTTCTGCAGTATTTGCGTACGGATGTGATATCAAAGGAATTTCGTACTTTGTGATGTCTTAATTTTAATTAATTATCTTTAAGCCGAAAGGATTATGCTACAATATTTTGATTCCTGCCATGCAAATAAAGGATAATATTTTCGGACATTTCTTACTACCTGTATGATTTCTTATTAACAGTGAGTATATAGCGATACATTTCATTTCATTGCAGCTATTTATGAGCAATAAATATTCACACTAAAACATGTAAAATGTATGATTACACTACACTCTATTTTTTGAAACAAATACTTTTTTGCTAACAATTTTTATGCCAATTGAAATGGGATCTATGCACATATACGTAGAAAACGATCATTTAGCTTACTACTTTTAAATTGAAATTTCTGATGATATAAATTAGAGGAACATTAACCGCAATTACCTTTAAGTAGTCGTCCTAGGGGACACGATAAATGGCATCGCAAGTCTCAGGAATGATTATTCCATGGCTGTGTCTGAAAATCCTTGTGCTGTACTGAAGGCTAGGGTACGAGTCTCCAGTTGCCAAAAAGCGGAAAGTTGCCTCGAGTCGAGAACCTGGCGATATGGCCTGCCGCAGTCTTGTATTTTACCGTTGTATAAAGGGCCGTATCTTCTCCAATAAATCATAAAATACGGAAACAGGCATTCTCTCGTAATTTTGGAAGTCATCCTTGTTTGGATTCAATTTCAATTTTTGGTAGATGTTCACAAAACTTCCCTTCGTTTTTGTAGCCAAGGCTTAGTCCAAATCTTCTTCCTTCGTTTCTGCTGCATTTTCTTGGCGAGAATAAAAGCTGAAGCGCAGTGAAACAGGCGCTTTATTTTCATCCTGCGATCCATACGGCTGGTTGCAGTAGCACACCTATCTGTACGACACGCAGAAACGGACTGACGCCTTGCAA
This sequence comes from Morinoia aosen, assembly GCA_030386875.1. Taxonomy (NCBI): domain Eukaryota; kingdom Metazoa; phylum Arthropoda; class Malacostraca; order Amphipoda; family Talitridae; genus Morinoia; species Morinoia aosen. The sequence goes on along the minus strand of CM059573.1, from coordinate 39,289,294 downwards.
TGCTTTGGGCGGTGCTTAAAGCCCCGTCCAGACCTTGCGTTAGCATAGTGCTTGATGCCGCTTAAGGGGCTTTCACTCGATCAGTTTTTTCGTCAGTTAACACTGACACTCACGGTTCCGCAACACCATATTTGGGCATGCGTGCTCTCTTTTGCTCTCTACTCGGCACTCGCCACTGTCGGGTTTGACTGCTGCTTTGCTTCTATTTGCGTGTCAGTTTTCGCCCACCCGGCGTCTAGTAAAGATGGCAGCGATCGCTCTCCCGTGTTAAATGGTCTCAACCTGGTCTAAATCATTAATTAGCTATTTTCGTCAACAGCCTGTTTTGTGGAAAGTGCAAAGCAACGAATACAAGAGCAGAGATATAATAAGCAAGTAGCTCAAATATGTTATTGAAGCAATGAATCAACACAATATTAGTTTACATGAGAATGGGTTGAAGGAAAAAATTAATACGCTTCAAAAATAGTTTAGGAAAGAATTTAGAGCATTTGCTTCCAAAAATCTATTATTTAGCAGAGAATAACACCTGGATTCACAGGTGCGGGGGGAACAATAGTTTATATTTTTACAAGCAAATCATAATGCATTCGTTATGTTGTAGTGCCGACGCCATTTACAAAGGATTTTCAATCTTATTTAATATTCACTCTGGAAATACTGAAAATGTATATTATTTTTGTTTATTAGAATGAAAAAAATTAAATATTTAACCGAAGTGCAATTCAACAATTTGTCCGGCATTTTCAAATAAAATAAAAAATTTTTTCCATGAATTCTCCTCAACATTTAATTTCAGCATGAAAATATTTCCTGAAATAAATCTGAACATTTATTAGTTTATCCGTACCGCTGTCACATTCATATGCATTATTAGATATTATCACGCAGTAATTTGAGAGGCCTATTATATTTTAGAATAGTTGCTTGCGGATGACAGATTTACGCATGCATTCTATCACACAGTTCTAATGAATGTGCGCTAGATTTCAATTGGAATTTTTATATCCTAGTCACTGTGTCGCTAGGAAATGACCGAATATAGTTAAAGAAAAAAAATTCAATTTACGAGCTATTCTATTACACGCTGGTACATTCAAAACTGTTTAGAACGAGCGGAAAATATTACCTGCACTTGAAGTTATTATGAAGTAGATTATTACATTCGTAGTAGTTGTAGTATTTGTTAGATTTGGTGTGACCAAATTTTACAAATGCTGAAAAAAGAAGGAATGCGACAAATAATTAGTGATCGAAATTTGGATATTTAGCCCTAACCTACTACAAATCCGGTTATAACTGCCATTTTCTGGATGTTTAGCCAGCCAATCTTATACCCACTGGATCTTATACCCCTAGCTAAATTAACGGTGTTTTTTCTTCTCTATGACCGCAAAGCCGATGAGTATGCTTGCTTTGACTACGACGAATCTTTCTCGACAACGCATAGTGAAGCATTGGCAAGCTTGTCAGTGACGCGCCACTTCAGTCACGCGAACGTACGTGTGAACGCGAGTGTTTTGACCACACTCTGGAGTGTCAGTGTTGACTGACGAAAAAACTGTTCGTGTGAAAGGCCCTTTAGACGAACTGCAGATGGCTCTCCGACCGCTCCGGAAGAAGATTTTTCATGCTCACCACGAAGTTGAGAGTATCGTTGTTGAGTTGAGTGATTGAGTGAAGTTGCAAGTTGAGTGTATCATGTCGCCAGTTCTCACTTCAACTGGTGGCCGGATCCACTGCCGCCATTTCTCGAGTCATGAACGCCAGTGTATCGGGGCCTTAACAGTTAACACGTTTCCTGCGAGCAAGAACTTTTTATAGATCGAGGGAGCCTAGCCGATTCCGAGCGGGTTAAAATTGGTCGCAAAACTGGAGCGCAGGGAGCGAACGAACTGCCCCACACGAGACTGGCTCAGAGCCAATCACAGACGCTTGGCTCCTCCTCACCTCCTCTTCAACTCTGCCTCCTATTTTCCAAAGCAACATCGGTATTGCACAAAAAGTCATGGAGTGAGGTGTGCGTGAAAGTCGCTCTGTAATTTCTTTTGTTTTTTAGGGCCTGCAATCTTCATAGTTTTCATCTGTTAATGTATCTTCGCTAGTAATTCTGATACTATTAAGTTTCCCTAAGTGAGGAAAAACAATTTATGACAGGGTGTCTACTAGGTAGTAAAGTAGTAAAAAGTAGTAAAAAGAAGTAAAATTTGAGAAGTAGTAAAAAAAGTAGTAGAAAGTAGTAAAATTTACCTCTGGGTAGTAAAAAATTGTGAAGCGGAATAATTCTTTGAAAACTGAAAGTAATGTACAGGGGTATAAAGTGTATTAAGATTATTTAAAATTTATTTCTCCCAGCATTAGCAATTTGCCGCACTTTATGTGAAATATTCCTGTATGGCGGGATGTAATTTCAGGATTGGGGGACCCAAAATAGAGAAATGTTCCAAAATTTTTGGAGATGACTGTAAATAGTTCATATTTTTCTCATTCAGTTTGATCTGAAGGATATCGACTTGCTTTATGATGGAAGGTTCATTTGGGCCATTTCAATGTTTAAATTTTACTTTTCTTCAATGCCATTTCATAAATTTTTAGGCATTAAATTTTTAATTATCAGTGAATAATCAAGGATTGTAAACTTTTCTAAGATTGAATTCAGTTTCCTGCTCGAGTTTTTAAACAATAACCTCAAGTGGCTATTTCTCTCTATAATATTCAACATTCATGTCTTATGCTGATTTTCTTTGGATATACCCCATAGCGTTACCTTCGAAGAACAAACTTATCCTTCGTCATATATCAGGGATTTAAACGTCCTTGCCCTAAGTTTAATAATAGCACTTCACTCAAATTATTGTATCATTTAACTATACCTCAAAAATGTGAATATAACATATAAGCAGTGAAGAACCAAGTGATATAACCTTCCAAATCTTATTCAGAGATCAATATTCTCACACTACGCTCTTCAATGTAAACAAAAATGGGATTTTATGTGCAATTTAAGGGAAAAACTGGATTTATCTATCAACTCTTTCACATCACGTTCCTTGGATCACAATTTTGAATGTATCATATTGCAATACATCATTACATCCTCAATTTAGCATCAGTACATTACAATCCTTCGGTGAAGATGTCAAACGAACTTCTCTGCAGTTCATTTACATCCAGCACTAATATTTTCCTTTGAAAAGACTGGAGTTGATTCTGTCCGTTTCGGTGTGAGGGGAACAATAACAATTTAATGTAACTATGAATGTTTTTTTTTTTGTGGAAAAACTAACCTCTTTGTAAAGCTGAAAGTTTTTCTCTTTCTCATGACATTACCCCTCAGGGGAATACAATTATTGTATCTATAGGAATTAGCACTCCCAGGGGGGAATGTCAGGGCCCAAGCTGAAAGATAGGTAGGCTTTTTTTTGTTTAAATAAAATATTTTTGTTATGTTAAGGATACCGAACGATTTTTTGGAATAAAAGCTCAAAATTTAATAAAAAATATTTCAATAGCATCAGGAGCGAAATAAGCTTGCAGGTATTCACATGTTTAGAACATTCGAATGGACGTTCAGAGCCCTAAAACTTTTTAAATTTGCCCATCCCACCTCCCCTCACCCCTCCCCCCCTTAGAGGGAAATTTCTAAAAAACGTAATTTCTCAGCTAATATTGTACATAGAGACGATTAGTTTTTTTCGTTAAATTCACAATGAAAATATCTACCAAAGCTAGGTCCATTTGCTGGGTTTTGCTCCAAAAAAATTCAAGAAATTTTTTAATTATTTAAGTAAAATATACCAACTTTTTAGTTATTACTTCACATGTCAATAAAAAATTTTCTAATTAACTTACCAAAATACAACTATGCAGGTTTATAGTACTCACCTTGATCTTTACGATGCAAGAAAGATCTCCGCAATAAGTAAACTGTTGGAGAAATAATTAAAAAACTGGAACACTTTTTCCCCATAAAAAGTTTTTTTCTACTCTTCGGCTCAATATCTCCTACAGTTTTTCACCTATGAAGGAGATTTTTTTGCATCGTGGAGAGCAAAGTGAGTTCTATATTAGCTAGCTTATTTGGGTAAGATAAGTTGATTAGAAAATTTTTCATTGTCCATGGAAATAAAATAACAGTATTTAACTACGTTTTTAATATTCAAATAATTGTCAATATTTTTTTTAGAGCAAAAACAAACCAACTGAGCTAGCTATTGTAGATATTTTGTTGATTGTGAATCGAACAAAAAAAACATTCGTCTCTATGTACAATATTGGCTGAGAAATTGAAATTTTAAAAAATTCTTTGAGCGAGGGGGGGGGGGGGGGAAGGGGGGTAAAAATAAATTTCAAAAAATTTTGGGCTACAACTGTCTATTCGAATGTTATAAACATGCTGTGAATACCCGAGAGCTTATTTCCCTCCTTACGCATTTTTTTTATTTTTTTAAAGAATTCATAAGAAAAATCGTTCGGTTCCCTTAAGGACCACCTTTTTTCGGTTTACTGCTGTCCTGTTTTTCAGCACCTACTACTTTCTTCTTCGACTTTGGTCTTTTTTCATTATCTTCTTTCACAATTTACTGTTTCTATGCCCTTTCTGCGAAGATTCCGCATTTCATTCAACTCCATACTAAATGGTGCCTTCCTCCTTCCTCTCTTTGGATCGCATTTGTTGCTGGGGAGGGAGGCTAAAACTAACAACTAATCTAATCTAATCCCATGACATTAATTTATGTCCAAATACTGAAAGAATTTTCTATAAAATTGTCTTTAAGAACAAAATGTAATCATTCAAATGAGAATTAAGTTCCTTTTGGCAGTCATGGCGACTCACGGTCACGTCGTGTACCATGCTCACGGTTCAGTTCAGTTACCTCCAGGATGTTATCAGAGGAGCATGGTGATGCTACATCTTATTAAAGTTCTGTCTTCTATCAGGTTGTAGCCATTTTTCCATTTTTCCATGTCCATTTTTTTAGATATGAAATGAAGTGAAAATCCTCTCAAAAATATATTTATTTAGTCTTCAATACAGGCACCATTTTTATTAATTACGTCCTCCCATTTTCCCATAAGCTTTTTGATTCCTTCTTCATAAAATTTAGATGGTTTGGATGCACAAAGAGAAACTAGTTTCATTTCGACCTCTTCTCTTGTAGGAAGCCTTTATTCCATTAAATGATTCTGTAAGCCCCTGAAAAGGTGAAAATCTGTTGGAGCAAGATCTGGAGAATATGGTTGGTGATGCATGACTTCCCAGCAAAATACTTCAACAAGACTTTTGGTTGCGCTTGAAGGGGGGAGTCTGCCATTGTCATGGTGCAGAATCACTCCTTTTCGATTGATCAAAAATGGCCGTTTTTCCTGTAAAACTGCTTTTGAACGAGTTAGCTTCTGACAGTAAACTTCAGAAGTTATTTTTTGATTGTCACCCATTAATTCATAATAAACAATTCCCATCAAATCCCAGCATCCACTCAAAAGAATTTTTTTAGGATGCAGTCCACTTCTCGGCTGTGGAATTGGCTTTGAACAACAACTTAGACACTGTCTTTTGCGCTTAACATTGTTGTAAAGGACTCACTTCTCGTCACCAGTTATGATTCGGTCTAGAAAAGGGTCTGAAGTTCATGAGAAGGCAGTGAAACACAACAGGTCGCCCGTATGTTGCCTGTTGATTTCTGACAAATCGTGTGGGACCCTGTGTCTCAGCCTTAGAGATTTTGCCAAGTCTTTTCATTACCCAATATATGGTCATATGGCTTACATTAAAGGTTTTTTTCATTTCTCTAGTGGTGCAGGTTTGATTTTCATCAATGGCAGCTTGCAATTGCTCAGAATTGAGTTCTTTTTAGCATCTTGCTCATGGTACGTCTTTTAGACTGTAGTCATTCTTTTTGAAACAAAAAACGATCTTCTGCAGGTCCTTTCATTCACAACATCATTTCCATGTGTCTTTGAGTGTTTTTGCTGCTGAGCCTGCCATATTGCCTTTATGAAATTCAAACAGTAAAATATGCCTGACATGCTCTTTACTTGGAGTGTACCTTCGCGCTAAAAATAGTTTTTAATTACGATAATTACCACAGAATATGAGAGAAGAAACAACATTTTATTAATTACCATAGATAAGCATACAACATTAACAAGCTAAATAGAAGTAACCTTGCCCTAAACATATAGCTCAACAATTGGACAGAACTTATGTTACAACCTGATACTATATGTATGTATATGAATGTTACACGAAATTTGCATTTCCGTGATTTGTTCCATAATATAATGTTAATAACCAATTTGTTATCATTATTGATCGCAATTAGGGTGCCAATTTAGATTTTGAGGTACGTTAGATATAGTCTACAAAAATTCGTTCACAAATTCAATTCGTTCAATAGTTCACAATCTCATATTAACGAAGTACCATAGTGTTTAGTCACAATAAAGTTCCCTGATATTCTACCCTGCTGTAAAGTGGTATGACAATCCCCTGGTGTCTACTAGTTTCCAGTTGGTTTATTTTTTGGGTATCATGAATGGTTGTCCTCATAGTTGAAAGATGTTAAGACATGGTTCTTTGACTTAACATTCGATGGAGTCCATATTAGGATGGGGTAACTTAGGAATTTAGGTAACTTTTTCTCAATGATGCTTTGGTTGATGCATTGAGCATGAAGTATTTTAAGTATTAAAAAACTTGGAACCTTTTTGAACATTTGGTATTGCGTGTATTATTGACTCATACTACTCATTATAGGCCGATGACTTACATCTGGACATTTGGACAACATTCATTGTGTAAAAAATAGGTAGTAATTTTTTTCTGGAGAAGGTAGTAAAAAGTAGTAAAAAGTAGTATAATTTGGAAATGAAATGTCAGTAGTCACCATGTATGATCTACTGGAATCTAAGAATCTCAAATTGATAAGTTACGTTCAGATCTCTATCGCAAATTTCGATTATGATTGACCTCCTGAACAAACGGAGCCATCCTTTGAAATTATGGACCTCTTGAATGGATGGAGCCATCCATAACTTGTTTGAAATTCTTCTTCAACGCATTTTTCAGTTTTCAGTGATAAGTTGTGCGCCCGCCAGGCATATAAATAGGATCTGCGAGAGACATCGTGGTTCATTTGGCGGTGGTCTGCCGTAGAGGTCGAGTTTACAAACAAAAGCGTCGCTGTCAGTAGCGGAGCTCGGCTGTCGAGAAAGAATCTGTAGAGATCACAGATACGCTATAGATTACCTTCCGATCTAAAGATTCTCTACCAATTACGATGCCTGAGTCAAGTCTGAAGAAACAATAATAAAGGATAACACCACGTTACTGCATCTGATTTCACTCCCGAACCACATTCGCGTTTAGTTAGGACCTGATACTGAAAGGGCCGGAACATTTATGGTGGCCGCAGTATGGGGAGCCACATTCAAGATATCCACATTGCCACATTGCCCCATTGAAGAAGAAAGATATCAAGAATTGATCTTCAGTTCTGCTGATCCGTGATTTTAAATGTGAGGAGTGTCGCCCTGTTTGGAGTAACGTCGCATAGTTATCACATTACTTCAGTGCATCGAGAAAAGGAAGAAAGACGTCAGCGCAGAAAATCAAAGTGCTTTCCAAGAAACTCTTCGAGAAAGAAACTCTTCGAGAAAGAAACACTTCGAGGGAGAAAAAAAATCGAAAATCTACGAAATGGGCTACTCAAAGGAGAAGATGGTGTGAGGGGTCCAGACCAACAAACAGGTCTGTCGACGAGATCTACGCATCTACGCACCGTCATCTGCAACGAGAAGATCTACGAGAGCTACGCGTCGCCAAAATATTAAGTTAAGTGTACGCCGATAATGTTGCTTGCAAATTAAATAAGCATGCGCTCAAATTAATGACTATACATCATCATTATAAAATTAATGAGTAGGAAGTTAAGCAGTAGGCATTACAAGAGCAAGCTGGTTCCTGGTAGCTGGAGAGCGAGCAGCATGGGCATTGCGAAAGCGCAGTAAGCAAGCTGATTTCCCAGGAGTGAGAGAGCGAGCGTATACGCGGAAACGTTGTGGGGAGAGGTAGTCCATTGTTCTCCAGAACAATTGAAGGAAGTTGTTGCTATTGTCTCGGGCCATTGTTCTCCGGCATATAAGAATAAGCTGGAGCAGCTTGCCTCTGTTCAGAGTGGTGCCAGCCTCACGAGCAATTAGCAAATAGCCTGTTTTAAGTCCACTGAAAATGTGAGTTAAAATTTTATTGTATGTAAAATATTATCATTTGCATGTAGAAAATTTTATTGTGTGTAGAACATTTTTCTTTTAATGGAAATTGGAGGTTTATGAATATAGGATTATTTTTGTGCTTATGTCGAACAGTGACTCTGACGAATACGAGTACATAAGAACAACCCCGTACTTGAATAGCTTTGGTAGGTTATCCGTCCCTGTTTTCAGATTATCAATTCCTCAAATACCTAGCACGATGGCGACCACTGTTACCCCTGTTATCAGTGCAGCCGTTACAACAGTTAGCGCTGTAACTAGTACGGTTACCGCTGTGACAACTTCTATTGTAGGTCCAATACCTAGTGTTGTGATTGCTGGGCAGGATCTACCGCAGTACCGAGGTAGAAGACGTAGAAATGACCCGGACTTCATAGAAAACAAATCACTAGAAACGCATATAAAAAATGTGAGAGCGTATTTCAACATGCTCTCAGACAATTCTGAAGAAGCGAAACTAAACTTATTGTTGCGAACTGCAGACAAGCGGGTAGGCGATTTCAATACGGTCGTAGCCTCCATAATTAGCGAAGGTTACGAGTTAAGTTTCGAAGAAGTCGTGCACCTGTTAGAAAATATCTACGTATCAAAAGGTGAAAGATCTTTGCATGCGGTCGCCTGTGATCTAAATAACGTACGCCTGAAAAGAAACGATGCATTAGCTAACCAATTCGTGGCGATATTATCCAAAATCCGTAAGCTAACCCACAGAATAATGACCAGCCCGGAGTGTTCGAACAGAGCCCACCCCTATGTAGTAAATTGTCCCGATCCTGTTGCCCTCGATAAGTATGTCGAGAATACTTTAATTGTTGCATTAGCTATGGTTATCATCAACCCCCTAGTAACCGAAGATTTCTCAAAAAAACTATTTAACAAACCCTTTAACTCGTCGGAAGAGCTCCTTCAGAGACTAGTGACTGTAATTCGCAATTTTCCCGAGGATAAACAAATATTAGCGACTCGATCTGAGAGATCTATGGAAATCTATTGTGCTGAGGATGATCATTCGTCCGAATCAAACTTTGATGCAGCCTGTGATGAGGCCGAAGTGCATACAACAGAAAGAGGCGGATTTCGAGGTAGAGGTAGGACGCGTAGGCCCTACTGGAGACCAAATTTCCCGAGACCAACTTTCCGTGCTAGACCTCACGTAAAATCTTATGTTGGAGATAGAGAATTAGGAACTCTAGAAGTTCAGGCAGTGGAGACAGCTGAAACAAAGCGTTGCTCGAGTTGTTACAACCATGTGTGTGTCTGTCAAGGACAAAGTGTGTCGGGAACCGTTGTGGCTAGGAAACCGACTGATTGGTACAAACCAGGTTCATCTCAGACAGCCACCGAGCATTCACTGCGTGATGTAGCTTGTTTTCGTTGTAATAAGCTAGGACACTACGCAAGAGATTGTAGGTCCAGAAGAGACTATTTCAACAGACCAGGCAGACCGGATCGTGTCCGTGCGCGAGGACAGTATAAAACTCGTATGTCAGAAAAAGGCCAGGTAGAAACTTACCAAACCAACAGTGGCAATGATTTTTTAGCGTAATAGGCAGAGAGGATTTCATTTCCGATAGAAATAACGTCAATGGTAAAAATGAAACTACAATAACTAAGTATGACTCTACGGCGACAAATCCCTGTGAACCCGAGGAGAATTCTGGTGCTGAAGATTCCCTCGTTAAAAATGTTGAGAGAGTTGATGTGTTAAACATGTCTGAAGATTCCCTCGTTAAAAATGTTGAGATAATTGACACACTAATTAAGTGTCAAAATAGATATGAATCGCTGGGAGAAGTGGAATTAAGTGATGATCTGAACGATCATGGCATTAATTATGAAAGCCATTTAACGGCGAACGTTTGTAAATACGAAGAAGATGAAGAAGTCGAAGTCACAGGACAAAATGAATTATTTGTAATGCGAAAAAGTCATAAGCCCATGATTGTGCTTCGAAAAGATGCAGACCTGTGGAATGCATTGATTGATTCAGGATCAGAGAAGTGCCTAATCAGCTACCACAGAATAAGTGAGATAAGTAATGACGTGAAGCCAAGTTCTCTGACTAAAAAAGGCGTTAACGCTAAGAGTAATGTTGAGGGCGAGGTGGAGCTTGTCCTAAAGTTAAAAAACGGTGTAAGTTTAAAGACAAATGCTTTAATAATTAAAGATGGTATTTACAATTATGACGTCATTATTGGGCGTGATTTATTGGACAAGAACGCCGTGGTAGACTTAAAACAAAGATGTTTAATTATCAAAGACGAGAAAATCCCCTTTGCAGAGGTAAAACGACGAAAAAAGAAAAAGACAGAGTGTCTCGAGTATTTAATAGAGAATACTGAGTGTCTCATGGCAGACACGATTACGTCCAGAGCTAAGAAAAAAGTCCTAAATAAGCTAAGAGAGAAGAGGACGTGCATTGCTGAGAAAGCAAGTGAGGAAGTAAGAAGGGATGGTAAGAGAGAAAATCAGCCTGTTCGAGGCGTAGTTGCAGTTACCAATTCCCAAACAAGGCCAAGGCCGTTAAGAGTGCATACTCAAAGAATTGAAATTGCTCCTAATGTAATTTTGAAACATGTTGGACATGTTGGAAAGTGTAAAAATGGAGAATACATAATAAAGAAAGCAACTTTAAAAGAAGGCATTTGTGTCGCAGAAGCGATTGTGAGAGTTAACAATAGGAGAAAGATTCCGTTGTTGTTAATTAATAGCTCCGACAGAGCGATTGTTTTACCAGAGAATGCAATTATAAGTACTTTAGAAAAAGTGGAGAAGGATCATGTTGAATCCGAAGTTTACTTGTCAGATGTACAAGGAGAATTAAAGGGAGGATTAAGTACCTTTGTGCAGGCAACGAGTGTTGTTCAGGACAGTCATTTAGATGTCGAGAAGAAAGACACTAATAGTAAATCTGTCGGGATCACAGGAGTTGTCGACGAAGGGTACGTTTATGATTCAAAAGAAGTAGCCCGTGGTCGGCGGAAAGTAAATAATGATGATATCAAGTGTAACGATGACGAAATGAAGCCTGAATTGCTGAGTTTGTTGAATGAATTCAGAGACGTTATTACTATAGACAATGAATCGATCTCAGCTGCTGCAATTAAACCATACAAAATACGTTTGAAACCTAACGTGGATGTCGTAAATGTCCCTCCCTATCGTATTGCCCACCGTTACATGGAAGACTTGAAAGTCGTTAACGAAAAAATGTTAGACGACGGAATTATTAGACCATCGATTTCAGCTTATAATTCACCGATAATTGTAGTTCATAAGAAAGATGGAACTATACGTCCGGTAGTTGACTTTCGCAAAGTAAATGAGGTAATTCATGAAGAATCATTTCCGCTGCCGCGAGTGGATGAGCTTCTCTATAGTTTAAATGGTCAAAAATATTTTTCAAAACTAGGTCTTAGGTCAGGATATCATAATATTACACTGACCGATGAGAGTAAAGAAATAACCGCATTTACAGTTGGTAGTAGAAAATATGAATTTAATCGTTTACCCTTTGGTTTAAAAACCTCACCTGCATATTTCCAGTCTGTCATGACGCAAACGCTATCTCCTGTTCTAGGAAAACTATCTTTCGTCTTTATGGACGACGTGCTCATATTTTCTAAGGAGAAGGCACAGCATCTTGCCGATATAAAAGTTGTACTTGAACTGTTAAGAAACGCTAGATTGTCAATCAAAACGGAAAAATGTGAGTTTTTCCGTGACGAGATTGAATATTTAGGACATTCCATTAGTGGAATGGGAACCAGAAGCACCGGTACTGACAAAGTAAAGAATTTAGAAATTCCAAAGAATGTTAAACAACTACAGTCATTTCTAGGACTAGTAAATTTCTTTCGTAGGTACATAAAAAATTTTGCGAGTATCGCAAGCCCACTCTATAATCTCCTAAAGAAAAATGTCGAATTCAATTGGTCAAAAGATTGTCAAAACGCTTTTGAAAAATTAAAGGGTGAACTGTGTGAAAGCACGGTCTTGAGTCACCCAAACTTCGATCAAAAATTTCATCTGTTTTGTGATGCATCGAATATAGGCATAGGAGCTGTTTTACTCCAATCATCTACTGATAAGGTTCGAAACATGAGACCTGTCGCATTTTTCTCTAAAACGTTGAATTCCACTCAACGACGATACTCAACTACGAAAAAGGAAATGTTCGCTATAGTGGAAGCGTTAAAGTACTTTAAATATCTTGTTTTAGGCTATGATCTGGTCATTTACACCGATCATAAGCCTTTAGTTCCTTTATTTTCAAGGAAATTGCCTGAAGACAACACGCTCGCTAGGTGGAGTATTTATGCCCAAGCCTTTGATGCCAAATTAAAGTATTTTTCTGGGAAAGCGAATAGTGCCGCCGATGCATTAAGTAGATTAAATCATGACAAAAATCCTTTAACAGAAAAAGAACTGTCAGAGTGTTCTGATTTAACCCCAGATGTAGAGACTTTTCCCGTTGTAACCAGGCTGCAAGCCGCTGCTGCGGGTAACAAATGTAACAAGCCCGTGACTGAGGGAGAGTTCGAGGAGACAATGCCAGGAAGTGATGACGGAAGAAACAACAACAGTACTGCTGAACAGCAGACAGACCCCAGACGTGAACCCAGTGACTTTAATAGCAGACAGAAAACGAGCTTATGCAGACTGGATAAAGTTAACAAGACTACAGACCATTCAAGTATTAACGACAACTGGTCGTTAGACGAATTTAAACGTGAACAAGATAGTGATGCCTTTTGTTCTGAAATGAAGGATGCCCTAGAGAATGCAACAAAAGTTTCTAATACTGACATGAATGAATTTCTGATCATGAATGACATTTTATATAAAAGACGAAGAATTGACAACAGACCCAGCACCATCCTGACTATTGTGGTGCCATATACTCTGTTGCACAAGACAATTCTATTCATACACAATTTGTCCCATACAGATTTGAATCATACCTTGTTTAAGTTTAAATTTAAATATTTTCATCCGTACGAACGGACAATTACACGCAAAATTGTTGAATCTTGTGACATCTGTAAGATTCTAAAATCACGAATACCGACGCCGATTAAAATTCTAAATGCTCCAATTGGAACACGATGTTTTCAAACGGTCAGCATGGACTTCTACGGTCCATTACCAATGACGGACAATGGTAACAAATATATTCTTGTATTTATCGACCTATTTTCACGTTTTGTTAAATTATATTCGACTAGTGACCGATGTACAGAGACTGTTACAGATTGTCTATGGAATTTTTGCTGTTTGTTTGGTACCCCGGACGTGCTACTGTCCGACAATGCCCTGGAATTTAAATCATCTAATGTGAAGAATTTCACAAAAGGACTTTCTATCTTAAAAAAGGAAGTTCTAGCTTATTCCCCTTTTTCAAACGGCATTGTTGAGCGATGTAATGGTAAAATTCGACACCTGCTCAAGTTATATCTAAATTTTCTTACTCATAATGAGTGGGATAGATTGCTGGATATTGTAGAGAATTCGATTAATAATAGCTATAATGAAACTTTAGGAGATACACCCGCATACACGGTTTTCGGTAGAGATACGTGTGTTTATATCAGTTCTACTAATTTAGAAGACTTCAATGTTGCGACTACATATGAAGATGTTCACAAACAAAAATTTACCGAGTCATCTATTGTAGTGAACAATATTAGAAATGCGATCATTAACGCCACAATTGAAAGAACTGCCTATAGAAATATGAAACGTCGCGATAAAAATTTAAAAGTCATGGACCGTGTACTAGTAAAAAATCATGCCAAAAGACACAAATTACAGCTAAATTTCTTAGGACCAGGTATCATTGAAAAGCTAGGTAAAAATTACGCAGATATTAAGATCGGTAACAAGATTATCCGATCGAACCTAAACTATGTGCTGCCTTTAGATAAGTTAAGAAGGTAAAATTGTCAACCTAGTTGGAGCTGTTCATTCCTTATATTCTGAAAATGCCATTCCATATATGTATTTCAATGGTATTTAGTTTGTAAGTTCGTTCAATGAGTTTCTAGCTTGTAAGAGTGTTCTACGAGTTTCTTTCTTAAGACTTTATGTATGTCTTGCGTTAGGAATTATTGTTGCGCAAACACCTTGTGCCGAGAGGTTGAGCTTAGGATGTTGTCATACTGTTATTGCGACAACAAATGTGCTCATCAAGCCGTCAGCTAGAGTTGACAAACTGAGCTGTAATCGTGAAGATGTCGACACGAGAGTGCGAGTGTGCAACCGCGAGAACTGCCTCGATTCTGCCGCAAATTGTTTGGCAACAATGCTAGGCAGTGTAGTTGGAATGAAAGTGTCTTAATGAGAATGTGTCTTAATGAGAATGAAGCGTTGCCTTATTATGAAACGACAATTGCTTACTTAAACTTGTGGCCATGCTAATATCCTGTATCGTATCCTTTCAGAATCCTTGGGCGACTCCTGAACAATTCCAGGACAGTGCACACTCCGACTTACAAGATACACATACACTTTGAACCTTCAATTAGTACTTGGTAGCGTACTTATCTAACATCAATCAATCAATCAATCAATCAATCAATCAATCAATCAATCAATCAATCAATCAATCAATCAATCAATCAATCAATCAATTAATCAATCCATCAATCAACGTTTAATGCCATTGTAATAAGCAAATACTTGCTGTTCCACCTAAGGTTAGCGTTTAATACTACAACGCTAGACTTCCACTTTTTATTCTGAACACGTTTAAATCCCGATGTGCACCGGGGTAAATCAACTGTGGCAGCCGCAGGAAACAAAAATAGTCTTCGGTATCAAGATACGAAAGGAAGTATTACAAGAAGCCTACTGCAACTTTCAAGTGTTCCTGAACCTCGAATCCCCGTTGCGTACTCGAATTCAAGTATTTGAATCTGGAGAACACGTCGAACTCGTGTTCATAATCAGAATTGCTGCATTCCCAACAAATATCCAGTGAAGAATTCCAGTGAAGTACATCAACATTTATAAAGTCATAAGTTATTTATCACATTTAGGTGATTAAAATAAATCACAATTTTAATTCCCGCGCTGTTAGTAGCTTTTTGGCCTGCTAAGATGGGCAACAAGGTTGCTAACTTTAATGTAGACACCATTCTAACGGCGATTAAAGCCAACAACGGTCAAATATCGGATGAACTCATCCGACACACCGAGGAAACGAGAGTAGATCTCATTCCTGACCAGTTGAGCGACATAATGTTGCTTCTGTACACGATAATTACTATCATAATTACGGTAATGATTATTTACATAAAACGCGACCTTAACAAGGTAATAGGTCGTCTAAGTGGCGAGGACGTCGCTTTGCGTCGAACAGCCTTAAAAGAAATCTGTAATAGTCCTAAACAAGTAATTGCAGTTTCACCTTAAGCTCTGATTAAGATGGATCTGATTATCATATTCTTGGTTTTAATATCTCCCGAGGAGTAGAATCCTCCCATGTCTTAGATTACTGCTATTTTATACGGAGAGTTTTTCTATATATACGGAATATGTTTTTATTGTCGTTAATTATAAACATTGATGTCGCGTTACTCGCCCTTTGCTAAGTTCATTTATTGTTTTAGATTGGTGGAATTGAATTAGCTATTGATTTTTCTTTTATTTCCTTGCAATCTTTAATTTAGTTGAATTGAGATATGTTATTTTAAATCGTATTTGATTCCTATTCTACTTTTACCTTGCCAATTGTGGTAATGTAATGCACTGTTTAGCGCATTTAAACCTCTTTTTGATATTTTACGTAACTTAGTCTTATGATGGAGTTTTCCTTTTTATTTCCCATTGCATTGAAAATTCTGTTCTCGAAATATGTTCATATGTTAATCCTAAATAAAAATTTTGTTCTCGATCTGACGGTAGGTGTCCATTTTGTTCAAAAAAGTATACCTTATGGAAAGGATTTATTAAGTACGCGTTTTGATGTTTGATTTTGATATTTTGATATGTTAATAATATTGTGTGGTGTATCCATTTATATCCGAAATATCTGGAGTATCCAAGAATTCTAAGAATCAATTGATAAATAACTTGATATGAATGAACAAATTGTTTGAGCTAAGTGCGAAGAGTGATTATTTGGTTGATTTTGGGTAATAAATCTAGTATTGAATTGACACTAAAAATAATGTTTGACAAGATGTAGGATTACCGTTGAAATTTGTTTATGATGACGGCATAGGCCATACCTGCCTACCTCCGTTCATAATTCGGAAGCAATTTTTCTGATCTGTGTAATTAACTCGACGAGTTGTAAGAGTTATTGATCGTCAAAGGATAATCAATGTGATTGATTGACGTTTTAAAAATATTTTTATTGTAATAAAAAATTTTTGTGCGTGGGGGGTCCTAGATGTGCGCCCGCCAGGCATATAAATAGGATCTGCGAGAGACATCGTGGTTCATTTGGCGGTGGTCTGCCGTAGAGGTCGAGTTTACAAACAAAAGCGTCGCTGTCAGTAGCGGAGCTCGGCTGTCGAGAAAGAATCTGTAGAGATCACAGATACGCTATAGATTACCTTCCGATCTAAAGATTCTCTACCAATTACGATGCCTGAGTCAAGTCTGAAGTAACAATAATAAAGGATAACACCACGTTACTGCATCTGATTTCACTCCCGAACCACATTCGCGTTTAGTTACGACCTGATACTGAAAGGGCCGGAACAAAGTGAATGGGCATGGCTTTTCCTTGATAGATTTATAATAGGAACACATTTATCTCTTTGGTCATTCATCCATGCGTACAGGAGTGCTTCAGTTGTTTAGATTGGTTAGTTGTAACCTCCACTCAACTAATGTTGCACGGAAACGAAAGAAGATAATCATGTCATCAAAGTTAAAACTCCCTAAAACGATGTCTGAGAGAAGCCGTTTTTAAAATGGGGGTGTGTGAGCGGATTTCAGGCCCGAGACTCCGTAGTAAGCCTGATTTTTTCCCGGTAATTTTTCTGACTGGCATCCGAAAAGGGGCTGTGCCACGCTTCTTTGATGATCGACAATTTGAGTCTTCTGCTGAAGTTTCAGTTGTACCTGATCCCATTCCGACCCATTCAGGCTATGAGCCCATTACGTTGGCTTCCACTACATGCTCTTCCCTTGCGTCTGCTCCCACTGCGTCGGCTTCCACTCAGCCATCTCCATTTTCGTCCACGGTCTACCATCCATCTACGATGAATATAAAAAATACGCCTTCCTACAATTCTTCTCTGAAATTGCTTGGCGGATTAGGAAATAATATGTTGGATTCATCTAGAAAAGTATTACTTAAGACGAAACTAAAAATGTCAACAAATAAGTTAACAAAGGCGAAAAGGTCTTTACAAGTAACACGCCTTGAAAACAACAGGCTTCGCAAACAAAAGTGAAACTGCAACGTAATATCTTTCCTTTATATGAAATTATCAAGGAATTGCGAAATAAGTGTGATCTCACTCATGAGGTGTCAGCTCTGTTAGAAGATTCAGGCACGGGAGTGAAAGAGCTGTTCAAATAAATTTAGCTAAAAGCAATAAGAGGAAGCTCCCGTTGTCCTACTCACCCAATATTCACAAGTTCGCCTTGACATTGAAATTCTACTCTCCGAGAGCTCATAAGTATGTTAGAAAGACCTTCAAGAATTGCTTCACTCATCCAAAAACGATAGGAAAATGGTATAAAAGCTTTGAAGGAGCGCCAGTTTTCAGTGAAGCAGCTCCGAATTCATTGAAATTGCGCTGAGAGAATGATCATAAGCGTGTTCCGTGCGCACTCCTTCTGGATTCTGGACGAAATGGCGATTCGACAGAATTTCGAGTGCGTCAACAATCAAGTGTACGGATATGTAGATTGTGGTGTGCCTGCTGTGAATGACGATTGCCCTATCAAGAAAAATGCACTAGTTTTCATGATCGTTGCACTCAATTCGTATTGGAAGTTGCCAGCTGGATACTTTTTAATCGATTCTCTAGGAGGTCTGGAACGTAATGACTTAATTTTAAGCTGCATTTCTATGCTGTATCAGAATGAAGTTAATATCGAGTGCGTTACCTTTGATGGTGCTGTGTCTAATATTTCGATGACGAAAAACCTAGGCTGCTCAGTTGACTTAACAAACTTCTGGGCTCAATTTCCTCATCCCGTATCAGGTAATGAATTGCATGTCTTTTTAGATGCGTGCCACATGCTAAAACTGTTGAGACATACATTTGGAGGTTTCGGTTACTTAAAGGATACGGATGACAATGGTGTAAAATTTTCTCTAATAAAAAAGCTTAATCAGCTTCTAGAAGAAACTGGTAAACATCTTAAAAACAAGCTCAAGTCTCAGCAAATATATTATTTTCGAAAGAAATTAAATGGAAAGGTGGTAGGGCGAATGCTGAGCGATTCAGTCGCTAATTCATCGCAATTCTGCATGGATAATAATATTGAAGGATTCAAGGTTGCCAGAGCTACGATGAAATTTTTGAGGACTTTTAACCGTCTGTTTGGTGTGTTCAATTCTCGTAATTTACTGGCCCCTGCTTTCAAAAAGCCCCTCTTCCCTGAAAATTTCCGAATGATTTCTCACCAGTTGAAGCTAGACGCAGAGTGTAGAAAATCTGAAGCTTTTCTTAGGATTCCTTGTGGGCAAACATCTTTAACGTAACTAACTCCCATATAAATTAAATTACAATTAAACTAAAACGTCACTAAAAATTAATTTAAATGAAATGGGCAACCATTCGGTGTACTGTAAAATAAAGTTTTCTTCTTCTCGAATACACCGAAGAATAAGCAACCTCAGCAGTCATAGCCATAGCGCGAGCGTTGTTGCCTACCAGCCTTCCACCGCACTAGACCACCTGCACTCCTCTTCAATCTTGATAAGCCTAGGGAAAACCTACATCTCCTGAGTGTGGCCGGTGTCGTGGCCACTAACTTCAGCTCGTCATCTCTTCTACATCGAGAGGGCCCTGGCGGTTCCATGATCGGCTGGCTAGTCAACTCTGCCGACCTTCTGCCTCCCTGCGCTTCGCTTCTGTTTCGCCACTCGAGTTCGGCTGCTTAACTGATGTAACACATTTTTACGTTAGTGACGCCAGTTACAGTTCCAAAGAACCTGCCTTACTTGCCTTTAATAAAATGCGCTATATAATTCTTAAATATTGTCATAAATTAAATTCTTATTACTCACTAATACGGCAATTGTTACCGCAGTTTACTAATTATTAAATTTCGTGTTCTAGATTTAGAGCAATGGAAGTAATGTCTATAAATTCAATTACTATACTTAAATTAGGATTTAACATATTTACCGAGACTTGATTTAATCTCAAAACAGCTAATCCTAGAAATTCCTTAATAATAATTACTAAAGCTGAACGCAGTAGCCCCGCATTATTTTCTGTAGGACTCTCCTTCACCCAATACCTAATTCTCACGTCGCTACTCTTAAATTTTACTTACGCGGTCTTTCTGACCCGTCCAATTTTGCGGCGTGACTTAACTTAATATTGAATCAACATTTTAATCACCTAATTTTTGAGCAGTCGTCATCGACTCTAATTTCTTGTAACTAGATATTTGTTCTCCCGTGACAGTGATCGTGGCACGGTGCTGGAGGGGCGCTATGGGCGTGCTGGTGTCCCAGCTCTCCCGTCTTCCAGCCCATTCGCGGGAAGGAAAATCGATCATTTATTTCTAAATGAAATAAATTAACCTAAACTTTTGACTGTTTCCTATCCCTGCGTCAGTGCCACGTTTAGTTTTTGTCATGGCGCTGTAGACCGGATCCGAACCTGTGCGGGCAAGCCCAGTGGATTTCCAATCCATTGGGCATTTTAATTACGAGAAGGTTGCCTTCGATTTAAATCTTCCAGTAGTAACTGATAATTTGAACATTACTGTTCATGGCTTCAATGGAGCTCATGATTATTCAACTAAAGAAGTGGAAGTTCCGCTTAAATTAAAAACTAAGGTCGCTACTATTAATGCAATTTGCGTGCCTGAGATAAAAACTAACCTGTGCATTCCCAATTTGGGAACTATCGTGTGGGCGAGCCAAAATAAGTCTTATTCTAGCGGACGAATCTTTGAGCTCTGACTGCAAGTGTATTTCAAATATTAAATTTGTGTTGGGCGCCGAGGATGCTCATATTCTCAAAGAACAGCATGTTCGGCTTGGTGAAGATACTCCATCCATTGTTTCACTAACCGAAGTAGGTATAATGTTGTTGGGAAATTCCCAGAGATTGCTCGAAAATCTACCAGATTTAAATCCCGATCATGCCGAGCTCCGTAACCATATGAATGTGCCTCTAGACATTTGTAAAATTGAATGCACGAATTACTCGTCCCCTTGTCATTCGTCAGAATCAGAGAACGTTCATGCTAATCACTTCGTGATCGAAAGTAGCTTAATTAACGATGACACGCTCTCGCAGGCGACTGACGAAATTTTGCAAACTGTGTGTTCCAAATCTCTAAATTACGATTCTCAAATGTACGACGAGAAATGTTTAGAAGTGAACACATAAGTTCTGAATACAATTTTAGACAACACGGCGAGGTCTACCGATGGTAGACTCGTTATGCCTATTCCGTGGAGAGCTGATGTTTCTAATGCTCTCGGCAAAAATGACGTACTAGCAAAACTTGTCCTGAAATCAAATAGGAAAAAACTGATGAAAGACAAGGAGAAACTTAACATGGTCGATAAAATGTTTCGTGAGCAGGAAAAACTCGGCATAATTGAGAAGGTTGAGGACGATGAGTCCTTTTTTACTAATACTCCTAACCACAGTTACTTACCGCACATGGCTGTTTTTCGGCCGGAAAAGGAAACTTTCAAGTGCCGAGTGGTCTTCCTCTCAAATATGGGAAATTTTCACTGTTCCCTTTACCACGTTTTACTGGTGCCGAACTGTGTTATTATTATCTACGTATTGTGAAGGGAATAGTCTATAGATTAGGATATGATAAGGACTACTTGCACATAGCAAGTATTCCAGCCCACCCACACCTTCCCGAGGTGGTACTGTTAGTATACCCACTTGGAGTAGTTACTCGTTACATATTGTTTATGTAAATTGACAACATAGTGTTTACGAGGTTATTTATCAAATTTGTTGTCAGTGGGTAGAACTAATGAGGAGGGCGCCCACTAACATCTGGGTTTTGTATTTTTAGTTTTGTGTATTTAACTTTGATAATTTATTTGAGTGTACTATGAGAGGAACGTACTTGGCCCCCTTGATTTATCAAGGGGACCCACCATGGGGGGTAACAAGCGAGGGGGGAGCTCGAGAGGCACTGTGACCGGCCGCCCCAGCAGGAGGCGCGGTGCAGGCGATGCGGGTCCGAAAACCGCCGGGACTGCGAGGGGGCAGCGCGGGGGAGCGGCTTCACGCCCTGCTACGCCTGCCGCTGCCGCGGAACCCACAACAGCTGCTGCTGCTGCTGCCGGAACGAGCGGCCGCAACCTGGTTGACAAGAGGATCGACGCTCTCGAGGAGAAGATCAACTCGCTTGTGAACCTGATACGAAACCTACGACCAACCTACGAAAACACCCTGGCTGACTCGGCTGACTCCAGACCCAGTGAACCCGAGACTGTGGAAGATAGGATCAGCAACATGGAGCGCATCATGGAGGATGTACTGGGGGCAGTTTCTGAGCTTCTTCGTAAACGCACAAAGAGTGCTCCCGGTGCGGGAAGCGAGCGGAGGAAAACAAAATACACCCCACTTGACTTGAACAATACGCCTGAAGAGAAACGCTTCAAAAGATTCTAGATAATGAAATTTACACCTGAAAACAAGAGGAAAATCAACCCCTATCATCTCCGAAGTGAAATTTACAAACAAACAAACCTATTTCCAAAAAAAATACGACGAGCGGTCAAGAAAACTTAACAACAGAAGTAGTTAATCAACAACAAGGCGAAGCACTTCTGAAGATAACAAAGTTTGGCCAAGTACCGTGCCGTGTAACCGAAGTTCTTCACCTAAATATCTCCAAAGGTCTCATCTACGTCAATGAATTCAACATTGAAAATGTGGAAGAATTTGCAAGCGGCCTCATAGAAAACTGCAACGTTACTACAGTCATCGAAGCGTCCTTCATTAAACCTAAATATGAACAAACAAAAGCCTTCTTAGTAGAGTTTAACCAAGAAATTCCTCCCGACTATATGTATATTCCAGGAGAACGAACAGACACCAAAGTTTACCCCTACAAAGATAAACCAATGTCCTGCTCCAAGTGCCAACAGTACGGCCACACTCGGAAAAGGTGCAACAAAGTTCACCCCGTCTGTGGAAAATGCGGACAGGAAAACCACACCTCAGACACGTGCTTGGAGGAGAGAGCGACCTGCCTCCATTGCCAGGGGCGACATCGGGCAAGAGACAGGGTTTGCGCCAAGTACCAAGACGAGGAAAAGATTCTGGAAATCCAGCGGAAGCTCAAAGTGGGTAAAAGGAGAGCCAGACAGATCATGAGCGGAGTCGATACCGTACCTGAGCAGAAAGATAAAGGCGGTGCAACGCACTTCATTTGCAAACTCTCCGAAACAGATAAACGAAAACTCAGTCCATGGGCATTCGAAAAAGTCTTAGCTTCAAACTCGGCCAAAAACCTAAAAGTATTCGATCCGGCGGCAAAGACCATTTCGTTTTCGAAGTCTCCCCCAACAATTCAAATACCCTAATTATAATTACCGGTATAAGATCTGTCAACGGGACGTCAGTAGAAATCTTTGAACACCAATACCAAAATCATAATACCACCCAAGGGCTCACGTTCGTTTACGAATATGACCTGTCCGACTTCGAAGAATTCAAAAGAGGCCTTATGGAGGAACATAACCTGCAGGATGCCCAAAAAGCAACATGGATCAAACCCAGAAATCCAAGCTCCATCCCACTGCTTCTTACATTTCGCCGTGACCTCCCGGAATATATAGAAATACCTGGCGAACAAATGAAATAAAAAAATTACGAGTACCATCCCAAACCGATGCTGTGCGGGAAATGCCAAGAATATGGCCACACCGTCAAACACTGCCCAAGCGCTGAAGTAATTTGTGGCAAGTGTGACACGAGCGGACACGAGCGAGAACGGTGCACCAGCGGTAAACTCGACTGTCACCATTGTGGAGGTGACCACCCTACAGGTTCAGTAAAGTGTTTGGAACAAAAATGCCAGCAAGAAATATTGACAATTCAGATCCGCTACAAAATGACAAGAAAACAGGCCCAATTAAACTCAATAAAGAACAACCCCAACTCAGACACAACTTCGCGCAAGCACTGCAACGAAACGTAAGCATACGCCAACACTCACAAGACCCTGAAACGACGAGCTGCAGTAACGGCACAGCCCAGTCAGAATTTTATCGCCGGCGTAATGGTAATTATGATCGGTTTTCATCTTTCATCGAAGTATTCCGACGGTAAATAATATTACCAGTGATCAACGGTAATTTTAGACGCTAAAACGGCACGCCGACGATGATGACCGTGATTTACCGTCGATTTCTGACTGTCATTTTTACCGTAGAAATACCACGGTAAAACTACTGTTGTTTTTCAGACTATACTTCATTATTTGAATCTATCGTCAATGTTTGTCCATGAATAAGTTTAATCAAGGACAAGTCAGATAAAATTATGTTATGTATTACCCGTGGTCAAATGAAATTAGTTTACGTAATCTTCACATGATGTAATTTGAGCTTTAGTTCTTTTATTGGGAAATTGAAAACTTTAATTCGAAGCTTAGATCTAAAAAACCGAAGCTTTCAATTGGATTTTCGTATGCAACTTTTCAATATTCATACATTTTAAATTTATACATTGTAATATGAAGGTGAAATTCTTCAACTAAGGCTTCAAATGCTTTGAATTTAATTTCAAGCGTTTTAATTTTAACACTTTATACATTACATTACAAGTGAAATGGTGAAGGTTTTTGACTGCGTGCTCAAGAAATTTCTGTAGTTTCCACAAAACTTTCTGTACCGTCCCGGATGCGGCTTGTCAGTTTTTAAAAGAGTTAGAGTACGAGAGTACAATTGTTTATCACGTTCGTGTTTGTAACAATATTAAACCTTATTGACCTATTTTCTAATGAAATAATTTTATGTGAGGTGATCGAAAACGAACATATAAAAAAAATACAAGCCTACCTTTGTAAATTCCCAGGTTTTAATAATGAAATATTTTTAAATGAGTGAATCCACATGCAAAAATTATTGAAACCTTCGTGATTGTTGGACTTGCAATTGAGCTGTTGTTCATTGCGTGGAGTCATTGTGGTGCTACAAGTTTGAGCGTTCATACTATTTACTGTTTGGAATGCTTCAAAGTATCAATGTCTAAACATTGAAATTTCATAGCTTATAATATTGGAACCAAGATCTAATTGCCTTAATGTTGGCGTTTTAAGTTATTTTGATGTGTTTAACTGGTAACGTGGAAGACTTCAAAATTATTCTGTGCATTCTCAATAAAAAATTGCTTTTTATATGTGTACACACATCAAAGTTACCATTCAAGTTACTCTACTGCAATAAACAAGGATTAATGTATAAAGAAGATACCTAAGTTGTTTGGTGTCATTAATTATTCATTTCAGCTGCCTTTCTTAAAATAGTGTGGATGAAAATGGGTGTGTAACTGAATCGAGCTGCTGATTCATGCCAGGAAAATCATGGTTTGAGCAAAATTCAATTGTAAATAATTTCTACCCTTAGATTTATTTGTGCTGATAGTTACCTTCTAGAAAGTTTTGGTAACTTGCTTATGCCAATTTTGTTTGTATTTGTGACGGTGCAAATTGTTTTCTGAGAGACTAAAAATTTATTGATAATGGTGCATACTAGCCTAAAAATATTACCATTGAGTCCTGCTCTGGTATGCCTATTATGATGAAATGTGAAGCATTCAATGCTCACTTGTTGAATATTAAGGTAATGTGTCTCATTGGATCAAAATCATTATTTAGATTAGTTTCAGTATAAATGTAAATTTTCAAAGTGACTTTCCTTCTGGTGACTGGTGGAGAGTAACCTTGTGTAATCATTACAGAACATTAGTGGTTAATGTTCAGGAGATTACAATGATCAATTTTCTACTTTTTGGTGCCCAAACATAGCTAGTTAGATGTAAATGAACAATTTTTCTTCCATGCACTTTTCGTCGCAAATGAGTATTTGACGAGTTATAGTGGTAAATTACTGACCGCAACTCTAGTGTTTGAAACGGAAATTAATTCACCGAGCGCGTTGGATGGCAAGACAATAATGGACTCTCCCTTCCGATGCGCTCGAATGATTGAGCGCATTCCCACCATGTAAGACAAAAGTTAACATACTGTTATAACTTATTATTTATGGGTGATAATTTATATTGTGTTGTTAGGAATTAAAGATCCTAGAAGTGGGTTGAGGCTCTGTGGGGCTGGCAAATAATGAATTACATAGGACCCAAACTAAACCTACCGCTTTAACTCGTTGAATACTAATTTGCGACAGAAAGTGCATAGAAGAAAAGTTGTTTATTTTGATCTAACTAGCCATGTTTAGGCTCCAAAAAGTAGAAAATTGGTAATGGTTCTTTCCAGACCGTTTGCCAAATTACATTCTAGTAATATATTTGTTTGTGAGAATTATTTGTATATGCATATTAGTATTCTATTTTTATACACAAAAAGTTATTACAGATAAGGCAGCATTGAGAGCATTTTCCAACTGCATAAAATTGTCAAAAATGATGAAGTTGGTAAGATCTTATTTTAACATGTGTTGACATTACAAATTATATTCTGACTCACCTTAATTGTGTTTTTAGAGACGAGGTGTGGTGTATTTCTGAATCACACTTTTAATGGACACCAGTAATATTTTTTGGGGAAAAATTGAGTTTAATATTTTCTCACACCCACTCCAACTTATTTCTACTGATAGTTTCTTTCTGATATGCTATGCTGACATCCCACTACTTATCTACAATGTCTTTGCAGAAGCTGAAATTATGTTCTTGATTGCTTGTGCAGTAGAAACATTTGAGGATTGTCATGAGCATTATTAATTCGGAAATTGTTCTCAATCTAATGACAAATCGGAATTAGTTGGGCAAAATCTCCAACTTTATCAAATCATTCCATTTCATTGTGTGTTAAAGCAGTAATAAATTCGCTCAACATATTATTATTGAAACAATGTCAATTGTTGATAAATTCTCTAACTCTGTAGTCTATAAAAAGTGACGTTTTAAAATAGGAACATCATATTCAGGCTAAAATGATATAGAAAAATATTTTCAGTCATTGATAAAATGCAAATCTAATACTCAAAGCTACATCAGACAAAGTAATAATTTTAGAAATGACAACACAAGAAAATAACTAGATACTAAATTTGTACCACACTAATATGTACTACTTTAGTAAGGTTAGGTAACAGTATTAACATATTTTTTAGTATTACACCTAGAGCAATACTGTTACCTACACTTTTTTATTTACGCTTATAAAAAGCTTAAGTTCTATTTTAAAAAACACAAGTTTAATTCAATGCAGGTTATAATTTAAAATATGTCATGTATATTTTGTAACAGAATTATTTTGAAAATCTAATGTTTCTAAAATTGTTTACCTATACCTATGTACTTGACCTTATATAAATAACACCTGACCTCTTTTATATCAAAATTGGGTGCTTTAAATTGAACTTGAGCTTTTTAAAATCAATTTCAGATTTTTTAAATCAACTTGAGCATTTAAAATTAAACTTGAGCATATAAAATTAAACTTGAGCATTTTTAAATTAAACTTGAGCATTTTAAAATTAAACTTGAACTTTTTTATGTTGAACTTGAACTTTTTTATGTTGAACTTGAACTTTTTTATGTTGAACTTGAACTTTTTTACATTGAACTTGAACTTTTTTACATTGAACTTGGACTTTTTTACATTGAACTTGAACTTTTTTATATTGAACTTGACCTTTTTTACAATGAACCTGAGGTTTTTTACATTGAACATGAGGTTTTTACATTGAACCTGATGTTTTTTACATTGAACCTGAGGTTTTTTATATTGAACCTGAGGTTTTTACATTGAACCTGAGGTTTTTTACATTGAACCTGAGGTTTTTTACATTGAACCTGAGGTTTTTCACAGTGAACCTGAGGTTTTTCACATTGAACCTGAGGTTTTTCACATTGAACCTGAGGTTTTTCACATTGAACCTGAGGTTTTTTACATTGAGCCTTGGGTTTTTTACATTGAACCTGAGGTTTCTTACATTGAACCTGAGATTTCTTACATTGAACCTTAAGTTTTTAACAGTAAACCTGAGGTTTTTTAAATTAAACTTGAGCTTTTTCAAATTGAACTTGAGGTTTTTTAAAATTGAACTTGAGGTTTTTTTCCATCGAACTTGAGGTTGTTTACATTTAATTTTAGGTTTTTTTAATATGAACTTGAGGTTTTTTTAAATTGAACTTGAGGTCTTTTAAATTGAACTTGAGGTTTTTTAAATTGAACTTGAGGTTTTTTAAATTGAACCTGAGGTTTTTTAAATTGAACCTGAGGTTTTTTTAAATTGAACTTGAGGTTTTTTTAAATTGAAATTGAGGTTTTTTAAATTGAACTTGAGATTTTTTTAAATTGAACTTGAGATTTTTCAAAATATGTGACCTAGTTATAAATATAAAACCTGAGCTTTTTGAAACAAAATCAGAGCTTTTTGAAACAAAGTCATAGCTTTTTGAAACAAAATCAGAGCTTTTTGAAACAAAATCAGAGCTTTTTGAAACAAAATCAGAGCTTTTTGAAACGAAATCAGAGCTTTTTGAAACAAAATCAGAGCTTTTTGAAAACAAAATCAAAGCTTTTTGAAATGAAATCAGCTTTTTGAAATGAAATCAGCTTTTTGAAATGAAATCTGCTTCTTGAAAAAAAATTTGAGCTTATTGAAATAAAACCTGAGCTTATTGAAATAAAACCCGAGCGTATTGAATTAAACCCGAGCTTTTTAAAATAAAACCCGAGCTTTTTGAAATAAAACCCAAGCTTTTTAAAATAGAACCCGAGCTTTTTGAAATAAAACTCGAGCTTTTTGAAATAAAACCCGCGCTTTTTGAAATAAAACCTGAGCTTTTGGAAATAGAACCCGCGCTTTTTTAAATAAAACCCGAGCTTTTTTAAATAAAACCCGAGCTTTTTTAAATAAAATTCGAGCTTTTTGAAATAAAACCCGAGCTTTTTGGAATGTAACCCGAGCTTTTTGGAATGTAACCCGATCTTTACAAAATGTAACCCGATCTTTACGAAATGTAACCCGAGCTTTTTGAAATGTAACCCGAGCTTTTTGAAATGTAACCCGAGCTTTTTGAAATGTAACCCGAGCTTTTTGAAATGTAACCCGAGCTTTTTGAAATGTAACCCGAGCTTTTCGAAATGTAACCCGAGCTTTTCGAAATGTAACCCGAGCTTTTCGAAATGTAACCCGAGCTTTTCGAAATGTAACCCGAGCTTTACGAAATGTAACCCGAGCTTTTCGAAATGTAACCCGAGCTTTTCGAAATGTAACCCGAGCTTTTCGAAATGTAACCCGAGCTTTTCGAAATGTAACCCGAGCTTGTCAAAATGTAACCCGAGCTTGTCAAAATAAAGCCTGAGTTTTTTAATTAAAAAGTTAAAAGATATAGTCTCACCAGCACTTATTAGTGTGGTGCAAGTTTTGCTTCTAATCATTTTCCAGTGCTGTCATTTTCAAAATTATCACTCTGTATGTTGTAGCTTTGGGTATTATATTTGCACTTTATCATTGTGACTGTATGTGTTTTTATATGTATTTTCAGCCTGAAGATGTTTGTAAATCAAAATATTGCTTTTTTATAGACTACAGAGTTAGTGAATTTTTCAACTATTGACAATAAATCAATAAAAATAGGCAAAGTGAATTTCTTACCATTGTTCCTCCAATGATGTTCTTGAAAGGTTTTTAATGTTGAAAAGTTAAATAATAAATGATCTAGTTTCTCACACTTGCCCAGATGTATTTGGTAATGTCTCCCAACCTTGTGTTAATGATTGATTAATTTCAGAATCATCTAATAATGGAAATGAAGTGAACAGCTCTTAATTCCCTCTAATTCTTATTCACATCCTGATAAACGCTTAGACTTGTTCAGTAGATCTGTTTCATTTAACTGTCAAAATTCAATGTGATACTCCCATCAAAAACATCCCAGAGTCAATAAAACTTTGGAAACTCAGTAAGTGAAATCCATCTAGATTTGCTTGAGTCTGATGCTAGAGACAATAGTTACTTTTCATGCAATTCACCCAATGAAGCCTTTGCTGATACCTCAAGTAAATTAAGACCTGTCATGTTGAAATGTGAAGTATTTAATTCTTATGATTCAATACTATTGCTTTGGGTTGATTATCGGACATTTCTTTCATTCCCATAACAAGGTGTCTACTAGGTAGTAAAAAGTAAAAAAATTTGAAAAGCAGCAAAAAAGAAAGTAGTAATGAAATTTGCCTTGAGGGTTTATTTTACCTGTCAGGGTTGTAAAAAATTGTGAAGCGGGATAATTCACTGAAAATGGAACGTAAAGTAAATATGCACATAGAGTTTGAAGATTGATTTTCAAAAATTCTTTCCTCTCAGAATCAGATATTTGCTGCAGTTTGTGGGAAATGTTCCTGTATGAGGATTGGACAATTCCCCGGTGTCTACTAATTTCCAGTCAGTTTATTTTTTGCATATGATCTGTTCTCATTGTTGAAAAATGAGACAGGGTCTTGGCCAAAGATTTGTCAAGGTCTGTTTGGGAAGGGGTACATAAAAAATTGGGTATTTTTTGCAATTATGCATTGGACGCTTCATTTAGTAATAAGTTTCTAATTTAGTATTTTATGTATTAATCAACTTGAAATTTTTTTTGAACACATGCTATGGCATGTATTATTGACTCAAACTACTCATTATAGGATGATTTCTCACATCCTGCACATTTGGACAACATTCATTTTGTAGAAATTCGGAAGTCATTTTTTGCTGTTAAAGGTTGTAAAAAGAAGTAAAATTTGGAACGGAAATATAAAAAGACACCCAGCAGAATGTTTGTTTGAATTGTTTTGATGATTCCGGGCAAATGTAAAATTTAGAAATGAATTTTTTTCCAATGAGGAACATATAACACTATATTTATAATCAGAAATTACTTTCCAGGTTTATTGTGTGTGGAATCAATTTGAAAATTTTAATTTTGCTTATGAATAAGGATAAACATTAAAACTTATCATGGAAATGATATCAAAGATGCCAATTTCCAACTGCATTCAGTAGGCAAAAAGCATAAAGTTGTTGAAAAGTACTGTGAAAATGTGATGCTGGTCAGTGATTGCACACGTAAAACTTTTCATTACCAGAGTGAATAACATATTACGCTGTGATGGCTCTCTTTGCAGTACCTACCCTCAGAGGCTAGGAATTATTGCACAAAGGCTGGACTGACTGGCCTATCCGCCGTTTATTTAGAATTTAACAATCCATGAAAACTTTCCTGTGAAGGTAAAAGCGGCATGAATCTCGATCCTATTTAGATGTCTAAATGTCCTGGTCATTCTTTATTTAGTATGATATGGTATGGTGTAGTAAAAAGGTTTTTACAAACAAAGCTGCATTCTTCTTGCAATTAGGCAGTTTCCAAAATGGGGAGCGCGTTTGATTTTGATTTATCACACACAATTACATGCTCTATTTAATTTCTATTTAATTTCAGCGATGTGTGGGTGTCAGTCCGCACGTCACCAGCTCACCATGACGTCATGACGGTGGTGTGGCCTAGGAAATCTCCTACTCTGTGTTAGGACAAGCTCGTCTACAGATGAAAATCTCTTTCAAGGAGCATTCCACCTGTGAGTTAGTATAAGGTTCGTGTAAGCTTACACAGTTCTTTTCGTTCATTAACTAATATCTTTCCCCTCAGGGGGATGCAACTATTGTATCTATGAGAATTAGCACCCCCATGGGGAAAAGGTGTGAGGGCACAACTGAGAGTTATGTAGGCCTTTTATTTATTGGAATATAATTTTTTTTGTTATGTTATGGACCACCAGTTTTTGGTTCACTGCTGCCCTGTTTTTCTGCACCTACTACTGGCATCTTCAACTTATATCTTGTTTCATGAACTTTTTTTTCAACTTACTGTTTCCATGCCCCTTCTGCATAGATTCCGGGTTCCCTTATCTCAATACTAAATGGTGCCTCCCTCCCTCTCTTCGAAATGATCTTTTTAGCGGTGGGGGAGGCTTGAACTAACATGTTATCTAACTGATATC
Organism: Morinoia aosen; assembly: GCA_030386875.1. NCBI lineage: Eukaryota > Metazoa > Arthropoda > Malacostraca > Amphipoda > Talitridae > Morinoia > Morinoia aosen. The sequence goes on along the minus strand of CM059573.1, from coordinate 39,257,644 downwards.
TTAAATGGCATTCCATTATAGTAATACCCCGCCGGGGGAGACGACTATTGTATCTATGGGAATTAGCTCTTCCAGGGGGAAAAAGTGAGGGCCCGAGCTAAAAGCTAGTTAGGCCTTCAGTTTGTTGAACTAAAATGCTTTTGTTATGTTAAGGACCTTCTTTTTTCGGTTCACTGCTGTTCTGTTTTTCAGCTCCTACTACTCTCTTCTTGAACTTCGATCTTTTTTCATGAACTTCATACTCAACTTATTGTTTCTATGCCCCTTCGGCATAGATTCCGCGTTCCCTTGACTCCATACTAAATGGTGCCTTCTTCCTTCCTCTCTTTGCATCGCATAAATATGGCTGCGGATAGGAAGGCTTAAACAAACTAATAATCATCTTTCGTCATGGTAATGCAAATAAACGGATTTATTGATACTAATTTGTTGTAACAATGACTGGCAGATTGGTTGCAACATTTGAAAACGTATTAGCATTGCAGTGGGCAGATTCGATAATTTAAATGCTAATATGAATAATCTGTTTTTTCGTTCAACAATTGGTTATTCTTCAGTATATTTGAGCATTGCATGGACGTCAGTCCTCAATGTTACGTTTTGATATCAGTTTGTTTTATTCACACATCATTTTCTTCAAATTTAACAAGCCAAATTGGTTCAAAGTGTCCTATAAAAATAAATTATCAATAACTTAACGCTCAGCTGTCCAATAGGTTACCGATACCAAGTTTTGTATTCAGGGTTAAGGTAATCGACTTATTCTCCGATGGCAGCCAAAGCCTGATGGGCCAAATGTTGAGATCACAATTAAAGCTAGCTTGGCTTGCTCCAAACACAGTCATTCAGCAAGTGGTAATTTATTTTATTTTGTTTTCACTTGCACAGGTAATATTTACTAATAAATTCTATTCATCAGATGCATTAGCTGGAGTCGGGTATGATGAAGATAAGAACCTGAAGGCGTCAGGCATCCAAGGGGTCCTGCTTCGTTGCAACGATTGAGCTGGCTCAGAGACGACGGATTGAATCAGAAAAGTGGCCGGACAAAACCAGTGCACTTCCTCAAAGGCTACTTGCTTCTTCATCGCTTACTTTGACAGCCTCTCAGTCCCTTATTTGCCTAGCTGCGTCGACATCAGGTCATGATGCTCCTTTCTCAAGCTGGGTTTAGATGGAGGGTGCTTTTCTCGGGGCAACGCCCCTTCTCCCTCCCCGCCTCTTCAAAAAACCCCTAACCCACCATCTAATGTCTCCCACCCGTTCCCCATGCGTGCTGTCGCTGCCAACCTTCATACTGGAAAAACTGAAAGGCAACTGACAGTGTTGCCAATTTAGCGGATTTCCAGCTAGTTCTCGAGTATTGAGATTTCATCTAGCTCCTAAAAATCACTATCTAGCTCCTGGCGGAAAAACCAGAGTATTTGAAGTACGGTTTGGCTCTAATTTACCAACTTTCCTATTATAGGCGCAATTATTTATACCTATAGAAAAATGTATTCAACTAATGATGTAACAATTTCTAGCGGTCAAGTTCAGTACATGTAACGTTTTTTCGGCGACATCATTCCATGCCAGCAGCAGCCATTCATGTGTTGGTTGTGGTGAGTAGCGTGTGGGGTAGAGAGTGCGGCGTAATCACTTGTGCTTAAGCATGATACTTCCGGAAAAGTTGGAAATCTTTTCCTGAATGTAGAGGCTGCCTACAATGCAAATGCATTTTGGGACTATTGTAAATGTACCATGAACGCAAAATTGTGTGCCCTGAAAAATTTGATGAGCCAAAAACACGATTAATTTTTCGCATGTTGCCTGGAGTGTTCGTCAATCGAAAATCACAGCTTTTGAAGAAGATGCTACAGAGTGCAACAGAGGGTAAATTATGTTTGCATATCGCAGAATATAGTTCCTCTGCGATTGCTGACCATCTGTCGTGAGTGTGCTGCAGTTCATTTACTGACTGTAAAACGGCACAGGGTATAAAACTTCATTTCAGCAAGTACAGGGAATTTTTTGTGAATGTTCTTGCACTTCATTTTGTAAGTAAACTGTGTGCTGATATCTCAGCATACTGATTGTAAAGCAGAACCGGGTATCAAACTTCATTTCAGCAAGTACAGGGAATTTTTTGTGAATGTTCTTGCACTTCATTTTGTAAGTAAACTGTGTGCTGATATCTCAGCATACTGATTGTAAAGCAGAACCGGGTATCAAACTTCATTTCAGCAAGTACAGGGAATTTTTTGTGAATGTTCTTGCACTTCATTTTGTCAGTAAACTGTGTGCTGATATATATGTGAAAAGTTGAACACACTAATTGCTGAAAGCACTGATACATCAGATAATAAATTACCTGGTGAGGTATTTTAGCAAACCATTGAGAAAGGATGTTTCGACGCAACTCGGTCTGATGCTTGTGCCACTCAATTCAATGGTCAGTATCTAATGCTTGAGCAGAAGCTCCGCTAAGAAATGTAGATTTTATTATTGAATAAACCTATAATTGGTTCCCTCAATCAGCTAAAAGGCAAGCGACTTGTTCTGCCATAACTACTATACGAAAAATAAAAAGCAATGAAGTAGCGTGAAACAAACTGAGATTGTTACAGTCGAAGAATATTGAATCCCCGACAGAACTTTAGGTAGAAGTAACTGAATCTAACAATGCTGCAGGCAACAATCCATTCAATCACGTTTCTCCCATAGCAATGAATTTATTAGCATTGCCACGCTCAATCGCCGATGAAGAAACACTTTATTATTTAATAAATTCCCCTCAGGGGGATACAAGTATTGTATCTATGGGAATTAGCGCTTCCCGGGTGACTATGTGAGGACCTGAGCTAAAGGTTAGGTAGGCTTCCTTTTTGTTGAAATAGAATAGGTTTTTGTTTTGTTACGGACCTTTTTTTTTCGGTTCACTGCTGTCCTGTTTTTCAGCACCTACTACTTTCTTCTTCAACTTTTTCTTTTTTCACGACCTGCTTTCTTAGCTTCCTGTTTCTGTGCACCTTGTACATAGATTCCGCGTTCCCTCAACTTCATACTAAACGGTGCCTTCCTCCTTCCTCTCTTAGAACATCTTTGTCGTGCAGTTAGGGGAGGCTAAAACTTTCTTATATAATAATAATAATTTAATCAATTTAGTCCATACTTGCAAGTAACTTTTAATATGATTAACGTGCTATGCTGACTTATTATTTTTTGTAATTTACTGTCTAAACAAAATATATCATTCAACAATTATCTAGCGGATTTCTGTTAGAAATCTAGCTCCTTGCTGCGATATAGAGTTGGCAACACTGTGACTGACTTGGCAGTCCTAATAGTAGGGTGTATCTGTCAGTTGTTCATTTAATTAAAAAGTACGTACCTGTTAACAATCGTAACACAAAATTTTCGCTGTTCTGCTATTAATAACACAGGATGACTCGTGAAAGGACTTGGATATAATTTGTGTAACTAATTTCTGTAATTCTTGAATTCTTCACGAATGCGTTGACGTTCTTGTGCCGGCCTCCGTGGAATACTTTGCAGGTTAATAACATGAGGTATTATCGGCATTACAAAAATTTCTGTGGCTGGAATGTCAAAAAACGGATGCCGAAATAACATATGCATCAACGAATTGAGTTCATTTGGAACTAGTTGTTCCCTACGGAGGATACAATCATTGTATGTATGGGAATTAGCGCTCCTAGGGGGAAGATGTGAGGGCCCGAGCTAAGAGTTAGGTGGGCCTTCTTTTTGTTGACATAAAAGGTTTTTTTTTTGCTATGTTAAGGCCGACCTCTTTCGGTCCACTGCTGTCCTGTTTTTCAGAACGTACTACTTTCTTCAACTTTTGTCTTGTTTCATGAACTTCTTTCTAAACTTACTGTTTCTATGCCCCTTCTATATAGATTCCGCAATCCCTATTATCCATACCAAATGGTGCCTTCCTCTTTCCTCTCTTCGATACCCTTTTTTTGTTGCGGTTAGGGAGGCTAAAACTAAACTATTATCAAATCTGGTCTTGAACTAGTCTTTACTGATCGTACTAACTTGATGTCGGATCTGTTCATCTATTTCTGGTACCAAAAAGGGCCCCACTGTTTTTCGCTTTTGTCTTCGGATTTCATTTGTGTTTTATTGAACATAAGGGATCGGCATTACGAAAATTTATGTGGCAGGAATGTCAAAAAACGGATGTGAAAATAATATTTTCATTCACGAATTAACGAGTTCATTCGATACTAGCACTTACTGATCGTTCTGATTTGATGTGGCATCTGTTCATCTATTTTTGGTACCAAAAAGAACCCAAAGTATGTTGTATTTTTTCTACGGATTATATTTTCGTTTAATCGAACAGGATGTATCGGCATTACATTTCTGTGCCTAATAGCACCAGTTTTATGGGAAAGTTTTATTTGAAGAATTTCAGTTGTTCATTTGTTTATGATGTGAATATCTAGTAAATTAAGAATCCTATAGAGGAACAAACGTGGAGCCGCATTGCAGCGGGAGGTGGAGGGTAACTTCTTCTGAAAAGATATGGCTGTGGAGGATAATTCCGCCCTCTGCTACTTGCGACTCGATAGCATTAGTGCGGGCCCTGTCGTCTCATCCCGTTTAAAGGACTAAGATGTGTAGTGGTTGAGAGGGCTGGTCATAGTAGATATTTGATGTCTAAGAATGGAAGGGTGCAAATTGAATTAAAAATTGGTAAAATTTTCTTAGTAATCGGTTGCTTGACGAATCCTTTTGTGGTGGCGGTTAATTTTAAATGAAGGTTATATACGTATTGTTTGTAGTGGTGAATCTTACAAAAACGTGTGATGAAATTCTTTGCGTGCCGAAGATATTTTTGTAAGAACTTATTTTAATAGTCAAATGACGGCTGTTGAAAATGAAATAAATATATGTGTTGAAAAATCTCATTTCTGTAATGTTTTAACCTATTTATAAATCAGTGGCGTTTTTGAAATAAATATATTGTACTGTGAGACTTATCGTAATTGTCTCGTGTTCTTCGATGAAGATGACAATTTGAGCCTTCTTACTGTAGCATTCATCAGCATTGCAACTATTTTTTCTAATAATGCATTGTTACTTGTTGCAATAGGCTTCACCCTGTAATACTAATCTGTTCAATTATCGCAATTTGCAAGAAACTTGCGGAAATATATGGACAGTGTTTAACATATTTGTTGAATTAAATTAGGTTATTTCAGAATTTTTGTGCAGTGTTCAAATTTGCGGTAATTGGACAGACGCATTTCACGAGGTGTGGCCCATTTTTTGGGGAGCAATTCGCTATTTTTGGGACAAATCGTTGCACTGCTTATGAATCTCCTGGAATATTGTGGTTAGAGTAGCGATTTATAACGTTAAATCAACGGTAATTATCGTGAGTTTTGAAAGAAGACCGACTATAATAATCGTTTAACTGCCGGTAATTGACTGGTTAATATCGTCGGTCTTCGTCCAAAATTCACGATAAAAACCGGTAATTTAACGTAAATCGGACGATAATAGGGGACATTCGCGACACTAATTCTGACGATATATCGTCGGTTTATAGGAAGAAGAAGATAATTACTGGTAAATTCGGACGTAAATTTTCGTCGGTCAGACGATAAATTTCTGACTGGAAGGGACCAGCCATTCGTGCCCTGCTGATGCACCGCAACAGGGCGTCATTCAGGAGCCCTCGTCCTGCGTCGAAGTCAAAAGAAAGCGTGCTGGCTCTGACGATGAGGAAGCTCCAACGGAAAAGAAAAAGGTAACCGATGCTGCAGCCCAGATAAACCCCTCAATGATAACAACTGTGGCAGACAATGGAGATGATTCAGCACTGAGTGAGATGGAAACCACGAGCGAAAATAACCCAACTGTACGAAGCCAGGCAAAACACATCTACGATGAATACACCGAACAAAATCACAAGGATGGACGCCGTAAAAACACCTCGCCAAAAGAAGGGCGTAAATCCTTACATCCTAGGGCGACAACGCAATGTAAGGAGCGCTCTCGGAGCCGATCACAACCGCGAGGCCGCTCTCAATAACCCGGACAGACCAACACTGCTGCAAGCCATCTATCATCTCATCCCTCTCGCATCCCTTCCCGCCTTTATCCTTCCATGGCACTCAACATCAGCGAGGCTAATATCCTTCAATGGAACTGTCAGGGACTCCGGTCAAAAAAGGACGAACTCTCCCTGCTAACTAATGACTATCACCCTATTGCAATCGCTCTTCAAGAAACAAAGCTGCGGAATAATTCCAACTTTCACCTTCCACACTATGCATGCCTCCGTCGAGACGGCCATTTTAACGTGACCCCTCACGGAGGAGTAGCATTATTAATCCATGAATCCGTTCCGTATCAAGAAATTCATCTTAATACGCAAATGCAGGCAGTAGCTGCTGTTATCCAAACAAGCCAAACCATAACCGTAGCATCTATTTACTCTTCAAGGGCCCACCCTCTAAGTAAAGGACTCCGCAACTTCATCAACCAACTGCCTCCCCCGGTACTAATCATGGGCGATTTTAACGACTCTAACACAGCGTGGGGATGCGGAGATTCAGACGCTAGAGGACACATCATCGAGGACGTCGTAACTGAACTAAACCTTAACATCATCAACTCAGGAACACCGACGAGAATATCATATAACACCGAATCCGCAATAGATCTAACCATTTGCTCTCCAAGGCTCGCATCTGACCTCCAGTGGTCAGTCGCCAGCTCCCCAAACGACAGCGATCACTGTCCAATCACGATCACCTTCATAGATAACCACCAACATGAAGAGGGGAGGGTGGTGTGGAACGTGAAAGAGGTGAATTGGGAACCTATCAAAATCATCCGTGGTGGAACAGCTTACAACAAATCAGAGAGGAAACGTGCAGCGAAGCCTTGCGACAGTTTTCTGCAACCATCACCAACATTGCCCAGGAATGTGTACCACAAATCACATTGAGCAAATTCTACCCAAAACCATACTGGACAGACTCGCTGAAGGAAACTAGAAGAAATAGAGGAAAACTGTATCAGAAAACAGACGGAACAAAACGGCGCGGAGTTGCATCATGTGGAAGCAAGCTAGAGCGACCCACCGCAAGCATTAAAGGAAGAAAAGAGGAACGCCTGGATAAAACTGGCCAACACCCTCAATAAGAACACACCCATGTCAAAAATTTATGGAACGATCTGGAAAATCAAAGGCCGCCAACAAAGAAGCATTCATATTTTAAAAGATAACGACCGGTCGTATACGACAATCCCCGAAATCGCAAACAAACTGGCGTCAGTATTCAGCAAAGTGTCCAGCTCCACCAACTACCCAACCCACTTCCAAACAATAAAAGAAATATCTGAGCAACAGCAGCTAAACTTCTCCTCGGACAACAGCGAAGATTATAATTCAACCTTCACACTGCAGGAACTAAACACTGCATTATCCAACGTCAAACACTCGGCCCCTGGTCCTGACCAAGTAGACTATCTAATGATTAAAAATATACCTGATAATGCCAAACAGCACCTCGTAAACCTGTTTAATAAATTCCGGAACGGCAGTTTCTTCCCCGAAGAGTGGCGCACAGCCACTCCCTTTACCAAAACCAAACAAATCACATGCATCACCTGAGAACTACCGTCCAATCGATCTGACCAGCTGTCTGTGCAAAACTATGGAGCGAATAATAAGTAACCGCCTCTACGAGTTCTGCAAAATGCGCGGATTCCTCACCAACATCCAGTGCGGCGGCCGTCGAAGCAGATCAACCGTAGATCACCTCGTCAGATTAGAATCATTCGTACGCCAAGCATTTGAACGAGACGAACACTGCATCAGCGTATTTTTCGACCTCAAAAAAGCCTACGATACCACATGGAAATACGGCATAATGAAAGACCTCCACTCGATGGGTCTAAGAGGTAGACTACCCTTGTACATCGAACAATTTTTAAGTAACCGTACATTTCGAGTCAAAATCAGCCATTGCCTCTCTAACCCCTATCAACAAGAGGAAGGAGTTCCCCAAGCAGCCGTGTTACCAGTGACTCTATTTGCAATAAAAATAAATCAAATAGCCCACGCAGTACCTCAGGACCCTAGATTCCATACGTCGCTGTTTGTCGATGACTTACAAATCGCGTACCGTCACAGGGATTTGAACATCATAAAGCCCAACTACAGAGCTGCGTCGACCAAGTCACCGAGTGGACCAACAACAACGGATTCTCATTCTCCCCAGGCAAAACTAAGGCCCTGCACTTCAACCTCCTGCCGGGCCTATACCCAATTGAAAATCAAGGACGTGTCACCGGTGAATTAAGGACAAGACAGTCGATCATGTATGAATTAAAGGCGAGTCGGCCGTCTCGGCCTCATAACTCTCTCTCCCCGCTCATAACTACGCACGGTCGAGCTCGGACGTTATATTCTAAGCAGACCAGTAATGATTTGAGGGCGCAAAATTTTCCGTTGGTTAATGGCCGTAACATTTGAGGACGGCCATCCGTTGTTTGCAGCTATACAAATATCATTGAATTATCGCCGTATAATGGACGGAAGTAAGCCATGAAACGTGTGTTTTGACATTGTTGCGTACAATGCACCAAGCTAGAAACTGTACTTCGCATATTTTTTAAATTTTGATGTTTTCCAAAATATAGGCAACATTGAAACTGAAGACTTCTCTGTGCTGTGCAATAAATGATTCGGTGCGTTTACTAGTGTTCATTTATAAATTTTCACCATACATTTGTTATGGTTATGTTATTATTTCCTTCTTCGATACCAGTCAAACATATTACTACAGTCTCCGCAGTATATCTATCTCCCTCAGAAGAGAAGTGCTACTTACTGAGAGGACAACGCAAGATTTCAAATTGAGAAATGAGATTCAAGAGTGAAATCAGTTTATTCACTTTTTAGTTCTAATTGCATTCATAGGAATTTAATTATAATTTGGAAATTTCTAAAATGAAGAACATCATAAAATAAAATTAACTAATCTCGTATCATAGTGATTCAAATTATACCTAAGATTAATTGTATTCATAAATTTTATGCTATATCGTTCTATTTTTTATGGTGAAGATATCGTGATGTTAACAATGCTGATTATTTCAAGAAAAACATAGATTTCAAACAGTGCTAAGCGAAAACTTATTTTATTATGACAGTTTCTGATATCAAATTTCTTGACGTAACCCACTGTAGCGGGTAATGAAATTTAAAGAAAACAAAATATCGCATAATATCGTTCAAATTTGGCTAATTACGTTGCAAAGAATAACATATGGTGGTAATGAAACCTTATATTCTAACAAAGTAATCAAATTAATTCTCGTTTGAATAAGTAAAGCAATACAAGTCAAACTTTCCATAGTTCGCAATTCAAGTAACATTGCTTTTCAATTTCTGTTGGATATTTTTATTCCCGAAGCAGTCGTGCGTAGCTGAAATCTGCTCTCAAGATATACGAGTGTTTGAAACATGGAAATTACACATAAAACAATGATGTAACACTAATTACGTTCTGATAACATCGCGCAAATTAATCTTCGTTTGACGTTTTGAGCGAACGTCACATACCACAGCAGTAAAACGTAGGCTAAAGATCGGTTATTATTTTTACTCAAATTAAAACAAAGACTTGATCATCAACGAAATATACTGAGAAGAAATATAATTATTGGAAAAAATATATGTCTGGGAAAGAAGTTGGCAAATGGTTTGTCATGAGTTCGGTATGTACGAGGTCGATGTATCGTCTATCAGTCGACGACCAATCTACAAATTACCCAATCCATGTCATTTTAATTAAAATGGAATAACAAAAAAGTATGATGTATTACACTCCTCCTGCCTTCCAAGAACAAGTGATATATATACAATATTATTTAGTCTTGTATAAAAAACTCTTCCAAAAATTTGTTTTGAACATTTAAACGTTACTGTCTGTAAGCCAACTTACCCTAAAAATTTGCTCTATGAACTGGTTCGATCCAGTACCATTCGAAGTTTCGAACGAGCAGTCTGTGGCATCGCACCGGCGGGCGGCGGTGCAGCTTAGACAGTTTGTTAGTTTTTAATGTCGCAATAGGTGCTGTTACAGTGTGATTCCCAATTACTTCTTAGAAACTTTGAATATGAATTTTATTGATTGTAGTGCAGATGTTTGAACGTTCTATGTGTTGGCAAATTCAGAATTTATACTGGATGAAAGTTCTAACTACGATTTTATGTTGATCGACCCGATTCGATCGTTACTCTCATCCGTAGAACTTTCTCGTCAGCTGGAGCGTTCAAGCTGAGTTTTATTTCTTAAAATCAGTTATGTGAAGGGTGCTTTAGTGATATTTATATCAAAGACGATAGATTGCTCTTTCATCATATTTCTCTATTTCTATGGTAATCTAGAAATGATCCTACTTGAAAATGTTTTTTTTTGAGAAAAAAATTTAAAAAGTGCTCGAAGCTAGTTCTTCTGTCAAATAAGATATATACTGAAGGCCGTGAAAAAAGTGCGGTAGCCCTCTCAAGGAAGTGTTACAGAATTTGCCTGTTGCCTGAAAGAAACCGCTGCAGGGGCGAGTTGGCGTTAATACACCTTCAAACATAGCAGTCGCATCAAGTAAGTATTTTATGCATATGTGAATAGTTGTTTTGAGTATTGGTCGTTTTGTGATAGGCTATACATATACCGAATATTTTATTATTTTCAAATGCTTGAGTTTTAACCCTATTAGGCATAATTGTAATTTAATATAAATATAATTGAATATGAACAGGATATTAAAACGACCTCCATTTATGGTTGCCAGTTCAATTTCTACTAAAAACTCCCATTATTTCACTTGCAATCGATATTATAGAATTAAATCCAACATTACATAATTTCAACCTACTTGAATTTCAACCGTGCTGTAAACCGTATCATTAACTGTAGGTTGACCGTTAACATTGAAGAGTTTCCCTTTTATTTAATTGAACATAACATGACTTGTCATAACTCACCCTCACAAAGCTTAACTTAACCTTGTTCTACATGTGCCCTGCTTTTAAATATAAAAACACATGAAAATGTTCGGCAAGAAATCTATATAGTTTCCAACATTATAATTTAGCGGTTACGTTTTGAGCAGTCATCCACACTAGCACCTATAGGGGTGGAATAATTGTAAATCTTCTGCCGGAAAATTTGGTAAAGCTCTATTGTTAAGATGCTAAGGAGGAATAGAGAAGTTTAGCTATCAGGAAAAATGTGCTACACGTCCTTACCTTGACATATCTGGAAATATCTCATACACGCGTTTTTACTTTCAGAAGAATTGGATTCATCCGAGGACTCTGAGCAAGGTGCTGAACCTGTCTCCCAACTGCTGAATTCGTTCCCGACCTAAGCCGGTGAGAATTACATTCAGATAACGATGTTTCTTTCACATTGATATGTGCCCCTCAGAGGGATACAACTGTTGTATCTATGGGAATTAGCGCTCCCAGGGGAACTATGTGAGGGCCCGAGCTAAAGGTTAGGTAGGTCCTTTTTGTTGAAATAGAATAAGTTTTGTTTTGTTACGTACCATCTTTTTTCGGTTCACTGCTGTCCTGTTTTTCAGCACCTACTACTTTCTTCTTCAACTTTTTCTTGTTTCATGATCTTCTTTCTTGGCTTTCTGTTTCTGTGCACTTTGTGCATAGATTCCTCGTTCCCTCAACTCCATACTAAATGGTGCTTTCCTCCTTCCTCTCTTGGAACGTCTTTTTCGTGGTTAAGGGAGGCTAAAACTTTCTTATATAATAATAATAATAATAATAATAATAATAATAATAACAAAAATAATGATAATAACATTGATATGTGAACTTCGTTTTATTTTGTATTGTTTATGAGTCCGTTCATCAAAAAGAAATCTATTATAGTACATGTTGAGTGCTAATCTATTTTATGTATTGCTGATTTTATGCGTGATATTTTAGGTGCGTAAGGTATTGGGACATTCTACTATTGCTCTACATCTTTTTCTTCGATAAATCTCGATAGGAATTTGATGAAATGGTTTCTTTTCTACATATACGATGACACTATTAAAAATAGTAGGAATAAATCTCTACTTTTGTTAGTTTTAAAAGCTGTGTGTGTGTAAATTCATACATTGCACTATCGTTAGTGTTTATTTTACCTTTGACTATATCGGTAGAAGGGCTCTGCCAAGGAATTTGATTCCGTTTTTATCAATGGTATTCGATTTTGAATCCCCGATTAAGTAAATCCTGTGAAAAGTTGTATTTTAATTCATAGAAATGCATCTTCTCAGGGAACTCGAAGAATATCTAGTTCCATAGTACTGCAGGGAACAATTCCAATATATTTTGACGTATTTTATTACTTAATTTACCCAATTTTGGAGCATATCATCTTCCTTCAAATTAAGCATTTTAATATCCATTTCGTTATATGCAGAAATTTTTTTGAAATGACTCAAAAACATTTGTTATGTTTCTGGTTTTCAGTACTATAATGTACATATGAACATCCTTCCATTTACCTTACAAGACTATCATAAGACCTCTTAAATAATATTTAAGAACATACTAGGTAAACAATTTTATCCTTCCATTTCCAGTTCCGTTGCTTCGCCAAAAAAATGGAAATAGCTGCCATTCAAAGTCAACTCGCTCGCATGGAGTGTAAAGTTGAGATATTAAACGATCAAGTTGCTGGGATCGCCTTGCTTCTAAAGGAGCACCATTACTCAGAAAAATCTGCCAACGTAACACCAGATCGAGGATTTGCGCGTGCGACTTCAATGGAAGACTGGACTACATACTTCAGAGCGAAGATTTTGTAAGTTGTATTGTGGTCAAATAATTGTTAATATATCCCTCCATTTATATCAAATTGTCATTTAAATATTTGTGAATAGTGGATTTGACGCTTCTTCGTTATGATGGGGAGTTGGCGTGAAATATGCGCGAAAAACTTAGACAAACACAATCTTTTATTTCGGCAGGCACAAGTCTTCATAGAGAGACTTCAAAGCTAATATGCTGCCGAGGATTCAAACAAAATTGTAAGCTAATGTACTTCGGAGTTGTGGAGAAACTATCATTTTTAAATATGTCTTACAGTTTCCTGTTCTCAAATTTCCAGGTTCCATATCTGATGACCGTCAGGGAAGCAAACCTTAGTCGCACAGTGACAGCGATGTTGAAAATCTTACTCGCGAGAAACCTAGCGACTGAATTCTCCATGCCAGGTTTAGGCCCCCACAGACTGAGGACCAACTCAAGTTTGACAACTCCGCTCCGCCGCTTGTGCAGTAATCGAAAGTGAGTAACCATGATACCATGTACTTCAGAGTATTGTTACATAAAACTAATTCATATTTGCAAATGGTGTTCACAACATTTGATTGTTTTTAATTTAGTGCGTAAAATAAAAGAGTAGGATACAGCCTGCCATAATTTGTTGCGAACGACCTTCTTCATATTTTTTTCTTCATTGCAATGCAGATGCTCTTGCTCAAATTCCCGAGTATCGCAACGAGCCTACGAGTAAAGTAAAATCTGCCTTTCAGAAAGCTCTCATCTCATAGCTAAGCTCTGCTGAATAATGTTTTATGAAGTTTCACCAGGATAAACTTACAATCTCATGTAGGTTCACAGATAGCAAATTTTGTACCAAACTTCTATTGTTTAATGAACAACTCCAGTCACCTACTCCCCACAATTAGGTTCTAACGCTCTTTTTCGACGAGACGACTACGTGCTGTATCTACTTATTAGTCATCCTCTTTCAGTTGCGAGTGATATGCATGCACATGAATTTCGAAACATGACTTCATGAGTATATATTTTAACACTTTGACCTCAATTGGTTAAACTAAGATTCAAGTTTCAACTAAAATTTGAAGTCGATTAAAGTTAGCTATTTTGAAAATGCAAACAATAACCGGATCCGGCCGTCATTTTGCTTTAATTAAATATTCATTAAAAATTTAGTTTGTGATACCGTTCGGTCAGCAGCATTAGAAAAATCCCCTCCGAGACCTCCGGTAGAGTATGTTGCGCTGAAGGTGTAAATGATGATAGTAGTCATTTCGAGCGATACTAAGTGTAGCCTGTTATTAAATAGGGGATGAGGGGAGTGCCGGGTACACATGACCATCATTCACTGACTGAATCTCAACTGACCATCATTCACCATGCTCATTGCTCACGTAGCACTGATATTAGATTTTTTCATGTGCTTACAACGACAGATTGATAGTATAATATAGATGTTTTCAAATTATTCTAACACAATTTATTTGCCAACTTTTCAACTTTGCGAAATTGTTTTAGTTCTCCACGTGTTAGAATACGAAGTTAGTCACATATCATTTCACTGAAATGAACACTCAATTTCTTAAAAATTCTACATATATCAGTCAATAAAAGGCAACATTTCGATGTTACTAACATTTTCAGGATGCCAAAGACAAAACAAACAATCACTTTGATAAAACTATGTCAGTCCAAAACGTAAGCTACATCCGACTGAATATAAATATTGGTAATCCTATTGCGATATGACTAGGTAGGACTTACTTTGTGCAAGACTAAAATTAGAGATGCCTAGTTATTGATCACCAGATATTCATATGGTAACGGCATCAGAGATGAAGGCAAAATGGACGATCTACCGGAAGTTCCAAACGTCTAAGCCACAGTCCTACAGAACAATTTTAGAGCAAAAAATAATTTGTACTTTCGTTGAGGGTAGGTTCAATTTTATAAATCTGCAGTGCTTCTATAACTTGAATTCTATACCGGTGAAGCCGATTTTATACGGAAGGTACGTGGACGATATTATCGTTGAAATTGAGATGGTAGAGCAGTTTGAGATGTTGAGGAATTTGGTAACTGATAATCCGGTGTTACATTTACACATGAGCTGGGTGTGTAAGTGGGAAGCTGCCATTTCTTGACGTTCCAGTTGAAGAATCTCAGAGTGCTTTTCGTATAACTGCGTATGTCACCCTCGCATGCTGGTGGAACCAGAAACTGTGATTGTGATGCAGCGCATGTGTATTATGAAGGTGTTATCCATACCTTGTTAAAGAACATTTATGAAGTGTGCAGCAGCTGGGCTAGTTTTCATTCAGAAATGCTACGTGAAACCAATACATCCAGATATGTCATTAAAACTTCGTGTGTACTACAAAATCACAATATCAGTGATCTACTTAGAAACAACATTTCCAGATCCGGAGTCAGTGACCTTGGCCGAGGCAATGTGATTTTTCAGTTCGAATGTAACAGGATAGACCGCCAGTCTTTCAGTAAGTGTTGCATTGGCATGACTAGGATGACACTGAAGCTAAGATTAATCTCGCATAAATATTAAGGTTCCGTTTTTAATCATTTCCGTGTTGATCATAGCCCTCAAAGGAAGATCTTTGCTCAAATGCAAAAAATTGTATAATGTTGTTTAAAGGTGCATATTCAAATAATAAGTCATAAACTTAAACTTAGCCTCAACGAAATTACAAATAATTTTTTGTTCTAAAATTGTTCAATAGGACTGTGGCTTGTAGACGTGTGATATCTCCAGTTGTTCATTCATTTTACCTCTATCTCTAAGAACTAGTCATCTGCAATTTCAATCATGTACAGAATTACCCTGCCTAGTCTTCTCGCATTGTGATATTTGATACCAATATTTGTGATACCAATATTTTTGTTCTGTCTAATCTAGCTTAAATCAGTGATTATCTATGTATTCTAACATGTTTAGAACTTTTGAAACACAAGTAAGTCGATATTTTTCTCTAACAAAGTTTTTTTCAGCCAGTATACCCTTATTAATTAAATGAGTAAAGCTACTGATAAGGAATCTAAAACGAAGGATAAACTTTACACACCTATGCTGTGAGGAGCATTTATTCTCGCTAAAATTTGACCAGGAAACTATTAAAGGTATTTCGTACTCAGAATATTCATTTGTTGGATAGCAATCCTATAACCAACTATTTTTTTTCACCAGGATCAGTTGACTGGCATAGAGGAGAGGCAAGAGACCCGTCACTTATCTTTCAGCTATCACTTGGGCATTTGAAAATTGTGCACCAGCCCTTGACGAGCCAGTTTTACTCGAGTTAAACGGAAAGACACGGTGTACTCTAAGATGAAGTGTCACAGAAGGTTTAGACCATTCAGTGCATAGAACTACTATATCAATGGGAACTAGCGATCCCAGAGGAATTTCTGAGGCCCAGCTGAAGGTAAGGTATGCATTCCTTTTGATTTCATATACTTTTGTTTTCTTGGTTCGGAATAAATTCATGTTTTCTATGTCATGAAAGTTGGTCGCCGCAAGAAAAGCGTCAGCAAACGTGCTGGCGTTGAGATTCCTTTTTTTGCAGCTTACTGCTGACTATTTCGCTGTTTATTACGTTCTTTAACTTCTATCATGTTTCATAAACTTCTGTGTGTCATGTTGATTCTGAAAACAAGGTGTTTCACGCCTTGTTCATAGATTCCCTGTTTGCTTAATTTATTCGTTCTTAATTTATTTATTCGTTCCATCTTCCACTCTCTACAACGCATTAATTTGGACAGGGAGGCTTATCCTAAAATTCTAGATTTAGCTTAAATAAAGGAGTAATTTTAATGAAATATTTCATTTATACCTTTTTGAGTGCTTATAATGCCGATCGTGCTTTGCATTTTCGTAAAAAATATAAGCAATGAATAACTTGGATATCAAAACATGTTTTAATAACTGCGAGTCAAGTATGTGATCGTAGAAATAAGACCAGCGTAGTCTATGCTGTAATTGGACAGGTGTGCTTAATTATCGGCCAAGCTGAGCCGTTATTTTTGTTTCTTAACATAATTAACAGCGGGCGGGGGTAAACATTTGAGTGTTTTAAAACCAAGCTTTCTCATTAGAAACTCTCTGCCACGCTCAGCGAAGTTTATATTTTGAAAAGCAACACTCAAATATATATATATATATATATATATATATATATATATATATATATATATATATATATATATATATCTGAGTGTTGCTCTAAAAAAGCTACAACTTTCGACAAAAACTTTCGGCCGCGTACAGCCGAGATTCATCGCCTTCAAGCGAGCCTAAAATACAAATATATATATATATGTGATTATGCATGTATATATATATATATGAGGGTCGCTTAGAGGCGATAAATCTCGTCTGTGCGCGGCCGAAAGTTTTTTTTAACGCCAAATTCAAGGATGGCCATCCGCGAATCATGTGCGTATCGCCGGTGAAATGGGTCGAGCAGGGACGTAGCATGGACTTGACATGCATGACCATCGCGGACGCGTACGTATCTGAGCCAAAATTTCGTCCTCAAGTGGACATTTCGCCTACGATTCGGAGGTGATTTACCCATGTTACGTCCCTTAGGTTCTTCCTAACCCGGCCATAACACATCGGCGATACGTCCTTGATTTTCAATTGGGTACCCAGACCCGGTGTTGAACATGAACGGAGAAAACATTGATTACGCGAACGAATGCAAATTTTTTGGCCTATGGCGGGACAAGAAATTAACCTGGAAACCACACATAACAAAAATGAAAGACAGATGCAAAAAGATGATCAATGTGCTAAGATCCGTCTCCTCGCATGAATGGGGTGCTGATCAACACATTTTGATGCACTTATGCAAGATATTTATCAGGTCTAAAATAGACTATGGGTGCATTGTGCATGACTCTGCCTGCAACACCACCCTCAAGGACATCGACACCATAGCCAACGAATGCATCAGAATTGCCACTGGAGCGTTTAAGTCAACGCCGATACCATCCCTACAAATCATAGCGAACGAAAAGCCGCTTCAACTCCGGAGACAAAGCCTTGTACACCTATATTGAGTTAAGAATACATTAACATGACATGCTATCATTTAAATCTAAGATACTCATATAATGAAGTCTTAACAGCACACACAATTTTTCTGGTAGAAAATTTCCATTGATTCTCTTGATTTCTTCATCTCAATTGGACAAACATTTGGCTGCTTGTTATCTTCTCTATATATTACAAATACTATTTTTTCTGAAACTATCACTTGTTGAGGTCACTCAAAATAGCAATCTCTGCACAAGTAACCTACCATAACTCGTAAAATTACGCAACTTATTCTTCCAGATCATCCCAGTTATTCACACAGGCCATTTCTGATGTCAAAATGGGGAAGTTACTTTTCTTGAGGCGAATTATCATCAGGAATTTAAAAACGAAGAACGCACCACGTGTTGAAATCATATTTAATTCAGATATCTCAAGAACTATAATTTAAAAACTAAGTCAATTTTCTAAAATGTTTTGGAGACCAGCTCCATCTTCAGTAAACAGTCTGCAAATTTGAAAATAAAGAACAAAATCAGTCTTTTCTACATAAAATACATGGGCTAAAAAAAACTACATGAAAATTTGTAATGGATAAGAACTATTGGCGCAATTGAGATCTGGTTTTTCTTTGGAGATAAAAAGAGATTCTAAAATGCGTAAATCTAAATTACTAGATGCTGTGCGTAAAATATAAACGTTTTCTTCTGCTATGTGGTCACAGCACTGCTCGCTGTGAAGGCGGTTAGATGAATGAGGCGGTTGGGTCAGAGGTCTTCCGCTACGGTAGCTGGCTCCACGGTGTTGGGCAATCCTAATATAGAATGGCAAAGTCATCATGCCGACATAGCCAGATGTACATTGCACACAACTAAACTTATACACAATGGATGCCCGCATCTGTTTAAAAATCACGCCCTTGTAGCGCAAGAAAGTCTTTGTGAAATTCACGTCTTTGTGAAATTGAGACTAATAATTGTTCTTCTTTTTTGGATTCTAAAATTACTAGAAGCGGTCGTACATTCAGTTCATCTGTCTTTCGAAAACCTACATACACTGGTCTGGGTTTAAGTTTTTTTGGTTTCTGTAATTATAGATTAAAATTAATACTACAAAGACCTTATTAAATCGTGCTTTCAATATTCGTTCTAATTACGTCGATCTACATGTGGAGTTTTCATTCT
Source organism: Morinoia aosen (assembly GCA_030386875.1). Taxonomy (NCBI): domain Eukaryota; kingdom Metazoa; phylum Arthropoda; class Malacostraca; order Amphipoda; family Talitridae; genus Morinoia; species Morinoia aosen. The sequence continues at coordinate 39,238,569 of CM059573.1, read as the reverse complement.
TACAAAAATTTTTACGAAAAAATCGGTACCCTACTTCTATTATCAATATTCATATTAAAAAATTTTTGGCTAATAAATACTCTGTAACCAATGCCGTGATAGAAACACTGCAACGTCCCTATTGCGGTTTCCCTAACTTGGGAGATAACACCGATAAAATGTCACGAGATTTGGAAATTCTTTTTAAACGTCATTTTCCTGCAGTTAAACTATGTATCGTCTCAGTTAATTCATTTAATATTGGCTCTTTCTTTCGCTACAAGGACGTGATTCCTAAACGGATGCGGGCATCCATTCTGTATAAGTTTAGTTGTGTACAATGTACATCTGGCTATGTCGGCATGACGACTTTGCCATTCCATATTAGGATTGCCAAACACCGTGGAGTCAGCTACCGTAGCGGAAGACCTCTGACCCAAGTCACCCAACCGCCTCATTCATCAATCCGCCTTCACAGCGAGCACTGCTGTGACCGCAGAGTAGAGGAAAACTTCACTGTTTTACGCACAGCATGTAATAATTTAGGTTTACGCATTTTAGAATCTCTTTTTATCTCCAAAGAAAAACCAGATCTCAATAGCGCCTATCAATCTTATTCCATTAAAAATTTACATGTGTCTTTTTATGTCCATGTATTTTATATAAAAAAGACTGATTTTGTTTTTTATTTTCAACTTTGCAGGCTGTTTACTGAAGATGGAGCTGGTCTCCGAAACGTTTTATAGAATTGACTTTGTTTTAAATTATAGTTCGTGAGATATCTTAATTAAATATGATTTCAATACGTGGTGCGTTCTTCGTTTTTAAATTCCTGTTTAATTATTTTATCAGTACGTACATTAGTCTTTCTAGGTCTCACTACCTACTTTTCAGAATGGCGTACAAGAACCATCACTGCTGTTATGGCGCGAAATTCATAAATTCACGGTACTCTGAGATATTTTTAACTGTTTTGCAATTTGTCTTCGTGATTTTCCAACCTTATGTTGTGCAATAATAGCACCTATTTGGCCACTTCCAAGTTGTTCCTTCGCAGCCATTATAGGATTTCTTAAAATACAACACTTTCAGTATAAATAGTCAGATTTGTGAAAACACAGTATACGGCGGAAAACGACGACACAACCTTACTCAACGAGTGGTTGTAGTCAACTGGCACTGCGTGGTGCACAACTTCCACAGGGTTTCCACGCGAGGTGACTCTAATTACCCTAGCTGAAGGGTGTTGATTACCCCAGATTACCCTAAAACAGGTAATCCTGACCTATGACCTATAAATTAACTAAAAGACAATGGACTGGTTTCCCGAGCTCCGTCAGTATGAATTAACACTGTGTTACATACTGCATGAGCGTCAGGAGGGAAGGCCAGTTGAACGGCGTTAGAATGCTGGTTTGATATCCCAGGCGATATCACGTACAAGATGTTTGCCAAATACCTGTCGAATTATGTTTGATGCCCGCTGTTTTTCAAGGCGCACCTTTTTCAGCGACTCCTTATGTGAGACCATTGATTTCGTCAAGTCTAAAAGAGGCTCACACAATGGATAGGTAGGTGATGCTCAGCTAAAAATGCACGCACTTGCGGTTCCACTTTACGAGCATGTGACGCTTGATCTCAGGTTTTCAACAAATAATATCGGTTCGACAAACCTAGCAATATGCCACATAATTTTGTTCTGTTGATTTTTGAGGACTTGGCTAACCATCCTTCAAACTCAAGATCCGATGTCCACGAATCTTTAAATTTCTGCTTGTAGTTTTTAGCACTCACGTGGAGCTTTTTTTTGCGGTGGTGTCGTTGGCTCTTCCTCATTCGGTGCGAGATCATCTGCCATGCTGCAACATTGGCAACAATATGTTTACCTATCCCAAGTATATTATTCTATTTTTCATTTCATTTTCCATCCTTTCACGCACTTCAGCCATTCATTCCACATGCTTAATCTAACCTAACACTTTGATCCACTCTTTCTGATGGCTTTCTGGCTTTCCTCACACATGACCTTCATCATATTTTTTTCCGCACAGATTTAATCCAATTTTGTTACATCACATATGCTTCTTAGAGACTTTGTTGCAATCACATTCACTCATCAACTCATAAAGTTGATCGTAAAGCAATCAAATTTATTTATTTCTTAAAGGGCGGATGAGGAAATTCAGAGGATTTTGGACAAAACTACCTTGCTTGTATTAATATGTAAAAACTTTCCTCAACACTCAGTTTCTAAAAGCCCCAGTGTTTCAATTTCGGTTGATGGAATTCTAGGCATTATCTATATCAAATTCTATATTCTTTATTAAATTCTACATACGGGTTACAGCGCCTAAAGAAGACAATTAGATTACAAACATATATCGCAAGTTTTAAGTTAATAACTGTCCTCTTTTGTTCATATTATTTTTTGTAACTAATTTTATAGCTTCTTCCTTTCGCCTTTAGTACCTTTTGTAACTCGAAGTGTCAAAGAACCCTGTCAAAATTTTTTTGTTTGCATCGCTACAATAACATGTGTAACATTCGTTGGCGTGTAACATGGCTGAGAAATAGGACGCCTTCCACCTAATTAGCTGGCAATTTACCGGTGCTGTGGAGTAACTCTGCTGTTAATCCAATCGCTATCACAAGAATGAACATATAAATTATTTCTACGATGAAATATATTAGCTGTTGTATTTAAAAATACAACAAACACACTTGCCTGTATTCTGTTGAAGCTTATAAGCACGCGCGCAATCAGAACAGGACAGTGACTTTCGTCGACTGGCTGTTGCTCACAGCCTGACACAGATCGCGTTTTTTATTAGCGAAATGCAACTCAGAATCATTCGACAAAACGAAGTGGACATGAGATATTATGGCTGCGTATCTTGACGTCGTCTTTCGTTGAAGCAGTTTTGCACCGAAATGCAGCAGTGCACTGCTGCACCGAAGCAGCAGTGCATTTTTGTGAACACTAAATTCTGACTCGTTTCATTGCATTTCGTTCAGGGGGTGACCAGTAGGGTGCTTGCAAATTGGCTTTCAATTTTCTATTTTTCGTAGATAAGGCGGGCACTTTCTTCACGGAGCTCTGATTACCCTAGATTTGCCCCTATTTTTCATTACCCTAAACATTACCCTAGGGTACCCCTGATTACCCTAAACTGGGGTAATTACCCTGCTCGTGGAAACACTGAACTTCCACTTCCTGAGCAAGCTACGTGATTCCTCTGCACAAAACAATTTACCGCAAGTCTCTATCTATATTAAAACATATTTTACAGCTTCCTAAAATCTGTAAATAATACAGGTTTTATTGAAAGTGGTCGGATTTTTTTTGCCAGCACTGTATATTCAGTCTGACGATCCGCACATGGGACTTGAATTTTGCAGTAAATCTTTCGTACTATTATTTGCTATGAGAGGCTCTTGCAGTATCTGTTGAATCAAATTGGTCACTTACCAGGCTTCAGCAGAAATGGTTTTGTATTAATTCATAATAACTGCCCTATACCTCCCACTAACTCTCCTCAAATAATAATGTACTTTAATAGAATTTTTCTTCCGATGTAGAACATTGTTGCCACTCAGAGTTTACAATTGACCTCTGCAGGGTACCTGTTCTGAAGATAAACTTGATAGAGTGATGCACAAGTGATTCACTGCACTTTTCTCCTGAGTTCTTGTTCTCATGTTCTAGAATGAAATATAATTAATTTTGTTGTATCAAATCATTCAGTATATTTTAAATGGTTTCTGGAATATAACTACATAGGTGTACGCTGCCGGCAATTGTGTTACAGAAACATTGAGCGGATATGTTGAAGAGCGGCTGTTTGAATGCACTTTTATGTGCATAATATATTAATGTCCATAGTTTTAGTATTTCATTAGAAACAATTACGAGCGTGTGTGGTCCCAGGGATAGTAATACACTTTGAAGAGCTGCGAGGTTTACTTGGAGGGTCGGGAGTATAGACAAATGCGGCGTCGAACGCCCTGCACCCTAATTTATCCAACGTAAAGTGCTGATTCAGCATGCGCATTGCGGGGACCCCGTATTGAGGGCATTGTTTTGGGCACACATATACGAACAAGTGCACGCACACACCTCCCCCAAACGTAGGATTAACGCAAAATAGCAATCACCACCCAAAAAAACGTTCGAATCCCAATATTAGAATAGGAATCAAATTCAAATACCAAAACAGCAAGTAAAACACATACAGCTCAATAACGCCAAATGTAATAATATTGACCATGCAATAACAGCTATAAATACTGAATAGTTAAACAAAGCGTCAAGCCAAATGGATAAGAAGGAACGCAAGCAAAATAGATAAATTCCCCTCTTCATTAGAGTAAATTTTAAACTAGGTACTACGCAAAACACGTACATAATTCAAAAAGAAAAATAAACACACAAGTAGTACAAAATACCCCAAAAAACAATTGGTATATAAATAACCAATACCAACGCTAAATTTTACGCATCGCACAAAAAAAACACTGACACCAGTTCACAGCAACCGATCGAACAAAAAATAAAACCGTAAATAGGAATAGAGGCATTGAATACCAAATTTAGTTTTTTGGTTTAAACATGTCAAGAAATATATTCGAAAAATAACGCAGTTAAAAGTAAAGAAAAGTCTCACCATATCATTAAAAACAAATAAATAAATAAATAAATAAATAAATAAATAAATAAATGGCACTCAAATTATAAAAAATTAAACACGTCGCACACCAATCTTTAATATCAGCACCAACTCGCGCACGAAACGCGATAAAAAAGAATGCAATTAGTAGAAATAATAATAATTACACATGTAATGAAATAAGTACACCATACCTCGAGAATTGATTAGATCAACTCATTCGCAGGAAATGACATATCTAAAAACACAATTAAATCACTATTTCACTCCTTTTCTAACATTAACTCGATCGTTTTCACCGTTTCCTAGGTTGCACTCGCACGATTGCATAGAACACGTAAAACACAAAGAAAAACACAAATTTAATAGGTTTTAACTCTCCTACAGAAAAATCAACTTCATAACTACGATAAGATTCACACATTTTCAGCCTATTGTGGAGGACAAAACCCCAATAAAAACGTTGTCGCTTTCTTCATGTTTACCTGCATAAGTACGCATATAAGGTTTCGACTCACTTTTCAAGTAAGCGGCCATTCATTCCTACCTAATGATACTGATTCCAGAAAAATAGAATATATCAAGAAGAGGAATGTTGGAATTTATACCCTCAGCGACTGGACTACTATCATGCAAACGTACAAATTTAGTGTCACTCACATGAAGATCGATGAAGATCGCTTATCACATGAAGATCGTTCATCGATGTCCCAAGCTTCAGTCATGCTTTACGTTTCGGATGGTCGCCACTATAGAAAACAAATTAAGCTGGTTGAAACTGAAAGGGCAGAAAGTTTCCCAGAAAAACGAGCGCTTGATGCTGTACAAGTATTTCAGCGATCACCACGAGGAACTTCGTATCATTGATTTCAAAGAACGCAACAAGCTATCTGAACTGAACACCGTCCTCCTGGAGCTCCTCTATAAAGAACTAATCAAGCTTTCATTTGAAGAATTCGAAGACCTGCAAAACTTAACTGCTTACATACCATCTCATATTTTAAGTTTTTCACCAATCTGTCATATTAAATCAGAGGAAAGAAATTCAATCTTGAGTGTATTCTGGATGAAGAAATTGAGGAGTAGCTGAAACACAATGTTGCTCCGCCAATGTTAGAATATAATTAAATTTCTCTTTCATGTCCATTAAAAATTTCATAATGCATACAGAAAAAGGTTTTGTATTAGGTTAGAATATGTTGAATATCACGTCCATCTTGTGCACACAGGAAAATGTTTTTGTATTAGGTTAAAATTTGTTGAATATTACGTCCATCTGTTGCGCCAAGCAGCTACTAAATTAGTGTTTAAACGCCCGCATCGGAACATATAGGCCCATGTTGAATATATTCATCCTAGGCTAATCCAAAAATCTGTTACCTGTGTTCGTAGTGATTAAGGTTGCTATTTTTATGTGTTCGTCACAAATGTGCTCTTCTACCTTTTGTTTTCTTTCGACTCTCTACTCATATTTTTTCTCCAGTTAGCCACGGTTAATGCGAATAACAGCACGATAATATTTGAGTGTTGCATTTTGTATTTAACGGATATTATGATAAAACATTAACCAATGATTCATTTTTTGTTATCTGTTATCATTCTTCGCTGAGAAATGATTTAATTTGTTATAGCTAGAGGAGTAACAAAATATTTAGACTGTGAGACCACTAAACTTGTCATAATCCACTGAAAACATTTCGTAAGAACTTTGACTTTTTTTGTGTGTAGATAATGGTGGATTGCAGTATTGAGGTTTCTCTAACTAAAACAATGCAATAAAGATTTATCATTTTAAGGTGATCATCCCAGGCCCCTGCCAGGCCTTTGTCGGTCCGATGAGTTTTTTCTATGTTTTTGTTGAAAAAGGACCCTTAGGTGGTTGACTATTCGGTCCTAAAAGTTTATGGCGCTACGGACAACAGATCCCCTACCCCCAGGGGGGAGTAATGGGACCAAAATCTTGAATTTTCGACCCCACTTTCACCCCATGTAGTAAGAAAACAAAACGGGAAATGGATAATTTGAAAATTTACTTATGTTAGAAATGTTTCAAGGGTTCTAAAACTGTCTTTAGTTTTGTTCTAGCATAAAAACTCAACGAGGAGGTACGGTTTGAAATATTCATAAAAATGAACTAAAAAACCAATATGTCCAATTTTTTGTTAAAAACCAAGGCCAGAATAAAAAAATGAATGATCGAAATTGGGTTTCTTTTCAAAAGTTATATATTATAGTCAAATTTCATAAGAATCAGACTGAAAATAAATAATTTCATAATTTTGAAAAAGAAAAAAAAATTTTCGTTTGGAAATCACAATTCACAGTATGAATATAAAGTTATGCATGGAAATTATCGAAATAAAAATTAAAACTGCATTCAACTACATAAACTGTCCATTATATTACACTTCAACAAAAAAAATTGTTTTCGCTTACACTCCAAACAAATAACTTTCACTTTCAAACTGTATCCCCTCATTGAGTTTTGATGCTAGAACAAAACCAAAGACAGTTTTAGAATCCTATTTCTAATAATAAAATAAAGTTTTTTTTCCCAAATTTGAGAAAAAAAGTTATATAGCTCTACAACAAAAAAAAAATTATTAATCTAATCATAAAATATCGCTTATCACAATTTTTTTTCAAAATGTTAAAATTTCGCTTCATTTTCTTGTTAGAAATGCTTCTAGGATTCTAAAACTGTCTTTGGTTTTGTTCTAGCATCAAAACTCAATGAGGAGATACGTCATGAAATGTACATAAAAATGTAACAAAGAACTAATATTTGTAAAAAAATAAGGCCTAAATCGAAAAAGTGACACGAGTAAAACAAGTTTACTTTCAAAAAATACATATACTGGCAAATTTTCAAACGAATCGGACGAAAAAAGTTGAACAACTGGTATGATCACCTTAATTCTGACGTAACTTGTCGTTAGAAAGAAAAGGTACGATTGTATTCACTATCCTGTGCATTAAAATATTGTAAATAAGAAACCAATGTAATTATTGTATTCTTTTTGCTTATGCATACTACTCACCGTAGTTTCAAATTGTTTAAAACTTGAATTAACATTTGTTTTCAAATGATGAACACCCGCATGCACAATACGCTATACAGTTGATCAGTCAGTGCAATAAAGGGTGTTCTAGAACAAGAGGTACAAAATTGCACACCAAGTAGGAAAAGCCAAATAAACACTTTTTCTTCAATTAATTTTTTTCCAAAAAATCAGGTTTTCGGAGTATTTTTATACTTTTTATTTTGAATTAACGTTCAAACACTTCTATTCTATGAGAATTTAGAATAATAAAATTTAGTCTTAGTGATATATCGTAAAAAATTATTAGCGAGGACACATGAAGAGCATTGTTAAGGCTTCACCCATTGAATCTGAGGAAGAACTCGTGGCCAGATTTACAGTGGCAGCTAGAGAGATTTCTGAAATGCCAGACATGGTACATAATATCCAGAAGTCGTTTTGGCTAAAATTTGAAAAGTGCATTGATGGAACACATTTTGTATTATTTTGTAGAGTAAATTCGAAATACATATCGTGAGTAATTGTGTTATTGAATTTTATCCGTTAAAACAATGTACAGCTAATATCTCAGAAACCTTATTTTTTTTAAATTTCATAGAAGAAAAAGTATTAGGCCATTTTTTACTTGGTGTGTAATTGTGGAAATCTTGCTAGGGAACACTCTGTATATTCAACTTGCGTTGAATCAAGGACCATCATTACAATACTCAAGAAATAAACTACCGATAACATTATTCTGCTGTTTAGGCCACTCTGCCCCAGAACGCATGGGGCAGTGCAACAAGGCAATACATACGGGCTGCTGGTTAGGCCACTCTGCCTGAAAGACATATACGCCGCTATGAGGTGAAATTATCACTTAGCCCACTCTGCCAGTTTTGACCCCTGATTTGTGGGTTAGGACACTCTGAATATTTGCCCTCCAATTAAACTTAATAAAATGGAAGATATTATTACAGATATTCAAAGAGAAGTTGTTTTCAAAACTGAAAACATGAATCAATAGCAATTAGATGTTAATCAAATTCAAACTGATATCGAATTAAATAGGGAAAACATAAATCATTTACAGTTACATATCATTCATCTTGAAACATTAATCAGAGACGTTTCTTATAAAGTAGCAGATTTAAAAAAACAATGTTTACATTTGCTACAAACAAAAAATAAATTTTGGAAAATGAGTTGTAGTTTATTAGTTATATAAAATGGTATTTACGTGGAAAGACAGTAAAAGAAACAATCAAAAGAATCACTTCATTTTTTCTTCTCCTAGCTAAAGATGTCTCATCGTATACTTTTAATCGCTTTCGTTTATTAGACAAAGGAATGTACATCTAAAAGTGAGTCGGTCGTTTGTGTAAGTCATTTCTGGTTATAAAAAAATAAAAAATTTGTCTATCAAATTTTTTCGTAATTTATTTTCCTCACAAGGTAATTGAAGTGTTTGACTCTCCCTCCAGTTGCTTCGTGAGGTATATCCTGAATCGTTGTGTGACGTTCTTTCCAGTTGGTGCTGGAATACTGTTTTACGTCCTCGTAACCATGAAAAACCCTTCCGTAAATCTCAGGAAACGGACCTTCAGCTGCAGCGCTTGTTATTACGCTAACCCAACACGTTAACCACTCAGCCACAGAGTGCTTCCTTTAACTGGAAAATTAGCGAACTTATTCTGAATACAGAAGGGAAAATGCTTCGATCTTATCATTCCTCAGTCTTGTTAAAACTTTCATTACTTTCATTCAGTAAAGAGAAAAAAGAGAAAATATTTAATTTAGGCATCAGCCCTATGTTTTGTTAACTTAGAAAAATTTAATATCAGGAGGGATTCGAACCCGCGAAGTCTCGACCATACCATCTCGCGGTAGCGCGTTAGTACACACGGCTACGGCGAAAGTTGAAAATCCAGTGAAATTGATATGTATACTTTTTGCATTTTTCTTCGTTTCTTCGTTTTCTTCGCACCTCTGTTCGACATTCTATTTAGAATTTTAAATTCAATTTTGCTTGTTTTCAATAGTTTTTTACGTAATAGTTCAGAAGTGAATGATTAAAGTTTGACAAGTCTACCACGAATTCTGAGTTAATTTTCTATGTACGCCTTAGAAAAAATAGTTGAATGGGAAACTAATATTAATATTATTTCAAACAATTTCACAAATACGGAAAATAATGAAACGGAAATAGTTTTTACTGAATAAACCCTTATGAGTAGATTAGGAAAACTGAAATTTATATTTAAAAGTGAGTTGGTCGTTTGTGTAAATCATTTCTGCTTATAAAAATGTAAAAAATTCGTCAACGAATAACTCATCTACCAAATTTTGGGTTAATTTATTTTCATTATAAGGTAATTGTGATGAATTGTGCCCTAAGTGGTAGTTTGATTACTACTTACGTGTGCGTAAATGGGTGTATGTGTTCATATGTGCTCAAATACCTGTGCACACTGGACTAGCATCTAGCATATGAACTATAAATACTGTGTATGTGCATGTGTGTGCGTCTATGTATGCACATGTTTGTGCACCAAGCGGGCAATTAGAATTTGGACGTTAAATACGGTTTTTTCTGTTCCCTCTCAACTTGCAACATTACCTAAAATGTCATCTCTCTTTACTATTGTAAAGCAATCACAATAAAATATAAATGTATTGCGTGATCACCCATATATGTTTTACTAAGATGCATATCAACTACTGACCGTTATGTTAAAAATAAATATTTAATTCGAAAAAAACTTGTAATTTTCATATCATTCATGCTTGTATACTGGTATCCGTGTGAATGTGGGTGTCTATGTATGCGCACGCACATATATCTTTTTGCATTGAACTAGCAACTAGCATATGAACTATAAATACCGCTCATTCTCACTCGCAACTTGCAGCACTACTCTAACTCGCAATTTTTACTTTATTACTTTAAAACATTTGCCAAAATATTAAATTTGTTGAGTGATCACCCATATATATTCGAATAAGATCCTTACCAACTAATGCCCGTTTCGTTAAAAAAATTCAATTAGAAAAATAAAACTTTAAATTCCATTTTTTTCATGTTTGAACCGTGGTATCTCTGAATGCATGTGTGAGTGTATGTATGTGTATAATACTATATGTTTGTACAGTCATACATCTACCCACAACAATTCTTGCAAAATCTCTTATCAATCGATTTGCATTTGTCTTGTAATCATTTATTTCGACTAGTGAACGGGAATCACAATACTCATGTATGTGTTTCATGTAAGTGTATTTTCTTTACTTTCAGATATTTAATAAAACAACGATGTTTTTTGCCATCTCCATTGGAAATAAACTGCTTTTTTCGTTTCGTTTTTCTGGGTTAAGGTATTTGAATGCGATTTTTGCTTTTATTTCAATATAAGTACGCACAAGCTTATGCATTTTCAATTAAGCGTTACTAGGATTGTGTTCGCTTTTTATAAAAGTATATTTACATGCACTGTCAAAATCAGAGTACGCAATGAAGGGAACTCATTTTTGTTGTTCTTCTCTGTCAATTATTTTTTGTTTCAATATTTTGCAAGGGTGTTACGTTACCAGTGTGTTATTATCAGTTAAGGATGTTAATGTTAATGTATTTTAAAAACCAATGTATCAACATTTCAGGTTTTTCCTTTTCGGCAATAAACTGTTTCTTTTCTTTATTTTTTCTTCTCGTAATTGGAACTCTGCAGGAATAATTAATTGTATTTACTCATTGAAACCTTTGCATTCTTATGACACTTTCATAATTTTGGTTTCGAAATGAATTATTTGGAAAAGTTTTAACTGGCTGTGAAAATACTCACGTAACTATAGTTATGTTCACCGATAAAGTTTTTTGCATTCTGTGCCTTATGTTGGAATAGGTAAACTTCCCGGCATTCTCTACAAAGTTAACGTACTCTTTTAAAAAGTTACCTGGATTGTTGTCTTATTATTAAACAACGCAGTTCGATTCTGAATGTTCCGCTGAATTTACTTCTGCTTATTGATGATCAGACAATTGTGTGTAAAACTATTATACCGTAAGGTCATTCTAATGTTTATCTTTATAGTCCATTATGCTATATTTCCCCTTTTTGAATTTTAACTGTTCATTTTCTTTCATATTTCTATACTTACTGTTACCCAAAACACTAGTCCTGAAATATGAAGATAGCGCTTATGCCCTAGGAGTGCTGCCATTTCTGCTTTGTGATGTTTAGTGAGCAATTATGTACGACTAGCCCTTCCCTAGATCAGAATTATTAGTTTTATGCTGTGTCTCATATGTACATTTCGGAATTTATTAGCCGGAAAATGTTGAACGTGCCTTGAGCGGTCGGTGGTGTACCAATTATTGTTTTTGACAAAAAAACAGTTTATTTAATTCATTGTCATCTAAAATTCACGTAACATCGAGGTCTAAGAAACGAAATATATTTCTAAGTAACAGGAATACTTATTCAGGGACGAGTTGCTATCTTATATTTCGTATTTTTCCATTCAAGTTAAAATGCATCGTTATCTTTTGTTAAGGACCATATTTTTTCGGTTCATTACTGTCCTGTTTTTCATGACCAATGACTTTCTTCTTCTGCTTTAATTTTGTTTCATAACCTTACTCCTCAACTTACTGTTTCTATGCACAGATTCTCTTGTGTAAAAACACACCTTACGTATTAAATACGCGTTCCCTTTTAACTCCGATGTCTCCTCCCTCTCTTTGAACAGCTTCATTGTAGTAAGGGAGGCTGAACCCAAGTCAAAATATGATATATAGAACTAGTCAGTATATATAATAAAAACTTGGTGTTCTATGGGAGAAGATCTAAAGTTCCACGACTAGCTTCCATTAGCCATCAATTTGTTCAAAATAGAAAACGCTTTTAATTCAGTAGCAAACCATCTCTCGATTCACCGCCTTCCTTATTTGTATTTAATGTGCGATTGAACAATTTATAATTTTTTACCGTGAAAATATTGTGGCGTAACTCGTGAGCGATATTGAATGCTTAAGCCCATTTTGGAAACACAGTATGGAATGAACAAAATTAATGGATTTATATTCACTTCTCCCTCAAGAGGACACAACTATTGCCTCTGTGGGAATTAGCACTCCCTGGTGGAAAATGTGAGGGCCTGAGCTGAGAGTTGGGTAGGCTTTCCTTTCGTTGAAATGAAATGCCTTTGTTATGTTAAGGGCACGGTTCGGGTCTATTTTCAGATTATGGTCATTTTTCAGTTTATAAACTCCTCTTATAGAGATTTTTCTTGCGCATCCAACGATATAATTGGCTTTCAAGTACGTCAATTGGTTAGTCTTCTGGACGGGGTAAAAGACGCGCACTAGTGTGACCTTGGTGTGCGCTAATGGATGGGTGACCTCCCTCTTCCCCCCCATTACGAGCCAGTATTGAGTGTTTCTCTACTGGAATAGCAAGAGAGTTCATTCATGGCCATACTTGAAATGCTTTTGTACTCTAACGAAACATCCTATCACTCAGTGATAAATTATGATGGTGTAATTGAGTGTTTGTTTTGAGTTTGGCTGCTGAGTCATCAGCTAATTAGCTCGCTATGTAAACATAAACGCCTCCTGGAGTTTTGAAGCCACAGGAATGGCAATTATATCAATCGAAAGGGCTCAAAAAGAGCTACTAAGCAATACAGGTTTTTGAAAAAAAATTTAGTCAGCATTGAAAAAAAAATTTGTTAAAAAATTAACCCTGTTCTGAAATTTATATATATTGACTTTTGATATGGATCCTTACCCACTGTTTTGAAGGTACATATGAAGGTACAGAATCACTGATAAGACTCAATTAAAAAATTAGTACAGAACGAAAAATTTTTTTTTGGAAAAATGGCTTTTCTGAATACTCACCTTCTTGATTTTTGAAAACCTTCTCTTCCCACAGTTTTGAAGGTACAGAGATGGCGAGCATACCAATCAATAGCGATTGAAAAGGGAAATAGATCCGGTGCAAAAGTTTTTTTAAATTTCAATTCACCTTGAAAATTAGAAGCAAATTATTCAAAAAAGGGGAAAAAGAGGTCATTTTTGGGGAAAAAAGTTCTCAAAATTCAAAAAATCGAATAATCGAAAAACTTTTGCACCGGATCTCTAGACAAGACAATTTGCTATCTAGAGAATACTTTCTGAGTTCTGTGAGTTGAAAATTGTAGGAGAAGTGGGGTTTTCCGCAACACATGTTTTTTTCATGTTTTTTTAAAAAAAATCTCTTCCACGTATGGTTACGAAAAATTCGCACAAATCAAAAAAGTTATTAATAACAATTTACATCGACGGTAGATATCTCAGAAAAATCCACCGAGAACTTACAGACTTTTTTTACCCCGAACCGTCCCCCTAAGGCACATATTTTTCGGTTCACAGCAGTGCTTCTTCAACTTTGATCATGTTCCATAATCGTATTTCCCATCTTACTGTTTCTATGCCCTTTCTGCATAGGGTCTGCGTTCCCTTAAACTCAATACTAAATGGTGCCTTCTTTTTTGATCGTCTTGTTGCGGATAGAGAGGCTTGTGGGGGACAACCCAGCGATTTTTAAATTTTGATCTAGTTGTTTTAAATTTGGTTGTTGAGCTAGGTGGACCAATAAAAAAATTCGGTAAACAGTACCTAACAATTGTAAACATTACATATTCTAACCTCCAACATCATGACCTAACTTATAATAACCTATCCTATCCTAAGCGAAGCTATCTTTATAAAATGTCAAACTAAAAAACTCTGAACCCAAGAAAAAATTTCATCAACATTACCTAATCTATCCTAACCTAACCTATTAACTGAACCTATGTGACGGATTTGTACGGAACAGACGGTTCTCCCACGGTCAATAACATTGGAATCTAAGTGGAGCCGGGAAAAAATTTCATCAACATTACCGAACCTATACTAACCTAACCTATCGTATCCTAACCTATCCTAACCTATCCTATCCTATTCTATCCTGCACCATCCTATCCTGATAAAATGTCAAACATATCAATGCATGTAAAGGCGATCTTTTAATCATGCAGTGGTCTCCAAACTACGGCTTGCGGGCCAAAACCGGCCCGCGACAATTCACAATAGTTATTGAACTCGCGAATTCAGCAAGCGTATACTCGTTGGGGCGAATTCTGGGAGACTTCTCTAAAAATGACAAATAATTGCAGAAAATTAAGGGAAGCATGCTCAGGGCATCTGCAGTTCAAAAGTCGATTCTCCCGATTTTTTTTTATTGCTTTAAATGAGTTTGAGATATGTCCCCGAATGTCTGTAAAAATATCAGGAACGTATCCCAGAGCTAGCGTCCCCCCCGGGAGGGGGAAGAGCATTCTCCTTACGGACCTTTTTTTTCATTTTTGAACCTAGAGCACTGAAATTTGTTATACTGATAGGAAATGCAATTTAAAATCATTTATGACAAAATGCGATTTTCTTGAAAAGAAAATGGGAAATCATAGAAAACGACATTTTTGGGGGGTTTTCTAAATGCTTCTCCTCCTACAGTTTTTGAGCTACAGTGATGATTTTGGTATCATTGGATGCAGAATAACGTGGACATTCAAAGAAAAAATTCTCCAATTTTCAATTTTATTTCATTTTTTTTTATATATATTTCATCATTCATATTCCTCAAGGTAAGCATCCCCCATCCGAACATTTTTTATTATTGAATTTAGAGCAATGAAATTGGGATACTGATAGGAAATGCAATTTGGAATCATTTATCATTTATGACAAAATGCGATTTTCTTGAGAATAAAATGGGAAATCATAGAAAACGACATTTTTTTGGGGGGGGGGGGGGTTTCTAAATGCTTCTTCTCTGATAGTTTTTGAGCTACAGTAATGATTTTGGTATCATTGGATGCAAAATAACGTGGACATTCCAAAAACTTGAATGCTTTTCCTCAAATTTCCAACATGAAAATTAAAAAAAAATAAAAATATTCACAAGAAAATTCAAATTTATGACGTCATAACTTTAAAACAAGAATGAATTTTGAAAAAGTTCTCAATGCATTGTGAAGCCCTTGTTTTTCGGCATCCAATGATACCAAAAGCATCACTGAAGCTCAAAAACTGTAGGAGGAGAAGCATTTTTTTTTCTTAAATCGTCGATATTGAACAATCACAATTTTCAATACATTCATTATAATGGGACCGAAGTTTACACAGCTAGAGCAATGTGGTTTGCTGCATTTGGAAGTCACAGGTGTAATCTACAATTGCTGTCTACTTGATTTTCAAAAAAAATTACGTAAAATTTTTTCCGTAGACTTTTTACCCTAAATTTAAACTCTGATTATAGCTTTTTCAAAAAAAAATCTATAAATTCAAATGAATTCAAATTAAAAAACCGGTAAACCGCATTTTTGGAGAATACGTTGTACTTTCGCATGCAACAAACCGCATTGCTCTAGCTTTCTAAATTTCGGCCCCATTATAAAGAATGTTATACATATATTTTTTTTTATTTATCATGAATAACTCATTTTCTATGTCTTAATGCAAAAAAACTTGTTGAAAAAAAGTTGTTGGGAATCTAGAGATCTAGTAATCTGCAAATTTTCATAGACGTTAGTCCGATAGAAAAAAATCTACGGATGGAAAATCAAGTTTTGGCCGACCGGTGAGCATACATACCTTAAAGCGGTTTTGGACCTTGAAACTTACTGGAGTAATCGGTACGGCCCTTGGACTTGAACTTGAAGTTGAGGGTGGACTGCGTTGGGGCCTTTCGGTTTTAATGTAACACTCAGTAATTCGGTCTTCATGACACCGCTGACTCGGATGAGAGTGTAACGAACGGACTAACTAACTTACTAACTAAGAAAGGAACAAGCAGAATATTATATAGATGGAGGGGATACATATTTGGTAGTGTAGGATACATCATTTTAAAATTATTTTTAACAGTAGTTAATAAAAAATGAAGAACACCAGTGTTGTTTTTAAAACTTTTCCTTCGAACAATTAGTTCTTTCCTCTTTCAGTAAATCGATCATTGTAAAATAGTTATTGAACCAAACTAAAAAAAATTAATTATTCGAAAAGAAAACAAAATTACTACATTGTGAAAAAAAGAGAATTCAAATATTAAAACGGAGATATAATCAATTAAAAAGTCGGGGACATTTTTGTGTTACCCCCGGTATATGAGATACCTACGAGTGCAAAATATAATTTTCGTACTGGAGCAATTAAAAACCCGGGAATTAGTAATTAAAAGCACCGAAAATTAATTTCTGTTTATTTCTGTTTTATCATTTTCCCTTCAATTAACACATAGGAAGTAGAAAATAATAGTAAATGTGCTGTAAGTTACTTGCTGAACAGCTCAGCTGATGCAATACATTGTACATACTCACTAATGACTAGTCTTCGCAGAAACCTGAAGTTATGTTGTGATCATGGATATTTATAGTTGTAGGTTATGATACATTGATAACGACTAATCTTTGCCAATACCTGAAGCTATGGTCTGATACCTAAAGACTTCTAGTTTTCAGGTTATGTTATTACAATTGATGATGAAAATACAATTAGCTGATTCTGATGTTAATTACTGGAATATTAGTTGTTTTTTCAGCAATGTGTAGTATCTACGAACTTCAGATTGATCTCTTTGTTTTGTTTACTTCCTTATCTTTAGGTCAAGTTATCATGTATTAATAATGAAAATTTCTGCTCATATCTAAAGTTATTCCTTGAATGTTATTTGATCACAATTTCATTTTCATGTTCAAATTTTATGTTTTGATCACTCTCCAGTTTCGAAGTAAGAATATATTGAAATGGAGATTTTTATAATTATGTTTTGGCATTTTAAAAACTGAAATGGTATATGATTATCAGCATTTCATAATTGTTTACTTTTTTTAAAGGAAGATTTGATAATGTTGTAGGGTAATCAATATCGGTATTGGGACACAGGATAATAATAAAATACAATGTAAACTAGCTGCAGTGGAAATAATAACACAACGCTAGGAAAAACTTCACTTTTTTATTTCGTACAGCTTTTCTTTCAAAATGTTGTAACTGAAAGTAATGCATATCTAAGCTGCAATGATTTTTGCATTTTTTCGATAGAACAATTTTCTTGCTGAAAACGTTCCAAATTGCTCCAAAATAACCAAATGAAAAGAACATGGGCGTCTATTAAAATGAAAAATGTCAAATACATAGTAAAAAGTCACACGAGAATAAAAGAAATATCATATTGCACACAAAAAAAGCTGAAAGTGGCTTTTATTCATAAACGAAACGTTCCAAAAATGTCAGGCTCCTACGACGAAAGCAAAACAACTTTTGCCTATTATAGCCGAGATATAACATGGTGTTGAGCAATAATATTAAACCTTTTCTGCATTGTTACCCTGCGTATTGTAGATACCAATAGGAAAAGGCAGTGGTCAAATCTTGGCTACTTTTTATCATAATTTTTGGGATTTTGAGCATAGTAAATGAAACAACTTTTTTAATTTTGTTGAATTGATGCATACATGGTAATATAAAAAACTGCTGATACTTGTGTTTGCTTCTCAGGGTAGTCACTGCCTCCTTTGACTAGTCAGAAGACACCTGTCAGTAATATATACATATGTAATAGTGTACATGACCCGATCATAATTGACGGAATTCAATATTGTCTTCATACGAGTGTACCAGATGTGGATCAGAAATATATATATCTATCCTAATAGTATATACATACAAATACCAGGCTTATCCTCCCTATGGGAGGGTAGCCGACAGCAGGCCACAATCACCACACTTAGGCACTATGAGGCGAGAGAGGCAGCACTGGCCGCACCTGAACTGCCAGGATCAGCAGCAGGCCAGCACAACCACCTTCCACAGTCAGGCCCGACAGCCATAGCTGGTTTACCCCGACCGCATCATTGAGTGCAGCCCCTCCCCCCCGCCACAGGATAGGCCAACCCCATCACACGCAGGCAACTTCCAGTACCGCGTCAAAAATAAAATTACATTATTATGCACTGCCCCCACTCACTTCTGTCCGCAGCCATCCCTCTCGCCACGTCCACAGTCAGACCCCTCTCATACAAAGCACGTTTCACCCCATCCATCCAACTCATCCGTGGTCTACCTCGCGCACGCAGACCACTCACTTCCGACATATAAATCTTTTTGACCAGCCGCTCAACATTCATTCTTTCAACATGCCCAAACCATCCAAGCACTCTTTCATCCACTCGCCTGCTCAATTTTTTGATAACACCCGTCTGCCCCCTAACCATCTCATTCCTGATCCTATCTCTTCTTGTTACTCCATACATGCTCCTCAAACACTTCATCTCAAACACATCCAACTTCCTCCTCTCAGCTGCTCTCAACCCCCAAGTACTCTGCTCCACACAACAAAACTGGCACAATCAAGCTTTCATACAGTCCCCTCTTAGCATTCATACTCAAACTCCTGCATTCAAAAACTTTCCTCATTGCACCCAATGTCTTACAGCCTTCACTCACTCGATGCCTCACTTCTACTTCCATACTATCCTTAACAGTCACATCCGACCCGAGGTACCTAAAATGCTCTACCTCCTTTAAAACTTCACCATTCAACCTCGCATCCAAAGTTTCAAACACTCCACCTCTTGAACATCTCATCACCTTACTTTTATTCACATTTACCCTCAATTTCCGCCTTTCGCACACTCTACCAACCTATGCAACCAGTTTCCTCAGTTTTTCCTCTGAATCAGCCACAAGCGCTGTATCATCTGCAAACAACAGCTGACACACTTCCCAATACATACCATTTTGTCCCACCAACTGCGCACCTTTTCCCAACACTCTGGCATTCACTTCTCTCATCACACCATCCATAAAAAAAATTAAACAACCACGGCGACATCACACATCCCTGTCTCACACCTGTCACAACTGGGAACCATTCACTCACCTCATTCCCTACTCTCACACATGCTCTGCTATCAATGTAGAAACTCTTTATCGCATTCAACAGTCCCCACCCACTCTATACAAGCTTACCACCTGCCATAGAGCCTCACGATCCACTCTGTCATACGCCTTCTCTAGATCCATAAATGCCCAATATACATCTTCACCCTTTAATAAGTATTTTTCATTCACCTGCCTCACAGCAAACATTTGATCCACACAACCTCTACCACACCTAAAACCACACTGTTCTTCAGCAAGCACACGATCCGTCAACACTCTCAATCTTCTAATTAAAACTTTTCCATACAGCTTCCCAACGACACTCAGTATACTTATACCCCTACTGCACTCATACCTGTCACCTTTCCCCTTGTACAACGGAGCTACACACGCGCTACTCCAATCAACCGGCACTTTACTAGCCTCGAAAAATACATTTAATAAACGTACCAACCATTCTACAACCACATTTCCTCCTTTCTTTAGACATTCAACCGTTCAGCCATCCATACCTGGAGCTTTCCCATTTTTCATTTCATCCAACGCACCTTTCACCTCTGCACTTCTTATTCGACTTCTATTCACTTCACCAAACACAGGCATTCTAACATCACTTCCAACAGCTACTACTCTCGCAACCCTATCATCCCTCACGTTCAGCAGTTCCTCAAAATACTCCGCCCATCTCTTTCTCACATCACAACCCTCCACTAGCAGCATACCATTTGCATCCTTCACTCTTGCCTCATTCTCCACCAGACCTTTCCTAATTCTCTTCACTTCCTTCCAGGAGGTACTAGCCTATCTAGGTACTATCGCGGGTACTATCCTAATAGTACCCGCAATTAAATATCCTTGTAATTGTGCGCTGGTGAAACTCGTAACACAGATGGGATCATTAAGCATCTTTTAAGACAGACCAACCAACCAAGACGGACCAACCAATTTTATTAGTTGAAAACTCAATTGAACATCTATATTATTATAGGAGCGGTATCTGTCTTTCTGTCTGTCTGCCCGATGCCAGCCGAAAATGTGTGATGAGCGTATCTGTGATACAAGCTTCATCAACTCCATAGTTTCCAGTGTATTAATCCATCATATTCGAGTAAGAATGAATATCATGTGAATTCTTAGGAAATAGAAGCGTGTTCCATGTAATTTGTCGAACATTATTATACATTTTTAACGAGCAGTGGGCACTAGGCCTCATCAAATCTCGAGAGATTTATTTTTTATTTCTTACAGCCTTTCTTTCATTACGCCTTCTTTCATGTTTCATATAAAGGGAGGGGACTACAGCTTTTTAACTTTAATTTAAAAAAGCTCGAGTTCAATTTAAAAAAGGTCATGTTTAATTTGAAAAAGGTCAAGTTTAATTTAAAGAAGGTCAAATTAAATTTAAAAAAGGTCAAGTTCTTTTCAAAAAAGCTAAAGTTTTTTTTAAAAAAGTTCAAGGTCAATTTAAAAAAGCTCAAGTTTAATTTAAAAAAGATCAAGCCTAATTTAAGAGGTCTCTGGTAGGCTTTATTTAAAAAAAGCTCAAGTTCAATTTTGAAATTCTTATGTTTCTAAAATTGCACACATATGTAATAATAGTATAATTGAAGTTTATTCGTGAGATTGCATATTTATTTAGAAGTACTGGCACTGAAAATAGAGTAAATCTTATATCAGACAACCCAAGCTGCTGTGATTGTGAACTCAATTTGACATTCTTCAAGTTTAACCTATGAATCATTTGCTAAACAGATCAACGGTACTTTTATCTATTGACAAAAATGATGCGAAAAAACTTTATGTAATAAGTAACTGTGTGACAATTAGCAAACTGCCATGACTGAAAAATTGAACTTTACTGAGCTTCAACTTTTCAGTCAGTGCAATTTGCTAATTGCCACACATTTATTTATTACATAAAGTTTATTTGCATCATTTGTGTCAATAGATAGAAAAGTACCGATGATCTGTTTAGCAAATGATTCATAGGTAAAACTTGAAGAATGTCAAATTGAGTACAAAATCCCAGCAGCTTGGTTTGTCTGATATTCGATTTACTCTATTTTCAGTGCCAGTACTTTTAAATAAACATGCATTCCCACAAATAAACTTCAATTATATTATTATTACATAAGTATGCAATTTTAGAAACATAAGCTTTTCAAAATTGAACTTGATATTTTTTTAAATAAAGCCTTCTTGAGACTTTTTGAATTAAACTTGAGTTTTTTTAAATTGACCTTGAACTTTTTAAAATTAAACTTGAGCTTTTTTAAATTGACCTTGAACTTCTTAAAATTAAACTTGAGCTTTTTTAAATTGAACTTGACCTTTTATAAAATTTAACTTGAGCATTTTTAAATTGAGCTTGAGCTTTTTTAAATTAAAGTTTAAAAAGCTGTAGTTGCAATAACAGAGGAGATATTATGCATAAGAAATACCTAAATCCATTTACTTATTTGTTTAAGGAGACACTTGGAATTTATTGTATAAGAATAATCAACACTATATAATAAAACGCCAGGTGTCTCCATCAATTTATAAATAAATATATATTTTGTGTGTAATTTTTCTTATGTTATTACAATGTGAATCTACTTGCTTGGATGGTATCATAAATATCATTCAAATAATATGAAAAACCTGTTATCTACTCACTTTCTTTTTAAGTGGAAAATATTGCCTGACAATTGAATCGATAGTTAAGAAATTGCAGCTCGTCGCGATAAAAAAATATGGCAGTTTTTTAAAAACTTCATGGTTAATAGCAAATTAAATTATGATATTCAGTTGTTGCTTGCTTGGTTGGTGTGTGCGACTGTGATGTTCTTAAAGATGCTTAATCACCCTATCTTTGATACGAGTTCACCAGTCTGAGACGGTACATGAATATTTTACTCACGGGTACTATTAAGATGGATCCATATATTTTCATCTATATCTGGAGAATTTTTTAAAGGAAACTATCGAATCCCTGCATTTTTGACAGATTGTTTACACTAGTAGATAGTGTACTGGCGGTCTGTAAACTAAAAAGTATAGATTTTGTCGAGGGAAATTACTCACGCAATTTCTTTCTAGAAACTTTTTTGTCATATCTTCATTCACTTAATTACAAACATTAATTTCTTTGAATATTAACGACCCGGGTGCAAATATAATGAACCTTATTAGGGTTTTTTGAAGCCGTGATTACTCAATGAAGTGACTAAATAAGGGAATACGTATCTAGATCAAACTTAAGCGGGGTTTCTAATCATTTGATTCTAATATACACAGATAATGTATGTGAATTTCACCAAGCTTAATAACTCTAAATATTAGAACTTATGTCGCATCCAAACATTCTCAAATGTAGTAAAACTCACTTATCGCAGCACTAACGTTCGTTTAGCCATGCCTATCTGGTGCAGTGACATGGAAACATGTGGGTTGTGGGTGCACGTCAATACTGGTAAACTTATATCAGTTTCCCTCCTGGCAAATGAACTCAATTAAATTATTTTTCGTCATTCATTACATCGTCTGGAAGGTCTTGAACTAAGTTTTTATCGTAGGTTTCTCGTGTTTTATAGTTGTGACTATTAACTTGGTAGTCTTTTTAAATATAAATGCATTTTCATATTTATTTCACACTTTTTTGGGTTTTGACAATATGTGCACATAGAACATCAGAATATTTTCTTTGTGAATCTGTTAAAAAATAAGCATTTAACAGCGAATATTGTTTTTCGGGATGAAAATTGAAAACACTGTAACTTGAAGAAAATAATTTTGTCAAAAAAAAATTACACCACAGTGTACGGCTCTGATGACTTTACTTGTGGTTAAAATATTTGCACTGAATTTTCCAACACTTTGTATAATAGTAAAACTCTATATTTAACATTACGTTACTAGTTTAAAAGTCATTCGTAAATAAAGAATATAATAAACATATGTACAGGTTGCAAAACCTGTTGCCATTAAGAAATGAAACATTCATCTTATCAATTGTGAATAAGTGGAATTGGAGTCACAAAATTGTGAAAAGGTGGAGTCGGTGTAGGAGTCCGCAAATTCTGAAGAGGTAGAGTCGGAGTCGGTGTTGGAGTCGCAAAGTTCAGAAGAGGTGGTGCCGGAGTCGGAGTCGCCAAATTCTGGAAAGGTGGAGCCGAAGTCGGAGTCGCCAAATTTTGGAAAGGTGAAGTCGGAGTCGGAAATTTATTCCTCCGACTCCGCAACCCTGCTTTCTTCTTCAACTTTTATTATTATTCATTAACTACTTTCTCAACTTACAGTGTCTATGCCTCTTCTGGATAGATTCCGCATTGCCTTGACTTCATACTAAATGGTGCCTTTCTCACTTCGTATGTCATTTTTTTGGCTTGAAATTTGAGATGCTAAAATTGTATAAGCAACTGCAAATCAAAACTCATTCATTTCAGTTCATAACTTACAAGCGGAGTATATCGCACGTTTCATTTTAAAATTATATCTGAACACGGAATTTTACATTATCCTTTTTACGATTGAACACGGCGCGCAATCGCCAGCTTCATTCGCATGGAAAAAGTATTAAAACGTCTTGTATGATTGAATAAATTAAATTTTCCTGCTGTTTCGATAGTGCTTTCAGTTTATGGAGCTGCTGGTATGATTAAATTGATGATCGATAACCTTTCAGTTGTGGTAGACATGCACGTAGCCGGACGTAATTCAATTTTTCATAAATCCAAATTCGTACCTACGGAAGCACACCGACAGTCGCTCTTGCTGTTGATCGTACGTTTGGAAGAGCAGAGTACGCTGCGTGGTAATATGCTGCCGCTGCTGACGTCATGTTGTGCTAGTGACGTCATCCGGCTTGTTTTGAAATGAAGCCGTCTATTGACTAGTCGAATTAGCGAATGTGTGCGGCTGTCCCAGTTGAATGACTTCACCTCCTTTAGTCTACCATGCAGTCACCCCGCTGCAAGCTCTCGAATTATTTTATACAGCTTTAAAATATGGTAGAAGAAACATTACAAAATCTCGAACTTGCGATATTCATAATACATAGTTTATCTGCAGATAAAAGCACTTCCTTGACTTATTTATCATCTAATTCCCCTTGATAGCGAAAGTAAAATGTTAGCAAGCATGTAATCTGAATTTCATCAAAGTTAAACGAAAATTATTGACACGACATGAAAGAAAAGCTCGTGCATAGAAGTAAGTCTAATTCTCTATTTGTTCGCAAGATAAAGGTTATAATTGAACGTGCTTCATATAATTATGGTAATAAAGTGCCATAATGACATCCACAATGTTTTGCAATAACTACGGTAAAATTTAGTGTTCGTAAAACAGTTCGCAGTGCTTAACTTAAACTTTTAACTTACTAAAATTAAACATTTAGAATAATAATTTACATTCTTCAGAATTTGGGACGAAATTAGTTTTAAACATTAAGAAATGTATACGCAGATTTTTGAGACGTCGTGTTTCGCAGCACCGTGTTTGATAATCACTGGCCAAGATCTATAACATCACTTTAGCGAAGAACCAAATTATTTTATGACTCAAGCAGTTTATTACTGAGACAAATTTTCCAAATACTTTTTCACACATACCTATCTGAAGTTTTTGTAAATAAATTATACTTTTTAGCTGTTGTTGGAACGCCACGCAATGAGTTCACCGTAAAATTCCGAGGTTTAGCTTTCAAACTGAAATGCCTGATTTATCCGATCTGGGAACATCATTTACAAAACCTGATTTGTCGTTCCCGACAAAGCTGAGAAAAGTTTGTCCTTCTAGTTTTTTCCAATTCGTAATGCAATATGAGTCAGAGCAGTGGTATTGTACATATGAGTATTGCTGTCAATATAGCTTCTCTGCCTTGGAGACAAGTTTTTGTTTCTAGATATTATCGATCAAATTGCTGCAGACACAATCGCAAACGAATACCAAATTACGATTTTAATATTTTTGTTTTACCTAACTTGAGCACCATTTTCTTTCTTTCGTGAAAGAAAATTATTTTATGTGAGGACTTAAGAGCACAAAAACATGCCAACATAGTTTTTTCAAATCGTATACTCCTACGTTTTAGTTCATGTGGTTGACATCATTGCTTAGTCTGTTTTTAAAGGGTTTTTATTCAATGACTAATACTTAACTATTTTTGTCAATTTAAATCAATTATCAACTATAAATGCTAAAGTCATTACACTAAATGTTTTGCTATGAGCTTGTGAGAGGCACTTAGCTGACTGGAATGAACTAAATTTCTGAAATTTATTTTTCCACTGCTGATAATTGGTCATTGACAATTATATTCAACAATAGAGGAAACTTATAATGAAAAGCTGTGCCTTATATGTTTGAGAGGCCCTTCATATTCACTGGCGTAACAATCTCATGTAAGACAATCTTACATGTTACTGTCAAATTGATTTCAGACGTCGCGCCAGTTCTTCACATGATAGAGGCCCTTGGATTTTTTTGGCCAATTAACAATGATTAATGAATGATACTAATTCAAATTACTTTGTATTACATGATTGAGCTAAAAAGTATATAATTTTGCAAATTATAGATAACAATAATTAGTGATCTACGTTAATGAAAAAACAGCGTTCACTGAACATGTAGAGAGAATATCATAGAACGAAGATCGCCTTTAGGAACGTAAAGAGTGTAACAGAGATCGTGGCTGGAAGAAAAAACTCAGGTCAGTGGGACGTGCTGCGATAGGGGAGACTGTTAGTTAATATGATGCTGGTGTGGAAATGATATCGTAAAGAGCGAGCTTATCTTACATCACCATAACACTGTGTTCTGAATGATTGCTGGGGCGTACGAATTGCATTCCATTATTTTTTAATGAAAATGAACGAATATAGTAACATTTCACACATGCAAATAAAAAGGATATTACGTAGCCTACGATGCATCAACAATATTCACACAAGCTCGTCGACTGCACTCCATGTTTCATAGCAACTGTCCACACACTGACTGGTTTTGAGCAGCGCGCGGTCCATGGTATACGAAAGGAGGTAGCAGCAAACCAGTCTTTTAGAAAATCGAGTGGTGTGCATGTGACGTCATGGCATCGCACCAATAGCAGCGCTTACATTGCATCTGGCAACACTGCTAACCCGAAATCTGGCATTACTGTTAGCGTTACTGGTACGACAATCTGGCAGTGCCGTTCAAACGAAGTGTTGACGAGTCGAGTGACATGCAGTGTCGCCGCCTCACGTTAAATTAAATAAGTGTTCCTTAATTTAATGTCAGAATAATTCTACAAATCTACCCAAGTTATTTCAACGTCCTGGTTTCAATTTTTAAGAATGCATTGCGCCGAGTTGAAATGTCCAGTTGAATAATTTTAATATGTCTCATTTATATTAGCAGCAGCCATTTCAAAAAGACCGACTACCGAAGAATCCTATCGGCAATTAAGACGCACATTTCAATGAAAAGTGGTGTTGTGCTGTTGTTTTATGATCACAGGAGTTGAGACCTGGAAGGAAGAAATTGAGTTTTGATTATTATTTGAATTTAATTTACAAAGAATGGCTCATAACTGATTTTTTCACTTGATGAAGTTGTATCTCTCTATCAAAGCTTTAAAACTAGATACAGTTAGAACAGTTCAAATTTGATATGCTAGTTCCATGGAAAAATGCTGTTGACTAGCCTGAAATATAAAATATATAGGAAATAAATCATAGGAATATGATGTGCTATAATTCAATGCTGATTCATGACATACTGCTTATTTTTTAATTTTTTTAATAACTTGGAGCTTTTCATTCCGAAAAGGTAACCTAAATCTTGTGGTTGGGTGCTATCAACTTCAATGTTATCTAAATTTAATGTTATCTAAATTAATCTAGAAGTTGGATGTGATATCAAATTTCACTAAGTTTACAATAAAAAATCATTGGCATTGTTAAAAGTTTGATCTCTGCATTATTTTGAAATTAGCAAGTACATAGTAAGCTTGGAACCTACAGTGCTCAGCATGAAAGCTAGTTTGGACTGCCAGATTGCAAAACTTGTGTTCAATATTTTAGATGCATCTTAACAATAGCTCTTGTTTTTGTTGAGGAGGCTATGTTATCTGAAGTTATTAGATTATTTCATAATAACTTCCTCCCCTGTAGCTAAAATTCAAGTGTTTCAAACCGCTACACCTAAAATTCAAACCTTCATGGCGTCCTGATGTTAGTTATAAGGCATTTGAAAAACCATTGTACTAGATGATATGTTTCTGGCTTGATTGATTGGAATAAAGCATCCCCCTGTTTACCGAAAAAATGCAAAATCTTGTCTATGGTTTTCCACAACAAAGTGCTACTTTTTATAACAGTTTTTCTGTTTTGCAAATGATACTGTTCAACGCATTCTTGGAAATGCATTCTTGAAGATACCTAACTGTCCTTCAGTGCTTACCATTTATGGTGTTCTATTTGCTGTTATCAATTTTTTTGAGAAATGAGGTGCAAATTTATGTTGCTCCTCACAAATTCATTGTCAGTGCTTCAAAAATCTCACCTGAAGCAACAATGCCGTGTTTGAAAAAAGCATGTCTAATGTATTCTTATTTTATTTGTGTTCTAATAAATACATTAGACAAATCTAAATGTAATTTATACATGACAAATGATTGTATTCTTGCTTTGCTCTCCTCTTATGTATCTTATAGAAGTAAAATTATTCTGATAATCTACTAAGGAATATATGCAAGCAAAATTGAAATTTAGAACATTCTTCAGATAAAGGGCTGATTTTCTGGTAAATGTTCATGAGAGGACCATAATCGATTTTCCACTTTTCGGTGCCTAAACATAGCTAAATTGATGTAAATGAACAATTTTTCTTCTATGCAGTTTCCGTCGCAAATGATTATTTAATGAGTTATAGCGATAAATTACTAACTGCAACTCAAGTGTTTGAAGCAGGAAGTAATTAATCAAGCGCGTCGGATGGCAACACTACAATGGACTCTCCCTTCCGGCGTGCTCGAAGGAAAGTCCATTTGCCCCAAAAGTGCATGGATGAAAAACAGTTTATTTCGATGTAATTACCATGATACAGGCAACAATAATTCGAAAATCGATTAGTTGCTTCTCCTTAAACATTAACCAAATTGTGAGAACCAGCTTGAGTGTGCTAACTAATTGGTTGTACTTGAAGCTATGCACAGTACTTCTCTACCTTATTTGGTTGTACTTGAAGCTATGTACAATACTTTTCTGCCTATTACTCCTCATCTCATTTTCCCTTTTCTCATATTTTTTCTCTAATATTTTTCACAGCTCCTTTTTGCTTATTTTCCCATCTCTTTCTCCCTTGAGACTCCTTATATTTTAACATTCTGTTTATAGTTAGTCATTGTCTCCATTTCCTTGTGTATGCATCTCAATACTGTTTCATATTCATCATCATCTCTCTTTACAACTGACCCCTTTTAGTAAATACTCGCACCTGCATCTCAATTCATCATTTTTGCACCAACAGATTTCAATCTGTACCCTCACTAGCACAACTGAAGTGTGTGCTTATTGAGCCAAAAACTAATTCAAAAACTGTTAGCTTGAGTAGTTCACCAATTTTTTTGCCTTTCAGGTACCGGATGACAGTGAAATAATTTTAACGTCATCGACGTTGATGAAGAGGAGCTGAAGGCTGCTGTGGTATTCAACTGAACAACCAATATTGGAGGAATCTTTGCCTTTTTGGCAGTGGAAGATGCTGCCACTATATCTCCGGTTACCTCGCCATGAAAACAGACATGTTTCACCAGCAGCTGAAAAAACTTCTTTGACTCACTGCACTATGAATTATTCTATTTTTAGTGTACAAGATTTCTGTTTCCATCTGTTTGTATCGCTTTAAAAGTATATTATATTCAGTCTGATGATTCGCACAAGGGGCTTGAGTTTTACAGTAAATCTTTCGTACTATTATTTTTATGAGCATATGTTGAATCAAATTAGTTACTAACCTGGCTTCAGGAAAAATGTTTGTGAATTAATTCATAATAACTACCCTAAACCTTCTACCTACTGTTTCAAATAATAATGCACTTAGTAAAATTTTTTCTAATGTAGAACATAGGAGTCAATCCGAGCTTACAATAGACCTCTGCAGAGTACCTGTTCTGTAGATAAACATGAAAAAGTGATGCTCAAGTGATTCCCCTCAGGGGGATACAACTGTTGTATCAATGGGAATTAGTACTCCCAGGGAGACTATGTGAGGGCTTGAGATAAAAGTTAGGTAGGCTTCCGTGTTGTTGAAATAGAATAGGTTTTTGTTTTGTTACGGACCATCTTTTTTCGGTTCACTGCTGTCCTGTTTTTGAGCACCTGCTACTTTCTTCTTCAACTTTTTCTTGTTTCATGAACTTTCTTCCCAACTTACTGTTTTAATGCCCCTTCTGCATAGATTCCGCAT
This sequence comes from Morinoia aosen, assembly GCA_030386875.1. Taxonomy (NCBI): domain Eukaryota; kingdom Metazoa; phylum Arthropoda; class Malacostraca; order Amphipoda; family Talitridae; genus Morinoia; species Morinoia aosen. The sequence goes on along the minus strand of CM059573.1, from coordinate 39,208,495 downwards.
TCCCTAGTACCCATACTGAATGGTGCCTTCCTCCTTCCTCTCTTCGATACGCTCTTTGTTGTAGCGGTTATGGAGGCCTAAACTAACTTATCATCTAATCTAATCTTCTATGTAAGAAGATGTTAAGTCCCGCGACTGCGCTCGCTTTGAGCAGCTTTGTGGTGGTAAGGGAGGCTGAATCTGTGTCAGAATCTAATCTGTATAACTAGTCAGTTTAATGATGAAACTTGGTGTTCTATGGGAGAAGATTTAAAGTTCCACGACTAGCCTTCATAAGCCATCAATTTCTTGAAAATAGAAAATGTTTTTTACTCCGTTGTAAATCATCTCTCGATTTACAGCTGCCCTTATTTGTTTTTAATTACCGATTGATATATTCATAATTTTTCAACATGAAAATATTGTAGCATAACTCGTGAGCGATATTGAATGCGGTAGCCCTTATAGGGAAACAGAATGGAATGAACAAAAGTAACGGATTTTCATTTAATTCTTTCCCCCAGAGGGACGCAACTATTTCGTCCATTGGAATTAGCACTCCCTGGGGGAAAATGTGAGAGCCCAAGCAGAGAGTTGGGTAGGCTTTCCTTTCGTTGAAATTAAATGTCTTTGTTATGTTAAGGAACACATTTTTTCACAGCTGTCTGGTTTTTCAGCTCCTACTACTTTCTTCTTCAAATTTGATCTTGTTCCATAATCTTTTTTTCTCATCTTACTGTTTCTATACCCTTTTACCCTTTCTGCATAGATTCTGCGTTCCCTTAACTCCATACTAAATGGTGCCTTCCTTCTTCCTCTCTTTGTATCGCCTTTGTTGCGGATAGGGAGGCTTAAACTAACTAATAATCTAATCTAATTACGTGTATGATGGAGTCTTGTGTGGGAATAAATCTTGTGCATACATTCTACGTTGTGTCAAGTTTATGTTGAATAATTTCTAATTTCCTTTGATTGAACTTTGTCGTGCTAGGGAGGCTTGTGCTACCAATAATCTAACCTTACAGTTTTTTGTTTAGGTTGTACCGACTTTTTTGGGGTCCATTGCTATCCTGTTCTCTGGAACCTTACATATTCATGGTAGATTTTTTATAACAATCTTCGTACCGTGATGCTTCCATCTAAAACAAAATGGGAACACACCTCGGGCATAGATTTCCTGATTTCTTATTTCCGTACAGTATGATGCCTTCTTCCTTCCTGTTCATGTAACACCTTGTTGTGGGGAGAAGTGTTGAAATGATGTCACATTCATCTAGATTTTCTGTTTTATATCATTTATTCATATAATCATTGCAACAATGTAAACGCGAGTAATTATAACTTTCCCTCACAACGATAACAATAATCAATGTTCTCTGTTCTTAGCGCTCCAATGGGGAATGTAAGAGGTCTTGAGCTAAAGGTTAGGTAAGCCTTTCGTTGAAATAAGATAGTTTTTTATTTTTTGGACCATTTTTTCGGTTCACTGATGTCCTGTTTTTCAGCACCTATTACTTTCTTCGTCAACTTTTATCTATTTTCTTAAACTTCTTTCTCAACTTACTGTTTCTATGCCTCCTTCTGGGTAGGTTCCGCGTTCCCTTAACTCCATACTGAATGGTGCCTTCATCTCTTCGGAAGTCTTATTTTTAGCTTGAAAGTTTAGATGCTGAAAAAGGATATACAACAGCAAATCAATACTCCTGCCCATTCAGTTCATGAACTTACAAGCGGAATATATCGCAGGTTTTAATTCAAATAAATATCTGAATACTTGAACTTTTATTATCCTTTTTTACGATTGAACACGGTGCGCAATCGTCAGGTTCATCTGCATGGAAAAGGTAGTAAAACGTTTTGTATGATTGCATAAAGAAAATTTTCCTACAGCTTTGATAGAGCTTTCAATTTATGAAGCCGCCGGTATGATTAAATTGAAGATCGATAACCTTTTAGTTATGGTAGATTTGCACGTAGCAGGACGGAATTATATTTTTCAAGAAATAAAATCCGTACCTGCGGAGGCACACCGGCAGTCGGTTCTGTTGTTGATCGTACGTCTGGAAAGTCAGAGTACGCTGCGTGATAGTACGCTGCCGCCGCCGCTGACGTCATGGTGTGTAGGTGACGTCTTCCGGCTTGATTGAAATGAAGCCTTCTATTGGCTAACTCGAATTAGCGAATGTGCGCAGCTGTCCCCATAGAAGTGACTTTACCTGCTTTAGTCTACCATGGCGCGGTCAGAGGCGGTTTTCCAGTCATAACCCCGAGAGTTATCCGCGTAACTCTCACATGAGTAACTTTTGACAAGATCCGGAAACGCAACTGTGAACACGATTTTGGGGTTACTCAAGCTTTGTTTGCAAACAAGCAACGAATCAGCTAATTAACTTCTCCTCTTATTGGAGTTGAAAACGCAAGCTGAATTTCAGAGTCCGACAATGATGAACATTTTGTTTTATACTGACGTTTAACCTCGTCAATGATTTGATTTGAACACAATGCTTCACGTTATTCACTGAAATATAATTTAATTCATCATTAATAGCCTTGTAATATTGTGTGTGTTTTTGTTGAGAAAGTGAGCTTTGATGAGTAAATCTTATTCCAAAGGTTACGAATAATTGAATTCATATACGTTCTGTTATACAGGGTGTTTTTTTTTACTTTGAACAAACTTCGAACTTAGGTACAAAAACTCAAAATAAATCGATTTTCATGAATGACAAAATGTCCAAAACTCATTAGTTTTCGAGTTATGGCGTCGCAAAGCATGTTTAGAAGTGCATGTTATAACTGGGCCGCACACCAATTGTTATTTAAAAGTTGTTAGTTTTCGAGATTGTCGAATACAATTAAAGCATTTTTTCTCATTTCATTATGGGTTATCCATTCCATGTAATCAACGAAAATATTTCAAGATGCAATGTGAAACTGATATTACGGAAATGCCTGGCGTGTTTCAATCTGTAAGGCGCTCACTGGCTGTTAGATGTCGTAAATGCGTTGAAGTTCATGGAGGCCATTTCGAGTAACTGTTGTAATAAAACTGTATTCAAGTTTGCTCTTGCTTTAAAGTTCTTACATTAAAGTTTGTATTGATTATGTTTTTTACCTGTGTCCTGCAATGCTTACTGATTAATGGATATCTTGCATGATAATAATTGATAATTACTCATTTAGGACAATTTATTCTTATTTGTAAAACGTGTACACGCAAATTTCATTGTGAAATTACAAAAATACTACATTAGTGGGGCCCAAAAACCTCTTTAACTATCAAAGGTAGCGCTAAAAATGGTGCGCGCGTGCAATCCTACTTGAAGTTCTAATATTCTTCAAGTAACTATAACTCGAAAACCAAAGAGTTTTGGACATTTTGTCATTCATGAAAACCGATTTGTTTTGAGTTTTTGTACCTAAGTTCGAAGTTTGTTCAAAGTAAAAAAAAACACCCTGTATAATTGCAATAATTTTATTGCAATGGAATGCTTTATTTATTTAATTATTTCATATGTAAAATTTAAATTTAAATTTGATTTTTTACCCAGGAAAATGACATGAACAAGATACAATTCTTTCCTCTGCCAATGCTGGTTCTTAGGCAATGTTTAATAGTGGTCTACAATATTCAGTTATGAAGCTTTCCTCTTGTTCATAAAGTGCATTTTTACAGCTGATGACAGAGAGATCAACAAGTAGCATAAGATTGACACTGCTATGCAGTTGCTGTCAAGAGAATCTAGTGCAATAACTTTACTTAGAGTAAACCTAATTTTGTTCTGGACGATTCGTAAAAAACCTAATTTTTAGTATAAAAAGAAACACAAGGGTCACAATAAAGATCATCTATTTGCACTCAGATTAGCTGGTTTCGACTTTTCATTTTCAATTAATGCTTCTGAAACAAAAGGACAAAAAATTTATACAATCAGAATTACAAAGTATTCGAAAAAAAAACCTGTAACACTTCATAGGAAATTAGATGGGTCCTTGATAAAAAATATATAAAAACGGAAACTAAACTAAATCATTGGGTGTACAGGGGCACGGCAATTTGATCGGTGTTGAGCTGCGGTATATGTTTGGTTGTTTATGTAAAGGGATTCTAAAATTCTAATATCTGACTCCTGAGCTGATCCTATGATTTCAAAATAATCTATTGAGAACGAATGATTGGTCTGTTCACAATGATGTCTGGGAGAAGAATGTGTCAAGGATGCTAGAGGCCGGTTTGTTCTGAAGGAACGGCCTATGTGTTGAAAAAATCTGATCTTCGACTGTTTCTGAGTGCTTCCGATATAAGAACTCTGGCAAGTTCCGCACTTAAATTTATGGACAATATTCGAAAGCAATTCAGAGGGCAGCCTGTCTTTATACCTAAAGAATTTTCTATTTTGAAATCATTCTTTGAAGCAAAAATAAAGTCAATCTGGGGGTAAAACTTAGAGAGTAAATTCTTAAAATACCTAATCATTTCTTCAGATGAGGGGCCTATGTAAGGAAGAGATATGTATACCTTACATTCACTTACCGTGCACAAGGTTTGTTTTTGACGAGAAAATATATTGCATATAAAGGCACGGACAAGCCTGTCAAATAAACCGTATGGGTAGCCGTTGTCAGAAAAAAAAGATTTCAAAAAATCTAATTCGGAAGAAAAGTTGAAATATGACGAGGAAAGGTGCTATGCACGATGGAGAAGGGTCCGTATTGTATTAAGTTTATAGCGGAAGTGACAGAAACTGAAGAAACTGCAGCCTAACCCATGGAGTAGAAGTTGGTTTGCGGTATACACTGGAAACGAAACCCTGCTCTGTTCTACTAATATTGAGATCTAAAAAAGCTAATCTATTGTTTTGTTCGCGTTCCGTAGTAAAATTGATATTCGAATGATACTTATTGATATGATTTAAGAATAACAGAGCATGGGATTCATCTTCAAAATTACAAATGTGTCATCAATGTATCTTTTGTAAAACACAGATTTAAAAAAATCAGGGCATTCCTCAAGGTACTTTTGTTCCATATTGCATAAGAAAATGTTAGCGAGAGTAGGCGCGATTGGGTTGCCCATCGATAAGCCATCTATTTGTAAAGCCATCGATAAGCCATCTACAAATAGATGGCTTATCGATGGGCAACCCTATCGCGCCTACTCTCGCTAACATTTTCTTATGCAATATGGAACAAAAGTACCTCGAGGAATGCCCTGATTATTTTAAACCTGTGTTTTACAAAAGATACTTGGATGACACATAGGTAATTTTTGAAGATGAATCCTATGCTTCGTTATTTTTAAATCATATCAATAAGTATCATTCGAATATCAATTTTACTATGGAACGCGAACAAAACAGTAGATTAGCTTTTTTAGATCTCAATATTAGTAGAACAGAGCAGGGTTTCGTTTCCAGTGTATACCGCAAACCAACTTTTACTGGGTTAGGCTGCAGTTTCTTCAGTTTCTGTCACTTTCGCTACAAACTTAATACAATACGGACCCTTCCACATCGTGCATTTCACCTTTCCTCCTCATATTCCAACTTTTCCTCCGAATTAGATTTTTTGAAATCTTTTTTTTCTGACAACGGCTATCCATACGGTTTATTTGACAGGCTTGTCCGTGCCTTTTCATGCAATATATTTTCTCGTCATAAACAAACCTTGTACACGGTAAGTAAATGTAAGGTGTACATATCTCTTCCTTACATAGGCCCCTCATCTGAAGAAATGATTAGGTATTTTAGGAATTTACTTTCTAAGTTTTACCCCCTGGTTGACTTTATTTTTGCTTTAAAGAATGATTCCAAATTAGAAAATTCTTTAGGTATAAAGACAGGCTGCCCTCTGAATTGCTTTCGAATATTGTCTATAAATTTACGTGCGGAACTTGCCAGAGTTCTTATATCGGAAGCACTCAGAAACAGTCGAAGATCAGATCTTTTCAACACATAGGCCGTTCCTTCAGAACAAACTGCCCTCTAGCTTCCTTGACGCATTCTCCTCCCAGACATCATTGTGAACAGATCAATCATTCGTTCTCAATAGATAATTTTGAAATCATAGGATCAGCTCAGGAGTCAGATATTAGAATTTTAGAATCCCTTTATATAACCAAACATAGACCGCAGCTCAACACCGATCAAATTGCCGTGCCCCTGTACGCCCAATGATTTAGTTTAATTACCGTTTTTATATATTTTTTATCAAGGATCCATCTAATTTCCTATGAAGTGTTACAAGTTTTTTTTTCGAATAATTTGTAATTTTGATTGTATACATTTTTTAATGTTTTGTTTCAGAAGCATTCATTAAAAATGAAAAGTCGAAGCCAGCTGGTGTGAGTGCAAATAGATTATTTTTATTGTGACCCTTGTGTTTCTTTTTATACTAATTTTGTTCTTTGTTGGAACAATAGAGTAGAGTTACTCTACAGGCCTTCATAAAAACAATTAATCTGGTTTGCAGTTCTCAATCCTATCAAAATATTTTAATTCATCAATGTATATAAGTGAAGTATTCTAAATGTGAATTTTTTAGGCTAGTACATTTATGAGAGGTAAATCATGGATTTTCTTTTTTTCAAAGTATGAGAGTGTGAGGCCGCACAGGTGTTGTCGAGTCTTTTATTATAGTTACTCATAATCCTAAGTGTTTTCTTTATGTGTCAAGCTCCCTGAACGCCGACTTGGTCTGTTTCTCTGCGCTGATGATGCTTCTGTGCATTTACTTTAGTTAGCCCTAAAATATCCTTTGTATAACATTTCGATATTCCAATGCTTCTTTGATTACCTAGCTAAATAAGACTAGTATTTTAATTGTAATTTTGAGTGTTGTACCCTGTTATGCAGTAGCTCATGTCTGTACACATTATTCTTGCAATAGAAAATAAATCACTATCTTTGTTAAAATGTATCTGTGTATGTAATAGGGACTGCAAAGAGATTCCGCAGGAAAAAAATGAAACCTTCAGGTAGAAATAGTTTTCCTTCCTCCGTTATGATAGGGGCTTTAGTCTAATACGATACTCTCGCCTCAAAAGGGGCTTAAGGCGTGGAAGGAGTATATATGGAGGGAGCATAGCCGACTGTGAAGAGATCCAGTTTTTGAGATTTATCCTATGTTTGTGGTAACCAATATCCGTCTCGCAAGTTTGACGTCAGCACGGTAGTCAGTTACCTACTAACTACGATAGGGTGCGCACACGCTCGCTGATTGCTCTTCCAGCTGTTGAGTTTATCGTAATCATTAATTTGGGATTCTAAGACTCCGAAAGATAATAAATTGTGTTTTCTCACTCGAGGACACTTAATAATATCAAAATTACTAGCAAAGATACATTAAGAGTTGAAAACTGTCAAGATTACGGGCCCTTGAATATAACAAATTAGAGAGCGACTTGCACGCGCACCTCATCCTTCGATTTGTGGAGCGGTACTAATCTTGCTTTGGCAAATAGGAGGCCAGGGAGGGCGAGTTGTAGAGGAGGTGAGGAGGCGAGGAGGAGCCAACTTCAGCCAAGCGTCTGTGGTTGGTCACGTGTGGGGCCTTGCCAATGTCCCAGTCTCCCAACTTTTGCAGCTAATTTGAACCCGATTGGAATCGGCCATGCTCCCTCCAGTATATCCTAGCTCCATGGCTTGAGGAATCCACCTTGGGAGGACAAACAATTACGCATAGTTTGTCTCAAAATATGACGCTGTCGCAGTTCGGCACAAACAGAAACTACTTCTGTTGCCCTAGCGGACTAAATACGGCGTGGGCGGTACCCTCACGAACCTCAGGAAGGGTAGATGCACAGAAAAGCTAGCGCCCCGGAAAAGGTAGATGCACAGAAGACAGCCCTTTTCCCCGAACCCTCACGTCGACCGCACGACGGTATCAACATATTCTGGCGCCCGAACAGGGACCCAGAAGTTTTGCGCAACTACCAACGTTGCCTGTGATTTCTGGGTTCTACACAACTACGCGGACACCGCACCATTAAAACAAGATGAACCTCGTCGCTCAAGCTCGAGAATACGTCGAAGCCCTCGGCGTCACTCCCACCGACGCGGAGTACAGGGAAGAATTTACCAGCCGCCTGAGGCATTTGGAAGAAGCGGGACGAGAAGCAGCGGAACGAGAAGCCGCAGAACGAGCAGCGGAACGGGAAGCTGAACGAGAGGCAGCACAACGAGACCACGAGCTCAGACTTAGACAACTCGATGCTCAAATCGCTCCTCAAAATGCTCGAGTGAAGATACCTCCACCGGCTCCATTCGATCCCACGAAAGAAAGGATGGATGAATTTTTGCAACGCTTCTGCACTCACACAACAGCAATGGGATTTACTGAAATCGATGCTGTTGTCATGCTCCATAATTTGATCACACCGAAGGAACGGCGACTCATCAATACCCTGCCCGCAGCAGATCGCTTCAACCTTCCTGAAATCAAATTGCTTCTACTAGATGCTCTTAAAGTCACTCCAGCAAAACTAAGCGCCAACTACTACGAACTGAAGCCAGAAGAAGGCGACAATATGTCACGTTACCTACGGCGACTAGAACAAGCCTTCGACGCTTGGTTAAAAGGATGCAACATCGAAGCCAACTACGACACTCTTCGTGACTTCCTTCTTGTGGACAGAGCTTATTCCAGCTTGCCTCCCTTCCTCGCTACTCAATTGCGTGACATGGGTGGTAACACAGTCGCAAGCCTAGGAGAGCAGGGTGAAAGCTTTTTACAAGCAAGACCTCATACATCGCTCCATCAGCTGTGTAAGGGTCGCACACTGACATCAACGACGGATGCGGGCCCTCCAGCACTCAAAGCATCATTAGCACAGGAGCGACGCTCGACATTTCCTGTCCGAGCCCCGAGCACTCCAGCAAGATCACCCAACTCCAGCAACAACTCTCGAGGAACGCCGCCAAGAACTTCTAACACACGTGGTGGTCCCACCAGCTCAAGATCGGTCAACACTCCGCAGTGCGAGGAACAACGAGGACCTTACACTGGATATTACTGCACTTTCCATGGCCCCAACCGATCACACTCCAGTGATGAGTGCCGCCAGTTACAGAGGAGGCAAGGTGATAGCCACAGTAGTAGAGCAGCCCATGCAAGCCCACCTATCTCCAGTACTACAGCTCGAGTAAACAATCTAGCAACGCATGAAGAAGCAGATGAAAACGACGATAGTCCCCCAGTTGCATGCAATCACATCGCCTCGAACAAGCTGATCGAATTGGGACAGCTGAAAACATGTTCCGGCAGCACTCACTCCAAACCCGCATATTTGGACTCCGCCCACCTCTCTCCTTCCACCTCCGTGTTGCTACATAACGTTGCCATTCGCGCCATTTATTTAACTATGTAGTACTTCTGAGGTTTATTAACCTATCTGTTCGTCATACATTTATTATTAATCAATGCATTATAAACACTACATGAATTTAGTAAGCGGATACTACAGCGGAATACCAAAGTTAACCTGTATTAAATCATTATAATAAGTTTTGACAACGACCGCTGGTGTTTGGCTATTCGACCCTCCACCTCGGCACGCAAAAACAGTCATTTTTAAACTTTTTTAAGTTAACCTTAAACTAACTGAACTTGGCCTAACCTTACCCAACCTAACCTTACTTAACCTAACCTCTTCACCTAACTTAACTTAACTTAACCTAACCTAAATAAATTTACCCTACCATTTCTGTAGCTGCTCGGAGGTGGTGCAGTAGCTGCTTGGAGGTGGAGGGGGAGGGGTGGGCGGCGTCCAAATCTGCGGGTTTGGAGTGTGTGCGTTCCGGCACTGTGAACCAACAACCAGGCCTTCCACGGTCGTCAATCTTTGTACCCTAGGCTGGCATGTATTTTACACTAGCCTTGATTACCCTAGAAAATATAAATGAGGCCTATATAATAATAACCGTATAGTCTTTAATTATACTTATGGCTTTGCCCTCAATTACGTCAGATAGACACCCTATTTAAAGTTTCTGGGGATTCGTTAATTTATAAATGAATGATCTGAACGCCTTTATTATAGAAATGTGCGTAAAATGACATCCTTCCATTAAAATTGCAAAGATATTCTCAAATGTGGATCGATAAACAATTCAAACACACAAAGAACAGTGTTCGACACAATTGAAGTCCAGATTTACATAACTAGTGTACACAATACATAAATAATGATTATTACAGAAACCAAACCAAAAATTCGGAACGAAAATGCGGACTTATACAATATTTTTTCCCGCTTGTATTTAGTCTTTGAACCGATTGAAAAATAAAAAATGAATGAGCTCTACGCGCGTTAAGTATAGTCTTAAATCAATCTGTTCAAAATAAGAGAAAACCTAACTTAATACAAATCATTTTTAATCTCCAGGAAGCTATACTACTCTCATTAAAGAATTTGAGAATGCATAGTATAAAACTACAATCTACATCATAATGGTCACGCTATCACGCTTTCCGCATTTTACAGTGCTTGACACAAGTATTTACACAACTCAATTTTTCGTGTATTTCAAAGACTTCGAGTTCTGGGTTGGGGTAAAGATTTCTTAAGGTCCGGCCAGCATTCATTAAAGACTCGCGAAACATACTGGACCCGAATTACCGGTATCATACACAAAAGGATTTTGCCGAAATTTATAATCCTTTGTATTTTCTTGTACAATTTTAAACATTTTTCTTGCATTACCTCCTGGAAACAATTAAAGGTTTCTAGAAACTTTTAGAACCACATTTGATGTCAAACCAGTATGATCAGCACAATCATTTAACTTCTAGATTTCCATGAAAGCGGACCTCGGTGAGAATGCTAAAAGAAAAAAAAAGTTCCAGACCAGAAGCAATTGAAAGTAAATAGTTGAACTTTTTAATGAAGGATTAACGTACAGACAAACCGCTGAACACGTTAAACTTCCATACTCAACTATTGGAGCTATTGTTCGAAAGTTTCAAGGGACGGGTGTAATCTCTAATTTGCCAAGAGCCAGAGCTCCTCGCAAGATCAATGATCGCTGTCGATGGTATGTGCTTCGTAAAGTGACTAATGAACCCATGATAACCCGTAAAGATCTACAAGAACTTGAGTTTCAAGGAGAGGGAGTCAGTCCAAAAACAATCAGTAGAGAATTGCACCATATTGGTCCACGGGAATTCACTCATAGCTGGACTCCTCTTCTGACAGCTAAACATGTGGAGAACCGTTTGAAGTTTGCCAAAGCCCATTTTGATAAAGGTTATGTGTTTTGGGAACGGGTTGTGTGGTCCAACGAGAGTAAAATTGAGCTCTTCGGCCGACATGATTCTCGTCAAGTTTGGAGGAGACCAGAGACTGCCTGTGATCCCAAAAACACCCTCCCTACTGTCAAGCATGGAGGAGGCAATATCAGGGTTTTATCGCTGTTTCACTTCTTAGGGTGTCGGGTAATTCCACATGATTGATGGTAAAATGGATAATTCCATGTGTCGGCAGATACTGGAACACAAGCTGATTTTAAGCGCAATAAAATCTTTCGGCCGGCCTGAGTGGATCTTCTAGCAAGACAATGACCCAAAGCAAATGGCCAAATAGCAAAATAATGCCTTGCTACTAAGAAAATAAGTGCTATTCCATGGCCCAGCCAGTCTCCTGACCTCAATCCCATAGAAAATTTGTGGAAAATACTGAAATTTGCAATCCAAAAAACGAGCCCTAAAAAGCCTGCTGAATTAAGGACAATCTCAGTTGAAGAATGGAGCAAGACTCCACCGAAAGAGTGTCAGAAGCCAGTTTCAAACTGCAACAACCTTCTTCGTGCTGTAATTGCAAAAAAAGCCCATGCAACCAAATATTAGATAGTTTTTTTCTTTTGCCTAATTAATTTTATCTCTAATATTTTTCTCTGCTCGGGTGATGTTATTAGTTAAACATTTCATTTTTTGTTTGGTTATAATATTCCGTAGAATAAATGTTTTCTGAACACGTAATCTTTTCCCCAACCCAGAACTCGAAATCTTTGAAATAAACGAAAAATTGAGTAGTGCAAAATTTGCAAATTTTGCAAATATAAATTCATTTGGTACTGTATATTTCTAAGGTATTGCTGAAGATTCTGCACCCGTGGCATTACTTTTACTTCATCGATAGATTTATTTAGATTAGTTTTATTTGGAAAATAGATGCCGTGAACCTAGATTCTTCAAGGTAATACACTGCATGCATCAACCAACGCATTATTTCATTCTTCACACTGGTTCTTTGTGAAATTTTGGTCAAATTTAATTGGCTAAATAAATTTTCAACGAAAGAACTTGAAAATGAGAGGGCCAACAACGTTGAAATTATAATTTTATGATTTGGATAACAAATTAGCCAACTGTCATTTCTACAGCAAATCATTGTTTCCCAATAATTAACGGCTGACATGTCTGGTGGTAATTGTTCATCCTATCACTGCTGAGATCAACACTTGTGCGGCTGCGGTGGTAAAACCAGGAATATAATAATTATAATAATTGTTCATCCTAGTAATGTTTTCGACACTCTTCCTGAAGATATTTCTTATCAACAAATTTTTTCATTTGAGGAACTTCGTCTAATGTATAAGACAAAGATTTTTGAGTCAGTGTTGAACCATTACGCGGTTTCAGACTGCGTACGAAACCATGCACAGGGTCCTCGACGGAAAACCATTTTAGGATTTGTGAAACTGGCTCTACCAAGAAGCAGCTACAATTAGTAAAAACTCTCTTTCTCTTGTGATGTAATGCCATTTATCTCTGACATCGTTCCAGTGCTTGTCATCCCAATGTACATATATCATCTACTGGCACAAAAGCATCAGTGAATGTTGAATGGGATGGATCAGCAAAGAAATAGTCTCATTCTTTACAAAAGCAACAGGCATAAAATTTGAACAAAAGCTCCTAATTAGGCTATAGATTTTTTTATCTTAGATTGAAGATATGCGGAGAGTCAAACTGAAATGAGGTATTAAATGCGTTTAATTTTCCCGAATTGTAATCTAAGAACTCAAAATAAGCGCGGGTTAGTTTAAAGCATTGACTATCACACCATTTACCTCAATTGGATCGCTAAACGACAACTCAACAAAGTAAAGGGTGAGTGCATCCTTATGCTCTAGCAATTGTCGTACACAAGCTTGTTAAGAAACTGTACGCCGCATATTGCGAAAAGAACCGTAACTTGTTCAGTACCGGTATGGAACACGTTAACTTGTGCTGTTTTACGAATCGAATGTTGATATGTTCCATCTTTGATTCAATGTCTTCTCCTCAATTAATTCTTATTTGGGTTATTCAACTTTAGTTATCAACAACCTTCCATATTTTGTCATGGTTTTTATAAACTAGGTTTAAAATATAGATTTTACCCTAAATTTTTCATTTTTTTCCCTTACCCTAGACTGTACCCTTGGAAAGGTATGATTACCCTAGACTAGGGTAATTACCCTAGCAGTGAAAGCACTGCCAACAACCCGTCCAAGTACTACTCGATGGAGGAGCAACAGCGGTCTTCGTCAAGAAGGCTCTCGTCCCAGCTGACGCCATTTTGAAGAAGGAAATTACCGTTCGATTGGCCAACAATCATTCCTTCGAAGCGCCTCTTGCCCGGGTCTCTCTCGTTTGTCCCTACTACCATGGAGAGGTGACAGCCGTAGCCATGGAAGAGCTCTCCCACGATGTCATCCTCGGCCGAGTCCCCGGGGACCACCTCCTTCGAAGAACAGATGATCGACCATGAAGAGCAACCTGTTGCTGCAGAAGTCTCTCATGTCGTCACAAGGGCAGCAGCAAAAGCGATCGAAAATTCCCCTGCCGCATCAAGCACTGTCCACATGTTGCAACACAACAAAGAAGATTTCAAGAAAATGCAGCGGGAGTACAAAACATTGCAGTTTTTATTCAAAAAAGATGACACTGGCAAAGAAGAAACGCACAAGGATGGCAGAGTAATTACCTATGAACTCCATGACGGTATTCTGCATCGGAAAATAATAATAATAATAATAATAATAAGGCATCTACGGATGCTTTATTTCCAATCAAGCCTGATACATATCACCTTGTACATTGGATTTTCAAATGCCTTATAACTAACGCCAGGACGCCATGACGCTTTCCCCCGGTCAAGACCGGTACCCATTTCAGACACCTGGGTAGAGTGGGGTATTGTGCTTGGAATTTTTCTCCTATACCCAACAGAGAAAATCGCCACTGCCAGCGCTGAGTTTCGAACCCGGGTCCCGGCCGCGCAAGAGTCAACAGCTGGCAGATGCTCCCACTCTATCACCCCCACCCACCACCCATGCAGCACAGACACCAATGGCGCCAGATCTACAGAAATGTTAGGTTAGGGTAATTTAGGGTAGGTTAAGTTAACTTAAGTTAGGTTAAGTAGGTTGGTTAAGTTAGGTAAGGTTGGGTTAGGTTAGGCCAAGTTCAGTTAGTTTAAGGTTAAGTTGAAAAAGTTTAAAAATGCCTATTCTTGAGTGCCGAGATGGAGGGTCGAATGGCCAAACACCAGTGGTCGTTGTCAAAACTTATTATAATGATTTAATGCAGGTTAACTTTGGTATTCCGGTGTACTATCCACTTACTAAGTACTTGTAGTGTTTACAATGCAGTTATTAATAATAACTGTATAATGAACAGCTAGGTTAATAAACCTCAGTAATACTACATAGTTCAATAATTGGCGCGAATGGCAACTTTTAGAAGCAACATGGAGGTGGAGGGAGAGGGGTGGGCGGCGTCTAAATCTGGCGCATCACCCAGCTGTTGACACTAGCGCGTCCCGGCCGCACGGCGGCAGAACCTCTAGCACATGGCTATCACGAGCACACGTTACGAGACGGTCAGGAAACCCATCAACTTGTAGCACCTGCAAGCGTGCTCCCACAAATCTTGGAAGTGGCTCACGACAATCCACTTGCTGGCCATTATTCCCAAAAGAAGACTCAGGCTCGACTAGAACGAGGTTTCTACTGTTTGTCCCTGGCAAAAGATGTGGTCCAATACTGCCACTCCGCAATTGATAATCAAGGACGTTTCGCCGGTGGGAACGCGCCGGTTTCTATGCGTTTTTTTAGTTGTATTACGCGCGGTTTAAGGGTCAAATGTCCACTTTTTCGGACACAAAACTGCACGCGAATCGCCGTTGTTCCGCCCTCCTTAACGGCCGTTTACCGCCTCAGGACCAGATTCGAATCGCGGCTGGCCGTCCATGGATTATAGGTTAAAAAATCACTCCCGGCTGCACGTGCCTCGCCTCACGGGGTGTACAATATTGCACTGGAAGCTTTGGATCTTAAAATACATTCACACTTAATGCATTGTGAATGTATTGACTCAATAAGCTAGCTCAGAACAATATTGTACATCCAATGAGATCGAGGCACGTGCAACTGGGAGCTCAGGTACATAAGACAATACATTAGAAAGCACATAGAATCTCGCTCTTTCTTGAACTTTTATTACAAAAATGAAACATTCTCTACATTAAAATTTACTTGAATATCTTACTTCCATTAATCACAGCCTTCTCACCAATGAAACACCAAAATAATATAGGAATTGAAAATGAAAACACAATCCATTTAAAATGCTGCATGTTATAAACAAATATCAACACGTGCACTACATTTTGGGACGTATCATATGTGTACCATTAGGTACATTAAATACCGGCATAAATGAATAGCATTTCCATAATTTCACTACCTTTTTTAGAATTGATTTGAACCTACCTGGTAAAAATTATAATACACTTTTATTTTTCACACCTTTTATAAAGGACAAGAATGGACTTGAGCAGTACAGTGAGTTTTTAAATTCTGCTACTCTCAACTTAACCGAACCAACCGTAGCAATCGCACAAACGTAGTCAACGTTTTAAGGGAACGCGGAATCTGTGCAGAAAGGGTATAAAAACAGTAAGTTGAGAAAAAAGTTCATGAAACCAGATCAAAGCTGAAGAAGAAAGTAGTAGGTGCTGAAAAACAGGACAGCAGTGAACCGAAAATATGTGGTCATTTAATATAACAAAAATACTTTATTTTAGCAAAAAGAAGGCCTACCTAACACATAGCTCGGGCCCTCACATTTTCCTCCCTGGGAGCGCTAGCTCCCATAGATACAATAGTTGTATCCCTCTGAGGAGTGTCTACATTATATCGCGTGTCCCACAAAAATGTCTCGGAGTTTTTAAATGATTATATCTCCGCTTTAAATAAACATATTTAAAATGTATTTTTTCACAATGAATTAAATTTTGTTTCCGTTTCGAATAGTCTAATTTTTTGAAAATCGTTTAATAACCACTTTACAGTGATCGCTTTACTGAAAAAGGAAGAAATTATAATTGTTCTAAGGAAATGTTTTAAAAACAACAACACTGGTGTTCTTCATTTCTCAATACTTACTGTTTATAATAATTTCACCATGATGTATCCTACATACCACCAAGTATTTAAACGCTCTGAGAAGTTTTTTACTACCTTATTTCATTATTTGAAGACACCTAAACTGCAGTTCACTAACGAACAAATAATTTTCATCGTATTGGAATATGAGGCAACGAAAAACTGTGAAAAAGTTCGAAGAGCAATTAATGAAAAATTTCCGGAAAGATACACGTCCGATAAGAAAACTGTGTATCGTACAGTTAGAAAATTAGAAAGAAAATTAAATGCTCCTCTTACTTGTTCACAGTTTACCGTTGCTTCATATTCTAATACGAGAAAAATTCTTTGATCGTGAGTGAGCTGCATTTTAGGTGTCTTCAAATGATAAAATAAGGAAGTAAGTAATGTATTGAGAAATGAAGAACACCAGTGTTGTTTTGAAAACTTTTCCTTTGAGCAATTAGTTGTTCTACCGGTTTCAGCGAATCGATCACTGTAAAGTGGTTAGTAAACAATTTTCAAAAACTTAAATTATCCGAAAAGGGAACAAAATTCATTGCATTGTGAAAAAAGACCTTTCAAATATGTTAATTTAAAGCGGATATACAATCAATTAAAAAGTCGGGGACATTTTTGTGGGACACCCGGTATTTACAGGGTGTTGTGTGATGCGATGCGGATTTTAACCATAGGCAGAAAAACGCAAAATAAAACGATTTTCAGGAGTGACAAAACCTCACAACTTCTTTGCTTTCGAGAAATGATGACCTGAAATAATTATAGATTCCTGTAAGAATAGCCTGAAGCGCGTGCCAAAGAAGTTTCGTTTTTACCCGTTGGCTGCATGTCAAGCCCATTCTTACGGGAATCTGAAATTATTTCAGGTCATTTCTCGAAAACAAAGCAGTTTCGAGGTTTTGTCACTCATGAAAATCGTTTTATTTTGCGTTTTTCTGCATTTGGTTAAAATCTGTGCATCGAATTACAAAACACCCTATATATATTTATATATATGTTGCATTAAAAATAATGCCACATTGAGTATTAATAATGGTTTTGTTCAATTTTTCTAGTTTTCGGAAGAGTTTACTTTGATCAGAATTTATTGAATTTAAAAGCTCCCCTAACGTTTTGTGATTAAAATTTTGCGACGCGTTTCGTCCTGTGTACACGGACATCATCAGGCTAAAAATAGTTTGAGTTGTGCAGCTAATAAAATGGAGAATGTACCTTCCACTACGGAACCTAGGTCGCCTAGCCCTCCTCACTTCGCAGGCCAACTGTACACCTTCTAACTTGCATCAAATGCACATTTCTACATTCGGGTAACCGCAGCCACTCTGCCCACTTCTCCATTCTATTAGCTGCACAACTCAAACTGTTTTTAGCCTGATGATGTCCGTGGACACAGGACTAAACGCGTCGCAAAATTTTGATCACAAAACGTAAGGGGAGCTTTTAAATTCAATAAATTCCGATCAAAGTAAACTCTTCCGAAAACTAAAAAAATTGAACAAAACCATTATTAATAATCAATATGGCATTATTTTTAATGAAACCTGTATCAAGGTAGGGTTACTACCAAAATATACTGAATATAAATGGAGTATAATATTATATATTCAGTATATATATTTAGAATATATATTATATATTCAGTATATATATAAATATATATATTTATATATTATATACTGAATATAATATATATATATATATATTCTTGATAATCTATACATCAAGAAATAAACCAATAAAATATATCATATTTTATTTTTTTCCTAATATAAAGATATATCAACTTGAATGTACAGAGAGCCATTTCAACGATCATGTCCATTATATATGCATAGTATTCTCGATAGATCTCTCACATTTTTGTTCATTATGGAAATGATTTGCCTGGAGGGAACATTTTGAAGATTAGATTAGATTATAAGTTAGTTTAGGCCTCCTCATCCGCTACGAAAATAATACGTATCAAAGAGAGGACGGAGGAAGGCACCATTTAGTATGGAGATAAGAAAATGAGGAATCTATGCTGAAGGGTCATAGAAACAGTAAGATGGGAAAGAAGTTCATGAAACAAGATCAAAGTTGAAGATGAAAGTAGTAGGTGCTGAAAAAACAGGACAGCAGTGAACCGAAAAAATATGGTCCGTAACAATGCAAAAACCTATGTTATTTTAACAAAAAGGCCTACCTAACCTTTAGCTCGGGCCCTCACGTTGTCCTCCTGGGAGCGCTACTTCCCATAGATACAATAGTTGTATCCCCTGAGGGAGGGGAACATTTTGAATATCATTTAAAAAACATAACGGATGAAATTAGAGTTACAACGTAAATTTTCAATACCCTGCATCAGCTGGGTGACCAATGAACCAGCAAAAAAAAATTTTGCAAAAGAAATGCATCATTCATAAATTACATACGTAGGCACTTAATGTTGACTGAATGTGCTTGTTTATTGGCTGGATGCTGAACAGCATTTCAAATAACAAGTTCAAAGACTGCAAAATATTTCATTAGAGCACCAAATGGAAAGCAAAGGCAAAGAATAGCACAAAAGAATTTCCTTGCGTTACTAATGCGGTTTTAGAGAAAAAATTAGAGCACAATTATCTACAAAAAAGTATTTGCAATAAACCATAACCACAAATGATAGATAGGGTGCACTGTTGCGCAGGACTCAATGCACAGAATTACAAATCTTGAAAAACAAATTAAACAAGAGAATAGTTGAAGACGACATAGCATGGACAGTAAGAAAATGAATAAAAAATGTCTATCATGAAAAGGCAAAACAATATTTACAATATAAAATGACCCAAATTCACATCTCACGGACCCTGTAGGAGTGCTAAGTCCCAAAAGTGCAAAAGTCATACAACGTTGTGCCATTTTTTGGCCATGATACATATTTAGAGCAATCGATTTTTCATTATAAACAGTTTTGGTTTATCACCAGCTTTTTCCTCTATTCTTGTTGGCACTGATACAAAGCACTGTGAAAAGCACATTGGTTTAATTTATTGTTCAATGTCAGCATTTGCACTTATTAATATCGTGAAAATAAGTAACTTATTGTGACATCAATACACATTTGAAAAAATTCTTTATAGCCACTCTGTGAAAAACTTGCAAATGAATCAAGTGAATGTGAACTGTTCTGTAAACTTGCTCAGTAAACTATCCAGAGTACTTTGATATGAATACCACTGTTCTAGTTTCAAAACAGTTGGACGAACAACACTTCACATAACTATGTTTAAAAAATTGAACTCAGCTTGAGCTCGAGAAGTGACGAGAAAAATCTGAGGATGAGCATAACGGTTGATCGCCACAACATCCAAGTAAACAATCAATATAATATCAATATACATGTTTTGGGCATCTGATGCAATACTACGTCCGTGGAGGGAGTATATATGGAGGGAGCATAGCCGTCTGTGAAGAGAACCAGTTTTTGAGATTTCTCCTCTGTCTGTGGTAACCAATAGCCGTCTCGCAAGTGTGACGTCAGCACGGAAGCCAGTTACCTACTAACTACGCTAGGATGCGCACCCGCTCGATGAATGCTCTTCCAGCTGCTGAGTTTATCGGTAATCATTAATTTGGGATTCTAAGACTCCGAAAGATAATAAATTGTGTTTCCTCACTTGAGGACACTTAATAATATCAAAATTAGTAGCAAAGATTCATTAAGAGTTGAAAACGATAAAGATTACAGGCCCTTGAATATAACAAATTAGAGAGTGACTTGCACGCGCACCTCATCCTTTGACTTGTGGAGCGGTACTAATCTTGCTTTGGAAAATGGGAGGCCAGGGAGGGCGAATTGTAGAGGAGGTGAGGAGGCGAGGAGGAGCCAACTTCAGCAAAGCGTCTGTGGTTGGCTCACGTGTGGGGCCTTGCCAATGCCCCAGTCTCCCAACTTTTGCAGCTAATTTGAACCCGATTGGAATCGGCAATGCTCCCTCCAGTATATCCTAGCTCCATGACTACGTCACAATTTGCCTAAAGGCCCTATTACACGGGGCAACACTTTGCCTCGGTTACGGCAACTGAAATGACGCAACATGTGGGTGCGCTATCACACAAGGCAACCAGTGTGGCGTTGCCAATTGCAGAGGGAGGTTGTAGCTCGCAGTGACTGCGGCATTTGACATCTTCATTTCATCATTAAATGAAATGCATTAAGAACGAATACAAAACTTAGATCCTGTTTTGCGCTTTTAAATGTCCTTACATAATTTATTGTCTTTATTTTCTAACAATGGGTGAGATTGAAGGGTCGTACGACTGTTGATTTAAAATAATTCTTTTGATGTATTATTGACTTCTAGGAAAATATCTAATTTATGAGAATCAATATAAAATGCAGCAATATAAACATCGTAATATTGTAATAAATTTTTAACATCTTTTTTACAGCTCATATTCGCATATAAATATAATAATTTGTGTTTTTATATCGCACAGAAATATACAAAAGGAAGAGTAATTTAATTAATTAACACTTTGACTGCGGCAACTAAATATAAAGTTCAACACCGAACTCAAATTTTAAGTCAATTGTAGTAAACTATTTTGAAAATACCAAACATGAACTGGATCGTGCCTTCATTTAGCTTTGATTAAATATTTATGGAAATGGAGTTTGCGTCGGTGAGCAGCATTATGAAAATTACCTCCGTATACAACCGGTGGCGCACGTCGCAGTCAAAGTGTTAACCCCATTCATTTGGTATATTGATATAGTTGGGTTCAAGCCTAAAAAACATATTAAATGGTTTGATCATTAGAAGCTGAATAAATTATTGCCTATTTTTCTACCCGCTACTTATGATAGAAAATTAGAAATGAATGCACATTCAGTTACCTGACTTCATAGAGTCAATCTTCTTAATGTTTTTTCTATTTTTTGTGGCTTCGATAGTTACATCATATCCAGCTAAACTGTTTAAACTTATAAACCTATGGATTATTCTTTTTCAAATTTCTGACCACTTTATTTATCATAAAATTCTACCTGATAAACATTCCGATATATGGAAAAGTTACAGCATTTGAAAATGAAACGTCACGAATGAAACGTCACGGTAAATGGTAATATTCCGCTTTATTTTATACAGAAATTACGACTAATTGTATGAATAAAATGACACTTAATTGCTTATATAAGACTTATTAGCTTCCATATTATAGAACACTGCGCGATTTATTAACACTTTGACTGCGACGTGCGCCACCGGTGGTACACAGAGGAAATTTTCATAATGCTGCTGACCGACTAATAGTCGCAAACTCAATTTTCATAAATATTTAATCACAACTAAATACATGCACGATCCACTTTATGTTTGATTTTTCCAAAATAGTTTTCTATTATTGACTTAAAAATTTGAGTTTGGTGGTAAACTTCATTAATACCTAGTTGCCGCAGTCAAAGTGTTAAATCCTTCAACTTTCTATTGAATGGCGGACCAAGTTTATGTTGGCTCAATGGGAGGCGGTGTTTCATAGAATAGGACATTGATGAAAGGCTTCTTTTATCAATTGTATGGCGGATCGAGACCATAGTGAACCAGACGGAGACGGTGTTGCAGACATCCTCACACTACGACGCTCAGTCGAGCACTGCTCCGTCGCTCTGAGGTGCACGACTCAGCACGAGATTTTTGAACAAACGCGATAACCAAAACTCGCCCAGCAAATGCAGTCCGTTGCTCTCAGAAGCATCCGTCGCTGCTTTTTGGAGCAATTGTTGCCCCGTGTAATAGGGCCTTAACGCAATGATTGTGAAGAACACAGTCGAAACACCAAACGCAACCTTTGCTGAGGCAGTAACCGCCAGTACGCTCACGGTGACACGCTGTCATTAACTGACAGATCGAGTCATGCCGCTTTCAAATGTTACGGCTGTTAATCAACTGAAAATTTTGCGCCTTCGAATCATCCAAGGCCAACTATGAATTTCACGTCCGAGCTTGACCGCGCCTGGTTTGGGGCGCGTAGAGGCAGTGTTAAAGCAGAGCAGGCCGACTAGCCTATAAATCGTGCATAATCGACCCTCACGTCCTTAATACACCGGCGATACGTCCTTCATTTTCAATTGGGTCCTGTCATGCCTGCCAGACGCACGCTCCATATAGACCGACCGGGGTTGAAAATTTGGCCGGGGCCGGGGCCGGGGTCAACAAATTTGCCATGGCCGGGGCCGGGGTTATCAGATTTACCATGGCCGGGGCCGGGGCCGGGGTTCAGACCACCTCAGGACGTGTCACGATGACGTAATACACAACGCCGGTAAGTGGCTCAATGCATGTTGAATAACGGTTGCGGTTGGGTGTGTATTTATGTCAAGTCAATAAAGTCTTGTAGACTTGCAGTTACAGTGCGTGTTGAATTAATTAATACAGAAACAATTATAGTAATTAAATATATCGGGTGTTCCACAAAAATGTCCCTGACTTTTTAATTGATTCTATCTCCGCTTTAAATTAACATTTTTAAATTGTCTTTTTTTCACAATGTTGTAAATCTTGTTTCCTTTTCGAATAATTTCATAGAATTAAAAGTGCGACTTTTGGGAAATCTAATACGTTAAATGAAAAGAAGAACCGATATAAAAGGGAACATTCTTTTAATGGCAAACGTTTCGTAATCTCTGATACCATCATCAGTGCTGTAAAACAAGGAATGAAAAACGATACTGAAAAAATTTCGAAAAAGCTATAAGAAATTAATATCACTATACCAACATCAAAAAATAACTATGCCTAACCATTAAAAATAAAAACACAATTTCTCTTAAACATTCGAAGCCAATCGTGCACATACACCTAAATTCTAGCAATCAAACCAACACACAATAACATCTACACGAAGTAACAGAACTGCATACACACACACACACAAAACACACTCACACACCAACACACTCCTATTTACACAGTTGGGGCAATATTTAATTTCATCGCACTTTGATCATTATTTAGCTGAGGTCTATAGGTAAAAATGATCAATGATTCCAAAATCTAAGGTCAAATTCCTCTGCAGTTCTACAAGGTATGGATAAATTGGAACTTTTGAAAGGGTGGTTTGAACTATAGCAATGATCTCTGAAGGCTGACTTGGAGGGAGATGAGTATAGACGGCCGATTCTATGGGAGATACCCGAGTGTTGGCTGCGACGAATAAATTGCTGGAGTGTGGTACTTCCAACATAGGACTGCAGGCAGCAATCACATTTATACAAGTGGACACAACCCTTTCTCAGGCACTCTTCCAAACGTTCTTTCCTATTGAAAAATGAACTCATTTTAAAAATATTTCTATAAAATGGTAACACGTCAATGAAAGTAAAATGAGAGTGTATCAGAGAGAAAAAATCCTTTCTCATCTCCTTGTAAAGATAGCCCAAGAATGGAGCTCGACAAAACCTTTCTTCGTTGAAAAACTTTCCAACCAGATTGTTAATTAAAGATACAGGGTATTTATTTTGTACAAGTAACTTTGTGATATATTTCACTTCATCATGAAATATATTTGAATTTGAAATACAGTATGCTCTATGCAGTAATGTAGTGACACTTGTTTTACTATAATCCATGTAAATGCAACTGAAGAAAGTGGTACATAATCCCGTAAATGTAGGTTTTCAATAAACAGAGGTGGTGAACATTGAATTAGTTTTCTTTACGAGAACGTCTAAAAATGACAATTTATCATTCTGCTCAGTTTCCATTGTTAAATTTATCTTGGCGTGATATCCATTTATGTAGTCAACGAATTTTAGGGCCTCGTCTTGTGAACGCAACAAAACGAATGTATCGTCTAGGTAACGCAGGTACCTAGACGATACATCACAGACGATATTTCACAGTAGGTATTTCACAATGTATTTCTTTGTAGGTATTTCATTCCTTGTTTTACAGCACTTATGATGGAATCAGAGATTCCGAAACGTTTGCCATTAAAAGAATGTTCCATTTTGTATTGGTTCTTCTTTTCATTTTAAGAATAATTTAAGTGTTTGAAAATCGTTTAATAACCACTTTACAGTGATCGATTTACTGAAAGAGGCAGAAAAACTATTTGTTCAAAGGAAAAGTTTTAAAAACAACAGTGGTGATCTTCTTCAATTCTCATTACCTACTGTGAAGGAACGCGTTTTCAAAACATCACCTCCATCGTTAATAATTCTTCGACAACGAGTTGGAGTGTTTCAAGAATTAAAAGAAAACGGTGAAATGATCCGCAAAACCCTTCGTTTGATAGTGGCTAGAAGTAATGCTTGCCTTGAGAGAAATGGTAGGTATGTCGAAGGATACAAAATTACTTTTTTATTCAAACTTTATTTAATGCATGGATTTGTTACTCTTTTAGGTTTTTGTTTGTTCGGTTTTTTGGATAGTGCAAAATAAGGAAGAATATCAATATTGTTTTAAAATGTTTCCCTTCGAAAAATTAGTTTTTCTATCCGTTTCAGTTAATCGATCACTGTAAAGTTGTTATTAAACGATTTTCCAAAAAACTCAAATTATTCAAAATAAATTATGGAGTAAGTAATTATGAAATAAAATTTGCTACATTGTGAAAAAATGAAAATTAAAATAAGTAAATTTAAAGCGGAAATATAATCAATTAATACTCAGTGACATTTTGGTGGGACACCCCGTATAATGACTAAAAGTAGTCGTCAGCAGTATGGGATTACTTTTACATATCGGTGAAGAGTGTAGAAAATTGAAGTGTGCACCATTTGTGAAGCAAATATACGACGAGGAGCCGCTGGTGCATCATAGAAAACTTTCTCAACTAAATATTTATCGACACAAAATGATCAATACCTGGAAGCTGAAGAAAACCAAACAACGAAAAAGGATTGAAAAATAGAAACAAAACGAACAAGAAGAAAAACTAAAAGTCTATGTATTGAAAACAAACAAAGACAGTTTAGGCTGCAGCAGTGACAAAACTGCCTATTGTAGCAAGTCGTCTTCGTCTACCGGCAAACAGTTGACTTTAAAAGAAACATTTACTTAATCTAAAAACTGGGAGCTAAATTATACTGACCAAATACATTGAGAGAAATTGTTAATTTACTGGTTTTGGGACGCGCTCAATCCTTACAACCCTATGGAAAAGGAAACTTTTTAAATTTTGTAGGGTTTCTGAATAAAAAGTTTCAAGTTCCATCGGAGAAGGTAATTACAACAAAACTAATTCAGGACCTCAGTATCCAAATTCAGTTTGCTATTTCAGAGGAAATACATAAGTAAATTTACGAAAATAGCGTCTTCTCAATAACTGCTGATATTAGGACCTCTCCAAGTCGAGATTCTTTCATTTCAATAACTGCGCACTGGATAATAATTACACTGGATGGTTGCATAGATACTGCTTTTTCTTCTCAGTGACTGCATGTTCTTCAGGATTGCAATGAAATCGCAAATCTCTTGAGAAATCGTTTTAAATCTATTTAAAAGACACGTGAATTTTTCAGGTGCGGGTCGCCGGGCACACTACGCTTTATTCACTTCAAATTATTAATCCAAATCAAGTTCAAATTAATCCAAGTCAAGTTCAAATTAATCCAAGTCAAGTTCAAATTAATCCAAATCAACTTCAATTTAATCCAAGTCAAGTTCAAATTAATCCAAATCAAATTCATATCAATCCAAGTCAAGTGCAAGTAATTCAAAGTGAAGTTCAAAATAATTCAAGTCAAGTTTAAATTAATCCAAATTGGGTTCAAATTAATCCAGTCCAAGTTAAATTAAGAATCGACATAAATCCCTCGTTAATTTGAGCGTTTTTTTGTATTAAAAATGTATTTGTTGGATGTGATGAGCAAGAAAAACGTTTTTCCTCTCAGCAAAGAATACATAAAATTTATGCAGTATTAAAACAAGCTGTCGTAAAATGTGCTAAGTCCCCAGCATCAGGAGGCAGAGTGTGATTCAGATCTTTGGGCGGAGTAACAGATAGAAGTCAATTATAAAAACTTCGTATTATACTACACATTAAAGTTGTTTTATAATTCTAAATTAATGGCAGTATGCATCCATTCAAATAATTATGTTCAAAGGAACTTTGATGTTACAGATACACACATATATATATATATATATATATATATATATATCGAGGATTTATTTACACTCATTTAAAGATTTACATGCGTGAAATTCCACTTTACCACATTTATGAAATCATTTGTGCATGCAATTACAAATGATTGCCACTGGACGATGTGTAGATTTAACCTTTAAAATAAATGAGCAAATTCGATTCATTGAGTACTTATGTACGATACCGTTTGATTACAATTTATTGGAGTACATTACTACACAGATACAATCCTGCAATAGCAATAAAAATTGTGCCATCCCTTCAAATGAATAGGCCTAGGCAAATATATCATCTCGATCGATGAAATTAATTGAAACTTATTTTTACAAAAATCGTTTGAACAAGCAAAAACATCTACTTATCATCCATTGGCAATCTTTCGTAGTTGCATGCATATACGATTTTATATACGTGATAAAACGAAATTTCACGCATATAAATCTCTATATGAGTAATTAAATCCTCGATACTACTATGTGTATGTGCACGTGCAACATAAAATTGTCTTTGAACATGAACATTTGAATGGATGCACACTGTCATTAATGTAGAATTGAAAAACTTTAATGTGTAGATAATACGGTTTTTATAATTGATTTCTATATGATACTCCGCTCAGAGATCTGAATCACACTTGCCTTTTGATGCTGGATACTTAGCACGTTTAATTTGAATTTAACTTGCATTAATTTGAACTTGACTTGGATTAATTTGAATCTGACTTGGATTAAATTGAACTTATCTTGGAATAAATTGACCTTGACTTAAATTAATTTGAAGTGAAAAAGGTGTAGTAAAAACTAAAAACCCCGGCCAAAACCCCGGTTCAGGGCACTATTTTGCCGGGCCGGGGCCGGGGCCGGGGTCTGCAAAAATTGTCGGGGCTTGCCGGGGCCGGGGTCAGCCAAAATGGCCGGGGTTGGCCGGGGCCGGGCCGGGGCCAGGGCCCCAGTCGGTCTATAACGCTCCATCTCGACCAAGAAAGGCACCAATCTCAACTCCACCGATCACCCCTCCATTCTCCGCGCTCAGTGTTGATTTAGTAGGCCCCTTGCAACCAGCTTCGGCACGTGGCCACCGATACATTCTCACCGTGGTGGACCAATCAACTCGTTACGCAGTGTTTCCACGGTATGAGATTTCTTTACCCTACACTAAGATGCGCGATTACCCTATACACTCAAATTTTCAAATAATTGCAAAAACTTGAAATAAACTCATTCCTGGAAGTTTATATGCTACGTTTGAAAACAGCGCTTAGCATAAGAAATGTTGAGAAAAAGGTTGTTGAAGAAAACTGCAAAATATTCATTCATCAACAATGTAATCCATCAAAAAAATTTCAAAACAAATAAAAGGCCTATGATCAAATAAATGTACACCTAAGCACAATTGAATTCATCCTAGAAAGGATATATGACATGTTTGGATGCATTGTTAATATTAATATTTTGAAAATAGGTTATTGAAGAAAATACATCATTTAACCCTATCCGCTTCGGGTGTGGGCAAATATGCCCACAGTGATTATTTAAAAATGATTTTATCTGAAGACTACTAATCCAATTTTTGCATATTACATTTGGTTGAAAAATTTATTTGAGCAGCTATCTTTTCATGTTTTTCCGCTTGATTGAGCATTAACCAAACAAGTTTTAATTTAGCAAGAAAAAATGGTCAAAAAACACCTGTGGCGGATAGTGTTAATATCCATTTATTGACATACGGTAATATGTCTATCGATCAGGTTGGAAAAGCACCAAGTCAATTAAACAAGATAGTGTTATTTTTGCCAAACATCAAAATGTAGTTGGCGCTTTTCCAACCTGATCGACAGATATTACAATCAATTAGTAAATTACCATAAGAGAAAAACAAGGCTTATAATACACATTGCCTATTCAGAGCGGAGTTTAAAAAGTGATGATGACTCCCCACATGTTGCATTTGATTTAACTGACCGCATGGCCTTCAGAATGCCATCATTCAGGATCATTGTGTGAGGATCTTCACCCGAATTGTGGAGGTGATACACTGCGTGCATTAAACCGCACAATGTTTCATTTTTTAATTGATTTTTCTGAGCAGTTTTCGTTAAATTTAGTTTACTGAAAATCCGCTCAACTGCTGCGTTACTGAAGGAGAGACCTAACAGCGCACCAATGAAAACCTCGAAATTTTTGGAACATTTGGAATTGGATGAATTTCTGGCAGCAAAAACATCTTTTCCAGTATTCCGTGACATTCATTCGTGTTGTCAGCCCGTCCAGACAATAATGTTCCCTCCATTCACGATCGAGGAGATTCACATCAACAAATTTCCTAAGTTGTGGTATTTGTAACATAGACGATGACAGTGAATTTGGGTTAAGATTGGATGCATTAACTGGACTAAGGAATTCAATCAGGTCATAAATTGGATCGAACCACTGGAAACGTTCATGAATTTGTTTCAGCGATTCAACCAAGAAAAATTCACATGGTGTGAAAGATTTGTCTAATTCAGTGGGAGTAGCATTGCATTTTAATATGTCAACAGTTTCTGTCGCTCTGGCGCCCATACATATTCGCTCATTTTTAATGAGACATGCTGAAAAATCTGGAGAGGATGGATGAAGCTCGTCAATGGCACAAGATTTAACGTATGTTGGCTTAAGTACGTCAGTAGCAATACTTTTCAATAATTTATGAACTTCCTTTTTCACATTAAAGAAATTTGGTGACAGATTGAAAATGCCTATTGCATGAATTAAATCTACTAAGATTGTGTTCAAGAAACTCAAGGTAAGCAATGGTGAACTCGTTTCTGAAGGCTTGCACAATGTTGTCATTCACGTGTTTAGGATCAGAAAATGCGAGTTCGTTGAAATAGAGTTTAAAAGCATCTCATAGCTCTAACAATCGCGTTACGCACGCTTCCAGCGATAGCCACCTGGTTTGACCGGGAGCTAGTATCTTGTGCGGCTCTAATTCTACAAATTTTTGAAATTTTCTGAATGCATTCTGACGCTTGGCACTTAGACTGAGGTGAGAATAGACATTTCTACAAAAGTCTTCAATGAATTTAGGTAATTTCAAACAAGCATGGGAGGCAGCTAAATGGATCAAATGGCATGAACATTTAATAATTATCACATTAGGAATGTCATTCTTCAACAGAGTTGCAAAGGAATGTTTACTTCCCATCATAACATTCGTTGTGTCTGAACAGAATGAGAATATATTCTCCATTGGAATATCCTTTAATTGCTATCAATTTCTTACTGCATTATAGAGACCCTGAGCAGACAAGTCTTTAACTTCAACAAGATCCAGAAATGAACATTTCAATTCGCTATCGTCTGTATCATAATATTGCACTATAATACTAAAATTCGTAGAACTTGTGCATAGTTATTCCCCTGACCTGAGTCACCCTGAACTTTTTACACATTCTTATGTGCGCCACATAGAGACGGATAAACCAAGCAAACAACAACTGTGTATCATTATTTACTAGTGTACATGATACGTCAAAAATGACTGCTTTCGATATTTTCATTTGACACAATATATACATCCTAATACGAGCAGTACAGTCAATTAAAATATTCTTCAAATCACAGATTCCGTTTTTAAGCATCCTAAACACTTTGACTGCAGTTGGTAAAACTAAAGTTGAATATTCAATTCAAATTTAAAGGTAATTGTAATCAGATATTTTGAAAATTTAACTCGATCATCCTCTCATTAGGTTCAAATAAGTTTTTTCGAAAAGTGTGTGACTTCTGGTCGTCCCGCAGCATTATGAAAATTGCCTCCGTGGCTAACGGTGACGCACGTTGTGGTCAGAAGGTTATGAGCATGACAAAGAGACGGGCCAACCAACTAACCAAGAACACCTGAGAGTAAGTGCAGACACATAGGCCCGTTGCAATATCACAGGACAAATTACGAACCAAAAAGTGAAAAAATACCTATAATGATAAGAGCCGCGTCCGGTCGTCCGTGTGATCCCCTCTTCTAATCGATAGCTTTGATAGCAACAAGGATATAGCTTAAAGAAATACAGGAAATTATTCTCTCGTATTTTTTTTCAGTGGCGATTCAATTCCCTTTCACTTGCATTATGGCATCCAGAATACGCAATCGGCTTATTTTTACAAATAGAAATTTTCTTTGGAGCTTTCCCTGTTTAAATTCATGGCGTTGATTTGATATTTTTAATTGATAATGCAAAAAGAAATGTTTTAAATTCGTTTGACCAGAAAGCTGGCTACCACTTAGTATTAGGCCCAACATTTTGGAACATGATTTATTGTTTTCAAAATTGTGATTTTCTTGAAAAGCTTCGAAGAGATAATAGACGACATTTCAGAATAAAATTCCGGCGAAAGAGACCACCATGGATAGAAATGTATCCAACCGCAAGAGAGAAGGAGAAAGACTTCGACAGCTAGAAAAACGCAGAATGCAATCGGATGAACAACGCGAAATGGCAAGACGAAGCAATGCTGCTCGCCAACGAGATGCTAAATTGACCCTTGAACGGCGTTTGGTAACTCAACGGAATTGTTTGACGGGCACTTGTGTCGGGCCGTGTGTACTAGTATTTATAAACAGAGGTACGGGGCCTTTATTACACTAGGATGGAATATCATCAGCCAAGAAGTACCTGAAAGAAATTGCGGTATCGTTTTTTTTTGCGATGTACTGCATTGTATTACCAACATTAGATTCAATTTTTACGCTCTATTTTTTAAAGCATTCACAAGTAAGCGGATGATAAATTTTTTATTTAAATTAAATGGAATATATGATACCAACCAAGCACGCACACTTTCATTGTAATAACGTTGGAGAAATTACTCACGAGAAGTTTATTTATAAATTCACACACGCCTTGCATTTGATTATGAAGTGATGACATATTTCTTCATGTAATTTTTTATTCAATGCAGAATTCTTTGGGAAAAGACAAAAATTATTGCAACAAGGATTCAGGCACGAACCTTGAACGATGAATCATCGGCTGCTTCTAGAAATGATTCAGAGTCCTACTTCGAGCTCGAATATAACACTGAAGGTATTTGGGAAAAAAATAATGAAGTGTTTGAGACTCGAAGTAATGAGGGCTATGAATCACCTCTAATGTCAGAATAGAAACTTCCATCGTAAAAAAGAACTGCCGAAGAAAATTTCAATTATTTCTTGGAAAGTAAAAGAAATCATTCTTATATTCTTAAAACAAGATTTTGGTTTGTGCTAAATAATTGTATTCCTAACAGTATGTTTGAACTAAGACATGAGAGTAAAAAGGCTCTTCTGACTGGCATAGAGAACGTAGAGATTGGCTGCGTTGTGAACGTTTATGAAAGAAAAACATCGCAACACCAGTTTTGCAGGAGATGCCGTTTTCAGCTTGCGTCACATGGATTATGCCATGCCATGGCACAATCCACGGCTTGTTTTAAGCGATGCGTCACTTGGAATATGTTTTCTTAGTCACTTCTATTTAAATGCATGAACCAAAATCAGACTACCGCAATGAAGGGTGCGCATTTTTTTCGTGCATTTCTCCAAATCATTTGTTTCGACAATTAGCATGGGTATTGCGATAACCATGTATGAATAGCAATTGTAGATCTCTGTGTTAAGGTTTTTTAGCTTCTATTGTAATGGCGGTGTTTGTATATAAGTAAACGATTTTGTCTTTTATTTCATAAGTGCGCACTATCGAAAGTATTTTTAAACTTAGCGTTTCGAGGATTGTGTTTTTCTTGGTTAATTCTATTCAAATGTACTGTCAAAATCAGATTACGGAACGAAGGGAACTTATTTGTGTTGTGATTTTCTGCCGATCATTAGTTTTTTGTTTCAGAATTTTACGTAGGTATTACGATACCAATGTGTTATTATCAATTAGGAATTTAATGTTAAGGTATTTCAAAACCTATGTCCAAGATTTCATGTTTGAACTTGAAAATAAACTGTTTTTAATTTTTATTTTCATTCTTGGTTAAATGCCAGGAGCCATCTTGCAAGCTGAAGAAAAAAAATGTTTATATCAACGATCTCGAAAAAATCATAGACATATGCACCATTAATTTTTTTGAAAATTCGAAACTCATAATAACCATAAACTAACTACTCCACAAGTCGAACGGAATGAAAAAAGAGCTATTGAAGAAATGGTCTCGAGATATCGACCGTCCAACGTATATTATGATCATTAGGGACCACACGTTTAAGCGCTATCAAATATAACGAAATAGCCCGAAAAAATAGCATTGACAGCACTAACGTATAACCGCTAATAGAGCAGTTTCATGACTTTATTGATGAATGTAAATAGCATAATATGCCATTTTAGATCAAAATGTACATAAACATTTATTAAACAATAACAAAATAAGGCAATACAGTAAAGATTTCGAAAGATATAATTCGAAAAGGTCTATTCTTCACTGATGTATTTTATCAAGACAACAAGCTATGAAAAACTGCCGCAGCAAGTTTAAACTTCATGGACTTGACAATAGACTCGTCAATATTCAACGTACCCGTACTATCTAGCACAAAACCGCTAAGTTCGCCGACTCTCTCTGCTAATTTGAGTTATTAATGAATGACGAAACTACAGACGATTGAAGCGTCTCCGCATGATTTCACACAACCTCCTCCAAATTGAAAATAAAAATTCATAAAAAGAGTAGGCCAAACGAAAAAAGGCTGACGCACCTCCTCCCCTCATGGAAGGGGGTGCCGGTCTCCGCAAACATTGCTCAATAAACGTTGAGGTGGACTCGACTATGCCTATTGCAGTGATAACACGACTAATTCCTCCTATTAATTCAAACTCTTCTATTCAGCTGTCAATATTTGTCATGTTTCATTTATTTACTCAAATTAAACTCCATGAACACAACACGTAACTCTTAATTTTTCAATGAAAGCTTTAACTTCTATACCTGCATGAAAACACTGGTGTTTACTTTCAAATCACTGGGCGTATTTTTTTTGCAGTCGAATAGTAACCTAATCTGCAGTTATGAGTTAGCTGCAGAGTTGCAGTTCCTCTCTCATTGTGATGTGGGTGACAGCCTGATGCCAGTGTCAGTCTAGTGTTGGTATTTGTAATGACGGTGGTTGTATTGGGGATGGTCGTAATGGCAGGGGTCGTAATAACTGTTGTGGGGTCTAATTTGATGCTTACCAGGGAAAGCATTGAAGTCATGATTTTGTCAGGTCATGCGACTTCGCATCTCCCGTACTCTACGACCTGTTACGTTCTACAATGCTTATCAAACACGAGTAGTAGCACTCGTTTATAGGTACCACAAACAGGTCATAAATATTGGTCTGGAAAGGAATACACAAAGTTTACACAAGCGCATATGCAATACATGAACAAAGAGCAAATAAGAGAAATTGAATAAAAATAGCTACCGTACAGCGAGACAGACGCCTCGACCGAAGTGCAGCAGGTGCAACACCGGCTTAGGCGACCGATCCCTGCGCTAACTAATGCGAAGTACAAGTCTTATGTATACTGTGGTACAAGCACAGGCAAAGAGGCAACGAAGTCAAATCGATTTGAACATAAAGGTCGCGCTGCTTTGTCTGCGGCAACACCAGTGCCTAAAATCCAAGATACTAAATTCTTCAAAACATTATTACAGCGGGAAAAAATGAGCTTAGAAATAGGACGGACAATGAAATTATTTCCGAGCTATTCGAGGATTTTCCTCGAATTTTAGGGATCTTTATTTTCGCTGTTGGGACGAATCCAAATTTATCCTTATTAACATCAACAATTCTACATAAAGGCCATTGGCTTCTAAGCAATTGAACATCGGCTACGAGCACCAGGTCGCCACACGCGTTCGATTTTCTTGAAATTTACCATTTTTGTCGTTCCTGCATCTTTAAAGATAATTTCTTTTCCATCTTGTTCAAAATAGGTTAGCCAAGTACTGCACTTGACGCCACAATCTCCGGCCGTAGTTTTCTTCCTTTTTGAAGAGCCCAGGCGGGTAAGTTAGGCCGGAATTCAAAAGCAGCAACTGGTCGGGGGTAAGCGCTGCCGCATCCGTGAGGTCGTCTGAAATTGCGGTCAAGGGACGACCGTTCATGATTGATTCTACTTCGCACATCAAAGTGCAAAGGTGTTAGTTTGATGTGCTGCTCATTCAAGAGTGACGGTAGTATTTTCCAGACAGTTCGTATTTTTCTTTCATATACTACACCGAAGTTAGAGGCACTAGGAGGATTAGAGACCCAAGAGATGTTTCGTTGCCTCAACTAATTTCCACCACGGAACTATTCCATTCTTCAATATGTTTTTTTCAGTTCCTTGTTGCCTCAAACGAAGATCGTTCAGTGGTCGTTGATGAAGGAGGTTATTTTACCTCTCCGGCAAAGGAAGCGTGCCAAAGCACAGATGAACGAATCTCTGGACAGAGAACTTGCAATTTCCGAATGAAAAGCTCTGCTGGCCAGGCACGAGAAAATTACTCCGTACATTTTCTCAGTTTTCCTTCCTTCGGCAACGTAGAACGGGCCGAAGAAATCTACACCCGTGTTGGTGAAAGGAAGAGAGTCTCCGCTTTCTTGAGCTTCTGGAAGCTGAGACATCAGCTGATCATGAGGTTTTGATTGCAGTTTTCGACACTGGAAGCATTCGATGACAACCTTGCGAGTCAAGGAATTCGCTCTTACAACCCAGTATCTCTTACGCAGAGCAGCTGAAATGCTCTCACTTCCGAGATTGCCAACTGCGACGTGGATCTCTTCAATTAAAATTACAGGGAGAAGGATTGGACCATCATTGGCTTTTAAAATATCTTAAATTTAATGTACTTAGATGAGTATTACACGAATATTGTAATACTCATGTCTCTAGTCGAAAATAAATGATTGAGGGCAATGTAATCCTAATCTTGCTTAATCTACATTTGATAATACACGTAATGATAATTATAACGTGCTCCCTAGTAAGTCTACATTTGATGATACGTGTAATAATTATAAGAGACAACATAATTTCCTGGACGATGTATTTTCATTTTGGGTTGAGAACACTTTTGACAGTTTGCATATACATGACATAAAACTTCGCAGTTCTTGACGCCAAGAAATAATATTAGAATCATTTGTTTCGGAAGATGTTAAAAATTTCGTTTTAAGGAAGCACAAAAAAAATAAATATACATATATATAAGCATGAGGACCACGAAAATTGCAATATTTGTATTTCTAATTTTATTACATTCAATACAATTTTATCATATGAAAGAACTACATGAAGAAATTATGCAGTAATAGAACCCCCGATGGGCTGTATTTGGTCGTTTTCATTAAGTTGGCTCTTTATGCTTGAGTACATCCGCACACGTGTATGTGAAACCCGAAATATTTTAAAAATAGATCCAATACAATTGGAAATGGAAAATAATAATGAATAAACTTTTTTCTGTGAATCATAGGTACTAAAATGGTTTTAGTAGATTAATTTTCAGTTTCTTCTGTGATGTTTTCAATTAGTTACTGGATTTATTGTTTTTTGTGAACTAATGAATAACATGCAAATAAATACGTATTAATTAAAAATAAAAAGGTTTAAAGTTTTCAGTGCCCCTGATAGCCATATATCCAAACAATATGTGTACTTGAACTTGAACTTGAAATTGAAGGCCGGCATCGTCGGGGCCTTTGTAACGGCCTACAATTCCCTCCACAATTTTCACACAAAGAGTTCAGCGCCTGTTACCAGACTTGTCCACTAAACTACTCAGGATCTACCAATCCTTGTCACAAGCTGCCATTGGACGGCATCACTGGGATAACCAGTGTGTCAAAACACCATCCCCAAGCATATTGGGTCATTACGGCCCACTCCCCCTGACTGGCTCATTCCAGTCACTGTCTCTTCCTCCAGGCACGCACAAGAAACATTTTCATGGCTTCAATGATACTCAAATTACCCTCCTAATCCAATCCAGCAAGACAGCTCATACCGCAATCATCTTCAGCACATCTGGCATACCACTCATTCTCTCCATACTGCTCAAACACCACATTCATGAAACTTTCTCTCTCTTGCTCATACTTACTATATTCTACCACAAAATGCTCAATTGTTTCCTCCATTCCACTATTACGCTGCCGACATAATCTGTTATTATTCTCATTCCACCTCCATGTACGTCTGTTCACACTCAATGACTTACATCTCACAGCAAACAAGAGTTGACTTCCAATTTTATAAAATATATGTGTGTAAAAATATATTTAAGCTATTATTTTTTATACTTCACACAGGTCTTTTGCTGTCCGCACTTGCGTATGACAGTACCATAACGAGATTAACAGATTATAAAACGTTCTAGCGCATTTCGGGACACTGGCAACATCACCTCAAAGTGCGTCCTGATTCAAGTTCAGCAATTCAGCAATAACATTTAGCTACACCTGGGAAGATTGTAATCAAATCATGATAGAATTATGGGACAGTTGAGATATAGTTTTCAAGCTTCGATTTAGTGACGAAGTTTCTTACGTAATACATTGAAAATCAGGGCGTTTTTAGCTTTTCTAGTTAGTTGGCTTCACAGTGGTATCTGTTCCATTAGATAGACTGGAACGTTTTTAGTGTCTGGAACATGTAGGCCTAGACAATAAAAAACACCAAAACTTTCAAAATTCTGTTTGAATTTAATTTGTGTTTTAAGTTTCAAATGTTACCTATGAAATTGCAATATAAAAAAACTAATTCTTATAGGCCTAAGCTCTCCTACAGCTGCCTCCCATCTTGAGACAGGGCTCCATATAATGTTGAGTTGACTCTAAAAGGATTTAAAAAATCTCCCAATTTAATCATAAAAATTTAATTATAATTTTTATCTCTAGCAAATCTCACTAATTATTAGACCTTGCACGTGATGGAAAATGTTGCAGTTATAACAACTGAGTGCTAAATAATGAATAAAACTTTAAAATTAAATCCAGTGTTAAGTGTTAAGTTAGGTTGTGTAGAAATTATAAACATAACATTACCCTCTGATGATTGTTTATTCATGCATTGTAATTTCAAGCAGTGTTTAATGTACTATTTGTCAGATTCATATTTATGGGCTTAAAGAAGCACTATTTCTTAGGCTCAAAGAAAAACTGGAAAAGTACTAGCAGGTGTTTAAGTAATCATTAGTGCAAAATTTTCTGTAAGATTTTTTTAGAATCAACATTTTTTGAAGGTTTACCTTGGTATAGAGTCAAAGTAGTTTCCAGTCAAAATGATCAGATGGCCATTCTAGAGTTGAGTTATGCCAAGTTATGTTACGTTACCGCTATAACTCCTTAAATACTTCTTTGCGCCGGAAAGTGCATAGAAGAAAAGTGGTTTATTTTGATCTTGTTACAATAACACAAGCATCAACAATTTAATAATCTATTAGTATGTTGTTCTAGAAATTTATCAAGATTTCTTAATAGATATCACTACTTTTCTGAAAGATATTTTTTTCACCAGTCACAAACTTGCCTAAATAAAAGGGCTTTAAGAAATTGTGCAAACTTGAATTTTCTCTTTGAGAATGTACTATCCAATTATTTATACAAGTTATGAAATTATTCTGTCAAAACATTGTTCTGTTAAAAATAGTCCTCCTTAGCATATATTAATTGTATGCCATCTGTCTGCTAATGTAATAGTAGGTGTTATTTTCAAACTTTCACCAAACAATTGTTCATGTATAAAATGTTAAGCCAGTGGAAAAAATGACAAACATGAATATAAAAATTGAACTATTGCTCAATTGTTGTTCAGGTTCTCAATAATGTTGCCTTGATTTATGCCTGCTTAACACAACTTATTATATTTTTATAGGCTTTTCTATAACATTTCCTGGTTTATTTTAATTTCTTTCATGTGTACCATTGCATTTATGGTGCTTGAGTTGGCCCTGGTTGAAATGAGAGCCAATGTGAATTGGCCCTATTATTCTGACCATGAATCATGAAAAATAACTTAAAATCACGTCCACATGGTAAGACATTGATGGGTGTCGGCTATTTCCTTACTAATTCAGCAAATTGAATGCTGAATATGATATGATTACATTGATGCTTTTGAATACTTTTATTGTGTGTATATATTTATATATGTGAGAACTTGTTCAGAACTTGTTCATTGTTAGATACAATTTGTATCTGTTAAAGATAAGTTTTTACAGACATATGAAATGTTCTACATTATTTGAGTTTTTAATTAGTCTAATATATGTTGGAATGTGATGAAAATCTATTTTCAGATATTTTCTCGAATTTATCGTTTACTATATGATCATCTAGTGATTTGCATACAAATATTTGGCCACTACTGGAGAACTATTCTCATGGTAAGTGGATTTCTTTATAGGTTGATGAATATTTTACAAAAGTATTTGTTCAATTCTTACTATTTGACAACGTACATAAACAATTTTTATTCTTGTCACCTATTTCACAACTGTGCATACAATCTTTAACTTCACTCTGGAACTTGACCTTTTAACAACCTAATTCTTTTGCCCTGAATCAAAATATTGTTATTTCTCTTATTTTATCATTCATGAAACCAATGAAGGAATACATTTTTCATTGAGGCATTAAGAATAAAAGAAGGATATGAATAATTTCTAGATGTTTTTTTAAAAAGACAGTGTGGTCGATACATTGTAGCACTCACTATAACGCAGTAGTAGTAAGCAAATCTAAAAATCATTTTCACAATATTATTTTATGATATGGTTCTTTGGTGCATTGGTAATCAGGTTCACATTTTATCTCTCTTCAGGTGAGAGTGGGTCAATTTATTGTGTAGTTCAATTACTTATGCTCATTAATTACCAGATTTATATCATTTGCTTTATCGGTTTTTTAGTTTTATTTCAACTGTCCAGTTCAGGAATAGATTTATGTTTACATTTCCATTCAAGTTGTGATTGATGAACATTATTGCTAAAGTTCTTAGCTACTAAGTTATTTTCCTTAGCTCATTTGATGCAAAGTATTAGTTACATTTTGTATCTATCTCATGAAATAATATTTTCAATTGCTTTTTTCATATTGTGCTTGCAGCATGTGTTATGATGCTTTGTTCAGGCAGGCTAAGACATCTTAGCAGTATTATAGATTTCTATGGTCATCAGGTTTTCTTCTTAAGGTTTTCTTCATCAGGTTCTTAAATTTTCTTTTTAAAATTTAAGAATATTAAAACAATTGCATTATTTGAAGTGCCTATGGGACCAGTGGGAAGAAAACCTAGCATGTATTAACTTATGTCAGGATTTCTTCCCACTGGTCCCATAGGCACTTCAGATAATGCAATTGTTTTAATATTCTTAAATTTTTTTACCTGTCTATGTTTCCTTGTCCACACTGCCGAGTCACATCCAAGAGCTAGTTTCTTGGTGTTCTACGATCCAGTTTTTATGCACCTAGGTTCTATACTCATCAACTCTCCATCCTTTAATCTTACATGATGATAGTGCTCAATCAGCCTCAAAATAGATCTTTACTAATGCCAGATTTCCTTTCAGCTTCAATTTAGGTCTATTATCTTGTAATCTATTGTCATAGTTTTTAAGTTGCAAATGTATTATTGACTGAATTAAATTCATATTCTCATTTTTGGCCTTATAAATAAAGAAGTAGTTTGTGAGATCTACTAAGCTCACAAAGAGTAAAAGCTACAATACTGACTTTTAAGAGAAAAAAATTTTAAAATGCCATTCATTCATTGCATTAGTATGCAGTCAATAGAAGACAGGTGAATGGCTGGCCAAAGGAAAAAATTTCTCTGTAGTGGTCAGGTTTTTATTATTTTATTTGAAAGGATAGTAAATCAATTTATATTTTGCAGGCAGAGGAAGAGTTTGCTTCAAGGAAGATGGAGTGGAGTGTGAGCTTACTTTACCATCAAAGCGACTTCACGGCCCCCAACAGTGCGTCAGGTGGTCCTCGGACGACTTTTTGACGGCAAACGGACGAAGCCACAATTATCAGATTACCATGTGAGTACATTATCCATTGAAATAGATCAGTTCGTGTTCATTTCATTGGATTTGCGAGAATATAATTTTCAACTTTTGTCAATCCCACTTGAGTCTTTCTCATGTAAATGAAGGTAGGCCTACTAAGTACATGATGTAGAATGTAGTGTACAATATTAGTTGTTTTTGGCAGTACTATATGTATTGTGTCTATGAGGATTTACAAAAATGTGAGGTCCTAAGCTGAGAGTTCAGTATGCCTTCTTTCTCTGGAAATATAATAGTTTTTATTTTGTTATTGACTATCTTCCTTCAGTTCTCTGCTTTTCTGTTTTTCAA
Source organism: Morinoia aosen (assembly GCA_030386875.1). Classification (NCBI taxonomy): domain Eukaryota; kingdom Metazoa; phylum Arthropoda; class Malacostraca; order Amphipoda; family Talitridae; genus Morinoia; species Morinoia aosen. The sequence goes on along the minus strand of CM059573.1, from coordinate 39,167,610 downwards.
CTCGTAATTACTTTTTCCTTCACCTTTTTTGTCTCATAAAATTCATTTCTAACATACTGTTCCTAAGCACAAGGAATCTAGTGTGAGAACTCATGCTGTGCATAGATTCCCTGTTCCCTCAACTCCACACTAAAGTTTACCTTCATACTCTCTCTATGGAGCACCATTTTTGTGTTAAGGTTATGTATGATCTAATAAATTGGGTTAAGAAGTACCTGTGTTCAAGTGATGTTCTTCTATAAAATAGATTTAAATCAATGAAATTTACAAGAAATAAGCCTCAAAGAACTTTTATTTCTATTTTGAGTTAGGGGAAATAAGTAGGTACACTTTTTTGAAATCCCACCCCACAGAATGAATGAGAGACGCAATAGGTTTAGGTTTCTTCCTCTTAAGCTGTGGAGGTTGGTGCCCGCACTAAAATATTCTTATGTTGCCACAGCTTTGGATAGGCCTTCGAAACTACTCTCGTTCGTACTTAACTTTTAATATTCATTTCCATGCCTTCCGCATTGTCTCAGCTCGACTTTTTCTTCTTCATCCTTCCTAAATTCATTTCATTTGCAACATACTTTGTGTGAGGCACTATGTGTACAGGTTCATTTTTTTATAGTGTTGATACAAATGGTCTTTTCATTTTAATTTCCTTGGATACCTTTTGTTGTATCCAGGGAGTCTTGGATTAAAATATTAAAAATACTGGAATTCCATTGTTCACGCAATCGATGTTCTTCAAATAGAAACAAACTAATGTTTATAAATTCTCAGGTCTCCCAACTAGACGCGCAAGAAAACGAGCTTCTACTTCTGATGCTGCCACACAAAATGCCACAAGGCTGCACCTGCCATCCCGTCTTCTAAGAAGGCTGCACATTACCGAAGATCCACTTGGTACCCCCTACGCTGCAGCAACGCAGCTTTCCATCTCTATTCAATTTCGACTCCTCAGCGCAGCTGTCCACCGTTGAGGAACAGCTCCTTTTCACTACTAGTGAAACAGCGTAGGCTCCTACAACTGTACACCCGTGCAATTCTGATGTGCATCTCAAGTTTCAAGTCATATTCAAGAATTTACCTCTTGACTGACACCAGCTCTCAATTCACGGTTAGCTTGGCGCTTCAAGCAAAACTGAATGTAATGTAATGCTGAATGAATTGCTGATTAGCAATTCATTATTGAATTGCTGATTTAAATGTTAGAAGACATTATTTTATTGAATGGAGGGTCTGAAAGCAGCATAATTAAGCAGAAGATTCAGCGTTCTGCACCTGAAATGTTAAGAAAATCTAGCCTGAATCAACTTTCTACCCGATTACATATATTACTTGAAAAAAAGTGCTGCGCATATCGTAGATAGCTAATTTGATAGTGAGGCTACCATGTTTCTTGCTGTCTCCAATTTTTGGCTCATGAAAAAATTTCGCATTCTTAGCTTACCTCCGTTTCGTTCATAAGGGTTTACATTTCCGCGAATTTTCTGTTACTCATAATTAATCATTTTACTCACAGTCGTACTTGGACGTTGTAGTTCAAATCGTTTGGTAAAATTTAGTACTTCCAGGCAGCGAGACGCACGGAGAAGGGATGTAGGATTCTCTTTTTTCATTTTTTCCGCTCCCTTTTTCATAAGAGTCTCTGATTTCATTTTTTAATTTTCCTGCTTGAGCTCAATAGCTTGTGATACTTTGTTCATTTTTCTACTACAATTTTCAGCTTTTCAAGTGTGACTATGAATCGAGTATTTATAGTTCATAACGGTAGTGTGATGATAATGGAAATTCTTATCTATTATGGTGAGGAAACTTTTTTGTTAAGATGCAGTTTTCCTTAGAATATTTTGTTCAGACCTGTGTCAAGTTTATGCTCTAGGTGCATTATTTCGAAAGTTACAAGTGGGTGAACTTATGTGTTGCACTAGTGGCGGGGCTTATCTGGTAAATATCCCTAATGTGTAGTTGCTAAAACATGTAAAAGGTCAGTAATTTTTTTTCTATATATGAACATTGTGCCTTAGTGATGTTTGGTGTTTTCAAAAAATTGTAGTAGTTTATGAGGCGTAATTTTTCGATTAAAATTTTTTCTGTTGATCTCGGGGTACTTCAGTCAATTCATGAGCCAGTAATTTGCATCTCTTTGCTTGACACGTTGAAGTAGTTCTATAAGTTATCTTGCGTTAGCTCATCCGAACGTTAATGGTGACGGAATATAACTATTTTCCAATACTTCTTGAAGGTGAGGCTCAGAGTATTTCGGCGCTTTTACGACATCGCTCATAAATAATGAAGAATTGATTATAAACGGTTGTTTTCAATCTTCATTCTGTATAAGTCCTTACGGTTTGCCTGGTTCCTGCATGTGTGCACCGCTGAGCTAATTTCGCCGTTGCTCACGAGTAGTGCCTCGGTCTCTTCTGAATTTTATCATATCTTTCATTTCTTTTCAATAAAAATTTATTTGTATTTTTATTATATTTCCCCTCCCATTTCTTGTTCGTGATTCCACATTTGCTGGTAGAGGCTAAGTCAATCAATACCATTTAGGTTAAGTGATCAATTTCTTTGGTGGCTGTGTCGTATCCTATAAACTACGAAATACTAGATACGTTTTTTATATTCAAGTATTGCTTTCTGCACGTGGGGTAATTGTTATAAACAAGTATTGTAGCAAAATCAATTTTTTTATGTTACTTGTTCAAGCTTTTTATTTTCGGATATTTAATGCAGACATTTAATCGCAGTGAGGACAAATTCTTAACGGTTTTCACAAAATATAGGTTTCAGAGTATTGAAAACGGCGGTAAAACCCATAAATAATAATAATAATAATTTTTCATACGTTAAGCTTCGGGATGTACAGTGAACACGTATCGCACTTGTACATAAATGACACAGTGAAATACCGTTGTAAAAAGAAGTGCTAATGAGACTACTGTCGAAGTTCTGTTCCAATATAAATTTGTACTGTGACCACCATAGTTCTCGTGGCCTCCGAGGAGCCCAAACCTTTTGTCGTGTGAAATATTTCTCTGTAGCTTAAAAGGTCAGATAGCCTTGCTGTATAACCAGCATCAAATCACAATAAAAAGCGACATTGTTAACGATAATCGTGAGCTAATTCGGAAAGTGCAGAGGGAAAGAAGAGCGTTATGAGAAAATATCTGGAAAACGATGGCTGTCACATTAATTGGATGGGCGGCATAAAGGCTAAAATTCCTCGTTTCAAAAAATGAGATGAAGTTTAAAGGAAACCAATTCAACTCAACACCATTGCCCTTGAATTAAAAGAAAGACAATATAATGCATAAAGCTAATTACAGAAGGACCTAATTTTACAACAAACGAAACCAAGCTTATCTCCCTGCGATTGATGATTGTCGATTAATCGATATACTAAATTCGGGGAGTTTTTGACCTGTAGATTGGGCGCATTGAGCCCAAGCTTACGCCGCAGCGCGCACGTGAACTTCAGGAGGCAACTGGAAATGCGAACAGCTGAGCTTTCGAATATGTCTTATACAGTGGTGTCTGAGTTGACTACTTGTCTTACAGAGGTGAGGGAGAGCTTCAACTATCTTATTTGTGATGTTTCAGGAAGTTGGGAAGAACTATCACGCTCTTTAAAAATTTAGAGAAGGGGAAAATCTGAAAAGAGGCGTGTCTATTGACGCATTCCTTAGGTTAGACTATCTGTGAGCTTCGGCCTCTCTAACATGACAGAGGTGTAGAAAAACGAGGAAGGATTAAGGCCCAATATAGAAAGGAGTTAGAGGAATGCAAAATGTATGCCCAAAGGGCATTTCCACTCATGATTTACGCTTTGAAGCACGAATTTGAGAAGGAAAGTCATAAAACAACATGAAAGTTGAAGAACAAAATTCAGATACGCTGAAAACAGAACAGCAGTGAGCCGATAAGGGATAGTACATTAGAAAAAAACTCGCCGCTATCAACAAATAGGTAATTAACCTTAAGCTCGGGACCGTATAGCTTTATCATGAGAACGCTAATTCCCAGAGATCCAATAGTTGTCTCCCCTTGAAGAAATTATGCTGTTAATGCATAATTTGCATAATTTAATGCATAATTCAACTCCTTTAAATTCATCTGGCCAAGTTATATTTTGATCATAACTGAAAGCCATGATACACACAACCAAGACGGCACGAGAATACTACAGTTGGCACCCATGCAAACCAGTAATCTATAAAGGTTTCTGACGTGTTTCAACATAGTTATAGTACTGCTTTTCTATCACAATCAGTAAACTAATTCATAAAAATTTTGTATAAATATATATATATCTTGTATAGCTAGTGCGAAAGGTAAGGAATGTAATATAGTAAGTAAAACATTATAAGAAGATATTGTAATTTCTTAGAGTACCGAGATTGAGTGTTAAACTTCGAAACACTAGCGTTCGTTGTAATATCTGATTATAATGATTTATTGCAGGTTACCTTTCATATCATACTGCAGTATATACTTTCCAAGTAATTGTATTGTTTATAAATGAGTGATAAATAATAACTGTATAACGAACATATATATTAAAAAACCTAAGTCACACCATATACTTCCAAAATTGGCGCGACTGGCATCTGTTCTGTGGTGGAACGGAGGTGGTGGGAGAGGGGTGGGTGGTGTAGATATCTGACTGCATTGTGCGCGCTTTGGCAAATAGCTATTTCGTCGAGACGTCTTATAAAGGGGAGATTTGATGATATTTTGTTATTTTTTCATGTTTAGAGTTCACTTCCTTCAATTTATTCTGTTTTCCACTTATAAAATATCATGAGGTCAAATGCACTATTAAGTGGCCGGCCTACACTCAGTCAAGTTCTTGGCTGTTATGAAATGCTGTTCAGAACACTCTTCCAAAGCATTACAATTCGTCCGATAGATGAAATCATAAATGCACGAATCTGTGGCCGTTGCTCCTAAAAGTTATCATAACTATTAAACAAAGGATATTATTTCCTCGAGACGGCTTGCAAGTGTAGAAATTGATGTCATTATTATAATTCTTGCACGTTTGGAGTTCACTTCATTCAAAAATATTCTGATTTTAAATGATAAAAGATAGAAAAATTATAAATGAACGAACTTGTGGCCGTTGCTCCTAAAAATTCTCATTAACTATTTAACAAAGGATATAATTTCGTCGAGACGGCTTGTAAAAGGAGAAATTGATGACAATATTATAATTCTCTCATGTTTAGAGTCGACTTCATTCAAAAATATTATGTTTTTCAAGATGAAATATCACATGGACAAATGCACGATGAAGCGGCCTAAACTCCCAATCGAGTTCTTGGTGGTTATGAAGTGCTGTTCACATCAGTGTTCCACAGCAGTACAATTCGTCAGATGGAAAAATTAGAAATGCGCGAATCTGCGGCCGTTGATCCTAAAAGTTATCATAACCTTTTAACAAAGGATATTGTTTCGTCGAGACGGCTTGTAAGGGTAGAAATCGATGACAATATTAAAATTCTTCCGCGTTTACAGTACGCTTCATTCAAAAATATTACGTATTTTAATGATAAAATATCATGAGCTCAAATGCACGATTGAGTGGACTTACTTACATATAACCTCTTAAATATAAGAGGATATTATTTTTTAACAAAGGATGTTCTTTTTTGGGACTTTTTTCATGAATAAAAATTGATGACAATATTATTATTCATTTACCTTTAGAGCTAAATTCAAATTCAATTATACATTTTTTAGCTAATGAAAATCAAAATGGGACGCGCAGAAAGCCTTCTACTGGCAGGGTCCTTCAAATAGGGCTTCATATTCTCCCAGAGGCCGACAGATCGTGAATTTCTGTATATATATATATATATATATATATATATATATATATATATATATATATATACACTGTTAGTTTAATATTTAAAATAAAATTATTCACTACATTGTTCCAATAACAAGTTGATTTCATAAATAAATATATCTTTTTTCGATGTTGTCTTGTTATTAGCCTATTATTGTAATCCAAGATTCCAATATCAGGTCAATGAATAATTATCAACCCAATATTGGCCTAATAATTTCTTGCTACCTGGGTATAGTCATCGGAGTTCCTTTTCCCTTCAATTGCAACCAATTTTTCAGTATCCAAACCAGCAAAAAAACTCAAAACATTAGTGATCCACCTCCGTGTTTAACTGTTGGCACCATGGAATTTGGATACATGGAACCGGCATCATCGCTTTAAAGTGAAGCCAATTTTTGGTAGCTGTAGGGAGACGGCCCCAGACCAGGGCGCGCTAGTGTCAACAGCTGGGTGATGCGCCAGATTTGGACGCCGCCCACCCCTCTCCCTCCACCTCCATGTTGCTTCTAAAAGTTGCCATTCGCGCCAATTATTTAACTATGTAGTATTACTGAGGATTATTAACCTAGCTGTTCGTTATTCAGTTATTATTAATAACTGCATTATAAACACTACAAGTAATTAGTAAGTAGATAGTACACCGGAAAACCAAAGTTCACCTGCATTAAATCATTATAATAAATTATGACAACGACCACTGGTGTTTTGCCATTCGACCCTCCATCTCGGCACTCAAAAATAGGCATTTTTAAACTTTTTCAACTTAACCTTAAACTAACTGAACTTGGCCTAACCTAACCCAACCTTACCTAACTTAACCAACCTACTTAACCTAACTTAAGTTAACTTAACCTACCCTAAATTACCCTAACCTAACATTTCTGTAGATCTGGCGCCATTGGCGTCTGTGCTGCATGGGTGGTGGGTGGGGGTGGTAGAGTGGGGGCATCTGCCAGCTGTTGACTCTTGCGCGACCAGGGCTGCCACTGATGGGGGATTTCCCCTAAATCTGGGGGAAACGGTGGTCGTCTGGGGGAACGGGGGAAACTCTCGTGAAATCGACTAAATTTAGGGGAATTTAGCTAGATATTATTTTTCATTCAAATATTGTGAAACCTGAATAAGTTACGCAGACGTATGGTTGTTCGAATTAAGATATCATGATGCAGAACGGAAAATACCTCCTTAGCAACAAATGAGAGGCTATTTCACGAAGTTTGAACGTGGATCGAACTTGTTAGACTTACAACGAGATTCACATCGGAACAGTGAACAGTCTCAACTCACAGCTCAGGCTCCAGAATCGAAGAGGTCGCTCAGTTAGAGGTATAAAAAGGCTCTCAGTGACCGTGTGACTGTTGCGATAGCTACCTTTTACTGAGCGAATACTCCTCAGTCAACACTTCCTTCATTAACTTAAATTGTGCGTTAAAAGTGTGGTAATTTGTCTTATATATTGAATTGCAAATTCTGATAATTTTTAACGTGTTTTCTTAGGCTAAGGAAGCAGAATGCAGATGTGTTTTTGAAGATAAGCTACTTGGATGCTTTAAATTCATGAGACGCTAAAAATGTGCGGCAGGCCTTGTCTTTTTATCTTATAACGTGGTGACTTATTAATCAGTGGTTTTATACTTTAAGACTCGCATATGCAAATTTTGAGAGTCTTGTTTGAGATATTCCTGAGATTTACCTTGTTTCTCTCTAGTCTTGATATGCTATCGTTTGTGCATCCAACATTCATGATTGCAATGTTCCAAAGTAACTATAATTATTATTATCTTACGTTATCTGCATTGCCATAATTGATTTGCGTTACAGAAGCAAACTCTGTAACATGCTGCTACGCAATCAGTATTTTTCTAATTTGATTGTTTCCTTTCCGTTTTAGCAGCCGAAGTTTTAGAGTTATGACAACTAAGTTTATTTTATTGGTAAATGAGACTTATATAAATATTTTATTTTACAGTTTTTTTTGCTTCGGAATGCTGATACTGTTCCCCTTATGAATGACCAAATCGAATCATCTTCTATGTAGAAAACGGAAGTTCTATGCACAATCAGATGGAGATGACTGGCTCAGTGTACCCGAATTAAAAACTTTCCTGAAATGAAATAATAATCCCAACTGCAGTTATTGTATGTGCTGTAATATTTATTTGACAAATCATTATATATCTATGCTTCGTGCAACATTCAGTGGAACATAAGAGAAATATAAATGTTGTAGATACCAGCGCTGATATCGTACACTTTATGGTAAGAGAGCCGTTCAAGGAATCCGATGAAATTGCCGTAAGCGAAATACTCTTGCAGTATACTTTGCCCAACTCGATATTCCATTCTGACGTGTTGATCATTTCTTATCGATGGGTAAAACAAATTTCCCTGGCTGCAAAATAGCATACAAGCTATTAATAAAAGGGACAAAATCACATTTGGACTAAATATACAGCAAGTAACGTAAGTTTCTAGTTAACATATACGATAATATGTTTTATCTAAATATTGGGGGATTTTTGCTGGAAATGGGGGAATTTCTACAGCAAATCTGGGGGAAAGAGAAAAAATTCAGTGGCAGCCCTGCCCCAGACATGGAGATGGGGCTCAGTTCCATGGAGATAGGATATATGGAGGGAGCATAGCCGTCTGTGAAGAGAACCAGTTTTTGAGATTTCTCCTATGCCTGTGGTAACCAATAGCCGTCTCGCAAGTGTGACGTCAGCACGGAAGCCAGTTACCTCCTGACTACGCTGGGATGCGCACACGCTCGCTGAATGCTCTTCCAGCTGTTGGGTTAATCGTCAATCATTAATTTCGGATTCTAAGACTCCGAAAGATAATAAATTGTGTTTCCCCACTTGAGGACACTTAATAATATCAAAATTACTAGCAAAGATATATATAGAGTTGAAAACTATAAAGATTACAGGCCCTTGAATATAACAAATTAGAGAACGACTTGCACGCGCACCTCATCCTACGATTTGTGGAGCGGTCCTAATCTTGCTTTGGAAAATGGGAGGGCGAATCGTAGAGGAAGTGAGGAGGCGAGGAGGAACCAACTTCAGCCAAGCGTTTGTGGTTGGCTCACGTGTGGGGCCTTGCCAATGTCACAGTCTCCCAACTTTTGCAGCTAATTTGAACCCGATTGGAATCGGCTATGCTCCCTCCAGTATATCCTAGCTCCATGCTCAGTTCGTGCCTGTCACTCAGTGTGAGAGGGCGCCGTTTATCCACGCTGCGTTCAAGGATGAGTTTTTTTCAATATGACGTGTTCATGCATTGTTCATAAGTGCAGTAGCAGTCGCAAAAAAATCCAGGCACAAGTTTTTACTTGTAAGTATTATGTTATATTTTTTGTAAGCGTTTACTTGTTACTGCTAGCATGCACTGACCTTAGTGGACTACTTGCAATGAATTTCTAATGTAAGTAGTCCACTAAGGGCTGATTCACACGATACTGCACGTGCCAGGCACATGCCAGGCACGCTCCAGTCCACTATTCTTTAATGTATTCCAAGGCAAGCATTCACACTAGCCGAGCCAGGCACGTGCCATGCCAGTCACAGTCCCGTTCCGATCGAGGCAAAAGATATTTTGACCGGGACGTGACTGGCATGGCATGTGCCTGGCACGGCTAGTGGGAACTAGCAACGGTTCAGTGACGTCCTAGACTTCGTATAAGGAGGAGTGGTGTTATTTGTTTCTGTGCCAGCGGCAATTGTTGGTTCTATGAACTTCCATCTGTAATGGAAAATTCTGACGACACAATGCAGTGGGGTCATGCAAAAGGTAAGTAAACAATTGATTTAAGAATGAAACTTTATTTATCAGTTATATAAACAAAATTCGCTCAACCTAACTTTGATATTAATGTCGGTTTATAATCTTGAAAGTTATCAGTGTCATTTCCCCTGCATGTACTGAAATTGAGCTTTGACAGAGTTCTTTACTTTCTGTGTTATTCACGTTAACATGTGGAGAAACTAATACATAAGTTCAATGCGCAATATATTGAATCATTACATGACATGTGACCCTAAGCACACCACATGCTTTCAGATGAAATGCTAAATGAAGCTGTGAAGCTGAAGCCTGAATTGTACGATCTTAGATCTCCACACTACAGTGATGCGGTGGACAAACGAAGAATTTGGACAGAAATGGGCCAGCAGATGGGTTTTGAAGGTATGGTTTTTAATATTGTGAATATTTATATTTTATCATTTTGCCATGGCACTGACCCTACTGGAGAGCTGAAATATTCTTTCAAAGTTTCTCTGACGCCAAAAGCCTCCGTTGTTGCATTTCCACCTCTTCCTTTCATTGGAAGTAAATTTGCTGTATTTGGAGAGAGAGTGTCAGTGCTTTCCGCGACCGATGTGATGTTAGGGTGTTTAATGTTATGAAGTATGCATGTTGTTGTAATGATTGCACTAGCATTCATAGGATTAGCTTTCAGTTTTCTGAAATATAACATGAATGTTTGAGCTAGTATACCAAATGAGCATTCAACCATTCTCCGTGCTCTAGATAACCTGTAGTTAAGTATCCTTTTTTTCACACAATGTTCAGTTTGTGTGCCTGGGTATGGCCGCATTAAATTTCTCTTCAGAGGGAAGGCTTCATCTCCTACTATTATATAGGGTGCAACCACTTTGGTCCCAGAAAGTGCGACATCATTTGGTACATGAAGCTGGTTCTCGTCGAGATGTTTGCAAAGTTTGGGGTTGGTAAAAACTCCACTGTCGCTGTTCTTACCATAGGATCCTACATCTATCCATATGAAACGGTAATTTGCGCCAACCAATGCTAATAGCACAACAGAAAAAGTCTTCCTATAGTTGAAGAAAAGGGAGCCACTATTTGCTGGTGCTTCAATAACTACATGCTTACCATCTAGTGCACCAATGCAATTGGGGAAGTTCCATTGCGTCCAATAGTCACTAGCAATTTTCTTCCAGGTTTCTTCACTCGGAGTTGGAACAGCTTCTCTCATTAGATTCTTTATTATCGCATTGCATACTTGTAGAACAATACTTTGGACGGTTGAATGGCCAAGACGGTAGCTGTAAGCTATTGTTCTGTATGAGTCTCCTGTTGCCAGAAATCTGTAACAGGAAAACGGAAAATAAAGTTATTATTTTATTCATTTTCAGGCTCTAAGTGCAAAGATCGGTGGGAGAGTCTGCGAGGACAATTTCGTAAGCAGATAAACAAAATATCAAAGAGTGGTCAAGCTGCTACTCACAGCACAAAATGGAAATATGAAGATCAGATGTCGTTCCTGCGCCCATTATTAAAGGATAGACAGCGAGTAACGTCTCTACAAGATGAAGCGGAAATTAGGGGTCAAAATGAAGACAGCGACAAACATCAGCTCTGCAGTGAACAAGTACACCAAGAAAAAGACAAAGCTTCTGAATGTAATGTCACAATCCCTCTGATAGAACCTAGCAGGCGTAAAAGAAAAAAAGGAGCAAACTGACACCAGCGCATCTGCTACACTGATGAAGTACTTAGTTGAGAAAAAAAAAGAAGAACAGCCCACACACCCCATAGACACCTTTTTCGCATTGATGGCAACGACAGACAAGAAATTCACACCTGCTGATCAACACTTCATCAAAACAAAAGTATTTTCTACAGTAAGTGACGTTGAACTCAAGTATATTGCAAACGAAAATGCTGGAACACATGCACCTCCACCATATGCATGCCCCTTGCCAACTTCATCACCTGCTCTGTTCTTTCAATCATCTCCATCCTCCGCAAGTTCTCAACAAGGTGAATTCAATCACACATACCAAGCCCCATCTTACCAGCCTAACTTTACCCTGTTGCCTAACAATGAGGATACTAACAATGCGACCCCCTTATAAAAATGTAGCTCTAGCAGTAGGAAAAATGATTTATTTTTTAAGTTTAATTTGCGTTTCATTAAGATGAATTAGCTAATGTTGAGATGAAAATGGAAAACGTTTTTTTCGTAAAAGAAAATAGAACTATCGATTGTTCAAATGGAAAGAAATACTGTTTATGTTTTAGTTCAATGTTCAATTTTAGGGTTTATTTGCTTTTCATGAAAATGAAATATAACTTCTTCAAATGGACAATAATAAACGTTTATTTTATAAATTTTGTTTGTTCAGCCCTCAATTAGAGCATGACATATCGCAAAGGAAATGGAAAAAGCTGTATGCTGTGTATTTGTCTCTTAACCATTGTAAATGCATAAAACACTTCACGATAAACAAAAGATGTAGCTTTAAGTACGAAGGTAATGTGTATAATAACAATGTGCTCAGGAAATAATGATGATACATAAAACAAATAAAGTAATATTTTGATTGTTGGTTCTAAAATTTGCATTGAATTCACTCAAACCTATTCTAATTTTTCCGTTGGGAGAAAATATTGCCTCAAAATTTGTAGGTCACTATAATTAAATGTTAAGATAAAATAGGGAGCTACATATTTCTCTTACCTTATATATACATACAGCTAGCTTTTCTATTGGAGTGATTGCTTCTCTGTATGGCGTATTTTCTCTTTCCAGCTCATGTTGAATTTTTGATAGAATTTCTTCAAAAGTTCCAAAATTCATCCGAAAATAGTTGAAAAATTTGCTTTCATCATCAATGAGACGTGGGTACAACGTGTGGAACTCTCCTTCACTTTTTCTGCTTTCCAGCATTGGATAAACCCAGAGTTTCCTTTTTTTTCCTTTTCTTTCTTTCTCTTCATCATCCAGAGCAACAGCAATAAGTACCAAACCGGAGGGAGAAAAATCACACATCCTTCGCAAGTGATGATGATAAAGGGACTGATTCGTGCACGGCTCTTGACCGAGCCGAACATGTGAACACATCAGGCAGGGAACGGGCCGTGCCTGGCATGTGCCTGGCACGTGCCCGGCAGTATGGTGTGCATCAGCCCTAAAGCTTTCCACTCTTCAATTGCTTCTTCGGAACTGCACCCTCCAAACACAATGACTCATGTTTAAAAAGACAGTCCAGACTGACAGTTTAACGTTTACAGATGTGATCATCATAAATTTAGTATAAAGGTTTGGTCAGTATTGAATTTAATGTTGTCAACGATTTCAATATTTTCGTTGCCACTTATAGGTGATATACTAAATTTGAAGGTGTTTTACCTGAATGAAATTGTGCTTGCAAATGCTTAGTTTTAAGATATAGCATAAATAACGTTCAGGGAAGAAAAGCATTAACAGCAGTTTCGATATGACTCTTCCGGTGTATGGCGGATACGGAGCATGCGCAGTCGTTTTTGCGGGGAAAAACATCGGTGTCAGGATGGATAAGTTTAGTTATTTTAGGTTTACTTATGTTAGTTTATTTAACTAATCTAACTTCACTTAATCTAACCTCAGCTATCGTTACGTCTAGTGATATACCGATGTATCGGTATCGGTATCGGCCATTTTTAGTGGTATCGGTATCGGTATCGGCAAATTCCGGCCGATACTTTACCGATACTTTCCAATAATACGTATTTTATCATTAAAATGAAGGTCATAAATCATGAAATTAAAAGTACGTAACCTAATAATACCCGTTGTGTGTTTATTTACGATTTGGTGTCCGCTTCTTAATAAACATAGGTTGTGTGAGTTTGCGGTATCATGGATACCGAATTCCTCAGTGCAACATTAAAAGATGGCGTTTCCATGCATTTAAATATTTGACATTTTATCAGGATAGGTTATGTTAGGATAGGATAGGTTAGCACTGGTTAGGTAATTCTGACAGAATTTTTTCTAGGGTCCACCTAGCTTAACGATGACATTTTCCATGTAATTTCCACGGGTCCTGCTACTATCTAATAATACCTTTGGTTTATTTGGAGTCTGCTTCTTCCATTTTTTTTTGTCACGCTCATGAGGAGAGTTATAGTGACCGTATCTGTGATACGAGTTTCACCAGTGCGCAAGTACAAGAATATTTTTGATCACGGGTGCTGTTAGGATGGATACATTCGTTGGGCACATCTGGAAAATTTGTTCAAGAAAGTTGGTGAATCCCGTCATTTTTGACGGGCTGTGCGTACTTGTAATCAAATAAAGAGCCTATTCATACCTAGTAAGTTAGTTAGCTAACTGTTGAATTATAGCATTTAATCAGGCCCGCTAACTGAATTCACCACTTTGAATTCCCGATGAGTCACGGTAATAACTGAAAGTTATGCAGCAAGAATAGCTAAACCCTGTAGCGACATAAAATTATTATACTTTTACGACTAAAACCTATATAGTTTGGCCTAATATCCATTTCTTAAAGTATGTGACAGGCTAACAAAAACCAAACCAATTTAATAAAGTTGAAGGTGCATTTGAAAGTTTCTGTGAATTTATTATAAAAGTAGCTGAAAATTCTATTTTAATTTAGCTTGTAAATCGTCAAATATTCCGAAGCTAAGAATTTAGTTTAATTTAGCATGTATATCGCCGTTCATAACGAATCTTGTATTTTTCTTCTATGTTAAGATGTTCGAAAAATTCACGAACAATCTTATAGTTGAATACATCTGAACGGGTCAGTTGATTGCTTTAATCGCAACTTGATGAGGAATTTAAAAACGAGGAAAATTCCAAGGAACTTAATCATATTTACTAGGAATTCGTTTCGGAGTCCAGCTCCATCATCAGTTCATAAAAGTAAAATTCATTGTGACTACAATAAAAGAAAAAAGAAAATGTTGGATACAGTCATTAAAGGGAATCACATAAACAAAACAAAAATCAAAACATGTCCCAGAGAAAATAAAATCGACAAGATCTACTCACAATTTGCAATGGGTAGGAACTGTCAGAATTATTGTGTAGGGCCAGTTTTCGTTTAAAAATATGTAGCGACTCTAAAATTCTGAGGTCACATGCAGTTGAAGCCGAATATAAGATTTTGAATTCCGCAGAGGATATCGGCACGTTGCGTTTTACTGCGTGATTACGTACGAATTGTGCGAATTGGTTCCCCGTGCGGAAGATTCAACCCCGATGTTCGGCCATTCTGATATCAAAATTTTGTGCCGTCATGCCGACGTACGATGATGTGCACTGCATACAACTGTACAGTAAGAATAAATCAGAAAGGCTCGCTTCTCCATCAAAAGCGTATCGATGTCTTGTACCGAAATTGTATAATTTTATGGTTGCTTCTTTTTTCCGGTACAAGGATACTCGTCCGATGGAGATGCGAGTCTCTCTGATTTATTCTTAACAGTTGTACAGTTGTGTGCTGTTCACATCATCGTACGTCGGTATGACGTCACGAAGTTTTTATAACAGAATGGGCGAACATCGAGGTCGAAGCTTCCGCGCGGGGAACTAATTAGCTTACTCCTCACACTCCGCAGTACGTAATCACGCAGTAAAATGCAACGAACCAATATCCTCTGAGGACTTCAAAATCTTAGATTCGGCTTCAACTGCATGTGACCTCAGAATTTTAGAATCGTTACATATTTTTAAACGAAAACCGGCCCTCAACAATTCTGATAGTTCCTACCCATTACAAATTATAACTAAACACTAATCTTGTTGATTTCAGTTTTTCTGGGACATGTTTTATTTTTATTTTTATTTTCTTGATTTCCTTTAATGACTGTATCCAACATTTTGTTTCTTCTTCTATTGCAGACAATGATTTGCACATTTACGAACTGCTGATGGATCTGGACTCCGAAACGTATTCCTAATAAATATGATCAAGTTCCTTGAAATTTTCGTTCTTAAATTCCACATCTTATAGATGGTTGCGTGTTTGCGGATATTTTCGGTTTCGGGGCTTATCGAATTTTACCATTCTCTTTTCGCCAAAGTATGTACTCGTATTTGGTGTGAATAACACGAAAATGACAACCCTTTTTTTGGAAAAATTATTGTTCTGGTCCACTTTTGGAGCGAGTTGCTATTATAGCTAGTCTACATTACGTTGCAGTACGATTAGAAACACATATCTATTGAATGGATTTCATTTTGTTATTTTTCTCAACAATATAGTTAACATAGCATGAGCATTTTATTATTCATAACCGGAAACTTTATTGTCAATATTTTTATATTATTAGATATATTAGCAAATAGTTGTATTATAACCCACATGTAGGGCTTATAGTAGTTTTATTTTAATACAAGTGTGCACGGCCCGCCGAAAATGGGATTCAATACCTTTCATGAACGAATTTTCAAGATGTGACAAGCAAATACAGTATATCCATCCTAACAGTACCCGACCCGTGATCAAAAATATTCTTGTACTTGCGCACTGGTGAAACTCGTATCACAGATACGGTCATTATAACTATCCTTATGAGCGTGAGTGACAGAGAAATGGAAGAAACAGACATCAAACAAATAAACCAAGGGCAAGGGTATTATTAGGTAGCAGCATGACCCATGGAAATGCCAAGGACAATGTCATCGGTAAGCTAGATGGACCCATGGAAAAATTCCGTCAACATTATCTAACCTATGCTATCCTAATTCATGTCGTGACTCGCACCGCCGCAAAGCACGTTCACGACGCGAAGGCCTAGCGATCGTCATTACACGGTAGCAACTGCGGTTCTTGTGGGCCCTACACCACTAATGCGTCGTCCACTGTTGCCAATACGTGGAACGGAAAGTCGGGTAGGTTTAAAATGTTAATGCCGAGCACATTTGTACAAGAACACACAAAGCTCTCTTGACTCTGAGTTTCCCTCGGGTGACAAATCACCATTACCCAAAAACGATTACTTCGGGCACAGCTGTTCTCAAAATTACTATATTTAATTTAATGTCTTAATTATTCAATATGGCCTGAAAGCTGCACACAAGCGACATGGTTAGGAAAAATGCGCAAATTACGGCGATCACAACAACCTATCCAATACTACTAACCTATCCTTATAAAGTTTAAAATATATCAATGCATGTAGAGACGATCTTTCAATGTTACACTGATGAATTCGGTATCCATGATATCGCAAACTCAAACATCCTATGTTTCTTGAGAAGCGGACACCGAACAAATACATAAACAAACATACGAGTATTATTAGGTTAGATGATTGTAAAAGTATCGGTAGTAGTATCGGTCAAAGTATCGGTATTTTCAAGTATCGGAGTATCGGTATCGGTATCGGCCAAAAAATAGGTATCGGTATCGGTATCGGCCAAAAAAATGGTATCGGTACATCACTAGTTACGTCAATACCGTTTTCAGCTTATTTTTCGTGTTCGTTTGTTTAATTTTATATACGACGTTCCTATAACTTCAAAGGTAAATATCTCGAAAACTGAGCATATGCGAGCACAATGCCATCCATGAAGAACGTCTTAAAATAGCTCTAATTACCTGCAATTCGATAATGAAATTTCAAAATTCTTTGACAGCATTAAATTCAATATTGACCAAAGTTTTAATGAAATCGTTTTTTACCCGAATTCGAATAAGTTCTTCATTCTGTGTATAATGATGACCATTTAGTGACCATTGTTTCTTATAAATACATGACAACCAATCTTATCTACCTAGGCAATATAAAAAATAAGTATGGATGTCATATTTATATATATTACTGACATTCTCAGACTTCCTCCCTCACAGCGACGTCCAATGCTCATAACTATGTGTTTTATTGCCAAAAATCTTAGAGTATGCTTTGTTTCTGCAGCTCCGGTACGATACAAATACAACAATATTGTCTGTAATACATGTAGTTAGTGAAGTGTCCATAATATGAATTGATATATGCATAAACTTTTGCTCCATAAATCAAGGGAGAAATATTATATCACACATTTATCAACATATTGTAGTATCGAAAACATGGCGTCTTTCATATATGCTGGTCGATGCAGTGGCATGCCAAATTTAATACTAAAATGCAATGCTTTTGGTGTTGTATCAGACTAAAAATCGTATCAGACAATAGACGGTAAACCAGGATTTACAAGTGAAGCTTTTAAGCGCTCCAAGTAAAAGCACAATCAGCTATGGCTAAAGGTAAAACATTGTCATGTGCGCTTATTATGGATGAGATGGCTATCAGACAACATGTCGAATGGGATGGCATAACAGTTCATGGTTATGCAGGTATGGGTGCTGTTGTTAATGATGATGCTTTACCGGTAACAAAGATAATTTGTCGCCAAGTTTTCCTCATCCTATAACTAACGAAGGTATTCACTTGTTTCTAGATCATTGTCACATGTTGAAATTAATTAGAAATACTTTTGGTGATGACAAATTTATTTTTGATGGTGAAGGAAATACGATAAAATGGAGTTACATGCAGAAATTACATGAATTGCAAACTTCAACAGGAATACATTTAGCTAACAATTTAAAATTAAAGCACATTAATTAATTACTCAAAAAAATGAGTGTAAAATTTGCTGCTCAACTTTTAAGTGATTCCGTTGCAGATGGATTGCATTTTGTCTAAGTAATAATATTAACAGTTTTAGCGGTAGTTAGGCCACCATAAAATTTATTAGGGTATCAATAGAGTTTTCGATATATTAAATTCCAGAAATAAATTATCTTATGGATATAAGAAACCTATTAACTCAAATAATGCCGGCAAGGTATTTTATACCCTTGATTAAGACACTTTGTATATAAAATCACTTTACTGCCCAACAACTGGCCAAGTAATGTGCGAGTCTGTTCGGAAAACAGGATTTATAGGATTTTTAATTTGCATCGAAAGCATTAAAATCTTATTTTACAAAAGTTTAAAACTGGGCATTTTATACTCACGTATAAAAAAAGTCTTAATCATATTTCAGAATTAATTTTCGGAAAAATTAGGAGCAAAGGAGGTTTAATAACAACCCAACAGCAAAACAATTTGCTTCTTCCTATAAACGTCTATTTGTTCACAACGAAATAAAAGATGTTCTTAATGGTAACTGCAAGTCGTTTGAAGATGTCACAATATTAACAGCATCTAGTAGAAGCAACTCATCTTTATTGATCTCATCTTGCGCTGTAACAGAGTTCAAGAATTCGTGTTCTAGGAATAGAATAACGTCTGACGATGCTCAATGTAATGATTCATGCAAAGAGGATACATGTGCTAAATATATATAAAATTGTTCAAATTTTTTTCCAAATTCAGTGTATTTTTTATAATGTTGTTTCTTATTTAAGAGGGGACATAGTAAGAAAATTTAAAAATGTTCTTCGTAGCGAATTATGTGTAATTGCCCTTTTGTCGAGATGCTGGCAATAAAGATTCCTCAAAGTTCATTGATCTTAAAGTGAAAGTGCCCTTGACCTATCCATCAAATGATGTAATTGACATATGTTTAATTGCTGAAAGAAATGTCAGCAAGATCTTACTATGTGTATGAATCCTAACAATTACAACCTAAAAAAATACTTATTTCTACACTTCGTATTTGTATTGAAAAGAAACTGTTCACTTCACTTGACAATCACTGTTTCGAAGTTAATCCTCTACATAATCATGTTTTTTTAATAATGAAATGTGTTTTAGCTGAATATATTACTTTGAGATGTCATCACTCTACTAAACTATTTACCGAAACCATTCATAAACAGAAAAAAATTTGCCGTCAATCGACTTTATTATCAGGTATGTAAATTTAATACCTGTATTCTATAAAATTTGCTCTGGACAACAAAATGAAATTACTGTCTGGTTGTAAAAATGTTTTTTATTAACATAGAACACGAAGAAAAAATCAGGTACGTAGAGTGTATGAAATTATTCATTTCTTTACACAAGTGGATGTAAGTTGCTAAATAAATATTTCTAAAAAATGTTTTTCTTTATCATTCAGCGAGGACGTAATTGGACTATATGTCTAAGAATAAATACGTATAGCACAGAATAGCGCAAGTCTGTCATTTCACAGCGCGGTCTTCAGTCGCTGATGATGGAGGTGGTGGTACACCTAAACTGCAACAACACCTTCGCAACAGGGGTCAAATGCCGGGTGGGCGTGGCTTGGGACGGCAGAAGTGGCTTCACTAGCTTGACCGGCAAAAGAAAGCGATGCCGGTTCCATGTATCCAACTTCCTTGGTTGGCAGTGTGTTCTTCGGCAGGAAAGCTTCACCATTCTTACGCCAAACCTTTTTATAGTCATTGTGCTCAAAAAGATGGATTTTCATTCCGTCACTCCATAACACTCTCAAAAGCCTCTGTCCTTATCCAAGTGTGACTTTGCAAAGTTCAAGCGAGCAGAAACATGATATGGTTTGTGGAGTGGAATTCTTGGAGGTCGGGGTCCGTGTAGGCCTTCCTTGTTCAGACAGCGCTGGATTGAGAGATTGCTCACGCTCGTTCCCTGAGCGTTCAATCTCTTGGCAATCTCACTTGTGGATTAGCGTTGACCTCACCACACATTTTTCAAGAAGTTCTTACCGTGAGTTTTTGTTTGCAGCCACGCCCAGGCAACGTTTCTACAGTACCAAACTTAGCAAACTTTTTATAACTAATTGTACTGTAGATCTTGAGATGCTCAAACGCTTAGATATGCCGCCATAACTATTTCCAGCTTTGTGGCAGTCAATAATCTTCTGTCTGAGATCCACACCGAGTTTTTAGTTTTTACCATCGTGGCGCTAGTGTACGAATGACAAAGTTCTATTCCTCTGGCTCCCCGTTAGCTCTGGCACAATTTTCTAGAATGATCTCACATCTAGAAAGTTCGGCCACATTTTAGGCCCAATTTTTTTTGCCAAAACAAGTATAAAGGTAAACACTTCTCAATGAAATTGTAATATTCTCAATTGTATGAATATTTAGTATTTTCGTGTTTTTGAAGTTCAGCTTATTGAATCTTTCAAAAATAATATTTAGTTGCAGAAACTTCGTATTATTGCCACTAATATGTGCTTCACAGCCCGTTGAAAACCTTAACCATTTCGATACTGACGGTACAGATAAGTACCGCTCCAATTTTACAGCCGTAGAAACTGAACGAGAACAAAAATCTTCTCTGCTCTACTGGCGGTACACACTAGCACCACTCTCGCAATGATATATATTGCTATCTGGCAACTTTAGCAGCCACAGAACGTTTGATGACAATTGCTGCTGACGACCAACCGGGTGAGTGCCTATGATTTTGTTCCACTTTATTTTGACTATAGCTTCTTATATATCAACTTTTATAAGTCCTTTTCAATTTCAATTCGTAGAATAAGTATTTGGTTGTAGTGAAAACAATAATGACTCAAATGTACCGCCAGCTGGGCTTGCCTCAGATGTACCGCCAGCATTTCTAAAGGTTTTTTTATACATCGGGTATTGTAAGCTTGTAATTGCAGGTTTTACATTTTTTTCCCTCTTTTCAGTAATGTGAAGAGAAGAGAGTTTCATAGCAACAAAATGGCAGAAATTGATTTTGGTATACCATCAGATTACGCTCCAGAAACCGATGAAGAGTCCGATCATGAGTCCTTTGCGTACTCCGCCCTGGATTTCTCTCAATTTGCCATAGATGGTATAGAGATTGAAGATATGGATTTGGATGAAGCTGATGACGCAACGATATTGATTGATGCTGATGCCTCCATGCAAGAAAACTCTGTCCACGAAGCTTCAAAATTCCAAAATCCGCCATCAAAACGCAAATGGAAAAAGGAACCAGAACCTGCGGTTGACGTTGAATTCAAACCTACAAAAGCTGAGGTTGATATTGCAATATCAACCCCTCTTGAAACGTTCTTTGAGTTCTTTGACAAAGGTATAATTGAAAAAATACGTTATGAGACAAAATTGAAACGTGTTCAGATGGGAAAACCAGCAAGCATTTCGAAGGAGGAGATGAAAGTCTTCCTAGAAATAAATATCATTATGGGCTATCATAGCCTACCCCATTCCACCCATTATTGGTCTAATAAGAGGGATTTTGGAGTTGCTCGCATCAAAGAGGCAATGTCCAGGCAGAGATTTCTAACAATGCTCACCAACCTTCATGTTAACGATAATGCAAAGATGGATTTGACAAGAAAAGACAAACTGTTCAAAATCCTGCCCTAGCTGGAACACATCAAAAGCGCTTCAAGGAGAACAGATTATTTCGTGAGTACTTGAGCATTGACGAGTCCACAATTCTTTTCAAAGGACGAAGCAGCCTTTAGCAGTATAATCCAATGAAGCCAATCAAAATAGGTTCAAACTCTGGTCCTTGCGGACGATAGAGGCTACATCTACAAGACTGATGTGTACACTGGAAAAAATCAGCAGCAGTCAAACCAAAGAAAAGTGTTTGAGATGTTGTTCTGTCATTGTTGAAGGATCTCCAAGAAAAAAATCACAAAGTTGTTTTTGACAATTACTTCTCTTCCCTTCCTCTTCTTGAAGAACTGAAGTCTCGCCACATCTTAGCATGTGGCACTATTCGAACAAACAGGAAAGACTTCCCTCAGCTAGCGCCGGACAAGGATCTAAAAAGAGGCCAATTTGATTACCGTTCAACTGCAAACGGAATTACAATTTATAAGTGGATGGACAAGAAAGCTGTTCATTTTGTATCGAACTACCTTGGTGACTCAGTAACAACTGTGAAAAGGAGAAACAAAGATTGCTCCAAATCGAATGTTTCGTGTCCTACCGTTGTGGATGACTACAATAAGCACCAATGATAAGCACGACATGCTTCGACAGCCGTACGGAGTTGACAGAAAAAATAATGGTGGCACAGACTGTTTTTTGGGTTGTTGGACATGTCAGTAGTCAATGCATATGTGCTGTATCATGAGCAGTTCCCTCAAGAACCAACGTCTCTTCTAGAATTTCGCAGCGAGGTTGGACTCGCACTGTTGGCATTTGCTGAACAAAGGGCCTCTCCGGGTACACCAAAGCGACGAAAAACCAAGTATTCCATTCCTGACTCTGTGAGATTTGCTAATGTGGGAATCCACCAGCCTGAATTTACTGACAGCAGGAGAAGATACGAAGTTTGCAGTACAAACGGCATTCAGTCTCGTCCAGCTAGTAAATGTTCACACTGCGGCATCCATCTGTGCATCAATTCTTCAAGAAATTGCTACAGGGAATTTCATCATCAGTAAAATAGCCTTGTAATATCGGCGTATATAATTGCTAATTAGATAGAAAACATTCTCAGTTGCATTGCACTTTGAATCAGTTTTTTTTAGAGGAAAACAATCGTAATCTTGCTATTACTTTCTTCTAACTCATGGAAAACAATTTAGAATATCGCATTTTGGTATTGATCCTGTTTTTATGTTATATTTATTGCATCTGAGTTAAGGAAATCACCATTTAGTAATACAGTGTTATGCAACTGTATACTTTGCAAAAAAATATATAAAAACTTTTTTTCTAATCACAATTTGTGATAAATGGATATTATTGTAAAGATTCTGCATGCATGTCTGAGCAGTCTTCTTTTTATGAAAGAAAAACTCTTATTACAAATAATGTACACGTTTACTTCTCTTATTTACTCATTTTTTGCCAATTGATAGGTGTTATTCATGTCGTTGTGGCGCAGCTGACGCGCTCTCAAAATACTGACGGTACATGTGAGTACCACCATTAAATTTTTCACAATTATGAAAACAAAATTATTTTGATACACTACTAAGCTTATTTAGGCTATAGTAAAGCAATTTGAGTAGAAAAATAACAAAAATAACTTAAACCTGAATTCTGGTATCGAAAGGGTTATGCCTTCGGCAACAATAGTTTTTAAGTAATTCTAGACGAATAATTTCGTCGCTAACTGTACGTGAGCTTACGTACTCGGAAGCACAGACTCCAATGTCACAGGATTTCTACCCCGCGCCCATCCCTCTCCATCCACCTCCGAGCAGCTACAGCAATATTATGTTAGGTTAAGTTGGGTTTAAGTTAACTTAGGTTAAGTCAGGTTAGGCTAAGTTGGGTTAAGTTAAGGGAAACGTTCGAACTGAAACCGGAATTTTTTTATTACTTTATTTGCTAATGATATGCTTACTTCACAAGCTGTCAAATTTATAGAACGATCTGAGCACGGTAAGTGGGGGAAATGGGGTTGGAAAGGGTGGAGGGGTCCAATCAGTAGCCAGCAGCGACCAGCAAGTGCATGTGCCACGCTCCTGAAAATTCTTTTGTTTTTGTGTTTTTTATTGCTCTTTTCAATATAGAAGTCCTTATTTCACAATCTAGTGAAGGTTCAGAACATTCTGGGCATCGTGAGAGGGGAAGATTCGAATACAGTTGCTAGCGCCAGACAGTAGCTGCATTGGACACAAACCAGAAATATCTGAATTTTTTTCGTTGGTCTATTCGACACAGAACTCCTTACTTCACAATCTAGCAAATTACACAGCGTTCTTTGCTCCGTGAAAGTGGGAAACAAAGGCGGGAAGAGGTGTAGCGCGTCGCAGCGTGCGCTCCTGGAGCGGTGATGCGTATCAGTGATACCAGTTCCATACGTATTCGTGATACCTGTGGTACCAGATCCTTCAAGAAATAACAAAAAACTTGCAAGAAAAGATATTCAGATGCTCAGATAGCTTTCAGAACGTCAACTGCGTAAATTTTTCCAAGTAATCTAGCTTGCAAAGGAAAAAACTGAAAAATTGTAGAAAAATGCGCTTCCTGAACAGTTGAAGGTAAACAGTTCAAAATCTATCTTCTGCGAAATTTATTTTTATAGAACAATGATTTAGGTCTCATTGAAGGTGCAAAAAATTTCTCCATAGGTGGACGTGGGATCGCTTTTGAAATTCTCAATAATTCTTTAGTTACTTACATTGAAAAATCTACGGAAAAATGCATTGTTTTTAAAAAGTTAATTTAAAATTTTATAAAATATAAAGCATTGCGAATATCGTCCAGCTATGCCGCAACATTTTGCACATTCAATGAGACCTAAATCATTGCGCTACGACAGTAACCTTCGGAAGAGATGGCTTTTGAAAATACACTTATTTCACCCATTTTCCCCATTATCTCAGTATTTAATTCGAAAATTGAAAAAAGGCTGGGATACGCACCTATGACCCTATCAAAAATACATACGTATGCCGAATTTCGTGCATCTAGTTCCCATACAACAAACGTGACGGCCATTTTTCTGATTCTGGGTAGACGTTCCCCGTAAGTTAGGTTAAGTAATGTTAGTTTAAGTTGGGTTAAGTTAGGTTGGGCAAGTTGGGTTAATTAAGATCAAGTTAGGTTTAGTTGAAAATTTTAGACCCCTGTCCTTGAGTACCGAGATGGAGTATTGCTATTGAATTGCAAAACACCAGCGTTCGTTGTCATAACTTATAATGATTTAATGCAAGTTGGCTTTCATTTCCTGCTGCAGTATCCACTTACTAAGTACTTTTATTGCTTATAATGCAGTGAATAATAATAACTTTAAAACGAACAGTTTAATAAACCTGAGTAGTACTACATGGTTAAATAATTGGTGCGAATGGCAACTTACTGTAGCTACTCGGAGGTGGACGGAGAGGAGTGGGCGGGGTAGAAATCCTGCGACATTAAAGTCAGTGTTACCCGGAAGCACACACTCCAAACCCGCAGATTTGGACTCCGCCCCTCCACCTCCGTGTTGCTACATAACGTTGCCATTCGCGCCAATTATTTAACTATGTAGTACTTCTGAGGTTCATTAACCTATCTGTTCGTTATACAATTATTATTATCCAATGCATTATAAACACTACATGTATTTAGTAAGTGGATACTACAGCGGAATACCAAAGTTAACCTGTATTAAATCATTATAATAAGTTTTGACAACGACCGCTGGTGTTTGGCTATTCTACCCTCCATCTCGGCACGCAAAAACAGTCATTTTTAAACTTTTTTAAGTTAACCTTAACTAACTGAATTTGGCCTAACCTTACCCAAGCTAACCTAACTTAACCTAACCTCTTAACCTAACTTAACCTAACCTAAATAAATTTAACCTAACATTTATTTAGCTGCTCGGAGGTGGTGCTGTAGCTGCTTGGAGGTGGAGGGAGAAGGGTGGGCGGCGTCCAAATCTGCGGGTTTGGAGTGTGTGTGCTACCCGGAACCAATTGACAATGAAATGCCTTTCACAGTAATGATTTTCGGTATTGTACCTGAAAAATCACACCAATCAATGCGCGACCTCATACAGATGCACAAGTCAAGCTAGAAAGAATAAGCGAGTCCATGTACAGTTAACGGAAAATTATATTCACTGGCAATAGTTGTGGAATGTAACAGCTGACTGGAATTGGCTGTCTTTAAGCAGCGTTCACACTATCAATATGTACTGACAGTATTTATATTGACAGTATCGAGTTCACACGATCAATAATGTTCGGTCAATATTTCCATCAGTAGTTGCTTGGACTCCCTAGGATGTGGTGTATTGTGCTAAAATGAGGCACAAAAAATAGTTTTGCGCTGCGCTAAATTTTTGCTACAGAAAAAGAGACGAAACCGGAAGAAACGGGCGAAGGAGCTGATTTTGAAACGCAATCATGTAAATTCATTATATATCATAAGGGTAACGGAACACTGCAATAGACTCGTGTAACCCTCAATTTTAACATCTTTATAGAAATATTGATCACGTCGGCAGTCCCATAGTACAAGTAGTTCTCTATATAAATTGATAAATTGCGTAAAAATAGTACTTCTGTCACTGCTATTCATGATTAGAGCACTCAAACAACAACTCTCGCCCTACGATGGCCACGCCTGTACTGACAGTAATATTGTCGTTGCGTTCAAACGATCAATATGGCACTTTCCATCAATCCAAGAATGCTCAAATATTGATGAGATTTCTGAGCACTTTTGATCGCATCAATATTTTCATCAGTCCATCAGTACGCCGATCACACGATCAATATATTGACACTATTAGTAAATATTGTCAGTAATACTGATCGTGTGAACGCCGCTTTAGAATGGATGATCGAAGTAACCAAAATCTTAGGTGCGGACAGAGTGGAGTGTGAAACTCGTCCAGCGGACGTTTTGTTTGAATTCAAACACAAAACTCCGCACGACAAGCATTGCGGAGGCAATCTTCCTTCAGAGCTCCTCCAGCGATAAATCAATAAATGCTCTACGTTATCTTCGAATTGTGGCGTACTGGCACCCTTACGGAAGTACACTTGAGGCAAAGTTATAGCCCCATACAGGAATATCACTGGGTAAGAACTTTATTCATTGAAATGATAGCCATGCAAAACAGATGTTTATAAAAACGAACAAATGAACCAGACGATGTTGTACTGCCCGTTTGGACAGGCTAGCTATCTCCTGACTTGAATATTTGTGAGCTGATATCAGCAGAGCTTGAGAAACGCCTGATAGGTTGACTGACCCCAGTGAAGAATAGTTCAAGCAATAGGAGGAAACGTAGAAGCATGTATCGCAGGCGATCACGGCGGAGTAGTCCTTGTAGTTATTTGTAATCATTTGCAAGTGGTCATTTGTGATCAACTTGGATATGATAACCCAATTTATTAACTCCTTGTCTAGACGTGCTTGTAATCGAAATGAAGGGCTTTTCGACGAAGTAAAAGTTAGGAATATTGTTTTCATGTGATTTCCCATATTGTTGGCGTTCCCTGGAGGGGGACGTTATTTCATTCGTAAAACTTTTTTTCGTTAGTGTGTGATGTAAAAATATAGTCAGATTACCTAGATCTTTGCACGCTTTTTAAAAAAGTGTTCTATGAACATTTCACGACTTCTTCATTTAATTTCAGCATTAGGTATCACTCTGAGGTATTTAAGATGAGTTTAAAAAATAAAAGTTCATATTATCTTGGTTATATCTGTGATTATACCGGGAACATTATAACCATGGATTTACTCATTCTGCAAAATACCTGAAAATACTGAAAATAGCAAATATCTAAGTTGGACAGAATACTGGAAATTAAAATTCTTGCATTTATCGACAGTGAACTCTTAATTGTACACTTGCAATCCTTAAAAGCAACCGTTAATTAATTGGAACTGTAATAACGATAATATTAACAATACCTCGTGTAGTGAAGGGAAACTGATAACTGATGAATAAAAACGGAGTCTTTGTCGCGTACATAAAATTTAGGCGAAATTTAACAATGTATACAGTATACTTCCAATAGGACGATTCGTAAGAATCTTACTCGTAGAATAAAAAGAAGAACCAGAGGAAAAACGAACATTACGTTTATTGCATGCTTTTCGGAATTATTAATATTTCATCATCAGTGCTGAAACAGGAGAAAAAAGAATAATTTCCTTAAGATCATAATAATAACATATATAAATATTTCACAAAATTATCCTAATGTGTAAGCAACCTTATTTGTATTAATTCCTACACTAACAGTTGCATACTCCTAATTCACACCAGCACACATGTACACGCTAATCCAGATACACCTAGTGAACATACACACACACACACACACACACATAACACACAGAATTACGTCAGTAGTTGGGAACAATTCATAACTTTACGGCTCTATATATAATGCCTTTGTTGAGGGTAGGTTTATGAGTGAATAAGAAAAGGGATTGAAAATCTAAGGTCATTCTAAGATTCCTATTTTGTATTCAATGGTAAAACGTACAAGCAAATTGACGGCCTTGCAATGGGAATGGTAACCTTTCTCCTTTAATAGCGAACTCTTTTCTAGCCCACTTGGAAAAACATTTTTTGAGCCAATGTCCACAAGAGTTTAAGGTATCTGGACGATACATTTGTTTTGTTTCGCTCTGAAATGGCAGCCAATGGTTTTTTCAGTATATTAACGCATCTCATCCTAATATTAAATGGAACAATGGAAGTAGAGCAAAATGGCCAGATCACTTTCCCAGACGTCCTCATAAACAAATCACATTACTTCTGTTTGCAGGAAGACAACGTTCACTGGTCTTGCTATGAACCATTTCAGCTGTGTATATAAAGGAAATATAAAATCGTGTATTTCCAGTTTGCTTCATCGTGCATACCGCACATCTAGCACGTATGAATTATTTCATCTTGAAATAGAATACATTGTAAAATTCCTAATTAACAACAAATATCCGAAAACACTTATCCAGAATTGTGTTAGAAAATTTTTAGACCGTAAAATTTGCCCCTTACTCGCAACTTAAGCGTACCAAAGCAGACCTCGTACGTCGAGTTACCATTCGTGGGTTATTTGAACGCAGAGCTGAAGCGAGAGGTAGTGTTTTTGGTTAGTAGGTTTCTTACAACAGTCGACGTCAGTGTTTTACAGAAATGGTTTTAAAATTGCATCGTTTTTTTAGCAGAAAATAACGATTGGATAAGGGCCTGTAGAGTGGCTGTGTCTATTTTTATAAGTGTGACTGCTGCATGCAGTCTTACGTTGGTAGTACCGAACTCCAACAATTCATCAGACATAGCCAACACGCAGGAATATCTCATTGGACCGGCCATGCACTAACCATTCCACCCCAATCAGCAATTAGAGATCACAGCAAGAATTTAAACCATTCATTCAAAAATACTAATTTTTCAACTTTATGCCGAGCTAATAGTGAGCATGAACTTAGAATTTTAGGTCCCTTTTCATATTCACTCATAAACTCATCCTCAACAAAGACATTAGTGCAGTAAAGTTATCAATTGCCCCCATCTACTGACGCAAATCTATGCGTGTGTGTGTTCACTGAGCGTATCTGGATTAGCGTGTACATGTGTGCTTGTGTGAATTAGGAGTATGCGACTGTTTGTGTATGAATGAATACAAATTAGGGTTCTTAGACATTCAGAGAATTTTGTGAAATATATATATATATATATATATATATATATATATATATATATTTTTATTAAGATCATAAGAGAAATTTTCTTTTTTCTCCTGTTTCAGCTCTGATGATGGAATTTTAATAATTCAGAAACGTATGTAATGACCGTAATGTTCGTTTTTACCCTCGTTCTTTTTTATTTTAAAAGTATACAGTGAAACAAATATCTGAACCCTTGAAACCAATCTGCTTGTAATCTAGTTGCAGTACCATAATTTATAATTAACACCATTGGGCAGGTGATGCAAGTTATTTCTAAATTATGTCATAATTTGAGTCGATCTTAACCCTTCCTTTTTTTTAGCAAAAGCCATCTATTTGGAGTTTGATTGGTTGTCTTGTGGGGACCCGATTATTGATTTTTCTCTATAGACATTTTATAGATACATCGGATTAATATCCGACGATCACCAAGGACATCACAGTATTTTAGTGTCGTTACTTTGAAATCATACGTAAATTAACGTCAGTTTGTTTAAACTGTCCTGTTTAAACGATTCTAATACAAGATCTATCTTATGAGTAAATTTTTGCAGTTTTTCTTTCAAATTGTCAGAGTTTGTTCATATTTACTACAGTATTCTTTTCTGTCCGGCATTCTTAAATACAAAGCAACCCCTTGCCAATTAAATATGCTCTCACCACCTTGTACCGTTGAAGGTGTGGAGTTTTTCTAGTTTTCTCCATGCAACCATAAAAAATGAATATTTCAATCCCTGAAAGAAATCTGCTTGAAATCTAGTTGCAGTAACTTTATTCAAAATTACATCCATTAGGTAGTTTAGGCAATTTATTTTGAAGTTCTAGCGAAATTTACGTGGCGTTTTTCATGCTTACTTCACACATGAGCGATTCTGCTTTGACTTAAAGTTCTGGTTTGCTTTCATCTGACCGCCAAATTTGTTACAGCAAAATTTTAATAGTGCTCTAAATACCAAAGATCAACAAAACCATTAAACAAGAACATGATTGCAAAACACTTTGCATACTTTTGCGAACTATAATTTTAATTTTAAAAGGTGTTTGTTCAATTATGGGGCGTTGCGAGGAGATCGGGATTTGAGTTCTTGCCGTTGAAGTTCGTTACTGATTACTCTGTTACAGAATCTTGTTCCAGAAGCAATATGATATTTTGAAGTTTATCTGTTGCCGCAAACGGATTAGTCATAATCTTTCATGTAATCTAATTAGTTACTTTCTGTTTCCGGAATTTCTTGCTAAATGTTTCGAAGTGCGCCACATCTTGAAAATTTTTTCATTGTGCCAGTCATCTTTTATTTCTTCAAAATGAAACCTACAGTTCTCAATTAAAAGGACATTTAGATTCTTCGGAAGAATTCGAAAGCTTCGTTTTGCGCATGAGCAAAAATTATTTTAGCTGCCACAGCTTTTGACAATTCAATTTGTTTCTGCTTCTTGTAGTTTCTCTTAGTCAAGCTGTTATACGTGAAACAGCCTCTAAATTTTTTTTTAAATCTCATGTCACTTAGTTAAAGTGAAGGCTTTTCAAGAAGATTCTAATCAATTTAGCTGTCGAAACATTTAAACATCAAACATTACAAGCTAGTTCGAGAGAATTTCCAAACACTTTTTTCATAAAAAATACCACATCACATCAGTCAAACGAAACTAACCATTATTTTGTTCTAGAATAATGTGAAACTCATTTTATTTCGATGCTTGTGTAAAAAAGTTTGCTTGATTGAATGTTCTCGGACCATAGGAGGCGATTCAAGTCTGATTGTGCTTGACGAAAGAACGCTATGCAGGGTCTGATTAAGTGATTAAAAATTTGCGAATGAAGATCGGAATTTACAACGTTAATCAACAACGTCAGAACGACTGAAAATATGCATATTAAAATCAATTTCACTTCTCCTCATGGGTGTTAATTTTGGTGAAACAACTAATACATTTGCAGTGCTGTTCAGTGTAATAAAATGTGATGAAAATTGTAAAGAATAAGTAAATAATCTGAATTTTTCTCAAAATTTCCTCCCCCAAGAAATACAGGGATTGGACAAAATAATGGGAACACCATAGAAAATCAACAAAATATATTTTACTATTTTTAGGGACACCTTTTGGGCCAATTGCAGCCTCAGTTTTCCGAGGTAATGATTCAAACCATTGTGTATTGTTTCAACAGTAATTTTAGCCCATTCGTCAGTTGAAACACCTTCAATATGACGATAGCGACGTCGACTTAAACTTGAATCTCTAAAACCGATCATAAATGTTTAATAATGTTGAGGCCTGGGAATTGAGGTGGCCAGATGAGTTGCTGAACTTCATTCGAATGTTCCTCGTGCCATTCTTTAACAATTCTAGTTGTATGGATTGTTGCATTGTCATCTTGAAAGATTGCGGTCCATTCCGGAAACAGTGATTGTACCATAAGATTAACTTGGTCGCCCAAAATTTTTAAATAGTCTATGCTGCTAATCCATCCATGAAGAGAAATCATTGGTCCGGCTTATTTCGAAGAAATAGCACCCCAGATTATCACAAACCCCCGCCATGTTTTACGGTAGGGAGAAACCACTCTGGATTGAAGGCTTCATTTGGTTGCCTCCAAACGTACGCACAGCCGGAGGTGAGCAATAAGGTAAACGATGATTCGTTAGGAAAAATCACATTTTTCCACTGCTCGATGGACCCATTCTGGTCGTTTCTACGCCACTCTAAGCGCTTCGAAACATTTGCCTCAGAGAGTAGAGGTTTTTTAATTGCAGCTCTTCAGTAGAATCCAGATTTGTGCAGCTCCTGTCGAACAGTTCGGTAAAAACTGGGTTCTGTAGGTGTTCATTCAGGTCTGCAATGAGTTCCGTGGTCTTGAGACCCTCTCAAACAATTCGATTTCGAGTCCGACGATCTTTCTTAGACAACTTCGACTTTTGGCCAGACCTATGCTTCACTGAGAACGCTATTCGTTCTCTATCAAATATAGTCATTACATTTGAGACAGTACCTCTTGAAACGTCAAACATTCGGACAGTTTTGTAACATTAGTACCTGCCATACGAGCACCAACAATTTGGCCTCTTTGATAGTCAGAGAGATCTACCATTTTACTGAGGTCATACACATTTTTTCTTTTAGATATTTGTAACAAACATTTAATTAAATAAAATAGCCACAATTATGAACAATGAAACATAAAAATATGTTAAGTTTTGATTGTTTATCACGTGTTCAAAGAATATGATTCCAAAATGTTATGTGCTTCTATTATTTTGACCGACCCCTGCAGATCAACCTATAACTTTAGGTGTTATTTCGTTTCTAAAGAGTTCCAATAAGTTCTTCAAAGTTCATAGAAATTAAATATTTTTGACAGACGCTAAACTCATTCATTATAAACTTTTACCCATGACGGGTAAAACGTGCAAAACTTCATAGTTTTAGACACTCAGTGAAAAATTGTTTCTTAAACACAATTTTCTGGGGTAATTACGAGCATAGACATCTGTACACAAGCAGTAGATTTTCTTAATCAAACAGAATGAATTTTCCCGCCCTAAATACTAAAGGATAATCTGAGGGGCTATGAAAGCAATTCCAAGACATTCACAGAATCAGTTTTTCTTCAACTTTTTGTTCAGTGGCATGAAATGCCAATTTAAATTCCGTCACACGTCGATTACCCACGTGCGCCCGAGATGAGGATGAAGTTAGTTGATCGTTTATGTGTTTTTATTTTTAATTTACAAATTCACTGTTATTTGCTACACCAGCACAATTCAGCTTATAGAATGAACTTTACGGTAGACTGAACAACAGAGCTGAAGCTAAAGTGCTCTAAATGTTTGGTGAAAAATATTTTAGATAATTTGAGATGAATGCACTGCAATTTATTGTTTTGAATTCACTTGGCTGAAGGAGACGACCTATTTTAACATTTTTCACGGATACAACTTCTTAGCTCACACGTGTAAATTATTTCAACAACCAATCAGATAGATAATTTCAAAATATCCATGCCAGGTTCTAGGCATCATACCAAGGTTTCCTGGGCCTCATGTTACGCTGTTTTGCGCTCTACTTATGCTCGAGACACTGGGATATCATAATGAACTTCTGATCACAATGGCGACAGTTTGACCATTAGTTGAACAGGCAGTGCTCACATTGTTAAACAACTGTATGATTCGATCTCTTAGTTTAGGAATGATAAGTGAATTCCAATTAGCAAGCGAAACAAAACTTCTTTGGTACAATTGACAGATGTTCTTTAGCGAGTATCATTCATTGATTAGAGGACAGGAAGCCTTTTCAATCTCCCTAATTCGAAAGAAAACCTGAAGTCATACAACAGCGAGCAAAGAGAATATCGATAGCTGAGCATTAGAATTATGAGCAAAACAGCTTAATGCGACACGAAGGCGATTCACGAGAGAAATTGAGATCAGCATCATTTACAGCCCGTAGACGTCTTTCAATCCCGTGTTTCAAATGGGAAATAGTCTTTGACCATCAAAGTATGCGCGTGAACAGAAACATTATTGCGATGCGGTTTGAGAACAGAAACTGAGTCAGAAGCTTATATGTGGAGTGAAGTCGTGGAGCTTATATTATTTGTTCTCTGTCATTCTGTTTATTGCGGAAGATGTGCCCTGAATACACTCTTTCGACATCAAATTCCTCTCTTTCGTGTAAGAATACCCAATTTCTCACAATTTGAATGTTGTTAGAAGTAGAAGACATCTGTTGAATGTAAAGGTTTGTCGACGAGTAGGCAAATTAGAGTTAGAAAAATGTTTGATGTGTGTCCAAAAGTTCATAGTTGCCAGTTAAAAACGGCATCCCACACACCTCCACACAACCACCAACACCACGAACCACAGTACAACCCTACACACCACACACCTCAATGTAGCTAGCGGCACCACGTACAACTACCAACATCAGACATTATAATCCAATCACCCACATCCCTTGCACAATTTCAGCAAACATAATAAAGCTTTATTCTCCTCCAGCCTCACTTTTTCTTTAGATAAAACTAATCTTACAGAGAAAATTTAGAAAATTTTGCCTTTCGATAAATAACGTCAGATGCGTGTTCAGCTAAGCAATGCATGCACGATGATTCCAAGACCGAGAGCGGAATTTTCAGGACTTCGAACTCAATTCTAAATTAGTCAAACTCAAAACGCTACAAAGAGGTTGAAAGAGACGTGTTTCTCAACTTTTCCGTGGAAGCCACGTACATGTCACGGTGTGAGACAGAGAAAAAATGAAGGAAATGCAAAATACCAATGGTGTCAAGGCGCCTTAATCATAAAGCGCTCTCCTTGCGGATGTAAAGAGAGCACCAGAAGTGGAAAAAGGGATATAAACCCTTGGTAGTAAAAAAGAAAAAATTGGAAGCGTTAGAGAGGAAAGGTACATACAGAGAAAGAATTTAAAGATAGGGAGAAATAAGAAATAGAATGTTTTTCCTACTCTGCACTTGCATGATCAACGCGGGGATAATAAGGAAAAACTGAAAGATTACTTTTTTTAAAGCAAAAGGTGAGTAATGAAAACGTAAACAATCGCGCAAACTTGTACAATTACATTTTGGACACAAAATTCACACAATAATTCGCCGACACAAGGTTAACCATAACATCTGAGGCTTGAGATGCTATTTCTACATCACTACATTATAATTTCACCACCAAGTGCTCTGTATCAAGGAAGTGCTGACATTCACACTGTATGCTGAGTGTAATTTCTATAAACACTAATTGGAAACCTGTCGGTCGCACCTTTTTTGTTGAGCCCCCGAAAATCCACCTTTCCTTGACTCATAGAAAAAAAGGCTATAATTTCACTTTACACGTCGTTCAAACGTTTCACTCAACCCAATGAGCTGCATCTGCCTGACTTCTGTTGCTGTTTTACTTTGGGCAATTCCGTCTCTTCCACGTCTTACCATTCGTCATATCTCGCCTCCACGCTGTCCTTGCTGCATTAATTAGTTTGCAGTATTTACCGACAGTTCACTTGCGATACAACTTGTGGTACCTATTACCTTACTTTTCGCACTTCAAGAGTTTTTTAGCGAGGTTTTTGCTGAGAACTCTCCCTACATCAGGACAAATGTATTGTTGTAATAATCTACTCATTTTTTAGTTAATTATTCTCAAAATCAATAGTTGATCGACGAAAGGCAAAAGACCTTGATCCTCTAACTTACTATTTTCGCTGATATACGAGTTCTTTAGAACCAATCTTTTTTAGCTCAGAAATGTAATAAAAATGACTGAAATAAATAACTATTTTCTGTATTCATAGAAACAAAAATGAGAATTAACACTGAATCAACTTATCAAGATGATGTTGCCAATCCTCACCGGTTGTTAGTATATGGCAATTGATACTTCACGAACATTTTGTAATGCACAAAATATTTCTTTCGTTCAATTCACTCCCTGACTGAAATGCTAGAAATAGTTGAACTGATTGTGCTCCTGCCGTTTGACCAATTTTGGTTTCAACGTGTACAACACTGACAGAGTCTTACGTGCGAAGAAGGCCTCTCACTCCCTCGACTGGATAAAAAAAATCAGTTATTTTCCGAAGGATTTTTTTTCAATTTTCTTGATAGGTGTAAAATGGCGCAGCAATTTTCTTTGGACTCCTGTGTGATTTCGTAATTTAATTGGAGAAGTGATTGTTTTCGAAAAAACTGAAAGAACAGTATTTTGGAAATTGTATCTCCCTCAATTTCAAAGTTACAAAACCGGCAAGATATTTTTAGATAGCTATGTGTGTTGTCTAAATAAGTGTTGTAATGGAATTATGATATTTTGATTCATACAATTTTGGGATTAAAAAAACGTTGTTAAACTTTTTTCATTATTTCTGTTTTCATTTTCAGACTAAACATTTTTTCAGTTTTCAAACGAAACAATACATAAATTTTTATCCGTTTTTAAGCCCCATCGATTGATATATTGGTCTTTCCCGTGCCTTTAGAACTGTTGGAGGAGTAGCATTTCAAAAGTCAACAGTTTCAAGTTTTCAGGTGAGCTGACAAACTGGTCACTCGGCCGTCTAATGACTTGAGTGACTTGTCTTTCTCAAGCTGTTGCAGACGAACGAACACACTAACGAAGCAGTGAAGCACATCGATAAATTAAAAAAATTCTCTACAACATGACCCAAAATGCAGAAAACTGATCATTTTTGGATTTAGAGTAACCGGTCCCCTCCTTAATTGGCTTGCTTTTCGTTAACAGGATCAGACGAACAAACACATCTACAAGGAAGTGAAGCATATCGTTAAATTTGTAAGAATATTCTCTATGACATGAGCTAAAAAAGGAAATCGATTATTTTTCTGATTTTGACCCAGACTGTCTCCTTAAGTACCTACCCGCTCTTCTCCCGAGATTTTCCTGCACTCTGGTCGGCCACCCTCATGTGAGGCACTAAAATGCTCCTCGTAATTATCTAGGTTTTAAAAGCACATTTATCACCCTTTTATCTTGTATGTGTATGCCTTCAACTATTTTCATCACTAGCTGTTAATTATATTTCAAGCTTCAATTATACTAACAAAGTCTGTTCAAGGAATCCTTCCCTTCCTCTACTTCAGTTCCAAGGTTGAGGAGACGCTTCCCCTAATCATACTCCTACTTTATCCTCCAAAAGCCTACTCCCTTCTATGGATTCCTATCTTCCTCGTGAGACGTAAGAATACTCTCCTTCAGCCTAACAGATGTCGTTTTCGTGCGCCTTTGCGCTATTTTTCACTATGTTTCACTACAACAGTAACAATCATCTGGCGTGAAACACAAGTGGGAGTAAACCTAATCTTCACATTCAGGCGTCAAATGAAATATGATGTAAACAAAATTATGATTCTTTATAAGTGTTTTTTCATAGCATGGGGAGCTACCCATTACTGAGTTCGTTGTTCTATATCACTACGAACTTATCATTATCGGGGACCAATTAGCCTCCGTGAGTATGGGTAATTACTCACTACCTTATCGTTTAGGTTGTGAAAAACAAGTTTAATTCTAGATTAAGAACGATTGCTGAGAACCTACTACATTTTAATTGATCTTCATTACAGTGAAATAATATTCACCACCTCTGTTTTGTGAATTGTTCAATATTCGTGCACTATGGAGAACTGTTCACCTCCCCCGTTTGTTCTGAAGGAATATACAGTACATCTGCGATGTGATTCAATCAACATATTTCGCAATGCTGAATTACACGCAAGCGACGTCCGCTCCAGGACTCAGAACTCCAATAGACAGCAGGGGTCTTATGGAGATGAGCTCATTACCGTCGGTAGCACCCACGCTTGACACCTCCTCCATTTCCTGACCATGCACGGTTTGCTCACTGACTCGAGTCGCATCAGCAATCAATTACGTTTTACCTAAAGATCTCTCAAAACTACATGGTTCTTGCTTGCTAATTTTGATAAATTTTTGCTCGTCATTAGTGGTCCTTACATGTTCTTTTTAATAGCCAACGTTTTACACGAGATATGTCGATGACATATTTGTGATTTCAGGTGATTAGTCTCATTCGCTTCAGCTTCACTTCTCTTGTAATACGCTTACGCAAGATGCAGAAACCACAGATTCACTATGGGCAGTGAGAATGAAGTCAAGCTCTCATTTTAGGACTGTTCACTACATACATAAAATCAGGTCAAACTAGTGTGCTCTGTTTTCGTAAGGACTGTTTTGCGGCTTTGGGCTCTAGTTTTTATAATTTTTCGACGTAAATTTTGTTAAATATTATTTATATTGGTCTTAGGCTGAAAACGCAGGTCATTCTAAGAATTAAATGTGGAATCACTTTTCCTAAAGCCTTTATTTTTTGAATACGGGTTTTCATCACCATCCATTGCGTCACAAATGAGCAAATTTCTAGATAAGAAATTGAATAGTTCAGTAGCAACTCTTCACATTCAGCTATACTGGATCATGTGAATTTGTGTAATACCCCAATTAACAAGGACTCAATGTCTTGGTTAGCAAACTTTTCTCATGCGATTAAAAGGTTTTAGAATTTTTTTTCATTCCTAGGGTAAAAGCAGTATTGAACGGCTACCTTTGTTCTGAGTTGTCCATAACCAAAAAATAGGTTATTTTATTTATATTATTTATATATTTTTATGTTTTGAAGTCTTACTTTAGTTCATTTCATTGTTTTACAAATGGCTTTTTCCTAATTTTTTATCTGATGATGAGCAAACGTTCGAAACCTCATTTTTACAAGTAAATGTTTCGAACGATATTCTTCATTCTCGTATTTCTGTTTAAAAGCGACGTTTGCAGCGAAAAAATCATAATTTCATATTATATCGCTGTCGTTAGACGAAAGCAGAGCTGAGGAATAGCTTACGTCACCTAGCAAGCCCTGGTCTGAGTCAAACTGACTTGGAATGAACAGAGGAATTAACGGCCAGCTAAATCAGGGCACTAACGCTGCGTTCTTCAAAAACGAACTCACCCAGCTTCTATGAGTGTGGAAATAAAACTGGACGGTCCTCTCAGGGTCCAATTAGCATTTTAAAGTGCAAGTAATGAGCCACTAAATTTGCTGTTATTTTTAGGGCTGTCGGAGAGGTGTTTTAGAGCGATGCTAAGTAGTTCATTAAGGGGCGTATTTCAACGGGAAAGAGAGACTATATCTTCATACGAAGCTTTCAGTTCGTGAAATAATATTCCGAAAATATGGCATAACTGATGTTGAAGCCTCGAAATTTAATGCTGAAGGTACCAATTCTCACTTATCGATGAATTTCTGGTGTAAATGAAACAAATGTTTTCTAAGATAAAACACTCCTAAAACTGAAAAGTATATTTGTTCAATAATATCAAGTTTTGAGGCATGAGTAAAACTG
Source organism: Morinoia aosen (assembly GCA_030386875.1). Classification (NCBI taxonomy): domain Eukaryota; kingdom Metazoa; phylum Arthropoda; class Malacostraca; order Amphipoda; family Talitridae; genus Morinoia; species Morinoia aosen. The sequence goes on along the minus strand of CM059573.1, from coordinate 39,128,108 downwards.
TAAGCGAGTACTAAAACCATATTTGAAAAGATTGAGCTACACCGCTCGAGTTATAGATCGGCTATACATCGCTTCTTGATCACGTTGCTGCAATACAGATGCGCAAAGATTTCGAAAATAAGTTTATTTTAAGATACTGTAGCAAATTTGAAGTTTATACAGGGATCTTTACTTGTGTAAATGCATGAGTTCATTTAGAAGTTATGTTTTTCTTGATAGTTGGGTTTCTGTTGTGCAATGGGTACTCGTGGAAAATTTTCGCCTCACTCCTGTGGGTGCGGCGCATGGACTAATTAACAAAGTTTGTAGCTATTTTAGAAAAATTTCAAGTAGCATTCACGTCGTGAAGTTTTATTCCCTAGTTTTTGTAGTTCTAGTTTGGCGCATGTGTATGATTTTTGAACGTGAAATAAAATTTAGAGGGCTATTGATACTAAACTCTGCAGTGAATAAGTAACCTAAGTCAAGGAAAAAACTACTAAGCCTCCACTATGATTCAAAAGAAAACTGTGTTATCTGATTTATATGTAAAAATTTACCGTCTAGTTACTTCTAAGGAAAATAGTAATATTTTAAAATACCTTGAAAATGAAGATTTGCATGAATGCTTTTCATAACAGGAAATTTGTGAGACATTTTGTACCGAGTGAAATGTTAGGACAAAATAGAAACACCGCTACAGCGCATTAGACTTGCTTCCTAAAGGCTGCTGTGAAACAAGATACGGCTGTAACTTCTATCTTATAGTTTGAAGGAGTTCGCTCGATGGGATAATATACTTTCGGATTATTCTCTTAGATCCGGAATGTGCCCAATTATCGATAATATGGGTCATTCTAAGAAAATTTGACTATTTCCCGCCATCTACTTTCTTCATTCTGTACACCTGGTGACACGATGTCATAGCAGTAATCGGAGACCCACCAGCAGTTTCAGGCTTTCATGTTTCGGAAAACAAAATTTGAATGCATTGCTTCGTACTTCCCTACCTTTCAGCTGTTATTGAGAGAGCGTTAGCAATTTTGCACCCCGTGATTTCGAACCTAGTTTAAATATTTACTTTTAAATTTTAGGGGCCTAATAACGTTGTTCAGAAATAAAATACTACAATGACTTTGAGTGCCGCTGCTCTGTGAGAGCTGGATGAGCTGTTGCTGTGATCTTTAGCACTGGCAGGCCGAAGAAATCAATTTCAGTATCCCACGTAATGAATTACTGATCTACGAAATGCCTTGCCATAGAGTGAAATACAAATCGTCCCATTTCATTGTATTTTTTCTGTATGACAGTCATTCCACCTCACATCTCTTTCCTCATAAAACCCATTTAACGAAAATTTTACTGTAACCGATGAGAGGGAGCCTGACCTGAGATTGATTTTACGTCTCACAAACAAATGAATGTCGGTGTTATCGAAAGTGAGTGTATTTTACTCTTAAATTATGTTTTTAATACATGTGCATCGAAACTAAAACAGAAAATTTTTTTATTAAACGGCAATGCGCCTGTTTACAACTTGTGAATATTGACTTCAATTCCATGTGGAAGGCTCAGTTTGTGGTGTTAATATCAGTGAAGTTGCGCCACAGCTCGCCAAGACGGCAGCTGAGACACGAGTCTGCACTCCAGATCATTTGTCATCTTGAAAGGCTTTTAGCTGCCAATAGACGGTTTCACAGCTACACTTCATAAAATCGAGAGCTTCGAATCGGGTCTGGTAGCAAAAACAGCATAAATGCAGTAAATCATAAAAGTTTTTTTGCAAAATTTTCAGTTTTTTATGTTGTACTTGGGGCCAATGTTTTTGCACGAGGATGACTAATATTTCAGGAGGACCTCCGTAACTCACGTACTTTTTCTCCGACGGTTATTTTCCGAAGAAAATATAAACAAAAGTTTCCTCCACTTTCATCATCTAGTTAAGTGTTCAGAGTATTTTACACAATAATTCAACATTTGCATCGCTAACTACGAAATATATCAAAGATAAACTGTACCCTGACATATATGTATGAAAAAATCCGTATAACCCTTACCGTGCGCTGCAAGACAAATCTTATGTGTGAGCTGTAAAATAACTTTGTACTGTCAGCAGTCTACGAACATGCATGCAGGAAGGCAAGTCCTTGCAGTGAGCAGGAAGGCATACCTTCACTGTGAGCCAGAAGACAGGCCTTTACAAAAACAGTAAAACAAACCCTCACTGCATGCTGGTGGCAACGGTCTCGCCTCTGGTTGCATTATCGCTTGAAATGCTAGCTTTGTAAACGATAATTTGTACGATGCAGCTGTATTCTGTTTTCAAAGTTGCAGAATGAAACTTTCAACCTACCAGCACTCAGGCGAACTCTTTTCCATTCTCTTGGGTGCTTTTGCTGATCCCGAGTAATATTAAGCACCTTCATCGAACGCTGTGCTCATGTCTCAAGCATGTCGTTGAGTTTTACTCTTTTGGCCTTTGCTAAATTGAAAAATTCAACGTTTGCGTTAACTCCTTTTTCGTAGGAAATACACATCGAACTTGCCTCTTCTTATCAAGATAAAACATTTCGTCTACAAAGTACGGATGGAGTGACACATTTTCAAAGATTTAGCCTACTGCGAGAAGTTGAAATCAGAGTCACATATTTTCCTGCGTGCGATTTTTGTCAGCATTTTATAGCTCCTCGAAGCTCGCGGCACCGGCCGCTCTGTTGGGGGAAATATCGCTGACGAAGTGAGGGGCAAGAGAGGGCTCAAGCGGCGTCTTCAGAAGTGGGTCCGCCAAGAAAAATGTTTCGAAAGATCCCACAAAAATTTTAACAATTCTTGAAGTTCCATAAAAATATACAGAAACAAGTTTGATGCTGAAGAACCAAATAAAATGTGGATGATATAGTGCGGTATAGTATAGAATTATATGAAGCAACACACATCCGCTGGACTTCGGAATGGCAGAAAATCATTCTGCTACTCCTGAAGCTGTGAATCTTTCGAGGAAGCTATCTCTAATCATTTAACAGTTGGCCTCAAAAAGCTTAGATATACTGTACATAAACTTTTAGGACAGTACAATCGAATTTTGGTGCTTTCGACTTCTTTGGTTATCAAATTTATTCTCTCGGAAAACCTTCACCACACTGTAAAAAAACTGCAAAAATACAGACAAAAACAAACGAATTATCTGTTAAAATGACACAAATTGTTATTTCTAGTCCGTTTTCTGAATATTATCCGTTAAATCAACAAATTCATCCGTAACTCGCTTCCATACCGGACAATTTTGCTGATTTCTGTTGTTCTCACGGGTCAATTAAAAATTACGGGAGTAAATTGAATTCTTCGTTGTCGTAACGGAATCTTGAAAGTTGTCCGTTGATCCAACGGCTTTTCTTTACATTTAGAAGTAGCTTCTACAGACAAACTGAATATTACAGATTCGACTGACTCTTCAGGGGATTATACGGCACTCGATTAAATTTCCATTGTTTCCATGGTCCGTAAAAGTAAAAACATGATCAACTATCTATCACAATTGCTGTTAATGTTGCAGTATGTCTTGTATTATTCTGTTGTTTAAAAGAAATAAAACTACAAACGATGAAATAAAATTCATATTGATGGGCATTCAGACTAGCGCGCATAGTTTCGAATATTACAATTCATTTTCAATGAATGCCTGAAACAACACAAGAAAGCACATTAAAAAGACTTACAATTTTGCATATTACTTTTGAAATAGAAACTAACACATTATGATTTCAGAGAATGTTCAATGGATATGCAGATTGGTCTAAATTCAGGTTAGGTTGCAGTTTTTTTATATAAATGGATTCTAAAATTCTGATATCTATTTCATTGCACGTATCTATAATTTTGAAATCAGCATGGGAGAAACTATGATTGGTCTGATCACAATGGTTCCTGGGAGCAGACTGAGGTGGAGTTTGAAGTGGATTATTTGTTCTGAAAGAACGGCCTAAATGTTGCCAGAAACGAATTTTCGACTGCTTTCGCGTACTCCCAATGTAGGAACTCTTGCAAGTTCCGCACGTATATTGATAAATAACATTTGAGAGAACAGCGGCAGGCAGTCGATCTTTATATTGAAAGAAATTTTTGATTTTGAATGAATTTTTGAAGCTGAAGCGAAAATCTAGTTGGGGATAAAATTTTGATAAAGTCAAAGCTAAATATTTCTGCATATCGTATGAACACTCGCCAATGAAAGGCAAAGACACATAAAGTTTTTTTCTCGCAACAGTAGGTAGATCGGGATTATTAGACGTCAATTTAGTGCACAGAAACTTCTTCACGATATTCTCGAATAAATGGATGGGATAACAGTTGTCTGAAAAGAATTTCCGAAGGAAGTCAAATTCTATGGCCATTAAATTATAATTGGATGATAGATAATATCCTCTGTAAATAAGGGTACGAATTGCATTCAGTTTGTAAATAAAAGAGGAGAAACAAAGAAAGTTCATACCAAGTCCAGTGAACGTGGGTTTCCTATAAACACTTAGTTGAAGGTTGCCATTATGCTTGTGAATCAACATATCAAGAAATGGTAGTTTGTTATTAGTCTCCTTTTCCATGGTGAATTGAATGTTGCTATGGCGTTGATTAATGAAATTCAAAAATTCCCCCGCCTGAAGCGGATCTTCGAATATTACAAAAGTATCGTCCAAATAACGTTTGTACAAAATAGGTTTACAGTTTACAGGACAGTCTGATAGAAATCTCTCCTCCAAATCACAAAGAAATATATTTGCTAGAGTAGGTGCCAACGGATTCCCCATAGCTAAACCATCCATTTGCTTATACATAACATTATTGAATAGAAAAATAGTGTCTACAACTGCTAATTTTAAAAGTTCAAGAAATTTATTTCTGTCCATACCGTGAAAAGATGCCTTAACCGAAAAGATTTTCCTACATAACAAGTCTAAGGTTTCTATAACAGGTACTCTTGCGGAACTTGCAAGAGTTCCTACATTGGGAGTACGCGAAAGCAGTCGAAAATTCGTTTCTGGCAACATTTAGGCCGTTCTTTCAGAACAAATAATCCACTTCAAACTCCACCTCAGTCTGCTCCCAGGAACCATTGTGATCAGACCAATCATAGTTTCTCCCATGCTGATTTCAAAATTATAGATACGTGCAATGAAATAGATATCAGAATTTTAGAATCCATTTATATAAAAAAACTGCAACCTAACCTGAATTTAGACCAATCTGCATATCCATTGAACATTCTCTGAAATCATAATGTGTTAGTTTCTATTTCAAAAGTAATATGCAAAATTGTAAGTCTTTTTAATGTGCTTTCTTGTGTTGTTTCAGGCATTCATTGAAAATGAATTGTAATATTCGAAACTATGCGCGCTAGTCTGAATGCCCATCAATATGAATTTTATTTCATCGTTTGTAGTTTTATTTCTTTTAAAGATTCGATTTCCAAAGAGTGTACCCATTGGTGATATTCTGTTGTTGTTTTACTTTTTGTTCAACCAACACATTACCGAATTGCGTTTGCCAAGTATAAAATAACAAATTTATAATTCTGGCAGAAGAGCTGCATTTAAAAAATTAATTACTCCCTCAGTATTGAATTCATATTAGCTCTCTGAAAAGAGTTTTTAGTTGCAAATACATCAATTTGCCAACTATAGAAATATTTGATGGCCAAGAAGCAAAACGTTAATGAAAGGGGCAATGTACTTAAACGTGTATATTTTTATTCTCTATGGATGTGAGGAACATAATGCAATTAGGGGCTTGTGCGTTTATACGTACATACATATATTGTCCATTCACTTGTGTGTGTGTAAATATACGTAAGTACATATACGCTTAAACATATATACGAATGAGTGAAAAATACTATGAAAGTGTTAATTAAAATCTATATGAATTTGCAAATAATCCTGTGTCAGGGAGGAAGTTCAATTTTTTGATTCACGCATGAACTGTGCTCTGTGAAAAGAAAAACAGGATAACATGCAGCGTTTTTATTCCCATTTTTAGATTTATTTATACATGACACAGTCTAATAATGCATGGCATACAGTAATGCATCACATACTGTATTATCGAACAAGTTAATGCTGTATTTGAATTTAGTCACATAAAAGTTGCAATATTGAAAAATTGAAACGAAGCACAAACCGTTTTCATAGCCAAATATATACAAAAAGAAGTTATGTTAATCATTTGTAAGTGATCAACTGACGAATTCGATCACACTACTTCATTTACACTCGACGCAAATATACTTTCGAGCAGAGGTTCTCAAACTTTTCTGCTGTGACTGAAACTGCTGAACAGGTAGTGACTAGAACTGCCCTAACCCATAATTCATTAGTTCATTTGGTGCTTCACTAAAATAATATTCTCTTTGGGAAACTATGGTTTCTCGTGAACAATATACCAAATAATACAGAGCTATGATATATAGCTTTAATATAAAACACACTTGTTAAGCCCATTTTTTACGAATTTTCAAATTTCTCTACTTCTTCGGAAAAGAATGAAAGGAAAAAGAAAAATGAAGCTGTTTATGAAATGAAAGAAACGCTGTCGTTGCCGTATTGAATTTATTAGTGCTAATAAATTCCATTATAAACTAAGGGTGTTACATGTGAAAATGAAGGCTTTTCAAATAGCAAACTGACGTACTCTCACGATTTTTTGTCACTACTGTGAGAAAATATTTATCAACCTTATTTGAGTCGTTTATGCTCTCTAAAATGCTAGAAATATCTTCAATTCATGTCCAGTCAAGCGTCGAGTAGAATATATTTTCAGCAATAGAAAGAACTCGTTACTCGTGTGCACTTTCGAACGTCGTCACAAACTAGTTCCTGTTCCTGTGCCCGGAGTGGAATTCATCGTAGTGGAATTCAGAACAGTGGAGGGCATATAATGCATAACCTAAGTATATGGTACATTTTTATATCATTGATATTAATTTTCACAGGAATTGAACGTCCATCTTGGTAAAGACCACCATATAATAGAAGATCGCGAGCGGTGCCAGTTGTCCAATGACAGAGCCAAAACAACATCACGTGATGAAAAATCGTCACGTGACTATGTTTACATCTGGTTATGGCGGCTGTGAGAGATGTGAAGTAGATTCCAGGAGTTAAAATGGCTCCTTGCGTGCGCTTAAAAAATGTGTTCGATAATTGATGAAACGGAACTATTTTGGATTCAACATTGAAGATGCATAATATTTCCAAAATGCCGAAGAAGTTTCGTGTTGAGTGCAGAGCACTTCTGAGCTTCGAACTTCAAATCCATGTTATCATTCTTTAGAAATGCCAGAAAGATTTCGAAATTTTGGCAGTTCCAGAAAGAGCTGTGCTAGACCAAGGTAATGTGAAACTTAGAGTTACAGCATTTATCCCAATTAACTCACTGAATCAAAGCTTCATAAATTAATGATGAGTTTCTTATCACCCATTGTTTGAAAAAAGAGTGTAGATTTTTAATTGACTCTTAATAGCATGAGTTTATGAAGAGAAAAATTTGTAGGTGCTCAACTTATGTTATCATTAATGTAAGCCTAGCAAAATTAAATATTTGTAGTAGAAACTAAAATAAAAAACATGACAACCCCAAAATTCGATTGACATCACGATTAGTATATTGTTGGCTTTTTCTACAAAATTTACTAAATGCTATCCTAAAAGTAATTTTTCAAATATTGAATTGTAATTGAAATGTCTTAAATAAGCTGTATTGCCTATTTATTTTGTATCTGAAGTAACTGTTTCGTATTAAATTGCAATCACATCTCTCATTAGTAATTTTATTTTTGAATAAGTGACTTACACACTTTGGATATACATCCGTTGTTTTTACACAATTCTTTCTGTTTGCTTGCAAACAAACAATTTTTAAATTTCTATATGTAATAAATATAGCTCGTTAAAAGTAATATGATCAATTATAACATTTTTAAAATGACTTATGTATATCTATTATGTAGAGTATTCCCGATGCCATCTAGATTTCACTAGATAACTGTGCATGATCCATTTCAAAAATAGTTTTGCTTTTGAATTTTAGTATTTTTTCTTCTACTCATGGTTTGAATTATAATTGAAATCAATATATCATGCAGGCTTCTGCACTTATGTAGCCTTGTAGAGAAATATAGTGTACCTTCTCTGACTTTCCTTAGTCGTTAAATGGATGATTAGGCTATAAGTATACCAGCTTCCTATCCTATAGCTGGTCACTGGTAAATGTTAAGGAGAGGACCATAATCAATTTTCCACTTTTCGGTGCCTAAACATAGTTAATTAGATCTAAATAAACAATTTTGTTCAATGCACTTTCCGTCGCAAATGAGTCTTTAACGAGTTATAGCAGTAAATTACTGACTGCAACTCCAGTTTTTGAAGCAGAAAGAAATTGGGCGGAGGCAAAGACTACAATGGACTCCCTCTTACTACGCGCTCGAATGATCGAGCGCAAAGACAAGAGTTGACATACCGCTATAACTCGTTATTTTATGGGTGATAACCTTTATCGTGTTATCAACTAAAAGATCCTAGAAGTCGGTTCACGCTCCACAGGGGTCGGTTAATAATAAATTACCAAGTACCCAAACGTACCCCACCCAAACCAAACCTACTGCTATAACTCGTTTAATACTGAATTGCGCCGGTAAGTACATAGAAGAAAAGTTGTTTATTTTGATCTAATTAACTATTTTCAGGCAGCAAAAATGAGAAAATTGATTATGACACTCTCCTTTACATATACCCTGGTCACTTTCAAAGGTGGCCTTTGAACAATTTAAACAATTTAAACAATTTATTTACCACAGGAGATACAGAGGTAGAATGTTTCTTAAGTCTAATACAATGGTCAGAGTTGAGTATAGCTACCTGTGGGCCCGAATAAGTTCTGCGACTTCTAGGGCATCCTACCATTACATTATTCTAGGGCGTACAATAATGTTTAACCTAATTCACTTAGCCTAGTTTCGCATTAGACTGATCAACAGGATAATGAACTCGATATTGATGTTTAATTTTACAATATAGGTCATATGGACAATATTTAACAGTATATTCGATAACGATTTGGGAGCAGACTGAAAATCGGCGATATTACTCATGGCAAATTGCATTATTAGGACCAGACATGTAGGAGGCAGGATTTGACTTGGTGATCTTACACGACTAGTATTCTGATAAGAAGTGAGACTCAAGATTTCTTTTAAATACCTTGTAAGAATTACTTTCACGGATCTCCGCAGGTATTGAGTTCCAGGTTTTAGTTCCAACGAATAGTATACTATGTTGCGAGCGGGCCTTTGAATAATAAGGAAGCATGAATTTACTTTTATTTCGTGTTAAATGTTCGTGATGACCAGTTTGCGCAGTTAATAACTGTTGAAGGCTATTGTCGCCATCATTAGCTAATGTTTTGTAGATGAAATTGCAGATGGAGATTTTGTAGAGATCCGAGAGTTTAAGTATTTGTAAATTTTTGAATGAATCATTTGTGTGAGCATTATATTCTAGGTTCTTTACCGCTCTGATGGCTCTTTTTTGCAGAGTAAAAATTATATTGGTTTTATTTTTATCAGTTCCATGCCATGCTTCTATTCCGTATTGCAGGTATGGTGAAATGAGCGTTCGATAAAGCATTAGTAAGGCTGTTTCAGGCAGGAAATTTTTAACTTTATTCAGGATTCCGATGGATTTTGATAATTTAGAACTAATATGAGTGATGTGCTCTTTGAAGGTCAGATGTTTATCTATTATGATGCCCAGAAATTTACATGAGTTGGTTTCTTTGATTTCACCTTCGCCAATTTTAATGGATGGTAGAGATATATTTTTCTTGTATGAGAACGTAATATAATTTGTTTTATCGATATTGAGGCTTATTTTATTAGCTTTAAGCCACAGTGAAACCTTATGGAGTTCATTATTTATACTCTCCGCAATCGTAGTGGGATTTTCGTTCGGAAGGACCGCAGAAAGCGTACTGTCATCGGCAAAAAGTATGAATTTAAAAAATGATGTAGATTTAATAATATAATTGATGAAAATCAGAAAAAGGAGAGGCCCAAGAACAGATCCTTGTGGAACTCCATGGCTAATTTTTTGTGGGTCCGATTTTGCGTCGTCAATGACAACGTATTGCTTCCGATTTGTTAGATATGATCTGAACCAATCATGGGCAACCCCACGAATGCCATAACAATGAAGTTTCGAGAGTAATATGTTATGGTCCACACAATCGAATGCCTTTCGAAAGTCAAGAAATACAGAAAAGACAGTCTTTCCGTTATCTATATTAGAATAAAGGAATTGTAAATGATTTAATATTGCCTGTGTTGTTGATTTTTTACAGCGAAAGCCGTATTGTTTATCATAGAGAAATGATTTTTGTTCAAAATAAGAGTACACTTTTTTATACACAATTTTCTCGAATACCTTGCTAATAATTGGTAACATGGAGATAGGTCGATAATTGTTTACACAGGTTTTTTCACCATTTTTAAAGATAGGGGTTACTCTAGCAACTTTGAGGGAGTTCGGGAAAGTGCCTAGTAAGAGAGACTGGTTAATAATATTGGATATCAGCGGGGCCACAATATCAGCAATTATTTTAAGTATTTTAGTTGGAAACGTTTGTAACCCACTCGATTTATTTTTCATGTTGTTTATGCACGCAATTACATCGGATGAGTTTGTAGGCGTAAAGAAAAAGGAGTTGTTTTCTCGAATATGATCCATAAATTCCAGGTGATCAGTAGGTTCACTTGGAATACCATTGGCTATAGTTTTCCCTACGTTTACAAAGAAGTTGTTGAAGAGATTAGCAATTTCATTCTTCTCATGGTATTTTACATTATCTTGAGTGATATAACCAATTTTCTTTTTTTCGGCGTTATTCGGTTTATAACAAGAGTTAAGGAGGCGCCAAGTCTTTTTAACGTCAGCTTTGAATTGAGTAAACTTGAGGGTAAAGTAGCTCTTTTTTGATGTTCTTATCTGGTTTGTCACATAGTTTCTGAATCGGTTATATGTTTCTCTAGATATTCGCCCTTCGCAAAGGAGGGCTAGGTACGCTTGGCGTTTCTTTATATTTATCACGATGTCTCTAGTAATCCAGGGCTTTTGTTTATTTTTCGGGGTAACTGTACGAGTTACAATTGGGCAACACTGATTGTATGCGGTCATTATAGTTTCAGTCAACTTTACTACTGATTCATCAATGCTCCTTGCATTATTGTTTTGTTGGGTGATGTGCAATGTTGGCATTAAATCTTCTAGAACGGTGCGCATTTCTTCTAAATTTGATTCGTTTATTTTACGATATGAATAAGTTTCAGCCCGTGCTTTGGTGCACGCAAGATAGACATTTTTCTTAATAAGAAAAACTGGAAAATGATCTGATAAGTCAGAAGTAATTATTCCAGCAAGAAAATCACTTGGGTCTGTCATAAAGATATTGTCAAGCAGCGTGGCACATTCTGAGGTTATTCGTGTTGGCTTTGTGATGATCGGAAGGAAAGATTTAGAATGAAATGCATTTAAGAAATTAGAGATTGGTTCATAGCTTTCATGTTTCAGCAAATCATAGTTGAAGTCACCGCATATTATTATGTCATTGTAGAAGGACATGTTGAACTGAGAAATAATTCGATTAAGCTCATTAAGGAAGGATATAGGACAGGCTGTAGGCGGCCTATACACCGTTCCAAGCACAATTCGTTTGCCATCTCTAGACAGTTCTACGAATAATGATTCTATGTGATCCTGATTCAGTGTTGCACTTGCTATGATTCTCGAATCCATGTGCTTAGAAATGTATGTACTGATGCCCCCGCCTCGCTTGTTTTTTCGTAGCGAATGGTAACTATGATAATTTTCAAATTTAATCATGTCTTTGGTCGAGTCATCTAGCCAGCTTTCGGTGAAGCTAATCACATCTAAGGTATACTTAAGTTCAGTAATAGTGCATTGTATCTCTTCCAATTTTGGATAGAGTGACCTACAGTTCCAACACAGTAGCGAAAAATCCTGGCGGGTTATTCGTATAGATTCGTTGAATTTTGATATATTAGTATATCTGCAGTTTTCAGAGTCGTTTAGGTTTGGAAATATTCTGTTCAAATGATTGAGATCCGGGTCGATTTCATCTAATATATCAGCGTGATCAGTCATTCAAAATTAGTAAACAGTAGGCAGTAAGTACTATTGTACAACTTAAAACGAAATACAGAGTCAAGATTAAAAGGATATATCTATCTAAAAACTAGCTTAGAAAGTATAGAAAAGAGTAAGAAATCTAGCGTGATTTCGTGGGTACACTCAATACCCAGCCAAGAGCGATTAATATTGGAGTTCAATATGCAAAATTGATGCGTACAAATTGCTGAAGGCGTTGTTGCAAAGTTCACATACAACAGGTAATAAGTTAAAAAAAAATAAAAATAAATAGAAAAAAATTTAGCGACGATGATAATCTAATCAGCTAATATGTTTTACACATAATAATAGTTTGTTGGTTAAAAATTACATACAATTTACGAGGAAAGGTGAACAAGGTGGATATCAATATTCCATCATAATATTGGTAGGTACAAATTGCTGATGGTGTTGTTGCAATGGAAAGTGATCAAAGTTGTTCATGATAGGCAGCCATGCAGAATTGGCTACCAAAGCTGACCATGCAAAGTTAACATAGAATTTGTCTTAGTTACTTCAATGGTAAACGTAATCATGGGATATTTCTGCAAAGTTTTGTTGAGGGTGAATTGAATTTCCAGTTTCATGAACTTTACTCCCTAATTAAATTTCAGCTTTAATGGAATGAATTGAAATCCAGTTAGAATGAAAAAAGATTACTGAGATAAGAATGTTCTCACTGAGAATGGTATTTGGCATGTTGAAAAAGTGAAATGAATTTCATAATCAGATTATGTTAAAATTGAAAATTATATTTAATTTATTGTTTACCACTCTACATAATTAAGAAATGTCACTTTTAAAAATTGTTATGTAGGCAATGATGAGTAGTTTTTAATGCATTTATATCTGAAAAATTTTGTATTCCAATGTGTTGAACACTGAATATCATTTTTTAAGGAAATCCTAAATGTACTAGTATTGCCTAAAGAGAAACAGCAGATATTTGGTGTCAAAACATGTATCAACATTGCACATAATAGCCATAATATTGCGTGCAATTTGAAGACACAGTATTCAATTTTTGTTTACTGCATAATCAGATTGTTTGTCAAGTGTCAGCTGTGAAATACTCATCAGGATCTGTGCAATAGTTAACAATATACAGAGGTTAGGAGCTGGGTAATAGGGTGATTTACTTAAATTATTAGAGCTATTTTATGTGATTAATTTACATCTAAAGAGGTAAAAATAACTTGTTTCTGGTATCTCAAAGGCCTGTGTTTTAATATGGTGTGGGTACTAATGAGGGGTTAACGCACCCTGATGCATATATTGTGGATGCATCCATTAAATAATTTATAAGCATTGCAAGATTATTTTTGATATTTTCCAATAACCCTTCTCTGTTATTGCAAGTTATTGACAATATCAAAAAAGGCTCTGTCCCTCTTTGTAAAAACTTGATTATACTCTCATTTGATGCAGAAATGATCTGTTTTCAAAAATAGAGATCAAAATTTAAAGTTCTACTCTAAACTTGAGAGTTGCTAGCAATTTGTTTTCTCTCAAAAGTTTTGATATTGAATATGTACCTTTTTTTAATTCAAAGTAGATAATTATATTTCCATTTGTTATATATTGTATATTTTTGTGTTTGAGCAAACCTGGATCAAGTTTCTGCATTGAAAAGTTATAGAGCTTTTGTTGCTGTAAAAAGTAAAAAATTTGCACTTATTTGTTGAAATTTTTCTAGTTGCAAAAACAAAGAACAGAAGCTAAGAAAGGCATATCCTCACCAGTAAATGTACTTTCACGTTAAACTAGTGTTTATAATTTGTTGTTTACCCTTTCCACCGAGCCATATAAAAAAACAGCTTGTTATTCGTTTAATATTAGAATGTTTATTATTGTAAATGTAATATTTGGATGTATGCGACCAGCGCTGCTGCAACATTCTCACTATAATGTCATTTCAGTGGTTTTTCTTCTGATGCAGGAAAGGAATTAGAACATCAATATGGGGAAAAACAATTTACAGGTGTAAAATTAATGGATATGTGCTTGTTCTTAGTAGATTGTCAATGGTTTAAAATATGATTATTTTTCAAAATGATTTTCATAAAATAAATCATGCTCGAAGAATCTCTACAATTTACTAATGTGCTATAGTGTTTTCAAATGGTTGAAACTAACTGAATCGAGACTAATAATTGCGCAAATTTGTATAAACGTTTATATGTTTGTGTCTACATGAATGTGTGTATGCATTCAAATATAGGCATATTGGTAATCGAAAAACTTTCGCACCGGATCTCTGGACAAGACAATTTGCTATCCAGAAAATATTTTCTCAGTTCTGTGTGTTCAAAATTGTAGGAGTAGGATTTTCTGCAACACATGTTTTTACATGTTTTTTTAAAAATAATCTTTTTCATGTATGGTCACGAAAAACACGCACAAATAAAAAAATATTCATAACAATTTACACCTACGGTAGATGTCTCAGAAAAATCCACCGAGAACTACAGACTTTTTTTTACCCCGAACCGTCCCCTTAATAAAAGCGTGTTCAACTTTTTTACGGAAGGTTGAGTGAGTGCTGCTGGGCTCATGTTAGCTGCTACATCGTTTTGATGACGATTTCGTCAAATCGGCGTGCGGTTTTCGAATAGTTTCTAAACTACATTGTAGATGACTCTGATGGGCATGCATAGATCTGCGGTATGTTTGAGTCAAGTTGTACGTGAACATTCTCTATATCAGGTGTCCATCATGCTTTCTCATTGTCTAGGCGTTAAATTATTTTTGCCAAATAATGCCAAATGGACTACGCCTTGGCTTAAACGAAACGCTCGCACCTTTTGTGCGAGCGTTCTAAACGGTGATGGGCATAAAGCGTTCTAAAAACGCTCAAACTAAACTGAATCCAAAATTAGAAAGAAGAGTGAAAATTCTTATTTGATATATTTTTTCTAATCCTTCAAGTTTTTACTCTCGTTCACTCTCGTAATTTCGGCTGATGATTATCAGCTATCCACAAAATGTTCTCATCCCTTCACCGCTTAGGCTCCAGAAAACAGCTCGAGTTGCAGTTAAATGCGCCGGTTCCCTAGACTCATGTCCATTAAACGGAATAGAAGCATTAATCCGGTTGCCTTTGCCTATCATTACACATGCTATCTGGGAAAGGCTTTAATCACAAACTTTAATGCAGGGAATTGCATTTACGAGGCGCGTGCCTGCAGTAGATGCGTGTTCCATGTCCTGGCTGCACGGCAATAGGAGAGAGTCACTTTGAACCGGAAGTTACACCGGATATAAGCATGTGCTGTGTTCGGTCTTATTGTTCCCTTCGTATCAATTAGCAAAACATTTCTGTTAGGGTAAAAGATTGCAATGATAAAAATAATTTCAGTAATTATTGAGGGTAAAAATGTTGAGCTATATATGTAACCATTTGAAACATTCCTACAGAACAAGTAATACCAGCTATAAAACAATTATATTATTGGACAAAAAATTACGAATTTTCTCCTGTTCAGATTTAGACCCCACTTCTGAAAATTAAATTTAATCTGATACTGTTAAAGAATTCCAGTATTAGTGGTTGCATTTTTTAACTTATTACAATACTGTTCATAGCATTTAAACATGGTTCTCAACCTTTTTTTCCGCCACGCACACCTAAAGAAATTTCATTCGAACTTTGCATCCCCTGAAATGCCAACTTAGAACCAATCTCCTATTTTTACCTGGATTTTTCTCACATCCCCAGGGGTGCGAGCACCCAAGGTTAGGAACTCCAGCTTTAGAGACTCCACCTCTGATTTGAGCGCATAGGAGGGTCACATCAGACTTTTATTATTCTGCGAGTGTCCAAGCCATGGCAGTGGAAACGCAAAGAATTTTTAGTATTCAGATTGAATAAGTACCGTGTCGTCATAACGGCAGCCCAAGAGAAAGTTTTCTTGATTTTGAAGTTGCGATTTTACTCGGGAAGAAAAGATATGCAAAGGCTGCCATTAAACTTGAAAGTCTTTCCCTAACACAACGGACCATAAAAATCATATCAGGTGCTTTTTTGTATCTGTAAAAGATTCTGTTGAAAGTGTTTGGATTTTACATATGGTCATTGTAACTCGTGCGAAATTGTCATCAACCTTCACTAACAACGCACATCCGCAAAATCATTAAAGATATGAGTTTGCGGATGAGCGTTGTTAGTGAATTGTGATACGAAGATTTTTTACTAATAGCTTTTGACAACAGAAAGTTGAAGGATATCTGGTGTTTTGTGTGCGTGCTTTTCGAAAGCGTTCATACAACGTATTAGTGCACTTATGTCGAAAAGGCGGTTTCGTTTACATCACACAACAACCTCTATTCTTATATAATTTCAAAATGCACTTGCGAAAAAATATTCATTCGGTATAAATTACGATCCGTAGAAATAGCACGAACAAAATTATAGTTAAAGCTCGACAAGCCCGTTAAAAACTCCGGCCACATTACCTTTCGTAACTTACCCAAACATATCCTATAGAAAAAAAAGGATTAATTAATAATAATATATAGGAGATTGAAATACGCGAAGTTCCGTAATGGGGAAATTTGCCGTTATTTATTACGTCAAATGTCGGAACGACATTTCAACAAGATCAAAGCACTAAAACTAAGGGCAACAAAAGTATGAGTCCTTCGGAGCAGGTCTTCTGGGAGACAGGCGGGCGGTCCACTTGCGATCTGTGACTGCCGTCGTAGGAAGCAAGCACCCGTGCTCTGTGGAGTTAGTTGCAGTTAGTTCAGGTTTAGTGTTTGGTCTTAGGTTTAATACAGTTTATCGTTGTAAGGTCAGTTTACGAGTTATAAGTTATAAGTTTTTTAAGGTAAGTTTATGAGTTATAAGTTATAAGTTTTTTAAGGTAAGTTTATGAGTTATAAGTTTTTAAGGTACGTTTAAGAGTTAAAAGTTTTTAAGGTACGTTTAAGAGTTATAAGTTTTTAAGGTACGTTTAAGAGTTATAAGTTTTTTAAGGTACGTTTAAGAGTTATAAGTTTTTAAGGTACGTTTAAGAGTTATAAGTTTTTAAGGTACGTTTAAGAGTTATAAGTTTTTAAGGTACGTTTAAGAGTTATAAGTTTTTAAGGTACGTTTAAGAGTTATAAGTTTTTAAGGTACGTTTAAGAGTTATAAGTTTTTAAGGTACGTTTATGCGTTATAAGTTTTTTAAGGTAGGTTATAAGTTTTTAAGGTACGCTTATAAGTTATAAGTTTCTAAGTTATAGTTCTTATGAATGCATGGGGAAACGTCGTCCTAAGTACCCAGCTCACGGCATGGCAAGTAATTGGTTACTGAACTAATAGTTCACCAACCTCCAATAAGCTCGTGAGCATCAGGATGTGCCGGGAAGCGGAGTCAGGCGATTGGATGGTGAGCGGAGCGGTCAGCAGCACGTAAGGCGCCTCAGCCTCTCATCCTCCGGCCGTTCAGTCCTCGATAGAGGAGAAGCGAAGCGAAGGAAAACCCACTGGCTTCCCTGCGTTGGCAGCACTGGAGGTTCCGTCGGGGATGCGGAGGTCGGTGAAACCGACGGAGGCTGGGTAGGCTCAGTTATAAAGTTGAAGTTGTGAGGTCAATGGCTGAAGGCGATCTGAATCGGCCTCGAGAAAATTTGAGAGGTCAGTGCAGTTTGGCTCAAATGGTGTATTCAATTGGCTGTATTCAGGATGGCAAACTAAAGTTCAAGAACCAAATACAAGCCTAGAGCTGGGTTGTAGGAATTTTTATATGTTAAGGTAATGAAGTTTGCTACATGAATTTTAGATTTAATATTCCGAGATTAAGTTTTACTTATAAGTTGAATGTTAATTTCATTTTAGTCCTTAATTTTAAGTTCATGAGGAAACAAGCTTAAATTTAATTAACTCTAAACGATTACAGGATAGCCTGTAAGATTTCTGTACATATCCTAACCTATCCTAACATGACCTTACCTAATATTTGGGAACCTAACCTATCCTAACTAAACCTTTCTCATCATAACCTATCCTATGATTAAATATATGTCTTAAAAATTTGGAAGAGTTTATGTAAAATTTCAATCATATCAACGCATGTAAAGGCCATCTTTTAATGTTATACTCAGGAATTGGTGGCCATGATACTGAAACTCGACGCTTTGAACGCGGGTAATGGACGGACTAAGTAACTAAGGAAGGAACAAGCAAAATTATTATATGATCATTAGCAGGACCCGTGGAAATTCAACGGACAATGTTATCGATAAGCTTGGTGGACCCGCGAAAAAAATTCGGTCAACATTGCCTAACTTATTTTAAATAACATATTCTA
Source organism: Morinoia aosen (assembly GCA_030386875.1). Lineage (NCBI taxonomy): Eukaryota > Metazoa > Arthropoda > Malacostraca > Amphipoda > Talitridae > Morinoia > Morinoia aosen. Next base: position 39,109,603 of record CM059573.1, on the reverse strand, counting down.
ACCTAACCTATCTTAACCTAACATATACTAACCTATCCTGTCCTAACCGACACTATCCTGATATTGTCAAACATAAAAAAACGAAAAATTTCATTAACATTACCTAACCTATGCTAACCTAACCTATCCTAACTTAACATATCCTAACCTATCCAATCCTAACCTAACCTATTTTATCTGGTCCTGATAATGTAATAAGCCATGGTTATTATCGTTGAACTTCAGTCTGCTCTTAAATGTTTACAGAGTATACTGTTAACATCAAGTCCATATAGACTATTTTGTAGAATGAAGCATCGAATATCGAGTTAACTATTTCATTGATCAGTCTACTGCGTAACTAGGTTAAGTGAATTAGAGTAAACATCATTGTACACCCTAGAATTACGTGGATTGTAGGATGCCCTAGAAGTCGCTGATATTGTTCGGGCCCGTACAAGTGGCTTTATTCAAATTTGAATATTGTGCTAGACTTAAGAAACAATCTACCTCTGTATCACTTGTGGTAAATAAATTGTTTAAATTGTTTAATAAATCGCACTCGCGGTAGAGGAAAGGAAACAAGGTTGAGTCATTTCTGAGGGGAAAATACACCTCCTCTTGTTCGGCTAGCCAATAAAAAAATTTTATTTTAAACAAACTTTGTGACGTCACCATTGCGACCTTTCGTTAGGCCAATAGTGGAGCTAGATTTGGGGGTAGCAGTGTTGTCAGACGCAATATGAGCTCTGCTTTTGGTTCGTGCCATGACGTCAGCATTGCCATACGGGTGATGAAAAAGATTGGTTTGACCTTCGTTAGAGATAACACGGAGCGCCGTCTTGAATCCACCACACACGATTTAAACCTGTTCCTGTAGGCATCTCTCAGTTGCAGAGGATTACCTCAGTGAATACATTTTTTGGGGCCATCCCTGTATCTATATATATATATATATATATATATATATATATATATATATATATATATATATATATATATATATATATATATAATGCTAAATCAATATACCGACACAAAATATGGATTGATGAAACTGATAAAGGCAATATGATTATGAAATATCTTATTAGTGAAGGCTTTTGAAAACGAGGACCGTTTTTCTTAGATTTCGTTGAGTCCCTAGAGTTTACGACAGGTTGGGTTATGAAAATAGAATAAAGACGGTCGAGGATGAGACAATTTTATTCTTAGATCAGGAATAGCGCGGGGTAAACGTGAAGGCAGTTTAGTCCAATTTTGAAATTCCCACCAATTTGACGTGACCTCGACCAATTTCAATTCGGACATTACTGTATGCTCGATTCCGTATAGATGATAGAATGTAATGTAGATATTTTTAAACCAACTCCCCTCAGGGGATACAACTATTGTATCCGAGGGAATCTCTGTTCCCAACGAATGATACGAAGTCCTGTACGGCAGGTTAAGTGGGCCGTTTTCTGTTGAAATACAGTAGTTTGTTTTGTTGTTTAGTTACAGACTTTTTGCTGTTCACAGTTGTCCTTTTCACCGTCGTTTGCTTTCTCCAACAACTTTAATTAGTTTCAAAAGCTTCTTCCAATCTGGCTGTTGCCATGAGCAAGGTTTAGGGATATACCTAGTGTACAGATTCCTTTTTCTTTTAATTTCACTCTAAGTGCTGCGTTCCTCATTCCTCTCTAGGGGACCATTTTTTTGTAGTTAGGGGGGACTTAAATTAACTTAAAATCTAACCAAATAATTTAAAAGCCGCCAGCTAAATTCTCCGTAATACTATTTTTCTCACAAAATTATAAATGTTTTGAAAATGTGAACCTGAATTAGAATACAATGTTTCGTTAATAACATTACTAGCAACGGTTAGCGTCGAACGGGATTGAAGTCGCTTGTAATTTCATGAAGTATCAAATTCACTCTTTTCTACCATTTCTGTGTTCCCTCAATGATTTCCTGGCATCATGTCACTGGGCAAGTTGGTAGATTGGCCAGAAAAAATATCCCATGAAATCCTCATCAAATGAATAGAATTTGTCATATATGTGAGAGTAAATGAGAAAACTAGCAATTTTATTGAAAATATGCAACTAAGATTTCTTGTTAGCAGTAGCGTAAGGATGTGTACAGCCTGACACTACTGTTACTTCTTTAACTTGTATAGGTTGGCAGCTTCACGAAGCTTTCGGCACCGGTCATTCGGCCTCAATCAGAACAAGTTTCAGTCGCAGAAATTACCTTGTAATGTAAGGAGCAATGACCTGTTACTCGATCAACTCCTTGTCTGGTTCTTAACGCTCGTTTTATCTGTGCGCTCACTGCAAGTAAGCGCGAGCCATTCAGGTAACTCTCTGGAGAAATATCAGGCAAATATTAGCAAGCACTTGGGATTGATTTAGTAGACCGTAAACGCGGTCATGGCTGAGAGAAAGACATACGGCGGCCATTAAACTGACCCTTCGTCCTCCCAACCAATTATCTTGCCAAATAAGAAAAAGGAGAACCTCCCACCCATTACGAGCCCGGGTATTTCCACTTTAATGTACGCTACAATCAAGCACTGAGTAGATTTGCCAAAATTTAAGACTCTGCTATTAATTTACTCCTGTTAAATGATGGTTCTCTGTGCCCTATATTTAAAAACTTGAAAGTTAGTAAAACTGTCGTGCCATTTTACCTAATTGTACACAATCAAGAAAATTTCATGATAGATTTTGCTCTTACGCCGAAAAAAGTTTAATAATTGGCATATTTGTTTTTATTTCGTCTTATGTAACTATCTACATAGTGGTGGATGTGCACGTGTGTGTTTGTAACTGTTGTAGACACCTGAGGAAGAATCCCGGCGACAGTCTGCATCAATGACGAAGCCACTTGTGAAAACAGAAAGTGCATGGAAACCATTTTTCCCTGACATCAACTATAATATAAACGCCAATAACTATGACCATACTCAGTTCGGAATTAGCGGCCTTATTTCCCCACTTTTTTAAATGGTGTTTCATTCCATGGTACCATATTAAAAACAATGACATGATAATTTTGAGAAAAACTCTATTAGAACAAATCCAAAAGTTACGTTCGAAACAAAGGGAAGATAATCAAAATGTGAAAAATTTATTCCAGTTTGCTTGCTCACCACCTTTACAGTTTTCCCAAAGATAATTTACATGGTAAATTATGAACAGTATTACCGACTGATATGAATTTGATAAGTTGTGAATAACTCAATAATTGCAAAAAAGTACGCAGACAACTTTTCGAAAATATGATAGATAGTGATATTTATGTACCTTGGTGTCCATAGGTTGTACAAAAAAACAATTTAAATTCTAAGTCATGTTAAAACGTTGACAAAAGTTCGTATCGAATATGAAACAGGAGTAAATATTTCTGTGTACGCACATCGGACAAACGAGTTTTACCTTAATTATAAAAATATGTGCTTACCTCGATATGCATCCATTCCTTATGGTTACGAAACAAGTGTGTTTTATTAAAAAAGTATCGCGCCGTAGCGTTCGCTAAGTTCATTTTTCCTTATTCTCTACAAAACGCTATGAATCGGAATGCTCTGTCTTTTTTTAAACGTTCCATGCATTCACTGGGTGAATACAAGAACTTCAAACAAATAATTCTGAGCAGAATTTCGCTTCGCAATGTAATTTCCCTGCAATGAATGGAGACATTTTTGATGTAAAGCATCGTCAAGAGCACAAGAGTCTGCTATTCCCGGCAACCATCTCGAATTCTTCGCATTTGATCCCTGCTGCCTGAACGAACAATTTTTTCTTTAATTTTACTTCGCGCACCCGCCCACCAACCAATGTTCAGCTATAGTTCCTGGCTGCTTTTGGGATTTCGAATGATGTATTCGAAAGCAAAATTTAATTCTGGAGAATTCGAAGGCTTTCGTTTTGGAATAATTTAGCGATTAGGATTCATGAGGGCCTGGGAGCGATGAGCTAGACTGATGATCACATCACGACGCCTGAATGCCGGCAGCGCGCCGGTCCATCAGCCTGCGCGAGCAGCTTCGCGCGCACCATCGAGCGAGTCTTGCTAGCAAAAGCCAGATTTGAGCGCAAAGGCGCAATGGGTAAAATATAAATATCATTATAGTTTTACAAAAAAAAAGCAAGCACATCGAATATTGTCTGAAATGCTGTCTTCAAAGTGAAAATGAGAATGTGATAAAGGAGCCTCGTTATGAGGATTTAACACGTTTCCAGGTATAGGACCCACTGGTGGTCACTGAGGAAATTTTCATAATACTGCAGACCGACCTGCATTCACTCACTCAATTCTTATAAATGCTTCACGGAAGCTAAATGAAGGCAAGACCCATGTAATGTTTGCTATATTTGCAATTGCTCTCTAATTTACCTTAAATTAAAATTGAAAACTGAACTTCAATTTAACACATTGCAGGAAACGTGTTACATAACTTTCTTGAGACGAACAAAAATGGAAGTTCTAAGACGCACTTTTGAACAAGAGAAGCGAATAAATAAGATTTTTATTGAATCAAAACTGACTTCTTTGATGTTATAGAAAGTATAGTTTGATAGTGGGTACGAACCCCTTTCATAAAATAATCTTTAATTCTACAAAATGAATTAAAATAATACGTACGATAGTTACACAACAGAAAAACCCTAAACCTTCTGGTGATTGCATTCATCTTTAGAGCTACAGGAAGATTAATATTTCGGGGAACAGTGCAAAAGTTAATGAATATAGAATTAGTGGCAATCACGTACCAGTGAATTTCTACCTTCTCCACTGTAGCCAGAAAATATTAACAAACATCGCCTGCAAAGAAAAAATTCAAAGCCTCATTCACTCTACAGAAAATTTGTATAACCTTCCCCTTTCGTAGAATAGGATGAACGCGCAGAACTTGTGAAATAAATATATGTGGATTTTTGTTTTCCATTGGTTTAATGTTGGCTCAGAGACGCTTGTCGACGTGACGATGTTTTGTTTTATTGAATCGTGGGGCGTTTTCCTGACATCTTTTGTAACCGATATCGTTTTCACTGCAATCTTTTAAGAACAAGAGCACCTTCGTACCATGAATTATAAAGCTTAAAAGCTTTCCGGTAACATTTATTTCACGTCGAGAAACAAGGAATTTTGGATTCTTACAAGGAGTTTTAGACTGAAAAAGGTTCGTTCAGGATTCGGAGGTAGAATTTGTAGAGGCACACGAAGTAATTGTTCATTGAACGGCCAGAAATTAAATTTTCGTTTAAATATATTGACCATGATAACTGCCGATGTACTTGATCTCCTACAAGTGTTTCAAAATGACCAAAAGGAACGAATTTAACCTTCCGTGATATTTGAGTCAAAAGAGATACTATTCCTCGCTTCGACTCTTTTGCTTACTTCCCACTTCTATGGAGGTGTGCAGCAATAAACTAATAAACTGTGTAAAAATCATACGAAATGCGATAAACCAAAAACTGACCGCCCAAAACTCTATTACTCTCAAAAAATTTCTATCGGAACCCAATGACAGTCAACGACGCACCAGCCAATAGGAGCTCTCGTTACATTTCTCAAACGACCGTTGTTGGAGAGGCGATAACGACAGCGCTCTTCAATGGTGATCTTATCACACGGGCCTTTCACTCACACTAATTCCTGCACACGGTATACTGTAGCTGCTGTACACGATGCACTATAGCTGCTGCACTATAGCTGCTGCACACGAGGCACTATAGCTGCCGAATACGGGGCACCATAGCTGCTGCACACGGAGCACCATAGCTGCCGCACACGGGGCGCTATAGCTACTGCAGGCGGAGTACTATAGCTGCTGCACACGGGGCGCCATAGCTGCTGCACACGGGGCGCTATAGCAGCTGAAAACGGGGCACGATAGCTTCCGCACACGCGGCACTATAGCTGCCGCACACGGGGCGCCATAGCTGCTGCAAACGGGGCACTATAGTTGCCACTCAAGACACTACATATGCCCTCCAAGACAAGATAGCTACCACACAAGACACTACCCAGTCTGAATTTTATCGTCGGCGTAACTGTAATTGTTATCGGTTCTCATCGTTTATCGAAGTATTCCGACGGTATATATATTACCGGGGATCAACGGTAATTTTGGACGTTAAAAATGCCCGCCGACGATGATGACCGTTATTTACCGTCGATTTTTGACTGTCATTCCTACCGTAGAAATACGACGGTAAAACTATGGTTGTTTTTCAGATTATCCTTCATATTTTAAAATTAACGGCAACGATAGATAGCCCATGTCTAAGTTAAATCAAAGACAAGTCAGATAAAATTACGTTATGCATTTCTCGTGGTCAAATGAAATTACATGAATTAGTTTACGTAACCTCCACATGATGTAATTTGAGCTTTGGTTCTACCGGCAGGCCGCAGCGAAGACGGCATGGAAACGGTTTTCTGGAAACTACCGAAATTTTTTGAGAAAAAATTTCTTGAGTCCGACTCGTGCGACGTTAGACTTCAGTCCACCACTCGCAACTTTCGAAAGAATGCCCCTATTGACTTCAAATTACTCGCAAACGAAAGAACAAAACATTTTCTATAGAAATAACATACATACGTTCCAATTTTTTTTCTGAAAACTACAGAAATTCTTCGATAAACCTATCCAACTCGCGCGCCGTAAAAAAGACTCTAGTCCACCACTCGTAACCTTTGAAAGAATGCACCTATTGACTTCAAATTACTCGCAAACGAAATAGCAAAACATTTTCTGTAAAAATATCATAAACACATTCCAAAAAATTTTCTGAAAAGTACATAAATTCTTCGATAAAACTCTCCGACTCGCGCGCCGTCGAAAGACTTATGTCCACCACTCGTAACTTACGACGGCGCGCGAGTCGGACATTTTTATCGAAGAATTTTTTATACTTTTAGCATTAACCTAACGCAATACTGTTACCTACATCTTATAATTTTACTTTTATAAAGCTCAAGTTCAATTTAAAAATGCTCAAGTTTAACTTAAAAAAGCTCAAGTTCAATTCAAAACAGATCAAGTTAGATTTGAAAAGCTTATGTTTCTAAAATTGTTTAGCTGTATTTATGTACTTGAGCTTTTATAAATTAAACTTGAACTTATTTATATCAAAATTGAGAACTCTAAGTTGAACTTGAGCTTTTTTAAAATGATCTTGATGTTTTTTAAAATTGCACTTGACATTTTTAAATTAAGCTTGAGATTGAACTTCAGCTTTTTTAAATTTAACTTGAGCATTTTTGACTCAAACTTGAGATTATTTAAATTGAATTTCAGCATTTTAAACCAAACTTGAGCATTTTTAAATTAAACTTGAGCTTTTTTAAATTGAACTTTACGTTTTTCAAATTCAACTTGAGGTTTTTTAAATTGAACTTGAGGTTTTTATAAATGAACATGAGTTTTTTAACATGACGTTGACCATTTAAAATCAAATGTGACCTTGTTTATTTAAAACCTGAGCTTTTTTCAATACAAATTGAGTTTTTTATATCATAGGTAAAAAGTTGTAGTCTTAACATTACTTATTGCTGTTGTACAAATTTTACTTCTAATCCTTTTCTAGTGCTGTCATTTTCAGCTTTATCACTCTGTCTGATGTGGCTTTGAGTATTAGATTTTCATTAATCATTGTGAGTGGATATCTTATATATATTTTCAGCCTGAAGATGATGTTTGTTCATCAAAATATTGCTTTTTATTGACTACAGAGCTTGTGAAGTTTTAAACTATTGACAGCGGATCAATAAAAATATGTTCAGTGAATTTATTACTACTGTTCCTACCGTGATTTTCTGGAAAGATTTTGTAACGTTGAAAAGTTAGAACAAAAATTATTTTTCACACTTGCCCTGATGTACTTGGTACTGTCTCCAAACCTTGTGTTAATGAATAATTAATTTCAGAATCATACAATAATGCAAATGAAGGGAATAGCTCTTAATTCCCTTTAAGTCTTAGTCACTTCCTGATAAACGCTTAGCATGTTCAGTAAATCTGTTTCATTTAACAGTCAAAATTATATTTGTGATACTCCCATTGATAACAGCCCAGAGTCAATCAATAAAACTTTAGAAACTCCGTGTGTGAAATCCATCTAGATTTGCTTGAGTCTGAAGCTAGAGAGAAAAGTTCTTTTCATGCAATTCCTCCAAAGAAGCCTTCGCTGATACCGCAAGTAAACTAAGACCTGCCATGATGAAATGTGAAGTATTCAACTCCTATGTTTCAGTACTAATGCCTTATGTTGCTTATTGGACATTTATTTCATTTCCATAGCAGGGTGTCTACTAGGTAGTAAGGTAGTAAAAAGTAGAAAAAATTGAGAAGTAGCAAAATAGGAAGTAAGAAGTAGTGAAATTTGCCTCGGGGGTCTACTTTACCTGTCAGGGTTGTAAAAAATTGTGAAGTGGGATAATTCACTGAAAGTTGAAAGTAAAGTACACATGGATATAGAGTTTGAAGATTTTCAAAAAATCATTTCTCCCAGAATCGTATATTTGCTGCAGTCTATGGAAAATATTCCTGTTTGGGGATTGGACAATTCCGCGGGTCTACTAGTTTCCAGTCACTTTATTTTTTGCATATGATGAGCTGTTGCTCTCATTGTTAAAAAATGTTAAGACAGGGTCTTTGCAAACCTTTGACAGGGTTTTTGCCAAACATTTGAAACATTGCCAAACATTTGACAAACATTGCCAAATACCAGTTTCGTTTTATATCATTGTTTCTCGACCAGACAAAGGTCGTGAAGTGGTCATTGTTGATAAAAACAAATATATTGAAAGCATGACAGATATCATCTCTGACGGGTCTAAGTTTCAATTGATATCTGAGCCTATTCATAATTATGCACTTAGAATAGAAGACAAAATAAATAATATCGTACATATGGTCAACTTCTGGATAATGGTAGGTTTTCGTTTTATAAACTCATCTTGTAGAGAATTTTCTTGTGCATCCAACGATATAGTTGGGTCTCAGAAACGACCATTGGTTAGTCTCTTAGACTGGGTAGAAGACGCGCACTAGCGTAACTTTAGGGCGCGCCAATGAATGGGTGACCTCACCGTTTCTCCCTGATTACGAGTCAGTTTTGAGTGTTCCTCTACGGAATAACAAGAGAGTTCATTCATGGCCTTGCTTGAAATGCTTTTGTACTCAAATGAAGCACTCTATTACTCAGTGATAAATTATGATATTGTAACAGAGTGTTTGTTTGAGTCCGGCTGCTGAGTCATCAGCTAATTAGCTCGCTGTGTAAACATATAACCGCCTCCCGGAGTTTTTAAACTACAAGAATGGCAAAAAAATCAATCGAATGGGCTCAAAAAGAGCTACAAAGCAATAGAATTGATTTACAAAAATAAGTTTGTAATAATAAGAATTTTTTCTTAAAAATACGCTTTTGTGAAACTTGCATATATTGACTTTTGATATGGATCCTTCCCCACAATTTTGAAGGTACAGGGATGGCAAACATATCAATCAATAGCGATTGATGAGAATCAGAGATCCGGTGCAATAGTTTCTTCAATTTCGATCCATGTTGATAATTATAAGCAAAACAATTTGAAGAAGCGAAAAAAGTGGTCGGTTTTTGTTGAAAATTCTAAAAATTAATAAATCAAATATCGAAAAACTTGCTATGGATCTCTAGATAAGACAATTACCTACCTAGAATTTTTTTTAGTTCTGTGAGTTAAAAACTGTAGGAGGAGAATCATTTGCCGCATTACCTATTTTTTCAGGTTTCTTCAATACAAATCACATTTATGTAAATTTACGAAATAAAACACAATTAAAAAAATAGTCTTAATATTTCACACATATGGTAAATATCGCCAAAAAATCCCTCGAGAACTTAACAGACTTTTTTTACCCCGAACCGTCCCCTAAAAGAGATAAAAATTTTGTAGGATGACAATTACAGTAAAATGTTTGTTTCAGGTTCGGGGCCTGGTAAACTGTCAAAAATACATAGAAGCAATTTTCTACTATGTTTCAGTTCAGGCCGATATTTACTGCTTATAATGCTCCAGGCTTTTTTGTTGATAAATTCTTGGTGCCGATCTTGAACCCTATTTCTCGCAATGAAGTTACAATAGAGAACTTTCATTCTTTTGGTAATGATTTAAGCAGAATTAGTACTGCATCAAATTTTTTAAGGCATCATTTGACATTGAAAACCTATTCACTAACATCCCCTTGGAAGAAACTATAGATATATGTCTGTTGCAACTTTTTACTGACACTAATTCTCTAGTTTTTGGCCTCTCGTAAGTTTTTTAAGACCCTATTGGAACTTGCTGTAGAATATTATTTTTTGTGTTCAATGGTAAATTTTATAAGCAGATTGAGGGCCTTGGTATGGGCCTACCGCTTGGCCCAACTTTCGCAAATACATTCATGTCCTTTTACGAAACTAGATGGCTTATGCTATGTCCCAATGCTGCCAATTTTTTACAGTCGTTATATAGATACTTTTTTGCTGTTCCGTAAGGAATCCCACTCAACATTATTTTTTGACTTCATTAATAGTAAGCATAAAAATATAAGATTCACTGTGGAATGCGAGGAACAAAATAAATTACCTTTCCTGGATTGTTTAGTGACTAAACGAGAGAACAAAATTAATTTGAAGTGTCCGTTTACCGAGAAAATACTTTTTCTGGCCAAGGAATGAGCTTTCATAGTTATTGCCCTCTCCATTTCAAACTGAATAGCATTAGAACTTTGCTTGCTCACGCTTACAAAAGGTGTTGTAATTTTTGCGTCCTTCATGTAGAATTATCATTTTTGATAGAATTTTTCTGCCAAAAGGGTTTTAGGTATTCAATTATTGAAAACCAAATTGGTAAATTTTTAGCAAACAAGTTTCAAAATGCTAATATCGAACCAAATTCGGTCGTTCAAGAACCAATTGCTCAACCAATTTATTTGTGTTTACCATATTTTGGACCGTATTCTGAAAAACTCAGAACTGAATTACTTGCCCTCCTTTCTAGACATTTTACAGGGGTAAAATTTTGTATAATATCAAGGGGGCCCTCCCGTCAAAATTGAATTTTGATCCAATTGGTCTGAAATTTGGCCACTATATGTATTTTTGCAAGAAAAACATATTTTATTCGGGAAAGTTTTTGATTTAGGCCTTAGTTTTTTTTTAAACTCGTTTTTTGGTTCATTTTTCGGGTGTTTTCATAGGAATAGAAGTCAATGAATTTTTATGCTAGAACAAATACAAAAACAGTTTTGAAATCCTCGTAACATTGCAAACAAACTGATAGTCCTGAATTTTCTATCTGAAACTTTATTTTTTTTAGATATGCGATATTTGTTCAATACCTAAAATACACCGAATTTTTAGGTTTTGAACTACCATAAAAAACAGATAGCGTAGAAATTGGAAAATCGAATACTATCAGTTTGTTAGAATTGTTCCAAGGATTCTAAAACTGTCTTTGTTTTCTTCCTAGCATGAAAACTTTTTGACTTCTATACTTTTGAATGTTGACAAATAAGGGTTTCGTAGAAATAAGGCCTAAATAAATATTTATCTGAACTGTAATATAATAAACAATTTGCGTAATGAAATGCTGTTTTAATTTTTATTTGATAATCTCCATGCATAACCTCATATTCACACTGTGAATTGTAATATACAAGAAAAATAAAATTAAAAAAATTATTTATGTTTAATACAAATTATGAAATTTTGAATTTGTAGTCTGATTCTTATAAAACTTGATAATCATATGTAACTATTGAAAAAAACACAATTTCTTCTATTCATTTTTTCTATTCAGACCTTAGTTTTTTGACAAAATTGGACACATTGGTTTTTTAGTTCATTTTTATTGATATTTCAAAAGAATTGAAGTCTTGATTTTTTATGGTAGAACAAAAATAAAGACAGTTTTGGAATCCTTGAAACATTTCTAAAAAACTAATAGTCCTAGATTTTTCATTTCCCGTTTTGTTTTCTTTTTAGATGGGGTCGAAAATTCAGAATTTTTAGTCTTCTTACCCCCCCCCCCCTGGGGGGATCTAGTGTCCGCGGCGCCATAAAATTTTAGGACCGAATAGTCCACCCCCTAATGGTCCTTTTCCAACAAAAACATGACAAATGACCATCGGAGCGACAGGGGCCTGGCAGGGGCCTCGGATGGCCCCCTTAAGAAACAAATTAACAATTGTTTTTTTCAATATTAAAGACAAACTTCCTTCTGCCATGCAGGCCTCACTAGTATATTCATACAGTTGTGCACGATGTGCATCTGAGTACTTTGGCATGACCACACGTACTCTCGGAGCTAGAGTGGCCGAGCATGTTGGAGTAAGTTTTCGTACTGGGGTTTGATTGACCCGTCCATCTAACTCCACTGTTCGCGATCATGCTGAAGCTTGTGATGTTACTGCAATATTTTCTACGGCAAAATGTCAATCGACAAAATTTTATACCTCTATCAATCTAAAAAATGCAACGTTTCGATTAAACTATTAACACCTTCGGGCTGAAAAGTAAAGTAAATCATATTTTTATACTGACGCATTGATAGGAAACGGCAATCAATTGTTCGAATAGAAGCAGACATAGTAAAACACAAAATTCTCATTGTAAGACGATTATATAGGAGCGATATTTTGTACTGTAGAAATATCGATTAACAGCAGGCTAGCTTTTTCAGCCCAAAGTTGATAGTTGCATCGAAAAGTTGCATTTTATAGGTTGGCCGAGGCATAGAATTTTACCGATTGGATTTTTGCAGTGAAAAATGTTGAGCGAATTCTATTTTATTTAAACACGTGAAGAACTGAAAATATTTCGTAGAGTTGAGAAGTTGAAAAGCGATCGTAACTAAATTCATAATAAATAATGAAAACATGTATCACACACACAAATAAATATTACTACATGCAAATATCTTTCATTTAGAATGTTTTTTTCATTTCTTATGTCAGAACTTTTGAAAATGACGTTAAATATCATTCAATATATCATAGTTGTAACGTAAAGACACAAAAAATAGCTAACTTGGTAGCATTAAATAGTGTGGCCACAAGCTTTAATATTCATTTAAAAACTCATCGCCAGAGTAACTGAAAAAAATCGGTATTGATGAAGCATCATATTTGTATGTCTTATATGACAGGAGAAGGGGGACTATTTCCCGAGGGAAACTAAAAAGGTGTAACATTTGTGATGAAATTAATAACATTCATTACTTCTTGTGTTAGCGTCGAGTTTTCTTTATCGCCAATGAAAGTATCCAGGTTTCTTTACTTTGCACTTTACGACCAAAATCGTATGGTTTTAAACGAGAAGGAAGTGGCTAGAAAATATACTGATATGAGCACATCAAGTTTTCCACTGAATTTGTAAAATTAAATTAATCGAATTCATTTGGCGTCAATGTGCATAAGAGGCATCATACAGAACGCTTCAGCACTTGAATACCTTAATTTAATTCATTTTATAATGAACCTGTTAAAATACTTTTATTTACTTTTTAAGTGAATAAAATACTTTTATTCACTTAAAAAGAATGGGTTAATTATTCGAATGAACTACTTATTTATAATATAAACTAAAGAGATTTTCATTGTAAACAACACATAGTGACATACGAACGATACATTATGACACGGTAGAATCGCAGTAACTGTGCGATATTATTTGATCTAACTAAAATAATATGTGTCGTTTAAGACGGCTGAGACGTTCAAGTGTACGATGAAACATAGAGTACTTTAATCCACTATTAAATAATACTTCAATGGCAAAGTGCACACCATAATAAATGTTTGCACTACAATTATGTCACGCGGCGACACGTGGCAGCTGTTAAAGTGGGCGTGGTTTTTGGGGACGTGGGCTAGCCATGCACGTACACAGACTCGCTCACGCACCCAGAGTGGAGCAGCTGGGGGCAACACAGAGTGGAGCAGCGTGGGTACTACCCGGCCGCACCCACGTCAAAGTTGCCCCAGTCTGTGTGCGTGTGCGAGTCTGTGTACGTGAACGGCTTGTCACCGTGACCAAGAACCACGCCCACTTCAACAGTTGCCACACGTCGCTGCGTGACATAATTGAGTGCAAACAAATATAGTATATTTTGCCATAAAAGTTTCGTTTAATTATGGAATAAAATACTATAAGTTTCAATTTACACGTAAAAGTCACAGCTGTCCTAAGCGACACGTGTTGTATAATGAATTAGACCAAATATCAGCACAGTTACTGCGATTCTAACGTACATCATAATGTATTGTTCGTACTTCACGCTGCAGTTTTAGCAATGCAAATGTCTTCGGTCTATATTATAAATACGCAGTTAATTCGAGAAATTAACAGACTCTTTTCAATATCAAATAAATAAAAGTATTCGAACACGTTCTATATATTTTGAATTAAATTTAAGTATTCAAGTGATGCAGCTTTCTGTAGCTGCCTTTCGTGCATCTTTAAGCCAAATAAATTTGATTAATTTACTTAAAAAATACCGCCTTAATAAATGGCTCATTAATACCGCCTTTTTTCAGTTGCTCAGGCGATAAGATATTTTTAAAATTAATATTAATGCTGGTGGCCACACTATTCAATGCTACCAATTTAGTTCTTTTTTTGTTTTGTCTTTACGTGTCAACAATGATATATTAGACGATATTTTACTTCATTTTCAGAATTTCTCACATAACATACGAAAAATACAATATAAATAAAAGACATTTGCATGAATTAATATTTATTTCTATATGTGATACATGCTTTCATTAATTATAATAAACTTAGCTGCGATCGCTTTTTCAACTTCTTAACTTTACGAAATATTTTCAGTTCTTCCGTAATTTAAATGAAAAAGAATTCATTCATCATTTGTGAGAAATAATGGCCTCAAGCCCGCACACAATCGAGTTAAGGAAAGAACGAGAAGTTTCGCAAAGATTTAATTTAGAACGTTTAATAAACTGCAACGGCAGAGTAACATAATTAATTTGCGGTCAGCGCCTTAACAGCGAGACCTATTAAGGTCGCAGGCAGAGTATGCCGTTTAATCTGTATCAGAGAGTTACATTTAAAATTTATAAGGATACACGTTTATTGCTTTAAAATAGGCAAAATAATCCAATTAAAATTGACAGCAATGGTCGTTAATTTTCGTTCTACCACTCCGGCAAGGTCGAAGGGTAAGCCAGCTCGGAAAGGTAGGTTCGTAGCTTGAGGTCCGAAAGGCAGGTTCAGAGCGTAAGTTGAAGGATTAGGCGAGACAGTAGTAGCGTCAAAGTGGCAAGACACCGTCACGCAGGGAGTGATTCTCAGGAATCACTCTCGACACCAGGGAGTGGAACGGATGGGCCACCAACACTCAGCACTAGCTGGAAGACAATTCAAAATTAAATGAACGAAAAACTGAAAACAACCGAGAACTCGAAAACCAAACGATACGTACTAACGAACGAGATTGAGTGCAAATTTCAACAGTAGCCTAAAAACAAATATTTCAGTTTTAATTGCCTAAGTTCAATCCCTCAATGGAGCAGACTGTTGACAATCAAGGGGAAGAACCGGAGCTGCGACGATAAGAAGTACTGCAGAAAAGAATTTACTTAGTATTAGAACAAGGACTAACGACCGATACCAAAAGCTGACGAAACAAATCGACAAGTTCAAAGAATTTCACGTTATACGACTAATAAGACTGATTATGCAATAAAAAACCAACAATTCACACCTGAGCTTATAAATGGCACTCAGTGTAGGAACTTTTAGGCGAAGAATTAGTTATTGAGAAATTAAGCAGAAGTCAGTAGTAGGAAAGTGTCCATGACGTGAAAGATAGTATGTATAGTAAGAGGTTCAAATGCGTCAGAAATAAGGTAAATGAGTGCAGGTCGATACCAGGTCGCTTGCGCAACCTAGAAACTAGCAGAACCGCTCTCTTATAAGTTAATATTTAAGGTTACCGAAGTAACTGTAGTTAAAGGCCAACTGGCCGAGTTAATTGCCAAGGACACTTAGAGAATTTAAGCAAAAAGTAAACAACTTAAATTAAAGAAAGAAATCATTCACACAAACAAAAATTCAGTAAAGAGATAACAGACACAGGAAGAATTATTAGAAAAATGAATTGCCCCAGTTCCAGCCAAGTACAGCATCCTCCATCACCGTCTCGTCTCAAGATGTGGAGAGCGCAGCGTATGCCACGATGCAGCCCGATGCTCCAACGTACTCCATCCAACGAAGGCCCCGAACAAGCCCCCTCCAATCCAACATACGATCCTTACACGGGCTTCATTAAAAACTGAGGTAACCTTCCACGGTAAGTACGTGAAGGGAATTGAAAGTATTCTAAGGAGTTTCAAAAGGATTGTAAGGAGTTCAAAAGTATTCTCTTGCACCTCCTGCCACAACGACCCACCTCAACTTCGAATCGACCGGAACAGCCAACCTCAGACTCGCAGAACAACGCTCCCGACAGACGCACACAAGACGCACAATTTTGAGGAAATATTTCCGATACATTCTTTACTGCAAAATGTCGATCGTTAAAATTCTATATATCTATCAATTTATAAAATGCAACGTTTCGATGAGAAACGTTGTATGTATTTCATAAATTGACAGAGGTATAGAATTTTTACGATTGGCATTTTGCAGTAAAAAATATTACCATTGCTTTATTATTGAACAAACTTCTAAACGAATACCTTTAAGAAACATATGAAAGAATACTTTTGAAAGCATTGTTGCGTTCTATGAGACATCAATGAATTTTAGCGTTTGGCACATTTCTGTCTATATTTAGGGATAAATTCCTTTTTCTTTTTACTACTTTCCCTTTCAATAAGGCAGCTCTTCCTCTTGGTTGTCCTGTTTGGCGCCTGGCAATGCTCGTTGGCTGACATGGAATTTTTTTCCTGAATGCCCCTGATCCTTTAAAAAGGGTACAACCTGCAGTGCGAAGGAAAGTTGACACCTGCGCAGGATTCCTACAGGCTTTCATCCTCTTTTCAAAGACGTCAAGGGCGCCGAGCATGCAGGGGCTCTGAGTTCGCTTCAATTCCTTATTAAACATGCTTGTAAATTCATCAATTCTCTCGTCAATTGATTGAGAGTTATGCAGTGTCTGTATAGAGGTTCCGACGACTTCTTCTGTACCAACAGATCTTTCTTTTCGGTCGCATGTCTCTATTTGCTCACTAACATCCGATACTGCGTTAGCAGGCGCATCTGCAAACAAACCATCGACAAAAGTCGATGTTGGCATAGCTTTGTCACCGTATATCACCTTGTACAAGTGTTGCTTCTCAGCAGCAGTGCAGGTGTAAAGCTGTGGAAGGCGGACTGCGCTGTACTGAGACGCTGCAAGTTGATGTTTGCACACGCTGCCTGTATTCCCACTGATGCAGCTGCACGAGCCGATGGATAGGTCCCCTGTGTACTGAATGCCCTCTTGCAAAGCAGAATCAACTGTATAAACTGCTCCTCCATTATGGGTAACAGCTGACAGAGGAATGGTGCTGGTGGCAGTTTTGGAAGAATTGTCTTTTTTTAGGATGACATCTGACAGACGCAAACGAAGGTAACTGTCGTACACATCTGCCATCACCAGCAACAGCTGTGCTCCGTTGTGGGCCTTATTTCTGTACACAAATATTTCAATATTTGTACACAAATATTTCAATAATTACTATTATTAATTAATGTCACTCATAAAAATTACTACTATCAATAATTTAGATTGAAATCGTGCTCAAATCTAAATCTAAAATATATGGGCACTAATCATTTCTGATTCTTCAACACATAAAATTGAGTATTTAAAGTTGTTTCACTCTAATAAACAGGGTTAAATAAAATTTACTATAAAACACATAAGCTTTCAATATTTTCAAGATTTAATGTATGTATAAGTTACATCTTCGTTTCACCATTGTAAGCATTATTTTTTAATTTTGACAAATATAGCTACGCTTATAGAAAATTAATTTAATTAATCCCCACCGCTGTACTTTATTTTTGTATTGACTTTGGTAGGTCTTGATTTATTACATGTTTTTATTCTTCAAACATAGGGAATTATTCGGAAAGAAATGTAATATTCATAAATTTCATTGTTATTGTTAAAAAGCTGACGGAACCTACAGTTCAGTCAATTTCTGGCAGCAACTACAATCACAAATGCAGCTGTCGAGAATCTGTTCAGAATGATCAAATTTTTGCGAATTAAAAATGAAAATTCTTGTAATTGTGTGTAATGTAACAAATTTTGTGCTTACGTAAAAAGTTGTGTGTTGAAAAATCTCAGTAAGTCCCAGCAGCACAGAGGGGTCGCTTCAACATGAATGTTTTTATGTCGCTTAAACATGTATGTTTTCTTTTATGCCTGTGTGTTTAAGGGGGAGCGATAAGAGTTAATGGCTCGAACGACGGCTGTTTACATTGTGTGTTGTTTCTGGAGGGGACTATTTTGTTGTGTTAGCAACTTTTCAGTCGGGCGAGCCCTTGGGAAACTTGAGACGATCGAAAAATGCCTACCCATTCGCAAACAAAGTCGCTTTCTCAACGCACATAAATCGCGACCCTTGAGCTGCGAGGGTGAACGGAGTAACGGTTTCGAAGGAGCCTGGGCGTGGGAAAGAGTGAAACCAACATTTAACCAGGGAAGCAGTAGGCGGGCACTGTCCACGAGTAGAAGGACCAGATTGGTCGGACAGGTGGAAGGGCACAACCCTCAAAATATACGATAGACATCGTGATGAACAGGAGGGCAGTTCGACAGTCGACGCCGCGACGCGAAGTATAAAGATAAAACTCGGGTGTGTTCGCGGTAACAAACGTGCTCAAAGATATAATGAAAAGTGATTATTGGATATATTGAAAATTACACTAAAGTTGACGCTATAATGTAATCCATAAATTATTGCATTTCTCGTTTCACTTGCAGAGAGGAAATTTTACGTGTTCCCGGTACCACGTTCACTAAGGGGAAATTTATCAAACATAACAAACCGTGGGAGTCATTTGATGGATCATGGAGATGCCACACTAGAAGGGAGGGTAAGACATGCATTTCTTAAAAAAGAAAGAGTAAAGATAGGGCTGAGATGAATATTGCGATAATTCATTGTCATTCAGTCATTTATGCGCTTAAAAAGTAACAAGTTAAATTTTTATCTTTGACAGGCGGGACGGTTATTCAGTCATATGTCTGAGGATTGATCAGCTCGAATGAAGGGAATCGATGTGTGAACATGCTGAAACGGGATGAGCAAGATGACGTCATCACTAGACATTTTCTGAACAGTGCATAAGATAGGCCTTTGAACTGAAGCGAGTCGCGGATGAATTTTGTGGTTGAAGTGACCTTCGCCTACTGGGCTGCTGGGAGCGCTGAGATATTGTAGGCATTATTTGTGTTATGTTTGGATGCATAAGCAATCTGCGGTTAAAGGCTGGCCAGCCAATTTTCTGTGTAATTATGTGAAGTAAGTCATTTGACGTATGCTATTTGCTTTCATTACTTAATTAGCATTATTCCTAACACCATTCATTGTGTGTGCGCTCATTAATGTTTGTATTACGCATAGCTGGGAATTATAAATGTTAAGCATAGTTCATCCTGTGTATCATGCCCCACAATATTAGAAGCGATCCATCGTAATACCACGGAGGGCGCCCAGAAAATGCGCTGCGTAAGTGGGTCAGCGATCCCCGGTGAGTACCTTTCCTTTTAGTATATGTACTGTAATTGCCGATTATTATTCATTAATTTGTGTTGCATATGTATACTTTGGAGGTGTGCCATTCCTCAATTCCGAGAGCCGAATCTTCCTGTTAATGAAATGTTAACAAGGAGGTGAAGGGACAATTTCTCGCGACATCACAATTTGGTGAGATCAACACGATCGCTTTGTAATTTGTGTGAATTTGGTGAGTGTAGTGTAGCAGTTGCATTGTATTTTTTTTTTGCGTTTGTTATTTCATGTGCAAAACGTACAGAAATTCAGTAGAGGTACATGACTCGTGGTGATGAGTTTCTGTGTTCCGGTGTGAGAAGCCAGCAAGCACACGGCCATATAGATCAAGAAAGGGAAAGTGGTTATAAAAGTGATAAGTTTGAGTGAAAAAATTCTGGTGTGTTCACTCGATTAATTTCAAAGTTTCAGTAAAAGTTTTACAGTGAGTAGGTGTGGAAAACATTTGAGTGATCGCAAAATTTTGAGTTTTTGGAGAAAGTGAATTGGAGAAGATCGACACTATGCCTGCGCGCGGGAGAAGGAACAACGACCGCAGAAATGCGCCAGCAACGCCACCACAACCCGAAGAGGAAGCAGTAAACATGCCCGTGGTAACGAGTTGCGTGGGAGCCATAGGGGCCAAATTCCGGAGGGGCGACGATGTAGGGGAACATATGGCAAGGTTGAAGTTTTTAACTGGCAATCTGAATAACAGCGAGCAGGTGAATGCCTTCTTCCTATGCCTAGGTCCACAAGAGGCAAAGGAATGCAATAAAATAATTGGTACACTAACGAACCTACGAGAAGCAGAAAGATGGCTGCGCTCCTACGCCGACCAAGTAGAACATCCGACGCAAGCGCTGTTTGAAATAGTGACCAAGAAGCAAACAAGCCGAGAAGGAGTTTCAGAGTACCTGACGCGGCTGGAAAGGCTGTACAACGAGAATTATCTAGAACATCCGGAACGAGTCCTTGTAGATTTGATGTGGCTCGGATTAAGGGAGAACATCACAAGACCCTTTCGAAGTGATGCGCGACCTACGACAGTACAAGAATTGAGGGACATGGCAATCGAAGTGGAAAATCGACGGATAGTACCAGTACCAAGGGAAACGACAGAGAAGAGGGAACCGGAGAAAGAAAGAGCGCAGCGAAGCGAGAGGAGGCCACAGCATGAGACTGCACGTGTCGGCCACACGATGCGGTATTCACCACAACGATCAAGAGGCTACCGCCATGAAGTGCCACCCTGGAGAGAAAGGAACAGACAGATACGACACTCTCCTTATCATCGAAGAGGAAATTATGAAGCACCCCACTGGAGCGAAAAAGGCAGACTTAGGAGTCATCAGCACCAAATTTACCACGCAAGAGAACCACAGCCGCAACCGGAAGTAACACCTGCACCTGCAATGGACTTGGCACAGTATAAAGCGGTGCCACCGCCGTGCGTCAACTGTGGAAAATTTGGGCACCTAAGAGCTAATTGCAGAGTGCAACAGTTTGCAGGACAGCCAAAAAACGGAATAGGAGACCGTTAGCTCCACTAATAAATCCCAGCGTTGTACTCCAAGTGAATGGTACACCTGTTACCGCACTTCTTGATACCGGAGCAAATATATGCTTGGTAAAAGAGCGTGTGGTTGCGGGGATTAAAAATGCTAGTGTGAAAGGAACATCGACTGCATTAAAAACAATTGGAGAGGAACCCGTACCGGTGCTGGGAAAGATTAATGTGCCAATCAAAGTTAACGGTCAGAAAATTGTTCAGAGATGTTTTGTTGTGCGGGAAAATGCATTCCCAGGAGACCTGCTAATAGGAGTGGAAGTAATGAACAAAGTCAACGCAAAGCTAGACTTCGGAAAACGTAGGGCATCATTCTTTGGCACTCACGTGAACATGTTTTCAGCACCAGGACACGCTTCTCCAAAAATTCTGTGCGTAACGCGGGAAGAAACATCAGTCACTCTGGCTGAGGACATTACAGTGAAGCCTCGCACGCAAGCCATGGTAAAGTGCCGAGCAGATGGCAAGTTTGATGGAAAGGAAGTAATTTTAGAGCCTAGAATTAAGTGGGCGCCTTACGTCGGAGCCACCGCTGCAAAGGTACAAAACGGATATGTTTTGATGCCTGTACTTAACCCTTTTGCCGAAGAAATCGCTCTGACTGAAGGAGTAATAATTGCAACATGCCACGAAATCGCGAATGAAGATGCAACTGCAGAGGAAAACAATGCGGAAAATAGCGAAGCAGAAAATTACCGCAGAGAGAAGCGCTTTCAGCAAATTGATGAGCTTGACCTCAGTCACTTGGTTGCTGAAAAACAAGAACAAGTTAGGAACCTGCTGAAGGAATACCACAAGACGATTAGTGCAGACGAGATGGATATTGGCCACATTAAAGGAGTGAAATACAAAATTTTGCTGAGTGATTACAGGCCAATTCAAACGAAAGGATGGCGTATCCCGTACACCAGCCAAGAAATTATTGATAAAAAGGTCTCGGAGATGATTGAAAGTGGAGTTGTGCAAGAGAGCACAAGTGCTTGGAAGAACCCCCTCGTACTCGTGAAGAAGCCTGGAGGAGGTCACAGAGTTTGCCTTGATTTGCGAGCTGTAAACATGCGGGTAATAAACGAACATTATCCGATTCCACACATTGTAGGGACACTGGAGGAGGTGGCTGGCAAAGAATACTATTCCATTGTCGATGCAAAATCAGCCTTCCATCAAATTGAGCTAGATGAAGAAAGTAAGCAGTACACGGCGTTTCAAACTCGACAAGGCAACTTCGAGTTCTCTAGGCTACCTATGGGACTTAAGTGCTCAACGTCAGTGTACCAGAGAGTGATTTGTCATGTTCTGAAAAGGCAACTTGGAAAATTCGCCGCTATTTACTTGGACGATGTGTGCGTTAGCTCTATGACTTTTGAGAGTCACCTAGAAAATTTAAGGGAAGTGTTGCACGAGTTTCAATGTGCCGGAGTAAAAATAGGCTTAGACAAGTGCAAATTTGCGCAAAAACAAGTGAAGTACCTAGGATGTTACATCAGTCGTGAGGGACTTATTCCAGATCCCAAGAACGTGGACGCAATGCAGAATTACCCTAGACCGACGACCGCGCGCAAAGTCCGGTCCTTCGTCGCAGCACTCAACTTCTACCGGCGGTTCATTCCGCATTTCGCTACGACAGCTGCACCTCTTAATGCTCTGACAAAAAAAGGGGCAAGGTTCAAGTGGGAGGAAGAACACGAGCAAGCCTTCTGTAAACTTAAGCAGCTCATGATAGAAGCTCCAGTTCTGAAGAAGCCTTCTCTAAATGAGACGTATTACTTGAGCTGTGATGCCTCGAATGAGGGCTCGGGCGCGGTCCTTGCACAGAAATGTAATGGTAAGGAACAACCGATTGGATACTTCAGCAAAAGATTCAATGATGCTGAGAAACGTTATTCAATTACGGAGCGGGAAGGATTAGCAGTGGTCGCCGCTGTAAATCACTTTTCACCTTACCTGTACGGTAATAAATTTCTTGTAATTACTGATCACACAACTCTCAAATATTTGTTCAAAGGTAAAAATACCAAGAACAACAGAATTATGAGATGGGCCCTAACACTTTCTCAATATGATTTTGAGGCGATTTATCGGCCAGGATCTCAGAACGTGGTGCCCGACGCATTGTCGAGAAATATTGCGAACGACAACGAAGAAAAAAATCCCGACGACGAAGCACCTAAAACAGTGTTCGTCACGACGATGATAAATGAAGCGCCCAACGTACAAGAGGCGGAAAGTAGTTTGCAGAAAGAAAACGTGAGAGCAGAGCAATTGAAGGATCCTGTTTGGGGGCCAGTGCTGAGGTATCTTGAAGGTGACAAATCAGGGGACGCACCAAGTCTCGCTCTGAAATCCGAAATATACACTGACGGAGGCATCTTGCATTTCAGGAAGACGCAACGAAAGCCTAACAGAACAAGGCACTTGATCGTGGTGCCAGACGCTCTGAGAGAAGCAGCAATAACGTTAGCGCATGATAGCACAATTGGTGCACACCAAGGTCGTGCTAAAACGTGGAAAAAGCTCATGGAATTCGGGTACTGGATTAACATGGCGCGTGACGTTAACAAGTACGTCGATTCGTGCATGCAATGTCAGAAACGTAAGATCAACAATCGCATTTGTGTTAGCATGGGTTCATTCCCTGAAATTGACAAGCCTCTGGACAGAATAGGCGTTGATTTAATCGAAATGCCAGTGTCGAATGAGGGCCACAAATACATCCTAACAGTGGTCGATCACTTTAGTAGATATGTT
Source organism: Morinoia aosen (assembly GCA_030386875.1). NCBI lineage: Eukaryota > Metazoa > Arthropoda > Malacostraca > Amphipoda > Talitridae > Morinoia > Morinoia aosen. The sequence goes on along the minus strand of CM059573.1, from coordinate 39,085,544 downwards.
GCAGCGTTTCCGCTCAGAAGCAAGACGACTGAGGAAGTAACGAAAGCGTTGACTAAGTTCGTTACTACGTACGGCCCAGCGAAGACGCTCATCTCAGACAGGGGCACCGAGTTCACGTCAGCTTTATTCAGAAATGTGTGTGAAAAATTGAAAATAAAATACTACAACACTTCAGCATATCATCCCCAATCAAACGGAATGACCGAACGGCAAAATCAGAATATCAAGACTGTTTTATCACACCTTGCCGCCAACGATCAATCTTCGTGGCCTGATGCACTTCCTTGGACGTGCCTGGCACTGAACACCAGCTACCAAAGTGTAATTGAAGAAATTCCGTATTACTTATTTTTTGGTAGGGACGCTGAAATTCCTGTTGTGGACTGGCTGAAAACACCTCGCATGGATTATTCTCTTGGGGACAACTACAGTGCAGAGGTGAGCGCCCGACTTCACAATGCGTTCAAAGTGGTGAAGGCCAAGTCCAAGGCGTCACACGACAAGTCGGTGCAAATGAAGGAAAGAGGTGTGAAAAACAACCAGGTGGAGAGCGGAAATATTGTTTTATTACACAATCCGACAGGAATTCCGAAGCTGCAAACGCGTGGCCTACCGAATGGGTAGGCCCCTTTCGTGTCCTTAAAAGGAATGCCACAAATGCGACCATTAAAGCACTATATAGTAACCGACAAGAGAGGGTTCACTTGGATAGATTGAAAGTTGCTTACCTACGGGGCGAGGCCTTTCCCGGCACGTCGGACGTCGCAGCTGAACCAGGGAATGGAAACGGATATGAAACGGTCGGTAGTGTAGATGAAGACCTGAGGACAGAAAACCACGCAAACGAGAGAGCTGCGTTCAAAGAGCGGCGAAGCTACAATCTACGTTCAAGGTGTAGGTGAATCACCACTTAAATACGAACTGCAGAGGACCGGAATCATGCCTCACCTTGACTTTGCGGGATGTGTTCTTGTGTGTTTAATTTTAGAAAACTCTTGCGTAGGAGTGAGTTTTTAGCGTTGTATTGCTTGAATCTAAGTGTGTTCTTTAGTAGAATTGTGTCATTCTAGCTGTAATTAAATCTAATCTCACTCACTAGAGTGTGATGCTTCGTTCAATAGGAATATGCTCTAGGTTATGTAACTCCAACTTTCTTTGCTCACAAGAAATTTCGTCTGGACGAAAATCTTGTTGAGTGACCTAATCTTTTCCTATGCTTAATTCTCATTTTTCTCTCTTGCTAAGTAAAGGGAAATTGAGCGTTTATTAGGTTAACTTCGTGTGTCTCGCAAGAGGAGTACTTTGTTTCATTTGTAGGATGCTTATATTTCTAGCCAGCTTCTCGTGAAGCGTACGCGCTTCATACGAAATAGCTCTAGCGAATTAATTAAGTTTCATCAGAAGTTCTTAGGCTGAGGTCATCTCAGACTTGCTGATTTTATCTGTACCTTTAGACCGTTCATTTTCGTAACGGGGAAAATATGCTTGGCATTATATTAAAAGTAGCGTATTCTTTCTTGCTGTAGACAATAGTGTGTTCCTTTCTTCAGACTTAAGTAATTGATTTTCTCGGTAGAATAGCGTAGTAAGTACTTCAGCAAAACCAGGCCAGAACATTGCATAACACGAATGCGGCTCATATAAGCAGCAAAACCAAGAAAAATCAAGTGGAACACAAGCAATTATTTAACAAGAACGAAGAAGATAGAACAACAACACGACATGGGGGACACATTGCACCTGCATTGGAGATGTTTAAAAGGATTGCCCAAATTCAAGCGTTGCAGTGAGAGGCGACAAAGACGAATGTATAGCTGGAAATTTCACATCATGCTTAAGAAGGACGCCGGACGCACAAGTAATTACCTCGGAGCCGCTTGTGGTTGAGCTGTTGCTGAGCCAACTGGCCACTAACAAGCTAGAGCAGGAAGGAGTTCTCGACTAATTAGCACTCATGTTTCGAAGTGGAAAGCACCACAGAACGACGCAGCATCAGCGTGAGGACGGAAGAAGGAGTGAAAATAAAGCAGATTATTTATTCTAGGGTGCCAAACTGTAATAGCGTTCAAAAAATGCTTTTATAAAAATGGGCACTCTTATGAAACAGTGACAGTACTTTGCATTGTGGAGTGTTGAAACTTACTTGAATGATGTGGAGTTTGCGTCGTAACATTTATGCCTGGTAAGGCATTTCTGAAATTCGAATGCAAGTTTCCTGTGAATTTTGACTAGGCAAATTATCACATTGGAATATTGAAGCCGCACTTTTAGGCATCTCTATTTATACGTGAAATAAAAATTAAAAGAGATTACGTCGGATAGCCTTTGAATGATACGTACGATCTTCAAAGGATATTAACCCACGAAATTCTCGCATAAAGAAGAATGTTCACTCGGAGAAAATAAAATATTATTTGTGTCTATCAGATTCCACGTCGACGTCAAGGAATACTGAGGGAAATTCTACAGGATACCAGCGTGCACTGCGCAGGATTGTGCCTCGGAATACTTCAGCATTACTTCGTGGGATTAGGAACCCTATCGCGAAGGGAGACTATATTAAATGGAATTTATCGACGCTTCTACTCTTATTCTTCGACAGATCAACATAAGTTCCTGATCTGCCAATTCGTCTGATCAACGAATAGGCATTCCGAAGTAATCTGCCGATTAAAAGTTGAGTTGAATAAACTTAATAAAAATATATGTGAAACATTGCACTTAACATGATTTGGTGGTAATCTGAATCGTAATAATGATCCATCTTACAGAACGCAATCGTGTAGTAGTGTGGTGTATAGAAATTTTATACGAGTCTGGATATTGGGCTCGCAATACTTCCTCCTGAAATTAAGTACCCATCTTCAACGCGTTTGTGAAGCTATTGAAATGCCAGAAGAGAAGCATGGAAAGAGAGCAAATTCGTCAACGATACCAAAGGAGTCAACATCGAATAGTCAACAGCAGCGTCAAGGACTTGGACAACAGAATATACAAGCGGGAATTGAAATCTACGGAATGTAAAATCATCGATACTTTAGGATGTCTGAGGAGTGGGAAAGGTGCCCGTGAAATTTTGTGAATGTTATTAGGGTTAAGTACTCAAGTATTTAGTACGCACTTTACTTCGGCGCGAAAAAAAACGATACATCGGTTAGAAGAACACGACACAATATATCACGCTGTGGCTGATAGTAATGATTGTAGTGTTAATTATAAGGTACCCTGTTTCTGCGGAACAAAGTTTAGATGATAATGCGCTTCAGTAGAATTTACCATGTGTGTCTTATATTGGCTGCATACTGTAGTACTTATTATTCAATAAATAGCTGAAAGCTAATTAAAAAAAATTTGTCAGGCCAATTTTTTTTTAACTCTAGGAGGGCCGTCTGTCGAGAATCTGTTCAGAATGATCAAATTTTTGCGAATTAAAAATGAAAATTCTTGTAATTGTGTGTAATGTAACAAATTTTGTGCTTACGTAAAAAGTTGTGTGTTGAAAAATCTCAGTAAGTCCCAGCAGCACAGAGGGGTCGCTTCAACATGAATGTTTTTATGTCGCTTAAACATGTATGTTTTCTTTCATGCCTGTGTGTTTAAGGGGGAGCGATAAGAGTTAATGGCTCGAACGACGGCTGTTTACATTGTGTGTTGTTTCTGGAGGGGACTATTTTGTTGTGTTAGCAACTTTTCAGTCGGGCGAGCCCTTGGGAAACTTGAGACGATCGAAAAATGCCTACCCATTCGCAAACAAAGTCGCTTTCTCAACGCACATAAATCACGACCCTTGAGCTGCGAGGGTGAACGGAGTAACGGTTTCGAAGGAGCCTGGGCGTGGGAAAGAGTGAAACTAACATATAACCAGGGAAGCAGTAGGCGGGCACTGTCCACGAGTAGAAGGATCAGATTGGTCGGACAGGAGGAAGGGCACAACCCTCAAAATATACGATAGACATCGTGATGAACAGGAGGGCAGTTCGACAGTCGACGCCGCGACGCGAAGTATAAAGATAAAACTCGGGTGTGTTCGCGGTAACAAACGTGCTCAAAGATATAATGAAAAGTGATTATTGGATATATTGAAAATTACACTAAAGTTGACGCTATAATGTAATCCAGAAATTAATGCATTTCTCGTTTCACTTGCAGTGAGGAAATTTTACGTGTTCCCGGTACCACGTTCACTAAGGGGAAATTTATCAAACATAACAAACCGTGGGAGTCATTTGATGGATCATGGAGATGCCACACTAGAAGGGAGGGTAAGACATGCATTTCTTAAAAAAGAAAGAGTAAAGATAGGGCTGAGATGAATATTGCGATAATTCATTGTCATTCAGTCATTTATGCGCTTAAAAAGTAACAAGTTAAATTTTTATCTTTGACAGGCGGGACGGTTATTCAGTCATATGTCTGAGGATTGATCAGCTCGAATGAAGGGAATCGACGTGTGAACATGCTGAAACGGGATGAGCAAGATGACGTCATCACTAGACATTTTCTGAACAGTGCATAAGATAGGCCTTTGAACTGAAGCGAGTCGCGGATGAATTTTGTGGTTGAAGTGACCTTCGCCTACTGGGCTGCTGGGAGCGCTGAGATATTGTAGGCATTATTTGTGTTATGTTTGGATGCATAAGCAATCTGCGGTTAAAGGCTGGCTAGCCAATTTTCTGTGTAATTATGTGAAGTAAGTCATTTGACGTATGCTATTTGCTTTCATTACTTAATTAGCATTATTCCTAACACCATTCCTTGTGTGTGCGCTCATTAATGTTTGTATTACGCATAGCTGGGAATTATAAATGTTAAGCATAGTTCATCCTGTGTATCATGCCCCACAATATTAGAAGCGATCCATCGTAATACCACGGAGGGCGCCCAGAAAATGCGCTGCGTAAGTGGGTCAGCGATCCCCGGTGAGTACCTTTCTTTTTAGTATATGTACTGTAATTGCCGATTATTATTCATTAATTTGTGTTGCATATGTATACTTTGGAGGTGTGCCATTCCTCAATTCCGAGAGCCGAATCTTCCTGTTAATGAAATGTTAACAAGGAGGTGAAGGGACAATTTCTCGTGACACAGCCAAACGAGGTCGATGATGATTAGGCTACCATCTCCCTATTCAGCCAATGCCTTCGATAAAAGGTAACTTTTACAAACCGCATCAGCAGTACAATACCTGTTGAGGACAATATCCTTGATCACCATCATCATGCTCTCACACATGTTGTTGGTGTTGTGACCACGCAGTAGCGAGCCACACCTCCAAGGTAAACTCCACTCTTCCCTTCGTTCTACCGCTGATCTGAAGTATCTGAAACCAATACAGTTTTTGAGATACTACAACTGAATATTAAATTTATGTTATTTTGTTACACTCATGTTTTTTGTGCAGCTACATCAAATTTTTGTCTGTGCGTTATAACTTCAAGGATTTTGGAAGCAGTTACTTACTCGGTACATTTGAAGTTATTTCGCGAGAGTTCTGAATCCAGGAATTCGGACCATATGTGGTCGAAGGAACTAATGGACTCAGCGTAGACCAGCTTTTTCAGAACTGAAATCAGCGGTTTGCGGTGCTCCTTGGCGATACCATTTTTGGCATTCCACAACCAGCGCCATGCGGCCTGCAGGACGTGGAAGACGCAGAGGAACAATTTACTATGAGGCCACACCTCGCGCAGTGCTCCTCTCTCAGCGTCACTGTCATCAGTGATGAAACACCCAGGGCGCAGTTTTCCGTTGAACGCAACGTCACTCAGCATGTCTTGGAGAAGACTGAAACCTGTAAAAACATTATTAAAGGGGGGCATACAGTAAAAAAAAGTAATGCTACAAATTTGACTAAAATATCTTAATCAGCAAGTTTTTAGTCATTTGTTAGTTATAGGTGTGATGGTGGTAATTTTATAATGTAATTTTAATTGCAAATTAAAACACATACCTCTGACATAATCTTCTTTGCTTTGTGTTGAGGACAGTATGACCCCGAGAGGAAGGCCCCCAGCTGCGCTCGAGCAGACAAGAATGGTGAGTGAGCAGTTGGTCTTGTCCACGTGGCTAGTCGTGTCCACAAACACTACCTCGCTGGCTGATTGCATTTATTTGTGAACGCTATACATGAAATCGGTGACAAGAACGGCAACATATCCACCAGAAGTCTCAGCAAAATTAACGAGATGCTGCGGCATTTTATTCTTGGTTCGCTGCATAGCTTCCAAGACAACACTTTGACAGACAGCAGCGCAATGTCACTTTGAAAATTATGCTTCAGTTGGTGATGGCGTCGAGCTTGGGCACCAAACATGCCTGTAATATTTTGGCTCATATTGTTATATATTTAGTATTTGTTCACATTTTTCATGAATTTGGGGCACTATAATGAGATATAAGAAACGAACAACTCATTATTAACTTCAATATAACTTCACCGTCATAAATAAGAGCTAAATAACATATTTACTTACAAATACACACATTTCAAGTAGAATAAGAAAATATTGACATAACTGAATCTCTAAATAGCCACAGAAAACACATTTTTCGACTGAATTAAATTCACTAATTGTTCAAACGATCGTCATTCTTTTCCATTTCACCAGAAATAATCCACCCAACTTAATGAAACATAAATTGCAAAAAGTAAGAAATGCTATACGCTAGTTATTATAAGATATGCATCAAAGTGCCAATTTTACCAGATATATTGAGTCCAATAACCCATAACAAAAAACTAATTGCATATTGTAATACTAAACAACTGGGCCGTAAATTTAACTAACATTTTTTTCTGGACTTGCAATTAATGAAAGGGGAGGGGGTGACATTTATAACCTTGTTGTTGTACGGTTATGGATACCAGAAGGAACTGCTTAGATTTAGTTGAGGAACATGCCTGAATAAACGTACCATAGTGCCACAACTGTAATATCGATACTTGTAAAATTAGGATAGTATTCATACTTGTAGTTCTCAGGTAAAATCATGCTTTCAAGTAGTAAATTATGAGTTAAAAATTATTCATTCTCACCTTGCTCAAAGTAGGAGTACAACTCTTCCTTGGTGCTTTCTGACATACTGAACTCGCTCAGGATAGCAGCGGAGCCGGAGGAGCGCGAATGGTTGTGGCGGCCAGTGAAGGTGATACGGCATGGGTGAGGTGTCGATCCTTCAGTGCTGATGACCGCTCTTAATCGTGCCGGACAACTTAGATAAGAATTAGCTATACTGATATATCCAAGCAAACAGTATAAGCTCCTTTAAATGTGAAGAAATTAAATATTTGTAATACTTCACATAAACCTTGATACTTTAGTATCACAAGTATTTTTGTACGAGAACCGTAGTAATTTTTTAACTCAGAGAAGTGTCTACTGAATAAAGCAAAAATAGTGAAAAATATATGCAAGTGGTCCGTCCTAGTTCGGCGGGAAAAAAGTTTCACCACGCTTCGATTAGTTCGTTTGCATTGAAAAATATAATGAAGCCTTAGTTAGGTTCTGTCAAAACGATGAAATATTTATTTCTCATGGGTGTAGTTCAGTTTGACAGTAGTTATTTATGTTCTTTAGATCGTTCACAAATAATTACTGCTAGTACTATATAATATGCTTAAAGCATATGACTTTTACAATGCAAAACTTTTTTTTATTGAAGTACTTTTTTATATTCAACCATGTTTCGTTCATAAAAGATATTTGAAATGAAATAGGAGCGAGTTTTTTCCTAACAGCCAAAAATTTATGAAAATAATAAATGGAAATCCTAGTTATTGAAATATTCAAACGAATAACTGAACATAATGAGTAACTAGGCCCAAACAAACCAAACTTGAGTCAACCTAAACAATATATGTCAAAGTTTAATTAACCGAGCTAAATTCAAATGATTGCACTTAACTGATTGTATAAAAAAACTTGCCTAATATTTTATTATCATTTGTTTACATGTTTATTTACCTATTTCTAACTTGTAACTACAGTAAGGAGTCCGTGTCACACGTAAGTATGCATGCAGATATAAAAAACAGGAAGCGCTCTCTAGAAAATGCGAGCACAATTCAATGTAGAAGCATGTAATTCAATATTTGTACGATTAGACAATAATGATTTGTTTTAAATGAAGTACTTACTTGGTATTAGTTATTTTAACTCCTTTGTGCTTCCGCACCGCATGGTGACAAACGTAGTAGAGTTCCAATTGATTCTTGCGCTTTCTTTCTCCTCTCTCCATAGTCCAGCTAACATTATTTTTCTGCGAGAATTCATTTAACCAGTTGTTAAACTCGGTGCGGCTTTTAATAGCTACATCAATGCTCATTACATTTTCCTGATCTTGACCGTTCGCCGGCAAAGGCAGGAATTTAAAACCATCGGGTAATTCATCACCTTCCATATTGCACATACGCCTGCACTGTACAAGGTCATTTCTAAATCACGACTGGCAATTTTTTGTAAGCAACTAAAGCAAGTGCATAAATGAAGTGCATTGCGATATCTGGTAACTCATTATAGTTCGACGATAGAACGAGTTCTGACAATGAGGTAAAGTTTTATAGGTTTCCCATAGAAGTATCATTTAGCAATGGATTAAATTACTCTATGTTTCACTCTACCCTTAAAGTCACAGCCGTATTAAATGACATTATATTATGAGTTAAACCAAATGAGATCAGTTACTGCGATTCTACCGTATTTCATAATGCATCGTTCGCATATCACGACGTATAGTTAGTAGTGCAAATGTCTTTAGTTTTTATTATAAATATACAGTTAATTCAAGAAATTAACAGACTCTTTTTAATTTCAATCAAATAAAAGTATTCTAACACGCTCTTTATAATATGAATTAAATCAAAGTATTCAAGTGCTGGAGCGTTCTATAAGATGCCTTTCACGCATATTTACGCCAAATAAATTTGATTAACTGACTTAAGATTTTAGTGAAAAAAATTATATCCCATATCAGTATGTTTAATTGTCGCTTCCTTCTCGATTTGCCTAGTCCAGCTAACATTTTTATGCGAGAATTCATTTATCCAGTCTAACTCTGAGCGGCTTTTAATCGCAATTTCAATGTTCATTACATTTTCCTGATCTTTCTACTTCGCTGCTAAAGGCAGCAATGTAAAAGGATCGGGTAATTGAACTCCTTCCATATTGCAAATAAGTTCCCTCTCAGCATGCCTATTTCTAAATCACCACTGGCAATTTTTGGTGAGCCAGTGCATAATTTAATTTCATTGCGAAATCTTGTAAGCTCATTACGGTTAGATGATACAGCGACTTCTGGCAATGAGCTAAACTCTGGACCAGTGTACATGACGCACTCTACACGCACACGGACGCAGCAACACACGCACACAGACTGGAGCAACTTTGACGTGGGTGCTACCCGGCCTCTGCTCCCAGTTGTCATCTCTGGATTTTTCGGTGACGACCAGACATGTCGCGAGCCTAAAGGTGGCTTTAGACGGAGGGTTTCTTCCTCAGGGTGACGCCCCTACCCTACCCTTATCCCGCTCAAGCTTCCCCACTTGCATTTAGACGGAGGGTGAGATGCTCAGGGCTGCCGAAATTGGTGCGTTCAGCAATTATACAAGTTTCCCTTACAAAAATGTATTTTAATTTCACTGGAGTTAGAATTTTAGTATGGGCACCTTCATAAAAAGGGATCTGTAGATTTCGAATGACAATAATTCCAAAATAAATGTAGGCAACCCCTCAAACTATGTCAATATGAATGAGATTTATTTTGGTGCAACTGTTGAAAACATTCTCCTGAGAAATGTCAACAAAATATGTCCCAAAAACTAGAAGAGTTGCACAAACACAGACTGCACAAATCGGGACCACCACGATAGCTTAGTCAACAAATTAAGTAAAAAACATTGGCAGTTGAAGGATGAAGAAGAGGAAAAAGTTTCTTTCTAGCAGGAAAAGTAGGTACAACTTTAAAATTTTCGTTTTATTGCTATTAAATAGATTTGGTTCGCTCTAACAATTTTTGGTACGTTTTCATGGAGGTTTGAACGATCATCAGAAAAAAAATCGGCAGCCCTGGAGATAACAGTGACTGAGTGAGGATGTCGAAATGTAATTCAAGGTACGTGCAGAATTGAAGATGCTATGTTTAACCTGCAAACTATTTCACGGAGGCCGGCATAAGATCAACGTATTCGTATCAACGAATTCGGCATAATTACGAGGCCTGTCGAAAAAGTATCCGACCTTTGGCCAGAAAAAATACTTCAACAACCTGACGGGGTTGGGACCCTAATCCCCTTCAAAGTAGGCTCCTTGTGCTTCCACACACTTAGCCCACCGATCCTTCCACTGCCGGAAACACCTCTGGAAGTCTTCTTTTGGAATGGTGTTCAGCTCTGTCGTCGCGTTCCGCATTATCTCTTCTCTACTCTCAAAACGGGATCCTTTCAGTGGTGTCTTCAATTTTGGAAACAACCAGAAGTCGCAAGGAGCCAGGTCTGGAGAGTAGGGAGGTTGGCGAACGGTCGTAATTCCATGTTTGGCCAAGAAATTGCGGATCAAATGGGATGAATGTGCGGGCGCGTTGTCGTGATGCAAGTGCCAGTTGTTCGCAGTCCACATGTCTGGTCTTTTGCGCCGAACTGCATCACGAAGTCGCCGGAGAACATCCTGATAGTACTCCTTTGTCACTGTTTGTCCTTCCGGTGCGTATTCGTGATGCACAATTCCACGGACATCAAAGAAAACAGTCAGCATCACCTTGATTTTGCTTCGCACCTGCCGCGCTTTCTTCGGCCTTGGAGACTCGGGATGCTTCGATTGGGATGACTGTCTTTTTGTTTCTGGGTCGTACCCGTACACCCATGACTCATCTCCAGTTATCACGGTGTTCAGAAACCCAGGATCAGTGTTGGCGGTGTCCAGAAGGTCCTGTGCAACGTCACGACGGAGGTCTTTTTGTTCCGGCGACAACAACTTGGGCACGAATTTCGCAGCCACTCGGTTCATGTTCAAATCGTCACGCAAAATGGCATGTGCAGAATCTTTACTCACTCCAACCTCTTGGGCAATCTCCCGCACGGTCAAACGACGATCTGCCATCACCAAATTTCGCACCCTCTCAACAACAGCTGCACTCCGAGAAGTTTTGGGCCTGCCACAACGCTGCTCACTCTCCGCTGATGTGCGGCCATCTTTGAATCGGTTGAACCACTCCTTAATTTGTGTTACACCCATAGCATCTTCCCCAAACACCTGCTGAATCTTACGAATTGTTTCAATTTGAGAATCACCAAGCTTTTGACAAAATTTGATGCAGTGTCTTTGCTCAATTCGTTCAGTCATCTTGCAAGAAAACTAAATCCGACAAACACTTAGAACAGCACCTTACTTGGCGACCACCAGCCAGTGACTGGCCCAAGTGAATGCGGTGAAAAAAGTCAAGCATGCGCATTAAGATTCCTCCTTCCACCGTGCACAGTGGCGCCGCCTTAGAATCACTACTTTGCGCGGGAAAAATTAAGGTCGGATACTTTTTCGACAGGCCTCGTACTTCTTAAACGAAGGCCAAGTACCTTCGCAGAAACGAATGTGTCAATTAGATTAATAAGGAATGAAGGCGAATCAATAAAACTTCGCGCATGTATAGCTTCTTATATGACCTTAATACCCAAACTAAGGAATAATAAAATATAGCTTGCCCAGCAGATGTATATAGAGACATAAATAAATGAAATATGCGCGATAGAGTCTGATTACAGGACATGGAAATGAGTAACAAAAATTATATCAGTCTAAGTCCTATCACGAGCCATCTTGTGTTAATAATAGCATGACAGCGAACAATTAGTGTTACTATTGTTAGAGGTAATTACTTTTGAATTAGATCGAAAATCATTTCAGTGATAGTACTTAATAAAACAATTATATTTACAGCCGCAATATATACAATCAGACTGACGCTTTGCCTTCAATAAATCTGTTAATGTGAAAAATTTAGCCTTCAGCCACATTACCAGTTCAGGAGAGACTTTTCGCATTCAGATTACGCATGAGAACATAACGACAAAGCAGCTAAGACATACATCCTGCCTTCCAGACTGTCTGGAGCGCATTATCGCTCTGTCGCATTCAGGCAGTCCCAGCATGTAAGGCAGCAGCCACAACACCCCTGGGGAACGAGTGGGAGGCATTATATCGGGGCTTTAGGTTTTTTTTAAAGAGGCGGGGAGGGAGAGAGGGCGTTGCCCCGGGGAAGGCACCCTCCGTCTAAAGCCACCTTAACTGAAGATTTTCTGTTTGCTACACTTTGCACGCACTCGATGAAGCTCATCAACTTGGGAATGGATTGCAACACTCACCCACTTGATCCAGATAAGGTTATTTTCAACTATAGTTCTACAATTGTACCTGACCATGTTGAGTTTCTACTGGCTTTTGGTTTAGACTTTTGTTTACCTGTGTATAGAATGGATTTTTATAGGTATTTTTTAGCTTATGAGAAAATACTATTCTGAAAATAGAAGCAGGGATGTCATTCCTGAATTTACAGATCAGCTTCGGAGCATAGCTGCCAAATATTATTATAACTTTTCTCCTAAAAACATTTATTAGGGTCCGGTCCATTTGGGAAGGGGTACATAAAAAATTTGGGTATTTTTTGCAATTATGCGTTGGACCCTTCATTTAGTAGAAAATTCTTAATTTAGTATTTTATGTATTAATCAACTTGAATTTTTTTTACCCCATTTTATTGCGAGAATTATTAACTCGAACTACTCATTAAAGGATGATTTCTTACATCCTGGACATTTAGGCAACATTCATTGGGTAGAAAATATGAAGTAATTTTTTGCTGTTGAAGGTAGTAAAAAGTAGTAAAATTTGAAAACGAAATATCAGAAGACACACTGCATAACGTTTAAGTTTGAATTATTTTGATGTTTCTGTGTATATATAAAATTTCAAAATGAATTTCCCTCTAATGAGGAACATATAACACTGTACTGTTTTGTACATTTATAACCCGAAATTATTTTCCAGGAATATTGTGTGTGGAATAAATTTGGAAATTCTAATTTTGTTTATGAATAAGAATAGACGTAAAAACTCATTACAAAAATGACATCAGAGATACCAGTTTCTAGCTGCATTGAGTAGGCAACAAAGATAAAGTTATTGAAAAATACTGTGAAATGTGAAGTTGGTCAGTTATTGCACACATAAAACTTTTAATAACCTGAATGAATAACACATATTACGCAGTGATGGCTCTCTTTGCAGTACCTACCCTCAGAGGCTAGGAATTATTGCACATAGGCAGAACTGACTGGCCTATCCACCGTTTATTTAGAATTTAACACTCTATGAAAAATTTCCTGCGGAGGTAAAAGCGGCGTGAATCTCGATCCTACTTAGATGTCTAAATGTCCTGGTCATTCCTTATTCAGTATGATACGGTGTGGTAAAGGTTTTTGAAAACAAAGCTTCATTCTCTTTGCAATTAGACGGTTCCCAGAACGGGGTGCGCATTTGATTTCGACTTATCACACACAATTACATTCTCTATTTAATTTATAGATGACGGAGCCTCAGCAATGTGTGGGTGTCAGTCTGCACGTCACCAGCTCATTATGACAAAATATAAGGTCCGTGTAAGCTCATAAAGTTCTTTTCGTTCATTAACTAATATCTTTCCCCTCTGGGGAATACAACTATTGTGTGGATGAGAATTAGCACTCCCATGGGGAAAATGTGTAAGGGCCCGAGCTAAGAGTTACGAAAGCCTTTTTTTCGGAATACAATGTTTTTGTTACGTTAAGGACCACCAGTTTTCGGCTCACAGCTGTCCTGTTTTTCTGCACCTACTACTGACTTTTTCAACTATTATCTTGTTTCATGAACTTCTTTCTCAACTTGCTTTATCCATGTTCCTTCTGCGTAGGACCTGCGTCCTTTTATCTCCACACTAAAGGGTGCCTTCCTCCTTCCTCTCATCGAAACGCTCTTTTCAGAGGTTGGGGAGGCTTAAACTAACATGTTATCAACTAATATCTTATATAGTATTCCGTTATAGTAATACCTCTCCGGGGGAATAAGACTATTGTATTTATGGGAATAAGCTCTTCCAGGGGGAAAATGTGAGGGCCCGAGCTATGAGCTAGTTAGGCCTTCTGTTTGTTAAACTATAATGCTTTTGTAATGTTAGGGACCTTCTTTTTTTCGGTTCACTGCTGTCCTGTTTTTCAACACTTACTACTTTCGTAATGAACTTCAATCTTTTTCATGAACTTCTCACTGAACTTATTGTTTCTGTGCCCCTTCTGCATAAATTCTGCGTTCCCTTATCTCCATACTAAATGGTGCCTTCCGCCTTCCTCTCATTGAATCGCATTTATTTTGCTGCGGTTAGGAAGGCTTGAACTAACTAATAATTATCTTTCTTTATAGTAATGCAAATAAAGGGATTTGTTGATGCGTGTTTTTTGGAAAAAATACTGGCAGATCGGTTGCAACGTTTGAAAACGTATTCATATTGCAATGGGTAGAATCGATAATTTAATGCGATTATTGGAAATATGTCTTTTCGATAAAGATTTGATTATTCTTTAATATATTTGAGCATAGCGTGGACGTCAGTCCCCAATGTTACGTTTTAATATCAGTTTGTATTATCCACACAAAATCATTTGATTCAAATTTAACAAGCCGAATGGGTTAAAAATTTCCTATAAAAATGAATTATCAATCACTTTAACGCCCAGCTGTCCAATAGGTTACCGATAACAAGTGTTGTATTCAGAGTTAGGTTAATCGACTTATTCTCCGATTGCAGCTAAAGCCAGATGAACCAAATGTTGCGATCACAAGTAGAGGTAGCCTGGCTTGCTCCGAACCCAGTGGTAGCTGAAACTCAGTCATTCGGAAAATAGTAATTTATTTTATTTCATTTTCAGTTGCACAGTCAATAGTATTCAAATTTATCAGACGCTTTAGCTTCAGTCGGGTATGATGAAGATAAGAAACCGAAGGCGTCAGCCATTCAAGAGGTCCTGCGTCGTTGCAACGATTGGGCTGGCTCAGGGACGACGGATTGAATCAGGAAAGTCGCAGGCGGAAACCAGTACACATCCTCAAAGTCTACTTGCTTCTTCATCGCTTACTTTGACCGCCTCTCAGTCGCCTTATTTGCCTTCGTCGATACCAAGTTATGATACTCCTCCCTTAAGTTGGGTTTACGGAGGGTGCTTTTCCCGGGGCAATGCCCTTTCTCACTCCCCGCCTCTTCAAAAAAACCCTAAGCCCTCGATCAAATGCCTCCCACCCGTTCTCCATGCGTGTCGTCGTTGTCACCCTTCCCCTACATACAATGTCACATGGAAGCCACGTGGTTAGGTGCTGGTTACGTGGATTTTAGTTGGCAAAATGGATTTACCACTGAATATACTCATCATAGCCATATTAGTACGTTGCATGCTGGATTTGATACGTGGGATCCACGTGTGATTTCCTATTAGCTACCACATTGCCTTCAAATAAATTTTTCCACATGGGAGGCACGTGTGTATGCAACGTACTTGCTTATGAACGGCTTTTAAGAAAATATTGCGTATATATAAATATTAAAATAATTGTTATATGTTTTCGATGATATGTCAAAGATTCCATTCAGAGCACATATTAAATTCTACATTTATAACCTATTACCCGTTTACACATCAGATAATTCCCAAATTTACAAATATTTTCTTGGTCAAAAATATATACGTTATTATTTGTAGTATTCAGGGTCAAGCTGAGATAAAAGAAACTCTTTGTGCTAAAAAATCTCACATTCGCCTTGTCAAGTCTTAGTTGTGTCTTATTCAGTTGTAATGCTCATTTTGAACATTAGTAATAACTAATAAGTTAATCATTTCCTATGAAATATATGCTGATAATCTCTTTGAACCAAAAATTGGGATAACTAAATTCTATATATGCGTCTGGTGCGATTTCAAAAGCTTTCGTAAAATAATACTGAAAGACAGAACACACCAATGAATGAATTGATATACACACATGAAACTATTTGGATAAGTTTTGACGTTTCGATTTCGAAAGAATGTGCATCTGGCTACTACCCCTCCTCTCAGACGTTGTGGCACCTCCTATTCAAACTTCCGTGCTCCGTCTTCCGTGACCGTTACTTAGTTCTGCTCGAGACGTGATCGGTGTTAATTGTGCTCCTGTATATTTCTAGGAACATCATTCAATTCGCAGTATTAGTGAACCTAAGTGGAAGATAGGGATAATTAACAAGACGAGCTTTTCACTGTCCACATTAGAGACATTAAAACTGAGTATAGTTCTTATGTGCTGCTGGTTAAAGCGATACGGCTGGTTAATTTGTCTTCATTACTTTCTGTTGAACTGTAGCTCATTTTGGTACTGAAGCCATGAACAATAATCTGATTTTATTACAATTATTCTCTCATAAGCACGCCGTTGTGATGAGGAGTGATGAGTCGCTGGAAATCGTGTAAGATTAATATACAGAGTTCTAGTTCTTATATAAATGTAAACCTTTCGACAGTAATGATAACTTTAATTGCGCCATTTCTCGTTTGCGCTGAATGAATAAAATATCTTCTAATTCTTTTTCTTGTAATTCATTTTGTTGCTTTGTGGTACTTATGCTATAAAATATATTTACGTAAGCATTTAAATTTGAAATACCGCCTAAGAAATCCATCATTACAATTATTGACTGGTAAGATTTTGTTTCTTATTTCATTATTTATTGTGTTGACCTTCATTTTGAGGGTTTATCAGTCTTCACATTATGGATGAGGTTTGCGAGTATAATTTATTTTGTCAATGTTTTGCCTGAATTTGTCATGACACAATAGAAATATACAATGAAGGACAAATTTACACCCTAAAATGCATAAACATGTATTCACAACCATTATATATGAATTTGAACGAATTGGAAGTGAATTGTTAAAAATTTTTCATGCATTTGAGGGGTAAATTCATTCTTCATAGTTCATTTTTATAGAACCATGATGTTTCATATGTGAACATTAAAGTTAGCGCTGCCATTTTATCATATATAAGGAATTGAATTTGTTTCTAAGAAAAGTTAACAAAATCCAAGAATGAACAATTAAGCTAGTACAATTTCTCGATTTTGATTGATGAAGTTTGCGGTGCCATTATATTATAGGAATTTGATTTGCTTTAATAAAAATGTTACAATTCATAACTGAACAATTCATCTGTCATCTTGATTTTTCGAGTTTGAATATTTATATTCCCTGCCATAGTATTAGTGGAATTTAATTTTTTTTAGAAATCATTGCAAAATTAAACAAAAAATTCCTTGCTGACGGTCAGGTTCTTCCATTCCAAATTAATGTGGTGGATATCTGCCCTGGAAAAAATTTATGAACGTGCTTTTACTACGAACACCCAAACTGGGTGTCCCCCCAAAATGTCCCCGACTTGTCGGTTGATTATATCTCCGCAATAAATTAACATATCTGAGATGTCTTTTTTTCACAGTGTAGCAAATTTAGTTTCTTTTTCGAATAATTTACGTTTTTGAAAATAGTTTAATAACCACTTAAGTGTTATGACATACTATGCGGTTGCGGCAGCGGGAAACTGTTACCGCGACCGCCCGCGGTAAAAACGCATTTGTAGGTAGATGACACATTGGCGCGCTAACCCTGAAGGTTGTCGCGCGTTTTTTCGTACAGTGCTGTTTGGAACTCTGAACAGAATGGAAGTTTCACATTTCATAAATGTTGCCACTGTGTGCGCTGCTGAGAACGAAGGATTATTGGATATGCCTCGTGTACGGAGATATTTCGTGCACCCATACAACGTGGCTGAGACAAGTTTCCTCGTTTTTATGAAAATATTAGAGAGCACAGTGATAAATGAAATAATAATTGCTATTACAAATCAGAAATAATAATAGATAATAGATAAAATAATAATAATAAATAATATTTGATGAAAATATATGGATATCTTCCTGATATTCTATGGGAAACTAGAAATGAATTGCGTTTACTGCAGCGCTGTGAGCGGCTAATGTGTCACTAGTCGTTACTTTCTGTGTTGACTGCTCTAAACCGCGCCGCGGTAAATCTCCTTCCGCCGACACGCGCGGTAGAAAAAATACCGCGCGCGTTTTCCGCGCCGCAGTTTCTCTAGTATGTCAGGCCTGGTAAGACAACACGTGCTGACGGATTTGCGGCTACCGCAGCTTTGCGCGGAAGCGCGTTTTAACGCTAAGTATGTCACTACACTAACAGTGATCGATTTACTAAAAGAGGTAGAAAAAATAATTGTTCAAAGGAAAGTTTTAAAAACAACACTGGTGATCTTCTTCATTTCCCAATACCTACTGTTAAGAATAATTTCACAATGATGTATCCTACATACCGCCAAGTCTTTAAACCCTCTGAGAGGTTATTTACTTTCTTATTTCATCATTTGAAGACACTTAAAATGCAGCAAACTAACTATCAATGAATTTCCATCGTATTGGAATACGAAGCAATGGAAATCTATAAAAAAGTTTGAAAAGCGTTTAATGAAACATTCCCGGAAAGGAACTCGTCATATAAGAAGACTGTGTTTCTCACTGTTAGAAAATATGGAAGAAAATTTAATGCTCTTTTTCACCGCTTTTCGTTGCTTCATATTCATTCCAATACGATGAAAATTCTTTGATCGTTAGTGAGCTGCATTTTGAGTGTCTTCAGACTTCAAACGATGAAATAAGAAAGTAAATAACCTCTCAGAGGGTTTAAAGACTTGGCGGTGTGTAGGATACATCATTGTGAAATTATTCTTAACAGTAGGTATTCAGAAATGAAGAAGATCACCAGTGTTGTTTTTAAAACTTTCATTTGAACAATTAGTTTTTCTACCTCTTTTAGTAAATCGATCACTGTTAAGTGGTTTTAAACGATTTTCAAAAACTTAAATCATTCGAAAAAGAAACGAAATTTGCAACACTGTGAAAAAAAAGACATTTCAAATATGTTTATTTATTGCGGAGATATAATCAATCGAAAAGTCGGGGACATTTTCGTGGGGCACCAGGTATAGCGTGGTGTAAGTTATGCCATGGAGGGTTCATAGTCTTTGTTCTTCTTTGAAAGCCTTATTTATAGAAGCATTCAATTTTTGAATTTATCTTATTACAAGTCAATGAGTACAAAGAAAATTTGCAATGTTTGAATAATGGAATTATTCACTGCATCTTAGCCTGGCTGTTAACCCTACTTTCTTCACTCGGGAAAAAATATCGCAATTTGCAAGTTGCTCCGAGATCGTCGGTTGATATTTCATTCACAATGCATGTGCGCCTTTGTGAATTAACAGCCTTGTGACATAAATATTAGTATAATACTTGTATATATGTCACTAAAACACGCTTGTGCGCCCGCCAGGCATATAAATAGGATCGGCGAGAGACATCGTCGTTCATTAGAGGTGGCTTGCCGTAGAGGTCGCATTTACAAACAGAAGCGTCGCTGTTCAGTAGCGAAGCTCGGCTGTCGAGAAAGCATCTGTAGAGATCACTGATGCGCTATTGAAGTAACGAGATTATCTTCCGATCTAAAGATTCTCTACCAATTACGAAGCCTGTGTCAATTCTGAAGTAACAATAAAAGGATAACCACGTTGCTGCATCTGATTCACTCCCGAACCTCATTCGCGTTAGTTTCGACCAGATACTGAAAAGGGCCGGAACATTTCTGGTGGCCAGTATGGGGAGCCACATTAAAGATATCCACATTGCCACATTGCCCCATTGAAGAAGAAAGATATCAAGAATTGATCTTCAGTTCTGCTGATCCGTGATCTTAAGTGTGAGGAGTGTCACCCTGTTTGGAGTAACGTCGCATAGTTATCACGTTACTTCAGAGCATCGAGAAAGGGAAGAAAGACGTCAGCGCAGAAAATCGAAGTTCTTTCCAAGAAACACTTCGAGGGAGAAAAAAATCGAAAATTCACACGCTACGCAGTCTACTCAAAGGAGAAGATGAAGTGAGGGGTCCAGATCAACAACCTGATCTGTCGACGAGATCTACGCATCTACGCACCGTCATCTGCAACGAGAAGATCTACGAGAACTACGCATCGCCAAAATATTAAGTTAAGTGTACGCCGATAATGTTGCTTGCAAATTAAATAAGCATGCGCTCAAATTAATGATTATACATCATCATTATAAAATTAATGAGTAGGAAGTTAAGCAGTAAGCAGTAAGCAGTAAGCAGTAAGTAGTAAGCGGTAAGCATTGCAAGCGCTGATTCCGGGAAGTGGAAGTTGAGCGGCGAGAGCTAGCAGCATAGGCATTGCGAAAGCGCAGTAAGCAAGCTGGTTCCCGGTAGTGGGAGAGCGAGCGTGTAAGCGGAAACGTTGTGTGGAGAGGTAGTCCATTGTTCTCCAGAACAATTGAAGGAAGTTGTTGCTATTGTTCTCGGGCCATTGTTCTCTAGCACATAAGAGCAAGCTGGAGCGGTCTGTCTCTGTTCAGTTGCTGCCGACCGCCACGAGCTTTGGCTTTTTGAATTTGTGCTGGATTAGCTTGGTTTAAGTCCACTGAAAATGTGAGTTAAAATTTTATTGTATGTAGAATATTATCATTTGCATGTAGAAAATTTTATTGTGTGTAGAACATTTTTCTTTTAATAGAAATTGGAGGTTTATGAATATAGGATTATTTTTGTGCTTATGTCGGACAGTGACTCTGACGAATACGAGTACATAAGAACTACTCCGTACTTGACTAGCTTTGGTAGGTTATCCGTCCCTGTTTTTAGATTATCAATTCCTCAAATACCTATCACGATGGCGACCACCGCCACTGTCACCCCTGTTACCAGTGCAGTCACTACCGCAGTTAGCTCTGTAACTAGTACGGTTACCGCTGTGACAACTTCTATTGTAGGTCCAATACCTAGTGTTGTGATTGCTGGGCAGGATCTACCGCAGTACCGAGGTAGAAAACGTAGAAACGACCCGGACTTCATAGAAAACAAATCACTAGAAACGCATATAAAAAATGTGAGAGCGTATTTCAACATGCTTTCAGACAATTCAGAAGAAGCCAAATTAAACTTACTACTGAGGACGGCAGACAAGCGGGTAGGCGACTTCAATACGGTCGTAGCCTCCATAATTAGTGAAGGTTATGAGTTAAGTTTCGAAGAAGTCGTGCACCTGTTAGAAAATATCTACGTATCAAAAGGTGAAAGATCTTCGCACGCGGTCGCCTGTGATCTAAATAACGTACGCCTGAAAAGAAACGATGCATTGGCTAGCCAGTTCGTCGCTATATTGTCCAAAATCCGTAAGCTAACCCACAGAATAATGACCAGCCCGGAGTGTTCGAACAGAGCCCACCCCTATGTAGTAAATTGTCCCGATCCTGTTGCCCTCGATAAGTATGTCGAGAATACTTTAATTGTTGCATTAGCTATGGTTATCATCAACCCTCTAGTAACAGAAGATTTTTCCAAAAACCTATTCAATAAACCCTTCAAATCGTCGGAAGAGCTCCTTCAGAGACTCGTAACTGTCATTAGGAATTTTCCCGAGGATAAGCAAATATTAGCGACTCGATCTGAGAGATCTATGGAAATCTATTGTGCTGAGGATGATCATTCGTCCGAATCAAACTTTGAAGCTGCCTATGATGAGGCCGAAGTGCATACAACAGAAAGAGGCGAATTTCGAGGTAGAGGTAGAACGCGTAGGCCCTACTGGAGACCAAATTTCCCGAGACCAACTTTCCGTGCTAGACCTCACGTAAAATCTTATGTTGGAGATAGAGAATTAGGAACTCTAGAAGTTCAGGCAGTAGAGACAGCCAACAACGCGAAGCGTTGCTCAAATTGTTACAACCATGTGTGTGTCTGTCAAGGACAAAGTGTGTCGGGAACCGTTGTGGCTAGGAAACCGACTGATTGGTACAAACCAGGTTCATCTCAGACAGCCACCGAGCATTCACTGCGTGATGTAGCTTGTTTTAGTTGTAATAAGTTAGGACACTACGCGAGAGATTGTAGATCCAGAAGAGACTATTTAAACAGACCAGGCAGACCGGCTCGTGTCCGTGCGCGAGGACAGTATGAAACTCGTATGTCAGAAAAAGGCCAGGTAGAAACTTACCAAACTAACAGTGGCAATGATTTTTTAGCGTAAACAGCAGAGACGATTTCATTTCCGATAGAAATAACGTCGATGGTAAAAATGAAACTACAATAACTAAGTATGACTCTACGGCGACAAATCCCTGTGAACCCGAGGAGAATTCTGGTGCTGAAGATTCCCTCGTTAAAAATGTCGAGAGAGTTGATGTGTTAAACATGTCTGAAGATTCCCTCGTTAAAAATGTTGAGATGATAGATCCACTTATTAAGTGTCAAAATAGATATGAATCGCTGGGAGAGGCGGAATTAAGCGATGAAATAGAAAGCCATGTGACGGCGAACGTTTGTAAATACGAAGAAGATGAAGAAGTTGAAGTTACAGGACAAAATGAATTATTTGTAATACGAAAAAGTCATAAGCCCATGATTGTGCTTAGAAAAGATGCAGACCTGTGGAATGCATTGATTGATTCAGGATCAGAGAAGTGCCTAATCAGCTACCACAGAATAAGTGAGATAAGTAATGACGTGAAGCCAAGTTCTCTGACTATAAAAGGCGTTAACGCTAAGAGTAATGTTGAAGGCGAGGTGGAGCTTGTCCTAAAGTTAAAAAACGGTGTAAGTTTAAAGACAAATGCTTTAATAATTAAAGATGGTATTTACAATTATGACGTCATTATTGGGCGTGATTTATTGGACAAGAACGCCGTTGTAGACTTAAAACAAGGATGTTTAATTATCAAAGACGAGAAAATCCCCTTTGCAGAGGTAAAACGACGAAAAAAGAAAAAGACAGAGTGTCTCGAGTATTTAATAGAGAATACTGAGTGTCTCATGGCGGACACGATTACGTCCAGAGCTAAGAAAAAAGTCCTAAATAAGCTAAGAGAGAAAAGAGAAAACCTCAGGACGAGCCATGCTGAGAGAGCAGGCGAGGAAGTAAAAAGGGATGGTAAGAGAGAAAATCAGCCTGTTCGAGGCGCAGTTGCAGTTACCAATTCCCACACAAGGCCAAGGCCGTTAAGAGTGCATACTAGACAAGTGGAGATTGCTCCCAATGTAATTTTGAAACATGTTGGACATGTTGGAAAGTGTAAAAATGGAGAATACATAATAAAGAAAGCAACTTTAAAAGAAGGCATTTGTGTCGCAGAAGCGATTGTGAGAGTTAACAATAGGAGAAAGATTCCGTTGTTGTTAATTAATAGCTCCGACAGAGCGATTGTTTTACCAGAAAATGCAATTATAAGTACCTTAGAAAAAGTGGAAAAGGATCACATTGAATCCGAAGTTTACTTGTCAGATGTACAAGGAGAATTAAAGGGAGGATTGAGTACTTTTGTGGAGGCAACGAGTGTTGTTCAGGACAGTCATTTAGATGTCGAGAAGAAAGACACTAATAGTAAATCTGTCGGGATCACAGGAGTTGTCGACGAAGGGTACGTTTCTGATTCCAAAGAAGTAGCCCGTGGTCGGCGGAAATTAAATAACGATGATATCAAGTGTAACGATGACGAAATGAAGCCTGAATTGCTGAGTTTGTTGAATGAATTCAGAGACGTTATTACTATAGACAATGAATCGATCTCAGCTGCTGCGATTAAACCATACAAAATACGTTTGAAACCTAACGTGGAGGTCGTAAATGTCCCTCCCTATCGTATTGCCCACCGTTACATGGAAGACTTGAAAGTCGTTAACGAAAAAATGTTAGACGACGGAATTATTAGACCATCGATTTCAGCTTATAACTCACCGATAATTGTAGTTCATAAGAAAGATGGCACTATACGTCCGGTAGTTGACTTTCGCAAAGTAAATGAGGTAATTCATGAAGAATCATTCCCGCTGCCGCGCGTGGACGACATTCTCTATAGTTTAAATGGTCAGAAATATTTCTCAAAATTAGATCTTAGGTCAGGATATCATAATATTACACTGACCGATGAGAGTAAAGAAATAACCGCATTTACAGTTGGTAGTAGAAAATATGAATTTAATCGTTTACCCTTTGGTTTAAAAACCTCACCTGCATATTTCCAGTCAGTCATGACGCAAACGCTATCTCCTGTTCTAGGAAAACTATCTTTCGTCTTTATGGACGACGTGCTCATATTTTCTAAGGAGAAGGCACAGCATCTTGCCGATATAAAAGTTGTACTTGAACTATTAAGAAACGCTAGATTGTCAATAAAAACGGAAAAATGCGAATTTTTCCGTGACGAGATTGAATATCTCGGACATTCCATTAGTGGAATGGGAACCAGAAGCACCGGTACTGACAAAGTAAAGAATTTAGAAATTCCTAAGAATGTAAAACAATTGCAATCATTCCTAGGTCTAGTAAATTTCTTTCGTAGGTACATAAAAAATTTTGCGAGTATCGCAAGCCCGCTCTATAATCTTCTGAAGAAAAATGTTGAATTCTATTGGTCAAAAGATTGTCAAAACGCTTTTGAAAAACTAAAGGATGAATTATGTGAACATACAACCTTAAGTCACCCAAACTTCGATCAAAATTTTCATCTGTTTTGTGATGCATCGAATATAGGCATAGGAGCTGTCTTACTCCAGTCATCTACTGATAAAGTTCGAAACATGAGACCGGTCGCATTTTTTTCTAAAACGTTGAATTCCACCCAACGACGATACTCAACAACGAAAAAAGAGATGTTTGCTATAGTTGAAGCGTTAAAGTACTTTAAATATCTTGTTTTAGGCTATGATCTGGTCATTTACACCGATCATAAGCCTTTAGTTCCTATATTTTCAAAGAAATTGCCTGAAGACAACACGCTCGCTAGATGGAGTATTTATGTGCAAGCTTTTGATGCCAAATTAAAGTATTTTTCTGGGAAAGCGAATAGTGCCGCCGATGCATTAAGTAGATTAAATCATGACAGAAACCCCTTAACAGAAAGAGAACTATTAGAGTGTTCTGATTTAACCCCAGATGTAGAGACTTTTCCCGTTGTAACCAGGCAGCAAGCCGCTGCTGCGAGTAACAAATGTAACAAGCCCCCAGTGACTGAGGGAGAGTTCGAGGAGACAATGCCAGGAAGTGATGACGGAAGAAACAACAACAGTACTGCTGAAAGCCCCAGACGTGAACCCAGTGACTTTAATAGCAGACAGAAAACAAGCTTGTGCAGACTGGATAAAGTTAACAAGACTACAGACCATTCAAGTATTAACGACAACTGGTCGTTAGAAGAATTTAAACGTGAACAAGATAGTGATGCCTTTTGTTCTGAAATGAAGGATGCCCTAGAGAATGCAACAAAAGTTTCTAATACTGACATGAATGAATTTCTGATTATGAATGACATTTTGTATAAAAGATGAAGAATTGACAACAGACCCAGCACCATTCTGACTATTGTGGTGCCGTATACTCTGCTGCACAAGACAATTCTATTCATCCATAATTTGTCCCATACAGATTTGAATCATACCTTGTTTAAGTTTAAATTAAAATATTTTCATCCGTACGAACGGACAATTACATGCAAAATTGTTGAATCTTGTGACATCTGTAAGATTATAAAATCACGAATACCGACGCCGATTAAAATTCTAAATGCTCCAATTGGAACACGATGTTTTCAAACGGTCAGCATGGACTTCTACGGTCCATTAACAATGACAGACAATGGTAACAAGTATATTCTTGTTATCATCGACCTATTTTCCCGTTTTGTTAAATTATATTCGACTAGTGACCGATGTACAGAGACTGTTACAGATTGTCTATGGAATTTTTGCTGTTTGTTCGGTACCCCGGACGTGCTGTTATCCGACAACGCCCTAGAATTTAAATCATCTAATGTGAAAAATTTCACAAAAGGACTTTCTATCTTAAAAAAGGAAGTTCTGGCTTATTCCCCTTTTTCTAATGGTATTGTTGAGCGATGTAATGGAAAAATTCGACACCTGCTCAAGTTATATCTAAATTTTCTTACTCATAATGAGTGGGATAGACTATTGGATATTGTGGAGAATTCGATTAACAATAGTTTTAATGAAACTATAGGCGATACACCCGCATACACGGTTTTCGGTAGAGATACGTGTGTGTATATCAGTTCTACTAATTTAGAAGACTTCAATGTTGCGACTACATATGAAGATGTTCACAAACAAAAATTTACCGAGTCATCTATTGTAGTGAACAATATTAGAAATGCGATCATTAACGCCACAATCGAAAGAACTGCCTATAGAAATATGAAACGTCGCGATAAAAATTTAAAAGTGACGGACCGTGTACTAGTAAAAAATCAGGCCAAAAAACACAAATTACAGCTAAATTTCTTAGGACCAGGTATCATTGAAAGGATAGGCAAAAATTATGCAGATATTAAGATCGGTAACAAGATTATCCGAACGAACTTAAACCATGTACTGCTTTTAGATACGTTAAGAAGGTAAAATTGTCAACCTAGTTTGTAATTGTTCATTCTCAAATATTCCGAATTTGTCATTCCATAAGAGCGTTCTATGAGTTTTTAGCTTGTAAGAGCATTCTAGGAGTTTCTTTCTTAAGACTTTATGTATGTCTTGCGTTGGGAAATATTGTGTTGCGCTAACACCTTGTGACGAGATGTTGAGCTTCGGATGTTGTCATACTGTTGTTGCGACATCAAAAGCTGTGTCCGTCAAGCCGTCAGCTAGAGTTGATAAACTGAGATGCAATCTTGGAAATGTCAACACGAGAGTGCGAGCGCGAAGTCGCGAGATCTGCGCTTCTGCCGCAAATTGTTTGGCAACAATGCTAGGCAGTGTAGTTGGAATGAATGTGTCTTAATGGGAATGTGTCTTAATGAGGAGGAAGCGTTGCCTTATTATGACACGACAATTGCTTACTTAAACTTGTGGCCATGCTAATTTCCTGTGTTGTATCCTTTCAGATTCCTTGGCGACTCCTGAACGATTCCAGAACATTGCACATTCCGACTCACAAGATACACTTGTTTAATTCCAAGAATAATTCACTCATAAACCCCGATGTGTAGAGGGGGACACGGTCAACTCTGGCGGCCGCAGGAAACAACGATAGTTTTCGGAATCAGGGTACCTAAAGAAGTGTTACAAGAAGCCTACAGCACCTTCACGGTGTTCCTGAACCTCGATTCCCCGTTGCGTACTCGAATTCAAGTGTATGAATCCAGAGAACACGTCGAACTCGTGTTCATAATCAGAATCGCTGCATTCCCAGCGAACATCCGGTGAAGAATTACGTTTCTACATCAACGTGGTGCGCAGGGATAAGGGGGCGTGCTCAACCGTACACATATACTTTACACTTTCACTTACTACTTGGTTTGCGCACATATCTAATTCAATAATAAGTAATCATCAATAATAACTACTTACTTAATTTCAACAAGCACCTCAAAGACTTGAATCATTTTACTTCCTACTTTAATAATCACTTTGTGGCGCGCTAAAATGGACAATAAGGTGTCCAATCTTAATGTTGACACCATTCTAACTGCCATTAAGGCGAATAATGGTCAAATATCGGATGAACTAATCCGCCACACAGAGGAGACGACAGTCGACCTCATCCCTGATCGATTGAGTGACATAATGTTGCTTCTTTACACAATAATCACAATTATAATTACTGTAATGGTGATATACATTAAACGAGACCTCAACAAAGTCGTCGGACGACTAAGCGGAGAGGACGTAGCTTTGCGTCGAACAGTTTGGAAAGATATCAATAATAGTCCTAGGCAAATAGTTGCACTACCACCTCAAGTTAGCGCGTAACGTTACAACGCTAGACTCCCACATTCTGAATCTGAATACCATAGATCAGAGTATCATGTTCCGATTATCCAATCTCCAACGGAGTAGTAACGTTCCATGTCTTAGATTAATTCTATTTTATACGGAGAAAATCTCTATTATATACGGATTATGTATTCTATTTTATAGATTATTTTGTTCATGTATTCACGTGAAATATTGAGACGAAGTATTATATTGCGAATAGAAAAACCAAATTGCACGCTTGTAGTTTAGTTGAATTGAAATATGTTATTTTGAATCGTAGGACGATTTGAATCTTATTCTACTTTTACCTTGCCAACTGTGGTAATGTAATGTACTGTTTTGCGCATTTGAACCTCTTTTTGATATTTTTATGTAACATAGTCTTATGATGGAGTTTTCCTTTTTATTTCCAATTGCATTGAAAATTCTGTTCTCGAAATATGTTAATATGTTAATCCAAAATGAAAATTTTGTTCTCGATCTGACGGTAGGTGTCCAGTTTGTTCAAGAAAGTGTACCTTATGGAAAGGATTTATTAAGTACGCGTTTTGATGTTTGTTTTTGGTATTTTGATATTTAATAAAATGGTGTGGTGTATCCATTTGTATCCGAAATATCTGGAGTATCCAAGAATTCTAAGAATCAATTGATAAATAACTTGTAATGAATGATCAAATTGTTTGAGCTAAGTGCGTAGAATGATTAATTGGTTGATTTTGGGTAATAAATCTAGTATTGAATTGACACTAAAATATAATATTGACACTAAAAAAAAATGTTTAACAAGATGTAGGAGTACCGTTGAAATTTGTTTATGATGACAGCAAAGGCCATACCTGCCTACCTCCGTTCATAACTCGGAAGCAAGTTTGTTATACGTTCTGATCTGTGTAATTAACTTGACGAGTTGTAAGAGTTATTGATCGTCAAAGGATAATCAATGTGATTGATTGACGTTTTAAAAATATTTTTATTGTAATAAAAAATTTTTGTGCGTGGGGGGTCCTAGATGTGCGCCCGCCAGGCATATAAATAGGATCGGCGAGAGACATCGTCGTTCATTAGAGGTGGCTTGCCGTAGAGGTCGCATTTACAAACAGAAGCGTCGCTGTTCAGTAGCGAAGCTCGGCTGTCGAGAAAGCATCTGTAGAGATCACTGATGCGCTATTGAAGTAACGAGATTATCTTCCGATCTAAAGATTCTCTACCAATTACGAAGCCTGTGTCAATTCTGAAGTAACAATAAAAGGATAACCACGTTGCTGCATCTGATTCACTCCCGAACCTCATTCGCGTTAGTTTCGACCAGATACTGAAAAGGGCCGGAACACGCTACAAAGAGTGGTGGAGGCTGCCATGAAACCCTATGAATACTGAAATGCCATTCCTTTCGCCACTAATTACTGTCCCGGCTGATAAATTACTGCAAAGCAATTCGCGAAACATTTGCATGAGTGTTCATAAAATAACCATATATGTAATCAAGGATTAGTGAGGGAGGAGAATGGCATTTTGGGGGGACGTGTTCTACACGTTTGATTGCAAACAGGTAATCTCCTACAAGACATGACAATGCAGCGGCACCGTCACACCGAAGCGATCAACTAACTTTGATAACCACATGGAAACGGTGTATAATACACGTCAGTAGAATTCATGGTAAGTCTGCTTGATTCATAGATAGAACCCACGCGTAATTACCAAATGGATCTTAGCTGGCAGAAGCGAGGGATAACCATGAGGCATATGGTGTCCATGTAGAACCCACATCCTCGACACGTGTCCTAACCATGTGGGCACCAGGTGGGGCCACTTTCCAAAAGTCCATGTGGTTTCCACATAGCATGGGCAGATAGAACCCATATGTAAAACATCTACAATCCATGTCGTAACCATGTGGTTTCCATGTAGAACCCACATCCTCGACAAGTGTCCTAACCATGTGGGTACCAGGTGGGGCCACTTTCCAAAAGTCCATGTGGTTTCCACATAGCATGGACAGATAGAACCCATATGGCAAACATGGACAATCTATGTCGTAACCATGTGGCTTCCACGTGACCTTGTATGTAGGGTCATGCTGGAAAAACTCAGGGGCGACTGACTTGGCCGTGCGTTATTGGCAGTCTTAAAAGTATGGTGTATCTCTCAGTTGCTCTGCAGTCCTGTCCTCATGCCTAATCCTAACCCAAAAAGTTTCCTCTGATCTAGAAAAGGAGCGAGGGCTAAAGTTTTAACATTGATAGCTATATTGTAATGAAGGCGTCAGTCTAATAGTATTTGTTTTGCCTGTAAATATAATTTCTTTACGAAGTACTATCGCTTCTAGGTTGCCGGCTTCGAAATGATCTGTTGCTGAAATAATTTAAACATGAGGTATAAAAAATATAACATGAGGTATCGGCATTACGAAAATTTTCGAGGCTGGAATGTCGAAAAAAACGGATGTCAAAATGATATTTTAGATTACGAATAAAATGAGTTCATTTGAAACTAGTACTTACTGATCGTACTAATTTGATGTGGCATCTATTTCATCAATTTTTGGTACCAAAAAGGACACAATGTATGTAGAATTTTTCCTGCGGATTTCATTTTTGTTTTATTGAACATGAGGTATGGGTATTACGAAAATTTCTGCAGCTGGAATGTCAAATAATATTTTTAAAGAGGCCAACCCGATGAGCCATTTTTTTTATTGTTGTTGAAAAAGGACCCTTAGGTGGTGGACTATTCGGCCCAAAAATTTTATGGCGCTACGGACATTAGAACCCTCCCCTAAGGGGGCGTTTCGAGACCAAAAATCCTGAATTTCGAACAGGAAATGGAAAATTTGCTACCGTCACTCTGTTTGCAATACTTTAAGGATTCTAAAACTGTCTATGGTTTTGTTCTAGCATAAAAACTCAATGACTTCTATTCATTTGATATATCAATAAAAATGAACAAAAAAACCAATATGTCCAATTTTTTCAAAAAACTAAGGCCCGAATCGAAAAAATGAGTAGATGAAATTGTGTCACGTTTTAAAAATTGCATAGAATAGTCAAAGTTCATAAGAATCAGACTAAAAATATGAAAACTTCATACGTATAACAAATGAAGAAAATTTTTTCTTCTAAATTACAATTCACCGTGTGAATATGAAGTTATGCATGGAGATTATCGAAAAAGAATAAAAACAGCATTCAGTTTTATAAATTGTTCATTATATTACAGTTCAGATAAAAATTTATTTATGTATTATTACTAACAACCCTTATTTTCAACATTCAAAAGAATAGACGTCAGTGAGTTTTTATGTTAGGAAAAAATGAAGACAGTTTTATAATCCTTGGAACATTTCTAACAAAAGTAAGATTTTTTCCCAATTGTACAATTTTTTTTTTCATCATGCTCAAAACCAAAAATTAGTGTATATGCTCGTTAGTGATCAAATATCGCATATAAAAAAACGATAAGTTTCAAATGGATAATTTGAAATCATACTTTTGTTTGCAATGCTTGAAGGATTCTAAAACTGTCTTTTGTTTTGTTCTAGCATAAAAACTTAATGACTTTTATTCGTTTGAAATATTGATAAAAATGTATCAAAAAACTAATATTTCGTTTTCTTCAAAAAAATAGGGCCCAAATCGAAAAAGTTACACGAGGAAAATATGTTTATTTACAAATAATACATATACCGGCCAAATTTCAGACGAATCGGATTTTAATTCAATAATCGCTGGGTTGACCATCTTGAATACGAATTGATGAGATATTTGGAACAAATTTTTACTGACCGTATTAACGATGTCGGATTTGTTCATCTATTTTTGGTGCCAAAAAGGACCCAATGTATTTGCTTTCTTCTTCGGATTTAATTTTTGTTTTATTGAACATGGGGTATCGGCAATACGAAAATTTCAGTGGCTGGAATGTCAAGAAAACGGATGTCAAAATAATATTTTCATATACGAATTAATGAGTTCATTCGAAACAACTAGTCGTTACTGATCGTACTAATTTGATGTTGGATCTGTTCATATATTTTTGGTCCCAAACAGACCCCAATGTATGTTGCACTTTTTCTGCGGATTTTATTTTCGTTTAATCGAAACCGGCAATTTCTGTGCCTAATAGCACCAGTTTTATGGGAAAGTTCGATTTGAAAAATTTGTGTTGTTTATTTGTTTATGATATGAATATTTTGTGAATTAAGAATTCTAAAGTGAGTACAAACGTTTTAGCCTCATAGAAGTGGGAGGTGGAGGGTAACTTCTTCTGAAGTTGTACAGCTGTGGAAGATAATTCCGCCCTCTGCTACTTGCGACTCGATAGTATTAGTGCGGGCTCTGTCGTCTCCTCATCCCAATTAAAGGACCAAGATGTGTAGTGGTTGAGAGGGTTGGCCATTGTAGATATTTGATGTCCAAGGATGGCAGTGTGCAAATTTAATTTAAAATTGGTAAAACTTTCTTAATAAATCGGTGGCTTGATGAGTCCTTTTGTGGTGGTGGTTTATTTTGAATGAAAGTTGTAATCGTAGTGTTTGTAGTGATGAATCTTACAAACAACCTGTGATGGAATTCTTTGCCTGCCGAAGATATTTTTGTAAGAATTTATTTCAATAGTCAAATGTCGGCTGTTGAAAATGAAATATAATATTTGTCGAACATCTGTAATGTTTTAACACGTTCGCTACGTATTGGGCCACATGTGTACCATGAGGTGCCGGTACCTACGTGCCGGTATCAATGCACGACATTTTATCTGTTTCGCGATGTTTTTGCAAAATAATTGTTATCATGCGAGGTAAAATGCTATCGTGCAATTGTATTCTTCATATTCATTAGGAAGAATTAAAATTTATTCAAGCTGTAAAATCGATTTCCCTATTCTGCTACTTACAACCTAACCAAACCAACCGTTGAAAACCGCGGAAACGCTGTGAACGTGTTAAACTATTTATAAATCAGTGACGATTTGAAATGATTATATATTGTACTGTGAGACTTATCGTAATAGTCTCGTGTTCTACGATGAAGATGATAATTTGAGCCCTCTTGCTGTAGTATTCATTAGCATCGCAGCTATTTTTTCTAATAGTGCATTGTTACTTGTTACAATAGGCCCCACCCTGTAATACTAATCTGTTCAATTATAGCTATTTGTAAAAACTTCACGAAATATATAGACAGTTTTAAACAAATTTGTTGAATTTACTTAAGTAATTTCGGTAATTTTTGTGCAGTCTTTAAATTCGTGGTAATTAGACAGATGCGTTTCACGAAGTGTGGCTTATTGTTTTTGAGAGCAATTCGCTATTTTTGGGAAAAATCGTTGCAATGCTTATGAATTTCTGGCATATAGTGGGTAGTGTAGCCATTTTTCAGGTAAAATTACTGGTACTTATCGTAATTTTTGAACGAAGACCCACTATAATAACCGTTTAACTACCGGTAAATAACTGTTTAACTGCCGGTAACTGGTTAACTGCCGATACAAAAAGTCACAGGAAAAAAAAAGTTATTTTTAATAATTAAAAAGTTGCGGTTGCGAGCTGCGGTTGCGACCGCAACTCTGGTTTTTTCAAAGTTTCTGTTGCGGTTGCGTCGCAATTTTTTTTGTGGTGTTGCGGTTGCGCCGCAACATATTAAAAGTTGTGGGCCCAACACTGCCGCCACGCAAGAGACTAAACCTGTCTCACTAGAGACACTATATTTAACTGTCTTATCGTGAGCTGCTGGTACAATGATTGACATGACGATCACTGAGATCGATGAAGCGCTTCTGAAAATACTAACTCAATGTGAGGCAAATGATCTTATTTGTTTCAGGGAATGGAATTGGAAACCTCGAAATTGCTAGATCCTGAAGCAGTATAAATGATGATTTGAGATGGGCAAGACATTGCACTCACTGGAGGGCGAAAAAAGTGTTTCGGCTTATAAAGTTCATCAAGAAGTGGAATCGTGTATTTTGATCGAGGTCTTAATGCATCAAGCTTGACAATCTTATCATATGGAAAGCCTTGAAGAAAAATGTTCTAGCAGCTTGACAGTCATGCCAATCAATCATATGAATGTAGTCGTTCACATTCACATGCATTTTTTGTAAAGTGAACGACCTCACATTACCATCCAAGTCTCATCCATCTCTAGCCTTTCTCACTTTTCTCCATGCCAGCTTCCATATTTCTCTCTTATCACCAGAGATGAGCAGATATACAAGGTTAGCAAAACACGCATTGTGCAGAAAAACCTTGTTTGTGATTTCACTCGTTACTTCATGTTTTAGCTTGTATGCAGATGAAAACATTTTAAGAAGTGTTTCGCGCCTTGACAAAAGATTGCTCTTTTTTTATTGTGAACCATACAGGCACATAAAGTTGGATCATATAACTTACAATCCTAATTACTCCTTAGAACGGTTTCATTCTGACTTATATAACAATAAAACTATTAGTAGTTGTAAGCCATCAAGAATGGAATATCTTTCCAGAATTTTTGTTAGCGAGGGCTTAGGAGCAGTCACCACTTAAAACGGCAACGAATGCTTCCAGTATATAAGACTAATCTGTGTTTACATCGTCTGTTTTAATTTCAATCCTCTAACAAGTGATAGGTCATCAAGTCAAATCTTTTCTCCTAAATTACTCAGCTTGACAGGGTAATTTGTCATGATTAATGACAAAGATCCTAAAGTCTGTTCTTAAGTCGTTTCTAGAATATACTGTTAACATCTAGCCCATACAAACTACTGTTGTAAATTAAACATCGAATGTCAGGTAAACTAATTGATTGATCAGGCTAGTAAGCAACGAATTTGGTTAAACATAATAGTACACCTTAGAATAGCGTTGATGATAGGATGCCCTCGAAGTCATTAAACTTATTCGGGCCCACAAGTAGCTATGAATACTCAAATGAGACCATTGTACTAGGCTTAAGAAACAATCTACAACTGTATCGTTTGTGGTAAATAAATTTTTAAATCGTTTAAATGACCCACCATCACTTGGACAATGATAATGTTTAAAAACATGGTGCTTATGTGAGTTACATTTTGAACGAAGTCAACAGAAATCAAAGCTCTGCGATTGCCTTCAATTAACTTGCTCGACATCAACCAACACACTGTCATAAGCGGTGCTTTCATATTGCATTGTCACTGGTGTTGAAAAATTATTTCTTCTCGTCAATAGTGGGCGACTTTTCGCAATACAAGTTTCCTCGGAGTTAAGAATGATTAAGCCTCGAATGACGACCTAATCTTCGATCAAAAAAATGCTTCCATGTTTGAAAAAGCATTTTATATGTAGGACTGAAACAGAATAGTATTATTCATCACGACCTGCTCGAGCAGAACCTGACTCTAAATGCTAAGAAATACTTTCGACAAATGCTCCGACTGAACAACTCGTTCAACAACTCAGTTTTGTAGGAACGACCTAATTGACATAATGGAGCTTTTCTAAAAAATGAAAAAGCCGTCCTCGCATCGCTAATGTAACCAAAGCCGCAATTCGAGAGTTCGAATTGGAAGTGTTGTCTCATCCTCCATACTCAAAGGTTTCAGCAGAATCTGATTTATATACCTTCTGGCCACTCTCGACTGCACGCAATGTGTGTTGTTCATAAAGATTTAAATTGAGGCGCTTGGTTGTACGATCGCCGTACAACCAATTTTGATCGCTGAGGCACTCAGAAACTCGTTGAATAATGAAAGAAACTCACCAACAACAACAAAAATAACCTCGGAAAATAACTTAGTTGTGAATGAAACATTGTAAAAAATGCTTAGAACTGATCCTTCGGCCCAATAAAACCATTTAAATTCATACCAAATTGAAAAAAAATGTGTCAACGATTAAACGTAAACTAACGACTGTTTTTCAATAACTAAAGACTGTTGAAAGACTTAATGAGAATTGGGGTTTAATGATTTTTTACTGAGAAAAACACAATAGCTTAGTCGCAAAGTAACCAGTACAGCAGTCAGCAGTGTCAGACTTGTCAGAGCAATGACCAAAAGGGAGCAAAAAATTCTAAAGACTTATAGACTTCGTGACCTTATTGAAGCGGCATTGAGTGTGATCGTGCGGAGAAGTGCTGACAATAGAGGACTCAGGCAGCCATGTAGATAAGGAAGAACAATAGTCATAACACTTGGAACGCCGGCACAAGACAGAGATAGCCTGTCATATAAGACCAGCTTCTCGTGATAGCCCGCCGCCGCCCAATCCCAAGACCACCAGATAAATGGTCTTCCAGAAACTGAACGGCTTGTCCCAAATGAAATGAATCAGATGGAAGCTATCCTACTCGGAATTTTAAACTTGATCTCGCTTCAACGAAGTTTTTATTCCTTTACTTTTTATTTCAGTTGTAACACTTGTATTTGAACAGAAACAGAACAGAAACATTTGCACTTTTCAAAAACTTGACCGAACATCTCCAAACTTCAAGTCTGATATGAACAAATATAAAAAATTCCATGGAGTGTCTTCTTTCGTAAAATTTCGTACAATATGACGTCACAACTTTTGATCAAAAATGAATTTTGAATTTCCATTCAAGTTTTTAGAATGCCCACGTGATTCTGCATCTAATGATACAAAAATCATTACAGTAGCTTAAAAACTGTAGGAGGAGATGCATTTTGAAACCCCACATTCCGATCCTCCAAAATAAGGTAAACAAAGAAACATAAACAATCTCTATTTTTCTTTATTATTTTTGGTTGGGTCAGCTGGGACCCTTGAAATCATTATAGAGTAATAAAGAGATATAGAAGATGACATAGCAAAGTCAAGGCGTGAAGATAGTGCCATGGGGGAGGTGAGACATGATAAAATATCACTTCCCCCTCCCCCTTCCCCCCCCCCCCCCTCCCCCCCCCCCTATATTTCAAACCCCCGTAGCGGGCAAACCAATGAACGTACGAACTTCATTTTTTCACGGGATGTACCTGACATCTAACCCCTTCCTATAGCAGCTGAAATCAATATCTCTTGAAAATTCGACCTTCTGGGATTGAAATACATAGTGAAGATGTTGGCAGTGACGATGATGTTGAGGATGATGAGAATGTTACAACTACGCGCATTGATAGTCTCCGCCAGTGATGATGGCTTACTTGCAACCTTGGCTGCTCCTGTTCACGCTGGTTTCAATAATATCACAGGACGAAATTTAGCCCCTCTATCCACCAACAAGATAGGAGAAAATGAAAAACCAGGGCGTATGAATAACCACGGGAAAAGCCACCGACGTTTTTATAGTGCAGTTAACTCAAGTTTTTGGTAATACAAATATGGGAATTTAAGGTCATCGCGGTCCATTATTTCGTAATAATCAACGCGCCGAATTGTGGATGCGCTTTGTTACTGAACTTCACTTCTGGAAAAATTTTCCATTCACTTTTTTGAAGGTACGATTTAATAATTGAGTTATTTTATTTGTGTGAGAGCACAACTATCATCCAATTTATGTGAGAGCACAAAATAACCTAATGTTTATCGAGTCTTTTAGTAAATTCATTTTCACTGAGGTTTATTTGAAAGTTAGCGTAACACGTAAATGGAAGAGTCGAAAAAAGAAAGACACGTAAAACCAAGGAGCTTTAGTGGAATGGAGGCGGCATCGCTATCTTTTGCCAGTCAAGCGAGTGAAGCCAATTTTGCCGACCCAAGCCCCGCCCACCCGGCATTGGGTCCCAGTTTGGAGGTGGTCTTGCAGTGGAGGGGTACCACCACCTACATCATCAGCGACTGAAGACCGCGCTGTTAAATGGCAGACTTGCGCTACTCTGTTCAATACATTTTTTTAGGCATATATTTCAATTGCGTCCTCGCTGAATGATAAAGAAACTCATATTGAAAAAACTCGTACTTGACCGCAGCGTGGATAAGCGGCGCCCTGTCACGCTGAGTGTCTGACACGCACTGAGCCCCATCTCCGTGTGTGTGCCCGTATACCCTACAGCTACCGAAAATTTGCTTCACTTTAGAGCGCTGATGCCGCCTCCATTCCATTAAAGCTCCTTGCGTAAAACAATACACTGAAAACATTTGATCACAAAGCTGACACACTTTTGTGTGTCAAGTAGTCATAAAAACGACACGTAAAAGCGTGTCATCAAAATACATTATCAGTCTATGTATTGTTACGTAATTTTGTTTGAAATGGGCTAATACGATACACTTAAGTGTGCCATCCAATACACAATTAGTGTAAATCAACATTATTTCAAACAAATATTTCACCATCTGAGAATGGTTACTGATTAGACTAATCTACAAACAATATCAAATAATTAAAAGAAAAAATAGTAAAAATCTTTCGGTTTCTTGTGAGAATTATACTCCATTCACGAAATTCAAACACAGGTCACTTTTCAATGGAAAATTCTTGACCTTTTGAAATTTGAATGTGATTAACTCTCTCACTCTCTCAACCGCTTGAACAGGGGGTGAAAGGTGTACCACTGGTATGTATCAAGATTTTCTGTGCACCCATTTGACACAGGTATGTTGTTCAAAATTTCTGTCAGTGTGGTTAATTCAAGAACATTTATTACGAATGAATGGTAGTTTGTATAACATTACTAAGTTCAATTAAATTACGAAATCTCTTGGGATTCGTTTGATTAGGCTATTCGCTTAAGTTTTTTCATTCAAATTAATTGATAATCATGTTGTTTATATAAAAACAAAATCATTGAATTTCAACTTCAGAATTATACAGCTTCAATTCTAAATTTGAATTCAGGTCCTACAGAAATCACGCCTTTATTTTCGAATATGGGTTATCACTCATGCCACAATTATGTGTGTAGTCATCTCTTAGCAGTCTAGTTTTACTTATATAACGAGTGCTATTAATTCTTACATACACTTTGATCTCGCTGTCTATTTCCGTAATATCTGATAGCTTATGCGCGGTTGGCTGAGATATAGCTTATGCTGAGATGCGGGATGCATCTCAGATAGGCGGATCACATCATTGCCCATATGGACATCTTCCTAAAATGCTTCATTCTAAGGCAGTAGTTTAGCGAAATACATATATTTATACTATTCAAATACTATTATTTATTTAGTTACCACCGTTTATGCTTTGCTGCTACAAACGGCAAAATTCAACACCATGATATTTGACATAAGATGGCAGAAATTTTTTTATGCTTTCATGTTGTAGATAATTCAAGTATTTCTCTATTACGGAACGAGAGATTTGCGGTCCTTTTGGTTTGGCTCATCACGTTAATCCCATACGATGGATTTTGGATACGGTGTCCTACAATTATTGCTAAATTAATGAACTATATTGTCCGTTATCTATTCGGTTGGGAAAAACCTCCACTGATGTTGGATGATTATTACCTGCTTTATTTCATTTCGACTGATTCAAAGATAAGAAAAGGATTAAGAAACAACCAGACTCAACTGAGAATGAGGGCGTCTAGTATTTGATAAAAAAATGCCATCAAACTCTAGAATATTATTAAATTATCACTAAAATTATAGTTTTCAAATGTTTATCCGTTTTAACATTCATGTAATTTCTGGCATCTGTTCTTTTATTTCCATGAAAAATTTTCCTCTTCTTTTATATTTCAGGCTTTGATCGACAGTGCATGTCCGCCACATACCGCTAAGTAAAGTCACTGTCAACAAAGTGCTGCCTAGCCCTCTCTTGTTTACCGGAATACAATAGAGTGTTATCGGTACGCTTAAAACGAGCGTTTTCTTCCCCAAAATAATGCCACTTAGCCTCTAAGACAAAAATTAGGATATATTCCAGCAGATTGCGAGGTGCCTCCCACTACCGCCCTATGTATATGCAGTGCCTCTCAGCTACATCTCTTCCTCTCCGCTTACGATCATTCGCCGCTTGCACTCGTGTCATTTTTCACCACCCACACTTCAGTTGCTGAATCGCCGGACAACTGGGCCTCACTCATCAGTCGATAAGAAGTGTTAATTATTTCTTTTGCATTTTCGTTAAAAATTTTATTTATTTCCTTCACCACGTTACTACACTGAAAAAAATTTAGGGTCATTTTGACACACTTAAGTGTGTCATACGTTTGTCGCAAAACCGGCTCACAATTGTGTGTCATGGAGGCGCCATGACACACTTTAGCGTGTTACATGACACACTTAGGGCTGTGGGGAAATACTTCACTCGGGTAGATTTGGGAAATACTTTATTCGAGGAAGTATGAAAATTTGGGAAATACTTTATTTCAGGAGATAATTCACCTATGTTGGGAAATACTTTACTCGGGGAAATTTGGGAAATACTTTATTTGAGGAAAGACTTCACTTCAAAATACTTTACTTGGGGAAATAAAATATCTTGTTGAGCTAGGGACAGTGGACAGGATGTTGTAACCGCAGAACTCTACAAGAACAGCGTTGTTCTCAGGTTTCGACAAGAGTCTGGCTATAAATCTGTCGAGCTCAAGTGGGCAGCGTTTCGACGAGAGGGCTAAGGTCCAGGCGTCCACAAGCACACAGTCAGGCAGACACAAACACAAATCTCAGACACAACACAAGACACACACACAAAACACATGGGAGCTCACACACACACAACACACGGGTAGGCGTGAGTACGAGCCACTTCAAACAAGCGAGGGTTAGCTTCGAAGAGGTAGGGGCTGGCTAATGGAGTCAACCGCGTCTGACTCTACCAATGAGAATCAAGGAGTAGAGGAGGCAAGGAGGTGTGGCAGAGAACGCACCAGTTACATTGCGGCAACCAGAAGCAGGCAAGATTTCCACCAATCCTAAGGGAAACACGTAATCTTTGCTTGGAAGAAGCTCGAATGATTTGGGAAGGTTCGAGAAAATTCTGGAAAGGAAACCAAGCGAGAAGATATAAGCGGCGTACAAGTACATTGGAGAGGTCTTTTTGGTTTCGAGGTCGCGAGAGAAGTACACGTGATCTAAGGGCTGGCGAACGTGGCGTGTCGGCCCGTCGCCGACATGCATTTCACACAAACAGCAAATTTACATCAGAGTAAAGTTAACGTCGAAGTGTCAAGAACAATAACCTCCTTGAAGCATATTAGCACCGCGGCGATGTT
Source organism: Morinoia aosen (assembly GCA_030386875.1). Lineage (NCBI taxonomy): Eukaryota > Metazoa > Arthropoda > Malacostraca > Amphipoda > Talitridae > Morinoia > Morinoia aosen. Next base: position 39,044,518 of record CM059573.1, on the reverse strand, counting down.
CGGTGACGACCGCTCCACAACGATTTCACGGAGGGATATTCAAGAAATGTTTCGACTTCAACACCAAGATCGTAATAAATCCCACATGCAAGCAATAACTGCTCAATGACGAAGATTGCAACGATGCTACGCAGCAACGAGATCTTCAGAGTTCAATCTTCTTTGGCCCTCAAACGAGAGGTGCTCGATTTGGAGCGCTGGACGAGAGCAACACCACTGAAGCGGCAGGCGGTACTCAATTTAGAGCGCTGGGCGGGAGTAACAACACTGAGGCAGCAGACCGGTGAAGATGGTCGGCATCGGATCAACTCTACGTGTATTCTTCAGGCAGTATTGGAAACATATTAGGTCATCGAAATCTACATGCTGCAAGAAAGTGTAGCACGAAATAATTGGTTTATAGGACTCTGAAAATTATCCATGCAGTGAATTGCCAGTCAAGTAATAGGCGAAAGCAGTGTGTTCAAATTCAACGCGCTAAATTTCGTAAATGGCCCCTTTTCTGTATTAGGTGTCGAGTTATTGTTGGGCGTGCTAATTATGGGATTAAATTGTGTTTGCTATGATGTTGTGCACTTAGCAGGAGTATGTGTTTCGGTCACAAAGCAAGAGTTCAGATGGTACATGATGCGAAGTGTTTACTAATTTTTGAACCCCTTGTGGTAAGCAAAGTTCTTTGATTTTATATTGCATTATTTCCGAATGTTTCGTGTTCATGCTAGCCCATTCATCGACTATGTTTCCTGATTTTTGCACAGTGCGGAAAGTTATTTTTGTCGTAATCCTGAAATTGTTGGGCTAGCGTTCATTGTGATAAGGAGAGCAAACTTCTCGTTTTTTTGTGTGTCTCATTATGTTGCTCATGTTAACCCGCTCATTTTGTGCTCATGTTGCTTTAACATTTCCCTGTGCTTTAATCATTGCATTGAAATATTTTGTGTGCTCGTATTTTAATCCACGTGATCGTAAAAATAAACCAATTTTAATCTTGAATCTTTCATTGTCCATGCTTTTATGTAGTATTCACGCGAGCACAAAGGTGTACATTATATTTACTTGTGGGGGTTGAGACTCCTCCTACGTTACGTGCTAGACCAGCATTGTATCGTGACAGGGCAGTCATGACACACTTAGGGGAAATCTACGGAACCTAAAACATAGATTTAACTTACTCCTACCATATCCCTCTGTCTTGCCTCTGGATTAATAAAAGTGAGTATTTGCAGAATCAATGAATCATTCGAGGCTTATTTTGTACCACATTGACCATTAAATTTTAAACTATCACAATATTTCAACAGTAAAAATGCACTACTTATAAAATCAGCGTATTCTGCAATTTTGCAAAAAACATATAAAATATTCATGCCGTCATGTAGAGAAACTTCACGAATTTATGCAGAGTTGAACAGATTAATTGAAATCTGTGAATAAATTAAGAGCGTCTACAAGATCTTCCTCACAACAGCGTTAAATGTATTTTAACGTGACATATGAATTCGATTAATTGTGACGGTTTCAACGCCTTAACGTTTATCAAAAGAAGAAAGCACTGATTTCAAGCTTAATTGCATTTTAGATAACTAAAAATTTTCCACGCATTAAACATAGGCATCAGCATAACCACATCTTACATGCTTTTGTTCAAATAAAAACAACATCAGTTTAGTTCGCTCATTTTATTCAACACTGAAATGACACATTTTCCCTGCTTTTTAATTCTCGGAAAATTTATAGTAGGATTCAAAGCAATAAAAATGGTGGAAACAAATTCAGCACTGAATGTTTATCTACTTAGAACTGGAAGTGATCAAAATTATTCTACGTTTGTGAGCACATTTCCGGATAATCGAGAAATATTCTAACAATCAGAATCAATCTTATTTTCCCCTCTCAGTTCCATTTAACTTGGAAAGTAAAGGTCTCACGCTTCAGCACAAGAATTCTCCATTTTGAAACGAAAAATTCCAACGCCTGTTATCACGCACAAATGAAATTCTAGTTTATCGCAATACCTTAGAAATTTTAAATCTTATTTTTCACACGAATAAAATAAAAAATTCATTTATAAAAAAAATATTTACAACTGTATGCACATTTCCACATAAGTCTAGAAATACTCAAACGGACGAAAATAATTTAGTTCTGCGTTAAGTTTCATAATCAATTTCTCGTAAAATTAAGCATGCCTTTCACTGTGATGAAAATAATTTCATTTGGAAAAAGAAAATAAATTTTCACACGTATCTCGCACAAATGAAATCCCGATTTATCTGTATAGAGAAAGATTTTATTTTAATTCAAAAAAGAACCTAAAAATGCTTATTTAGTTTTTCACTTCAACAAAAGTAACAAAATGAAGGTGAAGAATAAAATATTTCAAGGATTGTTTGAACGTTCACAAATAAATCCAGGAACTTTCAAATAAATGGAAATATTTTATTCATCATTTTTGAGGTCCATGAATGACGAGTTCTCACAAAGTTAGAGAAAGTCTTACATTAGAATAAACAAAATATCTTCTGGAGTTGTATCAGCCAAAAGAATTCTACCATAATTATCGCACATAAGAATTCTCATTAAATTACTATGGCAATACAGCTTTAATAACACTATTTTGATGTATGACAAATAGAACATTATATATTACTAATTGTAGTTCAAGGCAATGGACGCTATAAAATCAGATAATTTTAGTGACTTTAATTTTTTGAACAACTGTACGTACTTTTTTACAAAAATCAAAAAATATTAGAGCAGACAATATAGTATCTTACTTCTATTTTACGTAAAGTTAAGGTCTCATACAACGCTAGGAAACATTCTCTCTATTCTGAAACTGTGGAATAATTTTTTAACACTTGTCATCTGAAAAACGAAATTTTCATTTACATACTACTACGCACATACAATGTGAGAGTTTCATTTGCACTCGAAGAAATTTTCAGCAATATTTATTTTAAAGTAGTGTACTGAAAGGTTTGTACGTTTGTGACTCAGATTACAGCTAAAGCAGCTAAGTTAATTACTAACATATTTATATAAAAAAATTAAATGGAAAATAAAATTATTTAATATTTGCATGCACATTTCTATAAGTCAGAAATGTTCAAACAAACGAAAATAATTTAAATAATCACTTTTAGTTTCATACTGAGCTCAAATTCTTGCTAAGTTAACAATATCTCAAGTAAGAATTTACGTTTCGATACAGTGAAAACATTGAAGCTTGTATTTAGAACTTGGAATCTCAAATTTCATGCGAACATAGAATGAAAGTAATCGTGTTCCTTTTGAACTATATAAAATAAAAAAATTTCCGAGCAAAACTGGAATTCCATAACGTCGCTTTTAACGATGTTCATTGGTTTCACTGAGTCATAAGGCCGTCATTCGTGATGTGTTGACCGCCATTGGTAACGATACCGAGGTCGATCGGTGAAGATACTCTGACTTGCATATAAACTTGCATCAATATTAAATTTACGAGGATCTAATGAATAAGTTTAAGTCTCCTTGGAAAGTTTTGTTATGCTAATAAATTGATTGTGAAATTAACGAAACAAAATTCAGTACTAAATAAGTACAAAACTCAGCACTAAAAAAGTTTATGTTAATAACACCTCTATCTTAATGGTTTTAAAACATCTGAAATTCCTGGAAAAAGACCAATCAAAATTTCATTCTCAACTCAATCGACGGCATTTAAATTAATCAAATTTCAAATAATTTCACATAGTTTATAATATTTAATTAGTTTATTCAAATTCAATAGTTGTAAAAATTAGAATTCCCATTCACTTATCAAACTAAGAAAGTTTTGTTCCAGTTTATGGACAAAATTGTGAACTTATCAAAAACAGGCTCATGCACGACCACGTCCATCAAGGTCTGAAACAATGTCATTTGCTGTAAAAGTATCACTTATATTCCGCATAGAAATAACACGGTAGTTATTATATCTTTTAAAAAAATCAATTTCATTACGAAAACTCAAAAAAAATCACGATTTTATCCTACATGTTCTGATTTTATATTCAGTGGCAGCACACAAATAAAAATTGATTTATACATAAAAATATAGCACATATTTTTGTTTTTAGAACTCATATTCTTAGCAGATTAGATTAGTCGTTAGTTTTAGCCTCCCTGCCCGCAGCAACAAATGAGATCCAAAGAGAGGAAGGAAGAAGGCACCATTTAGTATGGAGTAAAGGGAACGCGGAATCTATGCAGAAAAGGCATAGAAACAGTAAGATGAGAAAGAAGTTAATGAAACAAGATCAAAGATGAAGAAGAAAGTAGTAGGGACTGTAAAAAACAGCACAACAGTGAACCGAAAACAATTGTCCGCAACAAAACCAAAACCTATTCTATTTCAACAAAAAGAAAGCCTACCTAACCTTTAGCTCGGCTCTCATATTGTCCCCCTTGGATCGCTAATTCCCATAGATACAATAGCTGCATAACCCTGAGGGGACTAATATTCTTATCAGGTAGCAAAAGAACTACTAGAAATAAAAACTAAAGCTATTCAGCACCAGTTTGGACGTCTCTATGTAAATCCAGAAACTTGCAAACAAATGCAATAAATTTTGTTTACACATTTGAGCTAAAAAAAGGAAACCGAAACTTTGCAAAGCTAAACAAGTCTACCCCAATAATAATAATATTCAATCCATTTGATATGAAAAATATTTCCAGACCTATTTATCCAAACGCATTAGTTCTCATCAAATCGTCAAATCCGCATTAAATAACCCACTCTTATCATGGAATAATTCCATTTTCATTTACATGAATACAAAAATCGCTATATGCAATCACACTAGAAGTTCTTAGCTACTATTAGAAAAATTATATATTCGTTCAACACGTTTTCTGCTCCGAGTTAAACTGCAGTTCACTATTCAATGCAAATTTAAAGTCAATTACAGTAACAAACATTGCAAATAGCAATCATTAACTCGATCTTACTTGTTTTTAGCTACTATTAACTATTTATAAAAATTAAGTGAGTGACCGGAGGTCGGTCTGCAGGATTATGAAAAGTGACGCGTTAAGCGAGAACGCGGTTCAATGCACTGTAAAGAGGTGTCGTCACAATATATCCTCTGTGTATAGAAACAGTACGTTGGAGAACTTGGCTGTAACTTGCAAGTCGAAGTATCACTTGGGGCGAGTATCCAAAACAGACTGAGACGAGGTAGGATGAGGACGACAACTGCCGAGGTTGTCGGAACTTCAGGTTGAGACCACTGAGCGCCCTGACGCGGGAGTAGTGCTGAAACAAATGAGAGAAGGTTTTCATTCTGAAATCCAATGCGCTCACACCTAGGCAAGTTTTATTGAGCAGTGGTTTTGTGAAGTATCCATTTATTAAAGGTGCCCACTCAACTGCGTAGCAATGTAACCAGGGTTGAGTCTAAAAATATTCTTAAACGCCTTTAAAAATCCTGCATAGATTTACTAATTATTTTACTCAAACTTGAATCCACAATGTGTAATCTAAAACAACCATCAAGTACCAAATATTGCTAATTTACTCGGCCATGTGTGATAAGGCTACGAATAATTTCCTGACCACAAGTATAGATGAATTTTCAAAAATTATCGAGCTTCATCAGTCCACTGTATATTTTATACTCTGCTGTGTACATAACAAAATATGATATGAATTTGGATGCAAGTTGATCTGATCCTCTCACGCTAAAACAAGGTTTCAACAATTATGAAAGAAGGTGCTGTTCAAAATGAAATGAAGGGAACGGGGAATCTGTACACATGGAGTGTCCCAACAACTTGTGCATGAAAACCCTACAATTGAAAAGGGCTTCATGATAACAAGATATTAATTTCATTAAAACCCCTAATATTGCAAGAAGCTTTAGAAACCGAATAAGAGCTGAAGAAAATAGCAATGAGTAACAACTAAAAACATCAACAGTATACCGAGAAACGATGTTCCTCAACCATACAAAAATCCTAATTCATTTGTACAGAGACTTCCTAAGCTTTAGTTGGCGACCTCACCAATTGTGAAACATCTGTTCAATTGAGGCAAAACTGGATGAACTCACATTTAACTGCAGAATGAACGTGGAGAAACATCCTAGCTGCCCTTTCAGCAGCGGCTTCTTTCATGTTTGCTGAATTCTACTATTTAACAACAAGTCTACCATTTTCGTGCTATTCAGGATAAAAATGAATCAATCAGCACCAGTAAGATGTCTGAATATTCAAACAACATTTGTGAAACACCTAGAGGTTCCTTTATTATTATATAAGAAAGTTTTAGCCTCCCTTAATTGCACGGCAAAGATGTTCTAAGAGAGGAAGGAGAAAGGCGCCATACAGTATGGAGTTGAGGGAACGCGGAATCTATGCACAAGGTGCACAGAAACAGGGAGCTAAGAAAGAAGTTCATGAAACAAGAAAAGGTTGTAGAATAAAGTAGTAGGTGCTGAAAAACAGGACAGCAGTGAACCGAAAAAAGATGGTCCGTAACAAAACAGAAAACTATTCTATTTCAACAAAAGGAAGCCTACCTAACCTTTAGCTCAGGCCCTCACATAGTCCCCCTGCATGGGAGCGCTAATTCCCATAGATACACCTAGAGGTTGCTTACCTTCCTGAAAAGAGTTCCTTGAAACATTTCAAACCAAGCGTTGCTCCTCGCAGAAAAGGTTGACAAGCAGCAGAAACAAGCTAGCCAGACCATCATCATGACTGATGTCCCTCAATGATGCAGACCTCTTCCCAACATGCCAGTGACACAGACTTAGTTGGCAGTAAATAAGGCTGTCACAGATGACCACTTGTCACGGTACCTGAACAAACAAAAAAGAGGTGAGAATATGGATAACATATTAAAAACACTAATAATTCTGCTTGTTTGCCTTTTTTGTTTAGTTAGCCATGTGCTAAGTGGCTTGCTTATCACCATCCACCCTTTTTGTTTTCAGTAATAATGAAAGAATGAGCCTAGGTAATCTGCCTGATTTTCCAAAACTTCTACAAAGTGGAGGAGAATGAGAAAACATGGACATGAATGAATTAAAAATTGTTAACAATTTTCCATTGCTAATGTTCTTGTTTAGGGAAGAATTAAAAATGAAGGCTTCCCAAAATATCCCAGTGTGCTATGAAAGGAAATACAGCAATAAAATAATTTTGGTTTGGTACTGGAAAATTGGAAAAAATTAATTCATTTCTATGAAGTTGAAACAAAATCTATATTTGTTTATGAAATTTCTTAACAAAAAGATACTCGTTTGAAAAGCACACATGGTATCATACTAATCCATTGCAATATTTCCACAATTGATTAAAAAAATACAAATACAACAAAATTATTCCCAGCGAACATGGATATTACTACTGGTAATCATGAAAAACAACACAGAAATACTGAGATAGCAAAGTAATTAGATAAGTTTCAATATATTTATTTCATTAAGTGTTTTAACTATTTTCAGAACAGCACTTGATTGTGATATAATCATTTTAACATGCCCACAGAACAGGTAATAACACACCATGTACTGAAAGATGTTTCTTGGTACAGAAAGTGTAGACCACTTCTTTCTGACATGAATCTCAAGCAGATTTATGCATATCTCATTAAAAGCATACTCACTTTGTGCATGACACAAAAATTTCAGGAACATTATGATACTAACAAAATATTTTTATAGCAACCCTGCAGAAAATCAGATCATATTTAGTGTTAGGATTTATTGGCGAGAATAAGGTAGCTCCAAAATACCTTCGACATCTCGAGGTAAATCCCTCGGTCTACGTCACCTTAGTTTGTAGCCGAGCGGCGTGTGACGGTCACTCTGTCTGTGCCTGTGACGTCCATGCTGCTGGTAAGCATTACCCAATGTGATCATTTCTTTATTTTGTGCTTCTATATAATTTTGTGCAAATTTGTGTGATCAGTATATGAAGTGTTAACGTTTATTTTGTGTTGTTGGTGTTCAGTGCGAGAGTTAGCGTTCCGTTTGTAAATGTATTTCTTTTTTTTGTTCTAGGTATCGTTACTCTCACGACTCCTCCTTACCCTTACCTGTAACTCTGTGCCCAAACGACCGAATTTCATGTTAAATTGTCTCGTTCAATAATCTTAAATGTTTCTGTTATTTCAACCCGTAGACCAAATAGGTCTGACTTGCGCATTTTAGTGGGAACTGTTTTGTAAACCCAACTGGCTTTATTATTTAATTTGCTTGTTAATTTGCTATTTATTATCCTTACTGAGGCTAGAATCCTCCCATCGAACGTAAGACGAGGTAAAGTCTTAACATTTGGTGGCCAGTATGGGGAGGATTCTCTAAAAAGCCTTGGTATTTAAATTCACTTTCTTATAACTTGAGCCCGTATGGCAATTCATCATTATCATTGTTTGTTAGTACCGTCAATTTGCCTAGTTTTACAGTAATATGGATGAATCCAAGTTTATTACTGATGGTCGTGAGTTAGGCTATTCAGGGCATGCTTTGCAAAAGTATGTATCAGAAAGGGTCAGGAGGGAGGAGGAGCGTGTTGAGCGGGAGGAGAGGAGACGTAGAGAGGACTTGGAGCGTGAAGCAAGAGTGCAAGCTCGGGAGGAGAGGAAAGAGGAGCATGAAAGGAAGATGCTAGAGGCTCAAATCGAAAGGGCACGCATCGAGGCTAACTCTCCCCAAGTTCCTTCTATCACGAAGTCCCTCATCAAACCTAGTCCCTACAAAGAGGGTGAAGATGTGGCAGTGTATTTAAGAACGTTCGACAAGGTTAAAGAGGCAAATTGTTGGCCAGACAACATTGCCATACCAGCTTTGATGAATGGCTTTGCGAACACCAAAGTTGGTTTATTTCTAGATACAGTTCCGTCAGACCTCCCCTACAACGAAGTGAAAGAGCTCATCATCCGTAGCTTCGGATTCACCGTTTACGATTACCAACGCAGATTCCACGACGCCAGGCAGGGAAATGAGTCATTTTCCCAGTATGTTCTTTTTCTGAAAGAAAGTTTGACGAAGATGCAGTCAATGGCTGGTGTGCAGCAATCGTACGAAAAATTGGAAGAAATGATTTTAAAAGACCAGATTTTGCATAGTGTTGGCAGATGTCTGGCAGAGTATTTGAAAGAAAGAAATATTTTCACACTTAGTCTCAACGAAGTCGTCGCGTTGGCAGATAACTACCAAGCTATCCACGGAAAGCAGCTTAAGCCAAGAGGTCAAGCGAACACTACGCTTGCTTACTCTAGCTCAATGAAGTCTTCAGGCGAGCGGTCTTGTTTCTTGTGTTGGAACACGGGGCACATAGCGAAGATGTGTGATTTGAAGGTGAGCAACTTCGCTGAAGAATCTAAACTACGTGCGCCCAAATCGTCCACCAGTGAAACCGACAAGTCAAAGATCAGTTGCTTCCAGTGTCGAGGAATGGGTCATTTCGCTAAAGAATGTCCTTCGAAGCTTCAGGTACGCGATAGGAGAGCTGCAACGGACGGGAAGAAAAGTGCATCCTCTGCGAGCGTGAATTTTGCTTTAAATTCCAGCTGTGAATACAGTGGTAACTTACCTGTTGTGCTCGGTAAATGTAATGATAAGGATGTAAAGGTCCTGCGTGACACAGGATCGACAGCAGTCTTGGTACGGTCGGAATTGGTAAATCCTGGTCAAAGGACTGGTGTATTGAAAACGTGGCTTAAATTTGCTGATGGCAGCAAGATTTTAGCAGATAAGGTAAAAATTGACCTTGACAGTGTATTCCTTTCAGGATGTGTAGAAGCAGTGTGTCTTCCCAACTTACCTTTTGATGTTCTTGTGGGTAATGTTAAGGGTGCAGTTTGTGCCTGTACTGAGAATAAGAAACTTGTAAGGGTTGGGGAAACTGCTACAAAATCTAATGGGTCTAGTCAGTGGGCTTGTGCTGTGCAGACTCGAGCTCAATCTCGGAGAGAATTTGAGAATCCAGCTCAGACGGCTGTTAATCAGAAACCTGTCCTAATAAACGTAGAAGATTTGACCACTAATGAAATCATTCGTATGCAAAAGTGCGACTCAAAACTAAAGCAATGTTTCCGTAAATTAAACAAAGTTTTGCCTAATTTTCCAAAATTTCAGCTTCGAAATGAAGTTCTTGTTCGAATTACCAACAAAAGTAAATCATTCAGAGACTTGACAGAGCAAATTGTGTTACCTTCATGTCTAGTGACCAAAGTTTTAACCTTGGCCCACGATACCGTTTTATCTGGTCATTTAGGTATTCGCAAAACGCAGGCGCGTGTACTTAATCACTTCTATTGGCCTGGTGTTCATGCTGACATAGCTCGTTTTTGTAAATCTTGTCAGATTTGTCAAGTTAACTACGCGGTTAAACCTCCAAAAGTTCCTCTGGTTAATTTACCTGTAATTAGTGTTCCTTTTCGCCGTGTCGCAGTAGACTTGATTGGTCCTTTACCCAAGTCAACAAAAGGAAACAGATTTGCATTGGTGTTGGTAGATCTTGCAACCAAATATCCCGACGCTGTTCCATTGAAAAGAATTGATAGCGTAACAGTAGCGGAAGCGCTGTTAGAAATATTTTCTCGTGTTGGTCTTCCGAGTGAGATATTGCATGATCAGGGAACGCAATTCATGTCGACCGTAATGCAGAGATTTAATCAGTTGTTGCAAATTAAAAGTATCCATACTACTCCATATAACCCAAAATGTAATGGTAGTTGTGAAAACTTCAATAAATGTCTCAAGCTTATGTTGAAAAAACTGACTGAAGAACAGCCGGAGATATGGGATCGGTATCTGCAACCACTGCTCTTTGCCTACCGTGAAGTTCCTCAAACTTCAACGGGTTTTTCACCGTTCGAGTTGCTGTTTGGTCACGAGGTACGCGGTCCACTCTTTCTCATCAAGGAAAGAATCCTCGAAGACTCGACTGACGAAGGTGAAGTATCGATGACTCAATATGTCATGGAAATGAGAGAAGCAGTGAGAAAATTCATGGAGATCGCTAATCAAAATGAAGACGTGTCGAAGAAAAAGGGGAAAACGTACTACGATCGATCTTCCAGGAAAAGGACATTCAATGTTGGTGACGAAGTGTTACTACTCTTGCCCACTAGCAAAAGCAAGCTGCTAGCGGAGTGGAAAGGGCCTTTCTCGGTTGTGCGTAAAATTAACAACGTAGATTTTGTAATTAGGGTGAACGACATGGAGAAGACCTTCCATGTGAACATGCTCAAGAAGTTCAACAGAAGAAAACCTGTCGAAGAGGCGGCTGTGGAATTGTGTCAGCTGGCTGAAGATGCCGACCAGTCTAGTCCTGTTACGGAGACTCCAGTTTTTAACGAAATGTTGTCCTCTGAGCAGAAGTCCCAGCTACGCGATGTATTGGTAAATAACATGTCCTGTTTCAATGCTGTGCCGGGGCAGATTTCGGGTTTAGAGTATTCTATTGATGTTGATAACGTTAAGCCTATTTCTAGTTTACCATATAAAGTGCCATTCCATCTCAAAACCGCGGTGCGTCAAGAATTAGATAAATGGCTAGAGCAAGGAATTATTAGGAAGTCGAATAGTGAATGGACTTCACCAATAGTGGTAGTTCGCAATGCTGACGAGACTTTACGCATTACAGTAGATTTTAGAAAGTTGAACCCTCGTGTAAATGTTGACAACTATCCTATGCCTAATAGAGATGTAGTCATTGAGAAGCTCCATAGTGCGAAATTTCTTACAAAGTTAGATTTAACGAAAGCTTATTTTCAGATAGCTTTGAATGAAGATTCAAAGAAATACACCTCGTTTGTGACTGAATTTGGTCAGTTCGAATTTAATTGTGTACCTTTCGGTATCCGTTTTGCAAGTGGTCTTTGTAATCGAATCATCAAAGAGATATTAGGAGATTTTGACAATTTCACAACTAGCTTTGTCGATGATGTAATAATTTACAGCGAAGATTTTGAGAGCCATTTGTCGCATGTAGCCAAAGTGTTAGAAAAACTGAACGAAGTAGGTATTACTCTTAATTTGAACAAATGTGTTTTCGCCGAATCGAGAGTAAAATTTCTTGGTTTCATTGTAGGTGAAGGCGAGATTAAGCCCGATCCAAAGAAGATAGAAGCAATTAGAACTTTTCCCAGACCTACTAATAAGAAAAGTTTGAGGTCATTTTTAGGATTATTGAATTTTTACAGATGTTTCTTACCTCACTTAGCTCACCATGTTGCTACTTTAACGGAAAGGTTGAAGAAAAATTTTCCTGATGTAATAGAATGGTCCTCTGCTCTTGACCTTAGTTACAGAGAAGCTGTAGAACTAATGTCAGCTGACCTCGCGTTAACTATTCCCAAGCCGGAATTACCGTTCATTCTTCAGACAGATGCGAGTAATGTAGGAATTGCTGCTGTCCTAGGACAGGAAATAGACAAAGTTTTCCGTCCTATTTCTTTCATTAGTAGGAAGTTAACGAACGCAGAGCAAAATTACTCTGTAATAGAACTGGAATGTTTAGCGATTAAGTGGAGTATTGAGTACTTCTACCAGTATCTTTACGGGAAAAAATTTGTAGTGAGAACGGATCATGACCCGCTTCAGTGGTTGCAACAAAATAAAATTAAGAATTCTCGACTGATGAGATGGGCTCTTGCTTTGCAAGGATACGATTTTCATATTGAATATATCAGAGGAGCTGATAACTTTTTGGCTGATCTGTTTTCTAGGAGTTTTGATGTGTCAAATTGAATCTTGATGTCTGTATTTTGAACTTGGGGTGGAGTTGTGTTAGGATTTATTGGCGAGAATAAGGTAGCTCCAAAATACCTTCGACATCTCGAGGTAAATCCCTCGGTCTACGTCACCTTAGTTTGTAGCCGAGCGGCGTGTGACGGTCACTCTGTCTGTGCCTGTGACGTCCATGCTGCTGGTAAGCATTACCCAATGTGATCATTTCTTTATTTTGTGCTTCTATATAATTTTGTGCAAATTTGTGTGATCAGTATATGAAGTGTTAACGTTTATTTTGTGTTGTTGGTGTTCAGTGCGAGAGTTAGCGTTCCGTTTGTAAATGTATTTCTTTTTTTTGTTCTAGGTATCGTTACTCTCACGACTCCTCCTTACCCTTACCTGTAACTCTGTGCCCAAACGACCGAATTTCATGTTAAATTGTCTCGTTCAATAATCTTAAATGTTTCTGTTATTTCAACCCGTAGACCAAATAGGTCTGACTTGCGCATTTTAGTGGGAACTGTTTTGTAAACCCAACTGGCTTTATTATTTAATTTGCTTGTTAATTTGCTATTTATTATCCTTACTGAGGCTAGAATCCTCCCATCGAACGTAAGACGAGGTAAAGTCTTAACATTTAGTATGCAAGTATACCAAGGCTTCAACAATTCTGAAGGTAGAAAACAAAAATAATAACCAATATTGTAACATTGAAACATTTGAAATTGCCAGCGACTGAAAAATTGTAGTCATATTAAATGATCTAGCAGAAGGCTTTAAAATAAATCTTTTGACCCATCCTTGCCATTAAATCAACAACAGCTTGAAAGATATTATAGGGAATCTATGGATTACAGAACTGGTTTGAAAATATCAGATGACATGGTAGCAAAATGAAGTAATAATATTAACCACAAATCAAATTTTAGAAAAATGACATATGTTATTCAGAAGGTATTTATTTTTTTCCACCAATCAAAGTTGAAAAAAACTTGGATTTAAGTTATCACTTTGACAAAGTCATATTAGAGGGTGATAAAGTTTAAGTGTTATAGAAGGCGAGTGGAAGAACAAGAGAAAAAGTTGTAAGATTGCCAAAAAAATACTTTCCATTAATTAATAGTGCAAAACTACTTACACAGTTTAATTTAGCCTTGTGTGTTTGGCAAAATCACAATGCTCAAGTTTTTAATTTGTATGTGCTACAAATTGCCATTGTTGATCATGAATCAGAAGCATATCCTTAAATTTGTACCAAGTTGAGTATGGAATGTTGCTAATAAAACCAGACATTTAACCAGTTATACTTTTTTCGGTCAATATTGAATATAATGTTGTCAACGAATTTCATAATTTCGTAGGTATAGATGGGTAATATAGTCGATTTTAAGACGTTTTACATGAATAACAATGTGCCCGGAAATGCTTAGTTTTTGAGTTATTTAAGTTTGAAGTTATACGAACGGCGCTCCTGAATGGCCCTTTTAACGCAAAAACAGTCATTGTTTTAGCAATGAAAATGGAAGCTAACCTCTATTACAAACGTAAAGAGGTTGGGTCGTGAGGGGTAGCAACAGTTCTTTTAGTGAAAATTATAAATAAAGCTTTCTAGTGACGTTTGTTTACATCGACTTGCAGATGGCTGCCGCCATCGTCAGCCGGTTGGTGCCATGGCGGCAGCCACCTTGCCGTCGATGTGAACAAACGTCACTCGAAACTTTTATTTATAATTTTCACTAAAAGAACTGTGCCTACGCCTCACGACCCAACCTCTTTACGTTTGTAATAGGGGGTTAGCTTCCGTTATTAATTAAATTACGCTAGCCCCGCGTGCTTCCATGGCGCGCACAAGCCAGCTTCAAAGTTGAATAATTCAAAAATAACGCATCGCCGGGCAGAATGTCATTCATGTAAAATGTCTTATAATCGACTATATTACTCATCTATACCTACGAAATTATGAAATTCGTTGACAACATTATATTCAATATTGACCCTTTTTTCTTCAAGGATCAGTGGAAATTATACATAAATTATGCTGAAACCTACAAGCAGCAATTATGAAATGCTGATATTATGTTGTGAACAGCTACAGTACGCAATATTTAGCTTCATCCATAATGTTTCAAAGAATGCATATAGGTATCAAAATTACAAAATTTCATTTCTGTCAGAATAATGTGATCTATTTTCCACTCAAGAGGGAAAAACATTTGATAAAATCCTATGATAAAAATTTTAAATTTTAATAGAATCATTTCATGATGAACAATATAAATGTTTGCTCAAAGCTAAATTATGTTTGGAATATATTTTATTAATCATCTACCACAATCCCAACTGTCACTAACAAACATTCACATTTTAAATATATCCAGTAACAATATTCTAGCGGAAAAAGTAACAAATTCCTTAATAGAATTATTTAAAGAATTATTCGACAGAACATTGTTTGTTCGACAAAACCAGAAAAACGCATGCTTCCTAAGCCTAATTAAATTTCCTTTCTTTAACAATTATGAACAAGCAATCATCACACACAAGAAGCACACGTACCACCGTGAAAGGCACTGAACTGTTTTTCAGAACATATGAGAGTAATGAGACTGAGGGATTCCAGGCGGCAGCCGAGGCACTCTTAATAGTTTTCGCAGTAGTCTGTGACTGGCGGATGTTGGGTTGGGCACATGTCTGACGTACGACACAAAGCACCATTGAATGTGTAATTTATCGAATCCTCAAACTTCTTTGACCATCTGTTTTTTCGAAGGCACCAGCCTATTGAAATCAGTCTAATCAGCGCAAATAAATCACACTGAAGCTATCACTAGGTATGGAAACCAAAAATTAAGTCGGCTGCAAACTAGTGCTTGACAATAAAAAGTTTCCAATCTGTCATACACTCCCTCCAACAGATGGACCAATTCTTTTTGCAAAAGAAAAATATATACAAGGCTATTAGCAATTAAAAGCATTAAAATAACAGACATGTTGAAAGAATGCTCCTTCTATAAATAAAAACAAAATATGAGATGAATACATTTCTTACAGATTTAAACGACTAAAAGAAGAGAATCGTCAGAAGCCATATTTGTATTCCACGAGGAATCAGAGGACTAAATCATACAATCAACTTAAGAAAATCATCCCAGGCCCCTGCCAAGCCCCTGTCGGTCCGGAGGTCATTTCTCATGTTTTTGCTGGAAAAGGACCCTTAGTTGGTGGACTGACTATTCGGTCCTAAAATTTTATGGCGCTACGGACAATAATCCCCCCCCGGGGGGGGGACCAAATTCTCTCATTTTTTTCCAATTTTGACCCCATATAAAAAGAGACCAAATGGGAAATGGAAAAAAGCCCAACGTGAGTTTGTTAGAAATGTTTCAAGGATTCTAAAACTGTCTTTGTTTTTGTTTTAACATCAAAACTGAAGGAGGAGTCCCATTTTGAAATATCAATACCAGTTAAATATCAATACCTAAAAATCAATATGTCAAATTTTTGCAAAATCTAAGGCCTGAATCAAAAAATGAATGGAATCAATTGTGTTTCATTTCAAAGGTTACAGATCATAGTCAAATTTCATAAGAATCAGACTGAAAAAAAATCATTTTGTTAGAAAAAAGAATTTTTTTTTGAAATCACAATTCACAGTTTGAATATGAAGTTATGTATGGAGAGTTTCGAAATAAAAATTAAAACTGCATTCAATTACATCGATTGTTCATTATATTACACTTCGACAAAAAATTCCGTTTTTTGCTTCTACCCAACACTTCTAATTTTCAGCATTCAAAATGGAGCTAGTCCTCGAGTTTTGATGCTAGAACAAATCCAAAGACTGTTTTAGAATCTTTGAAACATTTCTAACAAACTCAAGTTCGCTTTTTTTCAAATTCTAATTCTTTGAAGAAATATATAGCTCTAAACCCAAAAAAAATTGTTGCTGATTTTTGAAATTTCAAAAATTTTTGATAAAATAGAAAAAATTTGAATTTGAAAAAAGCCGAACTTGAGTTTGTTAGAAATGTTCCAAGGGTTCTAAAACTGTCTTTGTTTTTGTTCTAGCATCAAAACTGAAGGAGGAGTTCCAATCTGAAATATCAATAAAAATATACCAAAAAAAACACATTTTTCGTCAAAAAAAAGGACTAAATCGAAAAAATGACATGAGTAAAAAAGGTTTACTTTCACAAAAGACATATACTGGCAATTTTCAAACGAATCGGACGAAAAAAGTGGAAAAAGTTGAAAAAGTGGGATGATCTCCTTAATCTCAATAGTGATGGAATACTTTTTCCTTGAGCACCAACCAGCATATTATGAGCTTTCTCTTCTGTGCTTAACGATAAGTTTGATGACCAACTGAATGGAAGAATTGTAGTACATTGTACGTCAACTTTAATTTAATCGAAATGGCGATTGATCAATTTTTCCGAACGAATGATTAATTTTTATAACATATTTTATTATGATTGGTAGCTATTTTTTAGCAGCTTCCATCGCCTAGGTTCTGTGATAAATAAATAAATTAGGCTATCATCTGCAAATAGTGTTCATTTTTGTGGCATATTTTACGAAAATTAAGGTTTCATAATTCAGGACGAACAAATGATAATGTTAAATAGACCGAAAAAATCATGATTCTTCAATATTCTGTGCTCAGAACATATTAAACGTGACCAATCCAGACCAAAGACCTGACCAGAGACCCGACCAGAGACCCGACCAGAGACCCGATCAGAGACCTGACCAGAGACCGGACCAGAGACCTGACCAGAGACCTGACCAGAAGCCCGACCAGAGACCTGACCAGAGACCTGACCAGAGACCTGACCAGAGACCGAACCAGAGACCTAGCCATAGACCGGACCAGAGACCTGACCAGAGACCGGACCAGAGACCTGACCAGAGACCGGACCAGAGACCGTACCAGAGACCGGACCAGAGACCGTACCAGAGACCTGACCAGAGACCTGACCAGAGACCGGACCAGAGACCTGAACAGAGAAATGACCAGAGACCGGACCAGAGACCGTACCAGAGACCTGACCAGAGACCTGACCATAGACCGGACCAGAGACCGGACCAGAGACCTGACCAGAGACCTGACCAGAGACCTGACCAGAGACCTGACCAGAGACCTGACCAGAGATCTGACCAGAGACCGGACCAGAGACCGGACCTGTGGGAAATTCCACAACTTCATTTTCATTTTCAGTTTTATTTTCGTTAATAACCGAAAAGGAACAAAGTCGTACAAGTTTTTAATATTTTATTGAGGAGCCGTACAAGGTATTTTTTACCTTAATTTTAGGCCTTCACAGGTGAACACATCTGTTCATACAGAGTTTTAAGTTTCAAGTTAAAGTTATTAAAGTTTCAAAGTTAGTAAAGTTTCAAAGTTCAATAGTGTGCGACAGTTGCTCAAAGACTGTAGGAAGGATGCTTCGCAGCGTCAAGGCACGGAAAAAGCAACCGAGCGGCATCTCAGCAGGGCTGAGCAAGGTATGCTTGACAGAAACGTTGCCGCTAGAGCGTGAAGCCAGGGCAAGATGCCACATGCCGACCTGAAGCGAAACAATAACAAGGTAAGTTCAGATTAGGAGCACAAGAACAAGACCAGGGACAAAAGTACTATTGTCAGAAAACAACTTCAAGATCTCAATATAGACAGCACACCTAAACGCACCCGCAAGGCCTAGACGAAGTTGCACGTTAGAGGTGAGGAGGACGAGACGCTGGACCGAAGAAAGAAAACTGCCAGTGGAGTGCCCCCAGTGTCAATGGCACGGAACGTAGAAATCATACTGAAGACAAACAAAACTAAGTTTACCGGACTGTACAACGAAAATAACGAACAATAAGAGCAAACAGAAACAAACAAACAAATTCAAACGAGTCAAAATCAATTAGGACAAACTACACCTGCATCAACTCACCCAAGTTTATTGCCACACTTGGTGAGTATTATACCACTTTTAGAAGAATGTTATGAAATTTAGAGGAAAACAGTCAAAGGCAGGTGTTCAGGTAAGGACAGAAAGAATAGTTTAAGGTTTTTAATTTGATAAAAGTCATAGGCCCAGAGGAAACGAATTTTAATAAAACAGCTCAAGGATGAGTAGTAGTAGCAGCTCATCCAAGTATTAGGAGCTGAATTTTGAGAATTCAGGTTTACTGAGATATGAGCAACGCTCAATCTCTAATAAGTACGGCGAGATGCCGTTAGTTAAACCTAAATTCAATGAGAATTGAGCAACGCTCAATCTCTAATAGTAGCGGCAATATGCCGTCAATTCAAAATTTAAAGTTCAATGTTTAAAACCCTGAACACCTTTAAGAGATTTAAATAAACCCCAAAATAAGCAAAAACTGAATAACAGCCACAGTCACGCAAACATAAGAATAGTTGAAACACAGAAGCAGCAAGAAATTAAGGATACTTAGGTATTGTGACAAATTAGAGTGTTGACACCGGCAGAACGACTCCAATGCAGCAACAGACCAGCGCTCACCTTAAACCCTAACTAAAAACTGAAAAACTCCACCGAAATTACTTCCCACTGACTGTAAACGACCGAAAACAACCGAAAGAAGCAAAGCGACTCGCCCAACTTCACGCCACGGTTCCGACTGACGAGTGCACCTTGCGAGCATGTGGGAGATTTTCCCACAGACCAGAGATCGGACCAGAGACCGGAACGGGGATAATCAGAAAAAATTAGATTAAAGTAGATTAAATTATGTTTTTAAGCCTCCTTAACCGCAATACAGGCGTTCCAAAGAAAGGAATGAGGAATGCATTAATGAGTATGCACTTGAAGGGATGCCAAATCTATACACGAGTCATATGGAAATGGGAAGTTTAAGAAAGAAATTCATTAAACCAGATAACGAGTGAAGAGGAAAGTTGTGTGTACTGAAAAACCGCTTAGTAGTAACCGAAAAATTTGACCTGTAACCAAATAATAACTACCTTATTTCAGCTGAAAGAAGGGTTATCTAACCTTTTGCTCGGTACCTCACATATCCCCCCGGGAGCCTTAATTCTCATAGATACAACAGCTGTATTCTCCTCAGGGGTTTAAAATTCTTCCGTTTACATAATTCTAAGTTAGAAGAAGTAAAACTTGCATAAAATAAGCATAAATTCAATAATTACCACATTTGAACTCAATGTGGCCGTTAAACAGATTAATTGGCATTGATTAGAGAGGAAACATTCAGCAACGGCAACCTTGGCAACGTTCTATTGGTGGAAGCTAGTCTACGTTCTCGACCAACTTGAAGGAATGTCATGGTGACACACTTAAGTGTGTCATGACGACACATCCAGGTGTGTCAAGATTTCTCTGAGTGTAAAGTCATCAACGACCTATTCACATGAAACTAAGCTGTTACGTACCGCGAAAATAAAGTAGTTTATGAAGAAAACACTGACAGTACACGTTTGTTTCACATTGCTAGGTCATAAATATGATAAACTTTACATATACATATACATACATATACCGGGCTTATCCTCCCCATGGGAGGGTAGCCGACAGCAGGCCACAATCACCACACTTAGTCACTAGGAGGCGAGAGAGGCAGCACTGGCCGCACCTGAACTGCGAGGATCAGCAGCAGCCCAGCACAATCACCTTCCACAGTCAGGCCCGACAGCAACAGCTGGTTTACCCCGACCGCTTCATTGAGTGCAGCCCCTCCCCCGCACATGACAGGTCAACCCCAACACACGCGGGCAGCTTCCAGTAACGCGTCAAAAATAAAATTACCTCCTTATACACTGCCCCCACTCACTTCTGTCCGCAGCCATCCCTCTCGCCCAGTCCACAGTCAGACCCCTCTCATACAAAGCACGTCGCACCCCATCCATCCAACTCATCCGTGGTCTACCTCGCGCTCGAAGACCACTCACTTCCGACATATATATCTTTTTCACCAGCCGCTCAACATTCATTCTTTCAACATGCCCAAACCATCCAAGCACTCTTTCATCCACTCGCCTGCTCAACTTTTTGATAACACCCGTCTGCTCCCTAACCAACTCATTCCTGATCCTATCTCTTCTAGTTACTCCATACATGCTCCTCAAACACTTCATCTCAAACACATCGAACTTCCACCTCTCAGCTGCTCTCAACCCCCAGGACTCTGCTCCATACAACAAAACTGGCACAATCAAACTTTCATACAGTCCCCTCTTAGCATTCATACTCAAACTCCTGCATTCAAAAACTTTCCTCATTGCACCCAATGTCTTACAACCTTCACTCACTCGATGCTTCACTTCTACTTCCATACTATCATTAACAGTCACATCCGACCCGAGGTACCTAAAATGCTCTACCTCCTCTAAAACTTCCCCATTCAACCTCACATCCAAAGTTCCAAACACTCCACCTCTTGAACACCTCATCACCTTACTTTTATTCACATTTACCCTCAATTTCCGCCTTTCGCACACTCTACCAAACTCTGTAACCAGTCTCCTCAGTTTTTCCTCTGAATCAGCCACAAGCGCTGTATCATCTGCAAACAACAGCTGACACACTTCCCAATACATACCATTTCGTCCCACCAACTGCGCACCTTTTCCCAACACTCTGGCATTCACTTCTCTCACCACACCATCCATAAACAAATTAAACAACCACGGCGACATCACAAATCCCTGTCTCACACCTGTCACTACTGGGAACCATCCACTCACCTCATTCCCTACTCTCACACATGCTCTGCTATCAATGTAGAAACTCTTGATCGCATTCAACAGTCTCCCACCCACTCCATACAAACTTACCACTTGCCATAAAGCCTCGCGATCCACTCTGTCATACGCCTTCTCTAGATCCATAAATGCCCAATATACATCCTTTCCCTTTAAATAAGTATTTTTCATTCACCTGCCTCACAGCAAACATTTGATCCACACAACCTCTACCACACCTAAAACCACACTGTTCTTCAGCAAGCACACGATCCGTCAACACTCTCACTCTTCCAATTGACACTCTTCCATACAGCTTCCCAACGACACTCAGTAGACCTATACCCCTAGAATTACTGCACTCATACCTGTCACCTTTCCCCTTGTACAACGGAACTATGCACGCGCTAGTCCAATCAACCGGCACTTTACTAGCCTCAAAACACACATTTAATAAACGCACCAACCATTCTATAACCACATTTCCTCCTTTCTTTAGACATTCAACCGTGCAGCCATCCAAACCTGGAGCTTTCCCATTTTTCATTTCATCCAACGCACATCTCACCTCTGCACTTCTTATTCGACTTCTATTCACTTCACCAAACACAGGCATTCTAACATCACTTCCAACAGCTACTACTCTCGCAATCCTATCATCCCTCACGTTCAGTTCCTCAAAATACTCCGCCCATCTCTTTCTCACATCACAACTCTCCACTAGCAGCCTACCATTTGTATCCTTCACTCGTGCCTCATTCTCCACCTGACCCTTCCTAATTCTCTTCACTTCCTTTCAGAAAACCTTCCTTCTCTCCATGAAATCCCCTCCCAACTTCCTCCCCCACACTGTAAAAAATTTCACCGTGATTTCACGGTAAAATGTCTGGCAACTTCGCTGCCAACAAAAAACCGTGAAAAAAACGGTAAAACCTGGGGGTAAAAAACGGCAAAAAACCGTGATTTGTAAGGAGTTCCCGTGCTTTAAACGGTAATACCAGGAAATTAAAACCGGCAAAAAACTGTAATTTATACGAAAATGCCGTGAAATAACAGTAAAACCTGGGCATTGAAAACGGTAGAAACCAGTATTTTCTTCTGATTTGCCGTGAAAAAACGGTGGTAAAACGAATGTATTTTTTATTATTGGCCGAATAACCGTGTAAAATGCAAGTAATCGTGCCAAAAAAGATGAAATTCTATAATTGTTCAATCGCCAAGAAAAAACAATCGCTCTTTGGAATTTTGAAATACGATGAGCATAGTACAAGCCATATATCGTAGAAAACTGTTGAAATTTGTGTAAATGAATAGTTTACCTAAAGCAAAAGAATGCTAAAACGGCTTCCATTGGTCAACCCTAGTACTTCAACTAACATCTTACTTCATGAAACTTTAAAATGGAACTTGCGTCACCTGCAGACGTAAGTTGTTTCCGCTGGTCATGCCCAGTAGTTTACATTGGCTTGAAGTCAACTATTTGTAAATACGGTCAATTGGCGTTACTTACCTAAATACTCGAAAACCTCGTATCGAAAGGTCAATGACTGGAACAATGGCGATTTATTATTGCAACGTTTATTATTTGTTTCCTAAAGAAAAGCATATCCTCAACAAAAAAAAAAGTACGAACGAATGGTAACTATTTAAACTCGATTCAATGTTTATTATTAAACAAAAAGTCATGTCATTCTATTCTCAAAGTAACGACAAGTTCATTAAACGAAATTTAAAACTGGTCATAACAAAATAAATCACAACCTTCCCGTGTTCATCTTTCCTTCAATTGACACTTCAAAAACATTCTTAAAGAAATCAAATCATAACTCGAGCGTTTACGTCAATGGATTTCGAATCAGCGTCATCGTAACTCTTACAGTTATGTCTGTATATTTGTCATAAAAGTACAATAAAATTGGCATGATTGACCTGAACTAATATCAAGAACAAAGTGGAAGTTCGGCTGCATCACATAAGGCTACAGAAATTAAATAATTTCAAGTTGAATATTTCTCAGGTTTAGGTATATTTCTTCAACTAAACTAACTAGCTTAATTTAATACGTATTATTGCCACTAAAATAATCAAATTCTCAAATGCTTCACTAGATATCATAATCGGATCAGGAGACCGAGCATGAATTACGAGCTGAAAGCATTCACACCTCCCCATAAAAACCGAGTGGAAGTTCCAGCTTGCAGAGTAAATTTCACAGAACAATAAGGCTTGAAATAGATAACACATTTGAAGTCGAGTTTTCAGATTTTAAAATCCACTTGATCAATAAGAAATCATACAACTTCAAAAAACATTATTGGGGACAACAATCTAATTTTTATTCAATATTTTGTTCCTTGTACATAATTTTATAAAATTACCCACTAATAATCATTCCCCAATTTATTCAGAACATTTTTCATTTTATATAATATACATGCAATATATGAAGTACGTATGTTTAGTATACGTTTCCGCATAGGTTATGGCAAAACACGAATATAAATCATAAAGGAATCAAGTGTTATGTCTAACAGTTAAGGGTTCTGTTATGTGTAACAGAACAATAGAACTAATAAAAATATATGAATTGAGGCACTAACAAAAGAAAGTTTCTAAAACTATGATAATTGCATCAAGGCTTCCACATCACGCATTCCGTGACAAACATTGAAAATCTTAATCCCTGCCTTGAGAGGGCTAATAGCTCAAGATATTTAACCTAGAAAAACGATCTCATTACCTAATTCAACAGGCCAAACAGTGTAACCATCTAATCCACTATAAATAAGCAGCAATTCCAATAAACACTATTCGTCGAACTGCAAAAAAATAATGATAGACAGTGAAAGTCAATTTACGAAGCGAGTGTTGCAAGTGGAGAAATACAAGAGTTTTCAGCAAAGACTGTATATCAATGGAAATATATTTATGTATCAGATGTTGCCCATAAACGCGAGAAACTACTGTAAATGTTACTAAACAAAAATATGAGAGAAGCTAAACAGTAAATGTTGGTAAGTGAAAAAATTCGTAGATCTTACTTCGTAGAAAAAATTCGTAGATCTTGGAAAGAACTCAACTCGACTACCATGAGAGTCGACTGGGAGGGCATCAGATGCTCACTAACAACGTTCACATCTCGGTCCATTCAAAATCTGCGAGACCATTGATGAACGAGAGCACCTTCGGGTTCATTGCATACCTTTTTCTATTTTTCTCCACGGCCATCTTGGTACCTCTTCCAGGATTTATCCGCACGAAGCATCTGTAATAAAAAATTATGAATACAATTTTTTTCTAAGATTCATTCCTTTCTTTCTCCCTCTGAGCAAGCACAATAGATTAGATGACAGTTTAAGGGGACGGTTCGGGGTTAAAAAAAAGTCTGTGTTCTCGGTGGATTTTTCTGAGATATCTACCGTCGATGTAAATTGTTATTAATAACTTTTTTGATTTGTGCGAATTTTTCGTAACCATACGTGAATAAGATTTTTTTTGAAAAAACATGAAAAAACATGTGTTGCGGAAAATCCTACTCCTCCTACAATTTTCAACTCACAGAACTCAGAAAATATTCTCTAGATAGCAAATTGTCTTGTCTAGAGATCCGGTGCAAAAGTTTTTTGATTATTTGATTTTTTGAATTTTGAGAACTTTTTTCCCCAAAAATGACCTTTTTTTCCACTTTTTTGAATAATTTGCTTCTAATTTTCAAGGTGAATTGAAATTTAAGAAAACTTTTGCACCGGATCTATTTTCCTTTTCAATCGCTATTGATTGGTAGGCTTGCCATCTCTGTACCTTCAAAACTGTGGGAGGAGTAGGTTTTCAAAAATCAAGAAGGTGAGTATTCAGAAAAGCCATTTTTCAAAAAAAAAATTTTTTGTTCTGTACTAATTTTTTTATTGAGTCTTATCAGTGATTCTGTACCTTCATATGTACCTTCAAAACAGTGGGTAAGGATCTATATCAAAAGTCAATAAATATAAGTTTCAGAACAGGGTTAATTTTTTAACAATTTTTTTTTCAATGCTGACTAAATTTTTTTTCAAAAACCTGTATTGCTTTGTAGCTCTTTTTAAGCCCTTTCGATTGATATAATTGCCATTCCTGTAGCTTCAAAACTCCGGGAGGCGTTTATGTTTACATAGCCAGCTAATTAGCTGATGACTCAGCAACCGGACTCAAAACAAACACTCAATTACACCATCATAATTTATCACTGAGTGATAGGATGTTTCGTTAGAGTACAAAAGCATTTCAAGTTAGGCCATGAATGAACTCTCTTGCTATTCCAGTAGAGAAACACTCAATACTGGCTCGTAATGGGGGGAAGAGGGAGGTCACCCATCCATTGGCGCACCCCAAGGTCACACTAGTGCGCGTCTTTTACCCCGTCCAGAAGACTAACCAATTGACGTACTTGAAAGCCAATTATATCGTTGGATGCGCAAGAAAAATCTCTATAAGAGGAGTTTATAAACTGAAAAATGACCATAATCTGAAAATAGACCCGAACCGTGCCCTTAAGCCTCCCTAACCGAAAAAAGCGTTCTAATGAGAGGAAGGCAGTCAACTATTGTCGGGTGATAAGAGTTTAAGTATGGTAAAGATAAGAGTATGGAGATAAGAGAATGCAGAATCTATACAGAAAGGGCATAGATGCAGTAAGTTGCGAAAGAAGTCGAAGAAATAAGATTAGAGTTGAAGAAGAAAATATTAGATGCTGAAAGACATGACAGCAGTGAACCGAAAAAGGGTAGTCATTGACATAACAAAAAACATTTCTTTTCAACAAAAAAGACCTACCTAACTCTCAGCTCGGACCCCCGGACATTTTCCCCTGGGAGTGCTGATTCCTATTGATACAATAATTAGAACTAGTGAATTAAGTGTTAGATACAAAGATTTTTAAATTTATAAATAGACCTAACGTTTTCAGCGCTGAGTTTTATTTTCCTCGGTAAAATTTGTTTTAAAATTCTAGGCATAGGATCTTGTAGACATGAACAAGGATCATTCGTATTCTGGACAAAAGAGGGTAATCATTTTATTTAACAATTGAACCGCAACGAGAAAAATTTTGTGATGGTGATTTCACGACAAATAATTGCCTTCCTGTATCTTGAATACAAATAATTCTTACGCATGTCCATCATATCGTCGTTTACGCGCTGAAAACGATTTTTACCCTTAAGATCGCATGCCCCCCCACCCCAAAAAAATAATATTCAGTTGAAAAATTCAGAGAATGTAACAATAAAAAATAGAACCAGAGTCCTTCTGCAATCAACTGTGCTTCATGAAATACATGCACCTAGGATAATACAGCAAACATGACTTAGTAGCCGATGCAACTAACATTCTCTTCTTTTGCTCATGCTCGCAGCACAACCTACATGAGTAAAGTTCAAGTATATTGAGTATCTCATTACAGAAGCGTAAGCTTTTACACCCAAGAGCACACAGTAAATTCAGTTTCATTTCTAGAACTCACTTATCTCATAAAAATTACCATTAAACAGGACGTTGTATCAAAGAATACAAAATTCAAAAATATTCTAATCCCAAAACGTATTCAGGATATCGCATGTGGATCGATGAGTGCTATGAGCAAGGTTAGAAAATACGTTTAATTAGTATTTGCATCACGTAAATATATTCGAAGAATACTCAGTGATATTTACCAAATAATTACAAGCAACCGATGCTAAGTTCAGAACCAAGGCATTTTATTGTAACACGATATCCGTATATATATGAATATCTATATGAACAGTTTGCAGCATTCAAGTTTTTAACATCAACACTACATTAAAATTAAATTTATACCATACCGGAGAGGTGGCTTTTTAAATTTCTACTGTAATTGCTCGTTGGCCATCAAAAAGAGGAAAAAACTTCGAGCAGCGAAGAAGTTAACGAATTTATTGACTAAGTTCAACTTGACTGGATTGAAATTAAAAGCTTTACTAAGAATTCTTTGAACTATTCGTAAAATTCAGACCATTTGCAAATACCTCTGAATGAATTCCAGTGTTGCAGCTGCTTCGGGAGGGTACTTGTAGTTGAAACAGTAATATGTTGCAAACAGTGCAGAGAGCCCAGTTGTGAAGGTCATCAAGTTTTCCATCACGACAGTCCCATCCAATGCAAGCATAAACGAACTGGCGGTCAGAGTAGACTCTGCACCTGCAACACAAACGCTCATCAACAAACCTGATGTGGTCCTAAGTTGGTGCGAAAAAACTCTGTTTCACTCCTACTAAAGATAAAGAAAATCTCTTACAAAAAATTTCGATTCCAATACATTCTAATATTCGTGAATTTAACTCATACAAAATTTGCATTTTGAATCTTGAATCCATTCTTATTCTCAAAATCATTAATTAAGCTAGCCATGGAAGAAAATGTCATTTTTCCTGCTAGTTGGTTCAAAATGCTTGGCCACATATCATGAAATACCAGCTCTTGATACTTTTTTGCCTTCTATGAAGACTCTTGACTCGGAAATATGTGCGTTGTATTTCCATTCTTTAACGTATATATTGAAATGAAAATTTCTACGAAAATTTCTACAAGATGATCATTCTGCTGAAGGTTTTCGAAAAAGTTTCCAAGATTTATAAAAATTGTTATACTACAATTCCATAAAATGCCACCAGACGAAAAATATCAATAGAAGCGTGGCATGGAATTCATTCAGGATTGGCTGTATTGATAAGACACCGTCCAGGTAGGCCTCTAATTATTTTATTAAATACTTCATACCAGCTTATAAAGGTTATCTGAAGAAATGGTGGAATTAACTAAGTATCAAGATACTTCACGAGAGTACAATTTAGTGTCAATGGTTACAATGGACTCTCTTACATTGAGGCAGGTATGTTGTGCTACTTACCATTTATTACAATGTGAGGGTGCGAATGAAGTCCAGAATCCTCGATCTCCTGCACGGACTTCTCATCCTGCAATAAAAAATAATGATCAGCACATTTTTCACAGTGGCGTAGAAGATTTAGTAGAAGGTCTCCGCAAGGGTTGTTTTAATATTGTTAAGCTTATAAATAAGAGTAGAAGAAACTTAACTTGTAGGAATCCCACCTTGAAAAAGTTTTCTTTGACCACAAAATTTTCCATCATATCCAGCACATCAAATGTCATAACACTCCAGGATAATGTTAAGCAGACACAGCACTACTATGTTGAATTTTGGCACTTATGTTTAGGGAAAAAATTAGAAAATAATGAAAGCACTGGAAGTAATGCAAGAAATATATGCATGGAAGGATATAAGAGAGTTCTGATATTATCAGCTTCTATGGATTTGAATGAAGTTTGAATGGATATATTAGATTAGCTATACTCGCATGTTAGTTTAAGCCTCCTTAACCGCTACAAAAAAAAAAAGTATCACAGAGAGCAGGGCACTATTTAGCATGGAGATAAGGGAATGCGGAAACTATGCATAAGGGGTATAGAAACAGTAAGTTGAGAAAGACGTTCATGAAACATGATAAAAGTTGAATAAAGTAGTAGGTGCTGAAAAACAGGATAGCAGTGAACCAAAAAAGGTGATCCTTAACATAGCAAAAACATTTTATTTCAACAAAAAAAGGCCTACCTAACTCTCAGCTTGGGCCCTCACATTTTTCCCTGGAAGGAGCAATTCCCATAGACACAATAGTTTATCTCCCTGAGGGAAGTTTGAATGGATAAAATTTATAAAAAATGAACATTAGAACATGCGCAGTACCCACCTTGAACACTTTGAACAAAACATCTTGTTTTTCCTTGAAATAGGCCATGGTACCCAAAATAGCTGCTGGCAGTTCAGAAAGCGTGTTGCCTGAGTTCAGTTTTGCATTTTTAAAATCCATATTAATTTGGATTATGTCACGAGATTTCACTTGCCTATCCATCCACAATAATATTCTTTGTGCTCTGCTTTGGTGTGTCGCCTGCACTTGATCTCTTATGTTAACTCCTGTTAATTCTTCAAAATGGACGAACAAACCACTCGATTCAAAGAGGTACGGCCAGCTTTTTTTCAGAGCTACAATATTTACTCCAGATAGAATATCTTGCCGCTGAAGGTAATATGATTTTCGCATCAGCTGCTCGTAATGGCCTTCTGTGCCCTTCTGGAGGAACATCTCCTTCAAAGTTGACGCGATAGCTTGTTGAGCTTCTTTAGTGTCTCCAACGGGAATCTCAGGATTGAAACTTATGCAACCATAATCATCGTACCGAACCTTCTTTGATTGTCTTGCATCATCTTCTTCAGTAGTGGATATATCTATTGCCACGCCACTTTTAATATTAGAAGGATTAACTTTTCTGTTAAGCTGTTCGGAGCGATTTACAAGTTGCTTGCAAAGTGACTCATGGCCAGAGCCAACAAGAGTTCCCTCAATTATATCCTGGAACGATTGTGGATACTTAGCCACAATCTTCCTAGCTATTATATCCAGGGCCTTTTTGCCAGGCCTACGAGTTGTCATCATAACGGCATCTATAACGACGCGTACCATCTCACGCCTTGCCCTTGGCGTAGGTCGGGCTTGATTTTCAACCACATTGATTATATCCCTTCGGGACATCTTCTCCCAAGGAATTGCAAATTCGTGAGCCCAATTCGGGTTTATGGGGCTAGGTGAAGATGTCGACGCTGAGCTTGAATCCAACGTTGAACCAATCCCACTAGTAGACGGTTGAGCTACATTGTTGAGGTCTGATGCACTTGCAGCAGGTTGTACATCTGTGAAAAAACAACACATAGTAAAATGAAATTAATACTGTCTCGGTATGATCAAGTCCCAAAAAGTAAACAAGAATACAAATTCAATAAACGTAAAAAATTGGAAATTAAATTCTGCAACTGCCCCTAATATTTTTGTTTTTCAAAACTGCATGAGGAACTCATTCATTCACTAGCTCTTTAAACAGAGAAATTTCTATTAGCTACAATGAACAAGGGAAATGTAAGCAATTTTTGGTGGTTCACTTTGGAAATCCCCACTTCAATTCTAATACAATATAATATTTCTAAAAATAATTGAATTCCTAATATTTATTATAAACATTCACAGAACAATTTCTTTCATCAATTGTTCTGTGTATTTTTGGAGAAATGGGAGATTTGTTTATTTTTTGGGGAAAAAAATTTATTTAAAGTTATATTGCAAATAAGACAAACAACTACCGAGTAACTCAAAGTAGAATTCCAGTCAATTCTGACTCTCCCTACCCACACAGCAAGGGTGTTCCCAACCCAGTCAGAAATTTTTCGTCTGACCGACGAAAATTTACGTCCGAATTTACCAGTAATTATCATCTTCTTCTTCCTATAAACCGACGATATATCGTCAGAATTAGTGTCGCGAATGTCCCCTATTATCGTCCGATTTACGTTAAATTACCGGTTTTTATCGTGAATTTTGGACGAAGACCGACGATATTAACCAGTCAATTACCGGCAGTTAAACGATTATTATAGTCGGTCTTCGTTCAAAACTCACGATAATTACCGTTGATTTAACGTTATAAATCGCTACTCTAACCACTATATTCCAGGAGATTCATAAGCAGTGCAACGATTTGTCCCAAAAATAGCGAATTGCTCCCAAAAAAATGGGCCACACCTCGTGAAATGCGTCTGTCCAATTACCGCAAATTTGAACACTGCACAAAAATTCTGAAATAACTTAATTTAATTCAACAAATATGTTAAACACTGTCAATATATTTCCGCAAGTTTCTTGCAAATTGCGATAATTGAACAGATTAGTATTACAGGGTGAAGCCTATTGCAACAAGTAACAATGCATTATTAGAAAAAATAGTTGCAATGCTGATGAATGCTACAGTAAGAAGGCTCAAATTGTCATCTTCATCGAAGAACACGAGACAATTACGATAAGTCTCACAGTACAATATATTTATTTCAAAAACGCCACTAATTTATAAATAGGTTAAAACATTACAGAAATGAGATTTTTCAACACATATATTTATTTCATTTTCAACAGCCGTCATTTGACTATTAAAATAAGTTCTTACAAAAATATCTTCGGCACGCAAAGAATTTCATCACACGTTTTTGTAAGATTCACCACTACAAACAATACGTATATAACCTTCGTTTAAAATTAACCGCCACCACAAAAGGATTCGTCAAGCAACCGATTACTAAGAAAATTTTACCAATTTTTAATTCAATTTGCACCCTTCCATTCTTAGACATCAAATATCTACTATGACCAGCCCTCTCAACCACTACACATCTTAGTCCTTTAAACGGGATGCGACGACAGGGCCCGCACTAATGCTATCGAGTCGCAAGTAGCAGAGGGCGGAATTATCCTCCACAGCCATATCTTTTCAGAAGAAGTTACCTTCCACCTCCCGCTGCAATGCGGCTCCACGTTTGTTCCTCTATAGGATTCTTAATTTACTAGATATTCACATCATAAACAAATGAACAACTGAAATTTTTCAAATGAAACTTTCCCATAAAACTGGTGCTATTATGCACAGAAATGTAATGCCGATACATCCTGTTCGATTAAACGAAAATAAAATCCGTAGAAAAAATACAACATACTTTGGGTTCTTTTTGGTACCAAAAATAGATGAACAGATGCCACATCAAATCAGAACGATCAGTAAGTGCTAGTATCGAATGAACACGTTAATTCGTGAATGAAAATATTATTTTCACATCCGTTTTTTGACATTCCTGCCACAGAAATTTTCGTAATGCCGATCCCTTATGTTCAATAAAACACAAATGAAATCCGAAGACAAAAGCGAAAAACAGTGGGGCCCTTTTTGGTACCAGAAATAGATGAACAGATCCGACATCAAGTTAGTACGATCAGTAAAGACTAGTTCAAGACCAGATTTGATAATAGTTTAGTTTTAGCCTCCCTAACCGCAACAAAAATAGGGTATCGAAGAGAGGAAAGAGGAAGGCACCATTTAGTATGGATAATAGGGATTGCGGAATCTATATAGAAGGGGCATAGAAACAGTAAGTTTAGAAAGAAGTTCATGAAACAAGACAAAAGTTGAAGAAAGTAGTACGTGCTGAAAAACAGGACAGCAGTGGACCGAAAGAGGTCGGCCTTAACATAGCAAAAAAAACTTTTATATCAACAATAAGAAGGCCCACCTAACTCTTAGCTCGGGCCCTCACATCTTCCCCCTAGGAGCGCTAATTCCCATACATACAATGATTGTATCCTCCGTAGGGAACAACTAGTTCCAAATGAACTCAATTCGTTGATGCATATGTTATTTCGGCATCCGTTTTTTGACATTCCAGCCACAGAAATTTTTGTAATGCCGATAATACGTCATGTTATTAACTTGCAAAGTATTCCACGGAGGCCGGCACAAGAACGTCAACGCATTCGTGAAGAATTTAAGAATTACAGAAATTAGTTACACAAATTATATCCAAGTCCTTTCACGAGTCATCCTGTGTTAATAATAGCATAACAGCGAAAATTTTGTGTTACGATTGTTAACAGGTACGTACTTTTGAATTAAATGAACAACTGACAGATACTGACCATTGAATTGAGTGGCACAAGCATCAGACCGAGTTGCGTCGAAACATCCTTTCTCAATGGTTTGCTAAAATACCTCACCAGGTAATTTATTATCTGATGTATCAGTGCTTTCAGCAATTAGTGTGTTCAACTTTTCACATATATATCAGCACACAGTTTACTGACAAAATGAAGTGCAAGAACATTCACAAAAAATTCCCTGTACTTGCTGAAATGAAGTTTGATACCCGGTTCTGCTTTACAATCAGTATGCTGAGATATCAGCACACAGTTTACTTACAAAATGAAGTGCAAGAACATTCACAAAAAATTCCCTGTACTTGCTGAAATGAAGTTTGATACCCTGTGCCGTTTTACAGTCAGTAAATGAACTGCAGCACACTCACGACAGATGGTCAGCAATCGCAGAGGAACTATATTCTGCGATATGCAAACATAATTTACCCTCTGTTACACTCTGTAGCGTCTTCCTCAAAAGCTGTGATTTTCGACTGACGAACACTCCAGGCAACATGCGAAAAATTAATTGTGTTTTTGGCTCATCAAATTTTTCAGGGCACACAATTTTGCGTTTATGGTACATTTACAATAGTCCCAAAATGCATTTGCATTGTAGGCAGCCTCTACATTCAGGAAAAGATTTCCGACTTTTCCGGAAGTATCATGCTCAAGCACAAGTGATTACGCCGCACTCTCTACCCCACACGCTACTCACCACAACCAATACATGAATGGCTGCTGCTGGCATGGAATGATGTCGCCGAAAAAACGTTACATGTACTGAACTTGACCGCTAGAAATTGTTACATCATTAGTTAAATACTTTTTTCTATAGGTATAAATAATTGCGCCTATAATAGGAAAGTAGGTAAATTAGAGCCAAACCGTACTTCAAATACTCTGGCATTTCCGCCAGGAGCTAGATAGTGATTTTTAGGAGCTAGATGAAATCTCAATACTCGAGAACTAGCTGGAAATCCGCTAAAATGGCAACACTGTCAGTTGCCTTTCAGTTTTGGCAGCGACAGCACGCATGGGGAACGGGTGGGAGACATTAGATGGTGGGTTAGGGGTTTTTTGAAGAGGCGGGGAGGGAGAAGGGGCGTTGCCCCGAGAAAAGCACCCTCCATCTAAACCCAGCTTGAGGAAGGAGCATCATGATCTGATGTCGACGGAGCTAGGCAAATAAGGGACTGAGAGGCGGTCAAAGTAAGCGATGAAGAAGCAAGTAGCCTTTGAGGAAGTGCACTGGTTTTGTCCGGCCACTTTTCTGATTCAATCCGTCGTCTCTGAGCCAGCTCAATCGTTGCAACGAAGCAGGACCCCTTGGATGCCTGACGCCTTCAGGTTCTTACCTTCATCATACCCGACTCCAACTAATGCATCTGATGAATAGAATTTATTAGTAAATATTACCTGTGCAAGTGAAAACAAAATAAAATGAATTACCACTTGCTGAATGACTGTGTTTGGAGCAAGCCAAGCTAGCTTTAATTGTGATCTCAACATTTGGCCCATCAGGCTTTGGCTGCCATCGGAGAATAAGTCGATTACCTTAACCCTGAATACAAAACTTGGTATCGGTAACCTATTGGACAGCTGAGCGTTAAGTTATTGATAATTTATTTTTATAGGAAACTTTGAACCAATTTGGCTTGTTAAATTTGAAGAAAATGATGTGTGAATAAAGCAAACTGATATTAAAACGTAACATTGAGGACTGACGTCCATGCAATGCTCAAATATACTGAAGAATAACCAATTGTTGAACGAAAAAACAGATTATTCATATTAGCATTTAATTATCGATTCTGCCCACTGCAATGCTAATACGTTTTCAAATGTTGCAACCAATCTGCCAGTCATTGTTACAACAAATTAGTATCAATAAATCCCTTTATTTGCATTACCATGACGAAAGATGATTATTAGTTTGTTTAAGCCTTCCTATCCGCAGCCATATTTATGCGATGCAAAGAGAGGAAGGAAGAAGGCACCATTTAGTATGGAGTCAAGGGAACGCGGAATCTATGCCGAAGGGGCATAGAAACAATAAGTTGAGTATGAAGTTCATGAAAAAAGATCGAAGTTCAAGAAGAGAGTAGTAGGAGCTGAAAAACAGAACAGCAGTGAACCGAAAAAAGAAGGTCCTTAATATAACAAAAGCATTTTAGTTCAACAAACTGAAGGCCTAACTAGCTTTTAGCTCGGGCCCTCACTTTTTCCCCCTGGAAGAGCTAATTCCCATAGATACAATAGTCGTCTCCCCCGGCGGGGTATTACTATAATGGAATGCCATTTAAGATATCAGTTAGATAACATGTTAGTTTAAGCCTCCCCCACCGCTAAAAAGATCGTTTCGAAGAGAGGGAGGGAAGCACCATTTAGTATTGAGATAAGGGAACCCGGAATCTATGCAGAAGGGGCATGGAAACAGTAAGTTGAAAAAAAAGTTCATGAAACAAGATATAAGTTGAAGATGCCAGTAGTAGGTGCAGAAAAACAGGGCAGCAGTGAACCAAAAACTGGTGGTCCATAACATAACAAAAAAATTCTATTCCAATAAAAAAAAGGCCTACATAACTCTCAGTTGTGCCCTCACACCTTTTCCCCATGGGGGTGCTAATTCTCATAGATACAATAGTTGCATCCCCCTGAGGGGAAAGATATTAGTTAATGAACGAAAAGAACTGTGTAAGCTTACACGAACCTTATACTAACTCGCAGGTGGAATGCTCCTTGAAAGAGATTTTCATCTGTAGACGAGCTTGTCCTAACACAGAGTAGGATATTTCCTAGGCGACACCACCGGCATGACGTCATGGTGAGCTGGTGACGTGCGGACTGACACCCACACATCGCTGAAATTAAATAGAAATTAAATAGAGCATGTAATTGTGTGTGATAAATCAAAATCAAACGCGCTCCCCATTTTGGAAACTGCCTAATTGCAAGAAGAATGCAGCTTTGTTTGTAAAAACCTTTTTACTACACCATACCATATCATACTAAATAAAGAATGACCAGGACATTTAGACATCTAAATAGGATCGAGATTCATGCCGCTTTTACCTTAACAGAAAAGTTTTCATGGATTGTTAAATTCTAAATAAACGGCGGATAGGCCAGTCAGTCCAGCCTTTGTGCAATAATTCCTAGCCTCTGAGGGTAGGTACTGCAAAGAGAGCCATCACAGCGTAATATGTTATTCACTCTGGTAATGAAAAGTTTTACGAGTGCAATCACTGACCAGCATCACATTTTTACAGTACTTTTCAACAACTTTATGCTTTTTGCCTACTGAATGCAGTTGGAAATTGGCATCTTTGAAATCATTTCCATGATAAGTTTTAATGTTTATCCTTATTCATAAGCAAAATTAAAATTTTTAAATTGATTCCCCACACAATAAACCTGGAAAGTAATTTCTGATTATAAATATAGTGTTATATGTCCCTCATTGGAAAAAATTCATTTCTAAATTTTACATTTGCCCGGAATTATCAAAACATTTCAAACAAACATTATGCTGGGTGTCTTCTTATATTTCCGTTCCAAATTTTAATACTTTTTACAACCTTTAACAGCAAAAAATGAATTCCGAATTTTTACAAAATGAATGTTGTCCAAATGTGCAGGATGTAAGAAATCATCCTATAATGAGTAGTTTGAGTCAATAATACATGCCATAGCATGTGTTCAAAAAAATTTCAAGTTGATTAATACATAAAATGCTAAATTAGAAACTTATAACTAAATGAAGCGTCCAATGCATAATTGCAAAAAATACCTAATTTTTTATGTACTCCTTCCCAAACAGACCTTAACAAATCTTTGGCCAAGACCCTGTCTCATTTTTCAACAATGAGAACAGATCATATGCAAAAAATAAACTGACTGGAAATTAGTAGACACCGGGGAATTGTCCAATCCTCTTACAGGAACATTTCCCACAAACTGCAGCAAATATCTGATTCTGAGAAAAAATAATTTTTGAAAATCAATCTTCAAACTCTATGTGCATATTTACTTTACGTTCCATTTTCAGTGAATTATCCCGCTTCACACTTTTTTACAACCCTGACAGGTAAAATAAACCCTCAAGGCAAATTTCATTACTACTTTCTTTTTTGCTGCTTTTCAATTTTTTTTACTTTTTACTACCTAGTAGACACCTTGTTATGGGAATGAAAGAAATGTCCGATAATCAACCCAAAGCAATAGTATTGAATCATAAGAATTAAATACTTCACATTTCAACATGACAGGTCTTAATTTACTTGAGGTATCAGCAAAGGCTTCATTGGGTGAATTGCATGAAAAGTAACTATTGTCTCTAGCATCAGACTCAAGCAAATCTAGATGGATTTCACTTACTGAGTTTCCAAAGTTTTATTGACTCTGGGCTGTTTTTGATGGGAGTATCACATTGAATTTTGACAGTTAAATGAAACAGATTTACTGAACAAGTCTAAGCGTTTATCAGGATGTGAAAAAGAATTAGAGGGAATTAAGAGCTGTTCACTTCATTTCCATTATTGGATGATTCTGAAATTAATCAATCATTAACACAAGGTTGGGAGACATTACCAAATACATCTGGGCAAGTGTGAGAAACTAGATCATTTATTATTTAACTTTTCAACATTAAAAACCTTTCAAGAACATCATTGGAAGAACAATGGTTAGAAATTCACTTTGCATATTTTTATTGATTTATTGTCAATAGTTGAAAAATTCACTAACTCTGTAGTCTATAAAAAAGCAATATTTTGATTTACAAACATCTTCAGGCTGAAAATACATATAAAAACACATACAGTCACAATGATAAAGTGCAAATATAATACCCAAAGCTACAACATACAGAGTGATAATTTTGAAAATGACAGCACTGGAAAATGATTAGAAGCAAAACTTGCACCACACTAATAAGTGCTGGTGAGACTATATCTTTTAACTTTTTAATTAAAAAACTCAGGCTTTATTTTGAGAAGCTCGGGTTACATTTCGAAAAGCTCGGGTTACATTTCGAAAAGCTCGGGTTACATTTCGAAAAGCTCGGGTTACATTTCGAAAAGCTCGGGTTACATTTCGAAAAGCTCGGGTTACATTTCGAAAAGCTCGGGTTACATTTCGAAAAGCTCGGGTTACATTTCGGAAAGCTCGGGTTACATTTCGAAAAGCTCGGGTTACATTTCGAAAAGCTCGGGTTACATTTCGAAAATCTCGGGTTACATTTCAAAAAGCTCGGGTTACATTTCAAAAAGCTCGGGTTACATTTCAAAAAGCTCGGGTTACATTCCAAAAAGCTCGGGTTACATTCCAAAAAGCTCGGGTTTTATTTCAAAAAGCTTGAGTTTTATTTAAAAAAACTCGGGTTTTATTTAAAAAAGCTCGGGTTTTATTTAAAAAAGCGCAGGTTTTATTTCAAAAAGCGCGGGTTTTATTTCAAAAATCGCGGGTTTTATTTCAAAAAGCTCGAGTTTTATTTCAAAAAGCTCGAGTTTTCTTTCAAAAAGCTCGGGTTCTATTTCAAAAAGCTTGGGTTTTATTTCAAAAAGCTCGGGTTTTATTTTAAAAAGCTCGGTTTTATTTCAAAACGCTCAGGTTGTATTTCAATAAGCTCAGGTTGTATTTCAATAAGCTCATTTTTTTCAAAAAGCAGATTTCATTTCAAAAAGCTGATTTCATTTTAAAAAGCTGATTCCATTTCAAAAAGCTTTGATTTTGTTTTCAAAAAGCTCTGATTTTGCTTCAAAAAGCTCTGATTTTGTTTCAAAAAGCTCTGATTTTATTTCAAAAAGCTCTGATTTTGTTCCAAAAAGCTCTGATTTTGTTTCAAAAAGCTCTGATTTTGTTTCAAAAAGCTCTGATTTTGTTTCAAAAAGCTCTGATTTTGTTTCAAAAAGCTCAGGTTTTATATTTATAACTAGGTCACATATTTTGAAAAATCTCGAGTTCAATTTAAAAAAACCTCAAGTTCAATTTAAAAAACCTCAAGTTCAATTTGAAAAAACCTCAAGTTCAATTTAAAAAAACCTCAAGTTCAATTTAAAAAAACCTCAAGTTCAATTTAAAAAAACCTCAGGTTCAATTTAAAAAACCTCAAGTTCAATTTAAAAAACCTCAAGTTCAATTTAAAAAAACCTCAAGTTAAATGTAAAAAACCTCAAGTTCAATTGAAAAAAACCTCAAGTTCAATTTTAAAAAACCTCAAGTTCAATTTAAAAAAGCTCAAGTCTAATTTAAAAAACCTCAGGTTTACTGTTAAAAACTTTAGGTTCAATGTAAGAAATCTCAGGTTCAATGTAAGAAACCTCAGGTTCAATGTAAAAAACCTTTGGCTCAATGTAAAAAACCTCAGGTTCAATGTGAAAAACCTCAGGTTCAATGTGAAAAACCTTAGGTTCAATGTGAAAAACCTCAGGTTCACTGTGAAAAACCTCAGGTTCAATGTAAAAAACCTCAGGTTCAATGTAAAAAACCTCAGGTTCAATGTAAAAAACCTCAGGTTCAATGTAAAAAACCTCAGGTTGAATGTAAAAAACCTCAGGTTCAATGTAAAAAACCTCAGGTTCAATGTAAAAAACCTCAGGTTCAATGTAAAAACCTCAGGTTCAATGTAAAAAACCTCAGGTTCAATGTAAAAAACATCAGGTTCAATGTAAAAACCTCATGTTCAATGTAAAAAACCTCAGGTTCACTGTAAAAAAGGTCAAGTTCAATATAAAAAAGTTCAAGTTCAATGTAAAAAAGTCCAAGTTCAATGTAAAAAAGTTCAAGTTCAATGTAAAAAGTTCAAGTTCAATGTAAAAAAGTTCAAGTTTAATCTAAAAAAGTTCAAGTTCAGCATAAAAAAGTTCAAGTTCAGCATAAAAAAGTTCAAGTTCAACATAAAAAAGTTCAAGTTCAACATAAAAAAGTTCAAGTTTAATTCAAAAATGCTCAAGTTTAATTTTAAATGCTCAAGTTTAATTTTATATGCTCAAGTTTAATTTTAAATGCTCAAGTTGATTTAAAAAACCTGAAATTGATTTTAAAAAGCTCAAGTTCAATTTAAAGCACCCAATTTTGATATAAAAAAGGTCAGGTGTTATTTATAAAAGGTCAAGTAGGTATAGGTAAACAATTTTAGAAACATTAGATTTTCAAAATAATTCTGTTACAAAATATACTTGACATATTTTAAATTATAACCTGTATTGAATTAAACTTGTGCTTTTTAAAATAGAACTTAAGCTTTTTATAAGCGTAAATAAAAATGTGTAGGTAACAGTATTGCTCTAGGTGTAATACTAAAAAATATGTTAATACTGTTACCTAACCTTACTAAAGTAGTACATATTGCTGTGGTAGAAATTTAGTTTCTAGTTATTTTCTTGTGTTGTCATTTCTAAAATTATTACTTTGTCTGATGTAGCTTTGAGTATTAGATTTGCATTTTATCAATGACTGAAAATATTTTTCTGTATCATTTTAGCCTGAATATGATGTTCCTATTTTAAAACGTCACTTTTTATAGACTACAGAGTTAGAGAATTTATCAACAATTGACATTGTTTCAATAATAATATGTTGAGCGAATTTATTACTGCTTTAACACACAATGAAATGGAATGATTTGATAAAGTTGGAGATTTTGCCCAACAAATTCCGATTTGTCATTAGATTGAGAACAATTTCCGAATTAATAATGCTCATGACAATCCTCAAATGTTTCTACTGCACAAGCAATCAAAAACATAATTTCAGCTTCTGCAAAGACATTGTAGATAAGTAGTGGGATGTCAGCATAGCATATCAGAAAGGAACTATCAGTAGAAATA
Source organism: Morinoia aosen (assembly GCA_030386875.1). NCBI lineage: Eukaryota > Metazoa > Arthropoda > Malacostraca > Amphipoda > Talitridae > Morinoia > Morinoia aosen. Next base: position 39,003,678 of record CM059573.1, on the reverse strand, counting down.
AGTTGGAGTGGGTGTGAGAAAATATTAAACTCAATTTTTCCCCAAAAAATATTGCTGGTGTCCATTAAAAGTGTGATTCAGAAATACACCACACCTCGTCTCTAAAATCACAACTAAGGTGAGTCAGAATATAATTTGTAATGTCAACACATGTTAAAATAAGATCTTACCAACATCATCATTTTTGTCATTTTTATGCAGTTGGAAAATGCTCTCAATGATGCCTTTTCTGTAATAACTTTTTGTGTATAAAAATAGAATACTAATACGCATATACAAATAATTATCACAAACAAATATATTACTAGAATGTAATTTGGCAAACGGTCTGGAAAGAACCATTACCAATTTTCCACTTTTTGGAGCCTAAGCATGGCTAATTAGATCAAAATAAACAACTTTTCTTCTATGCACTTTCTGTCGCAAATTAGTATTCAACGAGTTAAAGCGGTAGGTTTAGTTTGGGTCCTATATAATTCATTATTTGCCAGCCCCACAGAGCCTCAGCCCACTTCTAGGATCTTTAATTCCTAACAACACAATAGAAATTATCACCCATAAATAATAAGTTATAACAGTATGTTAACTTTTGTCTTACATGGTGGGAATGCGCTCAATCATTCGAGCGCATCGGAAGGGAGAGTCCATTATTGTCTTGCCATCCAACGCGCTCGGTGAATTAATTTCCGTTTCAAACACTAGAGTTGCGGTCAGTAATTTACCACTATAACTCGTCAAATACTCATTTGCGACGAAAAGTGCATGGAAGAAAAATTGTTCATTTACATCTAATTAGCTATGTTTGGGCACCAAAAAGTAGAAAATTGATCATTGTAATCTCCTGAACATTAACCACTAATTTTCTGTAATGATTACACAAGGTTACTCTCCACCAGTCACCAGAAGGAAAGTCACTTTGAAAATTTACATTTATACTGAAACTAATCTAAATAATGATTTTGATCCAATGAGACACATTACCTTAATATTCAACAAGTGAGCATTGAATGCTTCACATTTCATCATAATAGGCATACCAGAGCAGGACTCAATGGTAATATTTTTAGGCTATTATGCACCATTATCAATAAATTTTTAGTCTCTCAGAAAACAATTTGCACCGTCACAAATACAAACAAAATTGGCATAAGCAAGTTACCAAAAATTTCTAGAAGGTAACTATCAGCACAAATAAATCTAAGGGTAGAAATTATTTACAATTGAAATTTTGCTCAAACCATGATTTTCCTGGCATGAATCAGCAGCTCGATTCAGTAACACACCCATTTTCATCCACACTATTTTAAGAAAGTCAGCTGAAATGAATAATTAATGACACCAAACAACTTAGGTATCTTCTTTATACATTAATCCTTGTTTATTGCAGTAGAGTAACTTGAATGGTAACTTTGATGTGTGTACACATATAAAAAGCAATTTTTTCTTGAGAATGCACAGAATAATTTTGAAGTCTCCCACGTTACCAGTTAAACACATCAAAATAACTTAAAACGCCAACATTAAGGCAATTAGATCTTGGTTCCAATATTATAAGCTATGAAATTTCAATGTTTAGACATTGATACTTTGAAGCATTCCAAACAGTAAATAGTATGAACGCTCAAACTTGTAGCACCACAATGACTCCACGCAATGAACAACAGCTCAAATGCAAGTCCAACAATCACGAAGGTTTCAATAATTTTTGCATGTGGATTCACTCATTTAAAAATATTTCATTATTAAAACCTGGGAATTTACAAAGGTAGGCTTGCATTTTTTTTATATGTTCGTTTTCAATCACCTCACATAAAATTATTTCATTAGAAAATAGGTCAATAAGGTTTAAAATTGTTACAAACACGAACGTGATAAACAATTGTACTCTCGTACTCTAACTCTTTTAAAAACTGACAAGCCGCATCCGGGACGGTACAGAAAGTTTTATGGAAACTACAGAAATTTCTTGAGCACGCAGTCAAAAGACTTAAAGTTTACCACTCGTAACTTTTGAAAGAATGCACCGATTGACTTTATTTAAATTACTCTCAAACGAAAGAGCAAAGCATTACGCTGAAAGAAAATGCTTTGACCGACAGGCCGCAGCCGAGACGGTTCAGAAACGGTTTTGTTGAAACTACAGAAATTTCTTTAGCGCGCAGTCAAAAAACTTCACCATTTCACTTGTAATATAATGTATAAAGTGTTAAAATTAAAACGCTTGAAATTAAATTCAAAGCATTTGAAGCCTTAGTTGAAGAATTTCACCTTCATATTACAATGTATAAAATTAAAATATATGAATATTGAGAAGTTGCATACGAAAATACAATTGAAAGCTTCGGTTTTTTAGATCTAAGCTTCGAATTAAAGTTTTCAATTTCCCAATAAAAGAACTAAAGCTCAAATTACATCATGTGAAGATTACGTAAACTAATTTCATTTGACCACGGGTAATACATAACATAATTTTATCTGACTTGTCCTTGATTAAACTTATTCATGGACAAACATTGACGATAGATTCAAACAATGAAGTATAGTCTGAAAAACAACAGTAGTTTTACCGTGGTATTTCTACGGTAAAAATGACAGTCAGAAATCGACGGTAAATCACGGTCATCATCGTCGGCGTGCCGTTTTAGCGTCTAAAATTACCGTTGATCACTGGTAATATTATTTACCGTCGGAATACTTCGATAAAAGATGAAAACCGATCATAATTACCGTTACGCCGGCGGTAAAATTCTGACTGGGAAGAGAGAGGCATCATATAATATAGAATCAGGGGACATGAAAATCTATGCACAAGATATCATCCCACATCCAGCACATAGAAATAAATTTCAAAGCAATTCACAAAACCAGATGAAAGGTGAAGTATAAATGGATGGAAGCAGAAAAAAGCAACAGTGAACCAAAAGTATAGAAGTAACTAGCCAAAGAAAGAACTTTTCCTCCCCTGAAACACTGATATCAATAGAAACAATGGAACATTAAGTACCACAAACAATAATTTTTTTTCAAGTGTCATACAATTTTGCATAATTGTATGAATATTTCAAACACAAAAGTACTCCTGGAGGTACACAAAAAATGTATAAGCCTCTTATAACTATATTTGATTTTGGTCAGTTATTTTTCTTTGACCTGCACCATTCTTCTGGAGTTGTACTAGATGAGTTACTGAACATATGAGAAATATCTGTAAACAATCTATTTGCCATTTTCCCCACAAACTGAATTAGCTGACGGCAACTTGGGCTACTTCAACCTGGCAAGTCAACAATATTCCGGACAGTTTTGTTCACTATTATGAGGCACTTCCCCTCCTTTGCTTGCACTCAAAAATTTGTACTGAACACAGAAGTAAGATATTTTTAGTTTTTGTAGTTCGAAACACTGAATAAGTGAGGTTTGATTATTAATTTTTTTTAAATAATGACATAAGCACTCAGCACTGAGAAAACTGAACTTTTCCTCTGAAGTGAATTGGTATTAAAGTGAATTGGTACTCTTTCTATTGGCCCTACCAAAGTAAAAGAAAAAGGTGGAAATCTTCAATAACCAATGCAAATGTGATAAAAAAGACCAGATGTAAATTGATCAGCAGCGGTAAAACAGCATTGAAGAAATATCCGCTAGAAGTAGACCGAGTTTCAAATTTTCCTTGAAAAATTTTTCTCACAACTTCACTAAACAACTAGCCTTTACTACATAGTGGTGCAGAATAATCATTCTCACACAAACTTCAATATATTACATTGTTTAAATGTAATATAAACTAGAAGATAACAGAATACAATTTTCTCGCTTATGTTTAGTACTTTCACACGTATAGAAAAATGTAAGTGATTCCAACACAAGTAAAAGGTTACATCCCATATTGCACAAATAAAGCAATAACATATTTTTCATTGTATTTAGCCGATAATTCAAGCGTTGAATGAATCTCGTAACTCAAACATCAAGCATTAAGTAACTGACTTATATCCATCCCAACACACTACTCAAAGTAAATAAATTCAACTCGCCTCACAAAAAAATTAAATGTGAAGAAGTTTTCACCTACAGTATTCCTTTTTTAAATTCATCAATGATTTGCTCATTTCACATTGATTTTTGATTTTAAGAAAACCAGTGTACATTGTCGACTAAATAGGACAAGGCTTCAGAAAAGATTACAGGTATATGAAGAAAGTAATTACTTTGAATTTTTAACAATTTGCCAAACCAAAAATAAAATACTAAGCACTTTGTAATTAGCTAGGTTACACACATGCAACTTTATTTCTGATGAAATTTAGTAGCTGAAGAAATTAAGAAAACAATTTTACTCTCAATTTGACATTTTTAATGGTTGAAAACACAAAAAATTAGGTTAGGAAAACATCAAAATTCCAAAAACCCTTTTTTTACCCTAGCATTTGGCTTTTAGGAAGAATTTCTCAGGAAATGCAGTTAATTATCTGATAATATACCCATGAATAATCATCTCTACACAGTTGATGCCCCCACACAACTAAATTTACTTACCCGAAGCACATCTCCAGAAATTTCTTAGCTTGCGAATTTGGATCGGCCTCAGGATTGGGCGGAGGTCATCCTCTTCTACCAGACTCAGGTCATCCCTAGTTTCCACACCAGCTTCAGTGAGCACCTGAAGTATGCCATCAACGGTACCACTTGCAAGGTTTGGCAACACTTGAAAAATGCTCTCTTTTATTGAGATTGACATTTTCAAGATGAAAGACTGTTGTGCTTGAGAGGAATCAATAATGTCCCAAAGCTCTTCTCATACCCTTGGAGAGGGTAATAATCATGAAGGTCTAAATAACTCACACAATCATAAGATTTTGGAACCTGACCAGGGGAAGTGAAAATTTGATGGACATGAAGGCTGAAATCAAAAACTGACAGATGCTTCCTCACAACAAAATAAACCAAGGGACCTTCAGAATTTCCACCAGATACAAGTATAAAAAGAATCTCCCCAAATATAAGAATATCTTCCATGTCACTGTTTGCTTTGCCCAACACTAAAAAATATCCTTTCTTGTACTGAGATCCTCTGATAGTCACTTCATCACTAATCCAAGTTTTTTCATTAGAGAACTTGAAGGCAGCAAGTGCAGCTTGCAACTCTACTGAAATATCATCCAGAAAAAATGGTTCACATGCTCCAATGTCAATAGGGTCAGGAAAATACTGCCCAGCTCCTTTAAAAGCTTGAAGCAGTTGATAGCGCTCACTAAGTGTGAAATTCAAATTTTTGAAATTATGACTGTTTTGGACACATCTTTTGAAGTACGAGTGGCGACGCTCAAAAGTCATGGTCCAGAGATGAATAAGTGGCCCAAAATCCAAGATAAGCTTTGGATAGTGTCTTAGGTAGTGGTGCTTGGGCTTCAAATCATTTGAAGGAAATAAATTCTTTCGTAATTCAAGATAGTCTTCAATTAAAGTATTCAAGTAAGCAACATTGCTTTTAGTTATCTTTGGAGCACATAATAACTCGACAATATCCCGTAACATTAGAAAGCAGCACCAAGTAGAGTCTTCTGAATTCATAATTTTGTTGCGTAGTATGAGCGGCAGCAACCTAAGTAAGCACCAGTTTTCAGCAGCTTGCCCTCCTAACTTCTCTCCAGATGTGTTCACTTCACTGGGCTTACAACTAGCATCTGCACCAAGGTATTTAAAGGTTGCTATCAATCTATTTAATTCCTCATAAGTCAACCATTTCTTCACTTTGACCAAATCTTTTATGAAAAGAGCACAGTCATAGTTCACAATACCCTCAAATAGGTCATGACCAAGACATGGAGGTAACCCAGGCTGACAAACATGATAATATGACAATGCATTAAATACAGAATTAAATTTAACACCTCTGATATTGTTCACTCCATTTGAAAGCCCAACAAGGTCTAATTTGTAGCTTTCAACTGTTCTAAAATGTCCAATAGCTAATGGATTTTGTTTAAAATCTTGTTTTTGAACCAAGCAATACCTACAGAAGTACTCAACTGTACTGAAGTTTTCTGTAAATCCTCCAACACAATGAGAGCCAAGGTTATCTCCAGTAATACAGCACAAAGTGCCTCTGATCTTATTTTCGCCAAATTTAATTCCATTTTTTTCTATATCTTGCAGGTCTTTTATCAAATATTCAAAAATAGCCTCCTGCCCAAAATAGTTGAAATCTTTTTCTGTGCATAGCAAAACCAGAATGGTATGATCAGCATTAGATCTTAAATGTGGCCTGATATTACCAAGAGTAAGGTAAACAGCCAGTAATTTGTGCTTCTTTTTACTTGAGCCAAGCGGATTGCATACCTCAAAGGCATCCTGATAGAGGATGAGTTTAAGAGAATTAGGATCATGCCTGAATAAAGGATTTGCCCTAAACACTCTACCATCACACACGTCACTCATACACTCTGGAATGTCATTCACATTAGGCAAGTTGCATACTCTGGTAGACGCTAATTCATCTTGGACAGATTTATTATTACACAAGCTTTCTAGGCTTCTACACAAAGGAATATATTGAAAAGTACGTCTTTTACTCTGAGCGTTATTTCCTAAATTTATTTCAATTGGTTGAACATAATTAAATATTTCTTTGAAAGTTTTTTACGTTTGAAGTCAGTTCTAAAACTTTCTGATGTACATTGAAACAGATCTGCATTGGTAAATAATTCTTCAATTTCTTTTAACTTGTCATCAGGAATGTCAGTTTCATTTTTTAATTTTGTGATTAATTTTGAGCACAAATATGTCTGTCCTTGTTGGTGAATTTCATGAAATTCTTCAATGATATGCTGGATGGTAGATGATGGAAGTAATAATTTTGCCTGCAATTTGAGGTAAAACAGTGCAAGATTTTTCAAATAAAATGCTTCTACATCATTGTTATCTAAATTTTCATCACTATTTTCCAGTCTCTCACCTGTCTCTCTAGTATCAGTTTTATCACTGGCATCAGATACACCAGAGCAAACTTCATGAGCTGGAAGTGCAACTGAATGAATATCAACACTGCCTTCATGTACACTGGGTGATATTATATGTTTTAAGGCAACCTGATTATGAGAACATCCACGATGGTTTCTACTACGATGACTTTTAAAACTAGAAATTTTTGAAAATAATTTATCACAATTGTTCATAGGGCACCTAATGATTTCACCGTCTTTTATATGATCATTTAGATGTTGGAGTAGAGCATTCAAATGGGGACAAATTTGATTGCAATGTTGTAAATTACACTGCAGTAAAGTATCTGGAGATCTTTGATGCTCCTTTTGGATGCCATTTGACACTCTTTTCCCATGTTCCCGCAAAATGTGCGCTCGAAATCCAGCATATGATTTAAATTTCCTAGGACATTTTTCAAATGAACATGGAAATGCAACATTGCATAAGTTTTTATGGAATGCAAAATGGCTTACATAACCTGCCAATGATTTAGATACTTTACCACAGAATGGACAATTATACTGGGGCCTCAGACTACCCTCTTCCAATACATTTATGTTCTGCATTTTTGAGATAACGGTTATATTTTAATAAGAATTAGAGAATGTTCTAATGAACTCACAATTTATACACTCAATGAAATCTATATGTTAACGATAAATGTCATTGGCAGTAAGTCTAATTCTCTTTTCCTATTCGAGTTGACCATCTACATTTGAACTAAAAAAAAGCACCAGGATAAAAAAAGTATGGTTAAAATACACGACCACAAGTCTTTTTACAACTAAATTTGTCAAAATTGGAAACTCACAAAATAAGTGGGGAGAATTTAGGGACAATAAAATCGCTCGACAGCATTCTAACGAGACTTAATTCCAACAGTTATACTGTGTGTGTGAGTAGATTAACACGAACACTGCCTGTACTTCACGAAAATCAACGGTAAACGTCCGCTTAAATTAAAACCCCCACTCATGAACTCTATATGATGGCTGTCAATGTGAAAGAAGCACTGTCAAATTATTATACTCTGGTGGTGAGAACAAAACACATTTACTGGAAAGCAATAACTGAGATTTTAACATTGACTCCTCTCTCGCACAATTCCAACGGCTTTCTACTTGCCGCGCAAACACAATTCCCTTGGGGAAAGTAGTTCCAATACTATTGACACGGTGTCACCTTTTCAGTGATTAATTTACCAATACATTTGTTGTAGCAAAAAATTTGAACAGAATTCGTATTTTTTGTTTAATGAGTTTTATTAAAGCTTCAGATATAAAGAAACAGCGAAGTGATAAAATAAAACAGAGAACCAATATTTTCGAAAGGATAGTTCAATCTTCAACTTTGTAAAGCCTAAAATACCACTTATAGAACTGATGTAAGAGGAAAACACAATAAATTTAATCAATCGATTATTCGAATGATCTTTCTCATTTTTATTATGGGGAGGGAAGTTCCTAGATATTTATTATTCAATCATTTCTCGTATGATTTTTATTGCATGAACAATACATACCTAATAGAGTTTACAGCAACTAGGCAACATTTGTTCAAGTCATTTTAAGCTCAAATTGAGCAAAAATTTCTTTCATTTCATCCATTGATATAAAATCCACGTGTAATAGCCAATAACGGTGTTCTACCGTTATTGCATTGAGACCCAGTGTTTTACTGTAAAATATGCCTAACAGTAAAATACTGTGATTTATACGGTGTTTAACCGTGAATTTCACGGGCATTTTTTACAGTGCATTCCTCATCCGCCGCCCTCTTCGCTCTCCTTACCATTCTTTGTACCTCTTTTTTCCTCTCCTTATACTCTTCAAAATTTAGCTGGTTGCCTCGTTGCAACCACCTTTCGAACGCCCCCCGCTTTCTTTTCACAGCCGCTCCTACTTCTCCGTTCCACCATTCACTCCCCTTTCTAATCCCCCCTCCAACCTTCCTTACCCCACACACTTCCCTTGCACATTTTTCCGCCGCATCTTTAAACAACTTCCATTCCCCTTCCACTCCACCCACATCACTTTCCTTCACCCTCCCATACTCCACTTTCATCTTCTCCTGATACTCACACTCACGCTCAGAATCATGTAACTTGCTTACATTTAACACCTCCCTTCCACTCCTCCTTTTTACACCTCCCCATATTCCACTAACTCTCAGCTTACCTTCCACCAAATAATGATCCGAAATCCCATTCATCTCACCACGGAACACATGCACATCGAGCAAACGACCCATCACTCCCCTGCTAACCAAAATATAATCCATCAATGCTCTCTCCTCTATCACACCTCCATTCGTCCTCACATATGTATACTTGTTTATACTTTTTTTCTGAAACAAACTATTCCCAACCACTAACTCACTCTCCACACATAACCCCACCAAGAAATCCCCACTCTCATTCACCCCAGCTACTCCGTACTTACCAACAACACCATCCACCACCTCATCACCCACTCTTGCATTAAGGTCCCCCATCACCACAACTCTACAACCACTCCCCACTCTAGCCACACACTCGGACAATTTCTCCCAAAACTCCTCTCTCTCTTCCCCACTCCTCTCCGATCCCGGTCCGTACGCGCTCACAAACACCCATGACTCTTCCCCCCATTTCACTCGCACCCACATTATTCTTGATCACACCTCACCCCATTCAACCACTTTCTCTCTGATTCTTACACTCACTAATATAGCCACACCCTCTCTTGCATGTCCCCCACGTACTCCAGACACTCTCCCTCCCACACTCCCAAACATCAACTCACCCAAACCCAAACACACACTCCCAAACATCAATGATAAACTTTACCTCATATAATTTATTGCATAATGAATCGAAAAGTGAAAGACCTGTTCAACCAATGTCCTTACCTAAGAGCTAATACTGAAGAATGTGTTTATGATTATCTGCATAATTATAGCTTTAACGATGCAATGAATTACTCAAAACACATACATTTCACACATGATTTTTCACTCACTGAGCTTCTACACAAAAAATATGCATATACTCATTTTGCACTCACTTTTCTGTCTATTTTGTAAAAAAGAACAATGCAGCCCGTTTTGATCAGATAAGATCAAAGATGACGTGGACATCTGCCGATTATTGACACACACATCAGTCGCCACTATAGTGGATTCTACGTGATGTTTCGCTGCTACTGAAAACGAAAAGACGGATTTACTGTTGTACTCATGCAATTGTAGAAAAAGTGACAGGACTTACTGAAGGCATTACCTCTTTTCTTATACTTTTTACTCTCCAGAAATACGACTAAAAAATTGGAAGATATTCTTGGAAAACGGAATGAGCGTAAGTGTAGACCGGAATGCAATTCTTATAATTCTAAGGCCAAGCTTCAGCTAGGACGCAGGAAGCATCATGTTTCTGCAGTTCAGCAGCGAGTGAGACGTGAGGAGCGTGAGACCCTCTATCTCTGGCGATGCCCATAAATATTTGAGACTAACGCCGCCTCTACACACGTCTTAACAGGGACTGAAGCACAAGCTTCTGGCCAACAATGGTGCTCTGATTCTACAAGCGAGCACTACGGCACCGAAATTATTCACGATGTTCGGCACAACACCTCACCCAAGTTTCTAAACCTTATTCCAGCAATCCCTGACACACATCAAGGGCGCACCTCATATTCAAGCTCACCCTCAAATCATCAGCAGCGTGCTGTCCTGGATCTGAATACCGATCTCCAATTCCATCATTGCAGTTCACGAGAAATCGCATGGGATAACGCTCGCACAAGGCAATCAGCTGCTGGGCTGGAGAATTGAATTATATTCAGAATCAACTGGATTACAAGTTGGTATCGAGTCTATTCTCTTCAACACTAAGGCTTTCTGCATAAATCATATTTGCTTGATAATATTCGATACGATTACAAATAAAGTTTAAAAAGAAATCAATCACAGAAAATTCACTCAACGAGATAAAGAAATAAATTATTTAATTTCACAGTCATTGAGGAGCTGTTAAGGATTAAAATTCTACAACCAATTGATTGATATTTTTCACACAGTATTTAATCCGGAAGTATGACTAAAGTTCATTTCCAGCAGTTTCCCGTGAAAAATGCACATACTCGACCATCTCTTTAGGCTATGGTCGCTTACAGATTCTTTTGACTTTTATCCTCTGAAAACCTGAGCCACACCATACCATATTTTAACTTATAAAAACATGGAGTCGTATGAAGAAATTATTTATGCTTGAAATGAATAGCTTACATTATTGTTCAACGGTGCCTATATATATATTTGTTACCAAAACTTGAGATCACTAGAACGAAAATTACAATAAAAAAACTAAAAATGTGACTCATTTTACTCTCAATAAATTATTGGGGTTTGCTCTCATTGACTAGCGACGCCAACATCAGAGTGAACAATGATCTTGTGCAGCAGGTGTGCTATGAGGTGCGAGTGTCTATGTGAATCCTTGTTTTTGCTCAGCTGCCGTTGAACATTCTGCTGATACAGGTTGGTGCAGAGGAAACGCATGTTTTTTAAGGGAACCGTAGTCCCAAAAAAAAATCCTAAACTATTTGACCGATCTTCATGAAACTTGCCATAGGTATGTAAAATTGAACAAGGATTAAGATTGGGCTCGTGTGTTTTTCCAATTTTCCCCATAGAAAACGTGTTATTCAAAGAAAACGTCAAAATAAGGGGTCTGGGGAAAATCTATGGACGTAATCAGATTTTGAGATACAGAGATAATATTGGTATCAAAAGAAGCAGAAATGTATTCTCTACAACGTGACGTGGAGTTATGTTGAATTTTCGAAATACTTTTTGAAAAAAATGATAAAATACAAAAATTTGACCCATTTTCACACTTTTCCCGACAAAAGAAAATGTAGCTAATTTTCTATTCCGAAAATGAATATAAGCTCACGTCATCTTGTAGAGGATTAAATTCTGGTTCTTTTGATACTAAAATCATTACTGTTGCTCAAAAACTGTAGAAGACTCTATATTTTGAAGCGCCACATTCCGGTCCTCCAAAATAAGGCAAAACAGGTAAACAAAGATATATACACAATTTCAATTTTTTCTTTATTATTTTTTTTTGGGTCAGCTAGGACCCTTGAAAACATTATACAGTAAAGATGAGACATAGAAGAAGGCATAGCAACGTCAAGCCGTGAAGAAAGTGCCAAGGGGAAGGTGTAACACGAAAATATATCACTTCCCCCTCCCCTCCCCCCCATACTTCAAACCCCCGTAGCGGGCGAAACAATGAACGTACGAACTTCATTTTTTCACAGGATGTACCTGACATCTTACCCTTCCTATGGCAGCTAAAACCCAATATCTCAAGAAAATTCGATTTTCTGGGAGTACGGTTCCCTTAATACTGAATTACTGGAACACAATGGGTTGAAAAGAATAAAAACAAGTATTAAATGATAGGTTTTTTAATGCAGTTTTTGAAATTATATACCATACTTGGGTTCGAAAAATAATGTCTTTGAGATGACGTCCTTCTTGCTGGATACAAATTTGGATCCTCTTCTGAAAATTACGGACGGCTCTCTCCAACATTTCATTCGGCACAGCTTCAATTTCCTGACGAATGGAATTCTTAAGGTCATCGAGTATGAGAGACTTGTTGATGTACGCTTTTGATTTCAAATATCCCCGCAAAAAGAAGTCACATATCGACAGGTCGGGTGAGCGAGGGGGCCAGTGAACATCACCAAATCTTGAAATCACATGTCCTGGGAACATTTGTCGAACCACTTCCATGGATTCTCTCGCCGTGTGAGCTGTGGCACCATCCTGCTACTAAAACGGCATTGTATGGGCCGTTTGCCAACATTCGTTCAAGGTCAATACCCCCTCCCGTCGCCGCGTACTAGAGGTTCTAAAAACATGCGTTTCCTTTGCAACACCCATTATTTGAACGCGGGATTTCAACCAGAGTTCAGGACACCTAAAATACTCTTCAAAAATTATAACTTCGGGGCAATTTCGTTTAAGTTCATTGAAGTAGCGACGTCTGTCGATAAATTACTCTACAACTTTGTGATAACGTGTTGAATTGAAATTCGGCGCGTAGTGAGCGAGTTTAAAGTTATGCATATGACAACTCGTTCACGGCTATATAATTAAGCCGATAGATATCCTGGACGCAAACTTTTGTACTAAATCTAAGCTTGAAATCAGCATTACTTATTACTAAAATATCAATATTATTCGATGAATATTTAAACTTTTAACACTTTAATAAAATCACTTTAAAATTTCTTTACATTATGTTTTATCAAAATTTGGAGCTGAGGTTAAACGAATGAGCATTCGCTAAAAGCATTCTAACTGAAAAAATATTTTAGATTTTCTGTTTGATTTGATTATTTATTGATTGATTTGATTTTTGATTTATTTGAAAAATATTTTTGATATGCTGTTCCGCAAAATGCTTCACATTATTTTGCTCTGAACAAATCTGCGACACATAAAATTTTTCTCGTGAACGGAACTTTAAATTTTCGGCAAGTTTGAGCATAGTTTTCCATTCAATTCAGATATCCCTTCTAGTCTCGCTCTCAGAACATGCCCTGCGGAGAGTGATATTTGAAAACGGATCTCCTTTGCCATGCGACGCCACTGTTCTGCAAAAGAAACTCGTTGCCTCTTTCTAGTCGTCTGAAGAATGGATCGCGATCTTTTGGATCTTGTGGACTTTTGCCCTCGGCGCTAGATCGGCTAGGATGACATCCACTTCCTGCTCGGCTCTGAGCATCTCAACGTGCCAGGAGTTGGCCTGGCTGCCGAATGCAGGCCGCGTGGAGGCATCTAAATACAACCCGAGAAATGTAAGAAATCGTAACTGAGATGAAAGCGTCTCTGTATGAGCCTTGTGTTTCTGGAAATTTGATTACGATTAAAGTTCTTGAAGCTTCAGTTTCAATGACAGAAATTTCTGTTTCAGCCACAATTTCAGATATACACTTATTCATTTTCAAATTGATTATAATATGTGGGGCTTGAATTCAGATACAAACTAGATTGCTAATTCGTTTAATATCTGAAATATAATTCTTTTAATTTTATTATATTATTATCAGTTACAACTTCTCTAAACAGTAATAACGTGCGAGCCGTTACAAAATGTTCAACGGTTTCCTGTAAATCATGTAAATTTTACAATATTCTACAGGAATATCGGTGTTTCAAATGCGTAACTGAAGGCATAAATTACCCCTGATGCACGTAGAGGTCCCAAAAGATTTGAAACTTATAACATCAAACAATTTAGTTGAAGAAAAAACTGTGACAGGCAGGTTTTTATCAGAGTTGTCTGCCAGCATTGCCCTTTTCTAGCCAATATTCTTAGAGTTGACCAAATTTCACTGAGAATGGTAATTAAATAATTTCAAGAATTTGATACCCAAATAGGCAAACCTTGGAACAGTGGTTCAATGATGGTGACTATAGACCGATTGGAGTTGAAAATTTGGCCGAGGCCGGAGCCGGGGTCAACAAATTTGTCAAGGCTGGGGCCGGGGTGCAGAGCGTGTCAGGACGTGGCACGACGACGTAATGCATAAAGCTCCGTACACACCTTGCAACTTCGCGTGCTTCATGCCGCGTCGACGAGTTGCCCAGAGCTCTCTTACCGCTCAGCAGAATGATGCCGCAACAAGAACAAAAAGCCCAGCAAGCACGATTGTTGTCGCAGGCCGGCAGCGCACGGCAGTGTCAGTGTGAGACAAGCAGGCATTGAGCACGGTTATAGTCTCGGTGACGCGCTCCGCGATGAGCCGAGCGCAGCTGCTTCGCACAGCACATGGTCGTCTGACATCCTCCTCCTCTCAAAGCTCATCTGCAACTGACTGCAGCTGCACCGCGCACTTATCTACAAGCCGGTCTGTACAGCAGCGGTTGTTCTGTGACAGGTTTGCCAGATTTGTCATTTCATGGCCAATTCACACAAATTTAACCATTTTCGAACGCCGTGTCCATAAGAAATTCACTTGGCCATTTATAAAAATTTCGCACAACTCAAGAAACAGAAGGCCTGCAATATCTCGAGGAGATGCTTTTGTCGTAATATTGTTAAATTGAGTAAAAAAGTCATTAGTATTGTGATTTTTAAATGAAAAAATGTGTATATATTTTGTAGTGGCCATTTTTGACATCATTTTTTGTGAAATGTGGTCATGAACAGACGGATTTACCTGAAAACCCTGTTCTGTGACACCACTACGGCGACAAATCGCATTGACGTAATGCAAGGTGTGTACAGGGCTTAACGCCGGCTAGTGGCTCATTGCATGTTGAGCTACGGTTTCGGTTGGGTGTGTATTTATGTCAAGTCAATAAAGTTTTGCAGACCTGCAGTTGCAGTGCATGTTGAATTTATTAATACAGAAACAATTATGGGAATTATATATCCCGGGTGTCCCACAAAAATGTCCCCGACTTTTTAATTGATTCTATCTCCGCTTTAAATCAACATAATTGAATTGTCTTTTTTCACAATGTAGTAAATTTTGCTTCCTTCTCGAATAAATAGGTTTTTGAAAATCGTTTAATAATCACTTTACAGTGATCGATTTACTGGAAAAGGCAGAAAAACTGTTTGTTCAAAGAAAACGTTTTAAAACAACACTGGTGTTCTTTTTCATTTCTCAATACCTACTGTAAAAGAACGCGTTTTCAATCGACTCCTCCACCATTAATAATTCTTCGACAACGAATTGAAGAAGTGTTTCAATACCTAAAAGAAAACGGTGAAATAATCCACAAAACTCTTCGTTCAATGGTGGCTAGAAGTAATACTTGCATTGAGAGAAATGGAGGGTATGTCGGAACTCGGAAGATACTAAATTACTTTATTTACTTAAACTTTATTAAAAGTAATAATTTGTTACTCTTTTAAATGTTTGTTTGTTCGTTTTTTTTGAAAGTACAAAATAAGGAAGACTATTAATATTGGTTTAAAAACTTTGCCTTTGAATAATTAGTCTATCTACCCTTTTCAGTAAATTGATCAGTGTAAAGTGGCTATTAAACGATTTTTGAAAACATAAATTGTTCGAAAAAAAAAACAAATTTACTACATTGTAAAAAAAGACAATTAAAACGTGTTAATTTAAAACGGAAATATAATCCATTAAAAAACTGGGACATTTTTGTGAGACACCCGGAATAATGACTAAAAAAAGTGCGTCAGCAGTGTGGGATTACTTTTATGTATCGTTGAAGAGTGTTGAAATTTCAGTGAGCACCAATTGTGAAGCAAATATACGACGAGGAACGGCTGGTGCATCTCAGAAAACTTTCTCTACTAAATCTTTATGGGTCAATCTAAAATCGACACAAAATGATCAATTCGTGGAAGCTGAAGAAAAACTAAACAAAGAAAAAGAAATGAAAAATAGAAACAAAACGAACAAGAAGAAAAACTAAATGTCTATGTATTGAATACAAACAAAGACAGTTTAGGTTGCAGCAGTGGCAAAACGGCCAACTGCAGCAAGTTGTCTTCGTCTAATGGCAAACAGATGAATTTGAAATAAATATTTACTCAATCAATAAACTGGGAGCCAAATAATACTGACCGAATACATGGAAAGATATTGTTAATTTACCGGCTTTGTGACGCGCTCAATCCTCACGATCCTGCGGAAAAGAAAACCTTTTAATTTTTTTAAGGTTTTTGAATAAGAAGTTTCAAGTGCCATCAGAGAAGGTAATTAAAACAAGACTAATTCCGAACCTCAGTATCCCAATTCAGTTTGCCATTTCAGAGGAAATGCAAAAACGGGTCAATTAAAATAGCGTCTTCTCAATAACTACTGATGTTTGAATCTCTCCAAGTTGAGATTCTTTCATGTCAATAACTGCACAATGGATTATAATTACACTGGATAGTAGCATAGATACTCCTTTTCATCTTAGTGATTGCATGTTCTTCAGGATTGCGATGAAATCACAAATCCCTTGAGAAATCATTTTAAATTCGATTAAAAATACGTAATTTTTTCACGTGCGGGTAGCCGGGCACACCACACCTTTTTCACTTCAAATTAATTCAAGTCAATTTCAATTAAATCCAATTCAAGTTCAAATTAATCAAAGTCACGTTCAAATTAATCCAACCCTTGGTTGAGTTAGGAATTGACATAATCACTCGTCAATATGAGCGTTATTTGCATTAAATATGTATCTATTGGGGGTATTGAACAAGAAAAACGTTTTTCTTTTGAGCAAGGAATACATCAAATTTCCGCCGGATTTGCGATCTAAAAACAAGCTGTCGTAATTTGTGGTAAGTTTCCAGCATCATTAGGCAGAGTGTGATTTGAATCTTCAAGCGGAGTAACAGGTAGACGCCAATTATAAGAACTTCGTATTATGCTACACATTAAAGATGTTTTGCAATTCTACATTTATGGCAGCATGCATTCATTCAAATATTTGTGTTCAAAAGGTAATTTTATGTTACACACACACATGGTACAGAATAGAAGATTTTTTTATGCTCATAAAGAGATTTATATGCGTGAAATTCTACTTTATCACGTATAGAAAATGATATATGCATCCAACTACTATAGATTATCATTGGACGACGATTTGTAGATTTAACCTTTAAAAGAAATATAGCAGCAAAGTCTTTCTTTTTGCTTGTTCAAACGATTTTGGTAAAAAGAAGTTACAATTTGTTTCATGGACAAAGATGATATATTTACCTTGGCCTGTTAATTTAAAGGGATGGCACAAATTTGATTGCTAACGCAGGATTCCATCTGTGTAGTAATGTACTCATCTAAATTGTAATCAAATGGTATAGTACATGAGTACTCAGTGAATCAGTTTTGTATATCTCTTTCAAATATTAAATCTACCCATCGTCCAATGGTAATCTTATGTAGTTGGGTGTATAATTGTATACATATATGATTTCATATACGTATAAAGTGGAATTTCGAGTATATAAATCTCTATTTGATTGTAAATAAATCCTCGATACTACTGTGGGTAATATAAAATTAGCATTTGAAAATAAATATTTAAACAAAGCATACTGCCATTAATGTAAAATTTTAAAACATTTGTGATGAGTAGTTTAATACGAAATTTTCATAATTGACCTGTATCGTTTATGCTGCTCAAAGATCTGAATCACGCTCTGACTCCTGATGCTGGAAACTTACCACACTTTACGCCAGCTTGTTTTTAGATTGCAACACCGGCGTAAATTTTTATATTAATTGCAGAAAGGAAAAACGTTTTTCTTTTTTATTACACCCAGTAGATGCATATTTAACACAAAGAACCGCTTAAATTGACGAATGATTATGTCAATTTATAACTCAACTTAGGGTTACATTAATTTTAACTTGATTAATTAATTGGATTAATTTGAACTTGACTTGGATTAATTTGAACTTGACTTGGTTTAATTTGAACTTGACTTGGATTAATTTGAACTTGACTTGGATTGATTTGAACTTGACTTGGATTAATTTGAACTTGACTTGGATTAATTTGAAGCGAAAAAGGTGCAGTACAATACTAAAAACCTCGGTCAAAACCACGGTTTAGGGCCCTATTCTGACGGGGCCGGGGTGTGCAAAAATTGTCGGGGCTTGCCGGGGCCGAGGCCCCGGTCGGTCTACAGTGATGACACGAACAATTTTAAATAGTAACTTGACACAATGTGTTTTCTTCGAACTAATGTTGAAAACACTGAGGATAGAAGAACTACAGCCTTCTACTCCCACAGTCACTGCAATAATTTGGCGCATTTTTTACTGATTGGACTACGTTCTTAACTACTGAGATTCTCAGAAAATTATTCATCGCAGACAGATTTGTACCTAATGTTTCGATGAAAACAATTTTTGAGAATCTAATTTACAAAATAAAACACTACGACTACAAAAATATACACCGTTTATTGCAAATGCTTAAGGAAATAATATTCTATCTTGTGTGCTGGAATTAGTGAACAATCTGAGTTAGAGTATGAAGAGAGTAAAAGCAAACAACATATTCGCCTCAACCCAATTGAAAATCATGGACGTGTCGCCGGTGAATTAAGGACGAGAAAGGCGATCAAGTATGAATTGAAGGCGAGTCGGCCGTCTCGGCCTTATAACTCTCTCTCCCCGCTCATAACTACGCACGGACGAGCTCGGACGTGATATTCTAAGCAGGCCAGTAATGATTTGAGGGCGCAAAACTTTCAGTTGGTTAATGGCCGTAACATTTGAGGACGGCCATCCGTTGATTGCAGCTATACAAATATCTTTGAATTTTCGCCGTATAATGGACGGAAGAAAGCCATGAAACGTGTGTTTTGACATTGTTGCGTACAATGCATCAAGCTACAAACTGTATTTCACATATTTTCTTCAGTTTTCATGTTTTTCCATAATATAGGCAACATTGAAACTGAAGACTTCTCTGTGCTGTACAATAAATGCTTCGGTGCGTTTACTTGTGTTTATTTATAGATTTTCACCCTGCATTGGGTATGGTTATGTTTTTATTTCATTCTTCGATAATAGAATAGTCAAACATATTACTACAGTCCCTGCAGTATATCTACCTCTCTCAGAAGAGAAGTGCTACTTACTGAGAGGACAACGCAAGATTTCAAATTGAGAAATGAGATTCAAGAGTAAAATCAGTTTAATCACTTCTCAGTTCTAAATGCATTATAAAGAATTTAATTATAATTTGGAAATTTCTAAAATGAAGAATAACATAATATAAAATTAACTAATCTCGTATCATAGTGATTCAAATTATACCTAAGATTGATCGTATTTATAAATTTTATGCTATATCGTTCTATTTTTTATGGTGAAGATATCGTGATGTTCACAATGCTGATTGTTTCAAGAAAAATATGGATTTCCAACAGTGCTAAACGAAAACATATTTTATTATGACAGTTTTTGATATCAAATTTCCTGACTTTACCGACTGTAGCGGGTAATGAAATTTAAAGGAAACGAAATATCGCATAATATCGTTCAAATTTGGCTAATTACGTTGCAAAGAATAACATATGGTAATAAGGAAATCTTATAGTCAAACAAGTAATCAAATTAATTCTCGTTTGAATAAGTAAGCAATACAAGTCAAACTTTCCATAGTTCGCAATTCAAGTAACATTGCTTTTCAATTTCTGTTGGATATTTTTATTCCCGAAGCAGTCGCGCGTAGCTGAAGTCTGCTCTCAAGATATAAGAGTGTTTGCAACAAGGAAATTAAACATAAAATAATGATGTAACTATAATTACGTTCTGATAACATCTCACAATTTAATCTTCGTTTGGGAGAGAGAGAGGAAATGAGAAAATTAGACACTATAACACTCTTGCCTTGTAAATAGTATACTCGTACATGCGTTTTAAGCAAGCGTCACATACAACAGCACTTAAATGTAGGCTAAAGATCGGTTATTATTTGTACTCAATTTAATACAAAGACTTGATCATCAACGAAACATACTGAGAAGGATTATAATAAAAAAGACATATGTCTGGGAAAGAAGTTGGCACGTGGTTTGTCATGAGTTCGGTAAGTACGAGGTCGACCAGTCGACGACCAATCTACAAATTACCCTATCCATGCCAGTTTTAATTGAAATGGAATAACAAAAAAGTGTGATGTATTACACTCTTACTGCCTTCCAAAAACAGGTGATATATATACAATATTATTTAGTCTAGTATAAAAAACTCTTCAAAAATTTGTTCCGAACATTTAAACGTTACTGTCTGTAAGCCAACTTACTCTAAAAATTTGCTCTATAAACTGGTTCGATCCAGTACCACTCGAAGTTTCGAACGGGCAGTCCGTGGCATCGCACCGGCGGTGCAGCGTAGACAGTTTGTTAGTTTTTATTGTCGCAATAGGTGCTGTGACAGTGTGATTTCCAATTACTGCCCAAAAACTTTGAACGTGAATTTTATTGATTGTAGTGCAGATGTTTGAACGTTCTATGTGTTTGCAAATTCAGAATTTCTACCGGATGAAATTTCTACGATTTTATGTTGATCGATCCGATTCGATCGTTACTCTCATCCGTAGAACTTTCTCGTCAGCTGGAGGGTTCAAGCTGAGTTTGATTTCTTAAATTCAGTCATGTGAAGGGTGTTTTAGTGATATTTATATCAAAGTCTTCAGGATAGATTCCTCTTTCATTATATTTCTCTATTTCTTTGGTAATCTAGAAATTGACTTACTAGAAAGTATTTTTTTGAGGAAAAAATTTAAAAAATGCTCGAAGCTAGTTCTTCTGTCAAATAAGATATTTTGAAGGCCGTGAAAAAAAATGCGGTGGCCCTCTCAAGGAAGTGTTACAGAATTTGCCTGTTGCCTGAAAGAAACCGCTGCCGGGGCGAGTTGGCGTTCTTACACCTTCAAACATAGCAGTCGCATCAGGTAAGTATTTAATGCATATGTGTTGTTTTGAGTATTGGTCATTTTGTGATATACATATACCGAATATTTTATAATTTTCAATTACTTAAGTTTTAACCCTATTAGGTATAATTGTAATTGTATAGGTATATGGGTATATACCAAGCCTTGTAATTGTAATTTAGGTAATTGTAATTGTAATTTAATATAAACCTAATTGAATATGAACAGGATATTATAACGACTTCAATTTATGGTTGCCAGTTCAATTTCTACTAAAAACTCCCATTAGTTTACTTGCAATCGATATTGTAGAAATAAATCCAACATTACATAATTGCAACCTACTTAACCTTTAATCGTGCTGTAAACCGTATCGTTAACTGTAGGTTGACCGTTAACATTAAAGAGTTTCCCTTTTATTTAATTGAACATAACATGACTTGTCATAACTCACTCTCATAAAGCTTAACTTAACCTTGCTCTACATGTGCCCTGCTTTTAAATATGAAAACACATGAAAATGTTCGGCAAGAAACCTATATAGTTTCCAACATTATAATTTAGAGGTTACGTTTTAAGCAGTCATCCACACTAGCACCTATAGGGTTGGAATTGTAAATCTCTGAGGAATAGAGAAGTTTAGCTATCAGGAAAAATGTGCTATACGTCCTTACCTTGACATATCTGAAAATATCTCATACACGCGTTTTTACTTTCAGAAGAATTGGATTCATCCGAGGACTCTGAGCAAGGTGCTCAACCTGTCTCCCAACTGCTGAATTCGTTCCCGACCTAAGCCGGTGAGAATTACGTTCAGATAACGATGTTTCTTTCACATTGATATGTGCCCCTCAGGGGGATACAACTGTTGTATCTATGGGAATTAGCGCTCCCAGAGGAACTATGTGAGGGCCCGAGCTAAAGGTTAGGTAGGCTTCCTTTTTGTTGAAATGGAATAAATTTTTGTTTTGTTACGTACCATCTTTTTTCGGTTCACTGCTGTCCTGTTTTTCCGCACCTACAACTTTCTTCTTCAACTTTTTCTTGTTTCATGACCTTCTTTCTTGGCTTACTGTTTTTGTGCACCTTGTGCATAGATTCCTGGTTCCCTCAACTCCATACTAAATGGTGCTTTCCTCCTTTCTCTCTTGGAACATCTTTGTCGTGGTTAAGGGAGGCTAAAACTTTCTTATATAATAATAATAATAATAATAATTATAATAATAATAACAATAGTTATGATAATCACATTGATATGTGAACTTCGTTTTATATTGTATTGTTTATGAGTCCGTTCATCAAAAAGAAATCTATTATAGTACATGTTGAGTGCTAATCTATTTTATGTAATGCTGATTTTATGCGTGATATTTTAGGTGCGTAATGTATTGGGACATTCTACTACTGCTTAACATCTTTTTCTTCGATAAATCTCGATAGGAATTTGATGGAATAGTTTCTTTTCGACATATAAGATGACACTATGAAAAATAGAAGGAATAAATCTCTACTTTTGTTAGTTGTAAAAGCTGTGTGGGTAAATTCATACATTGCACTATCGTTAGTGTTTATTTTATCATTGACTATATCTGTAGAAGGGCTCTGCCAAGGAATGTGATTCCGTTTTTATCCATGTATTCGAATTTAAATCCACGATTTAAAGTAAATCATGTGAAAAGTTGTATTTTAATTCATATAAATGCAATCTTCTCAGGGAACTCACAAAGAATATCTAGTTTCATAGTACTGCAGGGAACAATTCCATTGTATTTTGACGAATTTTATTAGTTAATTTACCCAATTATGGTGCATATCATCTTCCTTCAAATTAAGCATTTTAATATCCATTTCGTTATATGCAGAAATTTCTTTGAAATGACGCATAAACATTAGTTGTGTTTCTGATTTTGAGTACTATAATGTACATATGAACATCCTTCCGTTCACCTTACAAGACCTCTTAAATAATATTTAAGCACATACTAGGTAAACAATTCTACCCTTCTTTCCATTTCCAGTTCCGTTGCTTCGCCAAAAAATGGAAATAAATGCCATTCAAAGTCAACTCGATCGCAGGGAGTGTAAAGTTGAGATATTAAACGATCAAGTTGCTGGGATCGCCTTGCTTCTAAAGGAGCATCTTTACTCAGAAAAATCTGCCTACGTAACACCAGATCGAGGATTCACGCGTGCGACTTCAATAGAAGACTGGACTACATACTTCAGCGCGAAGATCTTGTAAGTTGTATTGTGATTAAATAATTGTTAATATATCTCTCAATTTATATCAAATTGTCATTTAAATATTTGTGAATAGTGGATTTGACGCTTCTTCATTAGGATGGGGAGTTGGCGTGAAATATGCGCGAAAAACTTAGACAAACACATTCTTTCATTTCGGCAGTCACAAGTCTTCGTATAGAGACTTCAGAGCTAATATGCTGCTTCGGATTCAAACAAAATTGTAAGCTAATGTACTTCGAAGTTGTGGAGAAATTACCATTTTTAAATATGTCTTACAGTTTCCTGTTCTCAAATTTCCAGGTTCCATATCAGATGACCGCCAGGGAAGCAAACCTTAGTCGCACAGTGACAGCGATGTTGAAAATCTTACTCGCGAGAAACCTTGCGACAGAATTCTCCATGCCAGGCTTAGGCCGCCACAGACTGAGGACCAAATCAAGTTTGACAACTCCACTCCGCCGCTTGTGCAGTAATCGAAAGTGAGTAACCATGATACTATGTACTTAAGAGTAGTGTTACAGAAAACTAATTAATATTTGCAAATCATGTTCACAACATCTTGATTGTTTTTAATTCAGTATGCAAAATAGAGGAGTAGGATACAGCCTGCCATAATTTGTTGCGAACGACCTTCTTCATATTTTTTTCTTCATTGCAATGCAGATGCTCTTGCTCAAATTCCCGAGTACCGCAACGAGCCTAGGAGTAAAGTGAAATCTGCCTTTCAGAAAGCTCTCATCTCATAGCTAAGCTCTGCTGAATAATGTTTTATGAAGTTTCACCAGAGTAAACTTACAATCTCATGTAGGTTCACAGATAACAAATTTTGTACCAAACTTCTATTGTTTAATGAACAACTCCAGCCACCCACTCCCCACAATTAGGTTCTAACGCCCTTTTCCGACGAGACGACTACGTGCTGTATCTACTTATTAGTCATCCACTTTCAGTTGCGAGAGATATGCATCCACATGAATTTCGAAACATGACTTCATGAGTATATATTTTAACACTTTGACCTTAATTGGTTAAACTGAGATTCAATGTTCAACTAAAATTTGAAGTCGATTAAAGTGAGCTATTTTGAAAATGCAAACAATAACCGGATCCGGCCTTCATTTTGCTTTAATTAAATATTCATTAAAAATTTAGTTTGTGATACTGTTCGGTCAGCAGCATTAGAAAAATCCCCTCCGAGACCACCGGTAGAGTATGTTGCGCTGAAAGTGTAAATGATGATAGTAGTCATTTCGAGCGATACTAAGTGTAGCCTGTTATTAAATAGGGGATGAGGAGAGTGCCGGGTACGGGTATTGTCTCAACTGACCATCATTCACCATGCTCATTGCGCACGTAGCACTGAAATTAGATTTTTTCATGAGCTTATAACGACAGATTGATAGTATGATATAGATGTTTTCAAATTATTCTAACACAATTTATTTTCCAACTTTTCAACTTTGCGAAATTGTTTTGGTTCATTACGTGTTAGAATACAAAGTTAGTTACATATCATGTCACTGAATTGAACACTCAATTTCTTAAAAATTCTACATATATCCGTCAATAAAAGGCAACATTTCGATGTTACTAACATCATCTTCAGGATGCCAAAGACAAAACAATCACTTTGATAAAACTATGTCAGTCCAAAACGTAAGCTACATCAGACTGAATATAAATATTGGTAATGCAATTGCGATATGACTAGGTAGGACTTACTTTGTGCAAGACTAAAATTACAGATGTCTAGTTATTGATCACCAGATATTCATATGGTAACGGCACCAGAGATGAAGGCAAAATGGACGATCTACCGGAGGTTCCAAACGTCTAAGCCACAGTCATACAGAACAATTATAGAAAATAATTTGTACTTACGTTGAGGGTAGGTTCAAGTTTATATATCTGCAGTGCTTCTATAACTTGAATTCTATACCGGTGAAGCCGATTTTATACGGAAGGTACGTGGACGATATTATCATTAAAATTGAGATGGTAGAGCAGTTGGAGATGTTGAGGAATTTGGTGACTGATAATCCGGTGTTACATTTGCGTATGAGCTAAGTGTGTAAGTGGGGAAATGCCATTTCATGATGTTTCAGTTGAAGAATCTCAGAGTGCTTTTCGTATAACTGTGTATGTCACCCTCGCATGCTGGTGGAACAAGAAACGGTGATTGTGATGCACCGCATGTGCATAATGAAGGTAATATCCATATCTTGTTAAAGAACATTTATGAAGTGTGCAGCAGCTGGGCTAGTTTTCATTCAGAAATGCTACGATGTAAGCGGTTGCTAGTTAATGACAATTTCTCCAATACGCTTATTGATGGAATTGGTAACTTTTTAAATCGAATTTTGAGTGAGGACTATCATCCGGGATATGCAAAACATAAATATATTCTATGAAAATCAAATGCATAGCAATTACAAAATTGATCAACGTGTCTTCAAAACTGTGGTTAAAACTTCGTGAAACCAATAGATCCAGATATGTCATTAAAACTTCGTGTGTACTACAAAATCACAAAATCAGTGATCTACTTAAAAACAATATTTCCAGATCCGGAGTCAGTGACCTTGGCCGAGGCAATGTGATATTTCAGTTCGAATGTAATAGGATAGACCGCAAGTCTTTCAGTAAGTGTTGTATTGGCATGACTAGAATGACACTGATGCAAGGATTAACCTCGCACAAATATTAAGGTTCCGTTTTTAATCATTTCCGTGTTGATCATAGCTGTGAGCCAACAAAGGAAGATCTGTGCTCAAATGCAAGAAAATTTGTATAATGTTGTTGAAAGGTGCATATTCAAATAATAAGTCATAAACTTAAACCTAGCCTTAACGAAATTACAAATAATTTTTTGTTATAAAATTGTTCAATAGGACTGTGGCTTGTAGACGTGTGATATCTCCAGTTGTTCATTCATTTTACCTCTATCTCTGGTGCCTTTAACATGCGAATATCTGGTGTGCGGTAAGAACTAGTCATCTGCAATTTCAATCATGTACAGAATTACCCTACCTAGTCTTCTCGCATTGCGATATTTGATACCAATATTTGTGATACCAATATTATTGTTTTGTCTAACCAAGCTTAAATCAGTGATTATCTTTGTATCCTAACATGTTTAGAACTATTGAAACACAAGGAATTCGATATTTTTCTCTAACAAAGTTTTTTCAGCCAGTATACCCTTATTAATTAAATGAGTAAAGCTACTGATAAGGAATCTAAAACGAAGGGTAAACTTTACAAACCTATGCTGTGAGGAGCATTTATTCTCGCTAAAATTTGACCAGCAAACTATTAAAGGTATTTCGTACTCAGAATATTCATTTGTTGGATAGCAATCCTATAACCAACTATTTTTTTCACCAGGATCAGTTGACTGGGATAGAGGAGAGGCAAGAGACCCGTCACTTATCTTTCAGCTATCACTTGGGCATTTGAAAATTGTGCACCAGCCCTTGACGAGCCAGTTTTACTCGAGTTAAACGAAAAGACACAGGGTGTATTCTAAGATGAAGTGTCACAGAAGGTTTAGACCCCTCAGGGCATAGAACTATTATATCCATGGGAATTAGCGATCCCAGGGGAATTTTTGAGGCCCAGCTGCAGGTAGGGTATGCAATCCTTTTAATTTCATATGCTATTGTTTTCTTGGCTCGGAATAAATTCATGTTTTCTATGTCATGCAAGTTTGTCGCCGCAAGAAAAGCGTCAGCAAACGTGCTGGCGTTGAGATTAATTTTTTTGCAGCTTACTGCTGACTTTTTCGCTGTTTATTACGTTCTTTAACTTCTATCATGTTTCATAAACTTCTGTGTATCATGTTGATTCTGAAAACAAGGTGTTTCACGCCTTGTTCATCGATTCCCCGATTGCTTACTTCCCTACAGATTTATTTGTTCTAACTTCCACTCTCTACAACGCATTAATTTGGATAGGGAGGCTTATCCTAAAATTCTAGATTTAGCTTAAATAAAGGATTAATTTTAATGAAATGTTTCATTTATACAATTTTGAATGCTTAATGCCGATCGTGCTTTGCATTTTCGTAAAAAATTTAAGCAATGAATAACTTAGATGTCAAAACATGTTTTAATAACTGCGAGTCAAGTATGTGATCGTAGAAATAAGACCAGCGCAGTCTATGCTGTAAATGGACAGGTGTGCTTAATTATCAGCCAAGATGAGCCGTTATTTTTGTTTCTTTATATAATGAACAGCGGGCGGGGGTAAGCATTTGAGTGTTTTAAAACCAAGCTTTCTCATTAGAAACTCTCTGCCACGCTCAGCGAAGTTTTTGTTTTGAAAAACAACACTCAAATATTTAATATATGTATATATATATGTATATATATATATTTGAGTGTTGCTCTAAAAAAACACAACTTTCGGCAAAAACTTTCGGCCGCGTACAGCCGAGATTTATCGCCTTTAAGCGATCCTAAAATAAAATATTTATATATGTGATTATGCATATATATATCTATATTTGAGGGTCGTTTAGAGGCGATAAATCTCGTCTGTGCTAGGCCGAAAGTTTTTTTAACGCCAAATTCAAGGATGGCCATCCGCGAATCATGTGCGTATCGCCGGTGAAATGGGTCGAGCAGGGACGTAGCATGGACTTAGCATGTACATATGACCATCGCGGACGGCCGCGTACGTATCTGAGCCAAAAGTTCGTCCTCAAGTGGACATTTCGCCTACGATTCGGAGGTGATTTACCCATGTTACGTCCCTTAGGTTCTTCCTTACCCGGCCATAACACATCGGCGATACGTCCTTGATTTTCAATTGGGTAAAATTCTGAAAACCAAAATTCAGTAATGACTAACGAATTAGATGCATGCTCTCACTTCTGTAAGACATAAAAATTATCTCCTATGTCATATAGTCTTCACAAAAACTTCACGTCATTGCGTTTTCAAATCTTCTGTTGATTTCGTTCATGTCGTTCTGGAGCTATTGGTTCAGTGACACTGGGCGAAGTATCAAATTCCAGTTCAATTTACCTTCTCACTCTCGATACTTGAGACTCCGCTAAATGCTAGAGATCACGCCGCTCGCATTTTCATCATGACAGTTATGCGTTATTCTTCTCTGCTACCTATTATCATCATTAACACCCAAATGATACCACTCTGACCAAACTTTTGGACAGCATATGTGACAACCATAGATTTCGTTTACTTTTACAGTTTAACGATCATCAATTCAACAACCAAACACTATTATTGTTTCACAGCTTGTGCTAGTAAATCTTGTAAGATGGGAGCCACAATTTAAATTATTCACTTTCTATCGTGCCTTTGCAATGTTAGTTTCCTAGATCAGATCAAACCCTCTACGATGTAGAACAAGGTATACTGTTGTCGAGTCCTGACATCATCATCTAAACATTGTTTTGCCCCCAAACAGCAAGATCATTTCTCTCCTGTGTACATTATTTACGTTTCACCTCTTTAGACTACTAGACTATTAGTGCACAGGTTAATTTTCAATATTTCACGTTTGCGATACAAAAGGTTTTTCAAAATCACATCTAGAACAATTTAAGTGCTGTAGATCATCATGTAAAATAAATCTCTAAGCAGAGCCACATTATTTTCAGCGTCGAGAATAATATATTTGGTCGGGAATGAATGAGAACAAACACTTTGCACATTTCGTAGAAATGCAATCTACTCAAGACGCACGAGGAGAGTTTTTAGCTTACGATTGAGAAAGAAGTACACTCAGAAATGACCAAACCTTAACAGGAATTTTAGTGGTTCTAATATTCAGTTTTAAAATACTAGCTCATTGGGCGGATGAAAATAATTGAACTCAACCTTTCACCAGAGTAGACATGCTTAAGGTTTGCATCCTGGGATTCCAGGATCCTGTATAATTTGGGGCTGAAATTTTCCGATCCGGGAATTCCTTTTTCTCGAGAATTCCCGGGATTTGAATTAGCTGACATATTTCAAGATATTAGTGAGAAAATAACACAAAATCATGCTGTTTCTTGGAACTCCGGAATTCTAAATACTACACATATTTCAATATATTTGTGAGAAAATAACTTAAAATTATACTTTTTCTCGGAATTCCAGGGATTCTAAATAGTTTACATATTTCATGATATTAGTGAGAAAATAACTTAAAATCATGCTGTTTCCCAGGAGTTCACAGGATTCTAAATAGTATACATATTTCAAGACATTAGAGAGAAAGTAACTTATGGGCACGGTTCGGGTCTATTTCCGGATAATGGTAATTTTTCGGCTTATGATCTCATCTTATAGAGACTTTTCTTGCGCATCCAACAATATAGTTGGCTTTCAAGTACGTCAATTGGTTCGTCTTCTGGACGGGGTAAAAGACGCGCACTAGTGTGACCTTGGGGTGCGCCAATGGATGGGTGACCTCCCGCTTCCAACCCCCCCCCCCCCCCCCCCATTACGAGTCAGTATTAAGTGTTTCTCTACGGGAATAGGATGAGAGTTCATTCATGGCCTTACTTGAAATGCTTTCGTACTCAAACGAAACATTCTATTACTCAGTGATAAATCAAGTGATAAATTATGATGGTGTAATTGAGTAATTGTTTTGACTTTTGAGTCCGGTTGCTGAGTCATCAGCTAATTAGCTTGCTGTGTAAACATAAATGCCCCACGGAGTTTTGAAGCTACAGGAATGGCAATTATATCAATCGAAAGGGCTCAAATCGAGCCACAAAGCAATACAGGTAATTAAAAAAAATTAGTCGTTACTGAAAAAAAATTTTTAAAAAAACCCTGTTCTGAAACTTGCATTTATTGACTTTTGATATGGATCCTTTCCCACTGTTTTGAAGGTAAATAAGAAGGTACAGAATCGTTGATAAGACACAATTCAAAAATTAGTAATAAACAAAAATTTTTTTTAAGAAAAATGTCTCTCATAAAAACTCACTTTTTTGACTTTCGAAAACCTACTCCTCCCACAGTTTTGAAGGTACAGAGATGGCAAGCATACCATTCAATAGCGAATAAAAAGGTCTATAGATCCGGTGCAAAAGTTTTTTCAATTTCAATTCATGTTGAAAATTAGAAGCAAAATTATTCAAAACAGTGGAAAAAAGAGGTCATTTTTTGGGAAAAAACCCTCCAAATTCAAAAAAATTATAAGTCGAAAAACCTGCACCGGATCTCTAGACAAGACAATTAGCAACCAAGAAAATATTTTCTCAGTTCTGTGAGTTCAAAATTGTAGGAGTATGATTTTCCGCAACACATGTTCTTTCATGTTTTTTAAAAAAATAATCTTATATAAGCAATTTAAACAAACAATTTATTTACCACAGGTGATACAGAGGTAGAATGTTTCTTAAATCTGGTACAATGGTCAAACTAGAGTATAGCTACCTGTGGGCCCGAACAAGTTCAGCGACTTCCAGTGCGTCCTACCATCACGATATTCTAAGGTGTACAATAATGTTTAACCTAATTCACTTAACCTAGTTTCGCATGAGACTGATCAATGAGATAATTACTCGACATTTGATGTTGTATTTACCAATATAGGTTAAATCGGCTATATATAACAATGTATTCGATAAAACGATTTAGGAGCAGACTGAAGATCGGTTATGTCACCCATGGCAAGTTACATTATTAGGACCAGACATGTAGGAGGCAAGATGTGACTAGGTGATCTTAAACGATTAGTATTTTGATAGGAAGTGAGACTCAAGACGTCTTTTGAAGACTTTGTAAGAATTACTTTCACGGATCTCCGCAGGTATTGAGTTTCAAGTTTTAGTTCTAACGAAGAGGATACTGTGTTGCGAAAGGGCCTTTGAATAATATGGAGCATGAATTTACCTCTATTTCGGGTTAAATGGTCCTGATGACCAGTTTGCGCCCTTAATAAATGTTTTAGGCTATTGTCGCCATCATTTCTTAACGTTTTGCAAATGAAATTACAAATGGAGATATTATAGAGACCCGGAGCTAAAGTATTTGTAAATTTTTGAATGAATCATTCGTGTGAGCATTATATTCTAGGTTCTTTATCGCCCAGGTAGCAAGAAATTATTAGGCCAATATTGGGTTGATAATTATTTATTGACCTGATATTGGAATCTTGGATTACAATAATAGCCTAATAACAAGACAATACCGAAAAAAGAAATATTTATTTATGATATCAACTTGTTATTGGGACAATGTAGTTAATAGTTTTATTTCTAATATTAAACTAACAGTGTATATATATATATATGTACGATATTCATATAAGTGGAAACTATCTCATAATGATTAAAAATCTCGCAATTTGATATAATTTGTTAAAATATAAATTATTATTGCCCAAATATTGGGTTGATATTGTACGCCAATAATACGGGATAATTTGTTTAAAATGTACTAATAAAGTTAATGAATAGTTATTGCAGTTATTAATAAGTGCAGACATATTTGACAGATATCAAGAAATGTGAATACGTTACAATAATTTGTATATTCACAATTACTGTTCACAGGTTCACAGTTCTTGTTTTTCAGTCGTCCAATGAGTTTCGGAGGTCTAATTTATTCAAAAAATATGCTAAAATCGTTTGTCATATGTTACTATAACAATAAATGTATATATATTGAATTAAGATGATATTGAGTCATTTATATAGATGATATAAATGACTTAATTTCATAAAGAAGGTATTGAGTAGGCCTATTCCTACCATATAACCCATTTTGCATGCATCATTCTTTGAGTAAAGCGCTTTCGTGCAATTTTTCAATCACGCATATATATGCTGCTTAGATGAACGTAGATATGCTGCTTAGTACAGGTTGCCCGCCCACTGGTAGGGCCTACGTACGTGCAACACAAAATTTGGACTACGATGCCAAAAAGGTTTGTAATGATGGATTTTAGATGAATTTTGAATGCAGTTTAATTTATAGTCTTGTAGGTGTGTGGGTATGTACATCGGATAACATAGTTATCAGAATTATATATATATCTCGTCTTTGAACCCTTCTGAATATTTATGCGATATTAGAAATTAATTATTGAGCCAAAGTGTTGTTTTAGGAAACACCTCAATATCAAGTCAATAGTAACACAGTAATTAGCTGATACTGGGTTAAAAATAAATTATTATTGGGACAATATATTCCACCAATATCCACTTGATGTCATAAAATAAGTATTGGGCCTGTAGTACCCTACCATAGTTACCCCTCAAACTTAGTTTTAGTTCATTTGTTTTCAGTAATACTAATATGTGTAAATGTAAAATAAACCACGTGCTAATATCTCCACGTCGTATCACGCATACCAACTGCAGGAGAAGTACGAGTATAAAACTAAGAGCGCTGCTTCACTCGCCGCAAGCGGAACTGAATTGCTGAAGCAGCAACAACAGCAGGCCTAATTTTCTAAGGAACACCTCAATATCAAGTCCATAGTGAGAAAATAATTAACTACTATTTGGTTAGTAAATTTATCATTATCAGGGCCCTATGTTTTACAATTATCAACCTATCAGGAATTGAGTATTAAGCCAATGTTATTGTAGAGAACACTTCATTATCAAGTCAATATTGACACAATAATTAGTTGATATTGGGTTAATGATAATATTGTTATTGGGCCAGTATATTTTTCTAATATCAACCGAATTTTCCAAAATAAGGTATTGTCCCAATGTTCATTTTGAATATCCAGTCAATATTGAGATTATATATTGGCTCAATATTAGGTCAATAAATTGTGCTACCTTGGCGCTCTGATAGCTCTGTTTTGCTGAGTAAAAATTTTGTTGGTTGTATTTTTATCAGTTCCGTGCCATGCTTCTATGCCGTATTGCAAGTATGGAGAAATGAGCTTTTGGTAGAGCATTTGTAAAGCTGCTTCAGGCAGGAAATTTTTACTTTATTTAGGATTCCGATGGACTTTGATAATTTAGTACTAATATGAGCGATGTGCTCATTGGTCAGATGTTTATCTAATATGATGCCTAGAAACTTACATGAGTTGGTTTCTTCGATTTCATTTTCGCCAATTTTAATGCGTGGGAGAGATATATTTTTCTTGTATGAAAATGTAATATATTTCGTTTTATCGATATTAAGGCTTATTTTATTAGCTTCAAGCCACAATGAAACCATGTGAAGTTCATTATTTATACTCTTCGCAATCATAGCGGGATTTTGATTCGGAAGGACCGCAGAAAGCGTACTGTCATTAGCAAAAAGTATGAATTTGAAGAATGATGTAGATTTAATATAATCATTGATAAAAACCAGAAATAGGAGACGCCCAATTACAGATCCTTGTGGAACTCCATGGCTAATTGTCTGTGGTTCCGATTTTGCATCGTCAATGACAACGTATTGTTTACGATTTGTTAGGTTCGATCTGAACCGATAATGGGCAGCCCCTCGAATGCCATAACAGTGTAGTTTCGAGAGTAATATTTTATGGTCCACACAATCGAATGCTTTTCGAAAGTCAAGAAATAAAGAGAAGACAGGCTTTCCTTCATCTATATTAGAATAAATGAAACTTAATGATTCAATATAACCTGTGCTGTTGATATTTTAAAGCGAAAGCCGTATTGTTTATCGTAAAGAAATGATTTTTGTTCAAAATATGAGTACACTTTTTTATACACAATTTTTTCGAATACCTTGCTAATACGCGTAACTGGAAGTACAGAGATAGGTCGATAATTGTTTACACAGGTTTCTTCACAATTTTTGCAGACAGGGGTTACTCTAGCAACTTTGTGAGAGACTGGTTAATAAGATTGGATATCAGCGGGGCTACAATATCAGCAATATTTTTAAGTACTTTTGTCGGAAACGTTTGTAACCCGCACGATTTATTTTTCAGGTTCTTTATGCATGCAATTACATCGGAAGAGTTGGTAGGCGTAAAGAAAAAGGAGTTGTGTTTTCGAATATGATCAATGTATTCCAGATGATCAGTAGGTTCACTTGGAATACCATCAGCTATAGTTTTCCCTACGTTTACGAAGAAATTGGTAAAGAGATTAGTAATTTTTTTCTTCTCATGGTATGCTACATTATCTTGAACAACATGTTCAATTTTCTTTTTATCGGCGTTATTCGGTTTACAGCAAGAGTTAACGATGTTCCTAGTCTTTTTAACGTCAGCTTTAAATTGAGTAAACTTGCGCGTAAAGTAGCTCTTTTTTGGTGTCCTTATCTG
This sequence comes from Morinoia aosen, assembly GCA_030386875.1. Lineage (NCBI taxonomy): Eukaryota > Metazoa > Arthropoda > Malacostraca > Amphipoda > Talitridae > Morinoia > Morinoia aosen. The sequence continues at coordinate 38,968,788 of CM059573.1, read as the reverse complement.
ATTCTTCACATGGTTTCTGAATCGGTTATATGTTTCTCGAGATATTCGCCTTTCGTAAAGGAGGGCTAGGTATGCTTGAAGTTTTTTTATATTTATCACGATGTCTCCCGTAATCCAGGGCGTTTGTTTATTTTTGGGGGTAACTATACGAGTTACAATTGGGCAACACGGATTCTATGCGACCATAATAGTTTCAGTCAACCTTACTACTGCTTCATCAATGCTCGTTGCATTATTGTGTTGAGAGATGTGCAATGTTGGTATTTATTCTTCTAGAACGGTGCGCATTTCGTCTAAATTTGATTCGTTTACTTTACGATAAGAGTAGGTTTCAGCCCGTGGCTTGGTGCAAGCAATATAGGCATTTTTCTTGACAAGAAAAACTGGAAAATGATCTGATAAGTCAGAAGTAATGATTCCAGAAAGAAAATCAGTTGGGTCTGTGATAAAGATAATGTCAAGCAGTGAAGGAGACTCAGAGGTTATTCGTGTAGGCTTTGTGATGATCGAAGGAAAGATTGAGACTGAAAGGCTGTTAGGAAATTAGAGATTGGTTCATAGATTTCATGTTTCAGTAGATCATAATTGAAGTCACCTCATATTATAATGTCATTGTATAAGGACCTGTTGAACTGAGAAATAATACGATTTAGCTCATTCAGGATGGATATAGGACAGGCTGTAGGAGGCCTATACACCGTTCTAAGCACAATGCGTTTACTATCTCTAGACAGTTCTACGAATAGTGATTCAATATGATCCTGATTCATTGGTGCATTTGCTATGATTCTCGAGTCTATGTGGTTGGATATATATGTGCTGATGCCTCCGCGCCGCTGGTTTTTTCGTAGCGAATGGTAACTATGATAATTTTTAAATTGAATCATGTTTTTGGTCGAGTCATCTGCCCAGCTTTCGGTGAAGCTAATCACGTCTAGGTTATATTTATGTTCAGTAATAGTACATTTTATCTCTTCCAATTTTGGTTAGAGTGACCTACAGTTCCAACACACGAGTGAGAAATCATGGCGAGTTATTCGTATAGTTTCGTTGAATTTTGATATATTAGTATAACTACAGTCTTGCGAGTCGTTAGGTTTGGATATATTCTGTTCAAATGATTGAGATCTGGGTCGATTTCTTCGAATATATCAGCGTGATCAGTCATTTAAAATTAGTTAACAGAAAGAAGTAGGTACTATGCAGTTTAAAAAACGAAATACAGAGTCAAGCTTAAGGATATTCCTGTCTAAAAACTGGCTTATGAAGTAAGAGAGAATAGAGTAAAAAATCTAGCGCGGTTTCATGAGTACACACAAACTCAGTCCATGAGCGAATAATATTGGAGTTTGATATCACAACATTGGTGCAAACAGATTGCTGAGGGCGTTTTCATAAGTTCAAATACAACAGGTAATAAATTCGAAAGATTATGACGACAATGATACCATCAGCTAATATGGTTTACGCGTCATAATAACTGTAGTGGTAAAAGAAGAAAAATTCCCGGTAATATTGGTTGGTGAAAATTGCTGATTGCGTTGTTACAAAAGTTCACACACAGCTGTCATAAATGTTAACACATACATCTGTTATACAGTTGTCAAGATTGAGGTTAAACTGATATCTAATTGAGTTGAAATTGACATGATACGTAATTGAGGGGAAACTTAATGATATCCAATTTAGGTGATCACCCAGTCTAGTCACCCATGACCTGTTTAGATGACATGTTCAGTTGTTGCGTCAGGCATTTCTCGATGTCTTCAGGCGTGTTGATCTGAAGCCGTCTTGAATCTGGGTTTCCGGGGTTAGATACGATGTTTCCATCCTGTTTTCTTGGGATTCCAATTAGGTCCGGGAATTTCCTTTCGGCCATTCTAAGGATGTACATAGTGTTAGCTCGTGAAGGTATGATGTATTCATTGATGAAGAACTTTGGTTTCTTTTCTCGGCAGGCGGTGAGAATTTCACGTTCTTGTTATAATGTTTTAGTTCAAATGCAATGGTTCTTCGATCTTCGTTCCCAGTTACTGTTTTTTCCCCATTCTGCTAGCTGATATGATGTCAGTGTCGCAGAGGTCGATATTGATATTGTCCTTCAGGAGCTGGCAGACGGTTTCCTTGCAGATTTCGTTCGTGTGAGATTGCGGGAGGTTCCTCCCAGAAATGATGAGAGTGCATTTTTTGTTTTCTATGTCTCGGCGCTGAGCATTTTTTTCCAACTGATCGAGACGGGAGGCTAAGGTATCTATTTTCTTATTTTGTTCTTCGAGAGTTGCCTTGTGTTTCGCTTCTTTTCCCGCTATTGTTTCAAACAGTGTTTTGAGGTGGCTTATTTCATTTTGCATTTGATCAATATCACAATTAAGGGGAACATCCCGGTTTTTCAACTTTTTTCGTCCGATTCGTTTGAAAATTGGCCAGTATATGTATTTTGTGAAAGTAAACCTTTTTTACTCGCGTCATTTTTTCGATTTAGGCCTTATTATTTTTGACGATGTATGATTTTTTTGGTATATTTATATTGATACTTTAAAATGGGACTCGTCCTCGAGTTTTGATGCTAGAACAAAACCAAAGACAGTTTTAGAATCCTTGGAACATTTCTAACAAACTCAAATGTTTTTTTCAAACTCAATTTTTTCATTTTTTTCAATTTTTTTAAATTTCTTAAGTCAACAACAATTTTTTGGGTTTAGAGCTGTATATTTTTTCTAAGAATTCGAATTTGAAAACAAGCCCATTTGAGTTAGTTAGAAATGTTTCAAGGATTCTAAAACTGTCTTTGGTTTTGTTCTAGCATCAAAACTCAATGAGGAGTCCCACTTTGATTGTTGAAAGTTATTTTTTATGGGTATAAGCCATAACAAAATTTTTGGTCAAAGTGTAGTATAAGGAACAATTTATGTAATTGAATACAGTTTTAATTTTATTTCGGTAATTTTTATACATAACTTCATATTCACACTGTGAAATGTGATTTCCAAAAAAAATTGTTTTCGTTTTCAAAAATATGACTTTTTTTATTTTCAGTCTGATTCTTTTGAAATTTGACTATGATATGTAACCTTTGAAAAGATACACAATTTATTTCAGTCATTTTTTTATTTAAGCCTTAGTTTTTGAAAAAAATTGACATATATATTGGTTTTTAGGTATTGATATTTCACTGGTATTGATATTTCAAGATGTACCTCCTCATTCAGTTTTCATGCTAGAACAAAAACAAAGACAGTTTTAGAATCCTTGAAACATTCCTAACAAACTCTAATGAGTTTTTTTTCCATTTCTCATTTGTTCTCGTTTTTTATGGGGATGAAAAACGAAGGGGAGTAAAATTTTTAATTTTCGAGCCCATTTCAAGTATCAATACCAGTGAAAGATTTCGGTCCCCTTACCCCCCCCCTCCCCTGGGGGGATCTATTGTCCGTAGCGCCTTAAAATTTTAGGACCGAATAGTCCACCTCCTAAGGGTCATTTTCCAACAAAAACATAAAAAATGACCATCGGAGTGACAGGGGCCTGGCAGGGGCCTGGGATGTTCTCCTTATATTGTGTAATCACTGAGTCGGAGTATTTTATTAGGACAGAAACCACTTCCTTGCCGTCTTTCGTTAGGCTAGACACAACAGGATATTGACCAAATTTCGGCTGAAACTCATTGCTGTTGTTGGTGCTGCGTCGTTTGTTAGGTGCCATCTTGAAGATTGAGGGATTTCGGCTCCTTGTGCAAACGAGGGTTGAACACTTGCACACTTTTTGAGGGAATATTATGCGCTTAGTTTGATGATTTTGGTGTATGGGAGTTTGAATCACATTTGAATCCTCATGGTGAGAGTGGGTACTCATTCAGGTTAGAAGTACATTCTTTCTAACATTAGGCACTTTGTTTCGGAGCGAGCGCAACGCACATCCTCACCACACGGAGTCACCGATAACACTGTATGGTTACGAAAAACACTCACAAACAAAAAAAACATTCATAACAATATACACCTACGGTAGATATCTGAGAAAAATCCACCGAGAACTTATAGACTTTTTTTTACCCCGAACCGTCCCCTTAGAATCGTGCCATTATATATGATTAATCATTTAGAGAGCCCAAGATAGGACTTCAATGTTTTAATATTATTGCAATTTACATCACTACAGAGTGTGGTCTACATTTTCTCATAATAAAGTTCAACAATGTTATCAGAATATGTTTTGTGGTTTGGTTTTGCAGGTAATAAGAATAGGCTGCAGTAGATACGATGGCAACGGCCGCTGTTGAGAAACTAAAGCCTTTGTGTGGCGATACTATGTTAAAGACGCAACTGGAGAAAGTGCAAAGTGTAGAAAGTGCAGCGAGAGTTTACTTTACAAGGGCAGGTCTAACAGTATTTTGTTACGTCACCTAAAGAGTGAACACGACATAGTGAAGCCTGGAACTGCAGACCCAGTTGCGTCAACTCAGCTGAGCTGAGCTGAGCTGAGAAAAAAGTATTCGTATTGGAACAAAACGCCCTCATGACAGGGAGAGCATTAGTGAAAGCACTAAACCTAAGTGTCGATACCGTCGTGCGGTCGACGTAAGGGTTCGTGGAAAAGGGGGCTGTCTTCTGTGCAGCTACCTTTTTCTGGGGCGCTAGCTTTTCTTCGCAGCTGCCCTTCCTGAGGTTCGTGTGGGTACTGCCTACGCCGTAATCAGTCCGCTAGAGCAACAGAAGTAAATTCTGTTAGTGCCGAACTACGGCGGTACCGTCGTGTGTGTGTGGGGTGAGGTTTGTGTGGGTACCACCTGCGCCGTAATCAGTCCGCTAGGGCAACAGATGTTATATCTGTTTTTTTGCCGAACTACGGTGGCACCGCTAGAGTGAGGTGTGGGTGTGGGTACCGCCTAAGCCGTATTCAGTCCGCTTGGGCAACAGAAGTAAATTCCGTTTTGTGCGAAATACGGCGGTACCGTTAAGAAGACGAGCAACTGTCTGCGCCGTTTGAGACCGCTAGGGCAACATAGGTGAACTCTGTTAGTGCCGAACTGCGACAGCATCTTCCTAATCGACAAAACTGTGCGAAATAGTGTCTGCTCCCGAGGTGGCCCCTTAAACCCCATGTTAGGTGAGGTGAGGTTTCGTATGAGACTAAAGCCAGAGTCAACAAGGAAAAAGGAAAAATCTTTTCACCTCAGGGTGCAACTTGTTTATTGCAGAATCTCTTTGAAGCCGCTATTACATACACTGATATATTTTATCAAAGACAGTGATTTATTTTCTGTTGCGAAAATAGTGCGTACAGGCCCGAGCTACTGCATAACAAGGTACAATACTCAAAATTGCATTCAAAATATTAGTCTTATTTAGCTAGGTAATCGAAGAAACATTGGAATATCGACATGTAATACAAATGCTATTTAAGGGCTAACTAAATTAAATGCACAGACGCAACATCAGCGCAGAGAAACAGACAAGTCGGCGTTCAGGGAGCTGGACACATAAAGAAAATTCTTGGGATTATGGGTAACTAACACAAAAGGCTCGACAACCCATGTGCAGTCTGACACTAAGCAAACATTAATAACAAGTTTCGTAATGGTGCATCAAAGTACTCCGGAAGAACAAGTTACCAAGCTTGTATCAATTGATGGCGAGTCAGTAAATACAATTACAAAGAGTGAATTTTGAGAATCCTTCTGATAAAAAGCTTTTCACTCCCTAAATCGCCCAATACTGCAATGGGCATGAGCAACAAATTACAATAGCATCTAGGTGAAATATAATGAAACACAGGAATCCCGGGAATTCCCGGGATTGTCTTCCTGAAATCCGGGAATTTCATTTTGTCCCGGGTTTGCAAACCCTAGACATGCTCGAACAGTTTTCTCATGATTGACTCTTTAGCTTAGCTTTCCAGTAAACGCTTTCCGAATTTTGTCGTGCATTATCATGTTAATTCACTCGGTCCTATTAATTAATGCAATCCCTTAATCTCGTATCCATTTCATTTCTTGGGGCACAAATCTTCAAAGTCTTTTTTTTGTGGTTGGGCGGGTAAAAAATATGTTTTTTATACAGTGGATGGACTTTTGCTCGAGAAAATAAGTACTAATAAACAAAGCAAGCTGCTCATGAGGACCTACAATGGAAGACTAATAATTATTGTATCTCCTAAATTGACTCTTTAGAGCACACTAATTAGATTCTACCGCACCTGAGAAGTAAGCTTACGTCGCTACTTCATGAGGCCACATTACAGCTACTAATGGTAAGAATGTATCAAATGGATCTACGGCTTCAGTTGTTGTAATCAGTAGGGATGTGACATTGTGCATATTGCATTCATGCCGTAACTCGGCATATTTTTCAAGAGCACAAAATATGCCATGTGCATATTTACTAACCGATGAATATGCACAACTTGGTCAATTTGAGCGTGTAACTGTCTAATAATATGGTGTATGATTTTCGAGTCATGACTTAAGTAATGAACGTAATGAAATATGAGGTTAGGATAATTTAGAAGAAGGAATTTGGCTCTTAGGTTTTTATAGCTTGTCATTGGAAAACAGGGAGGAAAATGTACCTAGATTGTACCGATAACACTAAATATTGTATTCTAAGTAGTGCAGCTTGCTCTACACAACAATGCTGATAGAAAGAACTCAACAAAATCCTTCAACATAGTGAGAAGCATGAAGATTTTGAAATAGATGTTGGATTTTCGTTTTGCATGTATTGTGAAAACAGGTTTGTTGCGTAATTAAATGGCAAAGTCAAATAATGTACGAAGATCTTCTCCTAGTCTGCACAGATGCTACACCATATATGATGAAAACAATGAATGGGTTGCTAGTCATTTTCCCAAAAATCATTCATGTAATGTTTAGCACATGGATTGACCAGAGTTGCAGAAATGGTAAGATTCAGCTATCCTGATGTAAACCGAATGATATCAGCTGCTAAAAGCACCTTCGTAAAACATTCGTTGAGATCGCAAAAATTTAAGGAACTTTCTCCAAGCACGCCACTACCTCCAACGCCAGTGGTAACACGGTGGGGTACATGAAAGCTCAGGGACTCCCTATTTCTACTGTTTTCCAAATGATGGATTCTGTGGAAGTAACTTTAAAAAAATACCTACGACCAAAGCTACCACCAAAAGTTGACCAGCGTTCTAAACAAAAATAAAGGTTACGGAAGGATCAAGACAATTAATACCATACGTTGGCCAACCTGCAGAAGTTAACTAGTGAACTTGCTCCATCGGAGATATCTTGCTACTCATTTGCTTCTTTTATTTCTTGTGATGTAGCACGGGGGTTTTTCCGCCCCAAAACTGTATTAGCGTATAATAGAGGGAGATTTATTTTTAAGAATCTCAAATCCCATTTAATAATGAAGTGCAATTCCATTGTTTAATGTTTTTCTTGAATTGTTGAATTAAACTTTCTCTTCCATATGTGTATGTTTGAAATTGTCTAACTAGGAAAGAGGTGAAAATTTAATTGCGCTAGGTCACATTTTGCTTGCGAACTTTACATTTCGCAGTAAAATTAAAACCTTGAGATTACACCTTCGTTTATTTGACATTTCCATTCAAACCTCCAACGTTCAAGTACATTCAAAATATACCTATCCAATCTAACAGATTATCTTTATTCCATATTCCGTTAATAACTTTGAAAATATAACATGCACACCATATTGAAAAGTTTCTGGCATTTCATATGCATAATTCCATCAACAGTATCAACATGCATTTCGGTTTAGCATATATGCCAGTGACTTTGTGTAGATTTCATGTGGCAAATAAATCTCGAGAGCAGAAATCGTCATATAATATGCTGCATATCGCGAAACAAATTATGCACTTACGCAGCATATTTTATGCTGCACATTGTCACCTTCTTAGTAATCAGCAATTAGCTGATTAGTAATTTCTCTGAAGGTTTGAAATGAAAGGTGAAAGCCGTATTACTGACAGGCTTTAAATAATACATTAATTTTCCAACAACCAACGTTCCAAATTTGACTCATTTTCATACTAATTTGGAATCGAGGTTCTGTACTCGTATGTATGTGAAACTTGAATGCGACTTACTAATAAGGAATAAAAATTCATGATATATTAATTTTCTGATTCGTCCACACTGTAAAAAAAACTGAAAAAATACGAAAAAAACAGACGAATTATCTGTTAAAATGACACAAATTGCTACTTCTCGTCCGTTTTCTGAATATTATCTGTTGAATCAACAAATTCATCCGTAATTCAGTTCGATACCGGACAATTTTGCTAATTTCCGTTGTTTTCACGGGTCAAATAAAAATTACGGGAGTAAATTGAATTCTTCGTTCTCGTAACGGAATCTTAAAAGTTGTCCGTTGATCTAACGGCTTATCTTTACATTTAGGAGTAGTTTTAACAGACAAACTGAATATTACAGATTCGACTGACTCTTCAGGGGATTATACGGAATTCGATTAAATTTCCATTGTTTCAATGGTCCGTAACAGTAAAAACATGATCAAATATTTGTCACAATAGCTGTTAATGTGGCAGTATGTCTTGTATCACTCTGTCGTCGTTTTTACTTTTTGTTCAACCAACCCATTACCGATTTGCGATTGCCAAGTATGAGATAAAAATTAATCATTCTGGCGGAACAGCTTAATTTAAAAAATTTATGATACTCTTAGAATAGAATTTACAATGTTAGCACTGCGTAAAAAGTTTCAAGTTGCAAATTCATCAATTTGCCAACTAGAAATATATGATGGCCATGGCAGAAAGAGAAACGTTAATAAAAAGCCTGTGCAAATTTATTCAGAAAATTCCATTCCCTCTCATTTACGATGCAGACAACGCAGCGTAAAGATGGTATACAATTTGACGTATTCTGCCCAAGAATTGGATAGCCCGTATATAAGTTGGCAAATTACCGTACTTAAACGTGTATATTTTCATTCTCTGTGCATGTGAGGAACGTAATGCAATTAATGGGCTTGTGCGTTTATACGTACATACATATATTGTCCATTCACTTGTGTGTGTATATATACGTAAGTACATACGCGTAAACATACATACGAATAAGTGAAAAATATTATAAAAGTGTTCATTGAGATCTGTATGAATTTGCTAATAAGCCTGTGTCAGGGAGGAAGTTCATTTTTTTATTCATACATGAACTGTGCTTTGTTAAAAGAAAAACAGGAAAACATGCTGCATTTTTATTCCCATTTTTGAACTTATTTAAACATTACACAGTCTAATAATGCATGGCATACAGTAATGGAATCACATACTGTATTACCGAACAAGTTAATGCGGTATTTAAATTTACGCAAATAAAAATTACAATGTTGAAAAAGTGAAATGAAGCACGAGCCGTTTTCATAGCCTTATATATATACATAAAGAAGTTATGTTAATCATTTCTAAGTGATCAACGGACAAATTCGATCACACGACTTTATTTACACTCAACGCAAAAATACCTTATAAGAGCAGGGGTTCTCAAACTTTTCTGCTGTGACTGAAACTGGAACAGGTAGTGACTGGAACTGCCCTAACCCATACTTGATTAGTTCATTTGGTGCTTCACTAAAATGATATTTTCTTTGAGAAACTTTGGTTTCCCGTGAACAATGTAGCAAATAATATAGAGCTGTGTTATTTAGTTTTAATATAGAGCACACTTGTTGAGCTCATTTATTTCAAATTTTTAAATTTCTCTACTTCTTCGGAAAAGAATAAAAGGATAAAGAAAAATGAAGCTGTTTATTGAATGAAAGACACTCTGTCGTTGCCGTATTGAATTTATTAGTGGTAATAAATTCCACTACAAACTCATTGTTTTATATGCAAAAATGAATGTTAGAAAATGTTTATCAACCTTAATTGAGTCGTTTATGCTCTCTAAAAAGCTAGAAATATTTTCAATTCATGTCCAGTCATGCGTCGAGTAGAATATATTTTCAACAATAAAAAGGACTCGTTACTCGTGTCAACTTTCGAACGTCTGTCGCAAACTAGTCCCTGTTCCTGGGCCCGGAGTTGAATTCATCGTAGTGGAATTCAGCGCAGTGGAGGGCATATAATGCATAACCTAAGTGTATTTTACATTTTTATATCATTGATACTAAATTTCAAAGGAATTGAACGTCCAGCTGGTTAAAGACCATTTAATAGAAAATCGTGAGCGATGCCAATTGGCCAATGACGGAACGCAAAAAACGTCACGTGACGAAAAATCGTCACGTGACTTTGTTTACAACTGGTTATGGCGGCCGTAAGTGATGCGAAGTAGATAACGGGAGTTAAAATGGCTCCTTGCGTACGCTTAAGAAAAAGTTTTTCGATAATTGATGAAACTGAAATATGTTGAATGCAACATGCATTTGAAGATGCATTATATATCCAAAATGCCGAAGTAGTCTTGTGTGGAGTGAAGTGTAAGCACTTCTGTCCTTCGAACTTCAAATCCAGTTCCAGAAAGAGCTGTGCCAAACCAAGGTAATGTAAAAATTAACTAGAGGTACATCATTTATCCCAATTAACTCACTGAATCAAACCTTCATTAATTAATAATGAGTTTCTTATTACCCATTGTTTGAAAAAAGAGTAGATTTTTGATTGACCCTTAATAGCATGAGTTTATGAAGAGAAAAATTTGTATGTGCTTTAACTTATGTTGTCATTGATGGAGGCCGAGCAAAATTAAATATTTTTTGTGGAAACTAAAATAAAAAACGGTCAATGTGAAGTTTAATGCAACCACGGAAAATAATAATTCGGATCCAAAGAATCACTAAAGGAACACATATAAAAATGTTTTACATGAATGACATTGTGCTCGCTGATGCTTTCTTTTCGAATTTGTTGAACTTTGAAGTTGGCCTTACCGCGCCAAAGGAAGCGAGCGTAATTCAATCATAAACGGAAGCTAACCCCCTTTTACAAACGTAAAGAGGTTGGGTCGTGAGGGGGAGGCACAGTTCTTCTAGTGAAAATTATAAATAAAGCTTCTAACCCACCCATTAGGGTGACGACCGCAATCTTGTTTACATCGAGTCTAACATGGCGACCACCATGGGCGCCGCCATCTTGGACCCGATGTCAACAAGATTGCGGTCGTCACCCTAATGGGTGGGTTAGAAGCTTTATTTATAATTTTCACTAGAAGAACTGTGCCTCCCCCTCACGACCCAACCTCTTTACGTTTGTAATAGCTTCCGTTATTAATTAAATTCCGTGTCACGCGCTCGCTTCCTTTGGCGCCAAGGTCAACTTCAAAGTTTAATTATTCGAAAATAACGCATCAGCGAGCAGAATGTCATTCATGTAAAACGTTCTTAAATGGGTTCCTATAGTGATTCCTAAGATCGGAAATCTTATTTTCCGTGGTTGCATTAAACTTCACATTGACCTAAAAAACATTAGACATCCCCAAAATTTTATTGACATTAAGATTAGTATATTGTTGCCTTTTTCTACAAAATTTGATAACAAATGCTATTCTAAAAGTTATTTTTTAAATAATTATTCATAATTGAAATGTCTTGAATTGGCTGTATTGCCTGTTATGTTATTCATTTTGTATCTGAGTAACTGTCTTGTATTAAATTACAATCAAAATCTCTCATTAAAAGTTTTATTTTTGAATGAATGACTTACTTTGTATGTGCATCCATTGTTTATTACACGGTTCTTTCAGTTTGCTTGCGAGCAAACAATTTTAAAATTTCTATATATAATAAATATAGCTCAGTTAAAATAATATGATTAGTTAGGCCTATAGCATTTTAAAAATGATTTATAAATATATATATATCTATTATGTAGAGTATTCACAATGCCATCTAAATTTCACTAGATAACCATGCATGATCCATTTCAAAAATTGTTTTGCTTTGAACACGTTCACTACGTATTGGGCCTCATGTGTACCATTCGGTAAATTGCTCATTCAGGTACCGGTGTAAGTAAACGACATCTTATATCTGTTTCACAAACTGTTTAAAATATATCTGTTATCATACATTGGGAAATGTTATCATGCAATTGTATTTTCATATTTCTTAGAGGAAGGATGAAATTGTATTCAAGCACTACAGTAAATTTCCCAATCGTACTAGTTACAACCGGTAAATGTGTAGCGTTGGTCAGTAATCGATTTTCCACTTTTCAGTGTCTAAACGTAGTTAATTAGATCAAAATAAACAAGTTTTCTTCTATGCACTTTCCGTCGTAAATGAATATTTTACAAGTTATAGTGGTAAATTACTGACCGCAACTCCAATGTTTGAAGCGGGAACTAATTCAAACAGCACGTCGGACGGCAACACTGCAATGTTGTCTCGCTTCTAGTTCGATCGTCATCAAAGACGAAACCAAACCTACCGCTATACCCTGTTAAATACTCATTTACGACGGAAAGTGCATAGAAGAAAACTTGTTTATTTCGATCTAATTAACTACGTTTAGGCACTGAAAACTCAAAAATCGATTACTGACCAACGCTACACATTTACCGTTACAACCTAACCAAACTCACCGTTAACAACCGTAGAAATGCAGTGAACATGTTAAATTATAGTTGTTTTTCCTTTACTCATGGCTTGAATTTTAATTGAAAATATAATATCATGCAGGCTTCTGCATTTATGTAGCCTTTTAGAGAAATATAGTGTACCTACTCTTGCTTTACTTAGTTGTAAAATGAATGATTAGGCTTTGAGTATGCCAGCTTCCTATACTATATCTGGTCTCTGGTAAATGTTAAAGAGAGGACCATAGTTGATTTTCCACTTTTTGGTGCCTAACATAGTTAATTAGATCTAAATAAAAAAATTTTATTCTATGCACTTTCCGTTGCAAATGAGTATTTAACAAGTCATAGCGGTAAATTACTGACCGCAACTCTTGTGTTTGAAGCAGAAAGAAATTGGGGGCGGAGGGGAAGACTATAATGGACTCTCCCTTCCGACGCGCTGGAATGATGAACGCAAAGACGAAAGACATACCGCTATAGCTCGTTATTTTATGAGTGATAACCTTTATTGTGTTATTAACTAAAAGATCTTAGAAGTGGATTCAGGCTCTGCGGGGTCAGCTAATAATAAATTACAAAGTACCCAAACGTACGCTACCCAAACCAAACCTACTGCTATAACTCGGTTTAATTCTAATTTTCGACTGAATTTGCATAGATGAAAAGTTGTTTATTTTGATCTAATTAACTATATTTAGGCAGCAAAAATTAGAAAATTGATTATGATCCTCTCCTTTACAAATAGAGTTGGCCCCCAAAGGTGACCATGCAAAGTGTACATAGAATTTGTTTTAGTTACTTCAAGGTATACATAATCATGGGATCTGTCTGCAAAGTTTTGTTCAGGGTGAATGGAATTTGCATTTTCATGAACTTGAGTCCCAAATTGAAATTTTTTTGACTATAATTGAATGAATTGAAATCCACAGGCTGAAAAGACTAAAAGAAAACTGGTCACTCAATAGAAATGAAACAATCATACAGGCAAAAACAAAGACCATTAATAAAATTAATACAAAAAAAACACACATGGATGTAATTGTAATTGTAATTTACAATTGTAATTGTAAATGTAACACACATTATTGAAGCCTTACATATCCATAAACTCAAACCTTCCCTCAATGAAAATATGAACGATTTTTTTTTTCTGAAATTGTTTAAAAGAACTGCGCCGTAAATTGTTGGAACAATCGTTGAAGTCCACCATTTCGCTTTATTCTTCGGCCAAGTGAACATGTGTTGAGAAAGTTAGTCTTGGTATTTTACATCCATGTGTGTTTTTTTGTATTAATTTTATTAATGGTCTTTGTTTTTGCCTGTATGATTGTTTCATTTCTATTGAGTGACCAGTTTTCTTTTCGTCTTTTCAGCCTGAGGATGATGCCAGTGGCATTGAAACGTTGCATTTTACCTATTGACTATGGTGTGATTTAGTAAAATGATAAGCAATTTGCTGAGAATTTTAACACGTAATGAACTTCAAATATATTGTGATGCTGAAAAATTAGTAAAGAATTGAAATCCAGTTAGAATGAAAAAAGATTATTCAGATAAGAATGTTCTCACTGAGAATGTTAATTGATATATTGAAAAAGTGAAATGAATTTTAAAATCAGATCATGTTAAAGTTGAAAATCACATTAATTTATTATGCACCACTCTTTATAATTAAGAAATGTCACATTTTTGTTTTCTGCGTAATTAAATTGTTGATGTTTTCAAATGTCAGTTGTGAAAAATTCATTAAGATCTGTACAACGGTTCTATAGATAAAGAGGTTAGCAGCTGGGTAATAGGGTGGTTTACTTGAATTATTAGGTATCTAATGTGATTAATTTGCATGTGAAGTAATAAAAATAACTTGTTTCTGGTATCTCAAAGGAATGTGTTTTAAAATGGTGTGGGCACTAATGAGGAGCTAACACACCCTGAGCCATGCATTTTGTATGCATTCATTGAATAATTCACAAGCATTGCAAGATTATTTTTGAAATTATCCAATAACCCTTCTCTGCTATTGTAAGTTATTGACAATATAATCAACAAAAGCTCTGCCCCTCTTTGTAGGAACTTGATTCTACTCTCATTTGATGCAGAAATGATCTGTTTACAAAAATAGAGAAAAATTTAAAGTTCTACTCTAAACTTGAATGTTGCCAGAAATTTGTGTTCATTAAAAAATTTCGGTTTCGAATATGTACCTTTTTCCAATTCAATATTAATATTTGTGTTTCCATTTGTTATATATTGTTTATTTTTGGGTTTAAGCAAACCTGGATAAAGTTTCTGCGTTGAAAAGTGATGGAGCTTTTGTTGCTGTAATAAATGCAAAAATGACGCATTTATCTGTTGAAATTTTTCTAGTTGCAAAAACAAATAACATAAGCTAAAAAACTCATATCCTTACCAGTAAAAGTATTCTATATTAGACTGGTGTTTTAAATTTGCTGTTTACCCTTTGCACCAAGAAATCCAAAAAAGACAGCTTGTTATTCGTTTAATATTAGGATGTTTACTATTGTAAATGTAATATTTGGATGTATGCGACCAGCGCTGCTGCAACATTCTCACTGTGATGTCATTTAAGTTTTTTCTCTGATGCAGGAAAGGAACTTGAGCATCAAGAAGGGAGAAACTAATTTACAGATGTAAAATTAATGAACATCGCTTGTTCTTAGTAGAATATCAATAGTTTCAAATATGATCATTTTTCAAAATGATTTTCATAAAAACATCATGTTGGGAGAATGTCGACAAATTACTTTAGTGCTGTAGCATTTTCAAATGGTTAAAACTAACTCAATCAAGACTAATAATCTCACAAATTTGTATAGATGTTTATATGTATGTGTCTACATGAATGTGTATAACAACTGTATATGCATACATATATATACATAGTGGTACATAACAGTTTAAGTTCAGAGAGGTACATACTTGCATGTTCCTGCGCATTCCTTTGCCGAACATTTACTTGAGGTCAAGCTGAGAGTTTCACATATTTAATTTCTGTTGGCTCGTACATTTTCAGTAGTATGAATATGACTTCACTAACTTACAAACGCTAATGTATTTTTAACAATTCCAGATAACTACTGAAAGTCAACCCCCAACGAAGCTTCAAAATAAGATCCACGAATGGAAGAAAACGCCACTGCGGGACGCATCCGAATGTCCTGTCGTTGGTCGCGTGCCTCAGCAGCACGGAAGAGTCTCTTGGCCTCAACCCTGCCACCTTGCTTGCTGATCTATTCCACAAGTATGATTGATGTCTTCATTTTTTAATGACACAATTGAATGTTATGTTAGGTTTAAGTGACAGCTAATTCAATTTTCTGACAAGTTTTTACATTCTGAACATTATATAGGTCTTTTCAAGTAAGATTGCTGACAACCAAGGTTCGCATGCAGTTCATTCATAAATTAATAGTAAAAAATTGAACAACTCATTATCACAATATAATTTAATACCTAGAAGGAGAGGGGTTTTATATGTCACGACTGGAATGTGGGCCATGTGAAGCAGGTGATTCATTTTAATCTTGTTTTTTCATCACTGCCCCCCTCCCCCTCACACAAATGGGTAATCCTCATGTGTACTTTGCACTTAGAGATACTAATAGGCTGTGTAGGCCCTGACTTAAGGACAAGTTGGCCTTCCTTTCTCGTTACAGTGGGTTGAGGACTTCTGGACCGTATTGCCCTTTTCACCACCTCAACTTCAATCTTGATGCTTTTCATTTCCTACTCTTGTTTTTTCTTTTTACTATGCTTAAGACAATACTTCGCTAGAAAACGCATAGTGCATTTTAGATTCGTAGTTCCCACATGACCAGTGCGCCTTCTGCCACATACTTGTCTTGAATAATGTCAGTGCTAATTACTTACAGCTAGTATTATGAAACGTACTCCTGAAATTTTGTGTTTTTTGTGTGTTCCTGCGTTTTAGTTTTGTTTTGCATGCTTGTAGGAATTTCACTTCCATTCTGGTTTTCAAGCTAAGGTTCTTCAGATAATAAAAGATGGTTCAACTTTTTGACGGAAGGTTAAGTAAGTGTTATTGGACTCGTGTTAGCTGCTAAATTGTTTGGATGACGATTTTTTCAAATCGGGGTGCGATTTTCAAATAGTTTCTCAATTCTATTTTAAACGCGTCGGATAGGCTTGCATAGATCTGCGGTATGTTTGAGTCTTAAAGTTGTACGTGAACATTCTGTGTATCAGGTCTCCATGCTTTCTCATTGTCTAGGCGTTAAATTATTTTTGCCAAATAAGACAAAATTGACTACCTTACGCCTTACTCATATCTCCATACTAAATGGTGCCTTCCTCCTTCCTCTCTTCGATACGCTCTTTTTTTTGTAGCGGTTAGGGAGGCTTAAACTAAATTATAATCTACAATCTTTGATTTTGTTTCATGAACTTATGTTTTACCTTACTGTTTCTATGCCTTTTCTGCATAGATTCCGCGTTCCCTTAACTCCATACTAAATGGTGCCGTCTTCCTTCCTCTCTTTGGATAGCCTTAGTTGCGGATAGGGAGGCTTAAACTAACTGATAATCTAATCTTCGAGATTCAATAGTACTGACGTCAGAATAGGTTTATTCTGAACGATATACTTTAATTAATGAGTTTATCGCTTTGTTGAACTTATTTTATTGTTCGGTACAGATTCATCATATAGTGAACCGATGATATGAATTAGAAAGTTTGTACACTACGCGTAATATATGTATAACGTTATTCATCTATAGCAATGAGTTGATTTTTCTGTAATTTCGTACTTCTGTGTGGGTTTTGATTTTTTACTGTCTGTAAGAACTGTTGACTAAATTTCGTAAGGATTACGTATCAAGACAATGTTTTCAGTTATACTTAAATACATTTTTCTTTGAACTCTGAAATGTTTGGCTAGTATTTTGATGAAGCAGATCGCATCACCATTGACAGCAGCAGTTAGTATTTTTTCTGTTTGCAGAGTATCTCTATAGCTCAGAATAATACTACTGGGGATACTCAGTTTCAAGTACTATATTAATTTTAACTCGGTGTAGTTTTTCGTTCTTAGCAACAGACGAGGTATGGAAACATCGATAGATTTTTCAGTATGGTTCATTAATATTGCTTGTGTATTATAAGTTCTTTGGTTATATAGTTTTTTGTTTTTTCGATTGAAAAATAATTTCATACTTGATAGAGGTGCCCAACGGTGAAGCATATTTCATTCACAATGCTCCTGCGAGGATAGAAGTGAGCTGCGCTATGGGTAGGACTTTTTCGCAGAAAACAGTTTTCAGCTCTCGATGCTTTCCGGTTTCTTTCGGCATTCCTTATCTTGTTATACATGTCTTTCATCATTCGTTCCTAGGTGTGTCATACGGTGTGTGAAAACCCTTTGTTTACCAAATTGTTTTTTAGTACACTTTTCAAGCAAGTAATTCGTTTTTGACAAACCCAAGAAGTATCCACGTAAATCTTGTTAAATATACGAAGTGTACGAAAAATTTTCATCAAGCAGTCTGAATCGTCAGCGGTCATGAGGTTTATAAAAATGAAGACTTGAGCTTCTGTTGAATCAACCGAAACATAAAGAAGCTTCTGGGTAAGTGACAGTTTCACGAGATTCTGCTACTACGACAGAGGAACTGGAAATTGGACGGTCCTCTGATGCATCTGCCACGTGCAGATACATTATGGTGCCCAGTAAATATTACATGCGATGTACTTTTGTTACATAGAAGTATAGCTGCAAGGCTATATTTACGAACCGCAGTGAACGATGCAATAAAAGAACTTTACGAAACTTCCTATTAACGCGGGAAGTCTTCCGCGTTAACAGGAAGTTACTAGTTCTTTTATTGCACATTTCACTGCGGTCCGTACACATAGCCTTACAGCTATACTTCAATGTGACAAAAGTACATCGCATGTAATATATACTGGGCACCATAATGTATCTGCACGTGGCAGATGCATCAGAGGACCGTCCAATTTCCGGTTCCTCTGTCGTAGTAAGAGAATTTCTTGAAACTGTCACTAACCCAGAGGCTTCTTTATGTTTCTGTAAATTCAACAGAAGCTCGTATAGTTTCTAGAGAAATGACGGAAACCTATATTTCGTCCGGCACAATGCCGGCCTCACCCGTTCTAACAACGGACATATAGACGTTCCCTGTGCAAAATTCAGAACGTTCACAATATTTCTGTAAATCGAACAGAGATAAAACAATAGTTCCGTTGGACCAACAGTGCGTCTACCGCAGTCCGTTAACTCAACAGATGTCTGTAACGACGACGGAAGCAATTGATGCATCTGGCGGACTAACAGAGAGAAAAAAACTCTCTGGCCATTTGGATGCCAGACAATTTTCCGTTGTTTTAACACTTTTTTTTTACAGTGCAGAGTTAGCACTGAAAATTACATTCTAAAAAGCTCTTTGATTTACACCACATTTTCTGTTTGTTTACTAAATAAAAAAAACGTGCACGAACACGCCACTAGCTGTCTCATGTGCTCGTAAATCTAACAAACAATGGCTGTCTTAACCCTCTCACCAATTGTTCTTTATTCCCTTCGTCCAAATTTGCTGCCTCTCTTTTTATGATCCGTGAATACCAGATGAAATAACGACCTCAATTTTAATGGACCCCTGGTATCCAATGCAAGCGTAGCGGTGACCCGGCAGCATTCAAAGAGCGCAACCGCAGTCGCAGCAGCAGAGGGCAGGGGGCTGGGGGTGGAGCTGCTCCATAAAGGCAGCCCTGCGCTCTAAGTACAGCATTATGGCCAACGACTGCCATTCCATCATAATAAAGTAACAAACGATTCCATCCTCAAATTATAAAGCCTCCCTCCTATCATAATCGGATCAAATTTTACTGAGCAATGGTACTTTTCGCGGGTTTTATTTCGGTTTTTAAAATTTACGCTCATATTGAGACGAATTTTTTTTTAAATATTTTTAAAAAGAGTTTTACTTGAGAGAATTTTCCGTCAGAAGACTTTTATCTTCTTTATAGACTATTAGCTTATTACTGTAAAAAACATTAACATTATGCTAGCTGACGAGGCTCATTGTGTGCGAAAACATTGACTCTGTGCTAATGGACATAAAATAAGTCATGTCATGGTACGGTGAAGAACGAGGATGTCAAAATTTCAGTTTCAGATGCTATAAGGCTGGCTCCTTCATTGGCTCATTTTGTGTTCATGGACCTTAATTTAAATCAAGGCTTTCCATTCTTTTTTTGTTCGCAGTACAACCCACAGAGCCTCCTTCTATGCCTACGAGCAGGCAATGAGACACAGGAGACCGGCTCAAGGCCTTGTTGGAGCCAGCCGAGTATCCCGCCGCTGCGATCAAGTCGAGTTACTGCGAGCCCTTAATTACGCTTAAAAGAAAATACATTCGGTGTTCGTGTTCACAGCTCACTCAAACAAGAAAAATATCTGTCAGTATATAATATCTGCAGTGATCTTCTCGTATAGAAGTAATAGTGAGTTTATTTCGTTAATTCGCGGAACAAAAATACGCTAATGCTGAATGCGTAATGGCGAGTCAAAGTTTTCAAAAAATTATAAATTAATTAAAAATTCTTCAATGTGCGAATAATCGTGCTCAGGCGAACATAGAGTTTCAAATCCTGAGTTTTACGAATCTGAGGACCAATGGAAGATAAAAAGGAAAACCAACGTAGCTAAGAAAATCCGGAGAAAAAACAAACGTTTCGAATCTTAAAAAATCGATCCTCAGTGTTCTGAAAAACAATAAGTCAACATATTGAAACTATTTCTGAACTCTAATTTCCTGAAGAAGCCAAGAGATAAAATACTAACATCAAAAAAGAGAAAGGAAAGACAATAATAAAAAATATAAAACGTTTTAACAAGCAATAGAAAGTTTGACCGCTGTGTCACATTCGTTTATTGACGGAGGGTTTTTTAAAATCTTCATCGATTCTAAAATACGGGGATCAGTAAAATTTGGGGTTGAGTCCAAAATTTAAAATTCGTGCTTATAAAGAAATGGTCGTTGTTCAAACAATGCTCTCTTACAGATGAACTAGTTAGCTTAATCAGATTATTGCCCGTACGAAAGGAGGATTTGTGAGGTGTGTTGTGCACACCTCACAACTAATTGGAGTCCAGTGCTACCAATGCAAGATCGCGCGCAGCGGTCACACGTATACCACTGAGGTGCGCAACATCACATCTGGAATATCCCTTCGATTAGAGTAAGACCCGATTTTTCTATCGTTTCTGAGGTACACACGAAGATTGATTTGCGGAAAAAACTTTTTAATAATTATCGACAATATTTCACGTTTCATTTTCTCTGTACGTGTTACTATAAACGGTGACTGAAAATATAAGCTCAACTTCGGCACGGTAAAAACTTTTTGCCTCGTCCTATTTCATCTATGAGGACCGATGTTGTTCAAAATTATGCAAAAAATAGAAATTTCGTGTACTGGTGGTTACGTAAGCACTAAATCTTTAACGTAGGCTAGAGCAAAAAGTGAATAGTTAATTCATATTGGCTCGACAGATTTTGAAAATATCAGGTATTACAGTATACTTCAAATCAGTACTGAAGAAAGGCTGTTGCAAAAAAAGTTACCGAATTGAGACATGAGGTCAGCGCTTTATCTTTGTTCCACTAAACAAAAATCCCAGCCAGGCTGAACATGCAACAAATCTCTGAAAGTAAGTCAACAGCCCAAAACTCTTCTGCACTCAACACATGTACAAAATTGCTACCTATTTTCATGTAGCTCATGTTTAAATTTTTTTTCGGAATTTAGCATATCTTACATTGGGTCGTTTGCACACCAAGTCAAAAAATTCTAAGCTCGTTAAATATCATCCGTTTGCCCAGTTTTCACCCCAAAAACATATCAGATGGAAGAGTGAAACTTGCGCAAGAACAACAAATGGGAGAATTCCGTGTTAACTGAACTTCGTTGCTTTTTCTTCAAGTCTTCCGGGACTCTGATGGAGCCGGGCTTGAAAACGTGTTTCTTGCCGAGTTGTAGCATTAGCGAACTCTTGTCAGTAAAAACCTAGGTACATCTTATCTCTCTGATGCTCAGTTGTAAATTTTAAAATGAACTCATTGATGGTTTGTTTCAAGGTTTAAGCCTGATCGCCTGTTAAATATTATGTAATTAGTTAACTTCAATTTGAATTTGCTTCTTTTCTCAAGATATAAAATGTAATTAGTGATGATTGCAACCTAAGCGAACAAACCGATATACGGCTCCCGTTTTTAACGTGTTGTATAGGAAACAAGTGCAATATGATGGTGTCAATTGGCCATAAGTCGTTTTCTACTTTAATTTATGTTAGAGAGGAATTAACGTTTCCCATTTATTTATATGACTTTAAGAATAATAAACATTAATGTATCATGTATTAAATACTTTAGTTAAACATGTAGTTAACAGTATTAATGATCGTCAACAAAATCACTTCGAAAGGCTTATACATTTTTGCACTGAAAAAAATAAATTTTTCTTGTGTTGAAATATTCATCAAAAAAACTTCTTAACGGAGGTGAGTAAGGAAAGCACAAAAAATCGCGGTTAATACACACTGAATAATAACCAAGCTGGTCCATTTTACGAGGCGCAAAACCGCCATGAAACTTGACGACTTCCAATAAAAATAGCTACAGACTTTTCGTCAAAGCTAAGAACATAATCTGGACCACATGCGCATGCTAGATTGTCAATGAAGTTTTGTAGAGAAAAGTGGAGGCAGCTTTACTTTCATTTGAGTCTTTCCCTAAACTTGAGCAAACGCTTTTCCTTATAAAATAAAAGAGTTTTATGAGGGTCCAGAGAGGGTGAGAGGCCGCAGAACGCCCGCCTTATTGCAAGACCATTTCTTTTTAATTTTAGGTTTTATTAGGAGATCAAATTTATCAGTGCTCATAAAGAATCTGGGACGGTGTTTTTCTCAAAGAAAAGCCTTGCTTAGCCCCGATTGAGTCGAGGGAAAGTTTGGCGACTGCGAAAGCCTGTCATGTCTTACTCGGATGAATTTTCACGGTTTGTATTACACGTGTTCTTTGTTTCTTGGCTTGCTTACGACTGCCCTCACTCCTTTAAATCATAATCCTTGATGTACTGCCTTAAAGCCACAACAATAAAATAAATCACTGCTCTTTAAATTGAATAACACTTGTTTCAAAGTTGAAAATGTAATAGTAATTGCAAATCTACAGCATGCATTTGAAAATAATTTTTTCCTGAATGGCAGTCCTTTTTCCGTGGAATTTCTGGTTTTAGCCTTAGCTACCGGAAAATTACCCGTTTACTATATTGCTGCTATTAACTCCTGATTCAGTTAAGTGGGTAGAAGAGATTTCTTTGTCGTATATCGTTCAAGTTTTTGGAACAAGACATGCAAAGTTTGTGGTGTGCATTTTTTTTTGTATTGTTGCGTGGTTTGATATGAATATTCACGAGCTTCGAAGTTTACTATACGAATTATAGGAAATGTATTTATTTAGAATTCAAATGATTTTAATTTTTTTGGACGTCAAATTTTCCCTAGAGTGAAGCCTAGCTCAGCTTTTTTAAAGTGAATTTTCATATGTAATTTTTGATAAACTCGATTGTACAACCTCCATTTCCATCAATTACTCACAGAATTAGATGTTAATTTACATGAGAAATACAGCATTTGGTTCGAGATATCGTAAATGTATGTACTCTAAAAAAAAGAGTAGACTTGTAAATAAGAGGGCAGAGAAAGCACAACATGCAGCAGTTTATACTGATCACTTTTGTCCAACATTAATTTATAAAGACCATTATATGACCAACAATTTGCACTGTTGTACATCGCATGCATTTTCTGACCCGTAGCAAACACAGGTTTGGTATACCTCTGTGATGCAATGGATAGTTTATAGAATAACTTGCTTAAATCAAACAAATCTTTAGCAACGAAAAGTCATGTCTCACCATGGAACTTGGATCAACACTTCCAGACTGATATCGTCAGTTTGAAAGTTGTGAAGTCGCTTCGAAAATGACGAATGGTTCTGCTGACTAAAAAGTATCGATCTTCTTAACGGAGAGTTCCAACACTGACGATTTAAATAAGTTACTGTCAGATCTTGCAGGCAAACTCAATTAAACTTTCCAGTGATGAATTTAAGTCTTCAAATGTCAATGACGCTGCAACCATGATTGAAGAACTTGTTTTTCTCTGGTGTGTCGCAGAAATATTTTGGGTATCGTCCTCAGTGAGCAAATACGAGATAATATATTTTATAATATATTATAATGTATTTTCAATATATTATATATTTTCTCGTATAATATTTTCAAACAAGATCATTTTTCTGCCAACTTGATGTTCCTCTGATGCAACTAGTTTTGAGGTATCGAGTGATTTGAAACAAATTTTTAGAATATAAAAATATATTAATTATATTGAATTTTCTTCCTGAGTTACGTAAGAGTGAGCGTCAACTGTAGACATGAGCTTCTTGTGATGAACATGATTGCAGCTGATGACCTACTATAAT
Source organism: Morinoia aosen (assembly GCA_030386875.1). Classification (NCBI taxonomy): domain Eukaryota; kingdom Metazoa; phylum Arthropoda; class Malacostraca; order Amphipoda; family Talitridae; genus Morinoia; species Morinoia aosen. The sequence continues at coordinate 38,944,700 of CM059573.1, read as the reverse complement.
TTACATTGGCTCTTCGGACAATATTAACTGACAGAATTGAAGTTTACGAGTAATCTTAGCGAACAACGTATTTTTGTAACGCGATCAATACTTTTCGAAAACGGTTATTCGGTAAAAAATTGCCGTGCCAGGTTTCTGTTGCTTCACGGTAATATATTAATGATACATATTATAAGCCAATAATAATTATCTTACATCATAAAACCCAGTATCATGAGATAATTTTCTGCCCCATAGAAACTTGTCGCGTGAACATGTATAGATTCTAGAGTAACAGCGCTAAATCTATAAACGTGAAGTTCGTTATACAAGTTCCTTTCAAATCACGTCACCCCGAACATCCAATTTGCTCAAAACTCTCACTGTCTAGATATGAACTGAAAAAGCTTTCACATCTTGCAAAGCTTTCATATCTTGAGGAACAACACGGAAACTTTATCGAACGGAAAACACCTCCGTGGAGTCCAGTCGGCTCTTGTACTAGCCAAATCAGGAAATGTTAACACAAAAGTATTTTATCTCATGTCAACAGTTGCCTTTCTGGCTCAAAACAAAACTCAAGAAACGTTCCTGATTTCTTGGCAGAACTGCGCTGCTCACTGCCTCGGCTCGCAAAAGTCTTCTATTTTTTCCTTGTCAGAAGTTTAGGAGCCTCTACTCGACAAAGCTTTTGTTTGTAGAATTTTTTTAACTTCTCCGGTGGGCGAATTATTCTGCCGTTTGACAGTTCGAAGCTGTTAATCGGAGCCTCTCTGATTTTGCTCCCGTAGGGAGAGGACCTCCAATTTCTGTAGACAAGCGCTCCGGACGAAGAAAAATGAACTATATGAAATAGAATTAAGCACTCACAAATTTGCGGGGTGCTCTTCGACTTATTCTTAGTTTCTCGAATCAAAGCTCCAGCAAAAGATGTGGTCATAGATCAGTAAGAGATAATTTTCATTCCAACTTTGATATTTACTCTCAACGAATTCTTTAATTAGTGTTATTTTATGGCATACATACACTCGAAATTTTGTGTTTATACGGTAATTGAATGATAAGCACGTGATGAGTTAATCTATGCAAAATTAATTAAATATCTTATTCAATAAAATTTATAATATTTTCCGAAATAACTTTTAAAAAACACATGTCGATGAAAGAATGTTTTGATAGTTCTGATTTTCAAGACAATACATTGAAAGAATGCTAATATCCATTCAAGTTTCATGATAATTTATTATGCTTGTTAATTTAATTATTTTACTAGAATGGTCAAGTTCGTCGGTGCACAAGCAGACAATGCTATGTCACAGTCGGTTCATATCTGCTCATTATGCGAGGATGAAGGAGGTGGTTTGGATGAACAATACTACACTGTTATTTGCGCTTTATTCATCTATCCTAAGTCAAAGAACGACAGTCGTTGCAAGGGGAATCGTTCCACTTCATAAAGCTGATTCGAATCATTCATGGGAACGGAATGAAGAAACGCGCACTAAGATTTCCTAAAAAAACAGAACGAGAACTTAGACCGATCAAAGGTATTATACGTGCCTCATGATAAAAATCCTTAGTTCGTGATCTTTAAAACAGATAGCAGGGGTAAGTTGGAAAAATCGAATGAATTAGTGTTCTAAAAAGCCATAGAAGTGAATAATACTTTTTTTGCGAGAATTCTTATTGATTTAGTGTTCTCATACGCACTTCACTTTAATCTCTTATGCAATTCCCACATTGACCGCCCAGCACAAGAGACAGTCCAATTTAGAAATTTTGAAATTGATAAAAATTCAAAGACTATTTATGCTTAGAAGCTGATCTAACAGTTTTTACGAACTCAACATAGCATTACAGCGTGTGTGACGAGAATGGCGATCGTTTTGATTTTGCCTAAACAGAAAAGAAAATGAAATTGAAATAGAGGTCCAGAAAGAGGCGACGAATTACAATGTGCCTAATTCAGGAGCTACACTCATGCGCATGATCCCTTTAACAACAGAAAGAAAAGCGACAACTGAGAGAAAGCGACATTAACAACAGAGAGAAATGATATAATTATAGTATAAAATACGAACAAAGGTGGAAAAGGCAGATTAACAACCAGTAGAAAACATTCAGCATTACAGCAGTACATTTTAGTTGTATCCTTGTTTGAGATTCATTCCTGTTACAAATTCAACTCATTGATGAAAAAAGTCCGTCGTTTTTTGACAGATTATTCTGAAATTTCCACCATAGATAAAAAATGATACAACGATATTTTTTGGACTCGTGTGGTTTTTCGTAATTTTAATAAACACTTTACCTTTTCACTGAAAAAAAAAAAATATTTCGAAAATTGTATCTCCTTCAATTTTGAAGTTACAGAACAGGCCGCTTGGTTTTTAGATAGCTAAATGTATTATCTAAAGTTCGGTGCAGATGTTTTTTTATATTTTTATTCGTTGAATTTTAGATTTTCTTTATCACATTTTTTATTTGGGATCTTATTTCTGTCATAATTTTCAAACTAAACAGTTTTGCGGAAAAAAAACATTCATCGATATTCAGTTGTTTTTAAGCCCTACCGATTGATTTATTTGTCATTCTTGTACTTTCAAAACTGTGTGGGAACTGGCATTTCAAACGTCAATAAGTTCAAGTTTTCAGGAGAGCCTGACAAACACGTCACCTGGCCGTGTAATATCGTCAGTGACTGGCCTTTCACAAGCTGCAGCAAACGACCTAACACACTTACAAAGCACTGAAGCATATCGTAAGATTCAGAAAATGGTTTTCTAGAACAAGAGCTAAAAAACAGAAATCGATAGTATATCGGATACTCGTATGTATCGAATTTTGACCCGAACCGTCCTCTAAAGCATTTTGCACTGAATCAAACCAATTTCATAAAACAGAAAGTTGCTCATGAGGTACTCTTTGAAAAAAAATAGACTGTTTATGAGCAATTTGCAAATCTGCATCATATTTCCAAGGTTTTCGATTACACTGAACTAATTTAAAATGAGTATATGAAGAGAAACATTTTCAATGCCATTTGCCTTTCCTATCAAAATAAAAAAGAATGTAAAATTAAAAATATGGTGTATGGCTTATAAGACTAATTTCATCTCATCTCGACCATGCCGGAGACTTGCATAAAGTTTAGTTACCAATATCCGCCTCTTGAATGGGTCGACTGTAGATCAAAGAGATTGTTTTAACGTACGAGTATAGCCATAAGACTTCAAACAAGACTGATCAGAAAAAATTTAGCGTAACATATATCATTTCTAAATCGATGACCAATTTGATGCCTAAAATCAGTTTATAATTTACTCTCACCTAGCAAGTTGCTCTCACTCAGTCGACACAAAAGTACCTAAAAGTTTAGTTATAAAGCATGAGCAGATGAAAATGTCTTTTGCTTATTTTTCGCGTGTGAATCATCCGCAGATGAGAGGTAATGTAAAAAGTTCGTGGAGGTAATATAAAAAGACATAATAGTTACAATCTATCTTATGAAATAACAATTATACAAATTAATACACCTGAGGAACTTCTACAATGATTTACTATAGTCTCAAAATGAAATGACTCTTGGCATACATGTATGTATATATATGTATGAAAATTGCTTTCGTTTCAGAAGACACAAGTAACTTTGAGAGTTTATTTAGTTGCCATGCGCTATTACAACCCACTTGTTTTTCTAGTTTGTCATAAATTAAACACGGTGAATGCAACACCTTCGATTCGGAGCAACCAGTTTTGCTCTGATAAACCTGTTCAGGGATGAAGCTAGCTCGCAAGTCTCATGCACCACCCAAGTTTATATGTCTAGAATTCATTAAATTATTCCCCTAAAAGGAACAGAGCCGTAGTTCGTTAACTCACCAAAGTTCGGTAAAAACTTGCAGCAGTTTATGACACGAAGCTCGAAAGTTTATTCCAGCATCTTCACGGTGTCCTGGGACAGAAATAATGGCCGGACAGATGAGACAAATCCGTACTGCTGGACTAGAGCCAAGCTTCTCCCTCCAGACGCCGCCCTGCGCTCCATCATCAACATAACAAAGCTCGTCGCAACTCGCGCTCCTTTCTCAGGCTTTCCAGCTTCCTTAATTCAATACCGAACGAACGAAGAAGTTCAAGAAATCGTTAACTCACAGTTATTTGAGCTGCAAAGTCCTGTGTGATTCCTTGTTGTCGCTCTATTTGATTCCAGTCCCACTGCAGTTGAAGATTTTTAATTTTTCGCTGAATGGCATTTCATATGAGGCTCGTGATATAATCACGAATGAGTGATTGATACATGTCTCGCATGATATGCTGCTTCTGTTGTATATTTCTGGTTGCCTGGCAGTACATATTTATAGTTTCAAAGCCTTATTTGTTCATAGTGTTGTGAAATATTTTTGTACGGAAGTTTTACGAAACTTTTAGTTAAAATGTGCCCCAAACTTTGAAAAATTCACTCTGTTCTGCACTTGATCGCAGGCTTGGTTTCCTTACTACATGGGTAATACACTCGTAAAAAGTTTCCCCAGTAGATGCAGATTAGAATGCTTATCTAGGTGACAAAGTCGGTTGGGAACCCCCATAGTAGTAGTTCCTAAAAGATATAATAATTTATAGCTAACTTATCATCGAGCGCTACAGCAAGAGTTCCAATAGATGGGGGAACGGCATAAAAATAAGGCCCGGGTGGGCTCGTCTGATAGACCAATATTATAGACCAGCAAATGCGTGATGCATGGGAGCATCTGCAGCAGAACAATGGCCTGAGGGTGCCGGCATCGCTGCAGGCCTCGCCAGAGCCTCACTTATCTAATGTCACGATTTATCGACTTCACCAAATGGGAAAATGACTGACTGCGTGAACACTTTTACATCAACATTGAAGGGATATATCAGCCTATTAATCTACAAAGCAAGACCCACTGGTTCCATCCAAGTGAAACTGCTACTCCAAAACAGATTTCAATCTTTTGATATCAATGAAAGATTATTCGAATTTTTCTTTCTGCTCATAAATATATTTATAGAGTTAATAATCGAAATAGAAAAAAAAATCATTCACCGGATGTGATACACTAGTGCTTAACAGTGCTTGACTTTTCACATGTCCAATGCTCGTATAAACGCTCCTCATCCAATCAGTGTTTAAATGAAAGGTTTTGAAGCTACTGTTTCTCATATTTGCTAAGACCACATATTAGTCTTGAAACTCTTACTCCCTTACAAACCAGTCGCTTGTGTTAGCCCACTTTTCATCACTGAACTCATTGCTAAGGATGAAATGAATACATCATTTCATTACAAGGCGCAACAAGGCCAAACATGTTCGGTGAACTACGCAGTTCCTAGTCCTCATTTCATTTGAGCTAGTGTACTGGAGGGAAGAGGCCGATGTCTTGCTAATTAGAGCGCTGACTTGACAACGGTTATTCTTAAAGCAGGAAATTGCTGTCAGCTAAATAGAGCCTTTCAGTTAGGGCTGCCTTTGGAAGTTATGCCCTGAACTCGTTTCTGGGAAGAGGGTAGCTCTTGAGCTAAGCGACTTCAGCGAAATTATGCCTAATAACGCCACCATCACACATTTATCGACGAGCTTAATGCGACATTTGTGAATATCGGATTTCGGTTAAGTCATTTATCCCGAGTCTTCGTGAAGTTGATGAGCATGAAATTAAATTGGTAACCAATATTCATAAAGTTTCAAATGCATCAGAATATATTCCACCAGTTTTTACAAGCACAACACTTTTAATTCAAAGATGTGTATTAAGTTCACTTGAATAAGAATAATTCTACAGAGGTTACACCTCATATTTACCTATCTGTCGGTGATAATGTTACATAAATGAACAAGGAAAACATCGTGGTTCCCTGTACTTGAAGGATGTGTGAGAAACATCAAAGCCACCGTGAGCATAGTATCAATTAAATTTGAAATGATAAATCAATAAATTTTTGTAACTGTAAGTCAGAATCACTCAGAAGCGCCCGCAAATTACTCGACTCTCACGAGCTCAAATACATTATCTTGAAAATTGTGCTCCGCTTTCTGCACGTAAAATATTTCAAGACAGATTCAAGGCTGACAGAGTGATACTGGCTGTCATTTAAACTTGCTGCTGACGACAAAACTTTGAAATAAAGTACATGCTGAACAATGGTTTTCGTCCCTGATAAACCATTTATAACGTAAATGATACAAATGAATGTGATGATCCATTATTATTATTTTATTATTATATAAGAAAGTTTTAGCCTCCCTTAACAACGACAAAGATGTTCCAAGAGAAGAAGAAGGAAGGCACCATTTAGTAAGGAGTTGAGGGAACGAGGAATCTATGCACAAGGTGCATAGAAACAGTATGCTAAGAAAGAAGATCATGAAACAAGAAAAAGTTGAAGAAGACAGTAGTAGGTGCTGAAAAAAGGACAGCAGTGAACCGAAAATAGATAGTCCGTAACAAAACAAAAACCTGTTCTATTTTAACAAAAAGAAAGCCTACCTAACTTTTAGCTCAGGCCCTCACATAGTCCCCCTGGAAGCGCTAATTCCCATTATTAGCGCTCAAAGGGGGGTGTGATGATCCAATCTTCTCACGTGTAAGTTGGTTTAAGAATGCTCCAAGCATTTTTGTACTAGAACACATAAATCTACATTTCTGTCTAATTATAAAATGCAACGTTTCGACGTATCTCACATCACCCTCAGTCTGAAAAAAACAGAATAATTTTCAGTCACATTGGAAAAACGCAAAAACTAAAACTTAAGTACGAGATATAGACTAGATATGTGGATCACAAAAGACGAAAGCGACTAGACAAAGGATCAATTTTTTATCACAGAAATAGTGAGCATGGCTAGATATATTGTACAAAAACCTCGATGTTCACCACACGAGAGACAGGAGCAAAATATTCGAGCAGCCTCGTCATACCTAGCAAGCTGAAGTTTTGCTAAACAGTTTAAGAGCAAAAAAACAATCCGTGTTTTCATTAAGGGAAGGTTTGAGTTCATGAATGTGTAAACCTTCAATTACATGGATATGATCATTTTTAATAGCATTGTATAGAATTTTGGTGTTAGGGAACAGATCTTCATTGGATGGTTTGCAACTATGGTCAACACGAAAATGATCGAAGATGGAACCTTGATATTTATGAGCTGTTAATCTGTGCTTCAGGGTCATTCTAGCTATGCCAATGTAACGTTTATCAAGAGACTTACATTCTCTTCCGTTTCATTTAAATTGATAGATCACACTGGCCTTGTCCAGATCGTTGACCCCATATGCAGACAGATAATTTTTTACTAATTGGTCTTTGATTTTACGATTTTATAATAGACGCTAACTTTATTACACTATAAAACTAATCCTCGTAATTTCGCGGTAAAATGTCTGGCAACTTCGCTGCCAATATAAAACCGTAAAAAACGGTAAAACCTGGAAACTAAAATCGGTGAAAAACCGTAATTGCTGTTATACCGTGGAAAAACAGTTAAACTTGTGGAAAAAACGGGAAAACACCGTATTTTTCTTGGATCGCTGTGAAAAACGGTAGGATTATGCAACGTAATACGGTGATGCCCCGTGATTTGTACCACATAACCGTGCCAATAAACGGTCTAACCGGAGAAGCTAAGCAAGTTTAAATTGAAAATATTCTTGACGCAAAGGTCAAACCTGAGACAAATATTTAATGCGTGTACACAGCAAACTTGGATCATGCCACTTTCGAATTTTTTGTTCGCAGCTTCAGCAAAACAGAACTATCATGTTAGTGCGGCGTATTACAAACAATTGGATGTAACAGTGAATTCCATTACTGCATCCAAAAGTTGATGATAAACCGCAAAAATGGCTTTCCGCATCACTGAAGTCACAGTAAAACAAACAAAAATAGAACCATTTCAGCAGTACACATACTCACGCGTTCCTTTCTGGTCATAGCTCGTCTCCTGCCCTCCTATACTGCTGAGATTTGAGTGCTGAAATAAAAACAGTCATTTAGATATACATTTCAACAGTTATACGGACTCGCCGAATAAAGACCCACAAACACAATAAAAATGACCTTACAGTAACTCAGTTATCCCATTTGAATATGTTTGTTATCAGTTCCTTAACGAGTATTCAGCCAAAAATTTTCGAATAAATAAGAATAAGCTGCAGCGTTGAATTTAAATTTGTCTTTCATTCTAGTCTGAAATATTCTTTATGAGTCCATACTACGGTAAATACACAAATAAATCATCAATTTTAATCCTTTGGGTACGATAACTCAAATGGTTTAGGGAAAAATTTCCAGGGAAAAAGTTGCCATCACACTGAAAATGTCAGTGAAACTGTCCTAGTGGGGGTGCTTTTAGCGTAAGCAAGTACCTATTTCTTTATTTTAATTTAAAAAAAACATGAATCTTGAAAGCTCTTTGCTTGGCGACGGAAATTTTTGATGTTAATAATAATTTTTTGAATTTTCGAAGAAATTATTCATAAGTTGTGGCCTATATTTATTAACAACAAACCAAGTTCAGAAAAAACTTGCTCAAGTTAAATAGATAGATCATTGAATATGTTGAATGGACCCTATGGCATGAACTTAGAGGTAGCCAAGGTAATTTACGTGAACAGGCTTCTGGAATGTCTAAAAAATAGTTTCATAAATGCTTGTAATTTCACTAATTTTGTTACCTACTCCAAAATATTTCCTCATTTGTAAAATCACTTTGAAAGTATGTTAGATGCCCTAAACTTGAAGCACTAGCCATCTTGACACTAGAGTACCGTCAGTACCCAAAGGGTTAAGCCTCACCATTCGCAACAAAAGCGTTCCGAAAACAGGAAGGGTGAAGGCACCATTCACAATGGTGCTAAGGAATGCGGAATCTACGCACAAGGTCTATCCAGCACAATAATCCTCCCCCTCAGGAGAGCAAAATTGAGCCAATCATGGTAAAAATGATTCTGACATTCAACGAAAGAGGATCTTGAATTGTTCTCTTGCATCCATATTATTATAGAGCATTTACTACACGTGAGAGGCCCAGCACTACTGAGGCATTTGGCAAAGAATTCTAAGGGTATGAATCTCAGCCCTCATTAGGAGTTACAAACGCAAAGTAGTCAACACACAATTGCAAGCACTTATCCAAGAGGACGAACAATATAACTTATTCACGGTCGATGAGGAGATTTCAGAGCACAACACGCGCGGTTTACAGTGGGGAGGTTCAGTAAAGCTGTCAGTGCTGACGAGGCGGGTGTAATAGATGGTGAAAGATTAGATTATTACTTAGTTCACGGCTCTGTATCCGCAACCAAGATGATCTAAAGAGAGGAAGGAGGAAGGCTACATTTAGTATGGAGTTAAGGGAACAAGGAATCTATGCAGAAAGGGCTTAAAAACAGTAAGTTAAGAAAGAAGATTATGAAACAAGATCAGAGTTGAAGAAGAAAGTAGTAGGTGCTGAAAAAACGGTTCGGTTCACAGCAGTGAACCGAAAAAACATGGTCCTTAACATAACAAAACCATTTCATTTCAACAAAAAGAAGACCTAACTCTCAGTTCAGGCCGTCAGACATTTTCAATTTTTCCTTTGAGTGCTAAGTCCCACACATACAATAGTTGTATCCCTCTGAGGGGAGTAGCTGGAGAAATCAAGAATAAGGTTTCTCAGCAGTAAAGGGAAATCGATAATAATGGATACTGATATACTTATGACAAACGTGTGTTTACAAAAAATTGGGAGGCGATTGGTGTCAGAAGATAGACCAACTATAAAAAATAGAAAGAAAATAAACCTAGTTGTGAAGCATGAATCAAACAACGTTTTCACTTCGGTTCACTTCAATTCGTACGACCCTTTATGTTCATGGCTCCTCTTCTTTTTTCTGCAAGACGAATTTTCTTCCTTTGCTTTGACCCATCCGTTTAAAGATCTGCAATAGAAAATTCTTAATAAATGAAATGTTTCCTGGCATAATTATGGCTTTTTCCATGATTTAAGTGGAAAAACAATTAATTCAGACAGTATGCTTCTAGTCTTGAAAATGTTTTTATGTCTTGATTGTCAAAAAATTGCTGAATAGGTGCTTAAAATTGGAATTCTGCTTGAAAACATCATGAATTGAAACAGCTGTCTCTAACACACAGTGATTGAATATACTTATATTAGATGCAGGATAAATGTCGGGAACTAATAACTCAGCAAACTTATGATCAGAATTACGCTGACTTTGTAGGTCCAAGTAGTTTACATATTATTTAGAATATTTGCCAATTAGTGAATGGATGTTATGTGCATAAATTTTGTTCTAATATTTTCAGATGCACTTACATTATTTATAAAACAAAATAAAAAGAAGTAGATAGTTCATGAATGAGAAAATAATTAAAGATTCAGATGTCAGAACACATTCATCCACGATCATCAGGGTTAGCTATCAAGTTCTCATTTTATTGAACAGACGTTTACTTCATAAGGTTACCTGAGGAGCAGTGGGCATAATTAACAGATAAAGAGCAGATTGAACCCATTGGCTTCTTATAATTTGCAGCCACTCGAGGTGAAGAAATGATCCATAATTTCCTGAAATGCAACTCCACCAAATATTAGCACCATTCAATTAAAGCAATTAGAGAGGCAATACAATAGCGATTTGTCACACTTGAAGTTCTCACTTGTTAAGTGCTAGAGTAGCTAAGTAGCTACGTCTAACATTTTTCATTTAATCACTAAATTTTGAAACTTCGGTTACTTCCTGATCTGTGCTGTCCACAAACTTTATTGTCTGAATTGATACATCAATGAGATTATTAAATCTATTATTCTAGAAGAAATTTAAAGAGGTGAATGGTAAAATACACAACAATCAATCTAAGAGCATTTTGTTCATTTCAGTGAACTTTTTGATGCAAACCTAGTACGTCATTCAATTTTTTCACAGCTCGTTTACGAGGCACTCATACAATGTCATTCTACTGAATCCAAAGGGAATTGCATCAACTCCATACCTGCTCATCAATATAGGAAACTTTTTTTTTCAGGTATCACGTGTTAAAAATTTGAAGTAATCGTTAAACTCAGCACATATCTTAATAGATAAAAATTAATTGAGAGCAGAACTTGAAACTTTACTGCAAAAAATATCAACAAAGCATTTTCTACAGTGACAAAAAATGAATAAAATAGGTCAGATAAAACTAATTAGAGCCACTCAGTACCCTGCAAGAGCAAAAAGATTAGGTTAGATGTTATGGGTAGTTTAAGCCTCCCTAACCGCAATAAAGACGTTTCAAGGAGAGGAAGCAAGAAAGCACCATTACGTAAAGAATTAAGGGAACACAGAATCAATGCACAATGTGCTTAGAAAAAGAGAGTTGAGAAAGAATTTCATGAAACAAGATTAAAGTTGAAGAAGAAAGTAGTACCTGTTGAAAAAAGTACAGCAGTGAATTGAAAAAAGGTCAACCTAACTCTCGGTTCACGACATCGCATATTTCTTCTGGGAGTGCTAACGCCCACAGATACAATTGTTGTATTTCCTGGGGTAAAAAGCAAAAAAGCACCGTTGGAATTACAAGAAACCAATTCTTTCATAATGGGCATCCAACGGATATTATCAAGAACAAATGATTGATTGATTATAAGAAAGTTTTGGCCCTTTACCACAACAAAGATGTTCAAAGAGACGAAGGATAAAAGTAACATTTAGTATGGAGTTAAGGGAATTAGGAATCTAGGCACTAAGTGCATAGAAACAGTAAGCCAAGAAAGAAATTCATATAACAAAAAAAAAAGTTGAAGAATAAAATAGTACGTGCTGAAAAACAGGACGATACTAGACCTAAAAAAGATGGTCTGTAATAAAACAAATAACCTACTCTATTTCAACAAACTTAAGGACACCGTCTGGATAGAAATCGGGATTAGTGTTGAATTTCTGTTTTTATATGCATCTTATAAAGGATTTTCTTGCTCTTCCATTGGTACTTCCCGCTTACGTCTACTCCGAATGGTACGCCTACCAGAGGGGGGAAAGCGAAGGGGGTGGCGTGACCTTGAACCCTCCCCCCCCTCATTATTGGGGGTCAATTGAGCGTGATTCTCTGCGGCAATGGCAATATAGTTCGTTCACGGGCTACTCAAAGGGCTTTCATTATTCAAACGAAACATTCGAATGCTGAGTAAATATTTTTTTATAATTTTTGACAATTTCAGAATTTAGCTGTTCTGCCGGAGCTATGATACCGCAGCTTTCATTCATAGCTCGATGACAGCTGCAGTATCATTGCTACGGCTATGGCAAGCACACCAATCCAAAGGGATTGAAAAGAGCTGTAAAACAGAGGAGTTGACGTGAAAAAAACGTATTTTGGTCGAAAAAAAAATAAAAAAATCCAAAAAGTGGTTTTTTGAAGAATTACACGTATTGTCTTTTGGTGTATATTTTTTCCCAGAGTTCAAGAGCTACAGCAATGTAAATTATATCAATCGAAAGGGCTTGAAAAGAGCTACAAAAGCTCAAGAGTTCACTGTAAACAAACCATAAAATTCAAAAGATAAGAAGATAAACAATTTTTTTTGTGAAACACGTTTTCATGGAAACTTGATAATTGGTTTCTCAAATGTATCTTCTTCCTCAATTTTAGAGCTACAAAAATGGTTTATATACCATTCGATAGGGCTTAGCAAGGTGTATCCATAAGGGCTACAAATGTTCGATGCATCCATTAATTTGAAAATTACAGGACATGAAAAAAATGGAATGAAAAAAAATCAATTTTTTTAATTCCCAAAATCTACAAAAAAAGTTATCAAAATTCCCTAGCCCTTAAGCAATCTAAAAACGAAGTAATGGTTCTGTAACTTCAAAATTGTAGAAGATAGTTGATGAAAAAACATTTGTTCATCGTATTTTTCGGAAATAAAAAAAAATCCATTGCAGATACAAAAATTTTGTCCAGGTAACAAATGATCTTTGCATCATTTCACACCTATTGGGACAATTTCAGACAAATCCATCCGTAAATAACAGACTTTTTTTCTACTCAGACGGTGTCCTTAACTTGGGGCCTCACTTGTCCAGAACAAGTAATCACATTGTGGTGTTGTGGTGTTTGCCGCCGCAAGAGGGTGCTGTAACGGTGTGCGCTCCGCCACCGCGAGATGGAGATCTTGCAGCCGCTGCCGGACGGCTCCGAGCGGCCGGCTTCAGTGTGTTGACGACAGTCGTGGAGTGAAGACGTAGACTACGTACCTGATTTCGAGTTGCGCCTCTGCCCAGCATCGTGAGTCTGTGACTGAGCTGTTTAGTTTCTGCGGAGAAACCAGAGTTATTGCAGTAGGGAAGCTGCGCAGTTGTCCGAGGTGCGAGTGCCCGGCAACTGGGAAGGATTGATCGGCTTGTTCCGGGAGAAGTGTCGGCTACACCTCTGAACAGTCGTATCGGCTGGGAGGCCGGCTCCTGCGGAGAACGACTGTATGGAAGGTGAGTCCTAGTGATGGTAGGCGTGTTATCGTCGTCCTCGCGACTTTATTTTCCGGCTAATGATCACAAGCTATCTAAGCCTTTAGCGGTGGTAGCGACCTTTGTTGCTAGCAAGATGGCGACGGCTGGGAAGGCTGAGGCGACTGAGAATGCTGCGGCGGCCGGGGCTGGCGATCCTGGACCGTCAGTGCCGCCGGCGGGGAGCACGACGGGATTGCTCTTGAATGTTAGCATGTTGGCCAACATCCTGACTCAGGCGCGAGATCCGATCCTGGATCGGTTAGCTAGGCAGCTGCCTAAGTTGACCGGCGATAATTCGATCAATGCGCTTGAGAATCTGGAGAGGCTCTGCCAGTTGGAGCGCGTGGCGCCGACCGACGTCATTAGGTTTGTGCTTGACGGCAATGCCGCGCGGGTGTTTCGCTGCATGACTGTCGGTGATGCTGCTCAGTGGCAGGTAGTGAGGTCTACGCTGCCCGCGCAATTCGAGTTGCCTTTGCAGAAGGCTTATAGGCGGCACACCAAACGTCGGCTTGGAGCTAGTGAGTCGGTGAACGTATACCTGGATGGCTTGGCGCGTCTGGGTGGGAGAGTGGGGTTGACCAAGGGAGGTTTGATCTTTAGGCTCAAATTTTACGAAGGTCTCACCACTGCTCTGTACACTTAGGCAGTGGCGCGTGAGGACGCGTATACTGCGCCGTTCGACGCTGTGGTGTCGAAAGTGCGGGATAGAATGGCCGCACAGAGCGTTGTGGCCGGGCGAGGCCAGGGGGCCAAGCTTGGGGCAGACCTTGCTGCTTCTGGGAAGCAGGGCAGTGGTGGCAAGGGTGCTTGCTACCGCTGTGGCGGTGCGCACATCATGAGGATGTGCCCGCAGAAGCAAGGCAGTGCGGCGCCTGCTGGCAGGGGGGCTCCCGGCCTACGAAGGCTCAAGCCAAAAGGAAGTCCGCATGCTTTGCGTGCTGAGAGATCGGGCATTTTGCCTGTGACTGTCCCACGGTAGCTCCGTCTAAGATGGTAGCTAGGCCCACGGTTGGTGGGTCGGGTTTCTCTGCGAAGGACGCCAGTTGGGGCGACACGTCCTCTTCAATGGAAACCGCGTAAGCTGAGTATACCGGAGGTCTCCTCTCTCCGAGGGAGGTGACGGCGCGCCCCTTCGGAGAGAGGGAACTAGAGCGGCACAAATGTGTCGCTGAGGCGGGGCGATCTAGGATCACTCGGAGCGACTGGTGTTACGACTAGGAGTCGTTTGCCAGTCGTTCGTGCCATTTTGAATGGGCATTGTTCTTGGTGTCTGGTAGACTCCGAGAGCGAGCGGACGGTGGTTTGTCCGCGGGTGGTAGTGGGCCAACGCCTCCGACCGGGGCGGCCGTTTTTAACGGCGGACGGCAGAACTTCCTATTAAGGGAAGCACTGCCGTGTGGTAGTCGGGTTGCAGGGGCATTGTTTTGGTGTCACTGCGCTCGTCATGCCGGAATTGGGGAATCTTGGCGTTGACTGTCTCCTACGGAGTGATGTTATTGATCACATGGGGCGTCACCGTCAGGAGAGACCCTGACTCGAAGTATGCAGCTAACTGGGGGAGATCCTGATCAGCTGGATGCTGTAGGGGGTCCAGCAATGGATTCGCCTGTGCCAAGCTGGGAGCCGGCCTGGTAGCAGGGGCGGGGTCGGTGGATCCGAGAGGTGTGCCAGCGCCGATCGAGATTGTCGACCCTGACTTTGTTGCTAGGTTCGCTGACGGTCGGTGGACCGTCAGTTGGCGGTGGTCTGAGAAGCTGCCCGAGGGGTTTCAGACTCGGCTCGCGGAGTACAGATGTACTCGGGCGCCTCATGTGCGTGAGCGTTATAACGCGGAGGTTCTGAGTTGGATTTCGAAGGGTTGGTTGAGGCGGTGGCATGGCCCCATTCAGGGCGTCATCCCGTTGCTGTCCGTTGTGCAACCAACGAAGGACAAATTCCATCCGGTCATGGATTATCGTGAGTTGAACAGCTTTGTCGAGCGTCATACTGGTGATGACATGGTCGCTGTGTATGGCGTCAAGATTCAGAAATGGCGGCAGCTGCGGGGTGAGCTTAAGGTCGTCTACCTTAAGTCTGCATACCTGCAGAACCACGTTTCCGAGGATCTGTGGCGATACCAGATCGTGAAGTTTAAGGGTGTGCCTTACGCTGTGACGCGATTAGGCTTCGGCCTCTCGTGAGCGCCTCGAATCATGACCGTGAATCTCGGCAAGGTTCTGTCGTTGAACGACCGAGTTCGTCATGGGGCGGTACCACTATATCGATGATTTAGTGGTTTGTGAGTCCGTTGTCATTGCGCAGGAGCTCCGGGAGCATATGGCGAGGTACGGACTTGTGACGAAGGAACCTGAGAGCCTGGATGGAGGCCGGTTGTTGGGAATTTCTTTACGGAAAGTTTCCATTGGACATCTTCGGATATTGAGGGGGACTGCTCTCTCCGAGTTCGTTTCGGTATATGCCGGCTTAACGAAGAGAGGGCTGTTTTCCTTGTGTGGTCGACTGGTCGGCCATTACCCCGTGGCGGGATGGCTGCGTCCATGTTGCAGTTTCTTGAAACGGCTGGAATGCAGCGGCTCTGGGGACGACTAGGTTGACAGTTCTGTCAGCTTGTTGACTTGGGAGCTGTCGGCGCGAGCTCGTCGTGAGGACCCTGTTGGGGGCGTTTGGGGTGTCGATCCGCATGGTACGGTTACCGTGTGGGCTGATACCAGCTCCCTTGGAGTTAGTGTGGCCCTTGAGGTCGATGGCCGCATTGTTGAGGATGTGTCTTGGCTCCGAAAAGAGTCAGACCACATTCATATCAATGTGACTGAGTTGGAGGCGGTTGCGCGGGGGACGAACTTGGCGATTGTGTGGGGTTTTAACACCTTCACGGTCGCCAGTGATTCCCGGACAGTCGTCACATGGGTGGACAGCACTGTCGAGGGCCGCAATCGTGTTCGCACGAAAGCAGTTTATTCTTAATTTGGAATGAAGATATTGCAATCTTGAAACCAATGTGGCATATGTTTGAATAAAATTTCGTTTTTCTCCAGTTTCCGTCGGGCGATATTTGTAGAGAATATGGTGCAGGTCAGATTAGAGTGGGTCATCATGGGTAACATTGCAATTGGACCAGTACTCATGACTCGCATCTGAACTCAAACAAGAGCTAGAAAGCACTAAGGTTTCATCATTGAGTTTATGGGACACTCAGCAGGAAGTCTTTTTGGATCTCATTACTCCGACGATGCGTTATTTCCGTGATACTCCTGCGTGAATTATTCCTGTGCAACTCCTGCATGCGTTATTCGTGGGATACTCTTGCGATGCAATACGTTATTCCTGTGATATTCTTGAGAAAAATTATTCTTGTGCTACTCTTGCGGAGCAATACGTCATTACTGTGTGGCCTGCGCGTTACGTTATTCCTGTACTACTCCAGCGATACGTAATTCATGTGCTACTGATGCGATTTGTTATTCATGAGCTACTCCTGCGATATGTTAATCATGTGCTACTTTTGTGATGCGATATCCAGTTGCAACTTTGCGATACGACACATTATTCAAAATTCATGTGCTGTCTCAAATTTCCATTGAAGTTAATCTTCTATCTCTTTCTGTACTGCCTCATAATATACTGACTGTACTCATGCTTGTTAGACGATAAAGTAATTTATACTGATCCGACCAACTATCCTATCTATTTTCATACTATTCATACTACAGAAGGATGACGCGCGTTGCATTCGGGAGAACTCGCGTTTCCGAGCTTGAATCAGGTTGACGAATCTGCCGTAAGTTCTCGTGCTTTCCTTGCATTTAACTGAGAAGTTTGTCAGTTGAACTGAGTGGCGCTTCCGCACCGAGTACGTCTCAGGTTTTTGTGGGTTCTCATTGAAGATGAGGATTTGTGTTGAGTCTGAACTGAGCGTGGTTACCGTATATATTTAAAGTCTAATTGTTCTAACGTCATTTTTTTTATAAACAAATGTCCTACAAGAAATTTAATGAGTTAAACGATAAACTTCCAAAATTTGCACTCGAAATCTAGGCGAAATGAAGCAATTTTACCTTCGCTTTCAAATGCTCGAGTGTCTAATGGAATCATTGTAGAAAAATCAAACAGAAAAAATATTGAATAAAATTTCGGAAAAAATTACGCCAGGTAGAAGAATTTTTTTATTCTTTACCAAACATTTCGTGAGAAAATCAATTTTAGTATCAATCAAAGAATGAAAAATCTTTAGAAATTCTTATTCGAACTTTTCGTTTTGGGCTAATATGCCTGCTTTGAATTATATATAGAAACTCCTGGTAAATAGTATTTTTATCAAACCTTAAAGAGAATTCGTTGAGCGAGGTGAGTCACAATAAATTAAATGCTGGCGTGCTTTTTCTTTTATGAAAAAATTACGTTTCCTCCGATTCATAGGAAGATTGATTCGTTGCTTCTTTCATTTGATCTACAGAAGGCATTTAATAGTATTGACAGATACTATTAAATACTCCTAGTTTCAACCTCTTAAAATTTTTGGTGCCTCGTTTGAATCCTGTATGGAGAACGTACAAATTTTTCAACTTTTTTCGTCCGATTCGTTTGAAAATTGGCCAGTATATGTATTTTTTGAAAGTAAACTTTTTTTACTCATGTCACTTTTTCGATTTAGACCTTATTTTTTGCGAAAAATTAGTTTTTTGATACATTTTTATGTAGATTTCCAGACGTATCCTTTCATTGAGTTTTGATGCTAGAACAAAACCAAAGATTGATTTAGAATCCTTGGAACATTTCTAATAAAATGAAATAGTAAAATTTTAACATTTTGAAAAAAATTTGTGCTAGGTGATATTTTATGATTACATCACAAAAAATTATTTTTTAGGTTTAGAGTTGTATAACTTTTATTCTTCTCAAATATGAAAAAAAGCAAATTGATTTTGTTAGAAATGTTCCAAGGATTGGTAAACTGTCTTTGGTTTTGTTCTTGTATCATAACCAAATGAGTCGATACGGTTTGAATGTTGAAAGTTATTTGTTATGGGTACAAGCCATAACAAAATTTTTTGTTGAGGTGTAATATAATGAACAATTTATGTAATTGAATGGAGTTTTAATTTTTATTTCGATAATTTCCATACATAACTTCATATTCACACTATGAATTCTGATTTCAAACCAAAAAAATGAATAATTTTTTTTTATGTATGAAATTTTTTATTTTCAGTCTGATTTTCATGAAATTTGACTATGATATGTAACTTTTGAAACGAAACACAATTTGCTCCATTCATTTTTTTTATTCAGGCCTTAGTTTTTTATAAAAATCGGACATATTGGTTTTTTAGTTCATTTTTATGGATATTTCATACCGTATCTCCTCATTGAGTTTTTATGCTAGAACAAAAATAAAGACGGTTTTAAAATTCTTAAAACATTTCTAAGAAAAGAAAATTTTCAAATTATCCTTTTCCCGTGTTGTTTTCTTTTTATATGGGGTTGAAATGGGGTCGAAAATTCAAAAGTGTTGTCCCCTTTCCCGCCCTCCCCTGGGGGGAGGGGATCTATTGTCCGTAGCGCCATAAAATTTCTGGACCGAATAGTCCACCACCTAAGGGTCCTTTTCGAACAACAAAACAAAAAAAGCTCACTTGACCAACAGGGGCCTGGGACGATCTCCTTAACAGTCAACTATACTTTGGAAAATTCCTCTCAGTTTACTCGAGACATTACTTCTATTCAAAATGCAGATCAATAATATTATTTATGGCTTCGTTTGATGTAGAAAATTTATTTACAAATGTATCGTTAGTAGAAACCATAGCCATAATTATTAAGACTCTTTCCGTTACTCCAGCTGATGTAATTTCTGGTTTCTCCCAAAATCATTTCAAAACCTTGTTTGAATTATCTGTAACGAATTCAGTTTTCAAATTTGCTAATAAACTGTATAGGCAAGTAGAGGGTCCTGGTATGGGTCTCCCATTCGGGCCAACTTTTTCAAATGTATTTATGTGCCACTGGGAGACACAGTGTCTTAATGATTATCCCTTGGATTTCAAGCCCACGTTCTATCGTAGATACATTGACGACATTTTTGCATTGTTTATAGATCCTGGCCATGTTCCATTATTCCTCGACTACTTGAATTCTAAACATCATTCTATAAAATTTACTGTCGAAACCAAAAATCATGATTGTATTCCCTTTTTAGATGGAAATGTTGCAAGAACCGGCAAGACTTTCACCACCTCTGTACATACATCGAAAACCTTCGCTCACACGTTTGGGCTTGGGTTTTTTTAGCTTTTGTAGCTTCAAGTTCAACGTGAATGCGATTAGGACGCTTGTGAAGAGAGCTTTACAATGTTTACTCCAGTTTTAACTACCTTCACCATGAATACAATTTCCTACACTCTTTTTTCCGCAACAACGGGTTTCCTTCTTCCGTAATTTACACTAATGTAAAGAGGTTTTTGGTAAAAAAGTATTCAAAAGTTACTGAAAATATCGACCCTGTACCATGTTTGTATTGTAGTTTTCCTTTCTTTGGCCAGTTGTCTGAGAAGATGTCTGGAGATTTGCAATTGATTTTCAATCGCTTATTTCCAACGTTAAATTGTGCCTGATTTCTGTTAATTTATTTAAAATATGTTCATTTTTTCGGGATAAAGTGTGAATAACACACACTGCAGGTTTAAGTTATTTACTTTTATTGCGCTAGGCAAACAAATAAGCCTGATCGTAGGCTAAGAAAATCGTGCACAAGCAAGATACAACTCGCTAGTGAGAGTAGGTTTTGAGGTTGCGCAGATCGTTGCGCTAATTAGAAGATGCAAGCGCTCTCGCGCTCTTGTGTCCTTGTGTCCTTGGGCCAGCAAGGGTTGAAAAGAGGTCTTCCTGGAGTCTTGACTCAGGTCTCCAGCAATGGTCTCGAGCAAAGGTGGAAGAGAGGTGAAAGGTTTACTGCACGAGGAGAGAGAGAAATTGAAATAATTAAATTGCCAAAGTGATTGGATGAACGTAAAAGGCTCGTTTAATGAAAAATAGTTACCAAATCTGACACAAGCTCTCTTACCCTCTTAATGTTCGACGTTCGTGCAAAATGGCGTGCGCTACGTGACAAAAGAACGAAGTTGCAGGAACAAAGGAAGGTGATTTGGCAGTGAAGTGCAGTTATACTGTAAAAGAAGGTTAGGAGTAAAAATACGGTAACAAGAGAGTTGGAGCATATAACTCACTGTTTCAGAAATAATTAGTTGAATATATAGGTCGGTCGAAACTCATCTAAGGAATTTATCCTCAGTGAGGTTTCTCCTCTTTCAGTGGAAAATAAGGTGCAAAGCTCAAGAGGAGCAACAGAACACAGAAGATAATAAAGAAGGCCTTAATAATACCTTAGAGTAATTAATGCTACCTAAGTTAAAGCGTCGCCTCACAAGGAGGACGACAAGAGGTAAGTTAAGGCGTCGCCTCACAAGGAGGACGACAAGAGGTAAGTTAAGGCGTCGCCTCACAAGGAGGACGACAAAAGGTAAGTTAAGGCGTCGCCTCACAAGGAGGACGACAAGAGGTAAGTTAAGGCGTCGCCTCACAAGGAGGACGACAAGAGGTAAGTTAAGGCGTCGCCTCACAAGGAGGACGACAAGAGGTAAGCTAAGGCGTCGCCTCACAAGGAGGACGACAAGAGGTAAGCTAAGGCGTCGCCTCACAAGGAGGACGACAAGAGGTAAGCTAAGGCGTCGCCTCACAAGGAGGACGACAAGAGGTAAGCTAAGGCGTCGCCTCACAAGGAGGACAAGAGGTAAGCTAAGGCGTCGCCTCACAAGGAGGACGACAAGAGGTAAGCTAAGGCGTCGCCTCACAAGGAGGACGACAAGAGGTAAGTTAAGGCGTCGCCTCACAAGGAGGACGACAAGAGGTAAGTTAAGGCGTCGCCTCACAAGGAGGACGACAAGAGGTAAGTTAAGGCGTCGCCTCACAAGGAGGACGACAAGAGGTAAGTTAAGGCGTCGCCTCACAAGGAGGACGACAAGAGGTAAGTTAAGGCGTCGCCTCACAAGGAGGACGACAAGAGGTAAGTTAAGGCGTCGCCTCACAAGGAGGACGACAAAAGGCAAGTTAAGGCGTCGCCTCACAAGGAGGACGACAAGAGGTAAGTTAAGGCGTCGCCTCACAAGGAGGACGACAAGAGGTAAGTTAAGGCGTCGCCTCACAAGGAGGACGACAAAAGGTAAGTTAAGGCGTCGCCTCACAAGGAGGACGACAAGAGGTAAGTTAAGGCGTCGCCTCACAAGGAGGACGACAAGAGGTAAGCTAAGGCGTCGCCTCACAAGGAGGACGCCAAGAGGTAAGCTAAGGCGTCGCCTCACAAGGAGGACGACAAGAGGTAAGCTAAGGCGTCGCCTCACAAGGAGGACGACAAGAGGTAAGCTAAGGCGTCGCCTCACAAGGAGGACGACAAGAGGTAAGCTAAGGCGTCGCCTCACAAGGAGGACGACAAGAGGTAAGCTAAGGCGTCGCCTCACAAGGAGGACGACAAGAGGTAAGCTAAGGCGTCGCCTCACAAGGAGGACGACAAGAGGTAAGCTAAGGCGTCGCCTCACAAGGAGGACGACAAGAGGTAAGCTAAGGCGTCGCCTCACAAGGAGGACGACAAGAGGTAAGCTAAGGCGTCGCCTCACAAGGAGGACGACAAGAGGTAAGCTAAGGCGTCGCCTCACAAGGAGGACGACAAGAGGTAAGCTAAGGCGTCGCCTCACAAGGAGGACGACAAGAGGTAAGCTAAGGCGTCGCCTCACAAGGAGGACGACAAGAGGTAAGCTAAGGCGTCGCCTCACAAGGAGGACGACAAGAGGTACGCTAAGGCGTCGCCTCACAAGGAGGACGACAAGAGGTAAGCTAAGGCGTCGCCTCACAAGGAGGACGACAAGAGGTAAGCTAAGGCGTCGCCTCACAAGGAGGACGACAAGAGGTAAGCTAAGGCGTCGCCTCACAAGGAGGACGACAAGAGGTAAGCTAAGGCGTCGCCTCACAAGGAGGACGACAAGAGGTAAGTTAAGGCGTCGCCTCACAAGGAGGACGACAAGAGGTAAGTTAAGGCGTCGCCTCACAAGGAGGACGACAAGAGGTAAGTTAAGGCGTCGCCTCACAAGGAGGACGACAAGAGGTAAGTTAAGGCGTCGCCTCACAAGGAGGACGACAAGAGGTAAGTTAAGGCGTCGCCTCACAAGGAGGACGACAAGAGGTAAGTTAAGGCGTCGCCTCACAAGGAGGACGACAAGAGGTAAGTTAAGGCGTCGCCTCACAAGGAGGACGACAAGAGGTAAGTTAAGGCGTCGCCTCACAAGAAGGACGACAAGAGGTAAGTTAAGGCGTCGCCTCACAAGGAGGACGACAAGAGGTAAGTTAAGGCGTCGCCTCACAAGGAGGACGACAAGAGGTAAGTTAAGGCGTCGCCTCACAAGGAGGACGACAAGAGGTAAGTTAAGGCGTCGCCTCACAAGGAGGACGACAAGAGGTAAGTTAAGGCGTCGCCTCACAAGGAGGACGACAAGAGGTAAGTTAAGGCGTCGCCTCACAAGGAGGACGACAAGAGGTAAGTTAAGGCGTCGCCTCACAAGGAGGACGACAAGAGGTAAGTTAAGGCGTCGCCTCACAAGGAGGACGACAAGAGGTAAGTTTAGGCGTCGCCTCACAAGGAGGACGACAGGAGGTAAGTTAAGGCGTCGCCTCACAAGGAGGACGACAAGAGGTAAGCTAAGGCGTCGCCTCACAAGGAGGACGACAAGAGGTAAGCTAAGGCGTCGCCTCACAAGGAGGACGACAAGAGGTAAGCTAAGGCGTCGCCTCACAAGGAGGACGACAAGAGGTAAGCTAAGGCGTCGCCTCACAAGGAGGACGACAAGAGGTAAGCTAAGGCGTCGCCTCACAAGGAGGACGACAAGAGGTAAGCTAAGGCGTCGCCTCACAAGGAGGACAAGAGGTAAGCTAAGGCGTCGCCTCACAAGGAGGACGACAAGAGGTAAGCTAAGGCGTCGCCTCACAAGGAGGACGACAAGAGGTAAGTTAAGGCGTCGCCTCACAAGGAGGACGACAAGAGGTAAGTTAAGGCGTCGCCTCACAAGGAGGACGACAAGAGGTAAGTTAAGGCGTCGCCTCACAAGGAGGACGACAAGAGGTAAGTTAAGGCGTCGCCTCACAAGGAGGACGACAAGAGGTAAGTTAAGGCGTCGCCTCACAAGGAGGACGACAAGAGGTAAGTTAAGGCGTCGCCTCACAAGGAGGACGACAAGAGGTAAGTTAAGGCGTCGCCTCACAAGGAGGACGACAAGAGGTAAGTTAAGGCGTCGCCTCACAAGGAGGACGACAAGAGGTAAGTTAAGGCGTCACCTCACAAGAAGGACGACATAAGGTAAGTTAAGGCGTCGCCTCACAATAAGGACGACAAAAGGTAAGTTAAGGCGTCGCCTCACAAGGAGGACGACAAGAGGTAAGTTAAGGCGTCGCCTCACAAGGAGGACGACAAAAGGTAAGTTAAGGCGTCGCCTCACAAGGAGGACGACAAAAGGTAAGTTAAGGCGTCGCCTCACAAGGAGGACGACAAAATGCAAGTTAATAATGGCTAAGTTTAAACATTAATAATTAAGGACACCCTAGTGAAAAAGATAACACGGAAGATATACAGTAAGTGCAAGTTTAGAGGAGATAGGAGAGGATAGCACAAGAGGAACAGAATTGTTCGTCCTCTTGCTCAACCGCGGGCCTTGATGACAGCCCCGACGGAAGTTCTCAGCACTCGTCCGTGTGCTCAAATCTTAAACATCCGCAGGTACAGGTGACACTGGGTGATTTTCAGTGACGATAGTGAAGATGATCACGGCAATAATAGCAATAATGATAGTGGTAGCAATCGTAATAATCAGCGTAATCATAATATTCTTAAAATTAGGGACCAGTTCACGATCTCACCTCCGTTCGTGCTCCAAACCTCAAGTGTGTGGTGAAACGAGGTCTAGACTGCTATGTTACGGAGGTGAGCGCACTGTATTTTTTATAAAAGATGTACTTCCGAAGGGAATGAGGGCGTCCTTAGTTTACAAATTTAGTTGTGTACAGCGTACATCAGTATATGGCGGTAAGACGACCTGGCCGTTTTGTATAAGGATTGCCCAGCATAGAGGAGTTAGTCATCGTACTGGGAGGCTTGTTGCGCAACCGCCTCGTTCTTCTGTGCGACTCCATGCAGAACAGTGTGGAGCTGGAGTCGCTGAAGATCAATTTGAAATATTGTGCAATGCTTTTAAGGACACCGTCTGAGTAGAAATCGAGATAAGTGTTGATTTTATGTTTTTATATGCATCTTATAGAGGATTTTCTTGCGCTTCCATTGGTACTTTCCGTTTACGTCTATTTCGAATAGTGCGCCCACCAGAGGGGGGAAAGCGATGGGGGTGGCATGACCTTGACCCCTCCCCCCCTCATTATTGGGAGTCAATTGAGCGTGTTACTCTGCGGCAATGGCAATAGAGTTCGTTCATGAGATACTCAAAGTGTTTTCATTATTCAAGCGAATCATTGTAACGCTGAATAAATATTTTTTATAAGATTTTGACAATTTCAGAATTTAGCCGTTCTGCCGTATCTATGATACCGCAGCTTTCATTCATAGCTCGATGACAGCTGCAGTATCATAGCTACAGCTATGGCGAGCACACCAATCCAAAGGGCTTGAAAAGAGCTACAAAAAAGAGGAGTTGACCTAAAAAAAAGTATTTTGGTCGAAAAAAATTGAAAAAATAAAAAAAGTGGTTATTTTGAAGAATTACATGTATTGTCTTCTGTTGTATATTTTTCCCCGGAGTTACAGAGCTACAGCAATGTAAGTTATATCAACCGAAAGGGCTTGAAAAGAGCTACAAACGCTCAAGAGTTTATTGTAGAAAATCCTGTAGTTCAAAAGATAAAAAGAAAAACAATTTTTTTTGTGAAAAAACACGTTTTTCTGGAAACTTGATAATTGGTTTCTCAAATGCTACTTCTTCCACAATTTTAGAGCTACAAGAATGGTTTATATACCATTCGATAGGGCTTAGCAAGGTGTATCAATAAGGACGTTTCATTTTTCGATACATCAATTTTTTGAAAATTACACAACATGGAAAAAAAATGAAAAAAGGTTACATATTTTAAAAACAATGTTCCCAAAATCCACAAAAAAAAGTTATCAAAATTCGTAGCCCCTTATGGTTATATAAACATATAAGCAATCTAAAAACGAAGTTCTGGTTCTGTAACTTCAAAATTGTAGAAGAAGATAGATTTTAAAATACCCTAATTTATCATATTTTTCAAAAACAAAAAATCCAGTGCAGATACAAAAATTTTGTCAATATAACAAATGATCTTTCGATCATTTCACACCTACTGTGAAAATTTCAGAGAAATCCATCCATAAATAACGGACTTTTCTCCTACCCAGACGGTGTCCTTAAGGGAACCTACTATCATGGAATTGACCTAATGGTTCAAAAGTCACTGTACACATTTCTATTGAACCTATGGGAACGAAAATGCATACAGATATGTTAAATTGAATTCCGAACACATTTGTGTCTATGAAATTTTTCTATTTTCGCAAAAAAAATTATTTTCGAAAAAATAAAATAGTAAACATTGCGCCAAACTTATCTCACTCTACAATTTTAAACGTAAAAGCGTGATTTTGATCTCATTCGAAGCGGAAGGACTATACAAACGTCGTCACGTAGGATCTTTATGAATTTCGAATTAGAAAAAATTAAGGTTACATATGTCCAAAAAAATTCTTCCCCAGAAAATACCTAGACTACTTTTTCTAATCCCAGATTGCAACAGTCTATTGAAACTAGGTGAACGAAAATGAAAACAGATATGTGAAATTGAATTCTTGACAAATTATATTCTATAAACATTTACGATTTTCGCCATAGAAAAATGTCATTGCGCGAAAAAAATAAAAATGAAAATTTCACCAATTTTCTCTCAACGATTTCCAACGTAGAACGTGATTTTGGTCTCATTTGATGCGGTCCGACAGTGGGAACAGCGTAACGAAGCAAAACTCTATTTTAATTTCAAGTTAAATTTTTATTTGTAATAACTAATTTATTGTTTTTTTTACATATTGGACATATGTACCCATAACTTTTTTCTAATTCGAAAATCAAAAAGATCCTATGTGATGACGTTTGTACAGTCCTTCCGCTTCGAATGAGAACAAACTCACGCTTTTACGTTGAAAATTGTAGAGTGAGATAAGTTTGGCGCAATGTTTTTTTTTAAATTAATATTTTTTTTGCACAAATCAAAATTTGTTATTGAATCAAATGTGTTCGGCGTTCAATTTTACATATCTGCATGCATTTTCGTTCTCCTAGGTGCAATAGAAATGGGAAAAAAGGCATTTGTAAAATTGGGTGAAGCAGGTAAAGCACAGGGTAGTAGATCCCCTTAACGATTCGGAAAGAAGAAGTATGGAACCATTGTACAAAAAAACAGTTTTAAACAGTGTGAATAGTTCTTATCCGCTGGAAGTTTGTACACGAGTTTTTCTATCAATTTTTTTTAACAAGTCTGACGAACTTGTCTTTCCACGTTTTTTCAGACTGTAGTTACTGAGGATGAAGCAAGACTCCGAAACGTTTTATGGATTTTACGATTTATAATATTAAATGATGCTTAACCTACGAGCAGTGTTCTTCGTTTTTAAATTCCTAATAAACATTCGATAAAAGAAAAGTGATTTTTCTTAATAATAATGAAAATGACATTGTTGGCCAAAATATATTGTTTTCGCTCTGATTCAAGAATGTTAACAAAAGATATCAAAAATATTATGATACGAAAATTGAAATCCATCATTTGGTCGCGTGGGTTTCCCTTCATAATAAGGGGGTCACTTCAGGCCCCTGGCGGTCCGATGATATTTTTTGTTCATGTTGAAAAAGGACCCTTAGTCGGTGGACTATTCGGTCCTAAAATTTTATGGCGCTACGGACCCTAGATATGCTTTACTCCCACCTACGACCGAGGGGGGGGGGGATCTAGGACCAAAAATCTTGAGTTTTTGATTTCATGGAAATAAAAAATTTTCTACCGTAACTTTGTTTGCAATGCTTCAAGGATTCTAAAACTGTATTTGGTTTTGTTCTAGCATAAAAACTCAATGAGATCTATTCTTTTTATTTATCCCTAAAAAAACAATATGTCCAAGTTTTCAAAAAATTAAGGCCTGAATCTAAAAAAATGAATAGAAGAAAGTGTGTTTCTTTTCAAAAATTACATATAATTGTCTAATTTCAAAAGAATCAGAGTACAAGAAAAAGTTCATAATTTGTATAAAAAAAAGAATTTTTTGGTTTGTAAATTACATATTACAGTGTGAATATGAAGCAAAGAATGGAGATTATTGAAATAAAAATGAAAACAGCATTCAATTACATAAATAATTGTTGTCGATTATATTAGAGTTCAGATAATTTTTTATTAATGCCTTACTACTAACAAATCCTTATTTTCAACATTCAAAAGAATATAAGTCAGTGAGTTTTTATGCTAGAAAAAAACAAAGACAGTTTTAAAATTCTTGAAGCATTGAAAACAAAGGTACAGTAGTTTTTTGTCGATTTGTAAATATGATTATTTTTATAAACGCAAACTGAGGGTTTCATTAAATAAGTAGCCATGAAGAGATCAGGTGCAAATATCAAAACAGGAAGATCAGCCAATAATTTTATTCAGGAAACAAAACACGCTTATATTTAGCGCTTCTTAAAACAATGTTAAAATCGCCAAGTCGAAGGAAGGCGATCTTAGCATTCAACACCAAAACACAATTTTCGACCTTAATTAAATGCTAATTTTAGGCAATAGGTTTCGTTAAGTTTATTTATTTTCATATTTCGCAGAACGTCAATAAGTTTAAATTTTACGATGAACGCACAAAAACGGTACGTCGGCGGCACACGGCGGGCCCCGTGGCACCTCGCGCCGACTGCGCGGTAAGTTAAAACCTAATAGAAGTATTATTCAAAGGTAGGTCGCTTGCCAACGGCCTTTAACACTTGTAGCTCGAACACCTGCCAGCCCCTCTCCAGGTCCGTACAAAACGGACAGCCACGGACGGTTAGCGTCTAGCTGACTAGCAGACGCTATGACCCCTCTCCCCAATTGAAAATCAAGGACGTATCGCCGATGTGTTATGGCCAGGTAAGGAAGAACCTAAGGGACGTAAGTAACATGGGTAAATCACCTCCGAATCGTAGGCGAAATGTCCACTTGAGGACGAACTTTTGGCTCAGATACGTACGCGGCCGTCCGCGATGGTCATACATGTCAAGTCCATGCTACGTCCTTGCTCGACCCATTTCACCGGCGATACGCACATGATTCGCGGATGGCCATCCTTGAATTTGGCGTTAAAAAAAAACTTTCGGCCGCGCACAGACGAGATTTATCGCCTCTAAGCGACCCTCATATATATATATATGCATAATCACATGTATATATTTGTATTTTAGGATCGCTTAAAGGCGATAAATCTCGGCTGTACGCGGCCGAAAGATTTTGTCGAAAGTTGTAGTTTTTTTAATGCAACACTCAGATATATATATATATATATATATATATATATATATATATATATATATATATATTTGAGTGTTGCTTTTCAAAACAAAAACTTCGCCGAGCGTGGCAGAGAGTTTCTAATGAGAAAGCTTGGTTTTAAAACACTCAAAGGTTTACCCCCTCCCGCTGTTAATTATGTTAAGAAACCAAAATAACGGCTCAGCTTGGCCGATAATTAAGCACACCTGTCCAATTACAGCATAGACTACGCTGGTCTTATTTCTACGATCACATACTTGACTCGCAGTTACTAAAACATGTTTTGACATCTAGGTTATTCATTGCTTATATTTTTTTACGAAAATGCAAAGCACGATCGGCATTATAAGCACTCAAAAAGGTATAAATGAAATATTTCATCAAAATTACTCTTTTATTTAAGCTAAATCTAGAATTTTAGGACAAGCCTCCCTGTCCAAATTAATGCGTTGTAGAGAGTGGAAGATGGAACGAATAAATTTGTAGGGAATTAAGCAAACGGGGAATCTATGAACAAGGCGTGAAACACCTTGTTTTCAGAATCAACATGATACACAGAAGTTTATGAAACATGATAGAAGTTAAAGAACGTAATAAACAGCGAAAAAGTCAGCAGTAAGCTGCAAAAATAAGGAACCTCAACGCCAGCACGTTTGCTGACGCTTTTCTTTCGGCGACCAACTTTCATGACATAGAAAACATGAATTTATTCCGAACCAAGAAAACAAAAGTATATGAAATCAAAAGGAATGCATACCTTACCTTCAGCTGGGCCTCAGAAATTCCCCTGGGATCGCTAGTTCCCATTGATATAGTAGTTCTATGCTCTGAAGTGTCTAAACCTTCTGTGACACTTCATCTTAGAATACACCGTGTCTTCCCGTTTAACTCGAGTAAAACTGGCTCGTCAAGGGCTGGTGCACAATTTTCAAATGCCCAAGTGATAGCTGAAAGATAAGTGACGGGTCTCTTGCCTCTCCTCTATGCCAGTCAACTGATCCTGGTGAAAAAAATAGTTGGTTACAGGATTGCTATCCAACAAATGAATAATCTGAGTACGAAATACCTTTAATAGTTTCCTGGTCAAATTTTAGCGAGAATAAATGCTCCTCACAGCATAGGTGTGTAAAGTTTATCCTTCGTTTTAGATTCCTTATCAGTAGCTTTACTCATTTAATTAATAAGGGTATACTGGCTGAAAAAACTTTGTTAGAGAAAAATATCGAATACCTTGTGTTTCAATAGTTCTAAACATGTTAGGATACAAAAATAATCACTGATTTAAGCTAGGTTAGACAGAACAAAAATATTGGTATCACAAATATTGGTATCAAATATCACAATGCGAGAAGACTAGGTAGGGTAATTCTGTACATGATTGAAATTGCAGATGACTAGTTCTTACCGCACACCAGATGTTCACATGTTAACGGCACCAGAGATAGAGGTAAAATGAATGAACAACTGGAGATATCACACGTCTACAAGCTTCAGTCCTATTGAACAATTTTAGAACAAAAAATTATTTGTAATTTCGTTGAGGCTAAGTTTTAGTTTATGACTTATCATTTGAATATGCACCTTTAAACAACATTATACAAATTTTTTGCATTTGAGCACAGATCTTCCTTCGAGGGCTTACAGCTATGATCGACACGGAAATGATTAAAAACGGAACCTTAATATTTGTGCGAGATTAATCTTAGCTTCAGTGTCATTCTTGTCATGCCAATGCAACACTTACTGAAAGACTTGCGGTCTATCCTGTTACATTCGAACTGAAAAATCACATTGCCTCGGCCAAGGTCACTGACTCCAAATCTGGAAATATTGTTTCTAAGTAGATCACTGATTTTGTGATTTTGTAGTACACACGAAGTTTTAATGGCATATCTGGATGTATTGGTTTCACGTAGCATTTCTGAATGAAAACTAGCCCAGCTGCTGCACACTTCATAAATGTTCTTTAACAAGGTATGGATAACACCTTTATAATACACATGCGCTGCATCACAATCACAGTTTCTGGTTCCACCAGCATGCGAGGGTGACATACACAGTTATACGAAAAGCACTCTGAGATTCTTCAACTGAAACGTCAAGAAATGGCAGCTTCCCACTTACACACCCAGCTCATACGTAAATGTAACACCGGATTATCAGTCACCAAATTCCTCAACATCTCAAACTGCTCTACCATCTCAATTTCAACGATAATATCGTCCACGTACCTTCCGTATAAAATCGGCTTCACCGGTATAGAATTCAAGTTATAGAAGCACTGCAGACTTATAAAATTGAACCTACCCTCAACGAAAGTACATATTATTTTTTGCTCTAAAATTGTTCTGTAGGACTGTGGCTTAGACGTTTGGAACTTCCGGTAGATCGTCCATTTTGCCTTCATCTCTGGTGCCGTTACCATATGAATATCTGGTGATCAATAACTAGGCATCTGTAATTTTAGTCTTGCACAAAGTAAGTCCTACCTAGTCATATCGCATTGGGATTACCCATATTTATTTTCAGTCGGATGTAGCTTACGTTTTGGACTAACATAGTTTTATCAAAGTGATTGTTTGTTTTGTCTTTGGCATCCTGAAAATGTTAGTAACATCGAAATGTTGCCTTTCATTGACTGATATATGTAGAATTTTTAAGAAATTGAGTGTTCATTTCAGTGAAATGATATGTGACTAACTTCGTATTCTAACACGTGGAGAACTAAAACAATTTCGCAAAGTTGAAGAGCTGGAAAATAAATTGTGTTGGAATAATTTGAAAACATCTATATTATACTATCAATCGGTCGTTGTAAGCACATGAAAAAATCTAATTTCAGTGCTACGTGCGCAATGAGCATGGTGAATGATGGTCAGTTGAGATTCAGTCAGTGAATGATGTGTACCCGGCACTCCCCTCATCCCCTATTTAATAACAGGCTACACTTAGTATCGCTCGAAATGACTACTATCATCATTTACACTTTCAGCGCAACATACTCTACCGGTGGTCTCGGAGAGGATTTTTCTAGT
Source organism: Morinoia aosen (assembly GCA_030386875.1). Lineage (NCBI taxonomy): Eukaryota > Metazoa > Arthropoda > Malacostraca > Amphipoda > Talitridae > Morinoia > Morinoia aosen. The sequence continues at coordinate 38,912,536 of CM059573.1, read as the reverse complement.
GCTGCTGACCGTACGGTGTCACAAATTAAATTTTTAATGAATATTTAATTAAAGCAAAATGACGGCCGGATCTGGTTATTGTTTGCATTTTCAAAATAGCTAACTTTAATCGAATTCAAATTTTAATTGAAAATTGAATCTCAGTTTAACCAATTGAGGCCAAAGTGTTAAAATATATACTCATGAAGTCACGTTTCGAAATTCAGGTGCATGCATATCACTCGCAACTGAAAGTGGATGACTAATAAGTAGATACAGCTCGTAGTCGTCTCGTCGAAAAAGAGCGTTAGAACCTAATTGTGGGGAGTGGGTGACTGGAGTTGTTCATTAAACAATAGAAGTTTGGTACAAAATTTGTTATCTGTGAACCTACATGAGATTGTAAGTTTATCCTGGTGAAACTTCGTAAAACATTATTCAGCAGAGCTTAGCTATGAGATAAGATCTTTCTGAAAGGCAGATTTCACTTTACTCCTAGGCTCGTTGCGGTACTCGGGAATTTGAGCAAGAGCATCTGCATTGCAATGAAGAAAAAAATATGAAGAAGGTCGTTCGCAACAAATTATTGCAGGCTGTATCCTACTCTTTTATTTTACGCACTAAATTAAAAACAATCAAATGTTGTGAACATGATTTGCAAATATGAATTAGTTTTATGTAACAATACTCTGAAGTACATGGTATCATGGTTACTCACTTTCGTTTACTACACAAGCGGCGGAGCGGAGTTGTCAAACTTGAGTTGGTCCTCAGTCTGTGGGGGCCTAAACCTGGCATGGAGAATTCTGTCGCTAGGTTTCCCGCGAGTAAGATTTTCAACATCGCTGTCACTGTGCGACTAAGGTTTGCTTCCCTGGCGGTCATCAGATATGGAACCTGGAAATTTGAGAACAGGAAACTGTAAGACATATTTAAAAATGTTAGTTTCTTCACAACTCCGAAGTACATTAGCTTACAATTTTGTTTGTATCCTCGGCAGCATATTAGCTTTGAAGTCTCTCTACGAAGACTTGTGGCTGCCGAAATAAAAGATTGTGTTTGTCTAAGTTTTTCGCGCATATTTCACGCCAACTCCCCATCATAACGAAGAAGCGTCAAATCCACTATTCACAAATATTTAAACGACAATTTGACATAAATGGAGGGATATATTAACAATTATTTGACCACAATACAACTTACAAAATCTTTGCTCTGAAGTATGTAGTCCAGTCTTCCATTGAAGTCGCACGCGCGAATCCTCGATCTGGTGTTACGTTGGCAGATTTTTCTGAGTAAAGATGCTCCTTTAGAGCAAGGCGATCCCAGCAACTTGATCGTTTAATATCTCAACTTTACACTCCATGCGATCGAGTTGACTTTGAATGGCAGCTATTTCCATTTTTTGGCGAAGCAACGGAACTGGAAATGGAAGGAAGGATAGAATTGTTTACCTAGTATGTTCTTAAATATTATTTAAGAGGTCTTATGATGGTCTTGTAAGGTAAATGGAAGGATGTTCATATGTACATTATAGTACTCAAAACCAGAAACACAATTGATGTTTTTGAGTCATTTCAAAAAAATTTCTGCGTATAGCGAAAAGGATATTAAAATGCTTAATTTGAAGGAAGATGATATGCACCATAATTGGGTAAATTAAGTAATAAAATACGTCAAAATATATTGGAATTGTTTCCTGCAGTACTATGGAACTAGATATTCTTTGAGTTCCCTGAGAAGATGCATTTCTATGAATTAAAATACAACTTTTCACAGGATTTACTTAATCGTGGATTCAAAATCGAATACCATTGATAAAAACGGAATCAAATTCCTTGGCAGAGCCCTTCTACCGATATAGTCAAAGGTAAAATAAACACTAACGATAGTGCAATGTATGAATTTACACACACAGCTTTTAAAACTAACAAAAGTAGAGATTTATTCCTTCTATTTTTAATAATGTCATCGTATATGTCGAAAAGAAACTATTCCTTGAAATTCCTGTCGAGATTTATCGAAGAAAAAGAGGTAAAGCAATAGTAGAATGTCCCAATACATTACGCACCTAAAATATCACGCATAAAATAAGCAATACATAAAATAGATTAGCACTCATTATGTACTATAATAGATTTCTTTTTGATGAACGGACTCATAAACAATACAAAATAAAACGAAGTTCACATATCAATGTGATTATCATTATTTTTGTTATTATTATTATTATTATTATTATTATTATTATTATTATTATTATTATTATTATATAAGAAAGTTTTAGCCTCCCTTCACCACGACAAAGACGTTCCAAGAGAGGAAGGAGGAAAGCACCATTTAGTATGGAGTTGAGGGAACAAGGAATCTATGCACAAAGTGCACAGAAACAGAAAGCCAAGAAAGAAGATCATGAAACAAGAAAAAGTTGAAGAAGAAAGTAGCAGGTGCTGACAAACAGTACAGCAGTGAACCGAAAAAAAGATGGTACGTAACAAAACAAAATTTATTCTATTTCAACAAAAAGGACCTACCTAACCTTTAGCTCGGGCCCTCACATAGTTCCCCTGGGAGCGCTAATTCCCATAGATACAACAGTTGTATCCCTCTGAGGGGCACATATCAATGTGAAAGAAACATCGTTATCTGAACGTAATTCTCACCGGCTTAGGTCGGGAACGAATTCAGCAGTTGGGAGACAGGTTCAGCACCTTGCTCAGAGTCCTCGGATGAATCCAATTCTTCTGAAAGTAAATACGCGTGTATGAGATATTTCCATATATGTCAAGGTAAGGACGTGTAGCACATTTTTCCTGATAGCTAAACTTCTCTATTCCTCCTTAGCATCTTAACAATAGAGCTTTACCAAATTTTCCGGCAGAAGATTTACAATTATTCCACCCCTATAGGTGCTAGAGTGGATGACTGCTTAAACGTAACCGCTAAATTATAATGTTGGAAACTATATATGTTTCTTGCCGAACATTTTCATGTGTTTTTATATTTAAAAGCAGGGCACATGTAGAGCAAGGTTAAGTTAAGTTTGTGAGGGTGAGTTATGACAAGTCATGTTATGTTCAATTAAATAAAAGGGAAACTCTTTAGTGTTAACGGTCAACCTACAATTAATGATACGGTTTACAGCACGGTTGAAATTCAAGTAGGTTGAAATTATGTAATGTTGGATTTAATTCTACAATATCGATTGCAAGTAAAATAATGGGAGTTTTTAGTAGAAATTGAACTGGCAACCATAAATGGAGGTCGTTATAATATCCTGTTCATATTCAATTATGTTTATATTAAATTACAATTATACCTAATAGGGTTAAAACTCAAGTATTTGAAAATAATAAAATATTCGGTATATGTATAGCCTATCACAAAACGACCAATACTCAAAACAACTATTCACATGTGCATAAAATACTTACTTGATGCGACTGCTATGTTTGAAGGTGTATTAACGCCAACTCGCCCCTGCAGCGGTTTCTTTCAGGCAACAGGCAAATTCTGTATCACTTCCTTGAGAGGGCTACCGCACTTTTTTCACGGCCTTCAGTATATATATTATTTGACAGAAGAACTAGCTTCGAGCACTTTTTAAATTTTTTCCTCAAAAAAAAACTATTTTCAAGTAGGATCATTTCAAGATTACCATAGAAATAGAGAAATATGATCAAAAAGCAATCTATCGACTTTGATATAAATTTCACTAGAACACCCTTCACATGACTGATTTTAAGAAATTAAACTCAGCTTGAACGCTCCAGCTGACGAGAAAGTTCTACGGATGAGAGTAACGATCGAATCGGGTCGATCAACATAAAATCGTAGTTAGAACTTTCATCCAGTATAAATTCTGAATTTGCCAACACATAGAACGTTCAAACATCTGCACTACAATCAATAAAATTCATATTCAAAGTTTTTAAGAAGTAATTGGGAATCACACTGTAACAGCACCTATTGCGACATTAAAAACTAACAAACTGTCTAAGCTGCACCGCCGCCCGCCGGTGCGATGCCACAGACTGCTCGTTCGAAACTTCGAATGGTACTGGATCGAACCAGTTCATAGAGCAAATTTTTAGGGTAAGTTGGCTTACAGACAGTAACGTTTAAATGTTCGAAACAAATTTTTGGAAGAGTTTTTCATACTAGACTAAATAAAATTGTACATATATCACTTGTTCTTGGAAGGCATTAGGAGTGTAATACATCATACTTTTTTGTTATTCCATTTTAATTAAAATGGCATGGATAGGGTAATTTGTGGATTGGTCGTCGACTGATAGACGATACATCGACCTCGTACTTACCGAACTCATGAAAAACCATTTGCCAACTTCTTTCCCAGACACATGTTTTTTTTAATAATTATATTCCTTCTCAGTATATTTCGTTGATGATCAAGTCATTGTTTTAATTTGAGTAAAAATAATAACCGATCTTTAGCCTACGTTTAAGTGCTGTGGTATGTGACGTTTGCTTAAAACGTCAAACGAAGATTAATTTGCGCGATGTTATCAGAACGTAATAAGTGTTACATCATTGTTTTATGCGTAATTTCCATGTTGCAAACACTCGTACATCTTGAGAGCAGACTTCAGCTACGCACAAGTGCTTCGGGAATAAAAATATCCAACAGAAATTGAAAAGCAACGTTACTTGAATTGCGAACTATGGAAAGTTTGACTTGTATTGCTTTACTTATTCAAACGAGAATTAATTTGATTACTTTGTTAGAATATAAGATTTCATTACTACCATATGTTATTCTTTGCAACGTAATCAGCCAAATTTGAACGATATTATGCGAAATTTCGTTGCTTCAAATTTCATTACCCGCTACAGTGGGTTACGTCAAGAAATTTGATATCAGAAACTGTCAAAATAAAATACGTTTTCGCTTAGCTCTGTTTGAAATCTATGTTTTTCTTGAATCACGTCAGGATTTTCAGTTACAGAAATACTTTTCTTTCTGCTTTCAGTGTCGTCACTGAACGTGATACAGCAAAACGGTTATGATTTTTGAAATCAGCGTACCCAAATTAGTGTTACTCAAACACAAACTATCTTTTACGTGTGTAAGAAATAAAATTACTTCAGCAATGACTTTAAATGACTTTTTGAAATTAAAAAATTTCAAAATTTTTTTTTTACTGGAGATGTGTAAATTGATATAGACTAATTCGGGTACGCTTATTTCAAAAATCATAACCGTTTTGCTGTATCACGTTCAGTGACGACACTGAAAGCAGAAAGAAAAGTATTTCTGTAACTGAAAATCCTGACGTGATACAGCAAAACGGTTATGATTTTTGAAATCAGCGTACCCGAATTAGTCTATATCAATTTACACATCTCCAGTAAAAAAAATTTGTACATCACGATATCTTCACTATAAAAAATAGAACGATATAGCATAAAATTTATGAATACAAATAATCTTAGGTATAATTTGAATCACTATGATACGAGATTAGTTAATTTTATTTTATGTTATTCTTCATTTTAGAAATTTCCAAATTATAATTAAATTCTTAAGAATGCAATTAGAACTAAAAAGTGATTAAACCGATTTCACTCTTGAATCTCATTTCTCAATTTGAAATCTTGCGTTGTCCCCTCAGTAGGTAGCACTTCTCTTCTGAGAGAGATAGATATACTGCGGGGACTGTAGTAATATGTTTGACTGGTATCAAAGAAGGTATCGAAGAAGGAAATAAAAACATAACCATAACAAATGTATGGTGAAAATTTATAACTGAACACTAGTAAACGCACCGAATCATTTATTGCACAGCACAGAGAAGTCTTCAGTTTCAATGTTGCCTATATTTTGGAAAAACATGAAAATTGAAAAAAATATGCGAAGTACAGTTTCTAGCTTGGTGCATTGTACGCAACAATGTCAAAACACACGTTTCATGGCTTACTTCCGTCCATTATACGGCGATAATTCAATGATATTTGTATAACTGCAAACAACGGATGGCCGTCCTCAAATGTTACGGCCATTAACCAACTGAAAATTTTTCGCCCTCAAATCATTACTGGCCTGCTTAGAATATCACGTCCGAGCTCGACCGTGCGTAGTTATGAGCGGGGAGAGAGAGTTATAAGGCCGAGACGGCCGACTCGCCTTTAATTCATACATGATCGACTGTCTCGTCCTTAATTCACCGGTGACACGTCTTTGATTTTCATTTGGGTCGTCCTGCGACGAACGGACGGACAGTGACGACAGTAACGGTCGGTCGTCGTCCTCGCCGTGGTGTAGCCGATCGGAAAACGGCTTGGCACAATTACTCAGCCGGTCCAAGGGAGGCACCACTCGCGAACAACTGGGCGATCGCAAGAGTAGCTGGAAAAAATTATGAAAGTTTAGGAAAGGTCGTATTGACGGTAATAATAGCAATGATGAATTCAATTATTGAATAAGAAATAAGCAAAGTTCAAAGATCAGACATTAGTACCTTGTAACTACTAGCAGCTGCTGCAACCGTAGACCCAGTTGACCAGCAGAGACAGCTCCCAAACGGATACTATGTGTGCAAAGAGAAAAAACGATAAGTATATAGAGAGCAGACGAGCCAGCAGTAAAATGTCAACTAAATAAATGCAATTATGTTCAGTTATTATCTTTAACGTAATTATACCCACCTAAGGAAATGGTGCCCTCAGTGTGTTAACTTGCAGAACAAAGTGATGGATGACGATGCAATTAGTCAAGAAGTCAAGAGGTCAAGAAGTCAAGATGTCAAGTAATTCAACGAGATCAAGTGTCCCAAGGTTGAGGACAGTCAAGTCGTCCTCCAGCAAAACCAAGTGCAAACAACACTTTTAAGCAAGAGAGCTGGGAGAACGAAATAGAGAGACAACCTCAAGTAAAGTAACCTAATTCACAACCAAATACCCAAATCACCAATTCTAAACCAACTTCAATAAATAATGACAATATTAACAAACAAACTCCAGCGACTCCGCAATCAAAGCCATAGCGAAGGAACCCAAGTTACGAGGACGAGCAACCACCAGCGCCACATACGACCGCCCTTACAGAGTGAAGGTCTGACGATCAAGGTAGTGCGAACAGGAGACTACAGAGGCCAGGAAGCGTCCGTTCTCGGCGATGGCAAGCGAACCAGTCTCTAACCAGGCAAAACACCTCTGAGGAAACACGCACAGAGACAAAAAAAAACAAAAATTCAATTTAAAATGTTAACCTCACGTACACCCTGTGAGGATTTTTCCCACAAATAGTCTAATTTCAAAAGAATCAGAGTACAAGAAAAAGTTCATAATTTGTATAAAAAAAAAGAATTTTTTGTTTGCAAATTACATATTACAGTGTGAATATGAAGTAAAGCATGGAGATTATTGAAATAAAAATGAAAACAGCATTCAATCACATAAATAATTATTGTCGATTATATTAGAGTTCAGATAATAATTATTTTATTTATGCCTTACTACTAACAAATCCTTATTTTCAACATTCAAAAGAATATAAGTCAGTGAGTTTTTATGCTAGAAAAAAAAAACAAAGACAGTTTTAAAATTCTTGAAGCATTGCAATCAAAGTTACAGTAGTTTTTTTGTCGATTTGTAAATATAATTATTTCTATAATATTTCAAACCAAAAATTTGGTATATTTTACTTAGTGATCGAATATCGCATATAAAAATCACGAAGAGTAAAAAATGGAAAATTTTCTACTGTAACTTTATTTGCAATGCTTCAAGGATTCTTAAACTGTCTGGTTTTTTCTAGCATAAAAGCTCAATGACTTCTATTCCTTTTAAAAGTCCATAAAAATGAACCAAAAAACGATTTTTCCAAACAAACTTAGGCCTAAATCGAAAATCTTCTCGAATGAAAATTGTTTTTTTAAACACACATATACGGAATTTCAAACGAATCGGATCAATATTTGAAAATTGTTGAAGTGACCCCATTACCGCTATACTTGAAAAATGATATTAAATCCCTAGAGAGAGGATGCTCGTATATCAACTCTCAAGCGGCTTATTTGCTAATTATTTTGTTTCTAAGACTGTGCCAAGGCTGATATAAGCGCAAATTACCTAAGATGGACCTGCAAGCCTGATTTACCTGTTAAACCCAGTCGGAAATAATGGTTGTGATTATAGTAGAATATAGTGGTGAATATGAGATTAAAGTCGATTATAGACGATGAAACAATATGGAAAATATATCGACCATAACATAACGTTGATTTTAGTATATTTCGGTCGATATTGCTGGAGGTATTATTGGTTGTTTATGGTTTGTTAACATAACGTAGATTTTAGTTTATTTAGGTCGAAATTGGTGGGGGGCAACAATGGTTGATTAAGGTTTGCTATTACATGGATGTTTCAAGACTATATATGGCAGAGCATATATAAATGTAGCTTTATCTTTGCTCCGTAAATTAAGTACATAAAAAACAGCTTCTCATAATAAATTATAAATTTTATCGTCTTTATATTTGCAAAATGTTTTGTTTCTTCATTTAGCACCAACATTAGCTGAAAAATGTTCGCAATTACGCAATGTATTTCTATTTACTTCAATTATGCATGTACGGTATTGTTGATTCAAGTTGTGTCCTCATATGGTGTATCAATTAAATATTCTATGAGTGATGGTCAAATGACTTAAAGAAAACGTACTGTGAAGTTACTCTTTATATGTTGAAGTTACCTGGAAAGCAATACTTTAATAATAAAATAACATTTAAGACGGTCCAGTCTATTTTCATTCCAAAGTTACGAATCACATTTGAAATTTGCCTACATACTTTAGGATAAAACACTGTTAGTCCATCCAGAGAATGATTACTGTAATGAAATGTGCCATATGAATATAAAAGTTATGTGACGCTTTCAAAATGTGTTACCCGAACGCAGCGTTTCATACGTATTCCATACAGAGAAGTAACAAAGTACACCCATGGTTTAGTACTTGTTCGATCATTGTACCTAACTCCAGATGTTGATTCAAATTTGTGCAGTAACTTTTTTTGCAGCGACATTTGACACTCTTGTACTGCAAAGGTTTCACTTGTACCTTTGCACTTACAAGGCGTTAAAATGCGAATCAAACCAATATAACAGTTTCACTGCGTTCGTATGCAACGTAGCTTGTGTTTGTACGAACTACGCAAGGTATAAAATATGCCCGAAAAACTAATTTTTTTCACTATATTCTATGCAGCGCATGAAAAAATTACATGAGAATTACAAGAGTCTATAGCAAAACAATGATTCTGAACACAGAGAATTATTGCATAGAAAAAATAACTTTTACTGTAATCTGATTCATTTCCTTGTATTTGCATTACTATACTTGGACACAGAACACTTACATAAGAAGAAGTTCAAAACTACGGTGGACCGCAAGCCCGGTCTACACAAACGTACTCACGCACGCCAACCAATCAGCTTCTAGCAGCCATTGCTGGCAGCTGACGTCATTGGTGCCAAGGCTTTCAATTGGCTGCGTCTCCAGCAGGCTTTACTATGATACTCATTCGGATTGGAACTCAAGTTTTTATTCAAAAGTTATGAAACGTTTCTTGGCGTAATAAGGATAGTGAAAGCCAAAGCAGTACATTTCGATTATATTGATAAAACTTTTTTATATTGTCCTTCACGTGAATGTGCATTCATGAACATATATACAATTTATATTTAAAAACTAAGGTGCATTTAAATTAGACTCAGGTTCTAAATGTGATAAAACGTCGGTGCCGTATATTAAGTTTTTCGGAAAGAGTTCATCACCATTTTAAACCTTTAAACCATTAAACACCAGAGTCTAATATTAGTTAAACAATTTAAACAATTTATTTACCACAGGTGATACAAAGGTAGAATGTTTCTTAACTGAACCAGTTCAGCGACTTCTTAGTCGAAACAATACGATAATGAATAAATTAAGATGTTTGAGTGATAAAAAATTGCTATAAATAAGTAGCACAATTTTCCATTGAGCATTTTTTAAGCGTACATAAGGAGTCGTTTCTGCTGCAATTTTCGATGCACTTCTGTCGCAGGCTCACAGCCGACTAACGACTTCAGATTCAAACATGAGTCATGTGACAATTTATCGGCTCCGTCATTGGCCAATTGGCACCTACGTCATTGTCGACAGGGCTGAAACTCACTTAGTGATAAGTTGAGTATCTTCTAGTATATGATCTGTGACTTGGATCCTACCTCTGGCAGCTCACCCAGGCACTAGTTGACGGTTAGCATGGTTGACTAAAGGAGGTAACGTCACTTCTACGTGGACAGCCGCGCACATTCGCAATTCGACTAGCCAATAGGAAGCTGCATTTCAATCAAGCCAGATGACGTTCACATACACGCCATGACGTCAGCGGCTGCGGCAGCGTACTACCTCAGAACATTTACATAAGAAGAACATCAAAACTACGGTGGACCCCAAGCCCGCTCTACACAAACATACGCACGCACGCTAACCAATCAGCAGCCAGCAGTCACGACTGGCCGCTGACGTCATCACGGCCAAAGCTTCCAATTGGCTGCGTATCCAGGCATTACTGTGATACTCGTTTGGATTGTAAGTCTAATTTTCATGCTCAAGGTATAAACGTTTCTGAGCGTAGTAAGGATAGTGAAAGCCGAAATAGTGAATTGTGGTTACGTTGACAACACTTTTTATTATTTCATTCTCTATACATACACGTGAATGCGCATTCATGTACATATTTGCAATTCATATATAAAGACTAAGGCGCATTTAGATTAGACTAAGGTGCTGAATATGATGAAACGTTGGTGCCGTATATTAAAAGTTTTCGGAAAGAGTTCATTGTCTTTTAAAACCATTCAATATCATATTCTCATACTAGTCGAAACGTTACGATAATGAAGAAATTAAGTTATTTGGGTGATAAAAAAAGCCTGCTAATAATATGTTGCGATGTTATTTATATTTATTATACGTAAAGATTACCCAAATAGTTACAAAGGAGAAATGGGAAGAAGTTTACGTTAACGTAATGTTTTTTATGTTACGTTCATTGATGAATGATTCGTGCGTACGTTGCTTGATTGATTATAGATTAGTTTTAGCCTCCCTTTACCACATACCACAACAAAGAGGTTCAAAATGAGGAAGGATGAAGGCACCATATAGTATGGAGTTGAGGGAACGCTGAATTTATGTACAAGGTGAGTTCCGGCACAGGATCCCGTGCGCATGGAAAGTCAGTTAAGAAGGAAGGTTAAGAAACATGACAAAAGTTGACGAAGAAAGTTAGAGGTATTGAAAAACAGGACAGTAGTAGACCGAAAAAAGATGGTCCTACACAAAACTACGAACATTTTATTTCAACAGAAAGAAGGCTTACCTAACTATCAGCACAGTACCTCATATTTTTCCCTTGGGAGCGTCAATTCCCATAGATATAATAGTTGTATCCACCTGAGGGGCACGAACGTTGTTTCGTAACAATAATGGAGAATATTGAGGAAGGAGAGTCCACAAGACCGCCACGCAAACACTTTGGATTAGGGTTTACAAGCATCCAGTTTTTGGACGAGGCTCAACACACAGCATTAACTAGTATCAGAAGTGAACTACAGTACTGAGGTGGCTAGGTGAGCTAATAACTGACGCCTAAGCAGAGCCGTCGGCATGGCTTTTCATTACATTTTCCAGTTACAACATATCAGTAGTGAGCGTACACGCTAAATAATAGCGGGGTAAAAATGCTTATGTATACAAAGCAATGAACTACGCATGAAGATTTTGTGCAATTATACCTTTCACTATGTACACAAGCGTGTGTAAGAAACAAGAATATAGATATGAGACATTAAATCCAATCTGTGCGTCTATTGAAAGCTTGCACTGTCACGGTTGACATTGCAGTGCAAGAAGAGCAATCATTTGGATAAATTACGAGCTAGTAACAGTACATGAGCTTCCTACCATGATGCACTTCAGAAATATTGTAGCGATATAAGCTTATGAACAAAATTAATGCATTAACAATAAAATATACTTAGGTCAATCAAAAAATATAAACCAAACTTGCTACCAGATGGTAATATTACTCATGGAGAATTTTCTTGAGTTTTTCAGTACAACTTTTGGAGGACATAAGTCTGATCATGTGTCTTGTGCATTGAAGCGTTCTACACACGGCAAAAAATAGTGGCAACTTGTCGGTGACATGAACACAGCAGAAATTACAGTGATGCTGACACAAATCTAAGAACTTAAGACTAGTTTACAAAATCCTGATACGTGCCGATAATTGAGAAAGCAATACAAAAATACTCTCTCGTACAAAATAATCAGGTCAATAAATAGTCTCAAATCCAGCTATGGCATCGTTCTCTCGGTTGTACAATAATACTTTCCGGAGCGACATCTCATCCACTAAAATGAAACAAAGTTTATCTCTAGCACTGACGGGTTTTACCTTCATTTTCAACATGGACACACTTTTAGCACTTGTACCAAGACGTACTTCGAATTTTTTCATCATTGCACGCACAGTCGAAAGTGAGGGTAATGGTATCAAGTTCCTCATCAGTTGATAGTGGGTCTTTGATGAGCTTACAAGAATGTTCACAGCGAGCCACTTCTGATACATGGTGTATGATCTCTTGCCCCTTAATTAGAGCTTGACAAATGCACTGAAATAAGGACCAAGTCTGCCACTTACACTTCTCAGGAAATTATTTGTGTTCAACCGCTTGTACAGTACCTTTGATTTTCTCCTGAGCCTTTTCCTAAGTTTTCTCTCGGGAGCTGGTCTGCTGTTTTCAAGGGCAATTCTCGTTCCAGAAGGAGAAGCGAACAACTGTCGCTTACAAGGTACCACTGGAGGACCTGTGTCTTCCAACAAAGAACTGCTGCTTTTGCCACACGAATTCTGAAATAAATTGACGAAAATTAGATTGTATGTTATATTTACTTCCCCAACTTGAAGAAAGTATTAATTGTACACATAAATCAAACTTTAAAGTGATTGAAAGTTTAGGTTTTGAACACAACACATCTAATTAAAAAATATGCCACATTTAATCTACATGGATTGGAATCACAGCTCTGGTCAGTATTCTTTCCCAAGATTTCTAGCATTAAATTACGAATGAGTTCAAACATACCGAACGGTATAAAGTGAGTACCAATGAGAGACAGGCTAGCCCTGTTCAGTACCCAAGAAAGTCAGCGAGTACCGCGAGCCCACCCTTCTAATGAATCAAGCAATATAATTGGATGCATTGTGCAAAGAAGCAATACCTAAATGTTTGCATTAATTCAATTCCAAGGACACAAGAAATAAAGTATAGTTCAGAAATATGCTACGAGAATCACATTTTAATTTTATTTTTTACCCAAAGATAATTATATAATTTAATGATAGATGTATTAAATCGAGAAGTTGATTGATCAGAGAGGTAAATGAGTGAAAGTGAATATGGTATTGACACTGATGGAAATGGCAGCAGGTAGTTCTCACAATAATTCTACATATGCTGCTGTGTCTTAGAATGATGCGTATGTGATAACTTTTCAGCAATCTTTTGAGCTTTTGCAGCTAGCACTCATCCAACGCTGTCCAATTCTGGCTTGTAACTTGAAAAATCTATCTCGCTAGAATTCAAAGACACTTCAATGAAGTACGAATTCAGGGGTTATTTCAACACGACTAACCTGTGTCGTTTCCCACCACGAAGAAGAGCAGCATTGTTTGCTGGAAGCACTGGTGGCAGGCCTTGAGGTGCCAAGAGTGGCAAACCTTGAGGTACCAAGAGTGGCAGGCCTTGAGGTGCCAGGAGTGGCAGGCCTTGAGGTGCCAGGAGTGGCAGGCCTTGAGGTGCCAGTAGTGGCAGGCCTTGAGGTGCCAGGAGTAGCAAACCTTGAGGTGCCAGTAGTGGCAGGCCTTGAGGTGCCAGTAGTGGCAGGCCTTGAGGCGCCAGGAGTGGCAGGCCTTGAGGTGCCAGGAGTGGCAGGCCTTGAGGTGCCAGGAGTGGCAGGCCTTGAGGTGCCAGGAGTGGAAGGCCTTGAGGTGCCAAGAGTGGCAGGCCTTGAGGTGCCAGGAGTGGCAGGTCTCGTAGCACCAAGGGCAGGAGGTACAGTACCAGCAGCTGATGGAGAAATAAGGGAATAAATTAGGAACAGTGATATTGCATCTCAAATGAAATTGAAGCACACTACAAAATGAGTGGTATTTTCAACAAATTTAATTCTTCCAGAAGCTTTAATTCATGTCATTCAATTCTTACTCATTAGTAGAGAAGGCGGTTTAAGGCTATACCCCATAACATAATTTCACAGAGGAAGTGGAAGGAAGCATCTAGTATGCAAGGAAAACACTTAGGAACAAACAAAAAAGAAAGCCGACCTCACCATCAGCTCAGGCCCTGACATTCTCTCTCATGGAATACTACTTCCAATGGATACAAAAGTTTTATCCCATTTATTTGGAAATCATCTAATGTAAGTGATCCTTTATAATGTAAAATAGGCAAAGCCAATTGGTAAATTAAAGATCTGCTGCACTGTAAGGGTACATAAGGAATGAACCACTGGGGTACAGAGGAGGCTCATCAAAAATTGGAAGAGCTCATCTAATTAAATAAATACAAAACCTATTTTTACCTAACCTAACCTGTCAACACAAACACTGCACTAGGTATTTCTCATGAAGCGCCTGAGTTATCACAGGATTGTAATTGAGTTTATATTAATTATCTTCGGTGTTTGTAACATTTTTGAACATTTCAATAATTTTTCTTAATTCAACACTAAATGTACATGGAAGAAGATTGCTAGTATCATTTTGACCCCTGTATTATATATTAAATAATTTCCAATTCAAAGCTGAAGTTTGTTTCCCTACAAAAAACTTTCTTTGCTATGTTTCATTGAGTGTAATAATGAATTGTGTAGCACTCATTTCCTGGATAAATGCTACACACTGTAAAACATGTGTGAATACCAGTCTCAAAAGTAATTGGAAATGTACTACCCTTTCTTTGTGTACACTAAGGCTTCATAAGTGACAGCCATGCACTCTCTAAATAAGTGTAAGTTAAGCTTATTGGCTTCAATTTTTACATGGGATGAATATTTTTTCAAGTGGCCTTGACTTTTCAAAAATTTCAATGCATTGAACTCAATGTTAACATTCTTTTCTTTCATTTCAATATTCCTTAATTGGATTGGGGAATCATCATTTAAAATGTAAATTTACTTTTGTTAGGAGTGGCAGGCGTTGCAGCACCAGGCATTGTAGCAAGAAGTAGGGCAGGCCTTGCACCAGGAGTGCCAAGGCTTGTAGCACCAAGAGCAGGAGGTTCAGTGCCAGCAGGATGGAGAAATAAGGGAATAAATTTAGAACAGTTATATGGCATCTTGCATGAAATTGAAGCACACTACACAACGAAAGATATTTCCAACAACCTTAATTTTTTCTGAACTTCTGTGTCATGGCATCGCCAATTAATACTTTAAGGGAAAATAAGTCATTTTA
This sequence comes from Morinoia aosen, assembly GCA_030386875.1. Lineage (NCBI taxonomy): Eukaryota > Metazoa > Arthropoda > Malacostraca > Amphipoda > Talitridae > Morinoia > Morinoia aosen. The sequence goes on along the minus strand of CM059573.1, from coordinate 38,897,021 downwards.
AGGCTCCACCACCATAACATAGTTTCACAGAGAAAGTAAAAGGGGATGAGTAATATACTCATAGAGCTAAGTACCATTCAATATTAATGCCCACAAACCAAAGTCATTAAGGGGTATGTTGGCTTCTGGAGTACCCATACCATTTTCAAAACACAGCCTTAGAGATTCAATAAATAGGTTCTTATCATCCCTTCAGTGTAAAATTAATCATATGAATTTAAACTTTTTATTCAAGTACATCAATCCACTACCCAGCTTCTAGCCCCTGTATCTTGTAAACTGTTGTATTGATCCTTATGAAATTTCAATTTATTATTTTTAGTATTATTAGTATGTAAATTCCCCAATCTCAATGTGAATGCTTTTGATCTTAATAAGTTTTTTTCCTTTTAACTAGATTTTTATTCATTCCATTTTAGTAAAATTTTTATTTGAATTTGAAGTTCATAATAATTGAGATTCCATGTAGCCTACTCTGAACATTTTTTTAAAGAAAGATCCATTGATCATGTTTCTGGACCTTGAATTAACCAAGAGGAACCCTACATAAACTATGTAAACTTTGTAAGGTCATCTTTGGTGACCAACTCTACAAGGCCACCTTTATGAATAACACAGTCTGATCACTGTTCATAGTATTGAAAGTCACCTTTGAAAGTGACTAGATGTAGGATTGAGAGCTGACTTATTCTTCACACCTAATCATTTATTTTAAAGCTGTGTAAAGTAAGAGTAGGTATGCTACTATTTTCCTACTAAAGTAAAGAAGCCTGCATGGTGATTCTTTTCATTATAATAAAGGCAATGAGTGGTGCGAAAATAACTGTAAATTTTAAAAAGCTAACAAAATTATTTGAAATGGATCATTCATGCTCATTGAGTGCAATCAAGATATCACAATAATTACTTCACACAATAGCCATATATAAATTATTTTAGAGTATCTTATAAGTTGCAAGCAAATTGAAAGAACTTAGATAAAAAACATAGGATGATTCAAAGTGTTTAACCATCACTTATTAAAAAACCTTCTAATGAGAGATTTTGATTGTGTTAAATTTTAATACAATACAAGCAGTTACTGCCTTACTGGCAATACAAAATTATAGCCAATTTTAGACAATTTAAATCAACATCTGTTAAATCTGTTGAAACATTACTTTTAGAATAGCATTTGCAACTAAATCTTGCATGAAAAGTATAGCATTCATATTTCCTAATGTCAATTAAATTTTGGGGTTATCTACTGCATTATTTATTTATTTCAGCTAAAAGCTACCAACAATATTTCTTAATATATTTTTGATAAAAATTTGAAGCCCATAAAATTTCTACTCTTGATTAACACAGTTATTATACATCAAGGGTATGAGGGTAATCATAATTAGGCCTAGTGAAACTTTGATTTACTGGGTTAACTTGGAATAAACGAAACAACAAAAAGTTTTACATTACCTTGGTCTTGCACAGCTTTTTCTGGAGCTGCTAAAGATTTCAATAACTTTTTGGCATTTCTGAATGGGGACAAAATGAAGTTATAGTCTGAACGAGAGAATTGCTGGCACACACATAAGCCCTCTCCGGCCTTCTGGATCTCTTATCCATCTTCAACGATACAGAACCACATGCTGCCATCCACTCGTCGTAATTTCCTTTTGGAAATAGGAAAAACGACAAATCAGGACATTGACGGTTATCATTTCCACAATTTTCCATCAAACACTTTTTAAAGCAGCAGCAATCTTCGTCACACCTCTGTCACAGCTGCTTTCAGATTCAAACAGAGTCTCCTGCCGATTTTTCGTGACGTCACAATTTTTTGGCTCCTCATTGGCCAATTGGCACCTACGTCATCGCGGCCCGGAGCTCAAACTCGCTTAGTGATAAGTTGCGGATCTTCTAGTATATGGTCTGTGGTACTACTACGTAGCGTACTCTGCTCTTCCAGACGTACGATCAACAACATGGCCGACTGCCGGTGTGCCTCCGCAGGTATGGATTTGGAATTTTGAAAAATTGAATTCCGTCCTGCTACGAGCAAATTTACCAGAACTAAAACGTTATCGATCTTCAATATTATCATTCTGGCAGCTTCCTAAATTGAAAGCTCAATCCAAACTGTAGGAAAATTGACTTTATTCAATCATACAAAACTTTTCAATAGTTTTTCCATGCAGATGAAGCTGACTATTGCGCGCCGTGTTCAATCGTAAAAAAGGATTATGTAAGATTCAGTATTAAGATATTTATTTGAAATAAAACCTGCGATATATTCCGCTTATAAGTTCATGAACTGAATGGGCAGGAGTTTTGATTTACAGTTGTATATCCTTTTTCAGCATCTCAACTTCTAGGCTAAAAAAAGACTTCCGATAAGAAGGCACTATTTAGTTTGGAGTTAAGGGAACGCGGAACCTACCCAGAAGGGGATATAGAAACCGTGAGTTAAGAAAGAAGTTTATGAAAAGAGATAGAAGTTGACGAAGAAAGTAATAGGTGCTGAAAAACAGGACAGCAGTGCACCGAAAAAATGGTCGAAAAATCATAAAGACTACTTTATTTTAACGAAAGGCTTACCTAACCTTTAGCTCAAGAACTTGTACATTTCTCATGGGAGCGCTAAGAAAAGAGAGCTTTGATTATTGTTATCGTGGTGAGGGAAAGTCATAATTACTCGCGTTCACATTGTTGCAATGATTACATGAATAAATGATGAAATGCAGAAAATCTATATGCATATGACACCATTTCAGAACTCCTCCCTGCAAAAAATGGTGTTCCATGAACAGGAAGGAAGAAGGCACCAATCGGTGTGGAAATAAGAAATCAGGAAATCTATGCACGAGGTGTGTTCCCAAATATGTTTTGGATGGAAGCATCAAGGTACGAAATTTGTAATGAACAATCTACCATGGATATGTAAGGTTGCAGAGAATAGGATGGCAATGGACCGAAAAAAAGTCGGTACAAACTAAACAAAATATTTCAAGGTTAGATTATTGGTAGTACAGGCCTCCCTACCGCAACAAAGTCCAATCAAAGGATGTTAGAAATCATTCAATATGAACTTGACACAACGGGGAACGTGTGCACAAGATTTGTTCCTACACAAGACTCCATCACATACGTAATTAAATTAGATTATAAGTTAGTTTAAGCCTCACTATCCGCAACAAAGGCGATCCAAAGAGAGGAAGGATAGATTAGATTAGTCGTTAGTTTTAGCCTCCTTACCGGCAGCAACAAATGCGATCCAAAGAGAGGAAGGAGGAAGTCACCATTCAGTATGGAGTTAAGGGCATGAGGAATCTATGCAGAAAGGGCATGGATACAGTAAGTTGTGAAAGAAGGTTATGAAACAAGATCAAATTTGAAGAAGAAAGTAGTAGGTACTGAAAAACAGGACAGCTGTGAACCAAAAAAATATGTTCCTTAACACAAGAAAGAAATTTCATTTCAACGAAAGGAAAGCCTACCCAACTCTCAGCTCGGGCCCTCACATTTTCCCCGAGGAAGTGCTAATTCCCATGAATGAAATAGTTGTGTCCCTCTGAGGAGGAAGAGTGAATAAAAATCCGTTAATTTTATTCATTCCATTCCGTGTTTCCCTATAAGGGCTACCGTATTCAATATTGCTCACGAGTTACGCAGCAATATTTTCATATTGAAAAATTATGAATAGTTCAATCGCTAATTAAAAACAAATAATGATAGCAGTGAATCGAGAGATGATCTGCAACGGAATCAAAAACGTTTCCCATTCTCAATAAATTGATGGCACGTAATTTAGTCGAGGGACTTTAGATCTTCTTCCATAAAACACCCAGTTTTCATTATGAATACTGACTAGTTCTACAGATTAAATTACGACATAGATTCAGCCTTCCTTACCACAACAAAGCTGCTCAAAGCGAGCACAGCTGCAGGACTTTACATATTCTCTCGTAGAACACCAAGTTTTTATTAAAAATACTGACTAGTTCTATAAATTTTTTTATACAATCAAAATTACAAAGTATTCGAAAAAACACTTGCAACACTTCATAGGAAATTTACATGGGTCCTTGATAAAAAATATAAAAAAAACGAAAACTAAACTAAATCATTGGGTGTACAGGGGCACGGCAATTTGATCGGTGTTGAGCTGCGGTCTATGTTTGGTTATATAAAGGGATTCTAAAATTCTAATATCTGACTCCTGAGCTGATCCTATGATTTCAAAATTATCTATTGAGAACGAATGATTGGTCTGTTCACAATGATGTCTGGGAGGAGAATGCGGCAAGGATGCTAGAGGCCGGTTTGTTCTGAAGGAACGGCCTATGTGTTGAAAAAATCTGATCTTCGACTGTTTCTGAGTGCTTCCGATATAAGAACTCTGGCAAGTTCCGCACGTAAATTTATAGACAATATTCGAAAGCAATTCAGAGGGCAGCCTGTCTTTATACCTAAAGAATTTTTTAATTTGGAAGTCATTCTTTAAAGCAAAAATAAAGTCAATCTGGGGGTAAAATTTAGAAAGTAATTTCCTGAAATACCTAATCATTTCTTCAGATGAGGGGCCTATGTAAGGAAGAGATATGTACACCTTACATTTACTTACTGTGCACAAGGTTTGTTTCTGACGAGAAAATATATTGCATAAAAAATCACGGACAAGCCTGTCAAATAAACCGTATGGATAGCCGTTGTCAGAAAAAAAAAGATTTTAAAAAATCTAATTCGGAAGAAAAGTTGGAGTATGAGGAGGATAGGTTATATGCACGATGGAGAAGGGTCCGTATTGAATTAAGTTTATAGCGGAAGTGACAGAAACTGAAGAGACTGCAGCCTAATCCAGTAAAAGTTGGTTTGCGGTATACACTGGAAACGAAAACCTGCTCTGTTCTACTGATATTGAGATCTAAAAAAGCTAATCTATTGTTTTGTTCAGGTTCCATAGTAAAATTGATATTCGAATGATACTTATTGATATGATTTAGAAATAACGGAGCATGGGATTGATCTTCAAAAATTACAAATGTGTCATCCAAGTATCTTTTGTAAAACACAGGTTTAAAAAAATCAGGGCATTCGTCAAGGTACTTTTGTTCCATATTGCATAAAAAAATGTTAGCAAGAGTAGGCGCGATTGGGTTGCCCATCGATAAGCCATCTATTTGTTTATACAGCTTTTGATTAAAAAAGAAATACGTTTCAGTAACTGCTAGTTTCAAAAAATGCATAAAATTCACATTATCAAACCCGTAAAATAATTGACTAGATGAAAAACACTTATTGCACAACAATTGCAGAGTTTCTACGACTGGGATGTTTGTATACAAAGATTCAACGTCGAAGCTCGCCATGAAATGGTTAGATTTGCAAGGAAATTTCACAATATCATTGAAGAACGTATATGAATTCTTTACTGTATATTGATTGGTAGAATACGAGTCAATGAAAGGAATGAGATATTTTGCTAATTTGAACATAGAGGTATTGAAAGCTGCAAGAATTGGACGTAAAGGAACATTATTTTTATGAACTTTGGCCAGACCGTACAGAATTCCAGGAGATGAGCCAGAGGCATACAATTGTTTATAAGTAGTCTCGGAGATTGTGCCCAAGCGTTTAATTTTGTTCAAGAATCTATTAATTTTATCTTCAAGTCTCACCACTGTATTTAACGGATCTAAGTTAGGCATGAGTTGAAATTTAGTTCCATCGGACAATATATTCATCATTTTTTGCACATAATCCATTTTATTCAATAGTACTACGCCTCTACCTTTATCCGGCGAACATACGACTATGGATTCATCCGAACCTAAGTTTTTTAGCGTGGCAATATCAGCCCTACTAAAAATTGGAGAAAAAACTCTATTTGCTCTAAAACCATAAAATGCAGCGGATGCCTTCTGTTTGACCAAATTTGCAACCAAGTCAAAATTTCCGTTTTCTATAATAGCACACGATTTCAGCACTCTGATGAATTTCTCAATGGACAAAAAATATTTAAAAAACTTCAACTTTCTCACTGGTAGATTGAAATATAAACCAAATGACAATAAAAATCTTTCTCTGCGCGACAAAGTACGTTTTGAAAAATTGAAAATTACATCATCAGGGTTACATGAAGAGAGTGCGGATTTTACACCTAACTGGGACAATTTCCTATCGTGAGTCTGCTACACAGTATCGATATATTTAACGGTTTTACGCTGTACAAACAGTTTAAGACTTGAAAAATCTAATGCGCTGACTATGGTTTACAAAGAATTTTGAATAGATAACAGTTGGGCTTCCAGTTGTTGAAGTCTGCGCTCCTTCTGTCGGATTTCCTGGTCGAGTAGCTGCTCGTGAAATTTCCGGTATTCTTCAGTTTGTTGCAGATATTGCTTATATAGCTTAAAGGCTAGAAATTTTGGCACGACTTGGTACGCCTTGCAGCACACCAGATAGTGTAGATCCTGCTTAGTTTTCGCCAGTTTTCGTGAACACTGCTCATATTTTCGAAACCACAAAAGTCCATCTTGGCCATATCTATGACGTAAAATATCAGAAATTGGACGATTGGTAGGAAACCTAATTTTCAGTATAAAAAGAAACACAAGGGTCACAATAAAAATCATCTATTTGCACTCAGACCAGCTGGTTTCGACTTTTTATTTTCAATGAATGCTTCTGAAACAAAAGGACAAAAAAAATTTTTATACAATCAAAATTACAAAGTATTCGAAAAAACACTTGCAACACTTCATAGGAAATTTACATGGGTCCTTGATAAAAAATATATAAAAAAAACCGAAAACTAAACTAAATCATTGGGTGTACAGGGGCACGGCAATTTGATCGGTGTTGAGCTGCGGTCTATGTTTGGTTATATAAAGGGATTCTAAAATTCTAATATCTGACTCTTGAGCTGATCCTATGATTTCAAAATTATCTATTGAGAACGAATGATTGGTCTGTTCACAATGATGTCTGGGAGGAGAATGCGGCAAGGATGCTAGAGGCCGGTTTGTTCTGAAGGAACGGCCTATGCGTTGAAAAAATCTGATCTTCGACTGTTTCTGAGTGCTTCCGATATAAGAACTCTGGCAAGTTCCGCACGTAAATTTATAGACAATATTCGAAAGCAATTCAGAGGGCAGCCTGTCTTTATACCTAAAGAATTTTTTAATTTGGAAGTCATTCTTTAAAGCAAAAATAAAGTCAATCTGGGGGTAAAATTTAGAAAGTAATTTCCTGAAATACCTAATCATTTCTTCAGATGAGGGGCCTATGTAAGGAAGAGATATGTACACCTTACATTTACTTACTGTGCACAAGGTTTGTTTCTGACGAGAAAATATATTGCATAAAAAATCACGGACAAGCCTGTCAAATAAACCGTATGGATAGCCGTTGTCAGAAAAAAAAAAGATTTTAGAAAATCTAATTCGGAAGAAAAGTTGGAGTATGAGGAGGATAGGTTATATGCACGATGGAGAAGGGTCCGTATTGAATTAAGTTTATAGCGGAAGTGACAGAAACTGAAGAAACTGCAGCCTAACCCAGTAAAAGTTGGTTTGCGGTATACACTGGAAACGAAACCCTGCTCTGTTCTACTGATATTGAGATCTAAAAAAGCTAATCTATTGTTTTGTTCAGATTCCATAGTAAAATTGATATTCGAATGATACTTATTGATATGATTTAGAAATAACGGAGCATGGGATTTATCTTCAAAAATTACAAATGTGTCATCCAAGTATCTTTTGTAAAACACAGGTTTAAAAAAATCAGGGCATTCGTCAAGGTACTTTTGTTCCATATTGCTTAAAAAAATGTTAGCAAGAGTAGGCGCGATTGGGTTGCCCATCGATAAGCCATCTATTTGTTTATACAGCTTTTGATTAAAAAAGAAATACGTTTCAGTAACTGCTAGTTTCAAAAAAATGCATAAAATTCACATTATCAAACCCGTAAAATAATTGACTAGATGAAAAACACTTATTGCACAACAATTGCAGAGTTTCTACGACTGGGATGTTTGTATACAAAGATTCAACGTCGAAGCTCGCCATGAAATGGTTAGATTTGCAAGGAAATTTCACAATATCATTGAAGAACGTATATGAATTCTTTACTGTATATTGATTGGTAGAATACGAGTCAATGAAAGGAATGAGATATTTTGCTAATTTGAACATAGAGGTATTGAAAGCTGCAAGAATTGGACGTAAAGGAACATTATTTTTATGAACTTTGGCCAGACCGTACAGAATTCCAGGAGATGAGCCAGAGGCATACAATTGTTTATAAGTAGTCTCGGAGATTGTGCCCAAGCGTTTAATTTTGTTCAAGAATCTATTAATTTTATCTTCAAGTCTCACCACTGTATTTAACGGATCTAAGTTAGGCATGAGTTGAAATTTAGTTCCATCGGACAATATATTCATCATTTTTTGCACATAATCCATTTTATTCAATAGTACTACGCCTCTACCTTTATCCGGCGAACATACGACTATGGATTCATCCGAACCTAAGTTTTTTAGCGTGGCAATATCAGCCCTACTAAAAATTGAAGAAAAAACTCTATTTGCTCTAAAACCATAAAATGCAGCGGATGCCTTCTGTTTGACCAAATTTGCAACCAAGTCAAAATTTCCGTTTTCTTTAATAGCACACGATTTCAGCACTCTGATGAATTTCTAAATGGACAAAAAATATTTTAAAAAATTCAACTTTCTCACTGGTAGATTGAAATATAAACCAAATGACAATAAAAATCTTTCTCTGCGCGACAAAGTACGTTTTGAAAAATTGAAAATTACATCATCAGGGTTACATGAAGAGAGTGCGGATTTTACACCTAACTGGGACAATTTCCTATCGTGAGTCTGCTTCACAGTATCAATATATTTAACGGTTTTACGCTGTACAAACAGTTTAAGACTTGAAAAATCTAATGCGCTGACTATGGTTGACAAAGAATTTTGAATAGATAACAGTTGGGCTTCCAGTTGTTGAAGTCTGCGCTCCTTCTGTCGGATTTCCTGGTCGAGTAGCTGCTCCTGAAATTTCCGGTATGCTTAAGGTTGTGCAATAAGTGTTTTCATCTAGTCAATTATTTTACGGGTTTGATAATGTGAATTTTATGCATTTTTTTTAAACTAGCAGTTACTGAAACGTATTTCTTTTTTAATCAAAAGCTGTATAAACAAATAGATGGCTTATCGATGGGCAACCCAATCGCGCCTACTCTTGCTAACATTTTTTTATGCAATATGGAACAAAAGTACCTTGACGAATGCCCTGATTTTTTTAAATCTGTGTTTTACAAAAGATACTTGGATGACACATTTGTAATTTTTGAAGATAAATCCCATGCTCCGTTATTTTTAAATCATATCAATAAGTATCATTCGAATATCAATTTTACTATGGAACCTGAACAAAACAATAGATTAGCTTTTTTAGATCTCAATATCAGTAGAACAGAGCAGGGTTTCGTTTCCAGTGTATACCGCAAACCAAATTTTACTGGGTTAGGCTGCAGTTTCTTCAGTTTCTGTCACTTCCGCTATAAACTTAATTCAATACGGACCCTTCTCCATCGTGCATATAACCTATCCTCCTCATACTCCAACTTTTCTTCCGAATTAGATTTTTTAAAATCTTTTTTTTCTGACAACGGCTATCCATACGGTTTATTTGACAGGCTTGTCCGTGATTTTTTATGCAATATATTTTCTCGTCAGAAGCAAACCTTGTGCACAGTAAGTAAATGTAAGGTGTACATATCTCTTCCTTACATAGGCCCCTCATCTGAAGAAATGATTAGGTATTTCAGGAAATTACTTTCTAAATTTTACCCCCAGATTGACTTTATTTTTGCTTTAAAGAATGACTTCCAAATTAAAAAATTCTTTAGGTATAAAGACAGGCTGCCCTCTGAATTGCTTTCAAATATTGTCTATAAATTTACGTGCTGAACTTGCCAGAGTTCTTATATCGGAAGCACTCAGAAACAGTCGAAGATCAGATTTTTTCAACACATAGGCCGTTCCTTCAGAACAAACCGGCCTCTAGCATCCTTGCCGCATTCTCCTCCCAGACATCATTATGAACAGACCAATCATTCGTTCTCAATAGATAATTTTGAAATCATAGGATCAGCTCAGGAGTCAGATATTAGAATTTTAGAATCCCTTTATATAACCAAACATAGACCGCAGCTCAACACCGATCAAATTGCCGTGCCCCTGTACACCCAATGATTTAATTTAGTTTTCGTTTTTTTTTATCTATTTTTTATCAAGGACCCATGTAAATGTTCTATAAATTAGGTTGCGACATAGATTCAGCCTTCATTATCACAACAAAGCTGTTCAAAGCGAGCACCGTCGCGGGACTTTATATATTGTCACATAGAACATCAAGATTTTATTATAAAAACTAACTAGTTCTATAGATTGAATTCCGACTTGGGTTTAGCCTTCATTCCCCTACTACAATAAAACTGTTCAAAGAGAGGAAGGAAACGCCAAGCACCGGAGTTAAAAGGAAACGCATCATTAATACACAGGGTGTTTCCACACAAGAGAACCTCAGTATAGGAACAATAAGTTGAGGAGTAAGGTTATGAAACAAAATTAAACCCGAAGAAGAAAATCATAGGTGATGAAAAACAGGACGCCAATGAAACAAAAAAAATTGGTCTTAGCCTAAGGAAACGAAGCATTTTAATTAGAACAAAAAGAAGGCCTACTAAACTCTCAGCTCTGGACTTTACATCACTTGTTCTATAAAGATGGGAACAAAATATGAGCCAACAGTTCGTTCCTGAATAAATATTCCTATTACCTAAAAATATATTTCGTTTCTAATATCTCGATGTTACGTAAACTTTTGACGATAATGAAATAGATAAACTATTTTTTTCATCAAAAACAATAATTGGTACACCACCGACCACTCGAGGCACGTTCAACATTTTCCGGCAAATGAATTCCGAAATGTACACCCAAGACAACATAAAACTGAGCTTTCAAATCTAAGTAAGGAGTAGTCGTACATAATGACTTATTAAATATCACAGAGCGAAAACGGCAGCCCTCCTAATGCATAAGCGCTATCTTCAAACATCAGGACTAGTGCTCTACATAACAGTAAGTTATTATCATTATTATACAAGAAAGTTTTAGCCTCCCTTAACCACGACAAAGATGTTCCAAGAGAGGAAGGAGGAAGGCATCATTTATTATGGAGTTGATGGAACGCGGAATCTATGCACAAGGTGCACAGAAACAGTAAGCTAAGAAAGAAGTTCATGAAACAAGAAAACGTTGAAGAAGAAAGTAGTAGGAGCTGAAAAACAGGACAGCAGTGAATCTAAAAAAAATTATTCGCAACCAAACAAAACCTATTCCATTTCAACAAAAAGTAAGCCTACCTAACCTTTCAAGCTATTCTGAAAATGCATCCAATATACTGTACACAAGCTTTACAGTCTGCAATCTAAACTAGCTTTCATGCTGAGCACTGAAGGTTCTAAGCTTACTACCTACTTGCTAATTTCAACATAAAGGAGAGATCAAAATTTCAACAATGCCAGTGAAGTTTTTATATTGTAAACCTGGCAAAATTTTTCATCACATCTTACTTCCAGATTAATTTACACATACAAATTTAGATACTATTAAAGCTGATAACATCCCACCACAAGATTTATGCTGCCTTTTTGGAATGAAAAGCTCAAAATGCTATTAAAATTTTTTTAAAATAGGCTGTATCATTAATCAGCATAGAATTTGTGCAAATTATATTCTTATTTCTTTATTTCCTTTATACTTCAAATTTCAGGTGAGTCAACAGCATTTTCCTATGGAACTAGCATATCGAATTTGAACTGGTCTACTGCATCTGGTTTCAAATATTTGATAGAGAGATGCAACTTTATCAAGGGAAAAAATCAGTTATGAGCAATCCTTTTTAAATTTAATTTAAAAAATATTCAAAGTTCAATTTCTTACCTTCCAGGTCCAAAGTCCTGTGATCATAAAACAACAGCACAACACCAGTTTTTAACACCACTTAGTGCTTCATAGGCTTTAAATGCCGATAGGATTCTTCGGTAGTCGGTCTGTTTGAAATGGCGGCTGCAAACATGAATTCGACATTAAAATCATTCAGCTGGACAATTCCACTCGGCGCAATCAATTTTTTAAAATTGAAACCAGGACATTGAAATATCTAGGGTAAATTTTTGGAATTATTCTGACACCAAATAACTGAACACTTTTTAATTTAACTTGAGGCGGCGACATTGCATTTCACTCGACTCGTCAATACTTCGTTTGAACGGCACTGCTAGATTCAAGATTGTCGTACCAGTAACGCCAACAGTGATACCTGATTTCGGGTTAGCAATGTTGCCAGATGCTATCTAAGCATTGTTATTGGTGCGATGACATGACTCGATTTTCCGAAAGACTGGTTTGCTGCTACCTCCTTTAAGTATACCGTGACGGTTAGTTATGACTCAACGTCCTGCGTGGTTGCATTTGTGCGCTGAGCTGTTGATTGTTTCAATTGATATTTGATTCAATATGGGTAGAAAAAGAACTTCGAGGATTTGTCTCAAAGGCAAAAGCGACGCCGTATAAAAATATCTATCTACTGACATACTAACAAGCATTGAAAATATCAAACATTAATTCGATCTTACCTTTACTTAGCACCTAATAACTATTTATAAAAATTGAGGAAGTGACCGCAGGTCGGTAAGCAGTATTTGAAAATCCATCCAGTGACGACAACCGATGTGTTTTTCAAGCGAGAACGGGGTTCAATGCATTCTACATATCTAGTGTTGTCGCATAAGATCCCCTGCGTGTAGACACAGTACGTTGGATGACATCGCTATCAACGCACTGGTGGGGCGAGTCTCCGATACAAATTGGGACGAGGTAGGATGGGGACCGCAGCTGCTGAGGTTGTCGGAACTGCTGGTCGAGACCACTCAGCTGCCTTTTGCGCGTGCTTTGCTGAAACAAATGAGCATATGATTTTCATTCTGAAATTCAAAGCGCGTACACCTAGACAACTTTTATTGAGCAGTGGCTTTGAGAAGTATCTATTTATTGAACTTACTAACTCAACTGCATAGCAATGTAACCTGGATTGGGTTTAAAAAGCTACTTAGTCTCAAGTTCAACTTTAAGAATATATCATGTTTGTTTTCACTTCAAAACAAATGAACGATTTTGAAAATCCAACATGAATTTACTAATTATTTTCCTAAGAAATTGATTCGCCAACGAATAATCTAAACAAAGCATTAAATACCAAATATTGCTAATACACTCGGTTATATGTGTGATAAGGCTACGAATGATTTTCAGACCTCAAGTGACCATGAATTTTTAAACACTATCGAACTTCATCAGTCCACTGTATATTTTAAATACTGCAGTGCACATAGCAAAGCGTGACATGTAAATTTGGATACAAGTTGACCTAAGCATCCCAAACTTGAAAAAAGATTTCAAAAAATATGAAAGAACTTACTGTTCAGGATGGAATGAAGGGAACGGGGAATCTACGCACATGGAGTTTCCCAACTTGTTGTGCACGAAAACCATACGATTGGGAAGTGCCTCGTGATAACAAGATACTAATTAAATTGAAAAGAGTAAAATTGAAAGAAGCTTTTGAAATAAGTAAGAGTTGAAGAAGATAGTAATGAGTTACTATTTAAAAGATCACCAGTGTACAGAAAAAAGAATGTTATTCAACAAAACAAAAATCCTACTTAATTTGTACAAAAAGGGCTATCTAAGCTTCAGTTTGCGAACTCACTAAATGTGATTTGATGTTTACCTGACTTTTCTCTGCTCTCGGAGCTGCTTGTGCTCTCAAGCACTCCAACACAAACTGCCAGGTTGCACGGACTTCTGCTGAAGAAATCCATCGACTTTCAATATCCTCCTGGATCCCCCCTGAAGAAGAAACTAATTGTGAAACATATTCGGTAAATTGGGGGTCGAAACTGGATGAACACACAAGAAAATGCAGAATGAACGAGGAGAAACATCAAAGCTGCTATTTCGGCAGCGGCTTCTTGTGTGTTTGCTGAATTAGCTTCCACTATTTTTTTTGGGCTACAAAGGATTATTATTTTTATTATATAAGAAAGTTTTAGCCTCCCTTTACCACGACAAAGATGTTCCAAGAGAGGAAGGATGAAGGCACCATTTAGTATAAGGTTGCGGAAACGCGGAATCTATGCACCAAGTGCATAGGAACAGTTCGCTAAGAAAGAATAACATGAATCAAGAAAAAGTTGAAGAAGAAAGTAGTAGGTGCTGAAAAACAGGACAGCAGTGAACCGAAAAAAGATGGTCCGTAACAAAACAAAAACCTATGCTAATTTAACAAAAAGAAAGCCTACCTAACCTTTAGCTCAGGCCTTCCCATAGTCAAAGTCATGAGGCCCTTGGAGCGCTAATTCCCATAGACACGACAGTTGTATCCGCCTGAGGGGTGTGCTACAAAGGATGAAAGTGAATCAACCAGCCCCAGTAAAACGTGTGCTCATTCGAACATTTGTGTAGCACTTCACTAATGAACAATGTAAGAAATGACCAGCTTCAGCTTCTCCTCCTTGCAACCAAGAAAATGGAATATTTAAAGTTCATTTCCAAGTACATATTTAGCATGTTAGTTGCCTCATTGTTCCAGCATGCATGAAACTTCTAACAAATAACTGAACTCGTGGGATGAGAACACTAAAAGACCTGTCAAAATAAACTTTTTCAAATACTTTGTTTCTTTAATTCAATGTATGTCAGGCCAGAATTCAAATTCTATTCAATATTGTATGGGGTGGATCACGTACAAAAAAATGGAAACTAATCATGAATGAAAATAAAATTCCCTATGAAAGCCTCACTGAGCATCTTTTGAACCAGGTTTGTGCCAATTATGATTATATCCAATATGATTGGGTGAAACTCAAGCACTCCAAAATGTATGACGAAATCTGATTTGCCATGAAATGAAGTTATTCATGTTGAAAAGCGATACAATGTAATGACTAAGTGAAAAGTATAAATGCTCATTTATCCCTTTGGTGAACAGAGACAGCCAGGCTGTACTACATGATAACTTAAGCACTGAAACTGATACATTTTTCCTAGAAAACTTCAAGCTTTGCCTGCATATTGTTTTATTTTTCCTTTAAAATGAATTATTTTTTTACAAAATACCACCAAAGGTTCCTTACCTTATTGAAAAGAGTTTTTTGAAATGTTTCAAACCAAGTGTTGTTCTTCAAAGAAGAAATGTTGGCATGGTTTTGAAGAAATGTTTAACAAGCAGCAGAAACAAGTTAGCCAGACCATCATGCCCTACAGAAGTCTTTCAATGATGCAGACCTCTTCGCAGCATGCCAGTGACAGTCACAGATGACCACTGGTCACGGTACCTGAAAAAACAAAAAGTTTAGAATGTGTACAACATATCATTAAAGACACTAATAACTTTGCTTGTTTGCATTTCCATGTTTGGTTAGCAATGTGTTAGCTAGCTTACTCATCACCATCCACCCTCTGTTTTCAGTAACAATGAAAGAATCATGGATATTACAAGCCTAGGTAGTCAGCCTGAATTTCACAATTTCTAAAAAGTGGGAGAGAATGTGAATACATTGACATGAAAGAATTAAACTTTGTTATTAATTTCAAATTGTCATTGTTCTTGATTAGGAAAGAATTAAAAACAAAGGCTTCCCAAAATATCCCTATGCATGCTATGATAGAGAAGATAGTGATGAAATATTTTTGGTTTGCTTCTCAAGAAATGGAAATATCATTTAATTTCTAATGAAGTTAATCCAAAATCAGCATTTTATTTTAAAGTATGTTCACATAAAGTTACCCGCTTGGAAATCATAATAGTTCATATCAATGTTTTCACAATAGATTGAAAGAAAACCACAAATACATCAAAATTATTTCAAGCTAAATTTGATATTAATACTGTTAATTATTAAAACTGCATGACAGATGCCCTAAATTGCAAGGTGATGAGAAAAGTTACATTATATTTCATTCATTTAGTGCTTTAATTTTTTTTGGAACAGCATTTGATATAAATATACTCATTTCAACATGGCTAAAAATAGGTAATGAACATACCATATACTGAAAGAAGTTTCTTGGTACAAAAGGTGCAGACCACTTCATTCTCACGTGACTCTCTTATAGATTCTTATAATGAAAGCACATTCACTTTGTGCAAGGCACAAAATTTTCAAGACCATTATGATACCAGCAAAAAAACTTTAACTCAGCCCTGCAAAAAATCATACCATATTGGTATATAAGTATACCAAGGCTTCAAAAATTCTGAAAGTTAAAAAACATAATAATTGGCTAATATCTTCAAACTACACTGTAATATTGAAACATTTGAACTTGGGCCTATGAACAACTGAAGTATTGTAATTATAATAACTATTTTAACACAAGGCTTTAGAATAAGTCTTTTGGCACAGCCTACCGGTAAATGTTGAGGACTTGACCATAATTGATGTCGAATTTTCGATGCCTAAATATTGTTATTGAGATCAAAAGAAACAAGTTTTCTTCAATGCACTTTCCGTCGGAAACGAGTATTTTAAAAGTTATGCCGGTAAATGAGTTACCGGAACTCCAGTGTTTGAGGCGGGAGTAAATAAATAAGGGAAGCATCACCCTATTACAAACGTAAAGAGGTTGGGTCGTGAGGGGTAGCCACAGTTCTTTTAGAGAAAATTATAAATAAAGTGAAATTCTAGTATGCATTAACATAGATAATGAGATGACGAGTTATATTGTCGATTCGAACGACTTAATTCGAATGTTCTCTGATACGTCGAACCCACAACATACCGGGGTTGAAGTTACGGACCTGCGGTCATCTCAAGGCTGCCAGTTACGTCGAAGCAACGGTCATGGCTTCATGTGTTTCGTGTGAATCTGATTACTTAATTTATCATTTTAATTAGAAGAACTGTGGCTACCCCTCACGACCCAACCTCTTTACGTTTGTAATAGGGGGTTTGCTTCTCTTATTTATTTTTTCCCGCCTCAAACAGTGGAGTTATGGCAAAGTCGGCTTGGTTGGCGCGCGGCAACGCCTGTTTACTTTTACGTCGGACCGCGCGCGCGATATATTTTTTCCCGCCTCAAACACTGGAGTTCCGGTAACTGATTTACAGCTATAACTCGTAAAATACTCATATCCGACGGAAAGTGCATTGAAGAAAACTAATTTATTTTGATCTCATTAACAATATTTACTGATCCAGAACTAGAAAATCAATTATGGTCAAGTCCTCAACATTTACCCAGCCTACCAATTAAGAAGGCCGTCTGGGTACCGTTTTGATAGAAATCTGGATATGTGCTGATTTTCTGTTTTAATATCCATCTTATAGAGGATTTTCTTGCGCTTCCATTGGTACTTTCCGTTTATGTCTACTCCGAATAGTACGCGCACCAGAGGGGGGAAAGCGATAGGGGTGGCGTGACCTTTAACCCTCCCCCCTCATTATTGGGGTCAATTGAGCGTGTTTCTCTGCGGGAATGACAATATAGTTCGTTCATGGGCTACTCAAAGTGCTTCCATTATACAAACGAAACATTTTAATATTTTTTTTTATAATTTTTGACAATTTCAGAATTTAGTTGTTCTGCCGTATCTATGATACCGCAGCTTTCATTCATAACTCGATGACAGCTGCAGTATCATAGCTACGGCTATGGCGAGCACACCAATTCAAAGGGCTTGAAAAGAGCTACAAAACAAAAGAGTTGACTTGGAAAAAAAACGTATTTTGGTTGGAAAAAAATGAAAAAATAAAAAAAAGTGGTTGTTTTGAAGAATTACACGTATTGTCTTTTGTTGTATATTTTTTCCTAGAGTTAAAGAGCTACAGCAATGTAGATTATATCAACCGAAAGGGCTTAAAAAGAGCTACAAACGCTCACGAGTTCATTGTAGAAAATCTTGTAGTTCAAAAGATAAAAAGTAAAACAATTTTTTTGTGAAAAACACGTTTTTCTGGAAACATGATAATTGGTTTCTCAAATGTATCTTCTTCCACAGTTTTAGAGCAACAAGAATGGTTTATATACCATTCGATAGGGCTTAGCAAGGAGTATCGTTAAGCAATGGCATTTTTGGATACATTTATTATTCTGAAAATTACATGACATAAAGAAAAAAAATGAAGAAAAAGTCAATTTTTTTTTATTTTTAAATCCCAAAATCCACAAAAAGAAGTTATCAAAATTCCCTATTGCTTATGGTTATATAGACGTATAAGCAATCCAAAAACGAAGTACTGGTTCTGTAACTTCAAAATTGTAGAAGATAGATTAACCCGCGCACGGTCGCGCATCCCTCAGAAAAGTAGTCAATTTACCCGCGTTACTCTGCCGTTCCCTGTTCACTTACCGTAATAGGCAGAGATGTAAAAATATGAAGTAATGAGTAAAAAATGTTGCTTTACACTTTGATGTTGTCAGATTTTTGATAACTTGAACCGTTTCTTTGTAATATGGAGTCAAACTCCGTAGATTTTTGCACAACATTGCTTCAAAGAGATCAATGGCCATTTTTGTGTTTTGGGAACAATGTAATGTTTTTCACTGCTATTTTATGCAGAAAATCCTTCCAAACCTGCTGATGTTTTTATTTTTCCTCTACAACAATTAGAAAAAAAGTTATGACCATTTATGTCTACTAGGTGTTATCCATTCTTCGTTTTAGTTCCTACATAAATGCATGTTTGCATGTCTGGTTATATTACTGTAAGTATAGTGTTTCGAAACTTGTAATTTTCACACAATATGAATAAAATACTGCTCTACACGCTACTGACTTCAGATTTGTCTTATTTGCCATTTTTACGAAATAAGGCGAAATAAGGCCCTGAGTAGTTTCGCTGGTAACTGAGGCTGCCACTGACTGTTCGCACGCACACCCTCTCACGGTCGCCTCATTTACCACACTGACTGTGCTTACCCCTCCCAACTTCCAAGTGGTTGGAGCTCTGCCTTAACCCCCACAATGTGGGGGTTTCTGGCTCCAGCTGTGTAGCACTCGCTGAGACGATCATTTTGGTGTATAACAACTTGGGGTTATGCCTTACGTCTGGCAACCAGTGAGCCTGGTAAATGAGGCGACCAGTTACAGTGCGCGGGTTAAAAAAAAACTATTTTTTCATATTTTTCGAAAAAAAATTAAACACAGAGTGCAGATACAAAATTTTTGTCGAAATAACAATTGATCTTTGCATTATTTCACACCTACTGTGAAAATGTCAGAGAAATCCATCTATAAATAACGGACTTTTTTACCCAGACGGCCTCCTTAAGTCAACAGCTTGAAAGAAATTATAGGCAATCTATAATAAATCATAGAACTAGCCCCTAATTCAAAATTATCAGATCAAACCGAAAAAAATTGATACATCAACCAGAAATCAATTTTTTTTAATTTAGATTTATATATCAGGAAGCATTTTTTTAACAATAAAAGTTGAGGAAATCGTGAAAATTTAGGCCACCACTTTTGCAAAGTCATCTTAGAGGATGATAAAGTTTGTGTTGTAGAAGGCTGGTGGTAGAACTAAGAGACAAGTTGTACTAATTTATTACCAGAAATATACTTTCCATTAGTGTAATAGTACGAAACTCCTAACAAAGCAGCATTTTGCATTGTGGGTTTGGAAAAAATCCTATAAAGATTAGGTTTTTCATTTGTATCTGCCATAAATTATTATTTTTGATCATGATTAAGAAGCATATCCACAATCCTTATAGCCTACTCTTGTTAAGCTGAGTATGGAATCTAGCTAATCATTCCAGTTATGCACCTCTTTTCACGGTTTAGTGGAAATTAAACGTAAAATATACCTAAACTTACATGCAGTAAATATGAAATGATAAGACTATGTCGTGAATAGTAATTGTATACAATAGTTAGCTTCATGTATAATATTTCAATAATGTAGGTATCCAAGTAACTATATATCACACCTGTCAGAATTATGTAACTATTTTAAATACTAAAGGGGGAAAATATTTGATGAATTTTGATTAAAAATTTCAATGCAAACATTTTATGTTGACCAATAAGTATCAGTTTGCTCTGAGCCAAATTACATTTGGATTAAATTTTGTTACCAATTCACCAGAATCCCCATTATCACTAACAAACAGCTTTCATAACATATATAAAACTTGCAGTTACAATATTCGGTAAATGTTGAGGACTTGACCATAATCGATTTTCCACTTTTGGATGCCTAAATATTGTTGATGAGCTCAAAATAAGCAAGTTTTCTTGTATGCACTTTCCGTCTGAAATGAGTATTTTACAAGTTATAGCGGTAAATGAGTTATCGGAACTCCAGTGTTTTAGGCGGGGAAAAATGAATGAGGGAAGCAAACACTTTATTACAAACGTAAAGAGGTTGGGTCGTGAGGAGTAGCCACAGTTCTTTTAGTGAAAATTATAAATCAATTGAAATTCTACTATGCATAAATATAGTTAATGAGATGACGAGTTATATTGTCCATGCGAAAGACTTAATTCGAATGTTCCCAGATACATCGAACCCACGATATACCGGGGTTGAAGTTACGGACCTGCGGTCATCTCAAGGCTGCCAGTTACGTCGAAGCAGCGGTGCGCGCTTTTACACACTCGATCATTCGACGTAATGGGTCGGTTACAACCTTTATTTATAATTTTCACTAGAAGAACTGTGGCTACCCCTCACGACCCAACCTCTTTACGTTTGTAATACGATGTTAGCTTCCGTTATTATTGCTGCAAAAGGCAACTTCGAAGTTTAATACTTAATTACTTCCCGCTCCAAACACTACAGTTGCCGTAAGTAATTCATTGTTATAACTCGTTAAAAAATTATTTCAGACGGAAAGTGCATGAAAGAAAAGTTGTTCATTCACACATAATTAACTAGATTTAGGCATCCAAAAGTGGAAAATCGATTATGGTCAAGTCCACAATATTTACCCAATATTCAAGCACAAAAGGTAAATTAACTTTCTTCACAGGAACCCTTCAAACTTTTCAACAGAACATCCTTTATCACTTCAAAATTTTATGTTAGCTTCAGGGCTCTATCCGCATTCAACACCTGAAAAACACATGGTTGTAAGTTCAAATTAAATTGTCTTTATTTACCAATTGAGAACAATCATCTCACACAAGATGCACAAGAACCACCGTGTCTATAAAGAAAATATTTATAGAACTATAGAAAATATTTATAGAACTATAGAAAATATTTATTGAACTATAGAAAATATTTATTGAACTTTCTTAAAAACATCCGGGCAGCACGATTTGCAATTTTCGCCGCAGTTACTTACTTTGGTTACTTTGGTCCAATTAGGCACATCACCAGTCACAGGTAAGAGTGTCAGATATCACAGCAACTAGAACGTGTGGCATTTAGATTTGATTTATCATCCCAATATTGGCAATGAATTCAAGGATCAGCTCAGCACTGAATCCTTCACCAAGCATGCTACTTGTATCAAAGGTTGCTTTTTGGTCTCTGGCCGGTTTTCTTATTTTTCCACGCTGAGGTTCAAACACAAGACAATATATGAGAAATGTTCAAGTTACACCTACAGTGGCTGCATTTGGGTTTCATTTCTTTGGTAAATAAGTGTTTATGCGTTATTTGAGTAGTAAGAAGCCTGAGCCTGGTTAGTATCACCTGATCCTTCCTTGATACATGATTGTTCACGGTGGGTTTTAGTATAGGTTTAATTTTGGGATACAGGGATAGTTCCCTATCCCATTCTTTTTGCCATTGACCTTTACAGTGCAAGTGTATGCATACTCCCAGATCTGTGTATTGCATTAGATTAGAACTATTGGTATTAAGAAGACAAGCTGTTCTTGCCAACTGATCTGCCTTATCATTTCCCATTGTAACGAAATAAGCCTGTTCTATGCCTCGCCACTAAGCCGACCCGTCAGGATGCCGACCAGGCAGGAATTAGCTACTCAGGCTAAATAGCAAGGCCCAGATACTAGGTTAAGGTACGGCACGGGCAAGTAACAAGGGTATATTTTAAAGGGAGGTATGATAGTTAACAGACTCGGGGCATGTCTTGCGGTAGCCGTCTCTCTTACACGAGATCGTAACTCCCGCCGATTAAACACCCCGGCAAAACACCCTAAGCTTCAAGAAATAAAAGAGGCATAGGATTTGAGCAAGCACGACACATGACACTTAACAGGCTTCAGGCAAGACAGCTTTATTGGCCTGGTCTTAGACAAGTGCTATCTCTGAAGGTCCTACCGCAACTGACTAGCTTCAGTCGAACAGCCGCCCAAGTTAGCTGCAGCCAGGCAGCAGCAGGACGGAGTTCTATGTACACACCAGCGGTACAGTCGCGTTACAAAACACGTAGTGAAGTATTTTCACTACACCATTATTCCTACATGGCTTGGGATCCATTCTATGATTAGTTTTCTAGGAGGAAGGTGTTGATGCAAATGTTTAATTTTGGCAACTAGATGGTGTTTAGATGGATGAAGTTGATTTATAGCCTGAATAGCACTGAGTGAGTCTGTGTACAAAATGAAGTCTTCTATTTGGGTTTATGCAAATTCAATGTATAGTAAATCGCAGCAAGCTCTGCTGTGAGAATTGTAGACCTATCTGGGATTCTAGCCAGCATATTACACATTTAATACTCGCACAATATTAACTTGCTGGGACCAAACTCCTGCTCCAGCTTTAGGACCTTGAACTGACCCGTCAGTGAACAATGCCGTTCTATCTTTGTATTCTTCATGCAGTTGGTTGTAAAGCTGTTTCCAGTTGCTTTCTGATATGCAATTTTTTTGAAAGCACCCCAGACTGACTTGACAATTTCCACTGATAGTTTATATATATTTGTTTGGGATGAGGCCTATGTCTTCCATTTTAACTTGTATCTCTTGAAAGAGGTTATATATGCGACCAGTGACTGGGAGAGGTTTTTTACTGTTTTGGAATAGCTGGTATGGGTAATAGTCTAAACATATTGCTCGAACTGGATGGTTAGGAACGCTAAGTATCCTCAATGCATATTGACACAATTTTGGATTTTCCTTGCATATTTAAGTGGTAGTAAATTTGCTTCTGCTTCCACATTACTAACTTTTGTGCATCTCAATGCACCCAACATCAGGCGTGCAGCAGCATACTGGACTCTGCCCAAGGACAACAGGTGGGTTGCACAGGCAGTGTCAAACAGAAAACTTCTATATTGTAGTTTTGGCAATATAATGGCATGGTAGATAATTTTTAGTATTTTGTATTCTGCTGACCATTTCAGATTGGATAAAATGCGCAGAAGCCTCAGGTCTTTTTGGCACTTTTGTGTGACTTCCTTGATGTGCAACCCCATCTCAGTTGTGAGTCGAGGTTGAGTCCTAGGAACTTGAACTTCTTTACAAATTCTATATTTGTGTTGTTGTATTTTAGTTGGAAGGAAGGTTTTGTATGTTTATGAGTAAACACTATGCACTTGGTTTTTTCAGCAGATATTTGAAAGCCCCAGCATTGTGGCCAACTTAGAAGAATGTCCAGAGCTTCCTGCAAGATACTTAGAGCCTGAGATAGGTTTGTATGAGTTACCCAGAATGCTCCATCGTCTGCATAAAGAGATGTTTCTAGCACTGGAGGATTATCCTGAATTATATCATTAATCATAACGTTGAATAGAGTAGGGCTAATGACTGATCCTTGAGGAACGCCAGTATTTAATGTGCATACTCTAGATAAGACATTATATATCCTCACCCTGATGTTGCGATTTTTTATAAAGGATGCAATCGTCTTAGGTAGATTTCCCGGAAGACCCATAATTTCCAACTTTTTTAGCAGCCCATTATGCCATACCGTATCGAAAGCACGCGTTATATCAATAAATATTACAATGCAATAGTCCTGGAGCATGAGGGCTTTATGAATTGAATTTTCTAGGCGTGACATTCCGTCTAGAGTGGAGTGACCGGCTCTGAAGCCACTTTGGTTTTTATCAATTAGATTATTACTCTCCAGATAAATGAGAAGTCTCCAATTAATGATATATTTCAAATATTTTGCATAATGTATTTGTGAGGGCAACTGGCCTATATGATTTTGGGTCTGTAGGATCTTTGCCAGGTTTCAAAACTGGACAAATTACTGCCTCTTTCCAAGGCATGGGAATTTCTGAATTCCAAACTATGTTAAACAGCTGTACAACTGTATTTTTTTACTTTCATCCATATTTTTTATGAAGTCTATAGGGATCGTATCAGGGCCTGGTGTTTTGGCCTTGGAGCTGTTCAGTGCTCTTTCAAGTTCAGCATAGGTAATTAGTCGGTTATATTGATGATGAGGAGCAGGAGTGAAATGTATCGGCAAATTTTCACTGATAACCTTATGTTGAAAAAATAAAGGATCGTGAGTCTCACCTGTGCTATAGGATTTATATTGTTTTACTAGAATACCAGTGTCGGGGCCAAGTTAACGGAAGAGCCCTTAAGAATTCTAATAGTGGGGATACGCAACCTAGACCCCCAACTGAACGAAATCCTCGGGAAATGATACACGGCGGAACATTTAATTTATTGATAACACGAAAGAATAAACTTATCTAAATGTAATTAGGACGGTAACCAAGTGGCTGCAGCATTGGCCGGGAAGGCAAATGCAGAAGTACGGCAACCGCAAGACGGGTGAGATAGCCGGAAGCTCGGCAAGCGACCAGGCCGTGACAGTAGCAGGAACGACGGGTGTATAACAGCAGGCGAGCTATAGCAACGTGCTATAAAAGGGAGAAACAACAGGCTCAAGCGTAGCTCCACCGTGGCCAGGAGGACGTCCAGCCTACGGATACACCGTCAATGTAACATTGTTAACGAGACCCTATCGAAAACGTAGATGAGAAGAGAGAGCGAGAGGAAATTCGAACGGGTATGATTCGTTATTGGTGCTATCGGAAAGCACAGACCATCAGAGAACACAGACTATCAGAGAACACAGACTATCAGAGAACACAGACTATCAGGGAACACAGACTATCAGGGAACACAGACTATCAGGGAACACAGACTATCAGGGAACACAGACTATCAGGGAACACAGACTATCAGGGAACACAGACTATCAGGGAACACAGACTATCAGGGAACACAGGCTATCAGGGAACAGAGACTATCAGGGAACAGAGACTATCAGGGAACACAGACTATCAGGGAACTCGTACTATCAGGGAACACAGACTATCAGGGAACACAGACTATCAGGGAACACAGGATTACTTACTTGCTAGAAATAGAGACCCTATCAAATGTACAGTATAATTATCTAGTTCTCTAGGGTTCTAGGGTGCGGCACTGTAAAGAAGAAAATACAATTAAACTTCCTGAACAAACTAAGGTACGATATTATCGAAACTAAACATTAGAGCAAGGAGGGAGCCTGGAAATGGCTCCATCCCCGCTCGCAGCACGTGAAATAGACGGTTCGAAAACCGTCTTGTCTTTACGAAACATACAAGTCAAGCTGAAGAACACAGGACACGGGAGAAATATTTTCGCCCCTACACGACCCCCCTTTTAAGATTCTAATAAAACTAGAATCAAAGAAACAATTCACCTTAATTTTTACACCTTCGTCGAGTCAACGTTCACATCTTAAATCCACGAACGATAGTATCGAAAAAACATTCTCTGTTCGAGTTAGGGTTTGCATCCTAAAAACTCGTGCCAGGGCACAGAATTAGAAGTTGGAGTTCATTTCGAGGAACTAGCAGTTTATTCAATCATGAACCAAGAGACGGCTAAGCAAATCTGCTCCAATGTTATTCGTACCTGGAATATGAACTATTCGAAATCTGTACGATTGCAGGCTGAGCGCCCATCTCATGAGGCGAGAATTGTCGCCCTTTAACTTTTGTAATGACATTAGAGGTTTATGGTCAACCTCTAGCAAAAATTCGCAGCCCAACAAGTGAAACTTAAACTTATTCACCCCCCACACGATTGCGAGACATTCTCTCTCTATCGTCGAGTACCGAGTTTCACGGTCTACTAACTTACGGCTGGCGTAAGCTACAGGGTGCAGCAGGTCGTCTTTGTACTAAATCAACACCGCTCCTAAGCCAATACTCGAAGCATCAGTACGCAGCACGAAAGGTAGTTTAACATCAGGTAGCTGCAAAACAGGTTCTGATGAGAGGGATTTCTTCAATGCCTCAAAATTATTGATCCCTTCCGCTGTCCACAGGATCGGTTCTCTGGTTTCCTTTTTCAGCAATTGCGTCATTGGTGCCATGAGACTAGCGGCATTGGGGATGAAGCGTCGGTAGAATGACGCCAACCCGATAAATGACTGCAGTAGTTTTTTATTTGCAGGGATGGGCAACTTAAGAATGGTCTCCACTTTCTCCGTCCGAGGTGCAAGAGTATCTTTTCCCACGATAAAACCATAATATTTCATAGTTGGAAAACCAAACCTACATTTAGAAGGACGAGCAGTCTGGCCATGCTTCTTGAGCCGAACAAATACAGACCTGAGTGCATCGCAGTGCTCCTGCCACGTTCTCCCATACACATAAATGTTATCAAAATAAAAGGTTATGTTTCTCAAGCCATGCAAAACTATCCTCATCAAGTGAGCATATTGAGAGCACGCATTTACCAACCCAAATGGTAGCTTACCGAATTCCATCAGGCCACGACTAGTGGGGAAAGCCGTAAGAGGTCGAGCTTCTTTTGAGAGCGGTATTTGGTAATAGGCTCGGGTTAAATCTACCTCAGAAAAATACTTTGCTCCAGTGAAGTGGTGTAGTTCGGCATCAATTAAACACGGAGGTTCGGCTTGGAACATTGTTATGGAGTTTAGTGCCCTATAGTCTATTGTTAGCCGATAGGAACCGTCTGGTTTCTTAACCATGACGACTGGCGAGCAATAGGAAGAAGTGGAAGGCTGGATTATTCCCAGTTTTAACAAGTTCTCTACTTCTTGGTCAAAGATTTGCTTCAAATGAACCGGCACGGGATAGAACCTTGCACGAACTGGTTCGGAAGTCATTAACTCTATCTTATAGGTTAAACTATTAGTACAGCCTGGGATAGGATCAAAAACTACGCTATGCTGGAGAAGTAACTTTTCGAGATGAGATCCTTCAACTCATGATTAGGCAAATCTGCGTTAAGGACAGGACGCTCGGTCTCGTCAGAAGAGGGATCCCATGCAACCATCTCAGACCAACCGGTTTCAGAAGGATCGGATGGCACCTCGTCAATAACGCAGTTCTGACAGACTGCCAAAGGTCCTGCCTGCATGGGTACAACGAAAGAAGCAGTTTCGTCCGCTTCATTACTGTTACTCAAGGATCTGCGATAGTATCGGTTGAGTAAATTAGCAGGATACAACTTGGGCGTGTCCGCCTCGTCAATCAAATAGGTCACTCTAATTTTTCGTTCGAGAACTTTGAACGGACCCTTCCAGGCCATAAGTAGCTTATTGGCAGAATCTGGCATCAACACAAGAACTTCGTTACCAGGGGAGAATTGCCTGTCCTGGGATTTTGCGTCATAGTAGTCTTTATAGCGCTTAACGCTAATATTTGCGTTCTGCGCAGCTAACTTAGCACACTCTTGCAATTTCTCTTGCAATTCAATAACATACTGAAAAGCGGATCGTTGCTCCTCGACCAGGGAGTTGTCTTCCCACAGATCTCGCAAGACTGACAGGGGGCCGCGTACCTGACGCCCATACAACAGCTCGAACGCGGAATACCCTGAGCGATCACTGGGGAGTTCTCGCAACGCAAAGAGCGTAGGAATCAAGTAGCGGTGCCACTCCTTGGGCTTGTCT
Organism: Morinoia aosen; assembly: GCA_030386875.1. Taxonomy (NCBI): domain Eukaryota; kingdom Metazoa; phylum Arthropoda; class Malacostraca; order Amphipoda; family Talitridae; genus Morinoia; species Morinoia aosen. The sequence continues at coordinate 38,869,090 of CM059573.1, read as the reverse complement.
TCGCACAGTTTCCGGAGACAAGCTTTCAAGGGCCCGTGAACACGCTCAATTCTACCATTTCCCATTGGATGATAGGGAGTAGTGAACCTAGGTTTTACGCCAAGAAGCTTGTGCAGTTCCCCCATCAACTGTGAAGTGAATTGCGCTCCTTGGTCGGAGAGAATTTCACGAGGTATACCGACACGAGAAAATATTGACAATAGGGCTTCGGCTACAGACACCGAATCAATGTCTTTCATTGGCACGGCATCCGGAAACCCAGTGGCAAATCCAATTAAGGTTAAAATGTACTTGTGGCCGCCAGAAGAACAAGGGGTTAAGGGGCCAACCAAGTCAATTGCAACTCTGCTGAATGGCTCTGTGACCACAGGCATAGATTCCAACGGAACACGTCTAGTTTGTCCTTTGGGACCCAATCTCTGACATTTGTCGCAAGAGCGGCAAAAGTTACGAATGTCCATGGTCACAGACGGCCAGAAAAATAATTCTCTCACTCTTAATTCGGTTTTTCCGTGGCAAAATGACCAGCAAGAGGAGACTCGTGCGCCATGGTTAAGATGCTCTTCCGGCAAGCTACTGACACAACAAGAGACATTTTACCAACAAGTCTAGCAGATTTCTAAAATACACATCTGCGGTAAATCAGGCCACCGTGCTGCTCAAATTTGAACACGGACTTATCCCTCATAGTCACTCGGTTGCCCGATTTCGCTAGATCCCTAATTATCTTCAGACTAGGACAAGTCTGCTGCAATTCTTTGAACTCTGTATGATTTACGTTAATGGGATCAACATCGGGAAGAATTAAGGGGTGAATAGGCTTTACGATTTTAGAGCAGGCGCGTGTGCTGACGGCACCCACGACCTCTGCTTCCAATTGCTTCCTTGGGAGATTAGGAGCGCCTTTCACGTTTCCTATCATAACGGAGCAGAACTTTATGGGAGCTCGGATGGCATTGACCCAACCAGAATAGTAGGGACAACGGATATAACACTTTACCAAGGGGAAAGTGTCATTCCGGCCCAGATAGTCAGAGACTTCAACAGTCTCGCACTTCGACACATCTGTGTCTGGAAATAATTCGCTCGAAACAATGACAGCGCTACAACCGGAATCTCTCAAAATCGTGGAGACATAAGTCCCATTCACGGTACCGCTAGTATAAAACACACGTTTAGTGCAGTCATCGAGGCAAAATTGAACATTCTGCGGTTTATGGGTGCTAGTTTTAGCATACAAGAAAGGATTTTTGGGGCAGTTGCGCTTCACATGCCCTGGATCACCACACACGAAACACTTAACATGCTGGTTCCTTATACTATTTGGTTGAGAGGAGGCTGGAGGCGAGACTCTATTTACGCTTGACGGAGGATCGAACCGAGGACCTCTCCTGACGGACCGGTCGTTCTCCCTTGGGTAAGCTTTATGAGCTACGCACCAGTTGTCCCCAATACGAACAACATCGTCAATTTTATGAGCATCTTGCTCCTTAATGAAAACTCGTAATTGGGGTGGGACGCAACTCAGCAATTGATCTACCAACATAAAGTTCTTTAAGCTTTCGAACCAGAAATCGAGAACCCTATCCAATTGAGTGGCAAATTGTTGGTAGGTCTCATCAGGGCCAATACGCATAGTGCGAAATTCCTCACGGTAGGTTTCGGGCGTTTTATTAAATCCGTCAAGAAGGGCTTTTTTCAGCCTCTGGTAGTCACCAGTTACGTCAGGGGACAAAGCCGCGTAGATTTTCAAGGCCTTGCCTTCTAAGAGAGAACCTAATCTGACTGCGTAAGTCCTTTTCTGAATACCGAGCAAAGAAGCCACGCGTTCAAACCTAATTAGATATGCGGTGATATCTTCACCATCTTTAAGAACCTGCAACTTCGGCCGTAGAGCAACATCGGAGCAATCTACGTCAGGAGCTGGTCAATTTTGTAACTCTAATAACCTAATTTCATGAGCTCTCTCTCTATCCTTTTCCTCAGCAATAGCAACTTGAGCAGGTCGTTCAGAAGCTCTCTCATCCCTATAAAAAGCTTGTTGCTTGTACACAAAGTCTACTACTGCGTCACCTCTCAATCCTAAAGGGGTGTTTACACTAGGGGACATTTCGGCTGTGAGGCGCGACTCGTGTAGCCGAAGCTCACCACTGAGGCTCAAATTTGTGTGTGTGAGCCCGAAGTTCCCGATTCGCTTTGGTTGAATCCGTGCAGCGGCTACACGTGTGCGAGGCGCAGCTCGACCGGTCAGTGTGCGGATGGCAGTCATCAAGTGAGGTAGCGCCTCTCTCTCACCCGTCATGGCTGACTCAACACTACCGCGATAAACTACACTGCTTCTAATTGAAATGTACTAAGCCCATCAATGCCTTTGGCAGACTAAAAGCTGTGAATATAAGGAGGCTGCTTTCCATTATATTTTAATGAAGATGAACGAATATAGTAACATTTCACTCATGCAAATAAAAAAGAGATTACGTAGCTACGATGCAGCAACAATATTCACACAAGCTCGTCTACAGCTGCATGGCTGCCACTTGGTTTTGTGCTGCATGGCTGCCACTTGTGTTTGACCAAAAAATCTAGTGTGACCTCAAAAAATATCGAGAAACATATAGATTTAATAATAAAACATCCAAAAATTTATCTAGAAGTAAATTAATTATCTACTATAATAAATTAGTTGAACAATAGCATATAAGGATATTTATTTCATAAATTGCTTTATTTTAGGCAATTTATCTTTATATAAATTATCTAGTATCCTGATATTTACCCTAATAAAGCTTGGTATCCAAATATTCTTCAATTTTACACGTGTTGCGAGTAGAAAGGTCAGTCTCTATTGCATTGCATTTCATCAATGCTCAGATTCCTACTTCTCAACAATTGTTTTAAGGCTTTCACACCGCTATCTTCATCACTTTTAATAATTTTGCAATTACTAAGTAAGTTGATTCTACTTTATTAGATGCATTACTTTAGTAAATAACTGATACACCAAGTAGTTTCATGATAGAAATATCATTGCTCCATCCAACAATAAACTGAACTCCTTGTTACCAATATCATTGGTCGGTCTTTCGTCAAAATGAGGCCACATTACATTATTGATAATGTATGTGCATTTTATTCCTTGATTTTCTGATATCATCACTAGTTTTGCAATTGGAGATAGTGTGCTGTAGCTTATGAAGCGTGAAATAGCCGTCTTGGTGTCGTTCATAATCTGAACATAACATGATCAGAATATGGTTGCTTCACTATTCAGACAATTTGCTTAAGTAAATTAACAAATATAATAAGAATGAAGCAGTAACCAACCATTATGGTGACTTCCTAATTCGAATTTACAGTAATCTATCATATACATAGCTTAACTGTAATTCTAGCTAGAAAATTTCTATCACGCTGAAAAAACTATATGGATTTTATAGCTAATATCTAGGTTCGAAATTTTACATCTAAGCTTCAGCAAAAACACCTAGATCTAGCTACATAATATCTAGCGTGGCAGCCCTGTTGAGCAGCGCGCGCTCCATGGCTCGCTCCAATGGTGTCTAGTCTAAACGCACATGGCTCTTGTGAAGCTCCACACGAGGCGTCTACACGTGAGGCTGCAGCAAAATGTAGACCAGTGTAAACGGCCCTTAACTCTGCCGCTTCAGCGCGGAGCTCGGCGATTGTTGGAACCAGTGACATCATAGACAAAATGAAATGAGAATGAAGATACAAAAATCGGAAAGAGCTTGATCAACCTTCACACACACGTGACTTGAACAGTCAATACAGGGTTGGTCGAACGACGTCCAGATTGCTACGTAATCTTACGAAAGAACGTACAAATGGAATTTTCCAGAATGTTCACAAGTAACAAAGTATCGCAGTGCCTGCTGCCAATACGTGAACATCCAACTTTACCAGCTACTCGTGCTCGCACCAGCCATTAAGAATTTCCACTCACCTCTCACTGCTGTCTCGCAAACAATGAACATTGGGGTACCAAGTGAATCAAAACCCGAGGTTAGATCGGACAGCATGGAAAATTCAAGGTGCTCATCCCCCTGGCAAGGTCGCCAAAATGTCGGGGCCAAGTTAACGGAAGAGCCCTTAAGAATTCTAATAGTGGGGATACGCAACCTAGACCCCCAACTGAACGAAATCCTCGGGAAATGATACACGGCGGAACATTTAATTTATTGATAACACGGAAAAATCAACTTATCTATATGTAATTAGGACGGTAACCAAGTGGCTGCAGCATTGGCCGGGAAGACAAATGCAGAAGTGCGGCAACCGCAAGACGGGTGAGATAGCCGGAAGCTCGGCAAGCGACCAGGCCGTGACAGTAGCAGGAACGACGGGTGTATAACAGCAGGCGAGCTATAGCAACGTGCTATAAAAGGGAGCAAGAACAGGCTCAAGCGTAGCTCCACCGTGGCCAGGAGGACGTCCAGCCTACGGATACACCGTCAATGTAACATTGTTAACGAGACTCTATCGAAAACGTAGATGAGAAGAGAGAGCGTGAGGAAATTCGAACGGGTATGATTCGTTATTGGTGCTATCGGAAAGCACAGACCATCAGGGAACACAGACCATCAGGGAACACAGACCATCAGGGAACACAGACCATCAGGGAACACAGACCATCAGGGAACACAGACTATCAGGGAACACAGACTATCAGGGAACACAGACTATCAGGGAACACAGACTATCAGAGAACACAGACTATCAGGGAACACAGACTATCAGGGAACACAGACTATCAGGGAACACAGACTATCAGGGAACACAGACTATCAGGGAACACAGACTATCAGGGAACACAGACTATCAGGGAACACAGACTATCAGGGAGCACAGACTATCAGGGAACACAGACTATCAGGGAACACAGACTATCAGGGAACACAGACTATCAGGGAACACAGACTATCAGGGAACACAGACTATCAGGGAACACAGGATTACCTACTTGCTAGAAATAGAGACCCTATCAAATGTACAGTATAATTATCTAGTTCTCTAGGGTTCTAGGGTGCGGCACTGTGAAGAAGAAAATACAATTAAACTTTCTGAACAAACTAAGCTACGATTATCGAAACTAAACATTAGAGCAAGGAGGGAGGCTGGAAATGGCTCCATCCCCGCTCGCAGCACGTGAAATAGACGGTTCGAAAACCGTCTTGTCTTTACGAAACATACAAGTCAAGCTGAAGAACACAGGACACGGGAGAAATATTTTCGCCCCTACAACCAGCCACATCTTTTTAACATGTGACCACCTCATTCCGGATTTTCAATGTTATTCGACTAGTCGTCTGCAATCTAGTGCTTGACAATACAATGTTTCGAGGCTGTCATATGCTCCCTCCTACAGATGCACCAATTATTTTTTGCAGAAGAAAAATTTGTACATGGTTATATGCAATCAAAAGCACTAGAATGACAGATATGAAGAGAAAATGTCCTTTTTATGAATACCAATATAACGTGAGATGAATGCATTTCTAACAAGTAAACACAACTTAAAGAGAAGAATCTTCAGAGGCCATATTTGTGTTCCACGAGTAATCTGAGGACTAAATCATGCAGTCTACTGAAAGACAATCTCAATAGTGATGGAATAACTTATACTTGAGCACCTACCAGCATATTATGAGCATTCTGTTCTGTGTTTAACGATAAGTTTAATGACCAACCGAAAGAAGGTATAGAAATGTATTGCAGGTCAACGTTATTTTAATCGAAATGGCGATTAATTGAATTTATTCCGGAAATTTTTTTTTACAACATATTTGCTTATCTTTGGTAGCTACTTTTTGAGCGAGTTTCCATCGAAGAGATTCTGTGCTAAATATATAAATGTGAGCGACCTTATGCAAACAGTGTTGATTTCTTTGTGGTATATTTTACTGAAATTAATGTTTTATAACTCTTAAAAACAAAAAGAAACGTTTAATAAGCCGAGAGATTCAGGATGTTTCAATATTCTGAGATCCGATCAAACAAGACATGAGCAAACCAGACCATAGACCAAACCAGAGACCTGACCAGAGACCGAACCAGAGCCGGACCAGTAACCAGAACAGAGACCGGACCAGAGACCGAACCAGAAACCGAACCAAAGACCGGACCAGAGACTAGACTAGAGACCGGGCCAGAGACCAAACCAGAGACCGAACCATAGACCAGACCAGAAACCGGACCAGAGACCGAACCAGAGACCGGACCAGAGACCGGACCAGAGACCGGATCAGAGCCAGACTAGAGACCGGACCAGAGACCGAACCAGAGACCGGACCAGAGACCGGATCAGAGCCAGACTAGGGACCGAACCAGAGACCGGACCAAACGCTGGACCAGAGAAAGGACCAGAGACAGGACTAAATGCAGGACCAGAGACCGGACCAAAGACCGGATCTGGAAAAATTAGATAAAACTAGATTAGAGGAGATCAGATTAGATTTTTTAGCGCAACAAAGGGTTTCCAAAGAGAGGAAGGAGGAAGGCATTAATTAGTATGACCTTAAAGGGATGCAGAATCTATGCACAAGGCATATGGAAATAAGAAGTTGAGGAAGGTGTTCATAAAACAAGATAAAAATAAAGAAGAAAGTTATAGGCACCAAAAAAACAGCATAGTAGTAAACGAAAAAAACACGTGTCAAAGAAAATCATTCTAACGTCAACAGAAGGAAGGTCTACCTAACTTTTTGCTCGGGACCTCACACATTCCTTGTGAGCCCTAATTCACATCAAAACAAGGACTGTATACCCCTGAGGAGTGAACTAAAGTTTCCTTTTTCTCAACACTAAGCTGGAAGAAGCCAATTTGTCACAGAAATAACATAAAACCTATAATTACTATATTTAAATTAAATGTGTCTATTAAAAAAATATTAGTTGTCATAGATTAGCGAGGAAACACTCAGCAACGGTAACCTTGGCAACGTTCTATCGGTTGATGCCAGTCTACGTTCTCGGTCAACTTGAAGGTGTCATGGTGACACACTTAAGTGTGTCATGATGACACATCCTGGTGTGTCAAGATTTCTCTGAGTACACTACTCGTGGACGAAAAATGCAAACGATTTCACAAGGCAAGCAACTGATATTTGTATCTCATAACGATGATGATATCCGTTTTGTGGGATGTATCTCTTTCCTTCGAAAAACCAATAATGGAAGCGCACTCCATAAAGATAGATGCGAGAGCAAACAATTTCTAAGTGGGATCCAATGAACGTAAAGAAACCGTCGCTTGGATTAATCTGAACAACTAGAAAAAAAAATCGTTAAGCAAGTAAGTGGGCTTGTTGAAGGTTCATCGGTTGCCATGTCCATGGTCCTTTTATTGTCACTTAGATGACAACACAAAATAAAATCGCTGCACCAACACGGACAGTCTGGTTTAGATGGGAAAAATTAACTACAAACATGAATAACAAATATTACAGTGAAAAGCAAAGGGCATTGTTGTTGCATGAATGTAATGCATAAATACTAGCTATACAGTTTGCATTTATGGAAATTATGTATCCGTGGAGGCTCAGAAATAGGATTTGCAATCCCTTGACAAAATGAAAATCCCGGAATCGCGGGATTTCAGGAAGACAATCCCGGGAATTCCCGGGATCCCGGGATTTCTTTAAAATTTGACATATATGCTATTGTAATTTGTTGCACATCCCCATCACAGTATTTGGCGGTTTAGGGAGCGAAAAACTTTTATCTGAGAAAGATTCTTTAATGAATTCACCGTTTGTAACTGTATTTACTGACACGCCATCAACTGCTACAAGCTTGGTGTCAAGGGAATGGAAAGCCGTAGGTATTAAAGGGTTTGCGGGTTTAACTTTTCTTAATTTATGTTGCCCGGTATTGAGTTTCTGCTTTTTATGTTCGAACAGTTGTCTTCACTACTGTATTTTGCGTTAAGACAATACCTGCTGACCGCAACACCTTGTATTATATAGTCCAAGATCTGTGTGTATTTTCATAGCTTCAGCAGTAACCGCTCGAGACGGAGGTGCATTTTAGTAACGAAACTAAACAGAGCTTTATTTATCGGTTAGTTTGAAGTAATAGCCCTTTCAATATTCTAATTATTATTTGTTTTTAGTGTGTATCACATATGTTTTTGTGTATTCTTCAGTGAGTTCATCAGTCGACACCCAGACTGCGATACTCGAGGCAAGCCCAACCACAACCCAACAGGTTACTGTACTTTTAGAAGATTCTTTTTGTCCCACGTAACTTGGAATTGAAAACCGAAGTGTGCCAGATGCTAAGCTCGCCCCTTCGCTTGAACTCCTGCGCTGCTGTGAATGTTGCTGCGAGTGGCGGATTCAGGGCACCAAACAATTTCATAGTTTCTATAACAGCAAATTATTTTCGAAGACTTGACAACGCAACTTTTCCGGCATTCAAACTACCAACAACTTATTTATTTCATCCTATGTTCATTGGTAGTTGTGTGCATTTGTTTTGTGCTCTGTAGTAAATTAAGGTGTTGAAATGGTAAACTTTAAAACCTTACTTTTCTTTCCCCACCAGTTCACTCAAGTCGAATATCCGTCACCTGAACACTTGGTCACTTGTTCTTCCGAAATACTTTGTCGCACTATTTCGAAATTTGTTTTTTTTTGTTTGTTTAGGCTTAGCGCTTACACTACTGCTATCCCTTGCATGAGGGAGCGTTGTTTCAGTACGAATTCTGTCTTCTTTGCTACTACACCATTTTCAAGTTGATTTTATCCAAATAAACTTTGATTTGATCCTTGCGAAATTAGAATAATATTGCTCCAAATGTATTTTAATTTGCTCCTCGTGAAAATAGAATTGCTCTGAGTGAAATATGATTTGATCCCAGTGAAAATAGAATGGCAATAAGGGATTTTTGATTTCCTCTTTTTCAATTTAAAATCATTCCATAAGAATTTTATCGGCTTCATAATGTAATTTGGTAGAATCTCAGTGAAATTTATTATTCTTTGTGAAGTAATTTTATTCCAACAATGAATAATTTTATTCCAATATAGATACAGAGTTGTTATAGATTAAAATTTACAAAAATATTCAGAATAAAACTTTCGCTGTATACTCATTACTCATTATCAAACCATTACACAAAGGAGTTGTATCTCAGGCACTTTGATCAAAGAAACATCACAGAGATACCGCCACGTTGCACATTGCTGCACATCAGGTTGCACCTTGTGTAGACATGCTAATGTCATCAGCAATAAGTGTACATCTCAACTCCAAACATTTTCAGCTTTCAGAAACCAAAACCTTCAAGATGAAGTATAATAAAGCAAGTGTACGAGACAGGCAAAGAATAATAGAAGCTTTCAATAATGAAACAGACTGGAAGAAAGTAGCAAACGCACTTGGAGTGATTGCTAAGACTGCACACAGGTGGCTGAAAAATAAGCAAGTCTTACCTATGAAGAAAGGAGGAAATAATAAGATAAAACGCCCCGAAATATTGAGGACACTGACAACAGCCATAGAAGAAAATGCTTCGATTACTCTCTCACAACTTCGCAAAAAAGTACAATAAGATCATGACATTGACGATCAAAAATTGTGTAAATGCGACCAAAAATTGGCTCGATGGTGATATGTTTTCCGTCAAACTAGTGAAGCCAAGCATTGATAGAATGAATAATAAAGAGAACAAAGGAAAACGCGCTTAATACATGGACTAATTTATCAATGTGAAATCAGAAGGGTGGACCCCAGTATGAATTGATGAGACAAATTTCAACCTTTACTGTAAAAGAAACCAAGGAATTGGTACGAGAGCTTCAGTGATTCTTCCGTCCAGCAAAGGTGCCAATCTGCACATCATTGGAGCAATGACAAGTACCCAATTGCTTCTGATCTCGACTCCGATGAACTCTTTGCGCTAGTACTATTAGCGTAAGTACGAAATATAGTAACCATTTTCTGTTTTGTTATAGAGATTATTATCGTTGGGACGTCTTATATAGGGATGAAGGGCCGGATGCGGGGCATCACCGGAAGAGGGAGTGAAGTGTTGCTGGATGGGCGATATTAATTTTTAGATTTGGGAGTTGATAATTTATTAGAAAAATAATAAGCTCCATTTCCATTTCCGGGCACCACAGATGAAGTACTACTAATTGTGGAAAAACGAACTTCATTCCGCTACAGTGAACCAACAGTTGTGATGCTCATTATAGTCGACAGGAATAAGTAAGATCAATATTAAAATGACTTAGCGAACGTAAAATAAATTAAATTTTTACTTTCTAGCAAAAATTTAAGGAATTGAAACTTAGAAATTGAAACACAGAAACTGAAACTCAGTGCCGCACTCGAAATGCAAAAGATCCTTTTATACATATTATATTTATTTTTTATTAACTTGCGCTTCTCTCTAAATCCTGTGTCGACAATTATAATGTATATTACGATAACAATGTATGAATAGCAATTGAGGATCTAAATCATTTGTTTCAACACTTAACATGGGTATTACGATAACAATGTTTAAATTGCAATTAAGGGTCTCTATGCTAAGGTATTTGAATGCATTTTTCGCTTTTATTTCAAAACTTGTGCGGACTAAAGAAAGTGTTTTTCAATTGAGTGTCGCGAGGATTGTGTTCTCTTAGTTCAAAATCAGATTAGGCAAGGAAAGGAACTCATTTTTGTTGTGCTTTTCTGTCAATCATTTTTTTCAACATTCTACACGGGTATTACGATACCAATGTGTTAAAATCAGAGGATGTTAATGTTAAGGTGTTTTAAAAACCAATGTATCGACATCTCATGTTTGTACTTCATTGGAAATAAAATGTTTTTCTAAAAAAAATGCTTTTTGCCGCAGCTCGTTCAAACGTGAGAATTGTCTGCAGTGGTTCCAGGAGCTCATAGATGCATGTCGTCAGAACAGGATTGACCATCCTGCTTTCATAATTGACAATGCTCCAACTCATTCTTATCATGTGGGGCTAGAGACAGAATATCCCAGTATTCAGATACTTCGTTTTGCTCTTATTTGCTTAATCAAACAGGGTTAGTTAGAGCCTATATATAGTGAAGAGTTACGTAAAAAAGCACTTGCGTGAAAGGATACGTGGAATTCTTGTTATAGCACAAGGCGTAACATTGCCAGTTACTGACCAAAAGATGCAAAAGATGGAGAACATCTCAGTTGAAGCCCTTGATCTTGTAAGCTCCGGCATGTTGCTCTACTTTACTAACAGGGTGGAAAAGTACTATGCTGTCGCATCTCGTCAAGAAGACCTTATAAAAATTTGTTATTGAGACAATAATTATTGTCCAAACTTGTCTTGTGCAAACGTTGTAATATATGCCTACTTTTCTTTTCGGCATGCTTAGTTATGACATTTCATCAGTATTATACTTTTGATCGTATTAGTGTACTTTTTTATCAAAATGCATTTGTACATGAGTTATTAGTAAAAACATATGTATTATTTTTTATTTTAAAACGCTTTCTATTAATATATTGTCCAATACCGATAGGGGTTGCGCGGCCTAAACATGTATAATGATGATAATAATAGTAATAGTTTATTCAATATGGCGTCATCTACCGAATGATCATCTGTAGGAAATAATCCTTGGGTAATACAGCTACTGGATGATCGTCAGTAGTTTACCGCTTGAACATGTGATCGCAAAACCCTGCCCACTATATTGAAAGTCCCTTTGCTTATATGCGTTTCACTGATGGATTAATTAATTAAAGAACTAATTAATTAATTAATTAGTCTTTCTACAAAATTATTCGAACGTTAATTAATTTTTAATTAACATTAATTAAAATGCAATTAGTTGCTAACTAACATGAATTACTCAGGAGAGCACTGATTTGGTAATCCAGAGGGTTCGAACCAAGGTCCAACCCTGTGGTTAGGACAATATATAGTATTTTAAATATATTTAAATACACAAGCTGAAAATTGCGTAATTTTGATATCATAACTAAAGCAAACTAAAAATCATTTGGATCGATTGCAAATTGGAAAAAAAGGAAATCAAAATTCACTTGGAGCAATTATTTTCACAAGGATCAAATCAAATTTTACTTGGAGCAATTCTATTTTCACGAGGAGGAAATTAAAATTCACTTTGAGCAATTCTATTTTCACGAGGAGCAAATTAAAATTCACTTTGAGGAATTCTATTTTCACGACGATCAAATCAAAATTCATATGGATCAAATAAACTTGTAAATGAAAGGCAAAATGGGGATGAGGAACAGCGGGCACAGTACCTAAAGTGTCAGAGAAATTTATTTCAGCAACGAAGACAAAATATGGACGATGAGCAGCAATCACTGTACTGCGAGCAGCAAAGGAATTTATCCCAGCAAAGATGACAAAATAAGGATGAGGAACAGCGGGCACAGTACCCAGAACATCAGGTTGACGCAACTGAGTCAACATCAGGCTTCACTATGTTGTCTTCACTCTTTAGGTGACGTAACAAACCACTGGTAGACCAACCTTTGCAGAGTAAACTCTAGCCGCACTTACGCTTCGCATTCTCTCCAGATGCTTCTTTAACATAGTATCGTCACACAAAGGCTTTACTCTCTAGAACATCGACAGTTGCGTCGTATCTATTACAGACTATTATTTATTGCCTGTCAAACTAAACCACAAAATACATTCTAATGGACTGTCTAATGGACATTCAAAAATAACGGGATTCAATAGATTTCTTGAACAAATTTTCGTTCGAGTGGAGTTCCCATGGATTTAAATTCATTCCCAGATTATTTCAAAGGTCACTTTATTTTCTTGTGACAGTAATAAGCACTTAGAATACAGTATTTTTGAGCCGCAATAGAAGTAGTTATAGCTATTCGTGTCGTATCCTAGATACAGAAATTCAGCATTTCTGAAAGCAACTGCGAGCTTGTGCACTGACCATATACTACTATGTAAGTGTTCAGTGGCTTGTGTTTGTATATTGTAATGTGCAATACCGCGCCGCGCTTGGTATCCACGATACGGACTCGAGTATATGTAAAGCGGCCCATAGACGATCAATTTTAGTGTCAATATAATTGACAATAATGAATATTGACAATCTAATTGATCGTCTGTGGGCTTGATTGACGACCGTCAATTAATTGACTTAGTGGGCAAAAAAAATTCCATCAATATATTGAGTCAATGATATTGACAATTAAATTGATCTTCTATGGGCCGCTTAAGGCTGTGGAACTCTCTATTTTTTTAAATGGTCTTATTATGGTGCACTTGTACAGCGAAAATAAGTGTCTTAATTTACAGGTGAACTAAAACCAAGACCGCCAGTACTAATTTTATCTAATCTATTTTTAAGAGCGTGAAAGGAAACATATTGTGGTGCCCTACCTTAGTTACCCCTCAAATCTTGATTCTAGTCTTTTCGTGTTCAATAATTTTAATTTAAATCAATGTAAATTTATCCTATATAAAGTTCCGGCTTCTCATCTGTGTATTACCGATACACTCGCCAGGAGAACAATAAGTAAGACCGCTTCTTCACTTGCTGCAAATGGAACTAAACGGCTGAAGAAGCAACATATTTGGCCTTACAAGTGATGACCCAGAAGCAACACCAGGCCTTACAATTGGTAACCCCAGACGACTCGCCTGCTCTTACAACTGGTGACCCTAGCCGCTCCGAAAACTGGATACCAAGCTCTATCAGCAGGTTTATCAACGGGCCAAGGCTTCAAAATCGCTTGCTCCTTATAACTGGAGGCCGCAGCAGCTCTTCAGCGGGTTCACCATCGGGCCGATGCTTCTACAGTGCCTGCCCCTAACAACTGGTGACCCAAGCAGCACCCATCTCTGCTCTCCAGCTTCGGCCAATCTTCGTCGCAATTTCCGCCAGGTATTCCTATCACTCAAAGGACGTATCACCAAGCATAAAAATGCACAACCGAGCCGCCAAAACGCTTACGTCTCGGCCTCAGCACACGGCCTCATCCCAGGGCGTCATCGCTCGGTTTCAACGCTCTACAGTATAGCATCGTACCTCAACGCCTACCTCACCATCTCAACACCCATCGTTCGAACTGCTTTCTTTCTAGGGGGAGGTTACTTGTAGTGCCCTACCTTAGTGACCCCTTAAATCTTGATTCTACACCTTTTTCACTTCAAATTAGTCTAAGTCAAGTTCAATTTAATCCAAGTCAATTTTAAATTAATCCGAGTCAAGTTCAAATTAATCCGAGTCAAGTTCAAATTAATCCAAGTCAAGTTCAAATTAATCCGAGTCAAGTTCAAATTAATCCAATCCTCAGTTGAGTTATAAAATGACATAATCATTTGTTAATATGAGTTTTTGTGTTAAATATGTATCTATTGGATGTGATAATTATCAAGACTGATTTCGATGATTCATTTACACTCATAGATATTTATATACGTAAAATTTCACTTTACTGCATATATGAATTCAAATACATGCAAGTACAAAATAATATCAATGGACGATGTGTAGATTTAATCAATTCAATATTTATTAACAATTCAATATATAATACTTTTAGGACTCCAATAACTTTCATAATAATCATTTTATGAATATTGAAGTATTGAAAGTACTACATATTGAATTGTGAACACACACAAATAAATAAGTATTGAAAGTACTACATATTGAATTGTGAACACACACAAATAAATTCAGTATTAAGTTTGAAGCATTGTTTCTTGTATTATTATTTTTGTGTATTGTAAGTGGATCCTCAATTTCTTCACATTGACTAACACGGAATTAGAATGGATGGCAACATTTTTATTGCTAATGCAAGAATGTATCTGGGTAGTAATGTACAAGTATAAATTGTAATCAAACGGAATCGTACATTCGTACTCAGTGAATCGCATTTGTACATTCCTTTTAAAGATTAAATCTACACATCGTTCAATGATAACCTTATGTATTTGCAAGTATTTGATTTCAGAGATGTGGTAAACTGGAATTTCGCGTATAAACAAAAGCCAATGAACTTTTGTTAGAAATGTTCCAAGGGTTCTAAAACTGTCTATGGTATTGTTCTAGCATCAAAACTCAATGAGTTGATACGTTTTGAATGTTGAAATACCTATGAGTGTAATAAATCTTCGAAACCAGTCTTGCTTATCACATCCAATAGATACCTATTTAACACAAAAAACTCAAATTAACAAATTATTTTTTAACTCAACTGAGGGTTGGATTAATTTGAACTTGACTTGGATTAATTTGAACTTGACTCAGATTAATTTGAACTTGACTTTGATTAATTTGAACTTGACTTGGATTAAATTAAACTTGACTTGGATTAATTTGAACTTGACTTGGATTAATTTGAACTTGACTCGGATTAATTTGAACTTGATGGATTAATTTGAACTTGACTTGGATTAAATTGAACTTGACTAAGATTAATTTGAAGTGAAAAAGGTGTAGTCTTTTCGTGTTCAGTAATCTTAATTTGTATCAATGTAAATTTATCGAGTACAAAGCTCCGGCTTCTGCTCTGCGTATCATCGATACACACGTTAGGAGAATTCTACGTAGGACCGCTTCTTCTCTTGCCGCGAATGGAACTCAACGGCCGAAGCCGCAACATTTGGCCTTACAATATAACTTATCTGGCCTTACAATACACGACGGTCATTCTTATTAGTAGATAGATAGATAGTAAAGAGTATTCTGTGATGTGATGTGAATTTTAATAATACTAAAAACACTTGAGTTTTATCTTGAACTCTCTTATTCATTGATCATGTTAACCAGTAAGATGCTAAGTTATTTTCTCATTCATATCTTGAAATATATTTATACTATTTAGAATCCTGTGTATTCCCGGGAAAAAAAGAATTTCCCGGACCGGGAAATTTCAGCCCCAAATCATCCGGGATCTCGTGGTGCAAACGCTACTGAGAAGATGCACCTCATATTTTTTTCCAAAGAACCTAGCTGAAAAGTGACGTGAGAGGTGACACGCGTTGCTCTTCGCTAAGAGATAATAGAACTGTTATAGAGAATCAAATACAGGTAATTACAAAAAGGCCCATGCATTGTATCATGCATTAAAAACATCTTTTAATTTTACGCGCAAGAGCTAAGGTTCAACAGTGACCCCTTGGATTACAAAGCGCAACTAGGGGTGTTTTCTCCGATAGATGGAAAGGACGTCACTGGCTTGAATGAATTAAAAAAAGCTTTTTCAAAAAAGTTCCCATATGATTGTTTGGATAACATAGGCTTAAACGTAAGCAAAACTTAATTACTGGGTAACAATGTACTCGCTTTTCAAAAACGATAGCAAAAGTTCTATCTGAAAAAATTCGAATCTCTTCACTTATGAAACGTGGGCGTTCAAGAAACAGTTCTTATACCTTGAATTAAACTCACGTTAATGACACCATCCGGATTTTAGAACTTTTTTCGTCTGATTCGTTTGAAAATTGGCCGGTATATGTATTTTTTTAAAGTAAACTTCTTTTACTCCTACCACTTTTTCGATTTAGGCTTATTTTTTTACGAAAAAAAGTTTTTTTGGTATATTTTTATGTATATATCAAGAAGTACCAACTCATTGAGTTTTGATGCTAGAACAAAACCGAAGACAGTTTCAGAATTCTTGAAGCATTTCTAATAAAATTATAATATAAAATTTTAACATTTTGATTTTTTTTGTGATGAGCGATATTGTATCATTACATTAAAGAAATTATTTTTGGGTTTGAAGCTATATATTTTTTTTTCTCAAATTTGGAAGAAAGCCAATAAACTTTTATTAGAAATGTTCCAAGGGTTCTAAACTGTCTATGGTTTTGTTCTAGCATCAAAACTCAATGAGTTGATACGTTTTGAATGTTGAAAGTTAGAGGTGTTAGGTATAAGCCATAAACAAAATTTTTTGTTGAAGTGTAATATAATGGAAAATTTATGTAATTGAATGCTGTTTTCATTTTTATTTCGAATATCTCCATGCATAACTTCATGTTCACACTGTGAATTGCAATTTTCATAAATAAAATGAAAAATAATTTTTTTTTAACTTCTAGAAGTTATAAAATTTCTTATTTTCAGTCTGATTCCTATGAAATTTGACCATTATATGCGAATTTTGAAAAGAAACACAATTTATTTCATTCATTTTTTTGATTCAGACCTTAGTTTTTGAAAAAATTGAACGTATTGGGATTTTAGTTCATTTGTATTGATATTTCAGAACGTATCTCCTCATCGAGTTTTCATGCTAGAACAAAACCAAAGACAGTTTTAGAATCACTGGAACATTTCTAACAAAAGTACATTGTAAAATTATCCATTTCCTGTTTTGTTTTCTTTTTAAATGGGGTCGAAAATTAAAGATTTTTGTCCCCTTACCCCTCCCCCCCCCCCCCCTGATGGGGGGGGATCTAGTGTCCGTAGCGCCATAAAATTTTAGGCTCCAATAATCCGACACCTAAGGGTCCTATTCCAACAAAAACATGAAAAATGTTCATTGGAGCGACAGGGGCCTGGCATGGCCTGGGATGGTGTCCTTAAGGAGGTGTCTCATTCTTTCTTCCCGGTCTATCATTAAAATTTATTTACTAATAAATTAAGTAAAAATATTTCTAATTGATAGTTCCGTTTTTGAAATTATTTCTACTTGTCATTTTAGTCTCACCACTATCTTGAGTTTTAGTGGCATCTAATGATTTATCAGGAAGATATATTTGAAGATATTAACTTAGATGTGAATCCCGTTTACAATTCATTTAATGATCAAAATAATTCTAAAAGTTGTGCAAGTGAAAATATTTAATAATGAAATGAAACATTTAGGTAAACTCAGAAGATTCATCCATGTTATGATGGATCTGTACACCAAGGTATCAAAGAAATGCAATAAATTACATATGAGCTGAAATAAACTATAACTTTCCCGTATAATCATCATCGAAAATTTGAAAGGCAACGCTTTGAGAAATTTATTCTTTAAGGAAAGGCAAATCTCAGATTGGAAACCATACTAGCTGTCATTCATTACCAAAAAATGTGCTCATAAATGTGCTCCGTCTCCATGTGACGGAGACGGAGGTGCTTGAAAGTCTTGAAATGTACGTTCAAAACTAGTTAAAAATACTCTGGTAATCTATGGTCGTACAGTAACCTTCTTCATTTAGTGATATATTAAAAAAATGGTAAACAAGTTGTTTCGAGAACGATTTACAGGTCTCCCAAAGCCTCTTCCTATCCTTCTTGTGAAAACTAAATTATCTTGAAGAGCTATTTAATAAAGGTCTCTTTACCCGGGTGAAATGATTTGTCGCGATTTCAACTATGATATTGTCAGATATGAAGATTGCGAACAAATATCTTTGTTTCCCAATTAAAAATTAAGGATGTGTCGCCGATGTGGGAAGGCCGTGCATGCGCGTAGCTAGAGCCGTCGCGTCGATGCGGCACGTCCGCCGCGACGGCGAAACCGCCGCTTTAAGGTCGTGTCACACGACCACTAGACGTCGATGGCCGTTCGCGACGCACGTCCTTAGCGCGTCCCTGCACGGCTCTACACGTCTCTCATCGGACGCGACGCGTCGATGCTGCGCACGTGGCCGTCCCCAAATTTCGAGTTATAAAAAACGGCTCTCGGCTGCGCCCAGCTGATTATTCGTCGTCTGCATAGCCGTTACACTCACACGCACATATGCCCATATTGCATAAGTGCGTATTTACGCGTGAGCGTGATGACTATGCAGAGACGACAATATCAGCTGAGCGCCTCCGAGAGCTTTTTATATACTTGTAGACATGTTCACACATCCACACATATACAGGGTGTTTTTTTTACTTTGAACAAACTTCGAACTTTGGTACAAAAACTCAAAATTAATCGATTTTCATGATTGACAAAATGTCCAAAACTCTTTAGTTTTCGAGTTATAGTTACTTGAAGAATATTAGAACTTCAAGTAGGATTACACGCGCGCACCATTTTTAGCGCTACCTTTGATAGTTAGAGGTTTTTGGGCCCCACTAATGTAGTATTTTTGCAATTTCACAATGAAATTTGCGTGTACACGTTTTACAAATAAGAATAAATTGTCCTAAATGAATAATTATCAATTATTATCATGTAAGCTAACCATTAATCAGTAAGCATTGCAGGACACAGGTAAAAAACATAATCAATACAAACTTTAATGTAAGAACTTTAACGCAAGAACAAACTTGAATACAATTTCATTACAACAGTTACTCGAAATAGCCTCCATGAACTTCAACACATTTACGACAACTAACAGCCAGTGAGCGCCTTACAGATTGAAACACGCCAGGCATTTCCGTAATACGGCCAGCTGAGTCCACAATGCGTCCACCCAGATCCTGTTCCGATTCAACAGGAGTGGCATACACGAGGTCCTTCATGGTTCCCCACAAGAAATCCAGTGGCGTCAAATCTGGCGACCTAGCTGGCCATGCTACAGGAGCACCTCTGCCAATCCATCGGTTTTGAAATTGGTTATTCAGGAACAGGCGTGTTTCACGAAAGTAATGTGCTGGCGCTCCGTCATGCTGGAACCACATTCGCCTGCGTGTCTCCAAGGGCACGTCCTCCAGTAGTCCAGGCAAAACTTCGCGTAGGAAGATGGTGTACGCAGGTCCCGTGAGAGGAGAAGGTAATAGGTACGGACCAATTAAATTATTGCCAATAATGCCTGCCCACACGTTGACACTAAATCTGTGCTGGTGACTATTAGGCTGAATAACATGAGGGTTATTTCCTGCCCAGTAATGATTATTGTGACGGTTGAAAACCCCATCACGACAGAAATAAGCTTCATCTGGGAAGAGAATAAGTTTTGAGAACCCGCGATTCATTCTTTCCTGTTGCATTAACCACTGGCAAAACAGCATACGAGGTTCAAAATCACCTGACATGAGCCCTTACACTCTTTGGAAATGGTACGAATGTAATTGCTGACGATGTAGTGCCCTCCACACAGTAGTTTGGTTTCGCAAGCCAAGACGTTGAGCAGCTGCACGAGTGCTGGTTCGTGGATGTTGCTCAAAGTATTCCACAATTCTATCCTCCTGTGGATGATGGCCGCGCCCAGCATTCCCTCTGTTAACGTTGAAGCTGCCGGTGTAACGCAATCTCGTATGTAGAGTAGCAAAATGCCGGAAATCAGGCACTTCGCGCCTAGGAAACCTTTCTCTGTACATCCTCAGAGCGAGCCTACCATTTCCGCTTGCAGCTCCATAAATCAAATGCATGTCTGCCTTCTCAGCATTGGTAAATCTTTCCATGGTCACAGTGCAACGGCGTGTCAACAAATGGCGAACTGATACTGCAACACATGCGTTACAGTAATGTAGATTGTTAATAATAAATTTTATTTCATTATTTCAGTTTCACATTGCATCTTGAAATCTTGTCGTTGATTACATGGAATGGATAACCCATAATGAAATGAGAAAAAATGCTTTAATTGTATTCGACAACCTCGAAAACTAATAACTTTATATAACAATTTGTGTGCGGCCCAGTTATAACATGCACTTCTAAACATGCTTTGCGACGCCATAACTCGAAAACTAAAGAGTTTTGGACATTTTGTCATTCAAGAAAATCGATTTATTTTGAGTTTTTGTATCTAAGTTCGAAGTTTGTTCAAAGTAAAAACATTATTCGAACGAAGCACTGAATTTCTGCAATCATTACCAGACTGTCAATGTGACTTCTATTCGAATGACAACTGTTGTTCGATTAGGGTATATTTTTCTGTCCCAGCTCTCATATTCGTTTTCCGCGAGAGCATATACGTTTTTCGAGCTTTTTCGGTTTGACACTTCAATACTAAAAACGCGGAAAACGTAACCTTGTATTTAAAATAACTGTTTTGTTGGGCGTGAGCAAGAGAAACGTTTTAAATTGTGTATTCTGGAACAAGCGTTTAATAAGCGAGGGATGAAAAAATGAAGTAAACAACTCGTTTAACAATGTGCTTTACATGCAGCCAATCAAATGGATCAAAATTATTCATTAAACAATTTAAAGTTTCTGCTCCCACTTTGCATACAAAATAATATTGTTTCCCGAATAACACGATAAAACAACTCATTTATGGGTAAAGTTCGTATGAGTCTAAGTTCCACTAAAATCTAAACCCAATTAAGGAACTGCAGCATGCGCTTCCTCTGTCATAGAACGATCTTAAATGATTGACATATTACTGTAATACGAATAAATGCCATTGAAAAAAATAAAACACCAAATAAACATCAAAAAAGATTCCCCTTAACATACACGTTGAGTTCTTAGTGACGACGAAATATTTCCCAATGAACTACATTATATTGCGTGTAATATTGTGTTACTTGTGTATTTTGCAAATAAGTAGCTATCTTACCGGAAGAAAAATACATGTTTGATAAAATTTCCGCTTCCGTCTCAACCTTGGCTTTACTGCCACGGATTTCCAGTTAATGACCATTCCATTTTTGATTTATAATCCACCAATCTCTGCGCACTAAATTTCAACGACTGAATTTTTCAAGCGAAATAGGTTGAAAGTGATGGCCTATAGAAAACTTCATTGTGCTGTGCACGTTTCCTTTTCTCATATGTTCCCTCTCATGTTTATAAATTCATGAATATTTTTCCCCTTTTAGGGCTGAGTGCATGTGGCATGCCGGCTGTATTTTCTTCGACTGCAACAAGCTCTGGATTGGTGTCTTCGTTGCTCTCGCCTTCTGGGATCCGATCGAGAGCTCGGCGGTCTTTTCCCTTGGTAGCCGTCCCAGTCAGAGGATCCTGAATGGAAAAAGATGAATCATTTAAATACCCATGACACTGTTTGAGTCCACTATAAATTTAACTGACTATAACTGCGAGGAAAATATCTTCTATTTAAAACTTATACACAAGAAATAGCTGGGGATAGTTTGCTTACTCTCAGGTATAAGAACTTACAAGAAAGTACAAAAATCAAGAAATCATACCATAACCCAGTTTCCTCGTCTGTTAAATATTATAAATTAGCTGTTTTTATGGTCTAAATAGGTAGCTAGTTCACTAATTCTCATCAAATACCTATCTTTTTGCGATTTATTTTACGCTAGGATTACAGAACCGAATGGTGAATAGTCGACTCAGAATCCTGAAATATTTGAATATCTAATTTGGACTCCACCTCTGAATTCCTACTCCACAAAATTCTTCACATTTCTTCATACTTCATTCGACTCCTGCTTCCCTCTAAAATATCCGACTTGTACAAACTCCGACTCCGCAGCCTTATTTGTACCAATGAATTCCCACACGAGCGACATGCCAAGCAGCATAAATGTTTTAGTAGGTTACAATGAGCCAATTTTCGTTTGAATATCAGCAATGTAATTACCTTATAACGCTTTCAGAATGGCGGCTTTTACAGCGCTGCGAGGTGCCTGTTGGAACTCTGGAATTTTTGATAAGGAACCTGGTTGGATTGACAATATAGTGGATTAGTATAGATTAAGCACTCGACATTATTTTGTGTTTATGTATACACGTTTAGATTTAGTATAAACAAGACTTATCTATCGTATTATTTTGCATCAGGGTACTTATTCATATTGTGCTTAGATGATTTTCACGGTCATCATACTTACTTTCAATTGCCTTGCAGGTCGCACTGTCGGCAAACTTTACTTCCGTACGTTTCCTCTTTGCTCCCAGCCCCGTCATGGAGAATTCGTGGGCAATTTTATCGCGACAGCAGCAATTTCATCATGGATATTCCTGTCCGTGTGAGGTTTACTTACTTTGCCGCGACCAGATAAGGAACTTAGGGTTTCAAAATAGGCGATTCAACAATGATTTATAATATAGCTACCTCTCGAATCGTTCAAGACAAACGACTATTGATGTTCGGTACGAAAACAATCAAAGATACTAACAATAGGTATACATTCATTGCCATTGAGGGTATTGTGACAGAAATAAAAGACTTACCAGGTCGCTTCTTTGTAGTATTTCATTTAGTTCTTCGTCATTATTTGCAGGTGAAAATCCTTGAGACACGGCTGGCGGTTGTGCAGGCTTATCGCTTCGATTTTCTTTGAGAATTTTCTAGTATGAATGGCTACCAGTTCTTCTGAAGATGGGCTTGGTTATGGTGAAGAAACGCATTTGACAATGAAAAGGAATGCACGTTAAAATATCAAATCACACGTTCTAATTTCAAAATTTCACAGGTTGGATAAAATTTAGACAAACAGTTTATAGTTTCTTGTTTCAGTTATTCACAATGCTAATTTAACTAATCATATTATTTCATAGTATTTAGTTCATAAGCTATTTCATGTCTAATATACCCCAGATGGAACAAAAGATGACTGTGTATTCTCAATTATTTTTCTCAATCATAAATGTGATTCATGTAGCTATTTAAATTCACTATTCGGCACGTCTATGAACGTGCACACCGATCCTTTACTGGAATAAATTCGTCTGTGAAGGCTATTGGTACAAGGCCGCTTCTCTGCTGGTCCAAAGATGAATCGGAGTCGTCCTCTGCAGCAAATTTGCATTATTAGGTAGATTAGACCATCATAATTAGGTTTTCCATTCAAACACATTTTTACGTAGTATTGGCTTGCATTATACAATTTCACATTGGCTGAACTCGTCGTGCTAAATATATAGAAAAAAGAAACCAAATATTAGCCGCTCAACCTTGTATAGCATTCCTAAAAAATGTTGCAAACTTGATGACCAAATAAGACTAGAATTTGAAAATCTGAGACACAAAAGTTGTAGCCTTTACTTGGACTCACAGTAAACAAATAACTTCACATATTCTAAAATCATTTATTGAATTTAAACGAACCTGATGGAGTAGATGATGCCTATAAATTCCTCCGAATTTGTGTTCGAGGACTTCTTCGGGTAGGTGATTCGGTCGTACGAATGGGTTTTGAGTTAGGTCTTTCCGGGCTTACCGAAAGTAAACCTTGCGCCGAGAAGCTTTGCCAATTGGGGAAGTTCTTCAATTTTTAGCATGTGTTGAAGGTTGGTGCTGCACTGTTCATCGGATGATGTGGACGATGTTTCCCCGAACATCAAACGTTCCGCTTTGTTATAATCATCTGGCGATAAAGCATTATAAAAATAAAAGTTGTTACTATAGCAATAATGTAACAGGTGCTAGGAATGGTTTAGAAACAAATTTAATTAGGTGAGTAATTAATAAACTAATTAATTATGATAAATTCAGTTGTTGATATAAAAATTTGTTTAAGCTCTGCGCATCGATGCAAATAAAATTAGCAAATGAAGATTTACTGCGCTAAATACTGAAATATTGTCGCACAGAAACACATCGTGCGATATCTATTCAATATATACGCAGTAAAATATTCTTGATAACTTTTACTGTTACATACCGCAATAACCCCTAACACGGCCCATTTTCATCAAACAAGTAGGCTATTTGACACAATGATCTAGATCTTTTCTCGAACTGAAATTCTTCAATCTAAACCTTTCACTCAAAAAATAAATCACTACCTAGAAGAAAAAAAGGTATTTTTGCATTTTAGCGGTTATATTTCCGGTAGGAATATCATTACCACGTCCACGCCACTCGCAGGTGAGAATGAGGTTTGATTTAGGTTAGGTTATGATAAGGCCTACGTTGCGTTAGGTTAGGTAAGATTAAGTTAGGCAAGATTAGGTTAGGTTATATTTGGTTAGGTCATATAAAGTTAGGTTAGATTAAATTAGATTACGTTGGATTGGGTCAAGTTAGATTTGGTTACATAATGATGTACGAAAAATTCAATGCTAGCATTACCGTCTTTGTAGACACGCAGTCACAATATGTGAGAGAACAAGTGTCGCACGCACCATTCTCAGCGGAAGCATTCATACCGTCGAACGGTGTGGTCGTGGTAATGCTATTCGTACCGGAAACATAATTGCGCGTTTATATACGAGTATATCTCGAATTTTAGACGTTTGCACAACAAATGGTATTCGTGAAAACTGTCTTAAATGACTCATTTTATTTAAAAATGGTGTTAAAAATTAAAAACAAAGTCGTGACGGACCTAAAACGCAAATTTACCGAAAATAATTAGCCACGAGTGATGTACCATTTGCCGGCCACAGCTAATTACCTGAAGAAATCAATTTAAATGAATTCAGTCATTATTGTAAGCAGTTCAGCGCGCTGGAAGAGGTTCATTGTGAAGCATAAGTTCTTATTTTTACGACTACAATAACTTATAGCATAATCTGCCACATAAAAAACTCAATCTGTTTTACCGGTTTACTGATGAAAGACATCCACAATTTAACCCAATCTAAAGTTATTGTGTGATATTGTACTTTCTCCGTGCTTTTAAAACCAGTGCCAGCGGCGACCTTCAAAGTCGCCACTGCCACTGGTTTACTCGTTTTTCATCTGCGCGATCCAACACATATGCTAAGTCCCAAAAACGGAGTGTCCAATTTCAACTACCAATATCTACAAGTTGTACCAAAAAGTACCATGATGTACCATGGAGTACTAATAAGAACCAATAGGTACCCTTGAATACCTATAAGTGCAAACATGAACGAAAAAAACGAGAAGCACCAATAAGTACAAAAAGTACGAATGAGCCCAAGCAAGTACGAAAAAGTACCAATAAGTAAAAAAATTGTACCAAACACTACCGAAAAGCACCATCAAGTACCATCAAGTAAAAATAAGAACCAATAAGTACAAATAAGAACCAATAAAAACCAAAAATGCCAATAAGTACCATGAAGTACCAATACGTACCAAGATATACCAAGAAAAAACAATAATTATCAATAAGTACCAATAAGAAGCAAAAAGAACCCAGAAGTACCAAACAGTACCGAAAAGAACCATCAAGTACTAGAAAGTACTAATAAGAACCATTAACTGAAAATAACTGTAAATAAGTACCAAAAATGATCCCAAAAGTACCAAAAAGTACCAAATAGTACCGAAAAGCACCAACAAGTACCAATAAGAACCAATTAGTACCAATAAATGCCAATAAGTACCAATAAGTGACATTGAGAACCAATTAGTGCCAATAAATGCCAAAAATACCAATAACTACCACTAAATAGCAATTAGGACAAATTAATTCCAATAAGTACCAATGAGCACCAATAAGTACCAATAAGCAGCAATAAGAACTAATACTAACCGAGAAGTACCAAAAAGTATCAATAATTACCAATAAATACCAATTAGTACCAATAGGTACAAATACGTATCAAAAAGAACCCAAAAGTACCAAAAAATACCAAACAGTACCGAAAAGCACCATCAAGTGCCAATAAGTACCAATCAGAACTAATAAGTGCCAATAAGAACCAATATGTGTAATTGAGAACCAATAAGTGTCAAAAAATGCTCAAAAGTACCAATAAGTACCAATAAGTACCAAGAAGTACCAAGAAGTACCAATAAGTACCAATAAGTACCAATAACTAACAATAAGTACCACTAAATTGCAATGAAGACCAATTAGTACCAATTAGTACCAATAAGTATCAATCAGTACAAATCAGTACAAATAAGTACCAACAGTACAAATAAATACCAATAAGTACCAATAAAAACCAATTAGTACCAAAAAGAACCCAATAAGTACCAAACAGTAGCGAAAAGCACCATCAAGTACCAATAAGTACCAACAAGTACCAATAAAAACCAAAAGTGCCAATAAGTACTAATAACTACCAATAAGTACCAAAAAGAACCCAAAAATACCAAGAAGTACCAAACAGTACTGGAAAGCACCATCAGGGACCAATAAGTACCAATAAGTACCAATAAGTACCACTAAATAGCAATTAAGACCAATCAGTACCAATAAGTACCAATCAGTACAAATCAGTACAAATCAGTACAAATCAGTACAAATAAGTACCAATCAGTACAAATAAGTACCAATCAGTACAAATAAATGCCAATAAGTACCAATAAAAACCGATAAGTACCAAAAAGAACCCAGAAGTACCAATAAGTATCAAACAGTCGCAAAAGTATCGCAATAAGTATCAAACAGTCTATATATGCTCTCAAAAGCACCATCAAGTACCAATAAAAACCAAAAAGTGCAAATAAGTACTAATAAGTACCAATAAGTACCAAAATGTACCATAAAGTACCAAAGAACGAAATCTAGCCTAGGTACCCTCCTTCCCCCTGCAAATGGACTCTCCCTTAAGGCCCCCTCACACGTCAAAATATGTTGGCAGACAATCTGAACTGAATTTGGTTTGTCGGTCTCAAGGCCCCTCACACGATGCAAATAACACACTGCAAACTTGACAAAGACTGGCACACGCTTCAGTAAGCCAGTAGCAGCTAGGTGGAGGGTACGCACAAGAGTAGCGACTCCAGTCAGCGAGTTCATACAATTGATAGGATTCGCTATAGTTGCAATGAATAAGAAATAAAAGAGATGTAAAAGCTCGCTCAAAATTAGCTAAAGAATAGTTCCTAAAAAGAAGTGAACATACAAATAAGAAATTGCTTATTGAAGTGCATAAGGAGGGAGAGAGGCAGAGTACAGTCGCGCACCACACACGAACTCTGGCGTGACACTGACGTGGTGTCAAGGTTTGCAGCCGGTCGCTCCAAAATTATCAAGCATGGCTCATCTGCCTCATACAGTCTGTGCCAACCTGAAATGAGCGCACAAACGCCCGAATTCAGCACCAGTTCAGATATGTTTGCAGACATATTTGCGCGTGTGAGGGGGCCTTAACGCACCATACCAGCCCGCGTCCTCGCGATAAGGGTTATTCTTAGCGGAAATTTCAAATTTTGAAATCGCTATATCTCAAAAACCAAGTTCGCCCGCTACAAACGGATTTCAGATTCGTTATGAACGTCAAAAAAATTAATTCACTAAGCAAAAAAGGGGGCAAAAAATAGACCTAATTGGGCCTAAAGTAAAATTTTACCCAACTAACTAGCCTAGCCTAAGTTAGTTACCTAACCCATTCCAGTCGCGTGAACACATGAAAAAATTATCAAATTTGCAGAAGAATTTCCCAATACACAGACTAGCAAACACAAAACTACTGGCACTTATCACAAGCACGTAATTAGATCACTTTTTTGTCATCACACGTCTAGAGTGTCACACGCCTAATTTAAAGTAAAGTGGTCGAAACTTCTTCGAAACTGCCAAGTTCTTAGTTGAAATTATCGAAGTAGGAAAAAGGCAAGAAGCGCTGTACCGGAATCTCTTGGAATATAAAATATCCAAGAGATAATATTTCTCATTTCTCATTCAACTACCCTTGACAGAGTTAAACTATTAGCACGACCCGTATGGTTTGTCTATTAGTACGCCTCGTATATTTTTTCTATTAATATGCCTCGTATGGTCTATCTATCTGTACACCTATGATAGTATTGTCTAATATTACATCTCGTATAGTTTGTCT
This sequence comes from Morinoia aosen, assembly GCA_030386875.1. Lineage (NCBI taxonomy): Eukaryota > Metazoa > Arthropoda > Malacostraca > Amphipoda > Talitridae > Morinoia > Morinoia aosen. The sequence continues at coordinate 38,840,610 of CM059573.1, read as the reverse complement.
ATTATTATGCCTCGTACGGCTTATCTATTTGTACACCTCGTATGGTTTGTCAATTAGTATTCCTCGTATGGAACTTTGTTAGACTATTAGCACACCACGTGTGGTTTGTCTATTATAGTACGCCTCGTATATTATGTCTATTAATATGCCTCGTATGGTCTATCTATTTGTACACCTCTGATAGTTTATCTATTAGCACACCTCATATAGTTTGTCGATTATTATGCCTCGTATGGCTTATCTATTTTTACACCTCGGATGGTTTGTCAATTAATACTCCTCGTATGGATCTTTTGTTTTAGGACGTCTTATATTAAGGAACTTTTAAGAGCCAATATGTTGGCATATGTATCTCATGTGACAACTTGGAAATAAACGGTTTTTTTTTTTTTTGGTAGCTGCTTTTTAAGGATCACATACACACACGCACCTGCACTTTCGACCATAGTTGCAGCACGACTGAATGTTCTCGCCAGGGCTGCCAATGAGAATTTTCCCATTTCCCCAGCTATAAGTTTCAATTTCCCCAGATTACGAAGAACATCCCCAGATTTTAAGAAGGTACTTAAAACTAAAATTTACTCACCTAAACTCATACTACTGTAGTCAGTGTAGTGTTTCTCCATCATCAGCTTCCATTTCTATCGTTTCTTTCTGATTATTTCTTCTTTGTTGGTAACGTTGGCTGACCGCACCGCTTACCAGATCAGTTACCAATGACTTGCTTGGGGTCCAATTAGTGCAGTCCTTGTTTCCTCTTGTAATAGATTGCTTTGCGAGTATTCTATCGCTAACGGTGTTTGAATCTAAAGAATTCGTTTGCTTAGTTTTGACGTGATTCATCAAAGAAAATATACGCTCCACCGCTGCCGATGAGTGAGGTAATATGGTAAGACTGGTCATGAAGTCGGATAATATGCTGTATTTCATGTTTCCCAATCCATCTTTAATGTTTCTTAGCTGATACCAATAACTTGGAATGCTCTGGGAAGTGATTTTTAAATGTTCAACATTAGTTCTATAGCTTCTCCATTGGTCATCCAAATCGTTTAGGTTATTGCCGGGCACAATTGAGGGAAAATTAACCCCCAGGGGTATAATAGATGAAGGAAGATAACGTTGGTCAATCTTCGGATCCAATATATTCAATTTAGCAAGCACGCTATCATCACTGAAACAAAATCTTTTCTTGAATTGATTACACAGTTCAATTAGGAATTTAAAACAATCACTTTTAAATCTTTTGAATGTGTCATCTTTAAAAGGTTCCGTAATAAGATGTGCTGACGCTTTTCCTCCAAGATAAACGTCTGCTAGTTTCTTATGATTGTGTTCGTTGTTGGGATCGATGTCTGCTAATTTAGACGTCCGCAAAACTTCATCTTTAATAAAGAAACTCAGAATATCTCTGTACTGTGTTGACACCATTGAATACAGGGCTTGCAGCCTAAAATGCTCTGACTGAAATTCAATATTAAGATTGTTCACTTTTTGCAACACGTTTTGTAGAAACAATAACATAGGTTTCGTACCACGATCACTTAAGATTCGGAAGATTTCACTTGCACCATCAACTTTGTCCGTTTTTGATTCACTTTGAAAATATAGAAGCAAAGCCGAGTATTGGTCTAGGATAGCAGATATAACATTCTCTCTGGACAACCATCGTGTTTGAGATAATTTGGGAATTTTATGAAGAGGAGCAGCAGCAGCTTCTTGAATAAGAGAGAAATCACGCTGTCTCTTACTGCTACGTGAAAAATATGCAGAAATGTTCATAATAAATGCCTCCAAACATGAGGGTAAAACCTTAATAGCGTGACTTGCACACAATGAGAATGAATGGCACACACAACCCATTACAAAGATGGAAGGAACGTCATTTTTTAACAGAGCTTGAAACCCACTTAGCTTACCCATCATGGACGAACAATTATCGCTTCCAAATCCCACTACGTTTTCGATAGGGATATGTCTCTCCAAGAAACACTTTCACTGCATTATACAAACCGGCAGCTGTTCCATTTTCAACAACAATGCTATCCAAAAGATCGTCAACAACATCTTGTTTTACTGAATCAAAATAACGGACAACAATTGCTAAAATTTGAGTAACAGAGATATCTGTGCTCTCATCTATTATCAGAGAAAACTTTTGTTTTCTGCATATTTCTGTTACTGTGCGTTTCTCCTCGAAAGCTATCCCGTCTTGAATAAAATACGAAAGTTTTGTCCGCTTCATTGATAAATTTTTAGCAATCTTACTGTCAGGAAATGCAACTTTGCATACTTCAAGAAGGTGGTCAACATTGGCCAAAGGAATACTGTGCTCCGCGAAAAATGAAGCAAGGGCTATTTCACTTTTAGCTATTTGTTCTTTTTCTTTTGGAGTGTCTTTCTTCAAGAAGTGAGTAATATCAACGGCTTTCTTAGCAATTTCAAAATTTCTTGCATGTCTTTCAGAATTACAATGTTTTATTAATGCAGATTTATTAGCTTTTCTGAGAGTGACGTTACAACTCTTGCAGTAACTAGATTCCTTATCAGCTTTATCTTGTGCCAGCCAATTTTTAAATTGTTCTTCATTACACCACTCTTCTTTGAAACACAGTGAATACCACTTTCGCTTCTTTGGTTCACTCATTTTCTGGTGATGGGTTGGGTTTTGAAAAAATAACTGAGCAATCAACCGTAAGTACGCGAAGACAAACCAATGACTGACTGACTGCTGGTACCACACTACCTGAACAGAGGCAATATGCATCGGAGACATCACGTAACACGTATGATCGGCGTTTGAACGAATCTTTCTGTCAGATACCAGCGTGGTTGACTAATTATAATTGTTTCACACTTGAACGTGCATTGGCAACTCATATGTTTTGTTATAATTCAGAAAAAATCATGAAATATCTCTTGTCAATCGCCGTGAATTGAAATATTTTCAGTGACAACTGCCCATGAAATGGCCAATCTGGCAACCCCGGTCCCCGGCTAGTGTCGCAGAGCGGCATCCAAGCCGGTCCAACGCTACGTAATAAACGATCCTAAACGTAGACATTTACTAGACAATACGAAAACAGAACGCGTTATGAACGCGTTTACGGAAGTATGATAGGAGAGATTTTTGTTCAGAAAATGCATATTTCACTGGTGAGTGAAACAATATACTTATTTCATTCAGGATAAGAGCAATACATGTATAAACTTGTTATGAACACAATTTCCCAAGATTTTTACAAAATTAGTTAGGAATTCCCCATATCCCCAGACAAAGGGTCATTTCCCAAGATCTGGGGAAACTTCCCCAGCATTGGCAGCCCTGGTTCTCGCTCCGACGCTCAGCACTTACAGCATAGCAGGGAACACATAACCGAAACGTGACACGTCAATACGTATGCTGGGAGGTATAGTTAATTCAGCTGCTTGAAAATAGCTGTAAGAAGATATTTTACAAGAATAAGAGGTAAGCAAATATAAAAAATAATTTAGCAGAAATGTTAATATCTTTTTGAAATTCAGATGTTCGCACTCTGAAAAGATTAGTTGGCAGGCAACATCTGGCAACATCACTTAAGAGATCACAGAGCAATACATGTCCCGACTTTTTATGCTTCAGACTTTTTAATTAGTATCAAAAGAGAATAGGTGGCACCGAAGAAACCCTTCTGAGACTAATCCTGATACAAGAATGAATCAAACTAATTAAAATAATCAAAACAAACTAATAACGGATATGTATGAATTGGCAACGAGACATGAACATCGCTTGTGGTTTAACTAAAATTGAATTAAACTACTTTAGACATTAGGAGTCGTGTGAAATAAAAACGAGGTGAAATAATTCGAGGTTCTTCAGGTAATGTGTGGTTAAATTATTTAGTTATTTAATTTAATTATTTCTTTGTAACTTAATACAATAGCCAACAGATAACGATGACATCACACACATAGCCGTCTGATCGACTGTTGCACGGCCAAAAAACGTCGATAATATCACGCCTATAAATCGGCGAGTACACGTCGACGAATCGTCGGGCGTTGCACGGATGAGATCAAAATAAGTGTCACATAGGCGTTTTACGGTCGAAGTGGCCGCCGCGCCTATAATACGTCCATGATCGACTGTCTCGTCCTAAATTCGCCGGCGACATGTCCTCAATTTCCAATTGGGTTCGAATGCAATGAACTCTGAGCCTTTGCATCCTAGAGTCACTAAATCTATGTGCACGTATTACGTCAGGCTCAGCCAATACTTCTTTTGATAATGCATTTTTGGCAAACCCAACTTAGAATTTTTATTTTGTATTTTTAATTATTATAAATTTAAAGAACACACCTAATAACTGTGCCCCAAAGCAGAAGTGAATGATATAAATTTAGAAAAAACCAGCAGCATATTATTAAAACTCATCTCTTGTAATATCAATTATCAACGAAACATGATGTAATAAAGAGTTGACTGCACATTGCTTTAATCTAACTATAATGCCATAAACACTGCATGTTATATTTTTTGTCCGATCATCAAACGGACAATTACACCGAAAACAGACATAAGCCGTGTATAGCATTTCTCAAAATGCTAATAAAAAGTTAAACACTTTATAATATAAGCGGATGGGGAATATCAAGTAATGTGTAATAAATTCAGAAATAATGTCCTAAATCAAATAAAAAACTCAAATTGAAATTACTGTACGCTCATATTTTCAAAGTTTTATAATTACTTGGCGAAGCTGAATTTTTGTTTATAGACCAAAAATAATGCGGTGAAAAAAATAGAATCTATTGCCAAGAGACTTCAACTTGTCGCGAGGAATTGTAAATCAGTTCAACGATGCCTACGATGTAACTGATTATGTAAATAATTCAAAAAATAAATCAAATTGAATGAATCGCTCTGAGTAAAAGTATGACAAGACACAATAGATGTAACCTCTCTGATCCTCTCAAACTTAACGGATCATTCCATTTCTTTAGATGTTTCCCAGACTGTCTGGAAATTATCCGAAAAAAATCCTATTTCCATAAATGGTGTTACAATCGCAGTTAAGAATAATCGACCTATTAATGTTCTGCAAATTTTCACTGAATTATTCGGAGAAAATCATTTACAAGATGTATTCTTACCGTGAACAAATTTTTTTTGTCTATGATGAACAGTATAGCTTTCGACTTGAAAAATCGACAAAGCACACCTTACTGAATCATCTGCGATATCTTTCCTCCAATATCGACGAAAAGGATATTGCATTTTCCGTATTTCTCGACTAAGCAAAATGTTTGATTGTGTTGATTTCAGCATATTACTCTCGAAGCTTCATTGCTACGGCCTTAGAGGAGTTGCTTCATGATGGTTCAGATAATACATAGCTAATCGTTAACGATTTGCTGTAATTGGTAACTCCCATTTGGAACTTATCGATATTAGCCATCGCACTTCACAGAGATCGGCTCCGGCACCTCTATTGTTTTTTATATTCATCAACGATGTTTTAAATGCACTCCTTTCTTTTATATTAATTCTGTTTGATAATGGCAATACTTTCTTTTTCACAATTCCCAGAGAAAACTATGGTACAAAGGTAAACAGAATAAACGGTGAGCTAGAAAAATTTCCACGTGGCTCTAAATGATTAAAATTTGCATCAAATACAATAGAACTAAATACATCTCCTACTTCTTTAATCTCATTCATTAATCAAAACCAGTGGTGGCCAGATGGGAGAACTATTTAATCTGAATTCCTAGGAATTAGCATTGGTAAGAACTGACTTTCTAAGGGTATGTCTTTTACATGCATTAGTATAATATTATCTGAATTAAGTGTAGTTCTTCATTGAGCACAAAATATATTTTCAAGATAAGCACTAAAAATACTGTATACGTAGAACATTAGTGAATCTATTTTTCCAGTATGGAACCGTAACATAGTATGAGACGGACAAAATGTATACGTTTTTCTTACCTTACAAAAGATAGTCATAAAAACAATAAGAAACTTGAAATATTCGCAATGTCCTAGCAAAGGGTCACTCAAATGCTTTGAAATACTTAAGCTCATTGATCTCAAGCAGCTTTTCTTTTTAATTTTATTTATAAACTTTAGAGGTCGGCAAAGATATTGAAAATTAGTATCTCCTCAAACTGGCCATCGTGATAATTTCATTAGAAACCGAAATAAATATAGAATCCATTACAATAACTAAACCTGGCTTCAATTCAGTTTCTACTTTCATAGAATCAAGGCTAAGAACTCGATGGGTTCTAACATCTGTGAGAAAATCTGTTACGAAGCATTTCAAATATCTTGAATGACATAGATTATGTATATAATATTATTCTTGTTCCTTCCTTCCTTAGTTAGTTAGTCCGTCCGTTGCGCCTCCATCGCCTCCATTAATAAATACAAAGACCATTGAGATAACTTAGCTTCAGCGTGATCATATGTTGGAATTTCTTGAAGCAGGTTATATTGGAATTTTTTCACGAGTCGTGCTGGATAGGTTAGGCTAGGTAATGATGTATTAGATTAAGGTAGGATATGTAAAGTTAAGCTCATTTTATACCAGCGGTGTGGAGCGACGGTGTGTAGCGACATTGAAATTGCTACAGCTCCTCCCACGAGAGGATTGAGCGTCAGTGCACACCGACTTTCTTTTACATTGCTGCTCAATACGACGCTCCTTCCCCAGAGACAGCAATCGTCAGTATTGCTCATGCAATACTGACGTCATTATTTCTTATGCAATACTGAGAGAATAATTTGCAGAATATTTACAGAATAATTTTCAGAAGTAAAACGATAATATTCTAAAAAAGAATACTACCCGATTACCTTCAAAAAACACTGAAAATAGAAAGAACAAATAAATAACAATTACTAATTTGTAGGTGCACTTCTATATTTTTTCCCTTAATTTAAATAATTATCTTATGACACCTGCCAAATGTTTACCGTCTATTTGAAGTACTTTTCCTGAAAGCAATGTACATTGTGCAATTTTAATTACACTGTAATTAATTTGACATTTACATCCGCTGTGTATACTTCATCGAATTTTTTAATAGTGAGAGCTCTTTCCTATCCTGGCCTCTCAGTGTTTGAATTTTCATTTTAATCATTGCAATATCGTAATTTGGGAAGTGAGACGCTATAATTTTATAAGCCTCTTCTCGGGACACTGTTTGTATACGGTGCGAGCTTAAGGATCCATACACATGAAAATTCTTTACGTTTTTCGAAAGGAGTTTTAATTTCTTATTTACTCCAAAATATGTAAACCATGATTATACATGCTCTCTATAGTCTCAAGTGCAACTGAACACTGTTGACTGGCAGTGCACACCGCCAATATTTAGCATGCAGAATGTTGCCGCTCCTTGCCGTGAGCGTGGCAATAATGGTCATTTTGCATTGCTGTGGGCGGAGTTATTTTGACTGGCGGGATGGAGCGACGGTGTGGAGCGCGAAGAAGCCGTCAATGTAAAAAATCCTTTACCGTTAAATGCTTGCAGTTTATATTGTAAAAATATCAAAACCTTTTTAGTGAGGTCAAACGTATCAAGACAACACTTTTTTCCCTTCAAATTGATCCAAGTCAAGCTCGAATTTTCCGAAGTTAAGTTCAATTTAATCCAAGTCAAGGTCAAATTAATCCAAGACAAATTCAAACTAATTCAATCCCAAGTTGAGTTAAGAATTGTCATTATTACTCGTTAGTTAGATCGTTTTTTCTTTTAAATATGTATCTATTGGATGTGATGAGCGAGAAAATCGTTTTTCCTTTCAGCAAGGAATACATAGAATTTTCCCCGGTGTTGCAACCTAAAGGCAAGCTGTCGTAAAATGTGCTAAGTTTCCAGCATGAGGAGGCAAAGTGTGATTCAGATCATTGAGCGGCGTAAATGATACAAGTCAATTAAAAAAACTTCGTTTTATTCTACTCAATGAAGTTATTTTCAAATTCTAAATTATGGTAGTATGCATCCATTCCGATATTTATGTTTAATAGGTATTATTATGTTACACAAAGTAGTATCAAAGATTATTTTACGCTCAAATAGAGATTTACATTCGTAGAATTCTACTTTATCCCATATATGAAATCATATATACATGCAACTACATAAGATTATCATTGGACGATATGTAGATCTAATCTTTAAAAGAAATATAGCAACGAAGTCCTTTTTTTGCTCGTACGAACGATTTTCGTAGAAACAAGTTACAATTTGTTTCATCGACACAAATGATATATTTGCTTTGGCCTATTAATTTGAAGAAATGGCAACATTTTCATTGCTAATGCATGAATATATGTGTAAAATGTACTCATATAAATTGTATTCTAACGGAATCGTAATTAAGTACTTAGTGAATCGCGTTAGTACATATTTTTTTTAAATTAAATCTGCAAATGGTCCAATAGTAATCTAATGTAGTTGCACGTATACGATTTCAGATATAAATATGTGATAAAGCAGAATTTCATGCACGTAAATCTCTATATGAGTGTACATTAATCCTCGATCCTATGATACTATGCGTATGTGTAACGTAAAATTACCTTTTGAACATAAATATTTGAATGGATGTATACTGCCTTTAACGTAGAATTTTAAAATAACTTTAATGAGTAGTATAATACAAAATTTCTATAATTTAATAATTGACTTGTATCTTTAACGCTGGTCAAAGATCTGAATTATACTCTTTCTCCTGATGCTGGACACTTATCACATTTTACGACAGCTTGTCGTTAGAGATTGCAACACCGGCGAATATTTTATGTGTTCCTTGCTGAGAGGAAAACGATTGTCTTGCTCATCACACCCAATAGGAACACATTTAACCCAAAAAAACGCTCGAATTAACGAGTGCTTATGTTAATTAGATTTGGATTTATTTAAATTTAAGGGAAGATTACCCCTTTAAAATAAATTTCTTTATTATTGAACCTATAGTAATGAAATTTGGTATACAGATAGGAAATGCAATTTGGAATCATTTGCCATTCATGACAAAAATGCGATTTTCCTCACAGGAAACAAGAAACTCATAGAAAACGAGATTTTTTTTTTAAATGTATCTCCTCCTACAGTTTTTGAGCTACAGTGATAATTTTAGTGTCATTGTATGCAGAAATACGTGTAGATTTCAAAACTAACTTGGCATTCTCCAAACTTTAGTTTGAAGTTGAAAAAATTAAAAAATTAAAAAAATGTATTTTTTCGTAAAATTTCATACTTTATGACGTCGAAACTTCCGATCGAAAATGAACTTTCAACCTGCCATTTAGTTTTCGGAAAGCCTTTGTCATTCTGCATTCAATGATACTAAAATCATTACTGTAGCTCAAAAACTGTAGGAGGAGATACATTTTGAAGCCCCACATTCCGATCCTCCAAAATAAGGCAAAACAGGTAAACAAAGATATATAAACAATTTTTAATTTTTCTTTATTATTTTTTATTGGGTCAGCTAGGACCCTTGAAATCATTATACAGTAAAAAAAAGACACAGAAGAAGACATAGCAACGTCAAGCCGTGAAGAAAGTGCCAAGGAGGAGGTGTAACATGATAAACTGTCACTTCCCCCTCCCCTCCCCCCATACTTCAAACCCCCGTAGCGGGCGAACCAATGAACTTACGAACTTCATTTTTTCACAGGATGTACCTGACATCTTACCCTTCCTATGGCAGCTAAAACCTAATATCTCCAAAAAAGTTCGACATTTTGGGGGTACACTTTTAACTCGGATTAATTTGAACTTGAGTTGGATTAAGTTGAACTTGACTTCGATTAATTCGAACTTGACTTGAAATAAATTGAACTTGACTTGGTTTAAAATGAACTTGACAATGATTAACTTGAAGTGGAAAGTGTAGCGCTAACATTGTCGCGAACGTGGTATCCTACTTTTGAACAAAACGCATGTTTTTCGTGTTCCCATGTATTTGTTTTTTGCCTGTGTTTAATGTTCTTTACCAGTGTTAAATTTTCTTTAGCTGTATTAAGTGTTCTTAAATGTATTAAATAATCTTTGTACGAAGTTGGTTTGCTGTGATCTTTCTCAAGTTTGTTATAGGATAGCTGTCGGCAAACATTGAGAGCTCCATCCACATTTCTTAGATGCGAGCAAGTTTAAGTAAGCCTGACTCGCCCCTTTTTCTGGACGGCTCTTTTCACGCTGCGCCGCGCGAGCGAGCAGCGTCTCCGTCACTTTTTCTTGAACTCGCTAGTGTGAAGAGTTAGGTGGCGGCAACTTGCGACACTCTGGCCGGCTTGAGTCCGTTGAGCGGAGGGATGCCTTGATGGCTGCGCCCCACTTCGATGGCTGCGCCCCTCGCTTGACGTCGTCGAGCTCAATGAGCCTGGGCTAAGGTGAGATGGACTCTCCAATGTTTGCCGACTGTCCTTAGCTTAGGTTTAGTATCGTTTCGATATGTGGCTCGCTGCTCAATCTGTACCGATGAACCCTGAAACCTAATTCAATTTGTTATCGTGTTCTTTATCATTAGTCTCGTGGCCTTGCGCCCAACTTAGGAGTCTGTGTGATCTGTGTAATCTCGTGGCCTCGCGCCCAACTTAGGAGTCTGTGTAATCTGTGTAATCTCGTGGCCTCGCGCCCAACTTAGGAGTCTGTGTAATCTGTGTAATCTCGTGGCCTCGCGCCCAACTTAGGAGTCTGTGTAGTCTGTGTAATCTCGTGGCCTCGCGCCCAACTCAGGAGTCTGTGTAGTCTGTGTAATCTCGTGGCCTCGCGCCCAACTTAGGAGTCTGTGTAGTCTGTGTAATCTCGTGGCCTCGCGCCCAACTCTGTAATCTTTAATCTCGTGGCCTCGCGCCCAACTCTGTAATCTTTATTCTCGTGGCCTCGCACCCAACTCAGTAATCTTTAATCTCGTGGCCTCGCGCCCAATGCAGAAATCTGTCATCTATAATCTTTAACCTTTAATCTGCAATCTAGTGGACTCGCGCTCAACTATTAGTCTGTAACTATCTTCTGGGCTCGGCTTGTATTTACCTATACTGGAAGGGCATCAGCTATACAATATGAAAGTGTGCTTAGCTCGGTTTTTTCTTGCAGCCCATGAGATGTCGCCTGCCGCTTCACTGCTTACTGTGCTGCCGTGGTGGACGCTGCTGCTGCTGAGGCCCACTCGCCATGCTGCAGTGCATTACAATTCTTGATTGTTCTTTATTTGTGAAATAAGCTTATTATTAAATAATGGAATCCCCTTTCTGGGAGCAGTTCATCTTTTTTCCCATGGCTCAGGAAAAATTTAATTATTATTTTGTATAACTTTAGGTTTCAAAGTTTCTTTAAGTTCTTACAACTCCAAAACTAATAAGTTTTTGGTACTTCATTATTCGTAAAAATCGATTCATTTTGAGTTTTTCAACCTATGGTTTAAATTTGCCCGCACAAAAAAACACCCTGTACATGAATAATATTGTATTTGCATGAGTAATATAAATATTTGTTTTGTGCGTAATTTCCCCTATGTTACTATCATGGAAATCAGCTTGATTGATAGGTATCAAAAATACTATTCAAATAATACGAAAAATCTGGCATCTAATCACTTTTGTTTATAATTAAAAAATATTGCATGAAAATTGAATTATTGATAAAATATATATATCTTTATATATATATATTGAAAAATATAAAACTTCGATAAGCTGTATTTTGCAGCTTAGCGAGGTAAAAAGGCTTGGCAAGGTTTTTAAAAATTTCTTGGCTAATTATAATTTGATTTATAATACACAGTGGTCGCTTGCTTGGTTGATGTGTGGGTCTGACTTTCTTGAGAATGCTGAATAACCGTATCTGTGATACCAGTTTCAACAGTGCTCAAGTACAAGAATATTTTAATCGCGGGTACTATTAGGATTGATTTATTGGTTTGTCATCGATATCTTGCGCCTTTTTAATGGAAATTATCGAATTTCGTCATTTTTGACGGATCATGTACACTAGTAGATACATAATTTATATATATATATATATTAGTAAACCTTGATTTTTAACATTCTCTTGCTAATTTAATAGTCATTCTCAAATAAAGAATATTATAAAAATATGTACAGGTTGCAACACCTACAACCATTAAGAAACGAAATGTCCATCTTATAAATTGTGAATAGGTGGTGTTGGATTCACAAAATTATGAATTGGTGGAGTCAGTGTTGGAGTCGCAAAATTCTGGAAAGGAGTCGGAGCCGGAGTCTGAGTCGCAAAATTCTGAAAAGGTGGAGTTGGAGTCGGAGTTGCAAAATTCTGGAAAGGTGGAATCGGAGTCGGAGACGGAGTCGCCAAATTCTGAAAACGGGGAGTCGAAGTCGCAAATTTATTCCTCCGACTCCTCAACCCTGGCTTTTAACGATGACATTGTCCGTGGAATTTCCACGGGTCCTGCTAGTATGTTTTATCTACTCATTGATGAATCTAGGCGTCAACAAGTATCTGATTTTGCAACTTTGTTTGATGTTCAAAATGATAAGTTCTAATAACTCCAAACTTCTCTTTTAACCTCAAACTACTCTTTTAACTTCAAACATCTCTTTTAACTTCAAACTTTTCTTTTAACTTCAAAGTTCTACTTTAACTTCAAACTTATATTTTAACTTCAAATTACTAGTTTACTTTACTTTACTTTAACCTTTCACCTCGAACTGTATATCAAACTGTATTTTCTCTGAAGCACTATCCTACCCATTTTCCTTTGAATTTTCAACTTTTCTTCATTATTTCAAGGTTCACCATAAACGTAGGTATATATTGCAAATGAGTAAGCTTAATTTGTCTCTGTGATAAAACGGAATAAACGAATGAAAAATATATTTTGGTGGAGTCTTCAGGATCGAAATTATTGGAGTGTGATTACTTACGGAGTATTTTTAAAATCCTGTCGCAGTTGGTCTCGGCTGACTTTTATTTCTAAAACTACTCCGTAGTTTAGCTTGGCGATGGTCTTCGACTAATTTTCTTTAATTTTACCTATATTTGTCCTTCATTTGATTATTTTTTCAGTAACAGAATTAGTGTGTTATCAGTGTCTATCTAGAGTTTTATTATTGTTTTCAGGTGGCGTTGGCCTGTGAGCTTGTACTTTTGGTCAGCCAGATCTTTGTGTGGGTGGGGACGCCGATATCCCAATTTTCTTGTGGACTTCCTGCCCTGTGCTTCCGACTGCCAGGTGACTGACCTTACCTCGACCCTAACTGCGAAGGGAAGGATTTTATCAGAGTTTTAAAAGATTTGTAACAAATAAAGAATTCATTGAATATAAAGTACACTAAAACCACGCCAAATATCTCCATGCATGGCGATTGTAAATCAAAGTTCGCTGTTTCGATGCTTTGAGATTTTGGCTTAAGGTCCGTGTGAGTTAATTTTTACCGCTAATGTTATTGCGTGTTAAACTTTGAAGTGGCCGTGAATTAACTGGCGGTCGCAATTAACATTATTCTCCTATTACAAGTAATTTATGAACGAGCTACATCGACCAAAGTGATCGATATTGCCGGGTACTATTTATCGTTGCCAATAAGCCGAAATAAATATTATAATCAAATTCTTCTCGACTATTCATTTTCTCTAACGTTTGTGTGGGAAAAACAGAAAAGTTCCAGCAAGCTTGCATATATATACATATCTCACTCTAGAATTTGTAGTTCCAAGATTACTTCATGAACTCAAGTGTGCTATCGTGCACCTGTGTTACATGGTTTTTCAACTTCTCCATTTATTCAGCACTAATTATTCAAACGGATATGGAGGGGATGAAGAGACAGACCATGCAATCCTTCTGCTGTACGTTATGAGTTATTATGATTGCCTTTTTCGCATACTTGCTTCAGTTTGGTTTCGATACAAGTTTTGGAAAAGAAATAACACAATTCGTTTGTTTTCCTGGTCGACATTACGACATAAATACTCAGCTCAGAGACACAAAGTACCTGAGAAGAAATCATTCATTTCTTGCAACCAGAAGCACACGCATGACATAGATTACGTGGTGGTAGTGTGCATGCTCATTAAAGAACCGTAAAGCTGACTTATCAGCTCAGCAGGCGTACGAGATTAGCTGTGGACAGGAAAATAGGCTAAAAAAGCAGTTTACCACGCTTGACTCTTTCATTTGAGCCACGCTAGCGTTCATAACGTTGCTGCGATAAGCGCAATGGCACGCTCGCCAAACCTTCATTGCTGTTCATCGCTTTCACGCTGTTCTGCTTTCAACAAACTGATTAAAAACAAAGCGCTGAGAGGAAACAAAGGCATCTGCAGACTTTGTCGAGACTCGTTTCTAAAACATGTATGTTGAAGCACTGGGGCTGAACAACCGACCTGCGTCATTATAACGTAACGATATTTCTTAGGTTAAATTCGCGTATCCAGGTTGGTTTCTGATTTTCTCTCATTATTGTTTAAATTCAATGCCTCTTTCAGTGAAAAGTACCTTGAAAATTTATAATTCTTCGTTGTTGGATTAAATGACATGTTTACGTTATACCTGGAAATTGCTCTATTCTAGAGTCGATAATCTGATATTTCTGAAGCTTATACAAATTCGAGCATTGCAGGGCAAGTTGGAACTCACATAGTGTATATACGTATCCACGAACAATGTACATAGACATAACATATACACGAAGTATTGCTCATGATTGACGATGCTCTGATTTTTTGACGTGTCCGTCATAACTTTTCGTTGGTCTTACACTTCGTCGTTCACGTGATCTAACTTAATAATACCAGTTGTGTGTTTATTTATATGTTTATTTATATATTTGTTTGGTTACACGGGTTCTGCTACTGCCTAATAATACCCTTGATTTATTTGTTTGGAGTCTGCTCTTTGCATTTTTCTGTAACGCTCATAAGGATAGGTATAATGACCGTATCTGTGTTACGAGTTTCACCAGTGCACAAGTACAAGAATATTTTTATCACGAGTGTTTTTAGGGTGGATATATCTGTTGGTCATCCATAACTGGAAAATTTGTTCAAGAAACGTGTTGAATCCTGTCATTTTTGACGGGCCGTGCACACTAGGAGCATAATAAATAGAACGGAGTGAATGTAATTTCAATTCTACCGATATACGCTCTTCGCTTTAAATAAGGAAACCGTAGAGAAACAGAAGAGTAATCAAATAAAATATTACAGCACAGTTCTGCAACTAGAACAGAGTGTTACAAATGAAATGAACCCGACCAAACCTTGGGTGTATATTATTGTTGGATAAATGCAGATTGTGTTGTGCAAAAAAATTTGATCACTAACATTACTTGAAAAAATGTTGATTAAATGGGGAATTATTCAGCTAAGTTATGAACACAAAGTAAGAAATGTTGCCACAAAATGTTTAAACATAAAACTTTTTCTTCAAGACATTAAGAGCACTAGCTTTTCAAGAGTAAATCTCAGATACTCACGATATTATACTATGATATAGGGGTTTAACTTCTGTTCCTACATCTCAAATCATAAATGAACAAACGACAAAATAAACACTTGCATTTGTCGATTCATCAGAGTTCATAAGAGAAATACTCTTTGAAACGTTGTGTACAGTACACGTGGTCAGTAGACTTCTTTCTTCAGGTCGTATGAGGAATAACCCATTATTAAAAAATTAGTAGATAATGTCCCTGGGATTTTGATATTTGTCACCAGGCAATTATGTAAATTGAAAAAAAAACACGTAAGCAACACACAGAGAGAGCGCGTGTCGACCAGAGTTCAAAAAGTGAAATGTCAATAAAATATGTTAGATATATTCATCTCATGAATATTTATTTTGATACAAGTGGCAAACGGTAATCTAACTTCATCAATGAACAATACAATATTGTAGAGAAAATTAACGATGAGGTTTCTTGCCAGGCTGAAGCCCATGTTTTAGATCAGCGTAAGCGATTGTCTGGAGGCATGACCAAAGGTAGCAATCTGCTTCATTTTACCAGTGAATGGGTAGGAATAACGAGCACTGTCTTTAGTTAACACCAAAAAAGGTAGGCAGCTATATTAATAAACACGCTGAAGAAAGATTTATGAAACTGGCTTCTTAGGAGAAGCCTGAGGAGAAAATGTTAACTGAAGAAATTTCTTGGCATTATTTGCAGGTAAATTTCCATGCATTCAGCAAGTTATCTGCAGTAAGACTTTCAAGTTATGCCTAGTTTGCAGGAAAATAAGTTAGGAGAGAAAATTTACGTTGTCATGGAAATCAGTTTGGCGCAGCAAAATTAATCGGAATCATTAATAAAAGTGCAAAGAAGCTCGCCTTTAGTGAGATCATTATCCTACTTAAAAAAAAGGCAAGAGAGTATTTGTAAACTTTTCGGCGTCCTTGGTTGTATTCAACTGTAAACATAATTACAAAAAAAACTAGTCAAATTTCAAGTGTCAATCAAAATGTACTAATCATGCGAAAAGAAATGCCAAAAATCAAAGAAAAAAAATATGCACTGCCTAAAACGACCGAAAAAATTTACAGTATCAACATTACGTCACTTGCAAAGCAAAGCTGATTGCATGTCATGAAAACCAGGTTTTTCTTTTAAATTGTAAAGAGATTCTAAAATGCCGAGGTTGATTTGACTAGAACCGGGACATATCACTTTAAAATTGTCTAACCGAATGGAAATATCTCTGCTTGAGAATGGTCTGAAGTATGGCAAGGTGCGATATGAAAGTGGCTGGTCTGAAAATTTCTTTCGGCATGCTCTGCATGCAACACGAAACCGAGGGTTCGAGTAGTCGAGCCCTCGTACTCTGACGCACACTGTGCTCAACTATATTTTTAAATGAAAGAGGAGAGTATGTCTTTCAGCCTTTTTATCTTCATAATTCCAATGTAATTCAGTGTGCATCCGAGTACGTGGGCTCGACTACTCGAGCCCTTGGTATTCGTACTGCATAGCATGCCGGGAAAAGTTTTAGAACCAGCCAGTTCATTTCCGCACCTTCCCATTCTTCAACCTGTACTCAAAGAGAGAAGTGTGATATTTTCGTCCGGTTTGGCGATTTTGTAGTAAAATATTCCGCTTCTATTCAAATATACTTCTGTATTTCAGAATCTCTTAACATATTAAAAGAAAAACCTGATTTTAAGCAATCAGCTTTCCTTTTGAAAATGACGTAATGTTGATATTGTACATTTCAACTTTCATATTAGTCAGTGTTTTTTTATTTCTTTGTTCTGCTTATCTATACGAATGATTGATATATTTTGATTTACATTTGACTAATTTTTTTCTCTATTTATTTTTAGAGTTGCCAATGACTTACGAGGTCCAAAAAGTACACAAGTATTTTCATTCATTTAAATAAGATAATGATCTCACTAAAGAAGTGTTTTTCCACTTTATAAATAATTCAGATTTTAATTTTTCAACGCCGAGCTGACTTCCAAGATTACAGTAAATTTTCTCTACAAACTCATTTTCCTGCAATATTAACATAACGTGTAAGTCGCCATGCAAATAACTTGCTGAATGAGCGAAGATCTACTTGTAAATAATGCAAAAAAAATTCTTCACCTAACGGATTCTTCTTATACCTCTCCTAAGAAGCCAGTTTTATTGATCTTTCTTCAACGTGTTCATTACTTTTAAGTCTGAGTCAGCTGACTTCTGACGCTTTTATTGCGCTTTGGTTTCTTATATTAAAGATTGGAATGGACTTGCGCAGCTTACATTTCCTGAAAGTTTTCGTGAGGTTTTGCTTCGTTTATCGTCAGCCCATTAAAACTTCGCTCGAAATGGCTCGCCTTTGATAAAAGTTTTGTTCGAATATTCATTGCTTCATATTTCACCGAGTGAAAAAGATGTTGCTTTTAATTTTTCATTTCCTTTAATGAGCTTGATAAGTGTGAGTGCAAGAACGCTCTGATAAGAGTAATGGTTTTTAATAAAAAACTTGAATGTCCTGATTAAAATTTTCATCAGGTCGCCGAAGAAATTAATAAAAGAACTATGTAAAATTTATAGTTGAAATTATCTCTGTGATTAGATATTTCCTCTAGCGTAGAAATTACGCGTTACTGTGCGGGAAATCACTCACGGGAAGGATTGCATGATTAATTATAAATTAGTTCCAGCCTCACACACCAGAACAAAAATGTTCAAAGCTAGGAATAATGAAGGCTCTATTTGATATGGAGTTAAGTGAACGCGAAATCTATACAGAAGATGTGATTCCACAGAGGATCTCCTGTGCGTAGAAACCGTAAATGGAGGAGGAAGGTTAGGAAACTAGGTAAAAGTTGAAGAAGAAAGTCAGAGGTTATGAAAAAACATTTTACCGAAAAAATAGTTCATACACAAAATAAAAATCATACTTTATTACCTGATTTCAAGAAAAAGAAGGCCTACCTAAGTCTCAGCTCGTAATCTCAAATTTTTCCTCTGAGTGTGTCACGGGGATCACTCATGGATATTCGCTCGTTGAACTGCAAGTCTTTAATTTCAAATTATTCAAACCCAAGTTTATATTAACCAAAGGAAAGTTCAAACAAGTTAAACTCAAATTCTAATAAATCATTTTTAAGTTCAATATAATCAAACACAAATTTCGAGTAATTAAACCTATATTAAAGTTAATTATACCCATATTCAAAGAAATTGTGTTCAAATTTATATTAACCAACATCAGGGTCAAATTTCACATTTTAATTTATGACTGATTTTTACATTTACTCGTACTCTTAATAGGTAGTATTACTTTACAAAATATTGACTTTGTAATTCCTCCAAAGGTTGAAATGAAGTCACCAAATATTTTTCTGACAGATATGAATTTGTTTATTAGATAAAATTGATAATATGAAATAGCCTTAATTGAAGCTAAAACTAATAATGCCAAGTGAATCTTTTCTGCCGACTAGTAGATTTAATCATAAGTTTATGATTGTTACCGCTATAATTTAGCTCATGAGAAATTGAATACGCCGTACAATGCACAGATTGTTCAATAATTAAAGTAGCAATGAAATTGTTCATGTATTGTAAAATAAATTAGTGTGTCTCTACAGAGCTTCACTGAACAACCGTTTCAATACATCAAGCAAATTTAGAATCACAATAGTTATCATGGGTTTCAACTCAAAGTATACCTACATGAAGCGAATGCATGTCGCAAAACTGTCAATTTGGGCCATGCTTATATTAGGGTCAAAATTTTTAAAAATTGACATTTAAAGTAGTGATGCACAGCCGGGAGAACGTCCAAAACTAACAGTACGTGAAAAAGAAGGAAAGCACAGATTTAGACAATCCACTAGACTAAATTCGAAAATGTGTAGTGACTAAGTGAATCATAAATGATTTTATTGTTGTTGAATTGTTTTTGCAGCAATTTTATTGCGAATTACAATTTGTCTGGATTAACTCATTGCATTACTCCTTTTTTGCTGGACGCAAGTTCTGCTTCAAAATTTCAAATGTTTAGTTCTGGCTCCGCTATCTCGTTCGTGATCTATCAGGAAGGCTACTGCGAAACAATAAGGAACGGTCCCTCTACCGTCAATAACCCAGCTTTCCTGAAAAGATTCCCTCTCGTTGACAAAAGCGTGGGTGACTGCTGCAGTAAATACAAGGGACACTAACTCTGTTATACTACCTCTCGCGGGACACCTAAATAAAACTCTCATTAAGACCACACCAGAAAAACTATCGTCAGTGCTGCCAGCCAACCTTCCTCGCGCGCTGAGGCCGAGCTAAAAAGTAACCGCAAGAACTCGCGAACGAGCTCCAAGTTAATTAAGGGCTGACAGAGGGAAGAAGAGTTTCATTTTGGGTTGAAGCCTTGCTGTAGATTGGGATTGCACTCGCAAGGAAAGCATATTTAGTTATACTTTGATGCAGTCCCGGCTTGCTTCCGTCTGTCAGCGCAAAGTAACCCGCGGCAAATTTACCATCATTCAGATATTCTGTAGCGCTTAGACTTGGACCTTATGAGAGGACTCAGAATTACGACTAGTGATGGGAGAAGGAAGATCCTACTTCTTTATGGCCAAAAAAGCGGGGTTTATTTTTTGAAAGAAGGCAGGAGAGAAACGTGAATAGCTTGTTGATTAGGAGCAGGCTATTTTGGAAAATTTTGAGCAGATAATTTTCACTAAAGAATGGAATATGGAATAAATATCTATACAATGTTTGAATTAAAAACACAGCTGAATTATTCACCTCAGAAGTTTATCTCGAGCTTGCAGGATCGTCTGAGCAGTCTGAGCCCTCAAACTTGGTGCTAACTTTTTAATGTGCAGTATGAAGTCGTACGCCTTATAATATTTGGGGAATTTTTTTACCTTGGAGATTCGTGCTTTAACTCTGTATTTTTTGGAGTTTGTTTGGAGAATGTAGCTTTCACTATTGCACTGTGACTTGACATCAGTGTGTGATATCTCAAATGTAGGCAAGCCGATAAATTCTATCAAAAGATTCGATGAAAACTTGGAAATTATGCAACGCTTCGAGAAAGATAGATCTGTTTGAAGAACTAGACTGCCTTCTCTTTGTCATTAGAACTTATAATAATAGCCAGAAAAATATTTTCTAGACAATAGATATATCCGATGCGTAGAATAATCAAACATGAAAAATGTGTGTAACGTGAATGCGTACAATAAATATTGCATTAAAATGATTTTCTCACGCAAATCGTTATGCACTGATGTTTCCTGCAACTTTAATGTAAAAATTTCTGTAAAGAAAATAGTATATTCTATATAATAATAATGAATATTTAAAGTAAACCTATAAAAATTGAGAGTTCACTTGAAATGTATTCAAATAGCGTATCCTTCTCCTTCCTTCTTATAAATGAAGGCAGTGTTTACATATTGCAGTTCTAACTCATTTGCGTACTTCCGTAAAGTTCTCTAAGAAGTATAGTTATTGCTGCAAAAATAGAATGAAGAAATTCTTGTTGTGTTTTCAGAGTGGGTCACACAATGAAAAGGAAATTTTTGAAATACGTACTGGCCGACATGAGCAAGTGGCAGCTGTGCGAGACGCTGAACTTGAGCAGGTAAACATTCCGCCCATTTAGTAACCATGTACCGTTACTGAGCAGACACAAATCCTAATGATATTCATGTTAGTAAGGTGACAGTATGGTGCGCTGTTTCATTACATGGGATATCCGGACCTTATTTTTTAAATGAGCAGGAGATCTCAGTCACTGTCAAACGCGAATCATCACATAAAGATGTAACAATCTTTCGTTAAACCTGAATTAAAGAATTTTCAACACGTTCAAAATACTCTGGTTTCAACAGGATGGAGCAACATCACACACTGCACAGAAACCACTGGAGGCTGTGCCAGAATAATTGTTCGCTAAACGTGCTATCTCTAGATTCGGTAACGTTCCCTGGCCCCCTAGATCGCAAGATTTGTGTGTTTCCTATTTTTTCTTGTGGGGCTATCTGAAGAGTAAAGTGTACACGGCTCGACCAAGAATTCTGGATGAGCTAAAACGGAGATTTCAGGATGAAATTCGCAGTATCCCACCTGAAATGTTGCAGCGGTATATAATGAATCTACAGCAAATTTCATGAATGCGTTCGTACCGGACGCCATCTACAGGACGTAATTTAATAAAAATGACAATTTCATTAGTTTCTTAAACGGCATGTTTTACAATATATTACTATGAATTGAATATTTATCTTCTCTCACTCTTTATTTTATAGGATTGTAATGAAGTTTCCGTTTTATTGTGTCACCCTATACATACATGTATAGAGAGGATGTAACTCATGAAATACAGTGCTATCAATTGAGGTTGTATTCACAGAGTTAAGCTCAGTATATATATACTGAGCTTAAGGGGGTCACTCCACGATTTCAATTTTTTTCATCCGATTCATTTGAAATTTGGCCAGTATATGTATTTGTTGAAAATAAACTTTTTCACTCATGTAACTTTTTCGATTTAGGACTTATTTTTTTGAAAAATACGAAAAATTAGTTTTTTTGGTACATTTTCATTGATATATCAAAGAAATAGAAGTCATTGAGTTTTCATGCTAGAACAAAACCAAAGACAGTTTTAAAATCTTTGGAGCATTTCTAACAAAAGTAAGGTGGCAAATTATTCCTTTGTAGCTTTTCGTTTTTTTATATGCGATATTTGATCACTAACTCAAATATACACTAATTTTGGGTTTTGAGCTTATAAAAAAAATCATTTGTACAATTGGAAAGTTTGCTACCATACTTTTGTTAGAAATGTTCCAAGGACTTCAAAACTATCTTTGTTTTTTCCTAGCATGAAAACTCAGCATCTTCTATTCTTTTGAATCATGAAAATTAGAGGTTTTGGGTATAAGCCATTAACAATTTTTTTGTTGAAGTGTAATATAATAGACAATTTATGTAATTGAATGCTATTTTCATTTTTATTTCGATAATCTCCATGCATAACTTCATATTCACATTGTGAATTGTAATTTCCCCAAAAAAAAGGAATAAAAATTTTCTATTTTGATAAAAATTAAGAAATTTTATACATGTAGTCTGATTCTTATGAAGTTTGAATATTAGAAGTAACTTTTGGGAAAAAAAACACAATTTCTTCTATTCACTTTCTCGATTCAGGCCTTAGTTTTTTGGGAAAAATAGGTTATATTGCTTTTTTTAATTCATTTTTTTGATATTTCAAATGAATAGAACTCATTGAGTTTTTATGCTAGAACAAAACCAAAGACAGTTTTAGAATTCTGGAAGCATTGTAAGCGAAGTTCCGGTTTTAAATTTTTCTATTCTCGTTTTTCCCTTACCCCTCCCTCTGGGTAGGGATCTAGTGTCCGTAGTGCCATAAAATTTTAGAACCGAATAGTCCACCACCTAAGGGTCATTTTCCAACAACAAAACAAAAAAAGCTCACCGGACCGACAGGGGCCTGAAGTGGCCCCTTTAACTCTTTGAATATATATATATGTCTACTTCTTTACCTATATACGTCTCCGAATCTGATAAGATTTTTATCATGCTTTGATGGGCTTTTATCGCCGTCCATACTCTGCTCACATGAATAACGAAGGGGTTGCATCGAGTTTCCAGTTCCTAGTAACGCTGTAGATAATAATGAAAAATTGGCACGCACTGTTTTGTGAATTCGGTCTATAACAAATTTTCATTTTACGATAACTATTTCTCTAACATAACGGGACTCGAGACGTCACCGGCGGCGCTCTGATATCGGCTGAAATACTTTGCTTTTGTGTTAAACACTGAGGAAAATTTGATTTCATATCTGATATGGCAAGCAAATGTAATTCAAGGCTTTTCACTTTTACGTAAGAAGAATAAAAGCACCAGGGTGATAACTCATACGATATTAAATAATGGAGAAATCTCACGGTCTAATTTTGAATGTATTCAGACGTCACCCATCACGTCTGAAAATGTAATAAAGATAAACTAGCAGAAGCTATTTAAATGTTAGCTAAGCACTCTGAAGCCGAATTTAAACTGTTTGAAGAAAAGCATTACAATAAGCAAAACAAAAATATCATTTTCTCGACCCCTAATATAAGAATAATTACGAATTAACGATAAAGAATTGTCTTGCACTGAATTGACCGTTTAAGAGAGCTTTAATTTGGAGTTATAAATGGATTCTACGGTCTTGCATGAAACTAACATTTACAGTTAGCCACGATATTATTCGTACACCCCTCGTATTTCGAAACTTTCTAGAATTACTCAAAAATTAATTATACTCCAGGCACACGATTTTTACAGGTTGTGAAGCACATATTAGTGACAGTAATACGAAGTTTCTAGAACAAAATGTTCTTTTTGAAAAATTGATCAAGCTGAACTTCAAAAGCACGAAATGACAAAATTATTCGTACAATAATTGGGAACATTACATTTCACTGAGAAGTATTTACCGTGATACTTGTTTCAGTGAAAAAAAAAATAGTTTTTAAAATGTTTTTGAACATTCTAGGTGTGAGATCATTCTAGGAAATTGTGTCTGAGCTAACGGGGAGTCAGAGGAGTAGTGCTTTGCAATTCGTATACTAGCGCCATGATGGGAAAAACTAAGGAACTCGGTGTGGACCTCAGACAGAAGATTATGGACTGCCACAAAGCTGGAAATATTTATGGCGACATATCTGAGCGTTTGAGCATCCCAAGATCTACGGTATAATTTGTTATAAAAAAGTTGGTCAAATTTTACTTTATTGTTGTCAACGATTTTCATAATTTTGTTGCCATGTAAAGGTAATATAGTCGATTTTAAGACGTTTTACACGAATGACAATGTGCTCGGAAATGCTTAGTTTTCGAGTTATTTGAGCTGGAAGTTGTACGAACGGCGCTCCTGAATTCATGAAACCGATGTCGAGTACAAATCCAAGAATGAACATGAACGGCAGTTCCGGTATGGCTGTTGCGGTGGAAGGTGCATGCAAAGGCTATTCTCCGACACTATTTGAATGCATCAAACGTTACTATAATGAGGATAGTGCTAGTTTAAAAGTGTTCATTTCGCATTCTGTTATTCATTCCAATGAAAAAAGTGAAATACCTATGTGCCCTGACTGTGGGCACAAATTAGTCTATTCGGAAAGTAGGAATCGATTGTCTTGCTGGCAATATCGGAAATTGGACAAAACTAAAAGGCGTGAAAAGTGCAGCTTTGACATTTCTCTGTATAATGGCTCATTTGTATCTGGCTCCCATCCTACTCCATCGCAAATACTCATTTTCATACGTTGTTGGCTAGAAAAAGAATTTTGTCATGAAATTGTATTGAAGAATTTGAAAATAAGTACTCGTACTAGTGTTGATTGGAGATCCTTTTGTAGCGAGGTTACAGAAGATTGGTTCCATAACCAAGAAGCAATCGGAAGAGTCGGAATTTCAGTCGAAATTGACGAAACTCTAATTGCGAAGAGAAAGTACTATCGTGGACGTATCAAACAGCAAGTTTGGCTTTTCGGCGGAATCGAAAGATCAACGAAGAAGAGATTTATAATTTCTTTGCTAGACGACGATGACAACCCGAAACCAAGGATCAAAGAAACGCTAATTGCGATTATCAAGAAATTCATTCGGAGGGGCACCACCATTCATTCCAACTTATGGAAAGCCTACGATACCCTTTCCGATGAAGGTTATAAACATTTTGCAATAAATCACTCGCTTAATTTTGTCGATCCTGATAATCGCGAGATTCACAAGCAAACCATAGAAAGGTTGTGGTTGGAAGTTAAGCAATTCATAAAGAAGCCAGGAATTCGTACTCAATACTTAGGGCGTATATGTTTATCAAAGAACATCAGGATAACGCTTTGCATTCATTCTTGTTGCACGCCGCTACACTATACCCGCCATCACTCATTCAACGAGATAAACCGAAACCTCGAAATCGTCCTTTTCCTGCCACTGAGGAAGACGACGATGCAGATTGCGACGTCTATAAAGAGGTTTTAAGCTCACCTTAATTCATCTCATATTCAGGTAAGAATAATAAGATATATTGCGTAAAAAATCACTTCTTGCTCACATACAGCATTATTGGAACACACTGTTATTGCGCGGGAAAGGCTCTCGCGCACATACAACATTATTGGAACACACTGTTATTGCGCGGGAAAGGCAATTCATGACCGCCGTTCCTATAACTTCATGCTTGAATCGGAAGCTAACCCCCTATTACAAACGTAAAGAGGTTGTGTCGTGAGGGGTAACCACAGTTTTTCTAGCGAGAATTATAAATTAAGGTTTCTAGTGACAGCCGTTTACATCATCTCCAATGGCAGCACCCGGTACCCAAGATGGCCGCTGCCATCTTGGAGTTGATGTAAACGAACGTCACTAGAAACCTTAACACGTTAGTTGCGATGGGTTAAACCGAAGTTTAATATTCAACTTGAATTTAAAGTCAAAAGTGATTAGCAAATTTGTAAATATCAAACATTAACTGGGCCTGTTAAATACCACTAATTTAGAAAGGTTGTTAGAATTTTTCAAAACGACCCATCGATGGGTCGTTTCGCAGCAGGAAAAACCTAAGCACGACCCACCGGTGGGTCGTGTCGCAGTCAACGTGTTAATTATAATTCTCATTAGAAGAACTGTGGCTACCCCTCACGACCCAACCTCTTTACGTTTGTAATAGGGTGTTGGCTTCCGTTATTAATTACATTCCGCTCGCCCCGCTAGCTTCTTTAGGCACGTCCGTTTGCTGCAATCGCTTTCCTTAGGCACGTCCGCTTGCCGCGTTCGAAGTTAAATAATTCGAAAATAACGCATCAGCGAGCAGAATGTCATTCATGTGAAACATTTTTAAATGTGTTTATCTATCGATTATTGGCGACGGAATTTTGAAAATCGTTGACAACATTAAAGTAATATTTGAGCAAAAAGTTTGCTAAGTTTGGTACTGTAGAAACGTTGCCTGGGCGTGGCTGCAAACAAAAACTCTTGGTGAGAATTTCTCGAAAATTTGGTCCTGAAGTCAACGTTTATCCACGAGTGAAGCTAGACGATATTACCGAGCGATTGAACGCTCAGGAAACTAGCAAGAGCAATCGCACGATCCAGCGCTGTCTGAACAAGGAAGGCCGACTCTACAAACCATTTCATGTTGCTGCTTGCTTCAACTTTGCCAAGTCACACTCGAATAAGAACAGAGGCTTTTGGGAGAGAGTATTATGGAGTGACGAAACCAAAACCGAGCTTTTTGGGCACAATGACTTGAAAAAGGTTTGACTTAAGAATGGTGAAGCTTTCCTGCCGAAGAACACTATGCCAACACTTAAACACGGAGGTGGATCACTGATATTCTGGAGGTTGTTTTGCTGTATCTGGTACTGGAAAATTTGGTGCAATTGAAGGGAAGATGAACTCTGACGACTATATTTCTATTTTGGACGAAAACCTGAAGGTATCAGCTAATAGTTTGGGACTTAGAAGGCTGTGGGTATTTCAACAAGACAATGACCCAAAGCACACGGCCAAGTCTGCAACTAGCTGGTTCCAAAGAAATAAGATGAATGTGCTGCCATGGTTTTCGATGAGTCCTGATCTCAATCCCATTGAAAATTTCTGGAAGGAATTAAAAGTCAGCATCAACATGAGCTCCAAGGAATCTTCAGGAATTGAAACGCATCGTCATTAAATAATTGAACAAAACTTCATCTGCATATACAAAATAACTGAATATATCTTTGTTAGAAATGTTCAAAGAATTCCTAAACTGTCTTTGAATTTATTCTAGCATAAAAACTCAATGACTTCTAAGGCCTAAATCAAAAAAGTTCCTAACCAATATATGTTTTTCTTTTAAAAATACATATACTGGCCAAATTTCAGACCAATCGGTTCAAAATTTAAATTTTCCGGGAGGACCCCCTTAACAAACATATCCTCTCTTAGCTTTGCCTTTCTGTTATAGTCTTAACTAATTTAAAGCAAAGCGTGTGTGTAGTTAGATGGTGTGTCTGTGAAATAGAACTAATCTCACTTTTCAAAGTGAGCACATTCGACAGGTAAAGACAAAACCATAAATATGCATAAGCTAGAGAGCTTGGTCCATCAAAAACGCAACACTCGGCACGATAATATTCGATAAAAAACGCAAATCACCTACTGTTTCTACATAAACGGTGGAAACGTACTACAGATCACATATCTTACGGCTTATAAAGCAGGAAGACGTCTCGCAGAATACATTTTCATTTACTTTCGTTTTTATACGTTGGACATGAAAACATTAAAGTATTTATGAAAATTGAATTTGTGACTACTTTTCGGTCAGAAGCATCATGAAAATTTCCTCTGTGTACCACCAGTCGCTCTCATGACGGTTTACGTGTTAACATTCAGGACTATGCAACCGTTCTTCAAATGTTAGCAATATTCCAGTTGAATAATATGCCATCAATAAAATATGTGGAAGGAAGCTTTTATCCGATTCAAGAACCGTACAACATTAACCGTCATCTGGATGATTCGAAATTCCTTCCTTTGCTCCTATAAAACTCGCGAATTGAATTTTCATCGAATTTATTGAAAACATAACTCAAATTTTCGGAACACGTATGCACCATAAAAGGTTTTCATTAGGATGCGTTCATTACTTGCGACGGCTGTAAAAGTCCTAACCAAGAGCATGAGATGAAAAGACAAAAATTGTTTTCTTGGGTGCTGAGAAACTATAAGAAATATATTAGTGTATACTCATGTAATATACAGGGTGTTGGTGGAACTCTTGGCACAAACTTCGGCTAATAGTAGAAAATACAAATTTAAACACTTTTTCATCAATAGAAAAATATCGAAAAACGCTTAGTTTTTTAATTATTGGGCTTAGAAGTTCTTAATGCTACGCTACAAGAACACAACAGCGATTTCGCAACACACAGGAATAAGGGCAATATGGGGAATTAGAACAAGTGTTGACAGAATCGAACATGTTTTATTTACAGTTTAAAACATTATTTCACAGATTCAGGAAATTTCTAGAAATTTCTAGTCAACGTTAGCGACCCCTGGTGAGAAGCGTATGTGTATCTTTTGTCAGTTAGCACCGTGGCACTGAAGTGGTAAGATGTATCGCCTTACAAATGCACAAATGGCTGACATGCATTTCACTTATGGCGCTGCTAATGGTAATGCAAGACGTGCCGCGAGAATCTATCACGAATGTTACCCTAATCGAGAAGTCCCTGATCATCGATTATTCACTGCATTGCACCGAAGATTGACGGAAACCGGCAGTTTTAGTGTAAACAGAGTAGACGTTGGTCGCCCAATAAATTATCATCGAGAGCAAGAAGTGTTGGATTATTTCCGTAGAAACCCGCGTACGAGCACCCGTGCCGCAGCAGCATTTTTGGGTGTTCGTGACCATAGTACAGTGTGGCATATATTGAACCGGAATAATTATCATCCGCATCACTTCCAGAGAGTCCAGGGTCTCCTTCCCGTTGATTATGGTCCTCGTGAGCGATTCACGCAGTGGTTTTTAGATCGGGGGGGGGGTAGAAGATGTCAATTTTGCAGTGTTGTTTACGGATGAAGCAACCTTCAGCTGAGATGGAATTTTTGATTATCATGACTTTCAATCATGGCAGCAGAACAACCCTCATGTCATCCATGAACGTCATCACCAACATCGCTACACTGTCAATGTTTGGGCAGGAATCGTGCACAATCAACTCATTGGTCCATACATTCTGCCAGAGCGTCTTACTGGAGATGTGTACAAAATCTTTCTTGAAGACGTCCTTCCTGGTTTATTGGAAAATGTGACTTTGGTTTCAACACGATGGAGCTCCGGCACATTATGTTCTAAATGTGCGACGGTTTATTGACCAACAATTTCCAATCGATGGATTGGTCGTGGTGGTGCTGTGTCCTGGCCACCGAGATCACCTGATTTGACTCCGTTAGATTTTTTTATGGGGGCACTTGAAATCTCTGATTTATGCGGCACCTGTGGAGTCGGATGACCTTGTCGCTCGAATTGCAGTCGCTGCTGGATATATCGCTGACAACCCAGGAATGTTTGGCAACGTACGCAACTCGCTTCGACGAAGGTGTCGTGCGTGTATCGATGTTAATGGGTGAAATTTTGAACACCTTGTTTGATCCGTTACTTTCTATTATTTATTAAAGTACCTCATGTTATTTAACGTTTTTCATTACCCTCATGTGTTATTATTGAACATTAGTGCATGTGGTTAACTAGGATCGCCGTGAGTTCTTGAAGCGTAGCATTAAAAACTGCCAAGCCCAATAATCAAAAACTAAGCGTTTTCCGACATTTTTTTACTGATGAAAAAGTGTTTAAATATGTATTTTATACTAGTAGCCGAAGTTTGTACCAAGAGTTCCACCAACACCCTGTAGAATGAAATTCATTTGAACGTTATGGACATGAACAAATGATAAGGAATTGAAGAAAGGAAAGCTCTTATTTTTGCGGGTTTATTTGAGAATAAGATTCAAGAATGAAATACAGCTTTAGGTGCAAAGTTATGCTGCCATTTTTGACGGCGTTGGATTACTTTACTTTAATCAAGGGAATTTAGATCAGATCTTTCCAACCTGTAGGTATTTTACCCAACTGGGGCAATTTGGGGTAATGGAAAAATAGAGAAATATTTACAGCTGACTACTTACATCCATAATACCAGTGAAGTACACAATGAATTAAAAGAACTTACTTTACCCCTTCTTTTGCATCCCTAATATTGACATGACTACCAGAAAAAGAAAGTACAGAGGTGAGTATCTCGTATATGGATTTACAAATATTCCAAAAAATAATGAAGAAAGACCATTGTGTGTGATTTGAAAGAAGATTCTGACGACAGAAAGTATCAAGCCAAAAAACTAATGTAGCATTTTACAAGTCTGCATACTGATCACAAATATAAAACTGCGTAACACTTCAGAAAATTAGCTCGAGAGATTTATATGGAATATTCAATACCTATTAATCACTTAAAGAAGATTGTCGAAGTATCCTAGGGAATTACGCACAAGATAGCCAAAGCTAAAAAAGTATCACATTACTGGTGAAGAGTAAATCAAGCCGTTGTGCTTTTGAAGTAACTCAACTTTTACTGGTAAATGATGTGTCAAATGAAGTAAGCAAAATATCGGGCGAAATAATACAGTTAAACGCCGCGTTGAAAAGATGAGCAAAGACATTTAATCACAATTTATTCAAGATTTAAATTAGATTGCATTTTTTCCCTTCAACTTGATGAATTACTAACAGATGTCAGCCAGTGGGCACAACTCATGGTGCATGCGCGGTATGTTGGCAATGACCACATTGTTGAATTTTTATTCTGCAAAGGCCTAAAAACAACTACTATAATGGTGAAGATATTTTCAAAATAATGAGTAATTCCTATATAGAAAACCGTAAATGTCGTTAAATCAAGACCACTTGCAATACAGCTCGTCCGAGTTTTATGTGAAGATTTGGTTCAACCCATGAAGCACTATTGTTTCATGCAGAAGTAAGGTAGCTCTCAAAAGGAAATGCGTTGAAAAGATGTTTTGTATTCAGGGGAGAGCGGCAAATATTTCCCGATTTGTTTACGAATGAATTTACGTTGTGTAAATTGGCAAACATGGTCAACATGTTTGAAATATTTAATAGTATTAATACATGATTACAGGGCAAAGAAATTACGATAATATCTTTGTCTAAAAATATATCGCCTTTCAAAAAGAAAATTGGAACTCTGGATCAACAAAATTAATCGAAAGAAATTATACATGCTAACAACACCTGCCCAACTTGTTAAAGAAGCGGCAAATGAAATTGACATCAAAGACTTGAATGGCTTGATACAAGAACATTTGAATAATCTTACTGTTCAAATAAGAAAATATTTTCCTGATGAATGTTCCAAATCTTTCTCTCTTACAATCAACCCTTTCAATGCCAGTGTATCTGATATCCCTGAAGCAGCAAAAGAAGAGTTCATCGACTTAAAGAACAGCTTTGAAGCTAAATCATGGTTTGGTGAACTGCAATTGCAATCCTTTTGGACAAAAAATTTCCAATAATTCCCAGTAATATAAGAAATCGCAATAAGGAATTTATTGCCATTCCCAACAACTTAATTAAGTGAAACAGCATTCACCCAACTTCTCATCCTCAAAAACAAATACCGAAATAAATTAGACGAGGAAGACGACTTGAGGTGTGCTATGTCGACAACGGAGCCCAGGATAGAATAGCTCACTAAAATCAACAATACCAGCCGTCTCATTAAAGTCAGTTCATAAACATACTTTACATAACGGTGTGAAATTCGTTTGTTAGAATAATTTGGAATGATTTGCAATTAATTAACATTTTATAGGAGGTTTGAAAATTTTTACGAATAAATTTTAAACGAATCATATATTTACGGAATGTACTGTTACTTCACGAATAAATTGCAATATATGACAGTTTGTTATAGAAAAAATCAATGTATATAAGATATTTTAAGGATAGGGGTCACTTCCTGCTTGCTTGTTCTAGAATGGATCGATATATATATGAAAGGTTGGGAACCACTGCTTTAAGTTAAGCTTCATATATACAATCTCCTTGATCTCGACGATAGCCAATGAACTCGCTTGACTTCAAGGCTCCAATCCAAAAGGTGCTCGGGTGCCTAAGATTTGAGGAGAGGTATGAAAAACAGAAGATTGGTTACTTAATATTAACTTCCCACATAAAACGCTAAACTGAAAAAAATAGAGAGAGAGGCTATAGGGGTTTCTATTTGAGGCTAGTTGTTTTCTTTCTTTACTAACCGGCCGCGCCGATGAGAAAAAAGGGTGCTGGAGGAAATCTCGAAGAAAGTGCCAGAGAAAAGAAACACTCAATTGAAGAATAAGTGAAAAGGCAAAAAAAGAATTATTAAAATTTTACTTTGATATATTTGAATGTCAGAATACATGGGAGCGAGAAACACATTTGATAGGTAATTAGAAGCTGAATTTCCCTTCAAACACAACTTTACTGCCGGGCATTTTTCCACAAGGTACTTCCTTTAGATCTGATCCCACCATTCAATGTGAAGCGCTCGCACTGTTTTAAGGAGCAAAATAATTCCTTTATCTTATGTCCTTGCTAGAGTCTTGATAATGTCGCGGTTAAGAACACTCATCTCTCACATTTCGCTAGGAAGATCAAAGATTCAGTAGAGGAAATAAAAAGAATTGAGGAGCAGTTTTTGGTACATTTATTGAGTTAAATTGTTTCGTAAACATATGTTCTTTCATTGTGATGTAAAATGGAATTAATGAAACGCGACTTTAATTTCATCTATTTTTAAACGCAAGAAAGCATTGTGTGGGTCGTCGAAGTAAGGAAGAGATCATAACTACAAATTTCACGTTTCACGACAATACGATAGTCTGAACACCTTACATATCAATCAATCGATTAACACCATAAAGAAATATGGCCCAAAGCGGCTGTTGCTTGCAGCATAATCATCGTGGTCTCAGAGAAACAAGCAGTACGAAATCTCACACGTTGCACGGCTTCGGATCTCAAGGAAACCAAATGGTTTTGCTTTCGTATTGTCAATGAATTTTCAATTATTCTTGTTTTTTGGTTGAGCATTAAAACAGTCGCCCAATAAGAAAATCAAATTCTGGTGTCTCATCTTCTCGTACAAAAACTAAACTTCAATAATAATTTTTTCAATAATTGCAAATTTGTCGCAGAAAGAGAATTTCAGATTGTTTCTTGTCAGCATTATAAAATAATTGAATCCGAGTGAAAAGCAAGATGCAATATTGGATCGGCATAGGTTGGGTGGCAGGTCAAAAAAATGAGACGTCTTACAGACAACGCAACAATAATTAATTAAGACAATGCAACAAATTTCCAATTATACTAATAGGCGAGTTTGAAAAGGACGGTTAATAGTTAAACTCCGAAAGGAGGGCCAGTACAAAATCTAGGATAGAGCGAAGACACGTAGAGCAACTACATTAAAGCAGCTAAATTAAAGCAGTTCTGAATTTGCGATATGGGTAAAAGCGCAGTCGCTAGGATCTGGCCTGTTGGAAAGATAAACGGGGACCATTCTTAAAAGAAATTCAATAAAGCTAGCAAAGAGTGAAAAGACGCAACAAAGTCATCAACAAGAACATAATACACTTTCACGAAGTTTTCGACCACAGATAGATCACAATGGTACACTATACACTGTAATTCCAATTGATATTCATCTGGAGTGCTGGGCGGCAAGCGTATTGGTGGGTTCACATTGACACTCTTTTCACCACACTGAGCGTCACTTCGGCGGGCACACACACTGTTGCCGGGCTTGCAGGCGGGTACCGTGAGGTTCACTCGGACATTCTCCCTAGCCATTCTTTGCCGCCGCCTGCCCGTCCATCACTGCACCTACAGATGAGCCGTAGCCTGCAGCATGTCATCAGTAGAGATGTGACATTAACATATTGCATATATATGCTTTTGAGTATATTTAAGATAGCATAAAATATGCCCGCAAGTATATATGCAGTGTGAGCATATCGCATATTTTCCTCGGAACGGCATAAAATATGACGAACATGCATGATTAACTGTAAGTGGCAGTAAACTGAAACCTAGTAAAACCTTCCCATTACGTTTAAATTATATTCTTTTTTTCATCCAGTTCTATTCAATTCTTTTTGTATAACTGGATCAATTTTGTAAATTGAAATTTTTCGTAAATCAATAATAATTGTAAGTTGCTACAGCTACTTCAAAAGTTTACTTTAATTTTGCGGGAATACGCTCAAGTTTTTTTAGACATAGTTACCTTATAAAGTGTATTTGAGATTAGTGCGGCTAGTAGTGATCTACAATCATGCCGAAGGTGAAAAAGGAGCATCATTTTTAGAATACTTCAAGGAATTTGAAGCTTTTCAAGCCGAGGAAGAATTTCTCTATCGCATTTGTTGCGAGAAACAGGTGAAATATAAAACTTTTTCTTACTCAGTACACGTGAGAGAAGTTTTGCTTGGTACAAAGTTTTAGTTTCTAAATATTATCACGTACAACCTTGTTGGGCTTAGTGCACACTTTATCAAATTATTGTTATCGAAGGATATGAATAATTATTATTGCTCTTGCATAACAATACAGGGACTTCTTACTTCGAGAGCAATAAAATTAATGGATATCGTAGAGGAAACTTTGAAGAACAGATATGATAAAAGGTATTATCAAGAGTTAAAATGCATTTTGGTGATAAACAAAGGTTTTAAAAAGATAAAAACAATCAACTCAATTTTGACTCGTGAGATCTCTGACGCAATGGATGAATCCATTAAGGAATATTCACCTTCCGAACTAACTTGCTTCACTTTTGCTCCACTTGTTTCTTGCGATGTCGAGTGGAAGTTTTCGCAATATAAAACTTTGCTGGCAGAAAATCGTAGAAGATTTATTCATCAGATTATTATCAAGTGCAACCCTCGAATTTGATGCTAAAATATATTCCTCGTATAAAAGAAGGATTAAGAAATGTTCCTTGCATTCATGAAAAACATATATAGTTCAGAACCAGCCTTGGATTAGATTACTTTTTTTTTCGTTCGTTATCATCGTCCTTGACTCGTTCAGATTAGAATTATTACTGTTTCAAAATATTTATGTTCAGATAAGTTATAAAACTTAGTTGAGAATTGTATACACTTAATTATTAATAGAAAATAATGAAAGAAATTATTTTTTCCGAGTATGAAGAAGTACACTGTATACTGCATCATTGTTTCTGTACAATTTTCCTCACAAAAAAATTTAGATTTGGAGCTATTCAAGTGAAGCATTTATATGGATACATATTTCTGCTTAGCATGTAATATACGCTTCCACAATTATGAATAGAGTGTACCATATATGCATCGAGTGTTTCTACATATCTTATGGTTTTACTAGCATAATTCTTGCCGAAGCCTTCATATTTTATGCTGCATATGCGATACAAAAATCAGCAAATATGCAGCATATTATACGCTGAATATTGTCACATCCATAGTCATCAGAATACGTTTGGAGACGCCCAGGTATTGAATGTACAAAAACAGGAACATTAAAGAAAGAGCTATCAATGAAATACGAAATAAATTATTAGCGCTGTACTACCAATCATCAGTCGCTTCCTGGCGAGAAGAACTAGAGCGCGGAGCGCAGTATCACCCTACATGGTGTCTTGATGGCAACTGAGCACTTGTCTGCACCCCGACCATGACGCCTGTACTGCCTGGATAGCGTTGTACCAATGTGAACGATCGCTTCCCTTTCGCTACGAGCACTTGCCCGGGCCCCATGGTTGTGAGCTTCCAATGCGAGTGTCAATGTGAACCCAGCATATGGGGCACAACGCTACGAGCTCCGAGGTAGAGATAGAGAAGTAGAATTTTATTGGAAGAATATCGGACCGTGGTCCTTACAATTACCTTCAACATTTCACTGCTATTGTTCTACACCACAATGCACAGTTTTTATTACATGTCATTAATGAAGTATGACTTTTCAAGGCAGCGTTGACAGAGTCGGTAAAGTGAGATGTGAAAACAAATTTCACAACGGATGTAACTTTTCAGGTGAACGACAAGGCAGCTGGTCATATGTGTAAGACGAGTGGTAAGCAGATGGTGATCTTTCAAATCCTAAAAAAAGTTTATGCTGTCCTTCAAAATCCCCACAAACGCTCACAGACAATTCAATCTTATTTACAAAGCTCCTTAACATACCTGTGTAGTTCCTGGCCTCTTAACTTTGAAATCCGTGCGCTCTCCAGCATAAAACTACCTCCTAATGGGAGTCATTATGATAATAAAAAGGTCTTGTGTTTTTTGGCGGATGTACGGTTTTAAAATTATTACGAATGAACGGTGTTCAAAGGACGAAAAGCATTAACAAATGAAATTGAAGTACTTAATTACCAATTCTTGCCTCTACTCAAGTTTAGTGATAACACAGCCATGTCTCGAAGGTACTCGCACTACACCATAGTATGAAATTGCCGGTACAACAGCACCTTTGCTGGCACCTAAATCTGGAGGTACAACAGCGCAACTTTGAGGGCACCACAGTTCAAAGTTAGTGAGTGGCTCACTAACACAACTCTGGAGGTACCGCAGTTCAAAGTCAAGGGTATAACGAATTGGCCATAACAATCTCAGTTGAGATAACTCCACAACTGAAAGAATCATGAATAATCCCTGTTTAAAAGAGCATACACCGCCCTCAACAACCGTCACTGAGGTGGGCACACACCGCCCTCAACAACCCCCACTGAGGTGGGCACACACCGCCCTCAACAACCCCCACTGAGGTGGGCACACACCGCTCTCAACAACCCCCACTGAGGTGGGCACACACCGCCCTCAACAAACCTCACTGAGGTGGGCATACACCGCCCTCGACAACCCCCACTGAGGTGGGCACACATCGCCCTCAACAACCCCCACTGAGGTGGGCACACACCGCTCTGAACAACCCCCACTGAGGTGGGCACACACCGCCCTCAACAAACCTCACTGAGGTGGGCATACACCGCCCACGACAACACTCACTGAGGTGGGCACACACCGCCCTCAACAACCCTCACTGAGGTGGGCACACACTGCTCTCAACAACCCCACTGAGGTGGGCACACACCGCTCTCAACAACTCCCACTGGGTGGGTACACACTGCCAACAACCAGCCCCCACTGATGTGGGCATACCGCCCGAGGTAAGAAGACAATCCCCGTGACAACTTGACCACAAAGTGCGGCTGGCGCAGCGCGTCACGGTGTAAGCCACAACCGGCGGCCGCCGGCCGCTCGTCTGCGCTGCGGAAGGAAGTCATTTACTTCCAGGCCAGCGAGGCGGACTTTAATTCTTTTCCTTTTTCCAGCAGCGTGTTTTTTCTTGCGCTGGCAGCCGTGGCCATCGTCTGTCTGTACGACTTATTTTCTTGCCAGTTGAGCGTAACAAAGCTTTCGCCAGCGCCTCTTTTGCCTGCTTCGTTGGGTTGCTCTATCGCATGCTCTTAATCATAATGTTGTGTGCGCCGGTTCAGCGATGATTATTGCTCTAAATACACCTATTTTGTCATTTTAATTTTAACATATCAATGATTCTTAGAAAAATCCTAAATGCTTACCAGAAATGCTATTTATTTAATATTTTTACAACTACCGTTCTGTCAATAAATACGTAAAATGAAGGATTCCTTCTACATGAATGGTTGTAGTGACTCACACTGAAAATTTTTCTTCATATCCACCAATTTTTATAGACAGCAATAAAATTATTTTTGATATAGCAACAAATAATTTTATTACATCATGCTTTTATAGCGCGTAAATATTAGCTACTGTCATTAGGGAAATAGTATTTCGTAATAAAAGGAGACTAAGCATATCAATGTAACTTTCAGGTGAAAAATTGTGCTTACAAGTTAAGTTCAGGCTTGTATACTTTTTATATTTAAATTGAAATCTCAATTAAACGCAGATTTCAATCTGCCTGTCAGTAACTTAGATTGATTTTAATTATCTTACCTAAATACAGTACCGTAAATCATGCGAGTACATTGGCGAATTGTGATAATTTGTTTGCTAATTAAACCAAATATTTCTGAAAGTCATGTGTAAGGATAGAAATAGATTACATTTTGGATCACACTCATAATTCTTCGCATAAAGGTAAGTGTACAGGTGAGAGCATTTTTCTCTTCAGACTTGAAAGGCTATCTAATACTTGGATAGAGTGTAACTCTAGCACATGTAACTGCTACCTCTATAGTTCTTAAGCTAGATACAATTTTAGCGTAAATTTCGTGCTGCGAAGGATCTCAATCTGTATTAGGATCTTAGTTCTCAACTTACATTATGCAGCAAGAAGTTTGGTAATTTTTCACTAGTTACTAGCGGATGAATTTGTGAGATAGCAAATATTTTCTCTGCTTCTTCACGCGCAACGAGTGAAAACAACCGTGTGATGGCAGAGGCTATTTCTGGCATCAACTCAACCAGTACGAGAAAAATTTCTCTTTTACCTTGCTTATTACGAAAATGCCATAGGAACCTATAGTTACAGGTACTCTGCTGAAAATTTATATAATGATCGTAATTTTTCATTTAGTCAGACGCGAGTAGAGTATTAAATTGCTAAACTCTTTAGTTTACCTCGTTCCTGACCAGTTAAGGGCCTTTTAGACGTGATACAGTTTGTATCAGCAACATTGTATACATACACAATACGCACGAATGTTGCTGTAAACGCCGAGCAAACTGTTTAGACAAGTATGTGGTGCGATGCAACTTTAATTTCGCACCAAAGATATAGTATTTACAAATTCTCTGTGCTAGTACCAGATTTCTTTGATGTTTCCACCAGTTTGCGTTCTCTGGCAAACTGCGTTCTTACATACGAGTATGTTATGCCATTTAGTTCTAATACCAGTAGTTAAAAAATAGTTATGGCTTCTATGTCCTTTTTACAATACTCGCATGGGCTACTTTTTTGTTGCACCTATGTATATAATCGTGGGTTTTTACTGCCCATAAACTGATTTTCGCTGCTTTATTGTTTTCGAATTAGAGCGAACATTCGTTCTTTACTCCAAACTTCAGCCATTGTGACAGTAGCAGTTACACACTTTCTTCCTCGCAGTTACACACTTTTCTTCCTCTGACGCCCAGCAACACACTGACGCGCTGAGGTGAGGTCTCTATACATATGTCGCTGCGACAACCACCCGCTCAAGGCGAATCGCGTAAAATCACCGGGAAAATGCGGCTGAAACATACAAGCGAGTCGCCCGATGCAAATTGTCGCGCAACACAGAGGAAATGTATCACGTCTAAAGGGCCCTTAAGTCCGAACATCCACGTACTTCTTAACGTCAACAATAACTTCCGATCAGTCATTTTTAAAGTAATAAAATCATGAAATTTTAGACTTTAAAAAATAATAATAACACGTGAGCAATGGTCTGAATAGAAAAATAATAATAACATGAATTGAAGTGTTAAGTAGTTCTGTTTCGGCCGTGTAAAACTCTAAAGATACTACAGCATAATCTCGCAGGCACATACACTGTACCACAGTATGCACAAAGCAACTCTACTGGTACCATATAACAATACTGGTGTTACTATGGACCAAATCCAAATCTGGCGATCGTGATCAAATCCAAAGGTACAAAGTGCTACTCTAAGTGTCACCAGGAGAAAAACAAATACAGTCCTACAGCAGCTCAACTGTAGCGTCGCCGAAATGGAGTTAATTATTAGATTGGCGAAGAGACTCTCGTCTTACACTAGCTTCGTTCGTTAATTCTTGTCAATATTTCTTAAGTGTTTTTTATTTCCTCGCTTTCAAATAACTAAATGAAATGAAAATTTAACAACGATACAAAGCTATCTAATACTTCATTGGAAATATTTCGCTTAGTTTACTCCCTAGGCTGGCATTTTCGAGCTGAATGAGCGCTGCACCGGGCACGCAACCCCCCCCTCCTGGGGGCGATGCTTCCGGCGACCTCCCACGCCGCCATGCTCGAACAAGCAAAGCGCTGAGTCATCAGGGAGATTTTGGCCTTTATTTTGGTGCGATCCTTTTTCGCCGCCGACTGGTCGGTTTTGTGTCTCTCAGTGGATGCGGAATTCGTTTAAAAGAGGTTTTGACGTTCGTTCTGTTGAGGATTCCTAATTATATTGAGGGGTTCTCACAATTAATGAACTAGCGGGTTAAGAGAGACTGAAATCATTGTACGATACTGGGTACTGAGTTACTTTCCTGCCGAAGTGTTACTATATCTAGTTTCTAGTTGTTGCTTAGCCTGCTTAATCTGTTTAAGTCTCTTCTCCGTGTTTCGAAATCTTATAATATTTATAATTTAAGGTTATCATTAATCAAAACGGCAAGTGACTCATCAATGACAGTTAAAAGCTAATAAAATTCTCTGTTCAACGTTGATGGGATGGAATTCTTACATAGGTTAGGTTTCATGAAGGTAAACGATATCATGAATTTTTGTACATTGCGTTACACATTAAAACGAAAACTTTTAAGTATCTACGGCTAAGCCTTGTTTCTAATCTAGTACTAAACAAAGCAGTTTATTTCAAATAGGTCGATTCTTAGGGAATCTCACGCGTAAGATAAAAAGGAGAACCAACGTACATATATACATACTTATTTATTTATTTCTTTTAATGACCAACGTTTCGGAATGTTTCAATTCCATCTTCAGTGCTGAAAAACATACAAAAAGGTCAAAAAGATCAATAAACTCAAAATACAGAAAGTCCATACGTGGTAAAAAAAATTTTTTATAGCAAACAAACATCTATAAAACTTTAATCCTACTGATGATTCAACTACAGTAAAAACGATCATTCTCATCGGCTCATTCACCCACCATTTTTCCAGTACATACATTCATACATTTACACATGGGAACCTAACAAACAGACGCGCGCAAACACACTCCACATACATACATACATACATACACACAGAAATATGTCAGTAGATTGACGCAACGTTCATTTTCACGGCACTCAAGTCTTTATTTAAGTCAGGTTTATGAGTAGATATGAACAAAGATTCTAAAATGCGAAGATCTTGTTCGTTGTTGGTGGTACATAGAGTGGAGAAATTCTTTGTTCTGAAAGGATGTTTAAATTGTTGACAATGATCTCGGATTGCTGAATGAGAAGGAGAAGAAAGTATGCGACCGGTTCTATGGGAAATTCCTGAATGTTGGCTGTTTCTAATCAATTGTTGAAGTTTAGTACTACCAACATAAGCCTGCATGAAGCAGTCACACTTATAAAAATAAACACATCCACTCCACAGGCACTCCTCCAGACGTTCTTTCCTCCTAAAATATGAACCGATTTTAAAACTATTTCTATAAAACACCCTGACGTCAACTGAAGTGAAAAACCGACTAACCAGAGCTACAACTTCTCTTTTCAGCTCCGAGTTCAAATAGCCCAAAAAAAAAGGATTAAAGTCTTATAGATGTTTGTTTGCTATAAAATTTTTTTTAAAACATGTATGAACTCTCTGTATTTTGAGTTT
This sequence comes from Morinoia aosen, assembly GCA_030386875.1. Taxonomy (NCBI): domain Eukaryota; kingdom Metazoa; phylum Arthropoda; class Malacostraca; order Amphipoda; family Talitridae; genus Morinoia; species Morinoia aosen. The sequence continues at coordinate 38,798,994 of CM059573.1, read as the reverse complement.
TTTGATCTTTTTAATCTTTTTGTATGTTTTTCAGCACTGAAGATGGAATTGAAACATTCCGAAACGTTTGCCATTAAAAGAAAGAAATAAATAAATATGTATATATGTACGTTGGTCCTCCTTTTTATCCTGAACAAAGTAGCTATTATGTGGTTTGAATATGAAGTGTGGAAACGTAATCAATGCTTGAATTATTTTGTCGTAGAAGGCCAGACGCTTCTTAAACCCTCACTGGCATATATGTCAATACTCGCAACAGAAAAATCTTTCTCTGGACAAAATATTACAGACCAATTACGACGTACACTATACGAACGAATTTGATTCCTAAAACGTCTGTTAGAGCTTTTCCAGAACATTCATCATTAACAGAGAAGATTTTGATGCAATTACTTCATAAGGTTATTAAGGAGCAGTCATGACACGACACACTTCTTGTCCTGCACGCTTGACTCTCTGTGCTCTGATTTTTTGCCTCGTCAAGTCTTAGAACTCTTCAGATTCATCAGCTGTTACAACGTCATTGTTAGGCTGAAGGGGCGGAGGATAATTGTCATGCATCCTTATAAGTTCAAATTCAAAAATTTTAGTGATTATTCAACATTTTGCGAATCTGTCCTGACTATGCCCAAACGTATTATTTCTCCGGACAAAGCCCAATCGACGCTCCGTCTGCATTTTAAACGTAAATTTTGCATATTTTGTCAATAGACTTCATTATGTGACAAGCAAACCAGTCTTCAATTATTTTTTCCTCTCAGCGTCAAAACACGTGCAAACGTAACCGCTATTCGAAGGAGTAAAATAAGCGTCTAGCCTTTAATACGAGGATTTTTAAATTTGCTTTTGTTCTGTTTTAATTAATCAATGTTAGTCGACATTTTAATGATTTCGGAAGCAAATATTCAATGTGCAAAAATTCTTTTTCAAACAGTAATTAAAGGGCAGAATTTGATTAAAGCATCAGGTGGGTAACATTAACTTCTAATTAAAAAATTACAGCAGTCCCAACTTTATTCTTGTTTCACATACCTGAAAAATAAATGCACTTCTACCATTGTTTTTTAACTCAATTGCTAGGACAAAAATTGAGTAAGAGATTCCCCTTTCAAAACAGCAACCCTGTTGTCTTCTCACTGGGCAGCGTCGTAAAAACTCAGCTAACGAAGTTCACCCGTAATCGAGTTACTCAAGCACCGTCGAGTCATGTGCTGCCAAAATACATCAGCTCAGAAAGTCGCCTTATTGGAACTCAGGGAGCAGAAGGACGCCCTATGCTATTTTTGAAGAGCAGTGCACTTGCTCATTGTGAGTGCGTCTGCGCTCGGACAGCGAGCGAGTCGAGCACTGTTAATTATTACATAACAGCATCACACCGCTACTAATAACTATTTAGGCTACTGCTGTGAAATGTATTTTAAATATTTGTTGAATAAATTTTAATTTACCTCTAGCATTTGCATTCTTTATTTAGCCTGCGTGAAATTATCATGTACGGAAGTCAAAAACTCAAATATTTGTGGGTGGTCCAGAGTAAATCAGTTTTTCTCTTTTACTTAGGCCCGAGGGAAAGAACTGGACATAATAGACCGAGAAATAACGTCGCCTTGTGTTTAGGAGACAAGTTTTGACCATAACGGGCAGGCCAAGGCACCAGCTTGGAGGCGAAAGAAGAAAAGAAAAAATTACGATTAACGTATTTTGTTGTTCACGTTGATAAAATGATTGAAAATTGTCATCGTAACCAAAGAATAACAGAGAAAGGAAATGCATAGCTTATCACGGATTTTATAGTTGTTAATTAACTAAATTTAACAATTATTAATTAGTTCATAATTGTTATGTAGTGTAGAATTCAAGAAAGCATTGCAAAAAAGATGTGCTGGAAAATATCAAAACTTTTGCTGATACTTTTATAATTAAATTCACTAATTACCCCAGTGGAAACATTAGGTTTACACCTCGCATACGCTGAAACTAATTTTAAAACTCTAGTAGCAAATCACACTAGTCATTACCGATGAACTATTTCATTTAGGAATCTTAGAATGATCTGTGCTGAAGAGATCTGAAAATCGGAGATCTGAAGAGATCTGAAATCTCTGTGCTGAAAATTTGCATAAGAAGACACCCATTCAAATCCATTTCAATCTTATGAAACTCAAATAAAATAAGTGCTATTGATAAGTATTTACTCTTAAAAAACGTCCAGATTGACCCCTACAGAGTAATCAGTGAAATGCACTGCAAAATCATTCATTTATACATTAAAAACCGAATTATCTAAAAAAATAGTAAATAATCCTTCATCCAACATGGGCATTGATTCAACATCTGAACATCATCCATCAACAAAAAAAACTTCTTAATCTTGTTGCTCCTGACTTTTTGGAATATCTTGGCGACTTGTTCGTTCAAATTCAAAGAAGTTGAGAGAGACTGAAAAATTGTCGAGCTTGGAATAACTAAATGTTCTTAATTTAACGTAATGCCTAATTGCTGTGTGAGAATGGCTCGAAAGTAAAACAATAATCCTTGGCACAATAAAATTTCTTTGCTAGAAGTTTTGACTGAGGTAGGAAATTAAATTAGCTGGTTTTACCCTTGTGTTTTAGTATTTTGGGTTGGAAAAGAGTGGCAACTTTTTGAATCACGTCAATGAGGATATCACACATAGTTGTGGCTAACATGAACGAAAAACTTTAAAGAATTGAGAACTTTGACTAAATCTATTTTTTAGATTTGGAATTAAGCATAGTGGCTTGCTGATCTCGTTTCCAAAACATAAATGTTAAAGAGCAACTCAAAGTTAGTTTGTCTTGCTTAATCACTGTCAATTTGTACTTTTTAAGGTTCTCCATCACCAAAATGCGCACCGATTTGTTATCATTTCAAAAGCAATTAGATTTATATGTTTTCTGTGCAATTCTATCATTGGAGTCAGAAGTAAGGTCAGCTAATGACACTCATGTGTTAATTTTGAAGAAGCACATCAAGTCGCCATAATAAAATCTCGCGTTGGATTTTTACCTATTCTATATATTTTGCATTAGTTCATTTCAGAGTTCATTTATTCAGTAAGACTGTGTACACAACATTTGAGAAAGGTTCATCAAGTAGTAAATACAGGTTTTGAGTACACACATAATTCTAAATTTTTATGTACAACGGAGAGGTGAAGACCCGTGGAAAAGATCTGAAATATTTGAAAAAAGACACATCATTGGGTCCAGGTGGAAAATCAACTTAAGGACATCTGTACAGCAAGGAGTGTGTATATCAGAAAGATTCAGAAAATATTAGAACGAGGAAAACAAACTGGCTACCTGTGTTCATTGGGGAGAAATAATGGAAGGCCTAACATTTTGGATGACAGGGAATGATGTTTTTTAAAGATATTGGCGGAGAAAAATTGGTGATTATCGATGCAAATGTTAAATCACGAGTATCAAGAATGTCCATAAATAATTTTTCAAATGACTATTCATCGAGAGAAATAAAAATGAATTTAGACAAATGCAAATTTACTAGAAAGTTATCAGCGTTAAGCAGCAAATTGGAAAAACCCGCGTTCTAATTACTCGAGATTATCTAGATAGGAATGTTGAGGATTGGATGCATGAAACGGAGTCCAGATTCACCCTCTTTGAGAATGATAGGTGTTTATGCATTCAGACAGCCACATAAAGCGCTGAAAATCTCTTGCATCGTACCAAAAATTTAAGCATCAGGAAGCAGTACGTGTAATACTTTGGGGTTGTTTTTGATGGAATGGGCATAGATCTGCTTCTCTGTGCAATAACAAAATGAAGTCCCACGACTATTTCTAAGAACTTTTTGACAACGCTAATCCATTCATAAAGTTTCATTTTCCAGATGGTAACGGGATCTTTGGGGATCACAATACTTGCATCCAGAGGACTCTTGTGCGAAATTGGCTTAAATGCGAATGAGGTGACGTTTGAGCACATGGACTGGCCACCATAATTTCTTGATTTGAACCAGGGTTGGCACAGAAAAAACCCACCCCAAAAAAAACACCCAAAAAAACACTAAATAGTGTTTTTTTTGTTTTTTTTTTTTGGGTTTTATTATTGTTATGCAAATTGTATTTGTTTTCAAGCTTATAGAATCAAAATGAGCTAAATATTTATCTTGTCAAAATAATTATCTAAGTCATGTGCATGACTATGACAAGAAAACATTGAAAAACAAAACACTAACCCTATACAAATCAAATTAGAAAAACCTTAATCACAAAAAACTCATGGGACTAATATATTTCCATGAATTCCATTTCCAAAGTAAAAATAAATAAAAATTTAGAAAGAAATGCGGTTTGACTACTTAATACAGAGACTTCTGAATTTTCCCTGTCTTCTAGACTAGACTGCTACTACAATACTACTGTGTTTCTCTTTCTACATCCACTGCCATTTCATCGTTGTCACCCACATCATGATCATTTGTGAGGTGGCGATATACTGAGACCAATTTCTGTGCGCGTTCTGATCCTAATCTATTTCTCAATTAATTCCACACAATTCCAAATGTTGAGAAAATTCTCAATGGATCCTGAACTTGCGGGGCAAGAATGAAGATTGCTTATAAACTTGCAGAAACCCTCTGCCAGAGTTTTTTCATGAATCTGCATTTTATGCTGTTTCATGTCTTGAATGTCCCACCATCAACGAGGAGTCATTGTCTTAGTGATATTCTCATTGACAATGTGTTTTGGGAAGATGTTGGAGTCCTTCAATTTATAGGAATAAAGCGCACCGATGAACTCCGGATTGTACTCAGCCAACCACTCATCAATATCAGTCTCCTGCATGTGAGAGCTTCGCCTTAAATGTTGTAAAATGAAACACCAATATAGAGTTCATTATGTAGATTAGTCAAATGTGAAACTAGGCTAAGTGAATTAGGTTAAACATTATTGTACACCCTAGAATAATGTAATGGTAGGATGCCTTAGAAGTCGCTGAACTTATTCGGGCCCACAGGTAGCTATGCTCAAATTTGACCATTGTATTAGACTTAAGAAACATTCTACCTCTGTATCACCTGTGGTAAATAAATTGTTTAAATTGTTTAAATTGAAATAAGTCTAATAATTATAGTCAGATGGGGCAATACACAACCGCAGCCATCATGGGGTGAGAAAGTAAAGAAATGACTGGCCTATGGTGAGCATTCAAGCTGCACTGGAACAAATTCGATGATGGAATCTGTTAGAGCATTTACTTCCAATCATTTTAGTGTTTGTTGCTATACTGTACTGCGAAAAGTTGTTTTTTTGGTAAATTTGAAAAAAAAATTGGCATGTCACTACATGCTGTAACATGTAACAGTGTGGTTGAGTGACTTGACTTGCGCTGCTAAGCACTCCAGCTCACACAATACACATTTCAAGTTGTTAACAGCATGACTGCTAGGTGATGTGCAGCTGTCTTGCTTCAAGTTGCTTGTGGTGGTTACTTATGATCTGCATGGTGCTTCCCTCTCACATGACTTGCGCCTGTCCGCTGCAAAAACAACTTACTATGAATTGACGAGCATAGCAATTCTCTCTGGACATCTTATATCTTTGCAGACTGCAGAGCTATGTCTCCATGCATATGGTAATTGGTAAATGGTAATTGTGATGGACAAACTTAATTCATATACTGTTCATATAATGTAATAATTCATATAATAATGTAATATAATGTTGGAAATAAAGTAATCAAATAACAATATTTACTCAATAAGTGCATATATATAAATCTGAAATAGGAGCAACGGGAATTGTGTGAATAACTCTTTTAACCAAAAACAGGTGTTACGAAAACCCAATAATGCTCAAAAAAAAACAATAAAACCAATAAAACCCAATTTAACCCAAAAAAACCCAGGAGGGTTGGGTTTTTTAAAAAACCCAGGGTTTTTTCCATCCCTGATTTGAACCCTATCGAAAAATAATGGGATTAGCTTGATAGGACGTGCGTGACTTGTCGCCTTTTCTTTCAACGATGATTGCTTTGAAGGACAAATTGCCTCACTTATGGCCAAAAAGTGAGCTGTAAAAGTCCCAAAATCTTGCAGAATCAAAGAAAGAGTGAATAAAAGCTGTAATTCAAGCTACAGAGCGGTCCATTCGCTAAAGACTAAATTTCTGAACTATAGAATTATTTCCTGGCTAATTAGGATGCGTGGCACTTGGCACTTGTGAGCACTCTTGTCATTGGAGTTATAGCTCACAATATTCTCTTTTTAGGAGTATTGAATGAAGAAAACACACTTAGACGTAGAAAATTGTAAACTGCAGCGCAGAAATTGAAATATCTCATCCGGATAGATTTCTGTTGTACGCCCATGAGGCTTCAAATAGTTTACAAATGAGAGATCCAAAATGTAAAGTTGAAATCAAAATAAGTCATGTACTACCTTCGAAATGATCTTAAAACTGCATCACTTGTCCCTGATGGAGACAAAATAAAATTAACTGACGAGAAGATAGTCGACGGGAAGCACATGACCACACAACCTCGTGTAAGGACGCCCCGATTCCAACATGACCCTCCAGTAACTGCTGATCTGGAACTGTGCACTTTTTTCCTTTAACAGTATTTGTTATAGTGCCTTAGTTTCTCTTCTTTCAAATGGAAGAATATATAATTTTAAAAACGAAGAGGCAGTTTTTCTTATAATAACTATCCAAATTTTCAGATATCACGAAATAAATATAGTGTGTCGATTTTAGTAAAAATTTTCTTGCTTTAAAGTCCTCGCATTCTAATAAGTCAAATTGATTACAAATAGCAATAACCTTTGAAGCGGTGAACAAAATGTTGCCTTGTAAAAATTAGAAATCACAAAGTAAAGAAAACAAATTTTATTTCTTAGGAACTTCTGTTTTGCAATATTGTGAAAATAATGTCATTTTTGTACAGCAATATTTAAGCATACCTGCATACCATACCATACATTGTAATCCAATTCTACCGATACATTTTTCTACCGATAATATTGGTACATTAGATACATTTGCAAATTGAATACATAAAAAATGCATTGGTTTGTTCGAAGGAGTCATTGCCTTGTGGGCAGTATGAGAATTGGAAGATAGTAAATTCGATATTAATATTCATGAATGAAGTTTCAAAACTAGTTGACAGCAATATGAATAGAAACCACTCTAGTCAAGCTTTGTTGTACTTCCTTTTCGTCATTGTATCTGCATATGGTTAAATGCAAAAGTCTATTTTTGATATAGTATTTTGTTGCAGCACTAAAAAACAGCATCAGTTGAAGCTAATTTTATCATTCTGTTTCCTTCAGTTAATATACCATAAAATGTGGTTTTCGCCTTTTCCATTGTTTGTTCTCAATCACTGAAAATTCATGCTTAACTCACCTCTTTGAAATCACTACCCTTATCGGGTCAGGCCGAAGCCAATCAGCTCCACGTTTGTTATAGTGCCTTAGTTTCTCTTCTTTCAAATGGAAGAATATATAATTTTAAAAACGAAGAGGCAGTTTTTCTTATAATAACTATCCAAATTTTCAGATATCACGAAATAAATATAGTGTGTCGATTTTAGTAAAAATTTTCTTGCTTTAAAGTCCTCGCATTCTAATAAGTCAAATTGATTACAAATAGCAATAACCTTTGAAGCGGTGAACAAAATGTTGCCTTGTAAAAATTAGAAATCACAAAGTAAAGAAAACAAATTTTATTTCTTAGGAACTTCTGTTTTGCAATATTGTGAAAATAATGTCATTTTTGTACAGCAATATTTAAGCATACCTGCATACCATACCATACATTGTAATCCAATTCTACCGATACATTTTTCTACCGATAATATTGGTACATTAGATACATTTGCAAATTGAATACATAAAAAATGCATTGGTTTGTTCGAAGGAGTCATTGCCTTGTGGGCAGTATGAGAATTGGAAGATAGTAAATTCGATATTAATATTCATGAATGAAGTTTCAAAACTAGTTGACAGCAATATGAATAGAAACCACTCTAGTCAAGCTTTGTTGTACTTCCTTTTCGTCATTGTATCTGCATATGGTTAAATGCAAAAGTCTATTTTTGATATAGTATTTTGTTGCAGCACTAAAAAACAGCATCAGTTGAAGCTAATTTTATCATTCTGTTTCCTTCAGTTAATATACCATAAAATGTGGTTTTCGCCTTTTCCATTGTTTGTTCTCAATCACTGAAAATTCATGCTTAACTCACCTCTTTGAAATCACTACCCTTATCGGGTCAGGCCGAAGCCAATCAGCTCCACGTTTGCGTGGAGAGCAGCGCCGCGCTGCGCAGCGGCTGTGCAAACATGTCCACTCGAGTGCGACAGCTGCCTTACGTATAAAAGATCTACGCAACACCACCTAGTTTTACGCTGGTACGAAACAGTCTCGGCCGCCATTCAAATTGCTAACGTGAGTTGCCGTCACGCGAGCGTTATTGCGCTGTGTGGTCCCTGCTACGCTATTTTGCCCAAATGCTGGTTGTAAGTTTTCTCTAGGTTATCACTCCGTAGTTCCCAGTAAATTTGAATTTAATATTTTTTCCATACTTCAAACTACATTTACTTCAATTTCAAATGCTTATATAGAAATTATTATCTGCAGATAAGTAACGCAGAGCAATCAATTTGCTGAATTTTAGTACGTAAAATATTTTAGAGCAGTAACAGTCGAGCTTTTTTCCTAATGAAGTTGATCGAAGTACGTGGTATTTTGATAAAAGTACGTTATCTCATTAGAGTTATTTTATATATAGTATATAGACGCTAATTGGAAGAGTTTATACATGTGGCACATGTGCGCAAGGGACCAAGAGCATACTATATCGAGCGGCCATATCCTGGCCCTTATCGATGAATTTTGGAACTTTCTTCCGTGAAATAGAAATTCAGATATGTCATAAATTTAAGCTTTTTGACTTCTCATTTTGTACGAAAGGTTCCAATGCTATCGCCAGCTTTAGAAATATCGCATCATCGTTAATCTTATTCAACATTGTGAAAAGACCAAAAATTTAGCTTACAAGGGGAAATTATGAGCAGGTTTTTGAATTTACACAGTGTTCCGTTGACACTCTGCCCGGATATATGAAGCTGTCCGTAAGTGGATAAGAAGATTACAGTGCAATTACGAAATTCTGGGTTGTAATGAAAAAAAAAATGTATCGAAGAAAACAGTTTTCCTTATCCCGTTATCTAAAGTAAAATACTATACAGAGAGCTGAAAACATTTCAGATATAAAATAAGTTCTACCATTTATTCAGCGAAATAAATTGAATGCCTGGACACATTTATCATACAGTTCAGTATAGTGATTTCTCAATACTTGTGAACTGAGATGCGCCGAATAGCATCACGACGATTTCCACCGAAAGCAACAGAAGCATCTTCTAGAACTTCGCCCATATAACTGTTGCCACCAAGCACCAAAGTTGGTCGAATCGTACAGCAACAGCAGTGAAGGAAATAATTCAAGAACTTTTCGTGGACTTCATTTTTCTGCTTCTCTGTTTGAGCAAAAACTTTGTTCTTTGAAGATTTAATTTTTTTCTCCCGACCCAGATGCCCAAGTCTTCACCACAGACAGGTCGAACCTTCCGTAAAGCAATATATCACAAATATACGCACTTGAACGTAATTTGAGTCCGAGGGACACTGTAATTTTACTCGGTATAAAAAAGCTTCCGCTTCCGTGTGCTCGTGAGGTATCAACCCCAAATTGTGACAATGCGTGAGACATGGTAGAGGTCGTGATAAGCATCTGCGCGGCGCCGCTCTTCAAGTCTTCGGCTACTTGGAAACCTCTGGTACGTGGTGAGTTAGTCTGAGACGGACTGGCTTTAGTTGTGTTGCTGATTATTCATCATATTTTCACATCCTTCAAACCTGTATAAATAACAAGAGTAACATTTCGAATTTCAAGTACAAGAACAATTATCAGAAGAAATCTGAAAACTTCATTCCAAAATAACCAAGCTGGTATGATATCATGGTTTTGATCACAAAAAGAGTTGTTTCTTTTCCTAATAAATTAAAAATATTAAGGAGATCGTCACAGGCCCGTGCCAGATTCTGTCGATTCCATGGTCATTTTGCATGTTTTTGTTGTAAAAGGACCCTTAGGTGGTAGACTATTCGTTCCTAAAATTTTATGACGCTACGGACAATTATTTCCCCCCCCCCCGGGGGGGGGGGGGGTAAGGCGACCAAAATCTTTCAATTTTTCCGATTTTGACCCCACATAAAAAGAGAACAAATGGGAAATGGAAAAAAGCTTAATTTGAGTTTGTTAGAAATGTTCCAAGGATTCTAAAACGGTCTTTGCTTTTGTTCTAGCATCAAAACTGAAGGAGGAGTTCCATTTTGAAATATCAATATAAATGAAAAGCACCCAAAATATTCCATTTTTTCCCGATTTTGACCCCATATAAAAAGAGAACAAATGGGAAATTAAAAAAAAGCAAAATTTGAGTTTGTTAGAAACGTTTCAAGGATTCTAAAACGGTCTTTGCTTTTGCTCTAGCATCAAAACTGAAGGAGGAGTTCCATTACGAAATATCAATATTAGTGAAATATCAATACCTGAAAACCAATATGTCAAATTTTTGCAAAATCTAATGCCTGAATCAAAAAAATGAATGGAATCAATTGTGTTTCTTTTCAAAGGTTACATATCATAGTCAAATTTTATAAGAATCAGAAAGAATCAGACTGAAAATAAAAAAATGCATTTTGTCGAAAAAAAAGTTTTTTTTTTTAAATCACAATTCACACTTTGAATATGAAGTTATGTCTGGAAATTATCAAAATAAAAATTAAAACTGCATTCAATTACATCAATTGTTCATTATATTACACTTCAACCAAATATTTTGTTATGGCTTATACCCAAAAAAAGTAATTTTCAACATTCAAAACGATACTCGCCCTCGAGTTTTGATGCTAGAACAAATCCAAAGACAGTTTTAGAATCCTTGAAACATTTCTAACAAACTCAAATTCATCTTTTTTTCAAATTCGAATTCTTTGAAAAAATATATAGCTCTAAACCCAAAAAAATGTTGCTGATTTTTGAAATATCAAAAAATTTTGAAAAAATAGAAAAAATTTGAATTTCAAAAAAAGCCGAATTTGAGTTTGTTAGAAATGTTCCAAGGGTTCTAAAACTGTCTTTGTTTTTGTTCTACCATCAAAACTGAATAGGGAGTTTCCATCTGAAATTTCAATAAAAATATACCAAAAACACATTTTTCGTAAAAAAAAGTAAGGCCTAAATCGAAAAAATGACACGAGTAAAAAAGGTTTACTTCCACAAAATACATATACTGGCCAACTTTCAAAGGAATCGGAATAAAAAAGTTGAAAAAGTGGGACGATCTCCTTAAACAATTTAAAAAATATAATAACCTAAACAATTTTCGTCTCCCCCTCCCCCTCTCCCTCTCACCCATTCTTCCTATTCACCCTCTCTCTCTCACCTTCTCCCCCTGTCTCTCACTCACCGTCTAATGTAACGCGACACTACACGAGAAAACCCGTAACATAGAGATGTTCATGGGTGTGAATCACAGTACGGGCGATAGTCATAAGCGTATTAATATGTAGAGATTCCAAAGAGTTTAGAGTATATACTATTTGAAGCTACTACTGTACACATGCGTACACTTTACCTCCTTAAGAGTACAAATAAAAAATAAAAAGACTAAAAAAAGGTAAGTGTGTGGCCTGAGAAAAATTCCTAACAAAACTTATTCACAAATATGTGTTATCAATGTACTAGTACATAATTATTCAATGCATTGTGACACACTTCTCTATTTCAAGAAAAGAACGACTGTCATCCTTTACATGGCCAACCATGGCATACTCGACCTACAACAACTTTATTTCACACAAATATTTTATTTTCTCAGATTATCTATTGATAAAGCCAATGATCAGATAATTGTCAGGAACTCGAAAAAATAGATACCAGATAAAGGTATATTATACGAAAATTAAATATTCAATTTCATTAGGGAATAATTAACTCATATTATCGAGAAATAATTTCAACATATTATTAGATAGAATTAAATAGCATTCGCAAATTTCATGACAGTTCATACTTTTGATGGCAAATTCTTCACATGCAGACGTCACCCAACTTCCCAAAAACTATCGAACATATTAAATGTTATACACCCATATATATCTCTAAGGCGTTTGACACACTCAGGTGTCAAATTAACAATGAAAAGAAACAATTTAACAATTTAACAATTTAAATTAACAATTTAAATTAACAATTAAATTAACAATGAAAAGAAATATTACATCACGGATTAGATGATTATATAAGAAGTCAAGAATATATTCTGAGAAATTGAATTCGTGAAATTTCTCCTGAAGGCATTTAGTATGAAATTTATGATTAGAGAAGGGCAGTAGCGCGCTTCATGTAGCGGCCACAACTTTTAAGTTGTGGTCGCGGTCGCAGTACCGGCGTAACATTTTAACAGTTTGGCGGTAGCGGTAGCTTCCGTTAAGTAGCGATACTAGGTTTAGCCGCTAAAACGATACCGCTACATTTACTACATACATTAGTCTTATACGTAGATAATAGAATAAAACTGTGCTAAAGATTTCGGTGTAGTTCTGTTAACTTGCTACCAGTGTATAATCGTATAGGCTGTTGCCTGCCTTCTTACAGTCTGATTCATACTTTCGGATCTTCCTACCAGGCTGCTACAGGTCCTTTACTGGAGAAGATATCCAATTATATAAACTTAACTTATCCCGGTACAATACTGAGATCACCTGGAGCTTTCTGCACACTGCAACAGCCAATCCCTTCTAGAACTGCTGTGGAGAGAATGTTTTCCTTAAGAATTAAGGAAGTCCTGAAACAAAAGGTGCAGCTTGTCACATAATCATTTTGAAATGCTGGTATTTATAAAAAGAGAAGTTCAGTAACGAAATGGAAATATTATTTCGTGTAGTTTGCATACGACCACTATATGATATCTCATTCGCGGTCTAAGTTGAAATTAGAATGGGACTTGTTAAACCTCTGGTTTTTATTTGTGAATATTGATAATTTTTCATATTGGCTGATTGGAGCTGGCATCCTTGAAGGGATGGTGATTTATAAAACTTATAAAAATAGCTTTGACACTTTCTTATCTAAGCCGTACTACTTAATTCCGGTAAATCGCAATAAAGTTGCATTAACATGATTTCAAAATGTCTTACTATCGCAATATTTTTATGAGTTAATGACAATAATATAAAATAATATTTAGAGTTTTCGATGATAATTATTGTTATTGCAGCGCTAAATGTAGCGGCGCTACATATTACTATAGTGGTCGTGTCGCTATAATTCAGGGTAGTGGTTCTTAAACAGGGGGGCGCCCCACTGCGAGGCTCCCCGTAAAGCCTGGTTATTCCCAGTAATGTTTCCGACAAAAAAGCGAACTTTTACTGTTGAATATGTTTGAGAACCTATTTACAATATTCATTGTTGTGAGCTCTTATTTACCAGTCCATCTGCACACAATTTCCCCTGACAATTCTTAAGGGGGCATGGGAGTAAAAAGGTTGAGAACCACTGATTTAGAGCATGTAGCAGTAGCGGTAGCGCCCGCTACGTTTAAAAGTAGCACCGCCCAGCTCTGTTTATGATATAAAAATACACAAAATGTCACGTGGTGTTCAGTTAAAAGTTCATTTTTATTTAGAAATTTTCAATCTGAAGCAAATTAACATTTTTTTGTTGATTGACATAGTGTGTTCAAAACCCGCAATCATTTGACTCATTCCTACTTTAATAAAACTTGAAGCAATTAATTATTATAAGACTTCTGCCAAGCTACTGGATCATTCTTCAAGTAAGAGCAATCAATAAGTTCAAAGTAAAGACTGACATATCTAGCAATGAGTGAAAAATTTTGACACGTTTGAAATTTGTTAAAATTATGTTCAAATATACTTACTCAAAGTATACTGTTATATATACCAATTAAAAATTGCTTTGACAATTTGTTTCTCGACCCGTTCTCGTCAATGCATCATTCGATAGAAGTAATTAGTGACAGTAATTTTGCTTTGGTAAAATTAAATTTAGTTTACGTTGAAATTAATTTTTGCTCTGATCATATAATTTAAAAAATACAGGAATATAAATGCATAACTCTGAAGAGCAAACACGTGCATGCTCTCATTCTCGGGCAGGGAACAAAAGAAGTTTTTAGGCTAGGAAAAACATGGCTTGATTTCATGGCCTGTTTGGAAGCATGTTAGGGAGATTAACCTATGAGAATTCAATGGCATGATGTCAAAATTTTCTACAGTTAGTCCGTATCATCAAAAAGCTATGTGGTCGATATAGACTAAACGAAATTCTTAGATATAAACTTAGATCAAAGACCCATGGGTTCAGTTACGACTTCTTCATCGTCCTGCTGATTTACTGTGATTATCGCGGATGAGGAGAGACCAACCACGTCTTGATTTTTCCGTAAGTACACGTTTCGTTGAAGCCTCCTAGCGAAATAGCCATGGATTACGGGAGCATTTGTCTGTATAAAATGCAATCGTGAAATTTTTGACGCAGCAGCACGGCCAGCGCAGACGCTGCTTTATAACGGCGCTTGAGGTGTCATATTCAAGCCACAAATCACACTCCCAGTTCCAGGCTTGAGGCTCTTCCAAAATGAGCTAGCCTGCAGGAGAGATTTTCGTGTTGCGGCTCTTTCCCCGTGAGTCATTTTGCGGAGCTGACACAATCCGAGTCGTGAGCTGAATTTCCATGGCATTTTTAGACCCAACATCGCAATCTGGCGCGCAGACAAAGAAAAATGCGAACTCTTTCTTTCACCCTAGCGCCTTAAACTCGGCTCTCTAATGTTCTTATGATGAGCGAGGGGCGTTTTGCTGCTGAAATTCGGGGGTCGCTCTTTAATTGGCCAATAATTCAGAAGAAAGCGTGGTCTCTCTGGCTGATAGCAGCGACCTGTTTTCTAGCAGCTGTCTTTTGCAGGTCTGAACTTAATTCACGGATGGGGCGGCACAGACCTCCGTTGTATTGTACAACTAGAACTTTGGTACAAATTCTCAAACTTTTTCATATTATGAGTGTTTAAAGTTGCAATCAATATGAACATTTTTTATATTAATGTTTACTTGGTTCAAAGATATATTTGGAATAATATTTATGCGGAAGTTACTTTTTGATCACTCATATCGTCAATTTCAAATGCACTGATTTTGACATACTAACGCCGTGGAAATGACAGAACCGCCATTTGAAAGAAAGTGACTCTTGGCGTACAAAAAATTCATAGAATTTCAGATCTGCAATAGAAGCTATTGAAAATTTGAAGATATCTGTTTAGAAATTATTTTCTAGGAAAATTTGCTTCGAGTGTAAAAGTTTACAATTATGCAATAGGAAAAGTCAACGAGAATGATAGAATTGCTTGTTAGTTCATTTTTAATATTCTATTATTGTATGAGTTTTGTCTTTTGCAACATAACTTTATTATTGTGTAACTATATTCCTACAATATTATGATAATGGCGCATCATTTGCAAAGTGACCTGAACAGGGAAATTTTGTTAACAAGTCTACTCTTAGTTACGATGACAAATTAAAATCCAAGAAAATTATTCGTTGGGTTTTTTTAAATTGAACATTTCTATCCGTCAGATAAACTAAACGAATTCCCAAAGCCGTTCACCCGCATATCATTGCAGCAAAATTTTCGTAAAACATTCATAAATAAATTATGTCGTAGTTAGATTTAATAAGAGAGTCGAATTCTGCTCAGAGAGTTCGATGCGCAATATGTGCATATGATTGTGCACGTTCTCTATGAGGATACAACTTAAACGTCCAAAACTCATAGTAGCATGTCACACAACAGCCCCCGTGAAAACTGTAGTCAGTGTTTCCAGGAGACTCCACACCGCTTCATTGTGTACAATTCATCGATAAGCAATATTAAGTTGATCATATGCTAATTTAGTATCATTTTTCATTTTCAATGAAATAGCCCTTTACAACACTCAACATAATTCATCATAATTCAACAGTCAACATCATTTATTATCTTATGCAGTTATGCTTTTTTCTTTGAGTATTGTGTTTTAGAAGTGATATTTTCAAGCATACACCATTCTGAAGGAAATAAAATAAATTTCTTAACATTTCTCTTGACATTTGCCTAGGCCAATGAATATGAAACCAAAATCTGGTCAATTCATTGATCTCTTGCTGAAGCAGACATTCTATCACACTTCTCCAAGTTTAGCTATTCAGAGAACAAAAGATTTACCGTATCTTAATTACGTATCAAATTCTATCCTATTGCTGTATTTCTCACTGTCCTTCACCATAAAATCTTGTCTCATCCTTTAAGGAAGCATCTAACTTCAGTCGCTTCAGGCATTGACCGGTTCATCTTCCCCCTTCAGTTTTTTCCTGATATTCATAAGTCAGAGCTGTCAGAAGATAAAAAGCACACGGCCGTTTTGCTGGCGAGCGCCAAGGGCCCAATCTAGGAGCAATTGTGGGCCTCATTTTGGTGCCGGGGTGTCGGAAGTGAGCGCCGCCGGTCGTTGCTATGAGCGCTTGGGAAGGAAATGGCCAACTTTCTTCGGAGTTATCGGATTAAGCTCTTGCCTTGCCTAACGCCTTGACAAACGATATTTGAAGGTTTTAAGAAGCTCCTGCGAAACTTGGCTGCAACTTAATCTAAAGTCTTGGCAGATCGCAAGCTTTGATGGAGTTTTGATGATGCACGAGTCAACGCAGGACAAAAGATATACACGTCCCAATAGACAGGCGATCTAATGCATGCACAAAACTCGTTAGTGGAATTTTACGTTAGTGAACGACTGATAGAACAAGCTATTTTGATGGGTGCAGTATTTTTAAAGTATCACCGACACCCTTAACTCGAATTTTTTTCCTCGGGTGCATCAACTGGTATTGAAATTACTCATGTTCTGGAACATCTGACATATGTTCATAATTTTTATCCAAATTAAATTAAATTTACATATCTCTGAAAACTTGAAGAAACTGCCACAGGTTTAAAATCCTTCCTTGTAAAAATCCACGAAACCTACTCTCCACAGTTCAGCTCCCATCCAGTTTCGATGTGAGTTAGTGCATACGCAAGAACAGCGTGATGGTCTAGACATCAAACATTGAAAAGTGTTTTGAGACTTACTGTAAATGTCTCGCGGTAGAATAAATGAGCTATTTTAATGTTTAATTATATTTCAGACGCACACAATGTACATTTTGGCATGCTTGTACGCAAACAGAACAATTACTTGGGGGTATTTTTTCCCATGTAAACACTTCATAAGAGTCTAAAATGCAAAACACTAACAGGTTTAGATTGTTTAAATTTCACCTTGATATGAATGTTGTTCAATTTTACCAGTTGACTTTTTCATTTTGGTAAAATTTGGGTACTGTTGAAGTACAATCATAATTCAATTGCTCTTAGGTAGACAATCTCTAATCCTCCAGCAGAGTATAACTTAAATTATCCTACTTAAAATTTTAAAAATATTATTCGACCCAAAGACTGTCATCTTTATTTTAACGCCAGTGATTGAAACTGGCTATCACGACGCAGCTAGCAATTCAGATTCGTTTAAAAAATACCTGAATTACTAATGTCCTGTAAATGTAAATACTTGTTGCATTCGAGAAATTGAACTCAAGTCCCTTCATCATCCTGACGCAAGGACCGTCCGAGCTGCTTTTGTAAGACAAGTCGATTCTGACTTAAACACGCGACTAATTGAATATTGGGGTCCAACTTAGATATTGAAAAACTGCAAGTGCGTTCGCTTACCTGGTTTCTGACGAAAAACTTCCGTTCGTATTAGTTGGAAGTTGTTATGGTTTTCCGCTCATAAGTTATCAACGTAAGTTTGAGGTCCAAGTCCTTCTGTACTATTCATCCCTTTTTTTGCAAACAATCCGCTCGTTGAGTGGTAGAGATAGGTGTCGTTGTTCAAAATTTACTAATCTTCACACCACGATTTTCCATCATGACTGTCTGCGAGCACAATTTGGTCCTGTTTTCTATGCACAATATGAGTCCGAGAACAATGACGTTTTTCCGAGTTTAACATTAATACATTGATGGTTAGTAATCACCATAATTTTGAGGAAATGATAAATGATATCCATTATCAAGCATTTCCATTTTCAATTTTGTTAATATTTATGTGCATTATTCAACGACCTTGTGAACGCATTCGAAAAACCGATGTTTTTCATTATAATGACGGTCTGATTGTTGCCGAAGGAGATAACAGAGGTATTGTAAAACAGAAAGCCTTTCGAGTAAAGACGAAAGGATAAAAGTTTACTATTTGATGCACTGTGTTAAACCGGGAAAAAATCCCCAAAATTTGTCACTGTGACGAAATCAAAAAAACATCAAGAGACCTGCACGCACATAGTTGAAAAGATGATTACCATTAGAGAACATTAGAAACTATGATACTAGTTATGTCCTAGGTTTTATAAATGCAATATATTATCTCACATTTTTTAAGCACAGTGATCAGCTAGTGAGGTGCTTATGTAGGTCACCCTGTGGGTCTCCGTGCTCGGCACACCCGCCATCAGTATCCGTCTTGCTTTATTTATGGCCCTAAATTGCATGGTAAAGAGTCGAACGTACCACTGTACTCGTGATTTACTGGCGCATTTCCGAGAATTGTCCAGCAGTCGCAAACAATGCTTCCATCAGGTATACAAATGAGGTCAATAAATACGAGAAAACCTATTTTGTTCAAGAGATAGGAATGAAGCAACGTTAGCGGAGAATGATTAGGAACTCAGGAGAAAAGGATTAATAGGCCTATTTATTTGCGGTAGATGGAGAATCTTTACGTCTAGTATTCTAGAAAATCTTTCCATTGCACAAAACTAAAAATTTCACCTCTGAAAAGAAAATTACAACAAATGAAACGTAAGTGGTATGAATTAGAGAGCAACTTATGTTCAGACACTAACTTTTTTGTTAGAAATGAAGTCACTGTTGCCTTGTTGACTGCTACTGGAGACTTTGGGAACTTGCAACCGAGAGTACAAGCACTTGAGTCTCACTTGTTAAGGAAAGCATGCCAGAATTTGTGTAAATTGAGAACACTGTGCGCAGCAATGACCAGCGCACGTCTGTAAACATGCAAATGAGGTCTTGGAGACTCTGAACATGTTGCAAGCTTGCAATTGGTGCTCACTTTTGTGCAATATTAGACTATTACCTTGCAAGCGCTTCTCTACAATGGTCTGCGATACAATGGAAAAAAATATTGAGCTTCACATGCTTTTAAGTATTGACTTACAGATTTTCCATCAATCACAACTAGAACTCTGACCGTACTGGTATGGTTAATTCAACGCCTTTCATCACATGAAAACCTAATTGTTCATATTTAACATACATAAGTTCAACTAGGTGAACATGCTATGCTCAGAAAATTGACAATATTTATCAGGCACGCATAATACTGGCGTAAAAATTTGCATTAAGTGACGCGAGTATTCAATAGTTACATTAGCTATTTAAGCGTGAGCGCTTCAAGTATATACGTTCATTTTCATCATAACGTAGTCCAAAATTTATCATGTGCAAAATTTCGAAGTTTTCGGGGCGATTAATTTTTAGATTAAACTTGGAATGTTTTTTCTTTTTTCTCTACTCTCGTTTCACCATTTTAGTTAGAGCCCAAATATTTTAGGCATAATCGGGAATTAAATGGGTTTTCTGAAAATTAATGTCAGGAGAGTTATAAACCATGGATCTGATTGTCATCGCTTAATTTTTTTATGCCATTATTTAGAGGGGCTGCGAACTTTACCTGTAAATACAAGTACTCTATTCGTCCTTATCATATCGTGGCACGTGGGTATTACCCACCGAGCTCTTCACGTGAGCATTACGTTTCAACAAAACGTTGACACCTTTGTTTTGTTAGGAGATAAGGCTCATGCTAAACTCTTACCATATTTAAATTATCGTCATAGCAATATCAGATTAACTAGGGTAGACGAAGATAACGATAGATTACCGTTTCCAGATGTTTATGTAGAGAGAGTTGACAATACTCATCAGTGCTCTGTTTTCCGAAAGAAAACTTTTTCTGGGCTCTAGACTAGCTTCTTTAGCTATCGTTCATACAATTTTAAATTTTGCTGCAATCGTACTCTCGTCCGAAGAGCGTTTAATGTGTGTTCTAACTTTCAACAGTTACACAAAGAGTTCGATTTTTTACGGCGATGTTGAACCAAAAACGGATTTCTTTCTTCTGTTGTTGACAGGCATATTAATAAATTTTTATCAAAATTTGTGACACTTCTCAATCTGTTCAGCCTTGCGTTTAACAAGCTTTCTTTGTGAATTTGCCGTTTTTGGCCATCAGTCATTGAAACTAAGTGGGGATGTTAAATCCCTTATCAATAAATATTTTCCGAAACTCAAAATTCATATGATTCTAGTGAAAAATTTGCAATTGAATCTCTATTCAGTTTTAAAGACCAACTGCAACCCTCGCTGGGCACGTCTCTGGTGTACCAAAACAACTGTTCACGTTGTGAATCGCTGTTCGTTGGTTCTACCTGCCGTACCCTGATGACTAGAGTTTCTGAGCACGCTGGGCGAAGTTGTAGAACTAACTGGTCTTCCTCTTGGGTCTCCCTCCCTCCCCACTGTTCTCTGTAAGATCTCACGCAGAAGAGTGCAATGTTCCGGCCTCCTTTAAGGCGATCTACTACCCTGGACTACCCTTTGACTACCAAATTTTACCGACTTCTATCGCAACTAGGTGAACAAAAATGCATACAGATGTGTAAAATCGAATGCCAAACACATTTGATTCGATAAAATTTTTCGATTTTCGCAAAAATTAATAATTTATTTCGCGATTTTAAAAAAAATATAAATTCATGCGCAAGCCCTACTCACTATAGAATTTTCAACCTAGAAGCATAATTTTGGTCTCAATCGACGCGGAAGGACTGTACCAAGACCGTAACGCAGGATTTGTTTGATTTTCGTCTTATAAAAAAAGTTATAGGTACACATACCCAACATTTAAAAAAAAAATTTCCAGTTTTTTCCCAATAAAAATGTAATTTAGGATTCAAATAGAATTTTGCTTTGCTACGCTGTTTCCACTGTCAAACTGCATCGAATGAGACCAAAATCACGCTTCTACGTTGAAAATTGCATAAAGGATGTGGTTTTGCGCAGAAAATATACATATCTGTATATATATGTTCGCCCAACCACTTCTTTTCTATCGCGAATTTCGAAATTTTTCATCACATCAAATGTGTTTAGAATTTAATTTTACAAATCGGTATTTATTTTCATTCACCTAGTTGCAACAGAATCCTGTAATCTGAGATTAAAAAAAGTATATTGAATTTGTCTCTTTAATACACTTTTTTGACATAAGTAACCATAAATTTTTATATAATCCGAAATTCAAAAAAATCATACGTTACGGTCTTGGTACAGTCCTTCCGCGTCAAATGAGACCAAAATCACGCTTCTACGTTGAAAATTATAGAGTGAGTAGGGTTTTGCGCAACTATATATATTTTTCTGATAATCGCGAAATAAATTATTATTTTTTTGCGAAAATCGAAAAATTTTAGAGATGCAAATGTGCTCGCAATTAAATTTTACATCCACGCGTAAATTTCCGTTCCCATCGGTGCAATAGAAATGTGTACAGTGAAGTTTGAACGAAGAGGTCGAGTCCAGGGTAGTAGATCCCCTTAAGCGACTTAATATCTTGGCCGGTGCCTCGTACAGAACAGACCTGCGCGTTGTCGAATCTTTGCATATTTACTAAATGAAAACTACTCTGAATGACACCGAAAGTGCTTTTTCGCTTCAAGTTGCCGACACATAGTTCAGTTCAGTTTTTCCTTTACCTGTTATGCATTTTTTTACCGTTGTTCTTGTTTTCAAAGATTACACTTTTTAGAAATGCTTCATTAGTGAATTAATTCTTTCTCCCTCGGTTTTGTTTTACAGATATTTTGCTGAAGATGGCCTGTTAGTCCGAAAAGTTTAGTTTTATTTGATCACTTTTTATATAAATAACATAACGTGTAGCGATTTGTACCTTGCTCTTCATTAACGTAGTTACTGTTCACGATCGGTAAACTAATAATCGATAAAAATATAATTTCCTCACACTGAAGTGTTTAAAATCGCTAATTACACTGTAGTCCCCTAAAAACGCATTATGGACTCCCATACGGAATAGTTCGTTGATTAATAACACTAGATAGCGAAGAATTTTCATCCAATGAAATCAAGAGTTGTATTATATGTTTTCGCTCGTAGAATCCCTAAATAATGTAGAATTTCCCCGTATAGTTTGTGTTTTCCATTGTATGTAACGTTACGTGTGTTACGAGGTTAATATTTTCAGTAATGTGGTGGGCGAAACTAAATTAAGGAACACTGCTTGTAATTTTCATTGTTTAGACTATTTCTACATTACTGTCATGAAAGAGAAACCTTTCAAAATCGAGGCATATTGTGAAATATCTGGATTTTTGATCTGTTATGGAATCAGTTCCGCGCTCAAGATCCTTTTGTACCTGCCCATCCAAATAAATGGAACTTAGTACTGAGTTCAATAAGGAGCTCATGAAAAAAAACAGAATATATAAACTTTCTGCCAATGCACACATCTAAGTTTTGATTTTGCAAAGTCTAACAATAAATAAAATAGCAAGGATAGTCGCTTTTAAAAGATCCATTATCAGTTAGTTGTTTAATAAATAGAAAGATCTGCTGGTCAAGTGTAGCATATTTATAGAGTAATGGATATCTGAATGATCTTTAATGAGATTTAAACTTCTCAAAAGGCCATTTGAACTCCTTGCTCCCTGACTAAAGTGATGAAATGTTCTCCAGGAAGTCTCGAAAGTTGGTTTTTGGCACCGGCGACATTGTGATTTTAAAGTTTTTCCCTGATGACGATGAGAAATTTCTACCAACTAGCAGGAACCCTGGAAATTCCACGGACAATGCCATCAATGAGCATTGGGGGACTCGTGAGAAAATTCTGCCAACATTACTTAACAAATATGAACAAAACATATTCTAACCTATCTTTTCCTAACCTATGCCAACCAAATCTATCCTAACCTAACATATCTTAACCTATCCTAACCTAACCTAACCTATCCCATCCTAACCTAACTGTAACCAAAGTCATTCTTAGGCTAGGTGGACCCGTAAAAAAAATCGGGTCAACATTACCTAGCAAATTCTTACATAACATATTCTAACCTAACTCATCAAAACATAATATATACTAACCTATCCTATCCTAATCGAAGCTATCCTGATAATATGGCAAACATAAAAAAACCGTGAACCCGTAAAAAAATTCATCGATATAACCTACCTAACCAATGCTAACCTAACCTATCTAAACCTAACCTATCCTATCCTACCCTAACTGAAGCGATACTGATAATATGTCAAAATAAAAAAACCGTGTACCCATGAAAAAATTTCATCAACATAATATTACAAATTCGACCATAACCCATTCTTACCTAAGCTATTCTATTCTAACATATTCTAACCTATCTCTTCCTGACCTATGCTAACCGAACCAATCATGATAATATGTAAAACATAAAAAACGTGGACCTTGGAAAAAATTCCGTCAACATTACCTAACCTATGCTAACCTAACCTAACCTATCCTAACCCAACATATCTCAACCTATCCCATCCTATTCTATCCTAACCTATCCTATCAAAGCCAATCCTATCCTAACATATTCTATCCTATCTTAACCTATCATATCCTAAGCTATCATATCCTAAGCTATCATATCCCAACCTATCATACCCTAACATAACCAATCCTAACCTAATCTAACCTAAGTCATCGTTAGGCTAGGTGTACCCGTGAGAAAATTCAGTCAACATTACCCAACAATTTCTAACAACATATTCTAACCTAACCTTTCCTAACACGTATACACTGACCTATCCTATGCTAACCGAAGCTTTCCTGATAATTTTTCTAACAAAAAAGGCGTTGACCCGTGAATAAATATCGTCAACATTACGTAACCTATGCAAACTATCCTCACCTAACCTATCCTGACCTAATCTTCCTATCAAAACCTATCTCCTATCCTAACCTATCCTGACCTAACCTATCCTGACCTAACCTATCCTGACCTAACCTATCCTGACCTAACCTATCCTGACTAACCTATTCTGAGCTAACCTATCCTGACCTAACCAATCTTATCCTAACCTAACCTAACTTAACTTATCCTATCCTAACCTATCATATCCTAATTTATCCTGACCTAACCTATCCTGACTTACCGATCCTGACCTAACCTATCCTTTCCTAAAATAACCTAAGTTATCCTATCCTAACTTAACCTAACTTAACCTATCCTAACCCTACCTATCCTAACTCAACGTAACCAATGTCATTTTTAAGCTAGGTGGATTCGTGAAAAAATTCGGTAAACATTACCCATGAGATTCTTATACAACATATTCTAACATATACCCCATGCTAACCTAACAAATACCAACCTTTCCTATCCATTGTGCTTGTTTCCTTATATATAGTATCTTCGTAGACACGATACCGCGAGTCACGGCGTCTTCATGATAATGAGCAGAAGCCCTGTAGATTAAACGGTTTCAATAATTAATTCACTTCCAAACGTATAAGGTTAAAGCGTGAAGGAAATATATTTTATTGGCATTCTTTGATATGGAAAGATTCCTGATATAATTACTGTAATTTAAAATCAAATTTTTATGCAATGCAAAGTTGAAAAAAATGAAAGAAAAATATAAGCAAAAGAAAAATTCAAAGAAAAATTAAAAAATAATAAACAAAATAATTAAAAAAATAAAGAATAAAAATAATAAAAATTAATGTCTAAAAAAATTAAAAAATAAACAAGCCACAAAAAGTTATACAAAGTAGAAAAATTATTAGAATAAATAAACAAAAAATGATCAATTGCAAAAAATTAAAAAATAATGAAAGTAACACAATTAACATAACGATGAAAAATATTAAAAATTAAGTGCAATAAAAAAAATAATAACGAAACAAGGTAAAAAATTAGCAATTAAAAAATTAACAAATAACAATAAAAAATAGCAAATGAATATAAATATATTGAAAAATTTAAAATAAAAGACAAAAAATAAAAAACATGATGAAAAATATAATAATTACCCTACCGTTAACCTAATTTAACCTATCCTACCTATCCTATCCTGACAAAATGTCAAACGTATTAATGCATGTAAAGGCGATCGTTTTATGAAACGCTCAGAAATTCGGCATCTATGATACCGCAAACTCGGATGAGAGCGTTACCCATGAACTTAGCTTTAAGCGTATTAATACAGATTCTTCACACAAATAAGTGTGTCATACGGTTGTTACAAAACCGACGCACAACTGTTTGCCTTTGAGGTACTATGACGTGTGTCACATCACGCGCAGGAAATCTACGGTACCTCATCCCTAAATTTAACTTACGCCAATTCTCCTTTTGCTGACTTGCATGTAAACATGGATGGGTAACGAATACTCCAGAGCCCAATGAATAATTTGAAGTCTCTTCAGAAAGTATTTTTAGGTCAATAAATTTAATGTGAGGCGGAAATTTTCACAGAATAAAAAACTTACTAAAGACAATCTTGATTACAACTATCCGAATGACTCTAAACATTTGATGTTGCTGGAAAGAAAACTACTGAAAATTCATTCTGAATTCAATCAACGTCATTAAATCACTCAATCGGTTTAAAACACTTTCGAATAGTTTACAACACTGTCAAATTGATGCATTCGAATGGTTGTGAGGGTTTGAAAGTCGATGCCTCGTCAAATGAAGCAAGCAATAACACTTTACTTGAATTTAATTACAGTTTTAGGAGAATTTTTGCACTCGTGAAGATTTGGCTCATACGTGAAAACGTTGTACAAAGGTTCAATAAAAACAACAGCTATGCGAAATATTAATTTAACTCAGCATGGAAATGACACAAAATTCTCCATATTTATTCAGGAAGACCTAGCATAGAGTGCATTTAAATGTAGCAGAAAATCTCAAGATCTAATACTATGCAATGATTAAGATCGCGTACGTAGTATACCAACAAAAACACTCCTGTTTTGTGTGTGCAGTAATTCATCAGCTGTTAGGACATTTTCATATAAATCCAGAAACGTACGGACAAACGTAACAAATTTTGTTTTACACATTTCTTTCACAAATAAAACTAAAATATCTTGAAGTAAAAGATGTGTAAAAGAACCGTAGATGTTTGCGTTCAATTTGATACTGAATCAAATATAGCAATACCTATTCATTTGTACACATATTTGAATCATTGAGTCATCAAATATTTAAGGAGATCATCTCAGGCCCCTGCCAGGCCCCTGACGCTCCGATGGTCATTTTTCATGTATATTTTTTGGAAAAGGACCCTTTGGTGGTGGACAATTCGGTCCTAAAATTTTATGGCGCTACGGACAATAGATCCCCTCCAGGGGGTAAGGGGACCAAAATCTTTAAATTTCGACCCCATTTGGACCCCATATAAAAAGACAACAAAACGGGAAATGGAACATTTGCGAATATAAGTTTGTTAGATATGTTCCAAGGATTCTAAAACTGTCTTTGTTTTTGTTCTATCATCAAAACTGAATGAGGAGATACGTCTTGAAATATCAATACCAGTGAAATATCAATACCAGTGAAATATTAATACCAGTGAAATATCAATACCAGTGAAATATCAATACCATTGAAATATCAATACCAGTGAAATATCAATACCAGTGAAATATCAATACCAGTGAAATATCAATACCAGTGAAATATCAATACCAGTGAAATATCAATACCAGTGAAATATCAATAGCAGTGAAATATCAATACCAGTGAAACATCAATACCAGTGAAATATCAATACCAGTGAAATATCAATACCAGTGAAATATCAATACCAGTGAAATATCAATACCTAAAAACAAATGTGTCAAATTTTTTCAAAAACTAAGGCCTAAATAAAAAAAAAAAATTCGGAAATTGTGTTTCTTTTCAAAAGTTTCATATCACAGTCAAATTTCATAAGAATCAGACTGAAAATAAAAAATTTCATATTACAAAAAAAAAATTTTTTTTTGGTTTGGAAATCACAATTCAGAGTGTGAATATGAAGTTGTGTGTGGAAATTATCGAAATAAAAAATAAAAACTGCATGCAATTACATACATTGTCCATTATATTACACTTCAACAAAAAATGTTGTTATGGCTCATACACAAAAAAAAACTTTCAACATTCTAAACGCTACTCATTGAGTTTTCTTGCTAGAACAAAACCAAAGACAGTTTTGGAATTCTTGGAACATTTTTAACAATAAAATGAAGGCTTTTTCCCAAATTTGGAAAAAAAGTTATATAGCTCTACACCCAAAAATAATTTCTTCGTGATGTAATAATAAAAATCGCTTATCACAAAATTTCTATTTCAAAATGTCAAAAATTATCTTCTTTTTCTTGTTAGAAATGCTTCAAGAATTCTGAAACTGTCTTTGCAGATTCAATGCACATGGTGTTTCGTACAAAAATACCCTGCGCATAGACGCAGTGAGTTGAGGAAAAAGTTTACCAAATAAGATATAATTTGAAAAGGAAAGCGATAAATGCTGACAAATAGGACAGTAGCGAGCCCAATTGAATTGTCCTAACAATAAAAAACTATACTATTTGAACAAAGCAGCCTCTCCAACTATCTGCGCAGGACTTCACATGTTCCCCCTGGAGTTCGAATTCATATAGGAACAAAAGTCCTATCTTTCTCAGGGGCTCTTGGCCGGACGGTTTGAAACAAAAAATAAAAATGAAGACTCAAATCAATAAACAGTTGTTCTTACCTTTCAGCATAAATCCGGAAAAGACCTCACAAACTTTAATAATAACATTTAACTCCCATATTCACTGCACAGAAAATTTTGCTCGTCGTAAATTTGAAGATATCCAACACTATAATTTGAAAATGTGTTCAATACCAGTGGATTTAAAATTTCACAACACCTATTGTTGTCATCGTTGAATTCTCATTTACAGTAGATGTACTCAATAGAAGTAATAGTTTCATTTCCGTAAGAGCAGGAATAAAAAAATATCTATTATACTTACCAATGATACAATTGACTAGCATTTGCGCTGGAAATTAATTTTGTTTTAATTCTTATTGATGTCTGCGCGTTTCTGAACGCCAAAATACTTAAATTAGGTTAAATTATCGACTACAAAGGTGTTCGAGAGAAATGAAGAAGGAGGAAGGCACTATTTAGTATGAAGTTGAGGGAACTGCATGCACAAGGTGTGTTCCCACAGGAGACTCCCACAGCATAGAAACAGTCAGTTGGAAAAAAGTTTATGAAAGTAAGAAGATAGTTAGAGGTAGTGACATAAGAACAGCAGTGAACCGGGAAAAGAAGGTCCATGACGAAATAGAAACCTTTTTCGAATTCAACAAAGAGCCCACAAAACCTTCAGCTCAGACCTCACATCTTCCCCCAGGGAGCGCTAGTTCCCGTACAATTATTGGTTGCATCTCATTCGGAGAAAGAATTTGAGCATTTTGGTTTCTCTCAGGGAGATGCGATTGTATCTATGGACATTAGCGCTCCTTGGAGAAACGCTTTTTTCTTCAACTTTAATTTGCTATAATTTTTTTTTAACTCACTGTTTCTACGCGCAGGTTCTAGTATCGGAAAACCCCTTGCGCGTAAATTCCTCGTTTCTTCAATTCTAATCTATTCATGATACCAAAAATAAATCCTTGTGTTAAAATGGAAAGCTACTACTTTAAAATTTAAAATCTACTCGCGCCGACAACAGTAATTTTAAATATCACAATTCCTTTCAGCCGTGATCAGGTAGCTCCCAATCGCAGGGCCAGCTTACGACACCGGACTATGGGTGAGGGGGAGGAGGTCGAGGCAGTATGACACTAATGGAATAAGAGCCTCTTTGGCCACACCCTTCCTTTCATCAAATGAAGAAGCATTGCTCTAAAACACCTGCTGTAGCGCCCACTTCTCCGATTTTTCGACTGAACTCATGCTGTATGCTCTTCACGCACGCAAAAACCAGTCCTTAACTTACTTACAGGCCGGTCGAATTTCCTTTCTACCAACAGTATCAGTACTGCTAATAGAAGTAATGATATTGCTAATCCCAGTAATGATACTATACTGATTGATTTCAGTTGTAATAATACTACTGATAGATAAAATTTTGTATGGTAAGCAACTTTAATACAAAGTTAAAGGGGAAAAACTCAAGAAGTCGACATTGTCAAAATCATATATGGTCAATACTAAAACGAACGTTTCGGGCCTTGACCCATCATCAGCTGTAAATCTGCAAATATAGACAGAGAATTTAATATTATGACTAGCTAATTGCACACGTGCACATATTATATTTAACTACAGGTGTTCAGACAACGGTAATTGCGAAGAGAATGCCAAAACCTGTGAGCTGAGCAGAAAGCTTCGTCCTCCGTCAGTGAGCCTTCGTCGTCCACCTGTAAGTGAGCGAAACAAATTCAAACCGAGCGGTTTCACGAACCTTACCAGTTTTCCCGCAAATATTGACATGTATTTCTCACCTCAATATCTAACTCTGCAAAATTACAAAGGGTTCAAGTACTTCACCTTGCATAAGCTATGTGCATATTTTCGTTGCATTTCGTTGCTACAGCTGTTGCTGATACTGATCGACCTGCAAGATCTTCCCAAGCACGTTGCTTTTGGTCTTTTAGTGCATATTCGCACCTACCTACTAAGAATGTGACAATATATTGCTTTCTTAGATGGTTGTTATTGAATGATATTTATTTGGCGTTATTCAATGATAATTCATTAAAAATGTTATTTATAAATGAGAAAATGCTGCATTAATTATTGGAACGCTTTGTTCAGAGGAGAGAACGTAATAATCTATGCTTTACAACTATTCAATGAAGAAAAATTTGCCCTATGCACAAACTTTAAGTTTTGTGTCAGCATTCGTTACTATTTTATAAAAAGATTGATACCTAAAACTTTTGACTGCGCGACTACTTTCATTAACAGTTGAGAGCAGAGCTAAAATTACATTTCTGCTTTCGATGCAGCTCATCTCCTAAAAATGGGAGTTATTCTCAGTTGTTTGCCCTTTTGACAATGTCGATACAAATAAAGCTGTCATAAAGTTGTCTGTAACATAGACGAAAACAAAAGAATAATGCACATCGACAGCAGTCAGCTTAACTAGCACACTCTACAGGTAATACCCGGATACTACAAACATATTAGCACTCCAGTTGAATCTCCTGCTGTGTTTAAAATATCTGTCCTATATGAAAAAAATATCTATATAGCAAAAATATTTACAGACTATATATAATCAACATGATAGTATAGTATTGAAATTGAATGAGCAGTTACTGTAACGTCGAGCATGGAATGAAATTCCAGTGGATGCCATTCTAATGATACACGACAACAATGACTTACGTAGGTTTTATCCTCAAGTTTTTCAAGTTTATATTGACTTTGAAGACTATAGATTAAGTTGCAGCCAAGTTGCCTATTGGCTAATTAGTAAGTGTTAGATATACAAAAATCACAAGTCGACTAGTATTTGTTATCCAGAAGTAAAAAATGGCACTCTGTGCTTAGTAATAATTTGTCGTCTTTAAGTGACAATGTGCAATAAATATGACTTGTTTTTTGTTATGAGGAAAAATCCATCATCACCTGAAACTCTGTCAGTAATTATTGAATTTTCCAAACAATGTGCAATCGCGTTCAGTAATCAGTAAGTATTCAATATTTCAGATATTGCATCCAACAATCAGTAAATTTTCAACGCAATCTGTGATCGTTTTAGCAATCAATGAGTGCGAACTCGATGAACAATAATTAACGTGAAACTTAGTGGTAGATATCCTAACTTTGTGATGTCTAACAGGGAAGCAGCTATAGCTGAAAGCAAGCAGCTAACCAAATACTAAGTAATGAATTTTATAATTGTTGTTAACTTTTTACCGCCAAAGTGGATTTCAAAATCCACTTTCACAAACAACTCGAATGTATTTTATTCCTGGTGAAATTTGTGCCCTAATGTGTTCTTTGAAGTTCATCTATCAAGTGCCGGTCACTTCTTCGCTGTGATATCGGTGACTACATGATGCCGGTGGTTATAACAACGGTGAGATGAGTACAAAATGCGGACATTAAAGGGTTAAACAATACTAAGACAAAGTTCGTGAGAGGCACATTCCTCAGTCATTGAGCATGTGACGAAATGTGATTATTTCGCATGCAAAATTTCGTATTTAATTTTACTAGGTAGAATTTTTTCTTCAGGCGCAAAATGAGATATGAAACGGAAAAAGTATAATAAACATTATTTATTGGGATTTAGAATTTGATCTCTTCCAAAGAAAATATTGGAAACCCGATTCCAGCTGGAAATTTCGTGTATCTCAACCTTGCTCCCCGTCTTTCCTTACATTTAACATTCATTGGTGACTGCGTATTGAAGACTCTCGTACGCCGAGCGAAAATAATTTATCTAATTTCATAGAGAATAAATCCACGGAAGAAATCATTTATGACGAAAATTAAGGTTTGTAATAAACGAGTATTTTTCTCTCACAGAAATGGTCAATCGTTTATGGCTAAGATACGACATAATTCCGTTCTTCTTCAGCATCGTCTACATCATTTCTGAGGTCCTCACATGTAAAAGACACCTGCAGTTGGAACCACGCTCAAGTATTTTCCTTCATCACCCAGATAGATCTAAGTGCAGTCGCACTGGCAGCGCGATACGGTAATCTCAGGTCGGCTTTGGTAGAATAGTTCTCTTGAATTTGCGTCGTCTTTGACAGAGTTTTTATGCGTTTTAAACAGCTGTCCAATTTCGGGAGACAGCGTCACGAGAGAGATGCTCCTGCGCAAGAAGTACGACCCTAAACCAGAGACGAGGCTATCGACAGGCTCTATCTGCGCTCGGTTCTTCTGGATCTGCGGGCACTGCCAAATATTTACAAAGCAACCAGATATTTACTAAGCAACCAGATGTTTACTGAGCGAGTACCTCTCTTGATGCAGTGTAAGCTGGGCAGAAGAATAGTTTTTATTGGCACAAGCGATAAAGCAAGGTAACATTAGAGCAAGTAGTGATGAAATAACTATAATGAAACTGTTCTTTGATAGAGAGTATATAGAGTGTTAAATATAGTTCTTGATATATCATCGATTTCAACAATTTTTTTTAATATATCTCTTGCAGCGACGATATTATATTCATACCCGGGCTGCTACTCTATACGTAAAGATTATACCTCGAATGATGTTATGAGAAGGGATTATTTTTCAACACCAAATAAAACTTGAGTACTTCAATTGTGGCTTGTAGTAGTAATACCTTTTACTGCATATAGGAACTTAGGAAGTGGTCCGTTTGCTCACAACCCTTTCTTCCACAAACGAAGCCTTTTCATGGCAGGCTGAGCTTTATCTAAGACATATCATAGCAAGCTTTAAAGATGATTGGCGGTGGGTCTACGCACTCATGCGCTGAAGTGATTGCTGAAATGTTAGCGCTTTTGAGTTCTAGGGTGAATAGTTTTAACACTATGTCCCTTGTTGCTAGCCAGGTACGATAACGAAAACATGGCCGTATCGTTGCCGGTATGTACCAAAGAAGAACAACGAAGTTAGATCTAATTCCTGTGATCGGAAATCGTGAAAGGTGCTGAAATTCACAATAGACTTCTGTTACCATTTGAGTAGAATGCATTATCTCGTATAAGTACTTTTGTTAGTGAATTAAGGCGTTCAAGAACGGTCTCAAAATGTTACACGAAAAAATATGCTGGATGCCGATCAACCTCAACTTTGCGTGACAACGTTCACCGGGTAAGAAAGATGATTTAATGCAAGTTGCCGTGGATGAGGCTGCGTTTTCATTTTAACATCAGCTAGGGTAATAGTTTTCAAGCACCTTCTATTGTAAACCAATGATGAGGGACTCAAGGTGCAAGTACTGCTTTTCAGCTCTCTATCTTATGATAATCTTTACCACTAGTATGATCTGAGAGCTGGTATGATCTGAGCTATAGCTGAACCGGTGATGTGCCAAATCATAATTGTGAAAGTGGTTGAATACGGTGTTAAATATTGGGCCGAAGTAAGCATTAAAATATATAGATTTAAGACGATAGCCCAAGCAGAAGTTTCTTTCGCCATTATTTTTTTAAACAAGAGCTTTTACGAAATGAGCGCACAAGTTCTTATTTTGAACACCCGCTCTTCGTTTCGCTGTCTTACCGAACTGGGGACAGAGTTGGACGGAATGAAGACTCTTCCGGGGATGTGAATTTTAACGAGGATGTCAGTTTTTAACAAGGAAAGTCCTCTGAAAACTTCTTTCTATTAAGCAACTGGTAACGAATCTTCGGTTGAAGTCTTCTTGAAGGCAATTTGTGCGAAGCCTAATTTCATCAAGATTTCCTTGACTTGGAGAAACGAGAGGAGCCAGACCCTGCCATTCCAGAGGCTCCAATTTGCTGGAAACTTTTACTTCTCACTTATGTCTCAGAGATTAAATAAAATAGAGTCCAATGAAAATTAATTGACTCAGATGAAGTTCCTGAAAGTAAACTTGATCATTTCAATTGATTTAAAGCGTTTGTCTTTGCTATTGTAAGCAAAGCAGTTATTGTACTTTTGACAATATTTTCTCGCAATCTATGTTTTAATTAGTTAATTAGTTAATTCATAATCCACTACAGGAGGAAATGCTATTTCCAGCAACCCCAACAAATATACAAGAGCATCCGGAAATATATCATCGCATGCATAAAATGTAAATATACATGCAATACATGGATATAATGTGGTACATAATGCATTCACGCATAAGTAGATGTATAAACGTTGTTAATTAACATACATAAATTCGTTTATAAATAAATTTACATACACATGCACTCAAGATTTTTTGCCTCCCCATTGGGTTTGCGTTTTGGAAGGCTGTATCGTGAGACTATAAGGCGTTTAAAGACCGGTGTTCTCAAAGAGGGAGGAAGAATGAGAATATCTCCGCAATTGGTTATATCTGACTTTGGCGAGACCGTGGATGGCTCAGTGACAGAAATTCTTATTCAAGCACTAAAAGTGATCGACTATTTACTGTGGATCGCAAAGACCAGATCTCTGATATTATTTTCGCGAGGTATCACTGATGCATTCTTTCTTTCACTTACAGATACTGAGCAAAAATATTTCATTTCACTACTGAGTGTCACTTCTTACCAGAGTGAGTGAAGAACAAATGGAATTGATATTAAATTTGAAGTTATGTACAACAGTTATTTCACAAATTTTTATTTATTTATTATACAGGTGAACCCGCATGATGTAAGATACAAAAAAAGAAAGATTCTAAACAACCATACCTTAGTCGAGAAATTGTATTTCAGCTTAATTTACCTTTTGAATAAAAATTTCGTAGCTATAAGCGAGTGAAATACTTTCCAATAAGCCTTTGTGTGGCAGGAAAACACAGTCACAGAGGCGTGGAAATTATAATCGGTCTTTCAGATCAAGAGCATTTTTTTAACGAGTACAGCCTTGAATAAATTCTTGCTAGTTTTCGAGCGTAACATGAACATGTGAATTTGATTTAACTGGAGGCTAAATTGGCCAAGAAAGTTTGTTGGACTTTTGTTTATTTTCTAGATACATTAACAAACCGAATTAGAGCACACAAAAATAGTCGAATAAAGAAGCTTTCTTCTCGAAAAAAAAACAAATTTAATGCAGGGCTGCTGGAATCTCTCTAATTTTCTGAGGTCTACGTGGTCTTATGCCCAACCCTCCCGAATTTAGCTAATAAAAGAGTCTGTATTTAGAAACGCTTGAAGGTCTTTTGAATAATCTCTGCAAAAAAGTTCTTAAGCACGTCTTTACTCAAAGTTCTCAAACTTATCCGGTCCATAAATCGTAAAGCATTGAAGACGTGAGAACGATTAATCTACTTGATCTAAAGAATTATAACTTGAAGCGGGAAGTTAATGCAGAAGCTTCAAAATCAAGTTTATGCAGCAGAGCGTGAGCTAAGTAGCGGCGACCGTTGTTGTCCAAGACAGTAAAAGAAAAATAAGGACGTTTCAGCCATGAAGTCAAATCCAGAGACGAGGGCAATAAAGAAGGCCTTAAGTCCTTTTTACGCTGCATAACTCGACTTAAGGAAGTCCTCGCAATGACTTGGGACGCAGTAATTGCAGAGCAATGCTCTCGAGGAGGACGCTAGAGTACAGCTTTGGGCTTTCTGCACTTCTTTGGAGCCGCTGAGTGTCTCACTGGGAATCTCCGAAATGTGTTTTTTAGAAGCATTTTTTGATAATTCATGTAAAGTTGAGATACACATTCTTATACTGTGGAGTAGTTTATTTTTTTAAGTTTATCTGAATGAAATTTAACTAATTTCTTTTATCAACCTAAACGTTGGGAATGACTTTTGAGGTTCATTTCCTCATCATCCAACAGGATCGGCGCCTACATCATAGTTTAGAATTGCTCTAAAAACTCTGTATAATTTGCCCTGAAAACATTTTAACTTCGTGAATGACCTTGTCATATTAATTCAGTCTCTCCAGTGCTTCATGAGCTAATTTAGGCCTTGTTTAATTTCGAAACACATTAGTGTAGGGGTGACGAGAGGCAACATAAGGAAGTGGGTGAGAATGAAGTTAGTGTATCTTAGCATGAGCTGAAGACACAGTTCTGCATTAATTTAAATATTTATTTCCGGCTGTGTCGCTCAAAGGCAGTGCGCAGAGGTAGCATTTGTAATAAAGAATTTCACATCATTCTTCATTATAAACTATAAATGTGAAGCTAAAAGTTTCATTTAGAATTCAAGGAATAATGTATGGAGTACGAAGCTAAATGAATGTAAGATCGATAAAGGATCATCAGAATGACAAATAAGCATATTAGCATTTGAAACTTTGATTTCCCTAACTGAATCCCTGTTTTTCAATCTTACTGTTATTAAACGGATAAAATTCACGTTGTATTAATTTAGCTGTATTAATCAACAAACCAATTTAAGTTTTGTAATATACTTGGATATTTCGGTTGCATAGAGTTCGCAGGTCGAATTGAAGCTTTGAAGTGACAAAATACAGGGAATTTGTAAAAACATAACGTTTCCATCCCGAACAATAGAAGTTTGCTCTAATCATTCTAGCTTGAGGAAAACTAGCGTAAAACTATGCTGCGAACATTCGAAACAGGATTTCTGGAAATAAAGTTTTGTAATGTTTGTCTCAATCGAATCAATAAATCACCAATAATTTATTGGCTAAAGCTTCCGAAAGAGCGGAAAACTCTCGAAATCCAGAAGTTCGCGATACCGCCAAACGTCCGCCGCCTCCATGGCCATTTATCATCGGACGCTGTGTTGAATTTGTTCTTGGATTAAAATTCTTTATATTAAATAAAAAGGTATTTGTGAAGGAGAGAAGAGTAATCGATATTCTATTTTTTGGTACTTGAGTATCGGTAATTAGACCGAAATAATCAATTTTTATTCAATGCACTTTCCATTGTAAATGAGTATTTAACGAGTTATAGCTGTAGGTTGCCTACTGCAATTCTATTCTTTCAAGCGCGGGAAAAATCGGTTTGAGGGAAGGACCATTAATGGACTCTCCCTTCCGACGGCTGTAATGCGCTCGAATAACGTTATGTTAGATTAGTTTAGGTTACTTTAAGCTATGGTTACAGTGGATCCGAATTCGTCCGAACAATCAAAATAGTGGAATACATAGGAAGTGGTTACACTGGCAGCATCTTTTCGGACGAGTTCGGACGAATAATTTGGCGTTTCAGAAAATTTTGTTTTTTCGTCCGAACAGTCACGAACTACTCCTCATCCACCAACTTCTCCAGTTACGCACAGCAATGTGTACTACATATTCGTTACACTTTTATTAATAATGATTGGTTACCTTTCCCCCAAGTCATATATGCTTAAATATTTGTCTTTGCTTTTATTATTCCTTCAATTTTGTTTTATGCTGCTACGACTAATAAATAAGGATTTTCTCATTGAATATGGAATTTAAGCAGTACTTTTGTCATTAGCATTAAATGTGGAATTTATTTTGTATTTTTATTTCACTTTGCTAATTTATCCTTTTATTTAATTCTAAAATCTTACCTTAGTGTTAGAGCAAGTCGTTCACACGGAAAAATGCAGGTACGGAAATTCAATTCATTTGTTATGCTATGTTCGACTGCATCAAGAATGTAAAAAAATATATGTGGTGTAATTCTATGATACTCATGAAACTTATTCGGTTTACTTAGAAGTTCTGGAAAAAGTTTATGTTGCTCGCCATCCGTGTTTCTAATAGCGAACAATGGATTCACGTTTTCAGTTCTTCCAGACAGTAAGATTTTTAACAGAAGACTTTCTAAGAGGTACAGATCATCCACTCTATCACTCACTTGACTTCTCACCGACTGACGAGATTCGTCCGAATAGACGGAGGCACTGAAACCACATAGTTCGGACGAAAATTTCGCACGAATTCGGACGAATAATTTTTCGTCCGAATCCGGATCCACTGTAACCATAGCCTTAAGTTAGATTAGTTCAGTTACGTTACATTATGTCACCGCTATAACTCGTTAAATACTCATTTGCGACGGAAAGTGCATGGAAATAAAAATTTTTATTTCGATCTAACTACCAAAATTCAAGCATCAAAAATTGGAAAATCGATTACTGTCCTCTCCTCCACGTTTACCAATAAAAACTTGGGTTTCCGTGTTTCTACATATCTCAGTTTCTACAATGGATGAATAATAAAAATGAGGTGTAGAAAATATGCGACTTTGCGATCAGGTACTTAGCTGCCACTACGTCATTTGCAGTCACGGGGATGAATACGATAATAAAAGGAACATGCCCCTCTTTATAACATTTTTTCTCGAGCGCTTAAAACTTTTTTGGGAAGAAAAACACTATAAATTCCGTCTTTGCTTTGATTGGTCACAACTCAAATTCAATTAATTTAAGTGAAGTATTTTTCAATTTTATATTATATATTCAATATTATTTCGAAATTTAGGTAGCTGGACATCCATATGACTGGGTGTGAAATCAGTACTACACCAGCGCAGTGAGTGAAACTGTCGTGGAGGACTGTGAGGGCTTTTTCCTACTCATTTGCCATATATTACTTTAAATATCCCATTATTAATATTCGAGGTAGTACTAAAATTAAAGAACACGAAAGAGTTGGAATGTTATTTTTTTTGACACCCGGGCTCGCTAAGCAAGGAAAGTTAAATGCTCTCAATTACCCCACTAACCGTGAAATTTTTGTCAACGGTGTTAAGAGGCGACAAAATAAAAATAAATATTACAATACTAAATATTAATTATAAATACTATTATTAGAAATGTTTCAAGGACTCTAAAACTGTCTTTGGTTTTGTTCTAGCATAAAAACTAGATGACTTCTATTCCTTTGAAATAATAATAAAAGTCTACTAAAAAAACAATATGTTCAATTCTCTAAAAAACTAAAGCCTGAATCGAAAAAAGGTAAATGTTGAGGACTTGACCATAATCGATTTTCGAATTTTCGATGCCTAAATATTGTTAATGAGATCGAAAGAAACAAGTTTTCTTCAATGCACTTTAAAAGTTATAGCGGTAAATGAGTTACCTGAACTCCAGTGTTTGAGGCGGGAATTAATAAATAAGGGAAGCATCACCCTATTACAAACGTAAAGAGGTTGGGTCGTGAGGGGTAGCCACAGTTCTTTTAGTGAAAATTATAAATAAAGTGAAATTCTAGTATGCATTAACTTAGTTAATGAGATGACGAGTTATATTGTCGATCCGAACGACTTAATTCGAATGTTCTCAGATACGTCGAACTCATGGTAGACTAAAGGAGGTACCGTCACTTCTACGGGGACAGCCACGCACATTCGCTAATTCGATTAGCCAATAGGAGGCTTCATTTCAATCAAGCCAGATGACGTCACCTACACACCATGACGTCAGCGGCGGCGGCGGCCGCGTACTACTACGTAGCGTACTCTGTCCTACCAGACGTACGATCAACAACATGGCCGACTGCCGGCGTGCCTCCGCAGATAACGGATTTTTGAAAAATTGAATTCCGTCCTGATACTTACAAATCTCCCAGAACTAAAAGGTTATCGACCTTCAATTTTATCATTCCGGCAGCTTCATAAATAGACAGTTCTATCCAAACTATAGGAAAATTTACTTTATTCAATCATACAAAACGTTTTAATACTTTTTCCATGCAGATGAAGTTGACTATTGCGCGCCGTGTTTAATCGTAAAAAAAGGATAATATAAGATTCAGTTTCATATATTTATTTGAAATGAAACCTGCGATATATTCTGCATGTAAATTCACGAACTGAATGAGCAGGAGTATCGATTTACAGTTGTATATCCTTTTTCAGCATCTAAACTTCTAAGCTAAAAAAAGACTTCCGATAAGAAGGCACCATTTAGTTTTGGAGTTAAGGGAACGCGGAACCTACCCAGAAGGGGAAATAGAAACAGCGAGTTTAAGGAAGAAGTTTATGAAAAGAGATAGAAGTAGACGAAGAAAGTAATAGGTGCTGAAAAACAGGACAGCAGTGAACCGAAAAAATGGTCAAAAAATCATAAAGACTACTTTATTTTAACGAAAGGCTTACCTAACCTTTAGCTCAAGAACTTGTACATTTTCCATGGGAGCGCTATGAACAGAGAGCTTTGATTATTGTTATCGTTGTGAGGGGAAGTTATAATTACTCGCGTTCACATTGTTGCGATGACGATATGAATAAATGATAGAATACCGAAAATCTAGATGAATATGACATCATTTCATAACTTCTCCCCACAAAAAATGGTGTTTCATAAACAGGAAGGAATTAGGCACCAATCGGTGTGTAAATAAGAAATCAGGAAATCTATGCACGAGGTGTGTTCCCAAAGATGTTTTGGATGGAAGCATCAAGGTACGAAATTTGCAATGAAAAATCTACCATGGATATGTAAGGTTGCAGAGAATAGGATGGCAATGGACGGAAAAGAAGTTGGTACAAACTAAACAAAATATTTCAAGGTTAGATTATTGGTAGTACAGGCCTCCCTACCGCAACAAAGTCCAATCAAAGGAAGTTAGAAATCATTCAATATGAACTTGACACAACGGGGAATGTAAGCACAAGATTTGTTCATACACAAGACTCCATCACACACGTAATTAAATGAGATTTTTAGTTAGTTTAAACCTCCCTATCCGCAACATAGGCGATCCAAAGAGAGAAGGATAGATTAGATTAGTCATTAGTTTTAGCCTTCATACCCGCAGCAACAAATGCGATCCAAAGAGAGGAAGGAGGAAGGCACCATTCAGTATGGATTTAAGGTAA
Organism: Morinoia aosen; assembly: GCA_030386875.1. Taxonomy (NCBI): domain Eukaryota; kingdom Metazoa; phylum Arthropoda; class Malacostraca; order Amphipoda; family Talitridae; genus Morinoia; species Morinoia aosen. The sequence continues at coordinate 38,758,335 of CM059573.1, read as the reverse complement.
CGCGGAATCTATGCAGAAAGGCATGGAAACAGTAATTTATGGAACAAGATTATGAAACAAGATAAAATTTGAAGAAGTAGTAGGTGCTGAAAAACAGGACAGCTGTGAACAAAAAAAAATATGTTCCTTAACACAAGAAAGACATTTCATTTAAACGAAAGGAAAGCCTACCCAACTCTCAGCTCGGGCCCTCACATTTTCCCCGAGGGAGTGCTAATTCCCATGGATGCAATAGTTGTGTCCCTCTGAGGGGGAAGAGTGAATAAAAATCCGTTACTTATGTTCATTTCAATCTGTGTTTCCCTTAAAGGGCTACCGCATTCAATATCACTCACGAGTTACGCCACAATATTTTCATGTTGAAAAATTATGAATAGTTCAATCGCTAATTAAAAACAAATAATGACAGCAGTGAATCGAAAGATGATCTGCAACGGAATCAAAAACGTTTTCTATTCTCAATAAATTGATGGCTTACGAAAGTTAGTAGTGGGACTTTGAATCTCCATCCATAAAACACCCAGTTTTCATAATGAAAACTGACTAGTTCTACAGATTAGGTTACGACATAGATTCAGCCTTCCTTGCTGTTCAAAGCGAGCACAGCTGAAGGACTACATATATCTCTCGTAGAACAACAATTTTTTATTAAAAATACTGACTAGTTCTATATATTAGGTTGCGACATAGATTCAGCCTTCCTTACCACAACAAAGCTGCTCAAAGCGACACAGTCGCGGGACTTCACATATTCTCAAATAGAACATCAAGTTTTTATTATAAAAATTGACTAGTTCTATAGATTGAATTCTGACTTGGGTTTAGCCTCCATTCCCTTACTACAATACAACCGTTCAAAGAGAGGAAGGAAACGCCAAGCACCGGAGTTGAAAGGAAATGCATAATTAATACAAAGGGTGTTTCCACACAAGAGAACCTCAGTATAGGAACAATAAATTGAGGAGTAAGGTTATGAAACAAAATTATACCTGAAGAAGAAAGTCATAGGTGATGAAAAACAGGACACCAATGAACCAAAAAAATTTGGTCTTAACCTAAGGAAACGAAGCATTTTATTTTTGAACAAAAAGAAGGCCTACTAAACTCTCAGCTCTGGACTTTACATCACTTGTTCTATAAGGATAGGAACAAAATATGAGCCAACAGCTCGTCCCTGAATAAATATTCCTATTACTTTAAAAATATATTTCGTTTCTAATATCTCGATGTTACGTAAACTTTTGACGATAATGAATTAAATAAACTATTTTTTTCATCGAAAACAATAATTGGTACACCACCGACCACTCAAGGCACGTTTAACATTTTCCGGCTAATAAATTCCGAAATGTACACCCAAGACGACATAAAACTGAGCATTTTAAATCTAGGTAAGAAGTAGTCGTACATAATGACTTGCTAAACATCACAGAGCGCAAATAGCAGCCCTCCTAATGCATAAGTGCGATCTTCAAACATCAGGACTAGGGCTCTGCATACCGGTAAGTTATTATTTTTATTATATAAGAAAGTTTTAGCCTCCCTTAACCACGACAAAGATGTTCCAAGAGAGGAAGGAGGAAGGCACCATTTATTATGGAGTTGATGGAACTCGGAATCTATTCACAAGGTGTACAGAAATAGTAAGCTAAGAAAGAAGTTTATGAAACAAGAAAAAGTTGGAGAAGAAAGTAGTAGGAGCTGAAAACAAGGCAGCAGTGAATTTAAAAAAAATGGTCCACAACAAAACAAAATCTATTCCATTTCAACAAGAAGGAAGCCTACCTAACCTTTAGCTCAGGCCCTCACATAGGCAAGCTATTCTGAAAATGCATCCAATACACAGTACACAAGTTTTACAGTCTGCAGTCCAAACTAGCTTTCATGCTGAGCACTGCAGGTTCTAAGCTTTCTACTTGCTAATTTCAACATAAAGGAGAGATCAAAATTTCAACAATGCAAGTGAAGTTTTTTTATTGTAAACCTGGTCAAATTTGTCATCTCATCTTACTTCCTGAATAATTTACACATAAAAATTTGGTCAATATTGAATATAATGTTGTCAACGAATTTCATAATTTCGTAGGTATAGATGGGTAATATAGTCGATTATAAGACGTTTCACAGGAATGACATTCTGCCCGGCGATGCGTTATTTCCGAATTATTCAACTTCGAAGCTGGCTTGTGCGCGCCATGGAAGCACGCGGGGCTAGCGTAATTTAATTAATAACGGAAGCTAACCCCCTATTACAAACGTAAAGAGGTTGGGTCGTGAGGGGTAGGCACAGTTCTTTTAGTGAAAATTATAAATAAAGGTTTCGAAAGACGTTTGTTTACATCGACGCCAAGGTGGCTGCCGCCATGGCGCCAACCGGCTGAAGATGGCGGCAGCCATCTTCGAGTCGATGTAAACAAACGTCACTAGAAAGCTTTATTTCTAATTTTCACTAAAAGAACTGTTGCTACCCCCTCACGACCCAACCTCTTTACGTTTGTAATAGGGGTTAGCTTCCATTTTCATTGCTAAAACAATGACTTTTTGCGTTAAAAGGGCCATTCAGGAGCGCCGTTCGTATAACTTCAAACTTAAATAACTCGAAAACTAAGCATTTCCGGGCACATTGTCATTCGTGTAAAACGTCTTAAAATCGACTATATTACCCATCTATACCTACGAAATTATGAAATTCGTTGACGACATTATATTCAATATTGACCAATAATTTAGAGACTATTAGAGCTGATAGCACCCTATCACAAGATTTATGTTACCTTTTTGGAATGAAAAGCTCAATGCTATTAAAAAATTTTTGAAAATAAGCAGTAGGTATGTCATTAATCAGCATAGAATTAGTGCACGTTATATTCTTATTTCCTTTATACCTAAAATTTCAGGCGAGTCAACAGCATTTTCCTATGGCACAAGCATATCGAATTTTAAATGGTCTACTGCATCTGGTTTCAAAGATTTGACAGAGAGATGCAACTTCATCAAGGGAAAAAATCAGTTAAGCGCAATCCATTTTAAATTAAATTGAAATAATATTCAAAGTTCAATTTCTTACCTTCCAGGTCCAAAGTCCAGTGATCATAAAACAACAGCACAACACTAGTTTTCAACACCACTTAGTGCATCTTTAATGCCTATAGGATTCTTCGGTAGTAGGTCTTTTTGAAATGGCGGCTGACAACATGAATTCGACGTTAAAATCACTTAACTTGACAATTCCACTCGGCGCAATCAATTCTTTAAAATTGAAACCGGGGCATTGAAATATCTAGAGTAATTTTTTTGAATTATTCTGACACCAAATAACTGAACATTTTTTAATTTAACTAGAGGCGGCGACATTGCATTTCACTTGACAAGTCAACTCCTCGTTTGAACGGCACTGCTAGATTCAAGATTGTCGTACCAGTAGCGCTAACAGTGATGCCAGATTTCGGGTTAGCAGTGTTGCCAGATGTAATCTAAGCGTTGCTATTGGTGCGATGCCATGACGTCACATACACACCACTCGATTTTCCAAAAGACTGGTTTGCTGCTACCTCTTTTAAGTATACTGTGGTCGAACCCACAACATACCGGCGTTGAAGTTAGGACCTGCGGTCATCTCAAAGCTGCCAGTTACGTCGAAGCAGCGGTGATGGCTACATGTTTTTCGGCGCGCTTGCACACACTCGATCATTCGACGTAATGGGTCGGTTACAACCTTTATTTATAATTTTCACTAGAAAAACTGTGACTACCCGTCACGACCCAACCTCTTTACGTTTGTAATAGGGGGTTTGCTTCTCTTATTTATTTTTTCCCGCCTCAAATAGTGGAGTTAAGGCAAAGTCGGCTTGGTTGGCGCGCGGCAACGCCTGTTTACTTTCACGTCGGACCGCGCGGTATATTTTTTCCCGCCTCAAACACTGGAGTTCCGGTAACACATTTACCGCTGTAACTTGTAAAATACTCATTTCCGACGGAAAGTGCATTGAAGAAAACTTATTTATTTTGATCTCATTAACAATGTTTAGGCATCCTAAACTAGATAATCAATTATGGTCAAGTCCTCAACATTTACCCGAAAAAATGAATAGTTGGAATTGTGTTTCTTTTCAAAATTTACATGTTATAGTCAAATTTCATAAGAATCAAACTACATGTATAAAAGTTGAAAATTTTCATTAAAAAAATTTTTGTTGTAAATTGAAGTTCACAGTGTGTATATGAACTTATACATGGAGGTTATCGAAATAAAAATGAAAACAGCATTCAATTACATATATTGTCCATTACATTAAAGTTCAGATAAAAATTGATTTATTCCTTATTCAAAAACAACCCTTATTTTCAACATTAAAAAAATAGAAGTCAGTGAGCTTTAATGCTAGAAATAAAAGCAAGATAGTTTTAGAATTCTTGGCACATTTTTAACAAAAGTACGGTAGCAACCTTCCAAATTGTACAAAATTTTTTTCTATCAAGCTCAAAACCCAAAATTAGTGTATATGCTAGTTAGTGATCAAGTATCGTGGTTAATGGCAAGGAGATGCAACTAATCGATTTTCGCAATTTTGTTACCTGTATCATTGTAATTACATCGAAATAAGCAACTTTTCTTCCATGCACTTCTGGGGGCAAATGAGTATTTAATGAGTTAAAGCGGTAGGTTCAGTTTGGGTAGAATACGTTTGGGTACTTTGTAATTTATTATTTGCCGGCCCGCGGAGCCTGAACCCACATTTAGGATCTTTTAGTTCATAACACCATAGAAATTATCACCCAAAAATAACGAATAAGAGCGGTAAGTTATTTTCGTCTTGGATGGCGAGAATGCGCTCGATCATTCGAGAGCGGCGGAAGGGAGAGTCCATTATAGTGTAGCCATCTGACGCGCTCGATGAATTACTTGCCGCTTTCAACACTAGAATTGCGGTCAGTAATTTACCGCAACAACTCTCTAAATACTCGTTTGCCCGGAAAAGTGCATAGATGAAAAGTTGTTTATTTCGATGTAATTACCATGATACAGGCAACAAAATTTCGAAAATCAATTAGTTGCACCTCCTTACCATTAACCAATATCGCATATAAAAAACGAAAAATTACAAATGGATAATTTGCTACCGTACTTTTGTTAGAAATGCTCCCAGGATTCTAAAACTGTCTATGGTTTTGTTCTCGCATATAAACTCAATGTCTTCTATTGTTTTAGGTATCCATAAAAATGTACCAAAAAACTAATTTATCGTATTTTAAAAAATAAGGCCTAAATCGAAAAAGTTACAGGGGTAAAAAAGTTTACTTTCAACATATACATATACTGGCCAAATTTCAAACGGGTTGGATGAAAAAAATGAAATCTTGAAGTACTACCTTGGATATTAATAACAGAAAATCTACAGTAATAAGGCAAATGTATTGAGGAAAGTCCTCACACATTTAATTGAAATGAACTTTGGTGACTTTTAATCAGGTTATCCTAAATTTCATTAATTTTATATGTTGTTCTGAAGTATGTATGTAATTATTCTCCTAATTTCTCCTTCACTTAAGGGAAACCAACGAGTTTTTCTTATAAAACTTCATAAATGAAGAAAAATTACTTCAGGAGCGAAATAAGCTTTGAGGCATTCACAACATGTTTAGAACATTCGAATGGATGTTCAGAGCTCTAAAATATTTGATATTTACCGATACACCCCACCCCCCCTCAGAGGGAAATTTCTAAAAAAACTCATTTCTCAGCTAATATTGTATGTAGAGACGATTAGTTTTTTTTGTTCGATTCACAATTAACTGGTTCACAAATTTGAGATCCAGTTTTTGATATCGTTTCAAAAAAAATTTAAGACGTGTTTGAATTTTTTTAATTAAACAAAATATGTTTACTTCTAGTCATTATTTTACATGACACTAAAAAAATCTAATTTACTTATCAAAAAACAACTACGCAGGTTTATAGTACTCACCTTGATCTTTACGAAGCAAAAAAGATTATCTCCATAGGTAAAAAAACTGAAGAAATAATTGAAAAACTGGAATATTTTTTTCCCATGAAGTTTTTTTCGGCTGAGCGGCTCAATTTCTCCTACAGTTTTTCACTTATGAAGGAGATCTTTTCAGCATCGTAAAGATCAAGGTGATTACAGTAAATCTGAGTGGTAATTTTTTTATATGTTGAACAGAATTTTTTTTATCACCGTGTAAAATAAAATTGAAATTTTTTTCAAACATTTTTAATTTTTTTTGAAGCGATATCAATAAACTGGATGTTAATTTTGTAGACCAGTTGATTTTCTATGTACAGTACATTATTGGCTGAGAAATAAAGTTTTTAGAAATTTCCCTTTGAGGGGGGGGGGAAGTGGGGTATGGGTAAATTTCAAAAATTTTAGAGCTCTGAACATCCATTCGAATGTTCTAGACATGTTATGAATACCGTCAAGCTTATTTCGCTCCTGAAGTATTTTCTATTAATTTTGAAATTTTATAAGATAAACCGTTCGATTCCCTTAAAAGTTTACCTCGCTCTGTGTCGAATTGCTGTTCTGTCGAGGGTTGTTCTGCTTGTTGGTGTGGTTTAGCCAACATAGAGACGTCACTGGGTCAAACGAGAGAAGTTTTCTCGCCAAAGGTGACGCTCACCTTGAAGAAGGCGCAGGAGAACGTGTCGGGTGGTAATTCTTCAGAACTCTGCATCCATGGAGACCTTGTTCGTCGCAATCTACTCCAGGCGAGTTCGTATGATGAAAAAATTACGAATTACTTGATTGAGAATGAGAGTTCGGATGACGCTGACATGGCTTAGGCGTGGAAATGTAGATGACTCAAGTGGAGTTGTGCATGCCGCGTACTGTAATTCGGAGGAAACTACAAATGAGAAACTGGTCTTTATACGGATGTAAAACTGCCTCAATTGAAAATAGAGACGTTTAGTGGAGACTCTGGTGACAGTTTGAAATTCTATAGTTTCCTGATCTCTTTCAATAATATTATTGGCTACACTGCCGGGGCATCTGTCAAGTTCACATCCCTCAGGTTATTTGGCAGGTTATGAGCTTGAGTTGATCGATCATCTAGCGGTTAATGACACAAACTTTGAAGTTGCTTTGTAGATGTTAGAGGAAAAAAAAATTTTAAATAGAAAAGAGTCTGTTATTAAGTTGTGCTTGAAACTCGTGAATTTAAATGTGTATTTGATAAAGGATTGATAGAGAAGAGGCTTCCCCTAACTAAAGTCTGAAGTATCATGGCCGACCTTAATAACCATGATTGTAATATAATAGGCGAGAAAGCCAACTTTTATTGACCAAGTAATATTTTCAAAATGACCGTTCTTGAACTGGAATAAAAACAAAAATTACACGAGAATTATCTTTCAATGGAAGAACTTCTTGAAAATGACGCGCAGGCTATTGCTACCATAGATTTGTAGCTTCACCTGTGTTACAAAATAAGACGCTTCACCTTTTCCCAAACATGTGTGGTTATGTCTAAAGGCCTCCTCACACGCTCAAATATATCTGCAGACATATCTGAACTGGTTCCGAATTCGTGAGTTTGTACCCTCATTTCAGGTTGGCACAGACTGTATGAGGGAGATGAGCTATGCATGATAATTTTGTAGCGCCCAGCTTGAAACCTTCACAACACGTCAGTGTCAAGCCAGCCTTCGTGTCTGGTGCTCGAATGTACTCTGCCTCTCTCCCTCCTTGTGCACTTCATTAGGCAATTTCACATTTGTATATTCACTACTGTTTAGGAACCATTCTTTACCCCATTTTGAAAAAGCTTTTACGTCTCTTTTTTTTTCTTATTCTTTGCAACTATAGCGAATCCCATCAACTGTACGAGCTCGCCGTCTGGAGCCGTTGTTCTTGTGCGAGCTGTTCACCTAACTGCTACTGGCATACTAAAGCGTGTGTCAGTCGCCGCGGCCAGACAAACAGCAGTGAAGCAGGGCTGCGTAGAGCAGTTTCGGCTCGCTGGTAGCTGCTAACTTATGCTCGTTAGTTAGGTGGCCAAACAAACAGGAGTGGCTGGTCGTGAATCCGCAACAGTTGTAATCTTGGCGCTACGGTGGGCGGTGTTTTGTGACAGGCAACCTTAATTTTTGCTTAATAAATAGATGTAGAACAGGCAATATTTCATAGGATTAAGTTTATTTATATCTATACATATTACCATGCTATGCATTATCTTCTTAGCATTACAAGTACATCCGTACACTGTTGTATAGTACTTTTCATTTCGCTAAAATATTTCTACACCACAACGTTTGAAAAGGCTTTGATACTGTTTTTTAATTGTTCCAGGAAATTCGACAAAAAATTAATTGCATGATAATATGCTAGTTATGGTTGATGATGGAATAATCATGCAAATAATTCACTGACGCATGGCTTGAAACCTTATAAATACTTGAATGTGGATTATTTTGCAGTACTGGACGTCCCAGGTAGCAAGAAGTTATTAGGCCAATATTGGGTTGATAATTATTTATTGACCTGATATTGGAATCTTGGATTACAATAATAGCCTAATAACAAGACAATATCGAAAAAAAATATATTTATTTATGATATCAACTTGTCATTGGGACAATGTAGTGAATAGTTTATTTCTAATATCAAACTAACAGTTTATATATATGTGTACGATATTCATATAAGTGGAAACTATCTCATATTAATTAAAAATCTCGCAATTTAATAAAATTTGTTAAAATATAAATTATGATTGCCCAAATGTTGGGTTGATATTGTACGCCAATAATACGGACAAATTTGTTTAAAATGTACCAATAAAGTTAATGAATAGTTATTGCAGTCATTAATGAGTGCAGATATATATGACAGATATCAAGAAATGTGAATACGTTACAACAATATGTATATTCAGAATTACTGTAATCACAGGTTCACAGTTCTGGTTTTGTCAGTCGTCCAATGAGTTTCGAAGGTCTAATTTTTTCAAAAAATATGCTAAAATCGTTTTTCATATATTTCTATAGCAAAATGTCTATATATTGAATTAAGATGATGTAAAATCATTTATATAGATGATATAAATGACTTAATTTGGTAACGAAAGTATTAAGTACGCCTATTCCTACCATATAACCCATTTTGCATGCATCATTCTTTGAGTAAAGCGCTTTCGTGCAATTTTTCAATCACGCATATATATGCTGCTTAGATGAACGTATACTATATGCTGCCTAGTGCAGGTTGCCCGACCACTGGTACGTACGTGCAACACAAAATTTGGACTACGATGCCAAGGAGGTTTGTAATCATGGATTTTAGATAAATTTTGAATGCAGTTTAATTCATAGTATTCTAGGTGTGTAGGTATGTGCATCGGATAACATAGTTATCAGAATTATATATATTTCTCGTCTTTGAACCCTTCTGAATATTGATGCGATATTAGAAATTAATTATTGAGCCAAAGTGTTGTTTAAGGAAACACCTCAATACCAAGTCAATAGTGACACAGTAATTATCTGATACTGGGTTAAAAATATATAATTATTGGGACAATATATTCTACCAATATCCACTTGATGTCAGAAAATAAGTATTGGCCTGTAGTACCCTACCTTATTTACCCCTCAAACTCAGTTCTACTCCATTTGTGTTCAGTAGTACTAATATGTGTAAATGCAAAATTATCCAAGTAAAAAGTGCTAACATCTCAATAGCGTATGACCGATAGCAACTGCAGGAGAGCTACGAGTATATAATTATGGTCGCTGCCTCACTCGCCGCAAGGGGAACTCAATTGCTAAAGCAGCAACAACTCCAGGTCTTACAGGCCAAAATTTTTCTAAGGAATACCTCAATATCACGTCCATAGTGAACAATAATTAGCTAATATTGGGTTAGTGAAATTATCATTATCGGGGCCATATGTTTTACAAATATCAACCTATCAGGAATTGAGTATTAAGCCTATGTTATTGTAGGGAACACTTCATTATCAAGTCAATATTGACACAATAATTAGTTGATATTGGGTTGATGATAATATTGTTATTGGGCCAATATATTTTTCTAATATCAACCGAATTTTCCAAAATAAGATATTGTTCCAATGTTCATTTTGAATATCCAGTCAATATTGAGACTGTATATTGGCTCAGCATTAGGTCAATAAATTTTGCTACCTGGTGTGTAGAGACATTACAGAACAAGGAACATATTCGTTCAGGCGTATGAATATAAACATCTATGGATATAACAACCCGAATTTGGAATTGTTAAACCAATAAACAACATCTAAGTATAAAAGGATCTTTTGTATATGACGAACGGCACTAAGTCTCAGTTTAATGGCAATTTTCACGTAAAATTCGAACATCACTATCGTTTTTGGAGAAACTAACAGTTTTTTAGTTGCGTGCTTTCAAGGTTATTTTTACCGATGTAATACTGATGAAATGCAAACTTAAAAAATTCTGTATCGGCTTTGCCCATCACTTTGCGCTGGTACAGAAAATGTTAAAATCCATCCTCTCCACATTTGACTCACATTTAACAATAATTTCTATTAGTGTGCGCACATATACGTGTTCATATATATACATATATATATATATATATATATATATATACACGCACCTATGCATATATATGTTTCTATTCCTATTTTTTGAGTAGAAACAAAACCTCAAAACATATTACATTTTACCCAAAGCTCTGCGACCAGTTTACACTGAATCATATTTCAAAAATGAATGTAATTATTGCAATTGCTTAATGATTCAAAAATAGATCTATCACTGCCCCAGAGGGCGTATCTGTGAATAAAAACAATGAAAAATATAAAAAAAACATGAAAAAGTGTTTGTAAAAAATTTTCATCTCTGTGCGTATGCTTATATCTATACAACAAATAATTATACAACAAATAATTCAGGAATTCCGAAGAATTCTCTAGTAGTATTTGAATTATTCATGAGTTGTCAGCCATCTCTTGGGACATAAAATCTCCAAGAAATGGTATTTTTGATTTAACTAGCCATTGACAGGGTTAATCTATTTGCACGCCACGTTTGGTTTGTCTATAAGTACGCGTCGTTTGGTTTATCTATTTGTACACCTCGGATAGTTTGTCTATTAGTACGAGTAGTAAGTGGAAAGAGCCTGCCGGCACAATTTCGGATTTTTGGAGGATTTCAGCAATTAAAGAACGACCTTGAAAAGCCTCAAAGCCTCATTCATGATTTTTGGAGGGATATAGCAATTGAAGAACGATCTTGAAATTGCTTCAAAATCCATGATTTTACGAATTATCTTGAGGAGTAAAAAATATTCTTATTTTGCAAAATTATTTCAATACTTAAAATGTTACGATCAAGAAAAAATGATTTGCTAATGAAATTTTTAAAGAAGTATATAATTTATATAAACGTTTAGGTATCCCCCTAAAATATTCTCGTTTTCTTCACAACTATACAAAATTTATTAGAAAAAACTAATGTATGCAAATACAGGTTCGGAATCCTTCGCTGTAAATTTAGGTTAAAAGATTATCAAGGGTATAATGAGTGTGTGCTTCTAAGCATGTCATATAATCTTTGAAATATAGTAATGAATTCTTATCAAGTTTCACGTTTGTGCCCTACATCTTGACGCAATCTCCTTTCCGATTGTAAAACATGATGCAATCATCTTGAAAACTTTTCGATTGTAAAACATGATGCCATCCCCTTTAAATACTTTCCAGTTGTACAACATGATGCAATCTTCCTAAATACTTTCCGGTTGCAAAACCTGATGCAAGATTTAACACCCCCAATTGCTCGTCATGATGAAATTTTTGTGATAATGAGCGAAAGTTTCCGGGTTCACTTCAGATGCTTTCTCGCCTGAGTACTTAAAGGAGGTGCTACTACTGAACTCACGCTTTTTCAAATTAGTTCAACTTTTATTGAATTAAAAATGTTATATGATAAATCATCAGATGTATATACATTATATAACAATGAAAAAACACGAAAACATAAAAACTCGAAAATACACACAAAGAAAGTATTGACTTCATTTGATCCTGAAAAAAATAAAATACCCTCAGATAAGAATCTTATAAAAATGAATAAATCATTCAATGTATTCTGTAACATCTGTAATGTATCTATTAAAAACTTTAACAAACATGAGAAGACACTGACACATATGAAAAACACTAATAATATGTTAATATCTAATAAATTCTTCACTCTACGTAAGAAAAGTTTAAAAAATATTGTGACATATGTAAAAAACACCTGAAAAATATCTGTAGTCATAGAATATCATTGAAACATTTCCGGAATGTGTATGGATGTAAATTTAGAAAAGTTACTAGAGCAATAAATGGAATGAGCTCACAGTATGATTACGGAGATATTTCAATCAAGGATTATGAGGTATTTCTTAGAAACTTCACACCTGAAATTGAAAAAGTAATAAAAAATCAAGCATTTGACAATCTCAGGAGACAGCTTAATTTAAAAGTGCAATTTTATAAATTAAAATTAGAAAATGAGAAGCAGCGCTGCCAAGCATATTTCAACTCTGGTAAATTTGTGACAGCAACAAAAGGATGCATAGAAATTGCAAATTTACACAAAGAGGTTGTTAATACAATCGATGAATTCACAAGAAATCCATCTGGTTGGATAGTTGAACAATTATTAGAGTTCAGTTTGAAAATCGTTGAATACAAACCGATTAAAGGGTCAAGCTATATTGAATTACCTGAGAAGTTTCGAAATCCCAATTATAAATTAATAAATGTACAAAACACCGACAACGAATGCTTTAAATGGTGTATCGCGAGATATTTCTGTCTAGATGAAAAAAACGGTCATCGAATTTCTAAAAGACTAAAAGCTGAAGCCGAAAAACCTAATTTTTCTGATAGAACTAAAAAGTATAACCAAATTCGAAAAAAATAATAACATTTCCGTTCACGTTTATAGTATTAATTATAATAATGAATTGTGTCCACTTAGAATATCAACATCAAAGAATAAAGTTGTGGTATCGTTACTATTCATTAGAGATACAAACACGACTCACTATGTTCTCATGAAATCATTAAGTCCTTTTTGTAAAACCAGTAACCATTACACAAAACATGTATGTCCGTATTGTTTATCAGTTTTTAGAAGATCAGATATTCTAGATAAACATAAAGACGATTGCTCAGTTCACACTCCAACAAAGTATGTGCTTGAAGGAGGTAAATTGAAATTCAACCATTACCAAAAAACAATTAGACCTCCTTTTGCAATTTATGCTGACTTCGAATCCACGTTGACAAAAATAGATACGTGTCAACCAAATCAAAACTCGAGTTACACCAGGAACATTCAGAAGCACAATCCTAATTCATTCTGTTGCTATACAAAATCTGAGGCAGATGAATATTCCCGTTTAGAAATATATAATGGGAAAGATGCTTCCCAAAAGTTTGTAGAATATTTAGAAAAAGAAACCAAGAGAATTTATAGTCTGTTGAAAATAAATAAGAAAATGTATTTACCGTCAGATAAATTCGAAAAATATAAAGAAGCCACAAGATGTTATGTATGTGGCTGAGAATTTACGGGAGATAACTATAAAGTTAGAGACCACAATCATTTGACAGGTCATTACAGAGGTCCAGCTCATTTAAAATGTAATTTAAAAATTAGGAATCCTAATTTTATACCGGTGTTTTTACATAATCTGTCTAATTAGGATGCTCATTTGTTCGTGAAAGACTTTGGAAATACATCCGGAAAGTTGAACGTTATTCCACAAACAGATGAAGAATATATTAGTTTTACACAAACCATAAAAGTAGATTCTTATGTATGTAAACATACAGGAAAAATTAAAGATATCACCAGAGACTTACGGTTCTTAGACGGCTACAGGTTTTTACCTTCGTCTCTAGATAAACTTTCGAAGAATTTATCTGAGCACAAAGAATTATCGAAGTTCTTTCTCAATGAACAACAATTAGAGTTGATCAACAAAAAAGGTATTTATCCGTATGAATATGTAAATAGTTATGAAAAAATGAACTGTAATAGTTTATCAGCTAAAAGTGAATTCTACAGTAGATTAAATAATAAAAATTTTCAGAAGATGAATATCAGCATGCACTCAAAGTGTGGAGAGCTTTTAATTGTACAACATTCAAAGATTACCATAATTTATATCTAAAAGTCGATACATTATTATTAGCAGAAGTATTTGAACAATTTAGACTAACATGCATGAAAACTTATTCTCTATATCCAGCACATTATTTTACAGCTCCAGGATTGTCTTTCGATGCTCTACTGAAACATACAAAAATAGAATTGGACTTGTTTGAAGATCCTGATATGCTCCAATTCATTGAAAAAGGAATAAGAGGTGGGATTTCTACAATATCAACACGATATGCAAAAGCAAACAATCCATATATTCCAGAAACATTCGATAAAGGAAAACCAAATAGTTTTATCACATACATAGATGCAAATAATCTTTACGGCTGGGCTATGTGTCGATCATTACCTACTGGTAACTTTAAATGAAAAGATCCAAAGTCGAAACTCAAAGCAGATAAAGGTTATATATTAGAAGTGGATTTAAGTTATCCGAAAGACTTACATGCTCTACATAATGATTTACCATTAGCTCCAGAAAATATCAAAGTAAACGATGTAAATAAATTAGTTCCACATCTTGGAAAACGAGAAAAATATGTTGTACATCTTAAATCTCTAACACAATATCTAGATCTAGGATTGAAGTTGGAGAAAATTCACAGAATATTAGAGTTTGATGAAAGTCCATGGATGAAATCATATATTGATATCAATACAAAAATGCGTCAGCAAGCTAAATCTGAATTTGAAAAAGACTTCTACAAGCTGATGAACAATTCAGTATTTGGTAAAACAATGGAAAATATTAGAAAAGAGTAGATGTGTGTTTAGTAAAGTCAGAGAAAGAATTAATTAAATTAGCAAACAAACCAAACTTTACCAGTTTTAAAATATTCTCAGAAAATTTGATAGCATGTCATATGCAAAAACAAAGAATGAAATTTGATAAGCCAATCTACGTAGGGTTATCTGTATTGGATATAAGTAAAACATTAATGTATGGTTTCCACTATAATCATAATAAAAAGAAATATGGTAATAAGGCAAAGTTGTTGTTTACAGATACAGATTCATTATGTTATGATATCGAAACAAAAGATTTGTACAAAGATATGGAAAGAAATAAAGACTTGTATGATACATCAAACTATTCTAAAGAACACTTTCTATATTCAACTAAAAATATGAAAGTAATTGGGAAAATGAAAGACAAAACTTGTGGAATACCAATTGAAGAATTCGTCGGTCTCAGAGCAAAACTGTATTGTTACAAAACGAAAAATTCCGTGAGTAAGAAAGCAAAAGGTGCAAGTAAGAACATAACTGAGCACAATATCACAATGGATGAATATAAAAGAGCATTGAATAATGAAACAATATACAAAACGATGTATAATATCCAAAGTGTTAACCACGAATCATATACTAAAGAAATAAATAAGATTGCAATAAATGGTAATGATGCCAAGCGACATATATTACCAGATGGTATCAACACACTAGCATTAAATCACTATAAAATATATTCATTAAATAAAGTATAAAAAATGATTCTCTTCAACAATAATGACTTCTATAACCAAGATTTATTATTTGTTGAAAATGAACAGTATTTGAGTGATTTAAAATCAATAGTTAATGAAGAAAAAAATGGAAAGGGTATTGTAAATACATTGCTTACAAAACTTCCATTCCCTGAAATGCATTTGAAATTACCATCTAATATTCAATCTGAACAAGTCCCGAACGGTTCATTCAACAATAAACATGCCTACTCATTTTGCGGTCCAGGAACTAAGGTGCAGAAGCGAATTCAAGAAGGTTATCAAGGAGTTAACTCACTCGATCAGGCTTGTAAGAATCATGACATATTTTATTCACAACATCCAACAACGAAAGACAGAAATTATGCTGATGATATTCTAGCGAAAAGAGCTGCTGAAATTGCAACTGATCCAAATAAATCAGAATACGTTCGACAAGATGCTAAATTAGTTAACGCAATTATGGCAGGCAAGTCATGGGCAGGATTTGGCCTTTCAAGAAATGGATTAACACGCTCACTGATGTGAGCGATAAAATCTTGAATGACTTATATTATAATCCAAAGACCGGTTTTACTGGAATGAATCAACTTGTTAAAAAATCCGGCTT
The DNA here is from genome assembly GCA_030386875.1 of Morinoia aosen. Lineage (NCBI taxonomy): Eukaryota > Metazoa > Arthropoda > Malacostraca > Amphipoda > Talitridae > Morinoia > Morinoia aosen. Next base: position 38,742,047 of record CM059573.1, on the reverse strand, counting down.
ATCTTCAACTCATGTATGAAATTGATTAGAAACTCAAAAAACTCACACTCTACAAAAACCAATAAAACATAATTTCAAAACGAGAAGGGTGAAGGTATCAAAAATTGATGATCAATGGCAAGCTGATTTGGTTGACATGCAAAACTATGAAGATCCAGGAAAAAACTACATTTTAACAGTAATTGACATTTTCAGTAAATATGCATAGGCGATTCCAATAAGTAAGAAGACAGGTGAAGAAATCAAAACTTCTTTTCAAAAACTATTTAAAATACGAATTCCTTCTAAAGTTCAGACAGATAAAGGCTTAGAGTTTACAAATAAATCCACTCAAGAACTATTCAAGAAACATAACATTCAGTGGTTTAGTTCAGAAAATGAAACCAAAGCTCAAGTTGTGGAACGCTTCAACAGGACGTTAAAAACTAAAATGTGGAAATATTTTACACACATGAAAACTAAAAAATGGGTGAATATTTTACAAGATTTAATGTAAAATTACAATAATAGCTATCATAGAACAATTAAAATGACACCTAACCAAGCATCATTGGAAAAGAACAGTAAAAAGGTTTATGATAACTTATTCCCTCCAACCGAACAAACTTTCACATCACCGAAACTCAAAATCGGGGATAGAGTAAGAATAAGCAAGAAACGGAAAGACTTTCGGAAGGGTTATTTGCCAAATTTCACTAATGAGTTATTCATTGTATCCGAAATACTGTCTACTGAACCAATTACTTATAGATTAAAAGATATGGATGGTGAAGAAATAAAATGAAGTTTTTATGAACAAGAGCTATCAAAATATACTAGTGATGTTTATGCAATTGAGAAAATTCTCAAGAAGAGTAAAGGAAAACTTCTGGTCAAGTGGAATGGTTATGATGAACCTTCATGGATCTCAGCAACTGAACCTAATGTCAGTTCAGAGTGAACTTATATTAAGTTAAAGTCTTTTTGAAATTTTCACTTTAAAAAATGGCGTTCATTGATATCAAAACTAAATCAGATTTACTAAACTTAGCAAAGAGTTTAAAAAAGCAATTCACAAATGATAGAATGATCGAACAAGATTTATGCCATGATGTTAAAAAAGTTTACCAATCATTGATTGAACCTTTATCTAAAATTGTTGACGAAACTAAGCAAACTAGGTTGGCAATAAAAGATATACCTCATGAAAAACTTGAATCTATCAAAGGAAAACCTGTTTAGAAACTAGCTTTGCCATCTTCTGAATCCAACACTGTAGTTGGGCCTATCGCATTGAATTTCCTGCGTTTTGCATGGAAACCTGGAAATGAGTATGACAAAGCTTATGGCATTCGTTGGGATGGAAGTAAAGTTATGTTAGGAAATAAAAAGGTAGATATTTTGGGTAATGATTTGAAAATTGAAGATAAAGTATACGAAGGCACAACTGGATTATGGGAATTATTAACAAAGCAAAATCCTATTGATTTTAGGGACGAAGATAAAAATAATTATTATGATATGTTGTATTCAACTGATGCTTATTTGAGGGAAGACGGTACCATAAAAGCAAATAGGGGTGAGAAATATTCTAAATTTATCAAACCCTTCTATCAAATAGTTCAACTAAAAAAAGCTCAAGCTGCAGTTGAAACAATTAGATCAGCAAGTCCATCAAGTCGTGAATCAAGTCGTGAATCAAGCCCTGAACCAAGTCCTTTCAGCAGCCCAAGAGTAGTAGAATCGTCAATTTCGGGTCGACGCCAAAGTCCTTCAACAAGCCTGAGATCAATTTTCGACCCTTCACGAAGGCCTACTTTTAGACCAACTCCTACTCCTATACCTTCTCCTACATCTTCTCCTATACCTCCTCGTCATCTTCCCAGAGAGGATTCAGACGTTTCAGGATCGGGTATTATTGTATTACCATCTAACATCAATGATCTTGTAAAAAGACACCAGTTATTGTTCGGTTCGTTTAACGCTGGAAATTCAGGAGTTTTTAGAGTTTTTAATGAACTGCAAATACTTACGCAGGTCTATTAAAGCAAGGTCTATTAAATACTGCTGAAGTAAAGGTGTTTGATGATTTATTTTTTAAAAAATGGAATCTCAAAGCATTGTAATTAGTGAAAGAAAAAGTGACATAAGTATAAACTTTAGTCCAGCAATAGAATTGAACAAAAATAAATTTCACGAAATGGCACTGGTTGGATTAGACATGTATCATTCTATTCCTAACATTGATGAAAATAATAATAAATTTCATTATGAATTAAATGGTGTTGAAAATGTAATTACACTTCCAACAGGATGTTATGAAATAGAAAGTATAAACGAATTCATTCAAAAAACATTGGCAGGCTTTATTGAAATCAAAGCAAATACTAGTACTTTGAAATGCGTCATAGTTCTCCATTCATCTACGTTAAAAGTATTTTTCAATAAAGAAGAATCTTTAAATACAATGTTAGGATTTGGAGAAATTATCTTAGAAGGTGTTGGAGAACATGAAAGTATAAATATAGTGAACATAATGTCTGTTAACGCAATACTCGTTCATTGTAGTGCAATTAACGGCTCATACCTTAACGGTTCTTTGCATAATATTTTATATTCCTTTTTCCCAAACGTCCCACCAGGATATGAAATTGTAGAAAATCCAAATAGATCAATTTATCTACCGATATATCAACCTTTACTCTATGATTTGAGAATTTGGCTTCCTGATCAAAATGGACATGCTCTGAATACTAGAGGTGAAGAAGTAACTGTTCGATTACACTTAAGATCTAGAAATTAAGATAACTTGATAAAATTATCTTTAAAAATGGATTCTTTAAGATGGAATGAAAACATTAAAGTTGATGAATAAATTGAAAAAATTGAAACGCCTAACTATGAACCACAAATAGGTACTGATCTGAATCGTGAACATAACGATACCAAGATCATTATCCAGAATCAAGATCAGTTTGTATTACCTAGTAAAAGTTTTGTTTATATAGAAGGAGCTTTGAATAAAGAAGATGGAAGTGATTATAATTTTAAAGATGAAAAAATAACAATAATCAACAATGGATTAATGCATTTGTTTGATAGAGTTTCTTACAGAATTGGAGATGAAGAAATTGAAGGTTATAGTTACCCTGGAATTACAACAACTCTAAAAGGATTAGTTAGCTATCCCCGAAATGTTAAAGAAAACATGATATTTTTCTGGAGCGTTGATACTAAGAAGAATGAAAAATCAAACGAAGGCTTTAGCGATCGAAATGACTACTTAAGTTCAGCTAATGGGAAATTCAGCGCTGCTATCCCACTTGAACATGTGTTTGGATTTTGTGAAAATTATAAGAAGGTAATTTATGGAGTGAAACATGCTCCGACTTTAAGAAGAGGTGATAATTCTAATGCTATATATATTCAAATCGGATGAGAAAGGTGCAAACCAGCAAGATAAAGTAGTTGATGGTAAAATTAATATTACAATATTAATTTGGAAAATGCCAGCTTACAAACTGTCTGATGAGTATAAAATCAAGCTATATCGTCAAATTAAGGATAAAATAACATTGCCTATTGCTTATTTGAATAGACAATTGGAACAAACCATTCTAAACTCTCAACAGAAATTCTTAGATTGGACTTTAACTCCAAATTCAGGATTTCAAAGACCTCGATACATAATTTTAGCATTCCAAACTAAGAAAGCTAATTCACAAGCTGTAAACAATGCAGTTTTCGATCATTGTAACTTGACGAATGCATATGTTCAGCTGAATAATGAACGATACCCTGATCACAATTTACAGATTGATTTTGATTCTAACAATTATGCTGCAGCTTATAAGATGTTAATAGATTATGTATCTAATGAAAATTGTGCCATCGAATACAGACACTTTAAATATTTGTATCCGATCTATGTGTTTGATATCAGCAGACAAAATGAACGTATCAAGGAAACTACAATTGATATTAAAATTAATGCAGAATTTAAAACCAATATTCGTGATGATACGCATGCATATGCACTGATTCTATCTGACAGAGTAATTCGATTGCAATCTGACGGTGATAAAATGAGTTTAAACTACTAAAAATTAAAAGATATTCACATAATATTGTTTAAAAAATGTATTGTGTAAAGTGTAAGAAGAAAACTGATACTGATAATTCTCAATATTTAATTACAAAGAACAATAAGATACTGGTCAAAGGTATGTGTATTATTTGTAAAAAGACAAAAACTTCTTTTGTTTCAAAAGATACTGCGACGAAAGGGGGTTTTATATTTACAATTCCAGCTTTATTAGCTGGCCTTTGGGCTGCTGGCTCTTTGGCTGGAGGTGCTGCTGCAATAGCATCCGCAGTTAATAAGAAAAAAGCTGACGATAAACTCTTGTCAGAAACTAAAAGGCACAATGAAGCAATGGAAAGTAAAAAAGGTTCTGGTATACGGTTAACTCCGAGAAATAAAAAACCTTGTGGAAAGGGTCTCTACTTGAAACCACCAAAAAAGTAATACCTAACAAACCATTATCTAAACATGATTTAGAATACTACATAAATATGTTGAAAATTCCGAATTTTCGAGGTATTTACATGAGAGATACTTTACCTAAACACCCTTTAGAAACGGAATGCGGAATCCTAAATTTAGACACTGAAAAAGGATTAGGAACGCATTGGACTTGTTGGTATAAGAAAGACAATATATGCTTTTACTTTGACAGTTATGGTTTGATTTATCCAATTGAATTTAAAGACTACTTAACAGATTGTGTTGATATTATTTTCTCTGCTTACAAAATCCAGAAAATAGGTGATGTAATTTGTGGACATTTATGTCTAGAAATGCTGAAACGTTTAGAAAATGAAAGCTTTCATGCAATTCTTTTAGATCTATATAAAACCTCAACTAGTTTTTAGAAAATAAACTATAGTTAATTTTTTTTCTTTAAAAAATGTCTTGTGGAAATATTTATGCAGCAAAGTTGGTCTTTTTACCTTCCTGTAAAGAAAATCATGAACATGAAAATAGTGAAAATAATTCTGAAGGACTTTTGCAGAATGTAGAGCAAATAAAAAGTTTACTTGAAGATTCTAATATAGAGTCATTGAAAGACACAATTGAAGCTCTCAAAAATGAAAGAACTGAATTGGAATCAATTATAAACGAGTATGATGAGAAATATGTGACTCTGAAAACAGGTTTACAAGTGAAATTTTCTGATGTAGACTCAATCGTTAAATTCTTAGAGAGTTTAATTTATGATTTATCTGTAAAGTTCGTTGCTCTTGAACCAACAATTGTTTCAAATGATGAACGACTATCAAGCATAGACTCAACATTGATGAAGAAAATTGATGAAATTGATGCTAAATTTGAAAACATTGATTCAAACATAATCAACCTAACAGACGTAAAAATTCCTGAGATTGGGGACAAATTGAAGAGTCTAGAGTCAGGTATTGAAACTAGAATTGATGATAAGCTGTTAGTTAAAGAGTCAGCATTAACCGATCAGATTAAAGGAGTTTAAGCTAAATTTGAGTTTGTGGACTCTAAGATAACCAATTTGATTGATGTTAAAATTCCTGAGATTCAAGAGAATTTTAAGAATCAAGAGTCAGTTATACAAAATCAAATTGATGAAAAACTGAAGACTTTAGAAACTAAAATTAATGATCAAATTGATTCAAAGAACTTATTAATAAGTAATAAAGTTGAAGAACAAGAAATTAGTATAATTAACGTTATGAATGAAAAAGAAATGAGCTTGCAGGCATCACTTAGTGATCAAATTGAAGAAAAGCTGAATAATTTAGAATCAACACTGAACAATACTGTTGAAGAAAAAAGTAAAAGCTTAGAGGCACATCTAACTGAATTAAATGATAGAAACCTGATTGTTATGGAAAGAACTGTAGCATTAGCACCTTCGTTTGTTGAAGTTGACAATGAGCTGAAAAATTTAGAGTCATCCATAACCTCATCCAGCGAAGAAAAATTCAACGGTTTTGAAAAAATAATAATGGAATTACGAGCAGAGTCAGTCCCATTAAGAAAAATAGAAGAACTAGCTAAGAACTTGAGTGATGTAGAAAGTCTTTTCCAGGAGTTTTCAAGAGACATTATTTCAAATCAGAATGAAATCAGCCAGTTCAAATTAATGCTTCAGAATGAAACTGATATAAATGTAAAATTAAACCAGGAAGTGGAAAGTTTGAGTGACCGAGTAAACAATTTGATATCTATGAGAGTTAGAGAAAATTTAGAGAATTGAAAATTCTATGTATAAAAAATGATAGGCGTAAATATTTTTGGACAACAAGGAAAAAAATCATTTTATCTTCACAACCAGGACCTCCTGGAATAGATTTTAAATATCTTGATGAAGATCAAAATTTTGATTTAAATAATAGAAGACTTACAAATATTTCTTTTCCAATCGAAGAATTTGACGCTACGAATAAAAAATATGTTGACGAAGTTTTGGAAAATTTGAGGCTTCATCTCAGAAAATATAAAGAGGTAAGAGAAAATCTTATCAATGAAAATTATCAGTTCAGAAGTGATTCTATTCCAGCATCTATAGATGAGAATACTACAGGTTTTCAAGAAAAACTCAGGGAAATTATGACAAATCTCGATGAACATAGTAGAATATCTGAGGAAAAAATAGAGGTGATTCGAACAGGTACTTTAGAACATACAGACTTTTTGAAAAATGAGATAAAGAGGTTGGAAGAAGAAGAAATACAAAGTGTGAAATTAGACTATGCAAATCTAGAGAGAGCATTCAACGACATGAGTTCATACATTGAAACTTTTAGAAATAATCTTCATGAACAGGATAGAGAAACGATCATAAATACAAATGAAATAGAAAAATTGAAACACTCATCGCAGAAATTGGAGGATAATAATGCTGATATTAAAAACAGATTAATATCGTTAGAGAATACTTTGAGACGAGAAACCGTTTAACCGTTAAACTAAAAAACATGTTTTTTAATAGATTAACTTAATAAAAAAGAAAAACACATTGAAGAATTAAACTTAATAAAATGGAAGATATTATTACAGACATTCAAAGAGAAGTTGTTCACAATACTGCAAACATAAATCAATTGCAATTAAATGTTGATCAAATTCAAAATGATGTCGAATTAAATAGGGAAGTTATTACTCAATTAGAGTCAGATATCATTCATCTTGAAACATTAATCAGTATCGTTTCTTATGACACCACAGGTAGCTTTTTCTCTCGTTATTGCCCAACGAGACAACCAATAAGAAAGAAAAATACATTGAAGAATTGAACTTAATGAAGTAGCAAATTTAAAAAAACAATGTTTTCAATTGCTACAAACAGGAAATGAATTTTGAAAAATCAGTTGTAGTTTATTAGTTATATAAAATGGTGTATATGTGGAAAGACAGTAAAAGAAATAATCAAAAGAATCACTTCATTTTTCCTTCCTCTTCTTTACGGTGTGTAATAGTCGGTAGATCGAATTGCGGTAAAACCTGTTTATTGATCAGACTTCTTCTTGAGGAATATATCGATTTTACCAATCTGTTTCTTTATGGTAAATCGACAAAACAAGCTGAATATAAACTACTTAAAAATGTTTTTTCAAAAGGTTATAAACAGTCTGAAATAATTGAGCTTATTAAAATCGGTAGTGGAAATATTGATACATTTCTCGAAGGCTTACCTGTAAAACGCAGCCCAAAGTTAATCGTTAAATATTTTGAAGATATCACTTCTATTCCTGGACCTAGTGAAGTGGATGCTAAGAAAAAAATTTGTTTATATTCGATGACATAGCAACTGAAAAGAATCAGACACCAGCTGATAATTTTTACACCCGAGGAAGGCATAATAATTGCAGCTCGATTTACTTGACTCAAAATTATTATTTATTACCTCGTCAGTCGATACGGACGAATGCAAACCTATTGATTCTATTTGAATTACCAACTAACGATTTAAGAAATATTCATATGGACATTGTCTCAGGATATATGTCCCTAGAAGAATTTATTGAATTTTGCAGTGATACTTTCAAAATTCCTTATAGCTATACAATGATAAACAAAGACGTTCACCCATTAAAGGAAACATACTTTAGGAATTTGAACCAAGTTTATATTCCGAAAAAGTATTTTAAAGACTTTGTAAATACTTAGAATTTTAAACACCAGCCTATACACACACAGGGATTCAAGTATTGTAAATAGTTTATTACATATTTTAAACGTTTTATAGAAATTATATACTTCTTTGAAAATATCATTAGCAAATCATTTTTTCTTGATCGAAACATTTTAAGTATTGAAATAATTTTTCAAAATAAGAATATTTTTTACTCCTCAAGTTAATTCGTAAAATCATGGATTTTGAGGCTTTTTCAAGATCGTTCTTCAATTGCTATAACCCTCCAAAAATCATGAATGAGGCTTTGAGGCTTTTCAAGGTCGTTCTTTAATTGTTGAAATCCTCCAAAAATCCTAAATTGTGCCGGCAGGCTCTTTCCACTTACTACTAGTACGCCTCGTATAATTTGTCTATTAGTAAACCTCGAATGGTTTGTCTATTAGTAGACCACGTATAGTGTGTCTATTGTACGTTTGTCTAAGGACGTCTTATATTGAGAAATTTTTTAAAAGCCAAGATGTTGCCATGTATCTCATATGTCAACCTTTTTTTGAAATAAACGGTGTTCTTTTCTTTCTTTCTCACAGATGATCTAACCTGTGTTTCCTCAGTGTTACTTAGAAGAAAAATGATTAATGTTTATAACTAAAAAACAAATAGTTCATACGTAAAAGATATATATTTCAAGTCAAGTTTAGTGCCATGTGCCAAAAATAGACCTGATATGAAATATTCGGCATTGATACGCTCTAAAGTTTAGGTATTGACAAAGAAATGCTTGATATAGTATAGTTTTTCGATTTATGAGGTAGAAAATACCTATATACGTATAAATAACTGTACAATTCCACCTACCACTAACTTCCATAGTGTCTGTTATAAATAACCATTGTTCATTAACATAGTTATGATCGAAATATAAAGAGATGCACCCCCGATCGCAGGAATAGCTTGTACCGAGGAGATCAGAAGTTTGACATCCTTCCCGGACGAACTCTAGGGTGCAACTGACTGCTAGCTCCCGAGCAGTGTTTAAATCTGTGTTTTATCACCCGAGATAAAACGCCGCTAGGGCTTGCTTCAGACAGCGCTGCCCTGCACTGCTCTATGCTGCTTGTCTGGCCACCCTAATAGGAATACCACTAACATAAAATACCGCACCGGCTCTGCTCTGCTCCACTGCTGTTTGTCTGGCCGCGGCGTTAGTCAAGTTTGCAGTGTGTTGTTTGCATCGTGTGCGGGCCCTTGAGACCGACTAACCAAACTCGGTTCAGATTGTCTGCAGACATATTTGTACGTGTGAGGGGGCCTTAACGCATTGTCCCTCCAGTATTTGCTGATGTTGCAATGTCACCGCCGTAGGCTGCAAATTTTATTTTAGTGAGGGTCATTCTATGGTCAACTGCTCTCCCTATCCTGATTATTTTTTAAGAGAGAGAGGTGTAACGATCTGAACCTATGTCATAACTTCACAAGTTCTAAGTTATGATTCAGTGAAATGTTATAGTAACTAGGATTTTGAAATAAGTTGTGCAAGCTGAAGGCACACGTTTCGCTCTACGTCGAAAAGATGATTGGCCCCGAAAATCTTTGCCGGCGAGGATTTATTTGAATTCCGCTTCAGGCATGCGATCTTGTTCCATTTTACCATCCATTATGTTACCTGTCAGTCGCAGCAAAGAGATTGCGCATGTTCGATTTTTATTAACACGGGATCACAACGCTTGTGTGTCGCGGTTTGAGTGTTTTGTGGAATTAATTTCGATGTAGCATTAAGATTTGCGCACTTATCAATGAATTCATTTTTTTGGAGTCTGGAATTCATTGTTGTTGAAGGCATTCTAGGCATTGATATGTTGTAATGCTTGAGTTATATCCGTACTGTTCTGTGTCTCTAAAGCTTTTTTTTCTCGCTGCTAAAGATTCATCCTCATTGGAAATGAGTATTTCCCTATTCGCGAGGAAAGAAGCAAAAGGTATATTTCAACAATTTTGCGTGCAAACTGTTACCTGTGAATCGGTAGCAAATTTTATTCTAGAGCCTTGCGCCTGTAGCACAGGTCCTGTTTCTCGTGTGATTATGGGACATTAAATAACAAAGTTGCAACCAAAACGTAGAAGTATAACTATGCATTCGCTCCTTGTGTGATTGTTTAATAATTTTTAAATTATATTAAGTTTAAAATGCATCAAAATTCTGTGGTGTAGCTGTGATGCATAAGTTTGCTTAAAAAATATTGAAACTAAATTTTTTACCATTGGAGATATTAAGCAATGAGCTTAAACAAAAATGTAAATGACAAAATGATGAAACTAATGAAAGCTAATTAATTTCTAACGAACACTTGAGATCATCTTGTCTCTCTACTTGAATTGAATCGGTGAGATATCTCTGATATCTCTTAACAAAGATTGAGACGAGCGAGGCTCGCTCAGTTGTCAAGTGTAACGTCGCCACGCTACAGCGATCTGGAAGAGCCTCCGTCTCAGCACGACGGCAGGTCCCGCATTAATTAAAGAATCCTCTCACCAACGAACTATGCTGTTTGGAGGACATGACGCTCTCACAGGAAATTAGTCAGTTGGCTTTTGACCTGAAATGCAAGATTGTAATGCGTGTGAAATGAATGAAAAGAAAAGACCTAAGAGATGAGACGAGCCAAGAAGTTCTGAACTTCAAACAATAGTAGTGGTAAGAGAACAGTTCGTATAAGAATGAATTGTCCGCGCTTACAATAATGTGCTTCACTGTATGTTCAATCCGGTTCATCAACTTTACCTGGTAAAACGGAATAAAAAAATTAATCTAACAACGAAATCGACATTTAATGTTACGATGACCTGAAATGGGGAAGCCTCGCTCCCTGTTACCAGGTTTATAGACGCGTTCGGGTGAAAACCGTCGTAAAGCATCATTTCATGCCGGTCATCGCTCTCATAGAGCGACGTCTCTTGGAGTGAAAACACCTTTTCTGCTCTCAACTTCACTGAGAAGTGAGTGAGATGGTAAAAATTTAGTTCTCCCTTGAGGCGGATATCAAATCAAGAGATGGTGTTAATTGAAGACAGTAATTCCAGAATTGGAGGTGTAATTGGAGGTGTCGTAGAACGTTTCGTGCGCGAACGCCACCAGTTCATTCCGAAATGTATTCTACGGAATTATTCTATGCTCTGGCAGGGACATAGCAGTTATGTTGTGTGCTATAAATATATTGGTTAGACTCGTTGCAGACGTTCGTCATGGTCATTAGATAATTTGACAGAGGTTACTCTGAAAGAAAAACGTACGAAATAATAGTCACCCTGTGAACAAAATCGAGTTAGAAGTTCGAATTCATGCTTACTTCATCTCTTACATTTAAAAAAATTCAAATGAACTGTAAGTACTCGATTCTATATTTTCGACTACTGCATCAAATCTCTCCTACCTGTACCGGTAAATCTAATGATACTTTATTTGCAAAGCTCTGTTATCACTTCCCATACATCCTCCACAATTTCCATACATCCTCTACTTCATACGTTTAATAGCCATAGCCCGTCAATGCTTAAGGACACCATCCCAGGCCCTTGCCAGATGCTGTCGATTCCATGGTCATTTTGCGTGTTTTTGTTGTAAAAGGACCCTTAGGTGGTAGACTATTCGTTCCTAAAATTTTATGGCGCTACGGAAAATAATTTTCCCCCCGCCCCCCCCCCCCCCCCCGGGGGGGGTAAGGCGACCAAACTTTTTCAATTTTTCCGATTTTGACCCCACATAAAAAGAGAACAAATAGGAAATGGAAAAAAAGCTCAATGTGAGTTTGTTAGAAATGTTCCAAGGATTCTAAAACTGTCTTTGCTTTTGTTCTAGCATCAAAACTGAAGGAGGAGTTACATTTTGAAATATCAATATAAATGAAAAGCACCCAAAATTTTAAATTTTTTCCCGATTTTGACCCCATATGAAAAGAGAACAAATAGGAAATGGAGAAAAAAGCTCAATGTGAGTTTGTTAGAAATGTTCCAAGGATTCTAAAACTGTCTTTGCTTTTGTTCTAGCATCAAAACTGAAGGAGGAGTCCCATTTTGAAATGTCAATATTAGTGAAATATCAATAACTAAAAACCAATATGTCAAATTTTTGCAAAATCTAAGGCCTGAATCAAAAAAATGAATGGAATCAATTGTGTTTATTTTCAAAGGTTACATATCATAGTCAAATTTTATAAGAATCAGACTGAAAATAAAAAAAAATCATTTTTTTGAAAAATATAATTTTTTTTTTGAAATCACAATTCACACTTCGAATATGAAGTTATGTATGGAAATTATCAAAATAAAAATTAAAACTGCATTCAATTACATCAATTGTTCATTATATTACACTTCAACACAAAATTTTATTTTTTGCTTATACCCAACACTTTGAATTTTCAACATTCATCCTGGGACTAGTTTTCGAGTTTTGATGCTAGAACAAATCCAAAGACAGTTTTAGAATCCTTGAAGCATTTCTAACAAACGCTCATTCGGTTTTTTTCAAATTCGAATTCTTTGAAAAAATATATAGCTCTAAACCAAAAAAATTGTTGCTGATTTTTGAAATTTTAAAAATTTTTGAAAAAATAGAAAAAATTTGAATTTGAAAAAAAATGAACGAGCGTTTGTTAGAAATGTTCCAAGGGTTCTAAAACTGTCTTTGTTTTTGTTCTAGCATCAAAACTGAAGGCGGAGTTACAATCTGAAATTTCAATAAAAATATACCAAAAACACATTTTTCGTCAAAAAAAGTAAGGCCTAAATCGAAAAAATGACATGAGTAAAAAAGGTTTACTTTTACAAAATACATATACTGGCCAACTTTCAAACGAATCGGACTCAAAAAGTTGAAAAAGTGGGATGGTTTCCTTAATGCTGATGAACCTTAGTAAATTTTTATTTGACTGCCACAGCATCGCAATTTTTTGCGATTATTCTGACGCTAATCACTAAAATATGTTTTTTGAATTTGATTTAAAATGATGTATACATACTTTCTTGTGATTGAACGCATTTTTCACACATTTTTTGATGGTTTTTATCTGTTGAGATTTGTAATTTAATTTCTTAGTTTTTTATATACAGTCAATTTATTATCGTAATAATTGGTTAGGTAAGGTTAGTCCGATGAAAAGTTTATTTTAAAGTCTATTTTGACCATTACCTACCTCCATTACCTATCTTATTTTAGAGATTAATGTTGAATTAGAGTTGCCAGCACTGGTTGCCAAAGAAAGCTTAAGGAAATGGTTTGGAATATCCTGCAGACAAATGAAAACAAGTACTGCCCTTTTTGATCAATGCCATAATAAATCGTTGAAATATGATGCAAATAAGTTATATTGTGAATCACGTTGCAAATCAAAGGGTTAATTAACAATTCTTTTGGGGAAATATAACATATCCTGCTCTGTAAAAAGTTCTGCATGGCACTGTCAAATTAAATTTAGTGATTACTGAACCTGTGTGCATTCATTAAGCTGCAGTGGATACTAATGAAGCTGTACGCGCAATTCTAGTCGTTAATTCTGCACTGCGTTTCGCTGGAAGTTCTGTTAGGACGGACTGCTTTTACAAACGGAGCGAAAAGTTGGACTCTATTAGCAGTTTTATTCTTCAAAGGGCTATTTAATGAGAATTATATTTGATTTATTCGATGGATCCCTGCGCAAAAGCCTGTGTAATATTCGCGGGATTTTTCGCGCCGTTAGTTAAGCAAAAGCTACGGGATAATCGAAGGTAATCACATGGGAAGCTGACATCATTTAGCCATCGTCGATCCCTGGGGGGGGGGGGGATGTATACAATCATTACCTCTATGAGACTATGAGAGTTAGCGATCCCTGGGGGAATATGTGAGATCCCAAGTTAAGAGTTAGGTCAGCGCTCCTTGTTGAATAACATTTTTTATGTTCAAGACCTTTTCTAGTTTAATGCTATCCCGTTTTTCATCACCTACTTCTTTCTTCTTCAATTTTTATCTTGTTTCGTGAGCGTCTTTCTCAACTTACTGTATCTATGCACCTCATGCATAGATTCGGAATTCCTCAAGTCCCTACTAAAATGGTGTCTTCTTCCTTCCTCTCTTTGGAACGCCTTTGTTGCGGTTGGGGAGGCTTAAACTAACATTCAATCTAATCTAATATTAGCCATCTACAAGCATGGACGCGTCGCTCTGTGCTCCCATAATTGATGACACTCAAATATGTATTTCTGCATCATTCGTCAACGCCTCAGCAAGTAATTGAGAAGTATGTTTTCACCAGTATCAACAATGACTAGAAATGTGACGCGATCAACAGCGAACGTGATCCTACTATCAGAGAATGCAAATTTCCGTTAGTAGGTACACAAATTGTTATGTACATCGACTACAGCTTAATGACATCGGGTTGACGTTGGGGAAAAATAAAAGGTAAATCTGAAGGAAAGAACAGTAATCGATTTTGTAAATTTCGATGCCTCAACATAGTTAATTAGATCAAAATAAACCAGTTTTCTTCCATGCCCTTTCAGTCTGAAATTAGTATTTTCTTAGTTATAGCGGTAAATTACTGACTGCAACTCTAGTGTTTGAAGCGGCAAGTAATTCAAGGAGCGCGTTGGAGGGCAACACTGCAATGCAGTCTCGCTTCCAGCGCGCTCGCCATCAAAGACGAAATCAAACCTACTGCTATACCTCGTTAAATACTCAACTGACGAAAAAAGTGTATGGAAGAAAAGTTGTTTATTTCGATGTTATTACCATGGTTCAAGCAACAAAAATTCGAAAATCTATGAGTAGCTGTTTATTCGAGCGCATTCGTCATCAAAGACGAAACTAAACCTACCGCTAATATAATCATATTATAATATAATTATTTAAACTCGTAATGTAATCATTTCATACGGAAAGTGCATTGGAGAAAACTTGTTCATTTCGATTAAATCATTTACGTTATGGCACCGAAAAGTCGGAAATCGATTACTGTCCTTTCCTTCAGATTTACCAAATAAAATTGTCACGCGAACAAGATTACAGATAGGAATCCGACATAATTTTGCTTTCATAATTTAAATTAATTCCGATAGCACTAGAACCAACGTCCTTAAGGGAACCGTACTCCCAAAAAAATCGAGAAATTGTCGAATTTCGTTTTCTTTCATCAAAATGTACGTATATATGTAGCGGACATATTGGTGACGTTTTACACCCAGAAGACCACAGGAAGTGGGTCAAAAGGGGGGTGGGAGGGGGAGCGGTAGGGTGCGGGAAGCGGCTCGCACGGATTACCAGAAAGTGAAAGAGGTAGCTTCCAATGAGCATCATACAGTTTTTCAGGGTTTATTCATGAAAATTACATATCCGGTTCCAGATCATGGATTAAGGGGACCATACTCCAAAAAAATCCCAAACTATTCGACCGATTTTCATGAAACTTGGTATAGGTATGTAAAATTAAACAAGTATTAAGATTGGACTCGTTTGTTTTTCCCATTTTCCCCTTAGAAAACGTGTTATTCAAAGAAAACGTCAAAATAAGGGGTCTGTGGAAAATCTATGGACGTAACCAGATTTTGAGATACAGAGATAATATTGGTATCAAAAGAAGCAGAAATGTATTCTCAACAACGTGACGTGGAGTTATTTTGAATTTTCGATATACTTTTTGAAAAAAAATGAAAAAATTACCCATTTTCACACTTAAACTACTATGCGTGTGGAAAAATGGCTCTCCTGAACAATTGAAATTTACGGCTTCTACACCTAGGTAGTTTTCAGTTTTTGAGCTACAGTTATGATTTTAGTATAAAAAAAACGGAATTTAATCCTCTACAAGATGACGTGGGCTTTTATTCATTTTCGGAATAGAAAATTAGCTACATTTTCTTTTGTCGGGAAAAGTGTGAAAATGGGTAAAATTTTTGCATTTTTCATTTTTTTTCAAAAAGTATTTTGAAAATTCAACATAACTCCACGTCACGTTGTAGAGAATACATTTCTGCTCCTTTTGATACCAATAATATCTCGGTATCTCAAAATCTGACAGAGGATTTTCCCCAGACCCTTTATTTTGATGTTTTCTTTGAATAACACGTTTTCTATGGGGAGAATGGGAAAAACACACGAGTCCAATCTTAATCCTTGTTCAATTTTACATACCTATACCAAGTTTCATGAATATCGATCGAATGGTTTAGAATTTTTTTTGTGAGAGTACGGTCCTCTTAAGAAAACTAGTTCACATGCTTATTGCTCATGGGCTCTACTAACTTATGCATGCATACTTGGTTTTAGTTTCACCACTAAACTAATACGAGCCTGGTGCTTGTATTTAAGGTTGTGGAAGGAGTTCTCAAAGCCAATCAATTTTATAGTTTCCACACGCAAAATTTCTCGCCGCCTGTTCTCAGAGGTTTCAAGGAAGTTTTTTTGTCTCGAACACCTCGTGCATCTCGAGCTCTTGAAAATGAGCTTAAAAGCTTAATTCAGGCGATGAAGGTAAAACTACCGCAAAATTCCGGTGCTGCGTTGGATTGACTTCGGTTTCTAGCTCTTTGCCGGAGGTAGTCTCTTGACCTTGTGACTAGCTGATTTACGTGCGGACAATGAAAGTCTCTTCATTTTAAAAGACAAGGATTCTGGACGGAGAGATGCCATCGTTAATTTTATTCATCGCGATAAAAACGGATAATTAAAGATAACACTTAACATATTTTGGATCTCGGTAAAATGGAAATTGTGCTTGTTGTGCTGGAGACCACTAAGTTTTGACTCGGCTACCAGATACATCGCGATCGCATTTGTGTTCTAGCCGAGGGAGTTTGATCAGCAAGTGAGAAAGAAGTACTAGGATGAGGAGGAAAGACAAAGACAAGTTAACGTAGGATTAATGCGTGACATGAGACAACTAATCATCATGCGGATACCGCGATGTTCGATGCTGTTACTTCTCCGCTGGTTACTCAACTTGCTTCATGCGGAAGATGGCATGCTGACCCTCCTAATTAATATAAGCTCACTTTACGACCATATTAGTACTGTATGAGATGTGTGCATTTCGCTATAGGTCGGTTGGTGCTGTCAATATCTGCAGGTAGAAAGCTAAGTGAGTAGTATATAGTTACGAGGATTTGCTTTGTTTTTCTATTAATCTCGTAACAATTTACCATTGTAACAATTTACTATTTACTTGGTTTCATGCTCCTTTTTTTTGTTGTTTCGAAACTTGTTACCATTCCAGCTTAACGTTTCATTTACATAGTTATTTATTTTGTTTCAGATCATGTTTGCTCCTGCTAAGTCTCATCGTCAATGCCAAAACAACCCTGGCTCTTTTGGTCATACCTGTTGGAGTATCACCATTCCAAGTCAGAGGGCAAACATAAGCGTATTTGTCAAACAAGCATGTTTTGCATAAATTAAAGTAAAACTCTGTGACCATAGCCATTGGTCTCCCACAAAGGGTGTAAGCAGTGTGTTGAGATGAGTTCACAGTTCACATATGTGAACCAAAGTAACACGTAAAAAGAAGTCATTTGGTATCCCCATGGTCTGATGCGAGCAAAGAGATCATTCCAGAGACTGTTACTTTTGTTTGGTGAAAACATCAAGATTTAACAAGAAAAATGTAAGCAAAATAGAATGTCCTAATATACCGTCAGCTAGAAGACCAACGCCTCATTCAGCCGAAATTCCATTGCCAGTTTTCGAACAACTACTTCCTCCAGAAGATCGGAGTGATGTTGAAGAATGATGCACTGATGCAGAGTTTAACATTCACGAGGATCCAGTTCATAAGGGATTTGATCAGCTCGAGTCGAACGATTTAACACGTGAATTGAGCCTATCGAAAAAAAATTCAGTGGTAGGACTATCAAGACTGAAAGAGGAAAATGTACTTGAACAAGAAGTGAAGGTTTAATACTTTCGAATTAAAGATAGTATATTCCTGTTGTACTTGCGAAATGAGAGCGGTTTTCTGATTTGTCATAACACCCGTGGCTTACTGAATAAATTAGGGGTTTCAATCTATAATATCAACGAATGGAGACTGTTTATTGATAGTTCAAAGCGGAGATTGAAGTGCATTCTTCTAAACAATGGCAATCTGTTTGGCGAAGTCTCTATTGAGCATTCGCTGTGTCTTCATAAAAAATATGGAGATGTAAAGAGTTTGTGCGTGTTTACACAAAGTATCCCTGTTTTCACTCCATGTGGGATAGCAAAGCTCGGGAGAAGCATTGGGTTGAGACGAATTAGTCTTTGTCAGGGCCAAGCGACGGGATTCCGTAAAGCTCTAATTGTGGGGATGTCTAGTCATAACACTCTTGGCACTCCGACTGCCTCAGGAATTGAAACACGCAAACAACCATTAGGTTAATTTGATGCTTAGAAAGAAAAATGTATCTTAACTTATAGTAAGCAATGTAGGGTACAGGGGGAGAACCGAGATGGTGGGCGTGTACAACAACGGCCACAGGACCCGTGAGCAGGATGAGACACGCAGGATCCGTGAGCAGGATAGGGCACGCAGGACCCGTGAGCAGGATGGGGCACGCAGAACCCGTGAGCAGGATGGGACACGCAGGACCCGTGAGCAGGATGAGACACGCAGGACCCGTGAGCAGGATGGGGCACGCAGGACCCGTGAGCAGGATGGGGCGCGCAAGTGTACCAGGCAACAAGCTAGCCAGTGAGCTAGTGAGACTAGTCGAGCAAAGAACAGACTCGAGCATGGCTTCCTGCGGCACAGGGTAAGTCCAGCCTGCGGGCGAACACACCACTTTAACACTGTTAGCGACTAGCTAGCGTCAACCTCTAATTATCGGCGAGGGAAAATCTCATGAGCAGGTCTAACGGCAGCTGGCTTCAAACCCTTCAAACCCGCGACAAAACTCAGTAGCCAGGAACGGTAAATAGAGCGGATAGAAACAACAACTGCATGCAGTAGACAAACATACAGTAAGCATAGGACAATGCAGTAGACAAAATGATGTTTAGATTAGACTAAATTACCAGCCAGCCCAAGCCTCCCCATCCGAAAGAAAGGCGATCCGAAGAGAGCAAGGAAAAAGGCACCACCTAGCGTAGAGTTAGGGTAACGCGGAACCTATGAAGAAAGGGCATTGACACTTAACTGAGAAAGAAGGTTATGGAATAAGATCAAGTTGACGTAGAAAGAAGTAAGTGCTGAAAGCAGAACAACAATCAACCGGAAAGGAAAAAGATGGCACTTCATATGGCAAAACACTTAATTCCAACAAAAAGGAGGCCTACCTAACTCTCAGCCCGGTCCCTCACATCACAAAAAATTACAGATGTAGACAACTTACTCACCAGAAATCGTGACACTATCCAGTGCTTGTAACAGTTAAGTTCACCAGGGTTCTAAGGTTCAATTCTAGAATGAACAAATAAATTAGAGACAGGCCTTGAATTCCGTGAGCCACAAGAAAAAGGTAATTATAACACGTTGGAAGGAGACTACAGACGACTTCCTCCATGATCACGAAAACAATGCGCTAATCTGCGAAACATCGTAGGCTAAATAGAAGATTGATCTATATCTTACGAAGTCACCGGGAAGAAGTGCGGAAGGCGCCGGCAGCGTCGCCCCTACAGCCTCCGAGATCTGATCTGAAACCTGCAAATCCTAACAGCGCGCATGAGTCACTTGTTGCCAGGAAGAATGTAATATCACCACCTCTGCACATTTAACTAGGTGTCATGAAATAATTCGTAATAGCATTGGCAGCAGATGAAGATTATCTAAAGTACGTCATCTTGGGATTTCTTGTACTGTCAATAAAAAATCAAGGCCGGTGTGTTCGATGGTCCATAAATTAGACAGCTCATCAAAGATGAACAGTTTATCGGTAATATGTTAGACCTAGAAAACAATGCTTGGCTATCAATCAAAGGGGTCGTCAAGAACTTTAATGGAAATGCACATGGAAGTAATTACACAGAAATTGTTCCGAAATTAGTGGAGAGCTACAAAGCGCTCAAGTGGAACATAAGTATTAATTACATTTTTTGCATTGCCATCGTGCCTGATTTCCGGAAAATCTTGATGCTGCTAGCGAAGAGCAAGGTGGACGATTTCAAAAAGGTTTGAGGGTTATGAAAGAACGTTTCCAGGGTAAATAAGATGTTCTTATGAGGGCTGAATATTATTGATACATTGAAAAATCCAGATTTTGAATACATCAGAAAAAGCTACAAGCGAAAACTTTTACCTGAGCCTCTACAAAATATAGCCATATCCTTTGCAAAAACATGACAATGCTAAATAAACATTCCATTCGCGCCTCTTTTTGTCATTTGTCTCATTTCGTTGTAGGTCAATAATTACAAATTTGTATAAAACAAGCACTGCAACTTTTATGTCAAGTATTTTGTATATGTTCAAGAAAATGGAAATCCTATAGTACAAAAACTTGAGGTGATAGAGAACAACTGCGATCAGTTTTGGATTCAGCACGAAAAAATCACTTGAAAACAGCTGTCAGACCAAACTCAACGGGAATTATGTGCCCAATTATTAAATCAAGAACATTCCTCATTTCAAACGTTTAAGCGTGTTGCCCCAATGTGAGATAACATATTTTCAATTCATAACTAGTGAATATTGATAAATGCTAGAACATCTGTGACATAATTTTCTCAAAAATACTGTCATCAGTTTCAGATATACTGTGTCTATTCATATATTGTTTTCTTCAAATGAAATAACCATGAAAAATTAATTAACCTTCTGTTTTCTATAATCAAAGCTCCCATAATTATTGACGCACCCTCTGATAGCAGTAGGTAATTCACAGTAAGTTCGGCACATCCTAGATTACTAAGTAATAGGGACCTGGATGTTTTCCGACATCAAATCGTTTATCTTCAAATATATTTCCATTTACAATGAGTTTTACGCTTTCACTGATGTTCGAAATGGTCTCTGAATTTTCAGTATTTCATGTTTTCATGTATCAATCCATCAACTTGCATGGCGATGTCCACTTCGTTTTTATGTGATTAACTTTTTTTGTCGACAAGTGTACTGATTTTAGCCGTTTAATTACGACCGCCAGAGTTGCTAGCTTATTATTAGTCTGAAAAATATCGCTATAAGAGTTTTTTTATGACCGCATCCATGAAGTCTATCAACAACTCTTTGTGCAAAGCATTTAATAAGGAATCAAGTATGCCTTAGTGAAGCAGTGTGTGAGCTTCACATGAATTTTACATGCCTAACTCGAGTTCCATTAAAGGCTGTTCCATCATGGATGAGTTCCTTCACGATTTTAGCTCGGCTCGACAACACAGCCAACAGACAAAGTTAATCCATAATTTACAATACATTTATTATTAGAGGCAGTTGCTGCTCCATCATCGCTGATACACTTTCATTACTTCTCGTTGGGTGCAGCGAATTGCAGGGCGTTCAATGAATTAATTTTTGATTACCAATTCTGTCTGATAAGAACAGCGCTCACAGCAACTACTGCACTAGCAGTGTTTGCTTTCAGGTCTTCGTAGCGTACTCTGATTTGCACTCAGAACCATTATTTGATTGCTTGATCTTAGTGTTCTATAAATCTATTTCAACGTTAAGCTACATGAATTATTTAATGCAACGTTAGGCAAAGTGAAGGGCTTTATTCAATTCTAAATGCAGCATCAAGCTTCATTGATTGAAGTCACGTCAAACTTTCAATGTTAAATACCAGCTGCTTTGGAATTAAAATTGTCGTCAATTAATGTTTGGACAACTTGAGTTCAATCTTCAACATTATGCAATTATCAAAAGCGCCCTACGCTTGAAGCTAGCTTCTAAGTCACTGTAACACCTCTCTGGTGTGCGATATTTAGTAAAAAGGCAAACGTAGAGTCCACAAATAAGATGCAGATAAAATACTCGGACTCACAAAATAACATATATTATACGTATTTTCAACATATATTATACGTATATTCTAGGTAGGTATTTCACTCACAAGACGCAGATAAAATCATCGAACTCACAAAATAGCCTATATTATGCGTATTGTTAGCATATTTTATGTGCATAAAACATGCATTTTTCGTAAAATAGGATAGCAAAAACATTTATTTGAGATCCTCATTTAAAAATGTCCTAGCATTTCACCGAGTTCACGTTTAGTTCAGGTCGCAAGCTGGAGTCAGCTTCGAAAACTCTGCCGTATTGCGCAGTGTGTCTAGAGGAGTTTTCTCTCGTGCCTTTTTTAGGATGTCAGAGCTCTAGTTGATCTTTTAGAGGAACCACAAATTTCAGACTTGGAATGAACAGAACTGCAAAATCCATTGACTTAATATTGGGCAACTGAGAAATCACATTTCCATGTCTCAATGCTTGGGAAATGCTCCTGCCGTCCTTGTTGCGTCCTGTTCGGCGGGTGAGATGGAGCGCTATCCTGTTATTAAAAAGTGAACGGCTTGACATTTCACGTACTTTGCAGTACCCTTAACAGTAGACGTCAAATCATTTTCGATGCTTTATTTTTTGTTATTTTAATATTTTGTTGAACAGGAATAAGAGGAAGTAGGCTATACATATTTTGAAAACGGTGGCTTACACAGCGGACGATGCGGGTTTTTGACTCCTGATACTTTTTTTGGAAGCCATATATATCCCTGAAGGACTCCTAAGATAACTTTATTTTGACTTTGACTCTGACTTTGACTTTGCCTCGACAATGAAAGCTTCTATCATGAAAATAAGAAGCCATATGTGAGTTCCCTTCTTTCAGTTCGTCAGAAAGACCCTTCACCAATTCTAATGAGTTTTCCTTTTACCAGATCTTTAAGTTACTCAGTTTTTTTTTAGATTCAGTCTTATCCGTGTATTTTTTTACGTCTTTTCTCATTGTGAGGAGAACCCGTTTCAAGGGAACACTCGAGATACAACAACGAGGAGGAAATGATAACTCGGGTAAATAGTATAATTTAATGTACGAGGTTGGCAAAACAAATAATGACAAATTATGAATACAAATTACCTAAACTTACACTAATTGGAAGTACAAACAGAATAATAAGGTTGGCTGCCAGGCTCAGGTTATTCTACACGCAGAGTTCAGAGTCACGCAACAGGTGACTCAACTTCTGCTGAAGCGGCGTGCGTGCAGATTCCCGAAGAGGTGGGTATGAGTATCGCTCCAGTACAGCTCAGGTTAGGGTAGTGTGTGGCCCACGCAGTAAATCGAGCGTAGCTCCGAAGGGCACGGGGTCAGGGTACCCAAGCGAGCCCACCAGCGTACCTACAAAAGAGTCATCCCTACAGTCTGGGCACGAGTGCTAGTGCTGCGACCGCTAACTATAAAGCTATGGCGGCGCGAAGCACTAAATGAAGTTACAAGAAAGCTAGTCTTAGTTAAATAATAATTTACCCCAACTGTCACAAACAACGAAGTGCAGTTAGAACTCTGACTGCTAGGTCAGAAAAAAATGAGACATTTCGCACTGTAAGGACAACGGTCCAATATTCTTCCAATAAAATTCTACTTCTTTATCTCTACCTCGGAGCTAGTAGCTTTGTACCTCCATACGCTTGCCGCCCCGCACTACAGGTGAATATAGAAATGTTTGATCGTGATATGTACTGTGATTTATCTGTTTATGAATCTCTGTGAAATAGCAAATTATAAAGTGCTGTATTGTCTTGAAGTTCTTATGCTCGGTGAATTATTTAGCTTTTCTGCTAGTCGTACTTAACGCCTGTTAAGAGATTCTATTTCTCTATTCAACAGGCTGGATCGTTAAGACTGCGCCTTAACCCATATCGCGAATTCAGAACTGCTGTCGTATAACTGATTTCATATAGTTGCTTCAAAGTAGTTGCTCTAGAGTCTTTGTATTCTTCTAAACTTTGTACTTGCCATCTTTTCGATGTATAACCATCAATCATCACTTCCCAAACTCGTCTATTAGTATACTTGAGAATTAGTTTGCATTGTTGTTATTCATTGTTCATTATTTATCTCTCAAGTGTAAATTTAATATAAACGTTAATTACACTGTTAAATAAACAGTAGGACCTTATTGATTTTCTTTTGCCTGCCACCTAACCTATGCCGATCCTGCATGCCCTGACACGCACAATGAATAGTTAGAGCACAAAGAAATACACAGAAAACATCAACACAGAAGACATTAGCACAGAAGACACTAACACAGAAGAAATTAATACAGAAGACATTAACACAGAAGACATTAACACAGAAGACATTAACACAGAAGACATTAACACCGAAGACATTAACACAGAAGACATTAACACAGAAGACATTAACAAAGAAGACATTAAAGTTACACGTAACGTACCGGTGGCTCAAGAAAAGAAGTCCTGTTAGATTTGAACCACGAGAGACAACGCGTGTCGAGGCTCGCTGGTTCACGGACGAATGGGCGATGTTGCCAGGCCACAATTACAGAAATATAGTCGTACGGTACAGGAAAGAATAAAAATAAACGATCAAGAAAGGCAGACGGGCGGAGTTCCCTTACAACCCGAACTAACGTTTTCTTGAATATTTTATTAATTTGGCCGACACCACTTATGAACCATGGTTGAGAGATTGATGTTCGGTATCGTTTAATTTAGATCGATAAATAATTATTCGAATTTTGTAAATAAATCCTAAAGCTCTTTGGCCCAACGTTATATAATTTCCAGGTAACTGTTTCAATAACAGTAACTAATGAGCTTTCAGAATCTTTTCGATTATCACCTATGCAGAATAATGAGTAACGTAAAACGTGAAGTCAGATTTTAATACATTATGTTATCATCTAGAAACACCGGCACGAGACGATGCAAGCTACTTAAATACCATTATACATAATTAACATGTGTGGTAGAACTTCCCCTGTGACACGATTATAAGCTTGACAGGAACTAGGTGAAGTAGAAAAGTTGGCAAGGTATACATAGATAGGGAACCTTCCTGGGAGTAGCCAAGTCTACGTTTTAGATAGTGAGGCGGTCTCGCCTGAGATCATTCGACCGAAAATAACACAAAGCTGGTGTAGACTACCAAGCTAAAAGCTTCAAATTCATGACATTAATTGTTTCGCAAGATCCCATAGTGCTGGGATTGACATCGAAGCGATAACTCCATTTCTACGCCTGTGAGATATTCACAAAGCGTGTCGTAAAGGCGAGTAGGAGTGAGGAACGCATCAGTCAGGCACCTCAATGTCGTAAAGGCGAGTAGGAGTGAGGAACGCATCAGTCAGGCACCTCAATGCCCTCGTGGCTGTAGAAAAACTTATCAGCGGCGCACTCGGTCATCTAAAAGGCTTAAACAAAACGGCTTTGATCGAAATTAGAGATAGAAGGAATTCTTTTTTTTTTCGTGCAAATACGTCGACAGGTATTCAAATACTTTCCTTTAAAATTTTAACGATTGATTTGTCAAGTCATTCCATTAATTCATTTCAGTGTGAATAAAATGTTCGTCAAATTTAAGCTGCAATTGTGTATCTAGCACCCTTTTTGCTGGCGAGAGACACAGCTACAGTGAAAGAAATCATAGCCCTATTTTGAAACATCCAGGGGCATCAGACGTTTTTTTCAAAACCGAGACAATCAGATGAATCATCAATTGGACACTCAAGATTAGGACGCATACCAGTATCTACAGATCCAATTTGGAGTTGCTCCAGTGTCTCTTTAAAAATGCTTCAGGGTCTCAGCGATGAGACACTTGAGCTCCAGTTTGATGCATTTATATCTGGTGTTTCAAAAAAGAATCTACGGATATTAAACGTAGCATTGCACTGCCTTGCATGGTTGACGCATCCATAGCCTGCAGTTTCACTGTTAAGGACACCGTCTGGGTAGAAATCGGGATAAGTGTTGATTTCCTGTTTTTATATGCATCTTATAGAGGATTTTCTTGCGCTTCCATTGGTACTTTCCGCTTACGTCTACTCGGAATGGTACGCCCACCAGAGGGGGGAAAGCGATGGGGGTGGCGTGACCTTGAACCCTCCCCCCCTCATTATTGGGGGTCAATTGAGCGTATTTCTCTGCGGCAATGGCAATATAGTTCGTTCATGGGCTACTCAAAGTGCTTTCATTATTCAAACGAAACATTCTAATGCTGAGTAAATGTTTTTTATAGTTTTTGACAATTATTTCAGAATTTAGCTGTTCTGCCGTATCTATGATACCGAAGCTTTCATTCATAGCTCGATGACAGCTGCAGTATCATAGCTACGGTTATGGCGAGCACACCAATCCAAAGGGCTTGAAAAGAGCTACAAAACAGAGGAGTTAACTTGAAAAAAAGGCATTTTGGTCGAAATTTTTTTTTTAAAGTGGTTGTTTTGAAGAATTATATGTATTGTCTTTTGATGTAGATTTTTTCCCAGAGTTCCAGAGCTACAGCAATGTAATTTATATCAATCGAAAAGGCTTGAAAAGAGATACAAAAGCTCAAGAGTTCATTGTAGAAAACCCGGTAGTTCAAAAGATAAGAAGAAAAACAATTTATTTTTTTTGTGAAAAAACACGTTTTCCTGGAAACTTGATAATTGGTTTCTCAAATATATCTTTTTCCACAATTTTAGAGCTACATGAATGGTATATATACCATTCGATAGGGCTTAGCAAGGTGTATCCACATGCAATAACATTCTTCGATACATCTTTTATTCTGAAAATTACACGCAGTATCAATCCATGAAAAAAATAAAAATGAAAAAATGGTCACGTTTTTTTGTAAAAAGTTCTCAAAATCCACAAAAAGAAGTGATCGAAATTCCTTATTGCATGTGGTTATATAGACATATAAGCAATCTAAAAACGAAGTACTGGTTCTGTAACTTTAAAATTGTAAAAGAAGATAGATTTTAAAAAAAATATTTTATCGTATTTTTCGAAAATAAAAAAAATCTAGTGTAGATACAGAAATTTTGTCCAGGTAACAAATAATCTTAGCATCATTTCACACCTACTGTGACAATTTCAGACAAATCCATCCGTAAATAACGGACTTTTTTTCTACCCAGACGGTGTCCTTAATTTGAAACGGTCTCGAATGTTCTGGAGTGCATCGGCAGATGCTTCTGGGACACCAGATATATGTAGGTGAACCTGCCGGAGAGCAGCGGCAGAAGCTGCTGTGGTCACCAGTTGCAAGACCTGCTGATCCAACCTGCGCTATTTCGCTCTATCCGGCTAAGTGCGGTAGCGGTCTTACATTAGCTTCTACTTTAGTCTCTAAGGGTGAAAATTTTAGTACAAGTGAGAACGTCTGTGACAAAAATTAAATTAGTATATCTTTAAGTTTACTGAATGCTTGAATGACTAGAGTCACAGTTGTCAATGTAACTAAGCCACTACATTATCATTGACAATAAAACATAGGCAGCACTTTGAGACACTTAGCGCTCATCGAAGGGTCGCACTTCCGATGAGACATCTGCTCACTCTGTGAGATGTTCTGGCTACCTATGAGACACCTGAACAGCCATGAGACACTCACAGAGGCAAAAATTTATTTCAGTGAACGTAAGACAGCCAGAGATTCAGCAAACGTGGCAGCATCCCTCGAGGAATTACCAATCCTTTACGTCATACTCTAGCTGCTACTAAGCTAAAGCTGCAAATGACATGATGTTAGTTTAGTCATTTAAATAGCGTAAATTATTATGATTATCAAATTAATAATTTTTGTAATAAAACAAAGAAATCGAAGAAAAAACTACATGATCTTTGTGAAGACTGTTCAATTTGAGTTGACGAACACATACTGGTGACGATGTTGCGATGGATGTGGGAAGAACTTGGAACGACAGAGGTGCGCAAGATCGAGAAAACAGAATTTTGTTGTGAAGACAATTTTCTTGCACTAACTTGGAACGTTAATTTTTTTGTATCGCCTCTGAGGAGCAATGTAATTAAGACAGCTTTTCCCTATTGAAGGATGGAAAGTTTAAGTTTTTGGTATCGACGATCTTCGTGGCTTTTTCACTTACGTCCATTTTTCCTACGCACTTCCTCGTTGACATCTTTATGTCCATCCGACGCATGCTTGGACGGTTTGTCATGAGAAATCGTCAATTATTCTAGACAGCTCCGAGAAGACCGAGGAATAGTTGGATTGTGGCACGTGAAGCAATTCGACAAATTATTAATTCATCCTAACCTAGTTTTGTACCTAATTACTGCTGCACGTATATCTTACATTCAGCCAACTACATCGAATATTAGTAACCTAACTATAAAAATGCATAAGGTTAGATGATTTTCAACACGTAAGAACTTTTGCTTCGAAAAGAGTGTGGTTTTGGCGATAACTTCATCTGTATGAAAAATTACTTCAAAACTTCCTCTGCGCCGTGTTTGAGGTCTGAATGCTAGTAAAATAAGGGGGAAATATTTTTTTTCTCAGTTTAGAATCATACGAAATATTTTCACAACAAATCAGAAAAAATGTTTGCTATGTAAAAGGGAAAAGATTTAGAGCCCTCAAACAACACCTATAAAGTAGCTGATAAAGTCTGAGGACCTCGGCAGAAGTGTTTCTGCTGCCAGCACAAATCAGAGAAATATGATTTCAATAGACTAAAGGAATTGAATATCATTTCCCCTCAGAAAAGTATTACTTATAATATGTCTCTGGGAAGTAGCGCTTCCAGGAGGAAAATGCGAGGTCCTGGGCTGGAAGCTAGGTAGGCCTCCTTATTGTTGAAATAAATAAAAAGTTGTTTTGTTAAAGACCGTCATTTTTCAGTTTACTTCTGTCGGGTTTGCAACACCAATAACGTTCTCCTTTAACTTTTATCTTCTTTTATAAACTAATTGCTCAAAGAACTGTTTTTATACAAAAGAGATCTGTTGAGAGAACACACCTCATGGCTGGACTCCGAGATCCCTCTACTTCGAATTAATTGGTACCTGTATTCTTGCTCCTTACAATACCTTTGTTGTGGTTGGGAAAGATAAAACTAATTTATAATCAATCAATTGATAAGCATCTCACATAAGACTCCATTCAAGAAATTAAAGTCAGATCAGCAAACTTTGATCAAACAACGGAATACCTTTGGTTGGGATTCATCAAAGAAAAGCCTTACGATTAGAGCTGAGTATGCATAATAAATCATAAATCAAAGCATTTCTGAAATCAACGTTCGCGAATGAGCCTCCTGCCGTGAAGCTGTTGCCGTCCCTGGTGATCCTCTATTGCGGAACTGCAAGTGTTTCGTTATGAAGTAGTAAATTACTCTAATAGTTAATACTCTAATTACTCTTAGTAAATAATGGTGAGCATGGACGTAAAATGAAAATATCATAAAACTGAATGTATGCTAGACTTAATTTTAAGTTCTGCAGGAAAATAAATGATATGTATAAAGTCAGGGTATGAAGTCAGATTCATCCCATCTTTGTCGTTGGCGTTGCCGAGCGAAAATATATAATTGATGTTAAGACGAGATCTCTGAATACACGGGTCATAAAAATTAATGCCCGCGGTCATGCTTGGGTTTGGGAAATGCACGATCTGGACGTTCTCATACGGAACACTGGTCATATTAAATTCGATAAAGTTGGTGCGCTTGGGCTGCCGCGGTTACACAGCGCTGAGAAGCGCTGGTGCTGATTAGCGTCGGTCAGGGATAGTAAAATATCCAGACCTTAATATAAAAACAATGTGCCTGTCCCGATCGTGTAGCGGGGGAGCCGAGCGTGGGATCAGTCGTTGAATTAGCCATGGCTAAGGGGAGGGCCGGGGCCATGAGACCCGACCCCTCCCCCACCCCAGCCGTACCCCCGGTTGTGTGGGGGAGGAGCGGCTCAGAACCCTAGCCACCCCTTGTTACCCAGCTCGTGTGGCGACCACCCCCCCCCCTTCGGGCAGGGGGGAGCGCTGTCCAAGCGAGAGTTATGTCGGACGAGCAGAGGACACTTCGCGGGTAGCCGTCGTTGAGAACGGTGTAGAGAGCCGTGGTCGTGAACGGACGTTCTAGAGTGCAGTTGAGGATTACGACGAACAGCCGGTTTTGATAGTAAAAGCCCATATCTTCAATAGTTGAATTTTGAGACTGTGTTCGAATAGAGCGTGGCACGATCAACGAAAATCCATTGACTTGTTTTGAGGGCGCATGATTTCAAGCGTTTGCTATACGCTTACCTTGGCTCATACTTTCGGTGGTTACACATTCCTTGGCTCGTGCGTTGGCTGTTGTACACAGTCTGTTGTCGTGAGAAATCGATCGAAGGAAGATCGTGAGGTGATGGTCGTATTGTTCCCCGATATTTTATATGTTGTTTTTACCTCGTGTGCTCTTGCCATCCGTACTTGCCTTCCCATCAATAAATAAAAAAAAACCCGGGCCTCATCTATATCCTCTCTCTCATCTCTCTCAAAGGGGCATAAGAAACACGTGCCGGCCATAAGCCATCGCTACCAACTTGACAATCTGAGTTAACGTAACCAATCCTTTAATTTTAGTCGAGGCTATCTACACGCCTCGTGGTGGCAGCTATCAGCGCTACCTTTCTCTTACCTGTAACGTAAAGTCATACCGGAGGAATCTGTCAGAAAGAAACAGAACTAACGAACTCTTGAACATAGAGAGTGCGGAAGAAAAACTCCACTCATAGAGTGGAGCCAGCGGTGTAAGCACCCCAATCTGAGAGAGAGAGAGAGAATATTGTGTTAGCAAGACAGAAGAAACAACCCATCCAGAGCAGCGAGCAGCGGCGTCCAAGACCAACAAAAAACTGTAAGTAAACACCATTTCATTTCATTCTGTGTATGTCTTCAACTGCAAATTCTTACTTATTTATTGTTCTCTGTTCGATGTGTGTCGTGTGAGTGTAGCCCCTAACAGATTGCGCATATCGCGGTGCAGCCAGGAAGTGTCATTTTCTGTGAGATTAGAAGCGGACCCAGCCATAAAACCTTACAGCCAGTCCTTGAGCGCGAGAAAGCCAAAAGAAAGTGCATTTCAATTTGGTAGGGATTGCTGCACCTGAGAAGTAGAAGCATCGAAGATTCTTTAGGAATAGTAGTTTTTTTATGTCTGCGGAAGAAACATTTGATTCTCGTGCTCTTTGTGTGGTAAATTAGGTACATATTGGGTGAATATTGTGTTGTGAGCAGGATTGCAAATTTAGGGATTGTTCGTGCAAATCTAGTTTGCAAATAGATATTATTGTGTCATTCTACTCCGTTATTGGGGGTAAACCAACGATTCGTCTGTAGAAACACCCATTTAAATGTTCGTGTGTTCCCTAGGAAAGAAATAATACGTAGCAAGTCCGCATTTTGTCGGTCGCTCCTTATCGGTGTTTGGGGAAGTGATCAACACTCCACATAAAAGTTATTCTGTTGTCCAAAGAAAATATATAATATTTTTGTGTGTCGTGGGCTGAACTAGGATCAGTGAGATGATTATGCAAGAATAACATGGCAAATTGAGGGAACGATTAACGTAAATATTTACGCAAAGTTGTGCTGGTATAGGACTCGTTTAATTAACGGTATTTGGTAAGGAGATTCCCTCCTGACTTATGATTTGATGCCCTACGCACGAGAGTCCGCATTTCGGTAATTTTTGCCAGTGGGGCCCTCATATTTCCTCTCTTGGATACACCGGAAAATTTTTTTTGTGTGTTTATGCTTGGATACCAGTATTTATCGTAAAAATTAGAGGTTCAGTGTAGTGCGTGTGCGTTGCAACGGCAAATAGATAGACTTGGAAAAAATATATAAAATAAATTCGTGCTGATCATCGCTGAGTTCAAGCTTCAAAATGGGAAAGAACGAAGATAGCAACTCGGGAAGTGCTGCTGCAAATAAACAGGACGCAGGAACCGATCAAACAGCGGCAAGCGGGCCAGTGCTTGGCAAACTGCCAAAATTCGACGGAAAGTCGAACGTGGTGAAGTTTCTCAACACAGTGAAAAAAAGGGCACTCCTAGAAAACTGGTCAGACGCCCGAAGCGCTGACGTCATCAGATATCTCTGCACCGACACAGCAGAAAACTTCCTGGATTCAAACCCCGAGCTCGAAGAATGCGATCTGACGGAGCTGACCAAACGCCTTGAGGATCGTTTCCTTAAAAGCATTTCGCTGACGGATGCACATATGGAACTGGCTGCAATAAAAATGAACCGGGGCACAATCGAAGAGTTTGCTTCGCGACTGGAGACCGCCTCGGCTGCCTTGGCGCATGTTATCGTGGAGCTGCAAAAAACAGCATCTCGCGACAAGCTCTTGGCGAGCGTGTTTATCAATGGTCTCGACCCGGCATTGAAGAAGACAATGGCAACATACGAACCAGAAAGGCTCGCAGATTGTGTCAAGATGGCACAGAAATGCGAAAGGATGCTGGAGGACGAGAAACCACGCCGGCCGATCTGCACGATAGATGCAGTAGAAGCCGCCCCACCCCGGCCACCACCTAGGTGCTGGTCGTGCAACCAAGTAGGCCATTTTTCTCGAGTGTCGCAACCCAGCGGTGATTCCGAGACAAAATACATTTGCCCAGAACGTACAGCGAAGAACCATAAACTGCTTCAACTGTGGCCAAGCCGGCCATATGGCCAGACAATGTAGGGCACAGTGGCGGTCACAAAACCCAGCCCAGCCGAACCGACAGTTAAGCGAGGCACAAGGCCCGAACCACGCAGCCCATCGGAGTTTCAACGGGGATAACAACACACAGTGGCGATACGCACAAGGCCCGCCTAATATAAAAAACTAGCCCCGCCTGCCGATGCACACGAGACAAAGCCGATCATAAAAATAAAAGTGAATGAACAAGACTGCGAAGCATTCCTGGACACCGGATCGGTGTGCTGTCTAATAAGGCCGGAAACGGCTGAACAAATTGTGTCGGCAGGATCAGGTACAGTAAGAATAAAGACGGCCAAGCTAAAGTTAAGTACAGTAAGTGGCGCAGAAATAGATGTGCGGGGCAGAATCGCGCTGAACATTAAGATAGGAGGTAAAACGTATGTGCACGACACGGTTGTAGCGCAGGTCGGAAATTATCCAGGAGACATACTAGTAGGGCTCGATTTACTCCAGCGCATAGGTAAGGTGACGCTGGACATGACCAGTAGATATGGTAGTAGAGTGATCGTGAACGGTCATTCGTATGCATTTAAGGACGGTAAGTATGCCGGAGAGTCGATCAATTTGATCAGACAAAGAAAAAGGGTAAGTATGCGACAGTCTGAGGTCGCGGCGGTGCTACCAACAGTGAGCAGTGACGATGGTGAGTATGGTATAACCGACGAGCTACCCGAGGCGGAAGTACCAAGCCTAGAGCATCTGCACACGCAGCAGCGTGAGAGTTTGTTAGCGCTCATCGGTAAGTATGCGCCAGCCATTTCTCAGCATGAGCAAGATTTAGGACGATGTGACTTGCTCCCACATCGAATTGATACCCGGAACGCGGCGCCGATTGCTACGAAACAGTGGCCGCTACCCCAAGCAACACGCGCAGCAATCGAAGAACAAGTGCAGAATATGTTAAAAATGGATGTAATTGAGCCATCAGCAAGCGCGTGGGCATCCCCAGTGCTCCTCATCAAAAAGAAGGACGGCACGCATAGGTTCTGTGTTGATTTTCGACGAATTAATGAAGTCACGCTCGCAGACAAATATCCAATGCCACGCATCGAGCAAATTTTGGAGTCCCTCGGAGGCGCATGCTACTTCTCAGCAATAGACTTGAAGTCAGGCTACTGGCAGATTCCTGTCGCGGAAGCAGACCGCGACAAGACAGCATTTGCTACTGAGTCGGCTCAGTACCGATTCAAGAGGATGCCCTTCGGATTGACTACAGCTCCGGCCACATTCCAGCGTTTGGTCAATCGAGTGTTAGAGCCAGTGATTGGAAAAACGAGCTACGTTTTCATAGACGACGTAGTGGTATTTTCGAAGACGTTTGAGGATCACATCGCTCATTTGGAAGAAGTTCTCGCTCTCCTTCAGAAGTCAGGTTTAAAAATGTCGTTGAAAAAGTGCAGCTTTGCAAAACCCTCCATCGAATATTTAGGTCATGTTGTCTCGAAGGACGGAATTCAAGTTGACCAAAGGAAAATCACGGCCATTCGCGAGTTGTTACCACCGAAAAAACCGAAAGATGTACGAAGAATTTTGGGAATGGCGGGCTACTATCGAAGACACATACCAAATTTCTCGGAGCGAGTCGCACTTTTGACGGCATTGACTAAGAAGTGTGCCAAGTTTGTGTGGACGAACGAACATCAGGCCGCATTCGACGCGCTCAAATCGGCTCTAGCTGAAGCGCCGGTGTTGGGTTACCCAGATTTCGAGCGACCGTTCAGGCTGCATACCGACGCCAGTGATGTCGCTCTGGGAGGAGTACTGACGCAAGAAAAGGACGGCCTGGATCACCCGATAGCATACTATTCACGGAAATTTACACCGGCAGAGACCCGGTACTCTACCACCGAACGAGAAGCTCTAGCTATTGTGGAAAACGTCCGCCATTTTGCTCGATACCTCTACGGTCGGAAGTTTCAGATCCTAACCGACCATCAGCCGCTGCGATATTTGTTCCAATACAAAGCTACCGTTCCACGGATCGCCCGCTGGGCAGTGCTACTGTCACAGTTCGAATATGAAATTTCGTATAGACCCGGCAAGGAGAATGTGATTCCAGACACGCTCTCACGCGGAGTGGCAGCCGTCCGCCCGACCGTGACGGAAGCGCTGGACCCGTACGAAGTTTTCTGTGCGGAAAAGGTAAGTATGGAGCAGCGCAAAGCACAGCACTGGGCCAAGGTCATCAACGCATTGGAAGGAAAGGGCGAAATGGTGACAGCTCCGAGCCAGTATAAGGATTTCGTGCTGGACAAAAATTGCCTTTTCTACCTGGAAGTTAAAGACAGTGGAGACATTTACAAACGTGCAGTGATTCCTGAATCCCTAATAAAGCCCGCGTTAATAATGTCGCACGATACGCGAATTTCCGGACATTTTGGAGCGAAAAAGACCCTCCACCGTGCTAGAGAATTATTCTTTTGGCCAAATATGGCACGACACGTGCAAGAGCACGTGAAAAATTGCACGACGTGTCAGAAACGAAGTCCCCACGGGGGCCTCAAAGCAAAAATAGGCGAATTACCGCCAGTCTCACGACCATTAGAAAGGGTGGGGATTGATCTCATTGGAGAGCTGACACAGTCACACGCCGGACATAGATATATTCTGACGATCGTGTGCCACTTCTCTAGACACGTGCAGGCATACCCACTGCGAGATAAGAAGAGCGAAACAGTAGCGCGAGCGTTCATGGACTATGTATGCAGGTATGGCTGTCCGGAACACATCGTGTCAGATCGAGGTACGGAGTTTACCGCCCAAAATTTCCAAGAAATGTGCCGCATTTTGAAGTCCAAGTTGCATTTCACCACGGCCTTCCACCCAGCCAGTAACGGTATGACGGAAGCCTTCAACAAGTTGATAAAGACAACGTTGGCCACAACAGTAGAAAAGGATCTCACATCATGGGACGAGCCGCTACCTTTCGCCACGCTCGCCCTAAACTGTTCGTATCATGCCTCGGTAGACAACACACCGTACTTCTTGTTCCATGGACGCGACGCTCCTTTGCCACTGTCTGATATTCTGCAGCCCAGGATACTAAACTATGCTTTGGAGGAGAATTTTCCTCACGCCGCTTTTGCCAGATTGCAAATTGCGTTCGAAAACGCGATGTCAGCAAGCCGAAATGCACATGACAAAAATGTGAGATATCAGCGCGTGAGAGATAAGGAACTCAGAGTCGGCGACTGCGTATTCCTACGAAATACAGCAGGAAGAAACAAGGCGATGGGTAAATTCCGACCCAATTGGTTAGGCCCGTACAGAATTCAGGCCCTTCCAACACCGATGAACGTCGTAATACGACAAGTCCAAGGCCGCCGGCATGAGATAACGGTCCACAGAAATAGACTTAAGCCCGCGTCATTTCAGCCAGAGGAGACAATAGTAATACAAGACGAGCGTCCCAGCGGCAGGGAGAGGAACGTCGAGCACGTCACAAAAGTGCGTCACGAAGAAAGCGATTCGGACAGCAGCGATGACGACATCTATGTAACAAGGCCTGAAGCACCCTCACCCCTACCCACCCCGGCAGCTAGACGTCCTTACGCTCTAAGATCCGCCGGTCCGGTAGAAGAGTAGAGGAGTAGAGAAGATAACATGAGCAAAACTACTATGTAACAAGTAGAGAGGAGATAAGCCTACTAATATCATGTTCTCTTTCAGATTAACCTAGTAAATAAGTAGGTAGATAAGCTGACTGATCTAATTTTCTTTTCAGATTAAACCTAGCAAAATAAGTAGTAGATAAGCACTAATCTAATTCCTTTACAGAATAGCTTAGCAACAACTAGGTTGGCAGGAAAATTTCTGAGTAGTCGACTGCTAGACAAATAACTTGTAGGAATGCTAGCAGCCAGCACGAGCGACTGAGCGCAGAGCTCTAGAGCCGGCACAGGACGAGTCATAAAGTCGAGAGGCATAAAGGAACTCAGTCCGGGCCTGGGAAATACGAGTAGAGACGTGGCATACAAATTATGATAACGCACTAGGAAAAGTGTATCGTGCTGGCTGCGCAATTTTGAATGACGAGAATAAAACTTAGATATAATGACTTCACATCGAAATAGGAATTTGATTGCTGGTCAATTGTTTGAGATGTATAAGGAATGAAGAGGGATTTCGAAGGAAACTAGCCGTCTTGGCAGAGATATAATTAGACAATATTAAAATATAAGTATAGCACAGCCGCAGCAGAGGTTCCTTCACATAATACGGCCAGTAGTGGGTACGGTTCTTTAGTCCTCTCATAACTAGTAGGATACAACTGAGTGGACGAAGTTTTTTTTTGAGTAGCCTGAGAAATGACTAGTTATAAGCACTAATAAACCATTGCCTTTCAGGTGTAGGTTTGAAGAGTCAGCAACTTGGATGGGAAAGGGATATATCCTTCTCGTAATTGTTTGTTAGCGTGAAAAATTCCCCGTGAAGGAATTTTTCTTGGATCGTCGGAGGGGAAGATAAATTTGAAAAATTTATTGATTTCTGAAAAAAAAAGGAGAGAAATAGGCTCAATGCAGCGAGAGACGTCAAATTAGAGTTATCTTGGGATGAGTCTTGCTTCATTTCGAAGAGCGAAACCTGAGCCTGTCATGAGCCGAGTGGAGCCGATAATAAGATCGCGTATAGCAGAACCCTGAGAGTTGGGTAGAATGCTTAGCGAGACAACAGATTAAATTAAAGATGTCCATTACGGACCTAGCATAAGCTTTAACATTACGGTCTTTAAGAATAACGTAGCTTAGTGTGGAAAGGCAAGTTGGACACGCACTCGCGTGGTGGAGACTCGAGGCATGTGCCCACGGGACAATGAGAGCCACAATGGGTCATAAAATCTAAAGGCGCTGCAGTGCGGAGACGCATGTAACCTGAGAGAGAGCCGGCTTCAAGATTAGAGAAGGCAGTCTGAGCAGAGAGAAGCGCACAGCGATTCGTGTGCGATGCTAATTACGAGATAGATGGGAGAACAAAATAAATAGAGATGAGCAAAAAGAATATAGATAACAGAGATGGACGGCTCCTGTGCTGAGAAATCAGAGCGTGAACAGCACCGAACCGACGCTAGAGCTGAAATATTTAATGATAAATGTACTAAGGTTATTTTGAAGATTTTCAGGAAGGCGACAGCGAGCGAGGTGCGGGCGTGTGCGTGTGCTAAACCAGCACCACAGCGGCATCCAACAGAACGGAAGTAGCAGACGACGTAAGAGAGATGCAGAGGCATTCGGCAAGGGTAAGATCGGGAACACTCCTGCGCGTAGGAAACACGGGCGTGAACTGTGGATAGTGTTATAAATATCTGGTCTGCTGACGAGCGTGATAAGGGAGATTACGGGAAGCATGACTGAGAGGGATTAATGGACCATCCAGAGGCATGTGCGCAATGCTTGAGGCATCGCAGCGGTTACCGATACCATGAGATTTGAAGATTAAAAAGATAAGTCGTGTGCGACTGGTACATAAAATATATATGCAAACAAGGGACGCCTGAGTATTGCAAACGATACGAAAATCTAGGCTACTTTTCACGAGAGATTAGCAAATGCCATTCAGTAAAAAAAAAACAGTCAGCTGACACGGAAAGAATAGGAATTAGGAGAATTTCATCCATCATTTAATCATAAGGACCTGCACCACGAGTGAAAGACAAATGAACAGGAGATGTGTGTGTTGTCAGAGTGTGTGCGCTTTCGTGTGCTGTAGCGTGTGCAGGAGTGTGTGCGGTATCATGTGGCAGAATTGTACTCTTAGCCATTCAAGTCCGGATTAGGACTGTGTAGACTCATAAAAATCATATAGCATTCATGTAATACACGCTCTCATTATGAGGCGAAGAGAGGAAAATTTGAAAGAATAGGCTCTATATTGATGTCTAACCCATGTAACCATGAATTAATGCCCGACCGTGTGCCGTAGGAAACGGTGACGTACATGCATCGAGGGCGGAGACGGAGGCCGAGCGAAGTGGTGCGCCAGCTCGGGACATACGTCGCAGCGCGCAACTACGAGACGTCGCTGTGGCTACCAGACGGGAGTCTGGCGACCGTCTCGACCGAGACGGACTGGGGGCGGGCGGCCGCGACCCTGGAGGGTCGAGCGCTCATTGTCCACTTCGTCCCGATGCCGGACAAGCGCCTGACCGAGGCGACCCTCAGCAACTTGCTGCAGCATTTAGTTGTGCCCCGAAACGACGGAGAGATCGAGGCCAGGACCGCGAACAAGCGAATATCCTCGGTTTCGGTCTTTCCATACTATATATGGAAGGAAACACTAAGAGGGAGCGAATTTCTCCTCACAATGGAAGGCTAAAAGGGGATTTCCCCTGGAAGCAGACGACGACAATGCCGGAGGCCGAAGAGCTCGCCTCCACAGACCCGAGGGAGGACAATATTATGTGAAAATGGCCGAAGCATAGGCGAGCGAGTTGTGGTCGCCGTCCTAGTTTTTTTGTGATGTGTAATTTATGTCATGTTGTATTGTGTTGCATTGTGATTTGATGTCAGGTTGTATCAGTGTTCGCCAGTCGGGTAAGAAATGCACTGAGGCCAAGACATAGAAAAAGAAATTATTACATAATTTCTTTTTGCGCAAGTGGGGGAAGGGTGTATAAAGTCAGGGTATGAAGTCAGATTCATCCCATCTTTGTCGTTGGCGTTGCCGAGCGAAAATATATAATTGATGTTAAGACGAGATCTCTGAATACACGGGTCATAAAAATTAATGCCCGCGGTCATGCTTGGGTTTGGGAAATGCACGATCTGGACGTTCTCATACGGAACACTGGTCATATTAAATTCGATAAAGTTGGTGCGCTTGGGCTGCCGCGGTTACACAGCGCTGAGAAGCGCTGGTGCTGATTAGCGTCGGTCAGGGATAGTAAAATATCCAGACCTTAATATAAAAACAATGTGCCTGTCCCGATCGTGTAGCGGGGGAGCCGAGCGTGGGATCAGTCGTTGAATTAGCCATGGCTAAGGGGAGGGCCGGGGCCATGAGACCCGACCCCTCCCCCACCCCAGCCGTACCCCCGGTTGTGTGGGGGAGGAGCGGCTCAGAACCCTAGCCACCCCTTGTTACCCAGCTCGTGTGGCGACCACCCCCCCCCCCCTTCGGGCAGGGGGGAGCGCTGTCCAAGCGAGAGTTATGTCGGACGAGCAGAGGACACTTCGCGGGTAGCCGTCGTTGAGAACGGTGTAGAGAGCCGTGGTCGTGAACGGACGTTCTAGAGTGCAGTTGAGGATTACGACGAACAGCCGGTTTTGATACTTAGGAATTCGAGTTGATAGTAAAAGCCCATATCTTCAATAGTTGAATTTTGAGACTGTGTTCGAATAGAGCGTGGCACGATCAACGAAAATCCATTGACTTGTTTTGAGGGCGCATGATTTCAAGCGTTTGCTATACGCTTACCTTGGCTCATACTTTCGGTGGTTACACATTCCTTGGCTCGTGCGTTGGCTGTTGTACACAGTCTGTTGTCGTGAGAAATCGATCGAAGGAAGATCGTGAGGTGATGGTCGTATTGTTCCCCGATATTTTATATGTTGTTTTTACCTCGTGTGCTCTTGCCATCCGTACTTGCCTTCCCATCAATAAATAAAAAAAAAACCCGGGCCTCATCTATATCCTCTCTCTCATCTCTCTCAAAGGGGCATAAGAAACACGTGCCGGCCATAAGCCATCGCTACCAACTTGACAATCTGAGTTAACGTAACCAATCCTTTAATTTTAGTCGAGGCTATCTACACGCCTCGTGGTGGCAGCTATCAGCGCTACCTTTCTCTTACCTGTAACGTAAAGTCATACCGGAGGAATCTGTCAGAAAGAAACAGAACTAACGAACTCTTGAACATAGAGAGTGCGGAAGAAAAACCCGACTCATACAGATAGCTAATCTAGAAACACTTTTATTACATCTCATTTTCTAACTTCAGACCAGTCAATACATTGTTTTGGCGTATGACCTCTGATCCTTATTTAACTTCTTAAAAATTATAATATTAACAGTAGTAATTATAAAAGTCTTAATAACGGTTTCAACGTTACTATGGTGCATTCATTTTGACTCACTCCTCTTCACCCATCCTCGTCCACCTCTTCTCACTCCTCCTCGCCCCATCTCTCCTCACCCCTAATAATAGCAAAATAGTTACACAATTGGACACGAGTTTTTCAGTACCCGATTAGAAGCTCGTGGCCGCCTCGTGAACACTTCTAGAGAAGAATGCTGCCTCACCGGTGCTGGCAATGGGTTAAATGAAAAACTTATTGAAGTTTTTCTTATTGATGTATACACCACTTAAAAACTTATTGATGTAGGCATTAGATATGTTAATATGGTGTAGGTCCATCATTTGCGCTAATTGCAGCCTCAATAATATTATTCTCCGAGGGGTTCATTCATTTAATTTCTGCATTATTTTCAAATAAATTTTAGCCCATACTTCTGATAAAACACCCTTCAGTTATTTTAGAGACGATGGTAGCAAAAATTGACTTATTTGAATTTCGAAAGTCGGCCATAAATGCTTAAAATGTTGAGGTCTCGGGATTGTGCAGGCCAGATAAGATGTTCAACTTCATTAAAATGTTCCTCGTGCCATTGTTTAACAATTCTAGTTGGATGGATTGGAGTATTCTCATCTTGAAAGATGGCGTTCTCCTCCAGAAACAGTTCCTGAATCATAGGATAAACATGGTCACCCGAAATTCCTAGATACTCTCGGGTGTTTATTTTTCCATG
Organism: Morinoia aosen; assembly: GCA_030386875.1. Taxonomy (NCBI): domain Eukaryota; kingdom Metazoa; phylum Arthropoda; class Malacostraca; order Amphipoda; family Talitridae; genus Morinoia; species Morinoia aosen. Next base: position 38,700,529 of record CM059573.1, on the reverse strand, counting down.
AAGGGAAATCAGTGGACTGGTGGATTTCCAAGAAATCACTCTCCAAATCATCACAAAACCCTTGTCATATTTTACGTTTAGAAGAAGGCAGTTTCGATTAAATGCTTCTTTCGGCTATCTCCAAACGTACACTCGGCTGGAGGTCATAAATAAGGGAAACGATGATTCGTCAGAGAAAATCACATTTTTCCGCTGCTCGAGGGACCAGTTCTGAAGGTTTTTAAGCGCATTGAAACGCTTGTCTTTGCGGGCAGAGGTTTTCTAATTGCAGCTCTTCCATTGAATCCAGATTTATGCATCTCCCAACGACCAGTTTTTGTAGAAACTGGGTTCTGTAAGTGTTCATTGAGCTCTGCAGGGATTTTAGAAGCCCTGGTCTTGTGATCCTGTCTAACAATTCGATTTAAAGTCCGACGGTCTTTTTCAGGAAACTTCACCTTTCAGCAGGACCTGCACATGTTCTTTTCTAAGAACGTTTTTCCTCCTCTTTCAAGGGTTGAAATTACTTTTGAGACAGTACCTCTTGAAAAGTCAAGCATTCAGACAGCTTCTGTTACACAAGCGCCTGCCAAACGAGCACCAAAAACTTGACAACTTTTTAAAGTTCGAGAGGTCTGCCTTTTTTTATAAATTGTAACCAATGTTTTTCTGAATGTCTGTAAAAGACAGCCATTTTAAATAACTATATCAAATAGCATAAATAATGAACAAAAAGCCTTAAAATGTCACGTATTGATTGTTCAAAACATATTCGTAGCTTATCATGCCAAAATGTTAGGTGTGTTCATTATTTTGTTCAACCCCTTTACATGACTTTTTCGTCCCAAACTGTGAGTTGAAAACGTTATAGTTAATTTTCCTCTGATCGCCGTCTAGTAGGATAGCCGTGTTAAATTTGACTAGTCAGAACCTTTCTTAGTGAGAACGCATGTTATTTTTTATTATTATTTTAAAAACTTGTAAACAGAAAAGTCGTTGAACATGAAGAAGGATTTAAATACGTAGAACTATAATGAAGTGGCAATTAGGTGATCTATATATATTCAGTATTCTTGCAACCCTCGTTTATAAAGAAAATCTATGCCTAGCGGTCCAATTACTCACTCCTTAATTAAGCAATCGGCCATAATATTTGAAGGTACAAATGATGAAGCCACAAGCTGTGCAGAGCAGCTTCGCTTGAGTACAAATTGCTAGACGTCTCACGGCAACCAATGAGCTCGACAGATGAGATACACCAAACGAACATAACTTTTTTACTTCAAATTTTCAACAATAGCCGTGCAAGGAATTTGTATTTTGCAACTCATAACAATGGCTGGCCATTAACGCTCCTTCTGGAAATAATTGTGCATGCAGACTTTGAAATGTTATGAGACAGCTGGTAGTAAGCAGCCAGCCGTCAACGGCAGTCAGCTCAGTGCATATTGGCTTCAAGAATTATATCGTCTGAGATCTTTCAGGTCGAAAACATTGTATCATAGTCTGCAATATGAACAAATTGAAATATATCGAATGATTAGTTCATACGAATATATTATAAGCTAGTTTACAGCCTTATGATATATTCGCATATTATATTATTACTACCTTCCTAACCACAGAAGTATGTGCACAAGAGAAGCCGGAGGAATGAAGAGGGCGTCATTTTGCATTGATCTGGTGAACACATGCACAATATGAGTCACCATATACTCTGCGCACAGAATAAGCAAGATTGAAAGACGTACATGAAACAAGATAGAAGGTGAAAAAGAAAGTTATAGGTGCAGAAAAAAGACAGCATTGAACCCAAAATAGTGTGTAACAAAGCAAAAACCCATTTCAGTTCAACGAAATGAAGGCCTGCGCATTTCCAATAAAAAATCGTGTGTTATCACTGAAGTAAAGCCAAAAAATAGTTCAATTGGCTCCAAGAAATTCCTTGCTCCTAAGGAGTTTGAATATTAGAATACTTGATGAATCTGAATTAATATACTTGATGAACACTTCAAGCGTCTCCCGGGCTCACTCTGCCGTCACTGCGGTTTCACTGTTTTTTGCGCCCAAGGAAGTTGGATACATGGAACCGGCATCATCGCTCTAAAGGCCCTATTACACGGGGCAACACTTTGCCTCGGTTACGGCAACTGAAATGACGCAACTTGTGGGTGCGCTATCACACAAGGCAACCAGTGTGGCGTTGCCAATTGCAGAGGGAGGTTGTAGCTCGCAGTGACTGCGGCATTTGACATCTTCATTTCATCATTAAATGAAATGCATTAAGAACGTATACAAAACTTAGATCCTGTTTTGCGCTTTTAAATGTCCTTGCATAATTTATTGTCTATATTTTCTAACAATGGATGAGATTGAAGGGTCGTACGACTGTTGATTTAAAATAATTCTTTTGATGTATTATTGACTTCTAGGAAAATACCTAATTTATGAGAATCAATATAAAATGCAGCAATATAAACATCATAATATTGTAATAAATTTTTAACATCTTTTTTACAGCTCATTTTCGCATATAAATATAATAATTTGTGTTTTTATATGGCACAGAAATAAACAAAAGGAACAGTAATTCAATTAATTAAAACTTTGACTGCGGCAACTAAATATAAAGTTCAACACCAAACTCGAATTTTAAGTCAATTGTAGTAAACTATTTTGAAAATGCCAAACATGAACTGGATCGTGCCTTCATTTAGCTTTGATTAAATATTTATGGAAATTGAGTCTGCGTCGGTGAGCAGCATTATGAAAATTACCTGTACCACCGGTGGCGCACGTCGCCGTCAAAGTGTTAACCCCATTCATTTGGTATATTGATATAGTTAGGTTCAAGCCTAAAAAACATATTAAATGGTTTGATCATTAGAAGCTGAATAAATTATTGGCTATTTTTTTACCCGCTACTTATGATAGAAAATTAAAAATGAATGCACATTCAGTTACCTGACTTCATAGAGTCAATCTTCTTAATGTTTTTTCTATTTTTTGTGGCTTCGATAGTTACATCATATCCAGCTAAACTGTTCAAACTTATAAACCTATGGATTATTCTTTTTCAAATTTCTGACCACTTTATTTATCATAAAATTCTACCTGATAAACATTCCGATATATGGAAAAGTTACAGCATTTGAAAATGAAACGTCACGAATGAAACGTCACGGTAAATGGTAATATTCCGCTTTATTTTATACAGAAATTACGACTAATTATATGAATAAAATGGCACTTAATTGCTTATGTAAGACTTATTAGCTTCCATATTATAGAACACTGCGCGATTTAGTAACACTTTGACTGCGACGTGCGCCACCGGTGGTACACGGAGGAAATTTTCATAATGCCGACCAATAGTCGTAAACTCAATTTTCATAAATATTTAATCATAACTAAATACATGCACGATCCAGTTTATGTTTGATATTTCCAAAATAGTTTTCTATAATTGACTTAAAAATTTGAGTTTGGTGGTGAACTTAATTAATACCTAGTTGCCGCAGTCAAAGTGTTGAATCCTTCGACTTTCTTTTGAATGGTGGACCAAGTTTATGTTGGCTTAGTGGGAGGCGGAGTTTCATAGCATAGGACATTGCTGAAAGGCTTCTATTATCAATTGTATGACGGATCGAGACCATAGTGAACCAGACGCAGACGGTGTTGCAGACATCCTCACTCTACGACGCTCAGTCGAGCACTGCTCTCTCGCTCTGAGGTGCACGACTCAGCACGAGATTTTTGAACAAGCGTGATAACCAAAACTTGCCCAGCAACTGCAGTCCATTGCTCTCAGAAGCATCCGTCGCTGCATTTTGGAGCAATTGTTGCCCCGTGTAATAGGGCCTTAAAGTGAAGCCAATTTTCGGTAGCTGTAGGCAGATGGCCCCAGACACAGAGATGGGGCTCAGTTCGCGAGTGGCACTCGGCGTGGAAGGGTGCAGCTTATCCATGCTGCGTTCAAGGACTACTTTCTCAATATGCCGAGCTCATGCATTATACACATGTGCAGTTACTTTAAAAAAAGATTCAGACATAATTTTTCCCGTGTACGTACAGAAATTTCATGAACTGCAAACGGTGTTCAGTTCTTGGTGTTGGAGGTGGTGGTACACCTCCACTGCCACACCACCTCCACACTAGGGCCAAACGCCGGGTGGGCGGAGCTTGGGACGGCAGAATTGGCTTCACTCGATTGACTGGCAAAAGATAGCGATGCCGGTTCCATATATCCAACTTCTTTGGTTACGCCCACTCATTCTAGACACCGGTTCCAGCTTAACTGTCGACGCCGGTTTCCTGCAAAATTAACTGTTCTGAATTAATTCCACCTTGAAGGATTGTCTGCCGAGCGCGAATGTGCTTAACACGTTGACCGCAATTGGTTAACCTGAAGTTCAATAGGAAGTTTCAACTCAATAGAACTCCTAGTAAGTAATTCTGGAAATAGCAAACATTGAGTGGACCGTGCCTTCTTATAGTTTTATTTTACTTTTTTTTTGAAAATTCAGTTTTTGATTATAGGTTGGTCAGCAACATTATGAAAATCGACTTCGCGGCCACCGGTGGCGCACGTATCAGTCAAAGTGTTGAATTTGTGGCCACTGTGATGGGTGACAGCTAAGCCCTCTTGATAGCATGTGATGGCTTGGAGCGTCGGGGCTAGCCGGGACGGTGCAGATAAAATTGGGGTGTCTGTTGGCATTTGTCTGTTGGTGTCTGTTCAAAGTTGGTCCTCTGATAAGTTTGAATACTTTCTTGGTCCAGAGGTTTTCATTCACACCATTAAAGGAAGAATGACGACCGACTATCCTTTCTTACAATAAAATCACTCCTTAGGAGTAATGCAGGTTCTAGCTGATATTTATGTTGATTCGCTTGATTTTCTGGTATACATAGATTTACCTGAATGTAAACGGCTTTTCTTAGTTTTTTCATAAAGTTTCTCAATGCAAGAGGAGATGCAAGAAGCGTTATCAAGTATTTTTCCCCTCTTTAAAGTACAGAAAAATTTTAAGTTGGAATATTTCCTCCTTCACCACTCAATCACAATTTATGCAAGCTTATTAATCCTTTACCCGCGGCTCCTTGGGTATGCATCAGAATTTGATATTTTTAATACTAGGCTCAAATGACATAATTAGAATGAATTTGAAACCATACCAAAAAAAAATTACGGCAACACTGAATTTTAGCATGTTCCCAAAAGGGGAAAGTTGGCGGTTACTGCTCCGTTATATTACAGGTTTTTTGAAAATGATGGAAAAATAGTTTCACCAATATCATTTTTATTTGAAAGACAGAACAAGTGAATTTAATCATAAACACAAATGTAGAAAAGGAATAAAAAACGTACAATACGTACTTGTATCCATTATAACATCAAATAAGGATGATCCATGTACAATATGAACAAAATACTTTCAATTGTAACAATACAACAGTATACTAGAATGACTCAATTGTATATTCCTGTTATCAGAAAAGTTTTACAACTACGTGAAAAAAATTATACTTGTCTCGTTTCTCTACGCTATGTTGATAAGCTTTGGTATAATAAAAAAAAATAATGTCTCATTTCTCCATTTACTAGGTACCACTCAAATCATTGCTTGTGATACAAATCACTCCAGACTTTGTGTAACCTTTAAGTGCACTTCACACAGTTGAGTCTCGTGTTCCTTTGGCACATGACACATCTCCTCTGCTTTCAACTTTCATGGAAGTGGTTTACTCCATCATATCGAACAAGAGACACAAGGGCACAGGCTGGTCCTCCTCGGTGGGTTCTATCAGTTTGACGAGTCAACACGGTTCTTGTCAACACATCTTCTCTGCTTTCAACTTTCATGGAAGTGGTTTACTCCATCATATCGAACAAGAGACACAAGGGCACAGGCTGGTTCTCCTCGGTGGGTTCTATCAGTTTGGTCAGAAGGTCTCCCTTCTGAGTTGAAGATAACTCATCTTTTGGTATGGGTTGGCCAATGAATAGCATTTATACGCAGCAACAACTGAAAAATTCAAATCATGAGCAAAAAGATTCCACCACCACTTCTTAGAGTGAATTCTTGGCGAGTGCTCCAGCGCATGCTACCTGATAGATGCAGTTTCCTTCGTGTTGTCTACACCATAATGTTGTATCTCGATTTCGTCTCCAATTTCTTTATGTAATTTTGTTCATGTATGTCATCATAATCTGGTTCTTCATTACTGGGCACATTCTGATCACTATCCGTAAGAGGTAGGCCAAGAACATCATTCCTGCTACTGCGAACATTTTCCGCCTCACCTGCAGCAGGGCTTAGGAAGCTATGGCGTGATATACGTGTTAATCTTCTGAAAACAATAAGAACGTTTTAAAAAAAATACTTTTATTTAATCTTTGATGATCGAAAAGTAAAAAAGGAATACTTGAAAAAAGCATGACTTGAAAATGCTCGAAAAATACGTGAGCAAAATATTACACGTGAGAAATGTTCAATTTAGAGATGGATCAAACGACCGCAACTGCGTTACAACCGCAAGAAAACCAACAACCGAATAACTGCAACTGCATTACACCCCTCTGATTACAACCGCAACAACTGAAACAGCGGTTGTTGTTCAACGTTGCGCGGTTGCGGTTATAAATTATAAATGCAGTCCTCTTCAAAATAATACTACATTTGAGGAAACCGCTAGTCCATCCACCCAAATACCAAATGAAATACTGATCAGATATATCGCTTCAAAATTATTTAATAATTCTTCATATGAAAAAAATTGAATATCCATGATCAAATGACCAGTATCTAAATTAGCAGACTGGACACACACCTTCGCATTAGCGAAATATATCTAGAAAGTAAGTATAGAAACTTACCCGTAGAAAAAGGCGGCATCCATACCACTTTTTTCACTCAGATGTTATCACGGTCGGCTACAATTTAAGCATGCAATGACAGGAGAGCCAACATATCTGACGCTAACATGTGCATAAACAAGTTACATGTCGCAAGACACTCGCACAGTGGGCCGAGTAAAACCTGTCATGACAGGGTACCCTCCACCGCCAACGTTAATATTTTGGGAACATCTATTTATTTTTCATTTTTGATCAATTTGATAGAATTATTTCTCATTTCTTGCACGCCTAATATAATTATTAGTCATTTGTCTTTGCTCATTAGGAGCATAAAGAAATATAAAACCACTATATACATTTTTTTCGTGAAAATAGCCAAGTAACTAGAAGTGAAAAAATGACTATTTTTGAGATGTCCTAAAAATAATAATTTCATGTTTCTGTGAAAACTAATGATGTAAACAAAAAGTTTTGGCCTTCTAGAGTAGATCTATAACTGAAAAATTATAATATTGTTCCTGCACATAAATTTATGTTGCATTTTATGCATGTTCCCAAAATGGTAACGTTGGCGGGTAAAGGTTTAAGAAAACATTACGTAAGCCTTGCTTAACCTCCAGCTCAGGACCTCACATTTTTTTCGAGGAAGCGCTAATTCCCATAGATTCAATTTTTGTAACCCCTTGAAAAGTGCATGGAATAATATAAACGTCATTAATAAAGATTACCCAATAACGGGCAAGTAGCCCGCATGGGACAGTTAATTCTGCATTTTTAAACAAACATTGTGTTTGTTTTAATTAGTTTCAACCAATGAGGAAACTACTTCGCTGTCGTTCTGGAATATTCCGAGCTCGCTAAGCCTTGCGAAGGCTTCGCCAGAGGTCGGAAAAGCAAGCAATGTCTGTTCAGGCGCTATTCGAGTAAGAAGTGAGTCAAGTTACTCCGACACACACGCCACCCACGCCCGAAATTATAGAATAAGGTGTATGAAAATCTAACATTAGATAGCAAATGAATGAGTTACAATGTGATGTGTGTGAGAAGAGTATATTGTGAAAAATGATGTTGACTAAAGTGTGAGTCCCGTTCGGGACTTATGCCCGGTTTCCAGGGAGCCATGTTATAATCCCAAGCGGGACTTTTTGCCAGCTCTAACGATCTTATTTGACGGTCTAATCCTAAACTTTATTTTTAATGAAGGTTATCGTGCATTGTCATTGTGCTTTTGAATGTTTATATCATGCTTCATCATTTCAGCCTGCGTAATTTTACTCCGCGCTCAAGAGAAGCACCAGACTGTTGGCTCAGTATTAAAAGGACAAGTGTGGCCACTTCTAGATTCCCCCAGCTGTAATGACAGCGACATCGAGCTAGAGGATGACACCCTGGATGGCGGCTTCGACGACGACACTCTAGACCATGACTTCTACTCAACCTCCCGTATGATCTCACCCCTAAAACATCAGGTAAGCAATGAAGCTAATGATTTAAAGAGCTGGAAAGTTTGTTTTAGTGTCATGTTCTGGGATGTCATTGGCATTTAATTTGTGAGCCACAGACTTGAAGTAATAGCACTAACAAAATCATGCTCTGTTGTGAGTCGTCATTCAAAAAGGTGTACTTTAAATAGCTGCAGTAATTGTTTGCTGCCATTTTTGAAGAGACAAGTCTATCATGAGATTTAAAGGGTGCCAGTATTTGTTTTGCATCCATTTTTAAAAGGTCAAGGGTTGTATAGTGATAAGCGTGCAATCCCTCTTCCCATTATTGCCATGTTTTTTCTGCTTGCATAACTTACCTATGACTGCTTACTTACCACATTGCAATATCTTGAGTCGTTTATACCTGCCTCCTACACATTCGATATTTATTTACTGTTGTGCTTTTACTTACCAAGTGTTGCGGTCATTTTTAAAGGGAGAAGTGTTTTATTACGATATGCATGTCCAGTATTTTCTCTTTCCATTATTACCTTGTTTATTCAGCTAACAAAACTTATCTGGGACTGTTGACTTATCAGATTGTAAATACCTAAATTGTTTTTACTTATTTTCTACGCATTCACCGTTAACTTACTGTTACTATTGTACTATTTACTTACTTTTGTACTTACTTTGATAGTAGAAACTTTGCATCTTTGTTTTCCACAGGTGCTGTCATCAAGGTTAGGCCGCAGCCAATGACAGAAGAGGACAGCAGTGGCATAGAGAAGGAAGAGGAGGCAACTGTACCAACTCCCAAGAAGGCTGGGAGAGCAAAAAAGGATGTGCTCTAGACGACGACGAAGAAGGAGGACATCAGCTACCCTGCACTGTCTGATTTTACCCACTGTCACCCTGATTCTCTAAGTTCCCCTTTGAGTACTTCCAATACATGTTCCTTATGACCCCGGTAGATATTGTCGACCAAACTAACCTGTATACCTGGCAGGAGAATATCAACACCTCTTTCTAGGTTGACCAGTATTAATTCATGGTGTTTTTTGGCATCGTGTTGTAGTTAGGCGTCTGTATCTTGTCTTCAACTAGGACTACCATGGAGCTAGTATATAGTGGAGGAGCATAGCCGATTCCAAGCGAACTAAAGTTGGCCACAAATCTGATGAGAACGGGGAAAACGGTAGACCACAAACGTGACTGCCACAAGCCGATCACAGACGCTTGGCTCCTACTCACCTCCTCTACAACTCCGCCTCCAATTTACCGAAGCAAGATTAGTATTTCACAACAAATCAAAGGGTACGGTGTGCGTGAAAGTCGCTCTGTAATCTGTTGTTATTTAAGGGCCAATTTATTATCTTTCGGAATCTAAGAATCTCAAATTAATCCTTGTCAGAGGATTGTTGATTTATGCAACAATATATTTCATGCGGTATATCTCTCATTCTCGAGTCAGTAATCATCATTTAAATATTCTTAAGGAGATCATCCGAGGCCCCTGACGCTCGGATAGTTATTTTCCATGTTTATGTTGGGAAAGGATTTTTAGGTGGTGGACTACTCGGTCCTAAAATTTTATGGCGCTACGAACAATAGATAAATTCCCCCCCAGGGGAAGAGATAAATTCCCCCCCAGGGGGGGGGGGACAAAATTTTTAATTTTCTACCAATTTCGACCCCATATAAAAAGACAACAAAACGGGAAATAGAAAATGTCGCTTCATTTTCTTGTTAGGAATGATTCAAGGATTCTAAAACTGTCTTTGTTTTTGTTCTAGCATCCAAAATGAATGAGGAAATAGGTCTTGAAATATCAATATCAGTAAAATATCAATACCCAGAACCAATATGTCAATTTTTTTCAAAAACTAAGGCCTAAATCAAAAAAATGAATTAAATAAATTGTGTATCTTTTTAAACGTTACATATCATAGTCAAATTTCATGAGAATCAGACTTAAAATTTTTTTTCATATATATGAAAAAAAATTTTCTTTATGGGGGGTTGGGAAATCACAATTCACAGTGTGAATATGAATTTATGTATGGAAATTGTCGAAATAAAAATAAAACTGCATTCAATTACATACATTGGCCATTATATTACACTACAACAAAAAATTTTGTTTTTTTGCTCATACCCAAAAAAAAAACTTTCAACATTCAAACCGTATCTCCTCATTGAGTTTTTATGCTAGAACAAAACCAAAGACAGTTTTGGAATCCTTGAAACATTTCTAACATGAAAATGAAGCCTTTTTTCTATATTTGAGAAAAAAATGAATTATATACATCTAAACCCAAAAATATTTTCTTAGCGATGAAATCATAAAAATCGCTTATCACAAAAAAAATTCGAAGGTTAAAATTTCTCTTCATTTTATTGTTAGAAATGCTTCAAGGATTCTAAAACTGTTTTCGGTTTTGTTCTAGCATCAAAAATAAATGAGGAGATAGATCTTGAAATTTACACCAAAATTTCCCAAAAACCTAATTTTTCGCAAAAAAAACTAAGGCCTAAATCGAAAAATTGACACGACTAAAAAGTATTTTCCTTCAAAAAATACATATACTGGCCAAATTTCAAACGAAAAAAATCACCGACCTGGATGATCTCCTTAAAAGCTAAGATGTTATTGCTTTATAAGGCTGTTTTTAGGTGAACAAATGTTTATCGCATCTATGCATGAACTTTGGCATGTTGAAAATTCCCCATATTATTAACTATTGAAGTTTATAAGTTAAATTTCAAGATTGTATTTTCAATGCAAAACTAGAACGTCAAGGAAATATTTTGGACCAAATTTTAAGGAATATGCAGAAATACATTCCATCACCAGTCCATGTCTTCCCCTATAATAAAAGGATTCATTCAAAATTTATTGTTCGAAGTAGATATTTATTATCGTGGGTACATTTTTCACCTGAAAATATATCAACGTCAATCAACTTTTGTTATTCTGCAATTATTTCTTCACGCTTTTCATATTCAACGTTTGCTGTGACCTGAATTATTAGCAGCGTCTTCTAACGCTACTGTATTTGTTCGTGGTAAAATATTAAAATGCCATTGAGGAGATTGTGTGCTCAGAAATCGACAGAATCGTCACATCCGCCCTTTTTAAGTGCGATAGAAGCATGATGTCATACCCCATTTGTTTGCAGTCGAGTTTTCTAAAAGTCACAGTTCTATGTTCAATAACAAAGTAAGTTACTTTGTTAGTAAGTCTCTAGCTTTCTAATGGGGCTCGTACGTTGATTTGATATGAGGTCAATTTTTAATCCACAGACATGGAGGCGAATTTTCGGTGTTAATTTCGGCATTGAGTTGAGTGTTGGAATCGGTATAAGATTCTTCCCGCCTGTATTAGTTTTACAATTAATTTGGGCCAAATAGGTTTCAGTGTTGAATTAAATTATGAAAACCCAGGTGATGCCATGACGCAGTGTTACCAAACTTTTTATTTCTGTGAACAAAATCCTGGACTTAACTTTTTTGCGATTTGAAATTTAACACTAAAATTCATTTACAGACTTTGGACTTTACTGGGACTGTAAAACGCTCTCAATTTCAACAGTCGAATTTTGTTTCTCAAGATATAAGCTTAGGGATTGTGTCCAGAAAAAATGCCTAATTTGGAAACCCTGCCTTGACGGACGTCAAATCAAAACCCAGATATTTGTTGAAAAAACTAAAATCTGGGTTAAAACGCCTAGGTGCGACTAACCTGACAGCAAGAAGACCTTCAGCGTACGTGTACACCCCATCGCAGTCAGTAGGTAACTGACGTCATAGCAGCGAGAACGGTATTGGTTGGCACAGACATGAAAGAAATTTCAAAATCTGGTTATCTTTTCAGTCGACTATGCTCCCTCCTTTATATGCTAGCTCCATGAGGACTACTAGAGAGCATTTACGAGGTTGGTGCAGGTGGCTAATGCGATGTTTTCTAAGTAGTTCAGGTTAATGAACTACTGCCATGACAAGCCATGCCACTGCCATGCCATTGCCATGACAAGCTCAACAGCAGATTTAAAAGAAACACAAGCCAACGCTGAAAACCTTCTGAGAAACCTTAAATTGTGGTATGACCATAATGGCCTCAAACTTAACGCAAGTAAAACGCAATGCATTATTTTTGGATCACAGAATGCGACTAAAAATTTACCACCATTCAAGCTAACATTTGGAGACGATACAATTGAACCAGTAGAGACGGTAAAAAATCTGGGTATTTGGTTTGACAAAAATATGACTTTCAATTCACACGTCGAAACAATGTGCAACAAAATAAACGGAACCTTAATGTTCTTTCATCGCATTAAGAACACACTTGACGAAAAATCTAGATTGTTAGTGATTCAGTCTTTAGTTTTATCGCGCCTGGACTACTGCAGTCTTATATGGGGAAATTTACCTCAATATCGTCAGGAAGAGTTGCAAAAATGTCTAAACTTCGCCGCCAAAGGGGTGTGCAAAGGAAATTTCAATAAATACGATCATGTCACCCCTCTTTTAAGAAAACTCGACTGGATCCCAATACCGAACAGATTCATGATCCAAAAAGCTCGACGAGTGTTCTCCTCTCTGTACCTCCCCCAAAGTAATGCAGAGGTGGTAAAATTTTTTCCATCTAATATCCCAAACAAAAAACCAAATCGGAGGAATGATGTTTTAGTCAGTTACCGTTCATCTAACGTGGGACAAAAAGCTCTCTCAGTTTCTGGAGCTTTTTTGTGGAACAAGCTTCCCCAGCATATCAAAAACTCTAAAACTGTAAAAGAATTTAGAGTAAATGTGTCAAGTCATTTTGCATCTCTATAGACCTGCAGCATTTCGGTGTGAATTTCCCATTTACCAGAAATTTTAATTTTCCTGAAATTTCTGTTAGAAAATTAGAAACTATTTCATTTTACGTTTGCTAAGCCATTCGTGCATTCATCTTAACTATTTCTGTCGACAATAATGAGCACCCCAGCCGTGAGTTCAATACAGCAGAATGAACGTTTTTTTCATAATTAGGAGTATTTTCTCATCTTTATTTTGTTATTTTTTCTTCTCTGTGTTAATATTTAACATCCGTAAGGAAAACATACTCTGAAATACATTTTGTGTGTACACCAATATACAGGTTTATAAATGTGAGGATTGTGCAAAGTTTATAATGAATTAAATTTTGGCTAACGTTGTCTCGCTATTTTAAAATCATTCTCGAAGATGATTTCAATCGATTTCGGCTGAGCTGGGGGGAGGGGTTAATTTAAGCATTTTCATTTAGTCTTTTAATATTTTTCCGTGCGTTCAGTGCACACCAGCACTAAACTTTAAAATCGAAAAAAACTGTTAATTTGTGTTATCAAAATTATCACTTTAGACTATCGCTTAATCTACCTATATGTGCCAAATTTTGTAAATATTCTCCACTCAAATGTGATATCCGGCCACAATGTTACTCCATTTTATCCCATGTACGCATGTCTGTATAATGCTGAAGAGTTGTGTTGTTTCTTGACTGTAACCTGAGTTTTCTTAAAAATTTCTATGAAGAAACTAAAAACCAGTTCATTTTACGTTTTCCGAAGTCATCTTTTCCTTTTAGTTAATTTTTTTCGAATAATTTCTTAGGATTACAATGAGCTCAACTGTCATTATCGGTGTAATAGATGGTAGGTTGTTTCTATCCTCTTATTTTATATTTGTATTTTTTTCTTATATTTCATTCTCAATAAGTACATATATTAATATGTGTGTGTACGTATATAGGTATATATATATCTACATAAATAGATATACATGTTTCTATTTCGTTTCTTTACACAAAAACCATCCGGTTAATAAATTTTATTGCACTAGCGAAATTATTCAAAAATAGATCTCCCACTTACTCCAGAGGACGTCTCTGTGAATCGGATTAATGACAAATACAATTAATGAAATTAATCGTAATTTGAGCGTATGAATCGTGGTAAAAGTATCTTTCTGTCCGTATGTTGTACAAGCAAATTTTGATGTTGAGTATATGTTTGTTTGCGCATTTCTGCCAAATTTTTGTAGATATTTGTCGATCATGAGTGGTAACTGGCCTACACTGTATCTCCATTTTATCCCATGTACCCATGTCCGCATGATGTTGCAGAGAATATCGAGAAGATATGATATATGATATGATATATTGAAGATATATATATATATTTTTTTTTTTTTTGTTCCTCAGCGGTAACTTGAGTTTTCTTAAAATTTCCTTTAGGAAATTAAAAAACCATCCCATTTATACGTTTTTCGAAGTCCTTTTCTATTCCTTATCTTTCCTCAGGTTATTTCTTACGATTCATCAGAGCTTGGGCTGTCATTTTAAATATTGAAAGAGTAAGATTATTTTTCATGTCTATTAGCATTTTTCTTATATTCGTTTTCAATACGTATATATATGAATATGTGTGTTGGTGTGTGCGTGAGTATGTACGTGTGCGCACGCAAACATAAATGTTTATGTATCAGTGTAAACATGCACACGTTTCGCACACATATATGCGCACATGTACATATATCGGTTTCTATTTCTACTTTTTGCATAAAAAAGCAAAACCTCAAGACACATTACATTTTACCTAAAGCTCTGCGATCAGTTAACACTGCACCAAATTTCAGGAATAAACAAATTGATTGCGCTTGCTTTATGATTTATAAATCGATCTATCACGACCCCGAAGGGCATTTCTGTGAACAGAAGAAATTAAAAAGTATAAACAGACAAAGGAAATAAAGCACTCGTGCAAAAATTATCTCTATATTTGTATGCCGAACAAGCCATGCATTTCAATTTTGAGTGTAAGTATGTTTACGCATTCCTAGATGTGCGTGCTGTGTTGCGCGATGTTCTTTACAAATTATTTCGAGACTATCTTTTTCTCGATACTTGATTGTCATTTACGGTGTTGTTTCAATCTAGTACGGTGTGGCGTTTTTTTTGTATTTTTCCTACTTCGATGATCTTATAAATAATTCTAAAAATACTAAAGAATTCTTCGGAACTGCCAAGTTCTTAGTTGAAATTATTGAAGTAGGAAAAAGGCAAGAAGCGCTGTACCGGAATCTCTTGGAATATAAAATATCCAAGAGATAATATTTCTCATTTCTCATTCAACTACCCTTGACAGAGTTAAACTATTAGCATGACCCGTATGGTTTGTCTATTAGTACGCCTCGTATATTTTTTCTATTAATATGCCTCGTATGGTCTATCTATCTGTACACCTATGATAGTATTGTCTAATATTACATCTCGTATAGATTGTCTATTATTATGCCTCGTACGGCTTATCTATTTGTACACCTCGTATGGTTTGTCAATTAGTATTCCTCGTATGGAACTTTGTTAGACTATTAGCACACCACGTGTGGTTTGTCTATTATAGTACGCCTCGTATATTATGTATATTAATATGCCTCGTATGGTCTATCTATTTGTACACCTCTGATAGTTTATCTATTAGCACACCTCATATAGTTTGTCGATTATTATGCCTCGTATGGCTTATCTATTTTTACACCTCGGATGGTTTGTCAATTAATACTCCTCGTATGGATCTTTTGTTTTAGGACGTCTTATATTAAGGAACTTTTAAAAGCCAATATGTTGGCATATGTATCTCATGTGACAACTTGGAAATAAACGTTTTTTTTTTTTGTTTGTTTGTTAATTAGGTGCATCCTGCGCTTCAACAACAATGAGAACCTCCATATCATCACTCAATGCGTTTTCGACGCTCGTCTCCTCTATGCTTCCCTACCAGTGATTCCTGAAGAAGAAAGCAACACCCATGCAGTCTATCGATGAGGTCATGGTATCCTACCAGGGCCTCAGAGCGGAGACGTTAAGATAGTACATTAAACGAGGTCAGACAAGTGGGAGTACAAGCTACTCTGCCTAGCAACTAATGATGATGGCTTCATCCCTGACATCCATATCTACCAGGAAGAGATTACCTTCACCAGACACCACATCATGCTCTCCCAGGAGGAGTCACCACTGCTTGTCGCCTCCAAGAACTTTCTTTTGTTGTCCAAGACCATCAAACGACGGTATGACTAAACCATCTGCGCCGACAACTACTTTACCAGCATCGAGTTGGAAGAGCATCTAGGGAAGAATTATGTGGGCCGATGGTGCGTGGAGACGGTGAGGGTCAACCGTGTTGGCCATGCTTCGTTCATCTCTTAAAGGAGCCGGACAAAAAGACGAGTCCTACCGAAACTCAGCAGCAGCTGCAACCTCTGCTTCCTCTCCCTGAGCCGTGGTTTTTGTACCATGATGTAAAGGATAGTGTGTGCAAAGGAATGTATTTTTGTGTATTTTTCGACTCTTTGTAGGTGAAACATTGAATTTTTCCTTGTATTTTATTTGAAACGAATTACTTTTGCAATTAATATTCATAAATTTTATTGATGACTTGTAACATTTGATATTAACATAAATTAAGCCACGTATAACAAAAACGAAAGCGTAACATATGGTGAGTTTTGCAACCACTTCCGGGCGAAATAGCCCGGGTGTGATCTACATGATCATCTGTAGACCGGGCACAGTATCCCGGACGGTACCAAAAGGGTTTCCCGAAAGCCGGGCGGGTAGCTCGCACGGGCCACTTTATTGACGAACCATTTAGTGAAACTACCTAAAATGGAAAAATGTTTGGGAATGAAAGTGTCTTAGATGTATAAGTAGTCTATGACCCTTAAAGGAATTTTTAATATCTGAAGTATTTCTAGGGTGCCCACTTAAGGGTTAAAAGAAGCAACGGCCCCAAAATTGCGCTTTATGGCATACCTTTCTTGAGGGTGCCTGCAATTCAGGAACATTCCCAGACAAGAACAAATTTTATTATCTGGGAAAGATAAGACATCATCAGTCAAGCATGTGACCCCTAATTACATACAATGTGATACACTTAATAGGGAAATATTGTATGGTTGACAGTATAATATGCTTGAGAATAGATTAAGAATGCGGATAGAATTAGATTTTTCGGTTAGAGACAAACCCAACGTAACGTAAGAATAACGTAACGTAAGAACTGGTGAGACGAAAGCAACTTGTTCGCATCACTTCTTCGCAACCCTAGAGTAAAGCCGCCTGGATTTCTAGTCCTGAAAAAGTGCTCAAAATAGCGCCAAAAATGTGGTCAAAATTTCGCCAAAAATACGGTCAAATATAACTAAAAAGTGTTTATATTGTAGGTATAATAACAAAATAGTTTGTATCTCTAGCAATATAGTTCTTATTTGTAGCAAAATAGCACGTAAAACTTTGCAAGTTTTGGCTACAATTCAGCAGCTTTCTTTTATGTGCAGCTATAAAAAACGGCTAACTATATTTTTCATAATCCGAACTTGCGAACGAAAATGCCAAGATACCGAAAGAGAAAGCGCATCGAATACAAACTGAAGAGGATCAGCATAAATTGAGGCCACTTTTAACCCCTGGAAAAATTTTCTTTGCTATAAATTATCCACTTTTGCGCAAAACAAAACTTCAATGTCCATTACATTGTCCAATTAATAAATTTATTACAATTGCTAAATGATTCAAAAATAGATCTATAACTACCACCGAGGGCATTTCTGGGAATAGAAAAAATGAAAAATACAAATAGACAAATGAAAAACGCAATTTGAGGATGGAAATCGTGAAAAAAATTGTCTTTCTGTCCGAATGTTAAACATGCTTTGAATTTCATTTTTCGTGAATGTTTTTTTATGCGTTTCTAAGCGTGCGTGTTGTGTTGCTCGTTGTTTTTTATTAATTATTTCGTGATTAACCTTTTTTCATTACTTGATAATCATTTACGAGGGTGTTCCAATCTGCTTCGGTATAGCGTTTTTTTGTCTTCTCATACTTCATTTCAACTAATAATTTAGAAATTCTAAACAATTCTCTAGTAGTATTTAATTTAATTATAAGTTGTTAGCCATCTCTCGGAATATAAAATATCCAAGGATGATACATTTTTTAAATTTGCCCTTGACAGGGTTAATCTATTAGTGCACCTCGTAGGGTTTGTCTATTATTACACCTCGTATAGTTTGTCTATTAGTACACCTCGTATAGTTTGTCTATTAGAACACTGTCGATACCGCCGTGCGGTCGACGTGAGGGTTCTTGGAAAAAGGGGCTGTCTTCTGTGCAGCTACCTTTTTCTGAGGGCATTAGCTTTTCCGCGCAGCTGCCCTTCCTGAGGTTCGTGTGGGTACCGCCTACGCCGTAATTAGTCCGCTAGGGCAACAGAAGTAGTTTCTGTGTGTGCCGAACTACGGCGGTACCGTTAGGGTGAGTTTTGTGTGGGTACCGCCTACGCCGTAATTAGTCTGCTAGGGCAACAGAAGTAATTTCTGTTTCTGCTGAACTACGGCGGTACCGCGAGAGTGAGGTTTGTGTGGGTACCGCCTACACCGTAATCAGTCCGCTAGGGCAACAGAAGTGAATTCTGTTTGTGCCTAACAACCGCGGTAATGTTAGGAAGACGAGCAACTGTCTGCGCCGTAATCAGTCCATCAGGGCTCCTCAGGAAATTCCCTGATTCGCCAAACTGCGACATCGTCTTCATATACGACAAACTATGCGGAATAGTTTGTCCTCCCAAGGTGGTTCCTTGAGCCCCTTTTTAGGTGAGGTGTCGTAATAGACTAAAGGCTGTAACAAAAAGGAGAAAGGAAACTCTTTTGACCTCAGGATGTGAATTATTTATTGCAGAATGTCAGGGATGGGGTTTCTGATATGTCCCCAAACTCACTGAACAAGGGGAAGTGCGGACCGTTTAGCAGTCCTGGCCGTAGTTGGATCAGCTCTTGCGGCTAATTTTTGAGAACCTCTGACGGTTGTATCACCTCTCCAGCCTTGCTTCGGCTGTAATAATTTTCAGATCACCGCTAGTCGGCCGAAGGTGAGGTTTTCAATAAGATACTCGTATTGGAGCGTTAGTTTAATTATCTTTAAGAAGATTTCACATTTAGAAGGGCAAATTACCAGAGATTCAATTGAAGAATTCTCTCCAATCCTTCCAGCGCGAATCACCCGACAGATACGGCGGCTGGTATTGTGGATACCTAGTCTTTGTAACACCGATTTAGATAATTTACATTCTTTGGCAAAATATAAATAGAGTACAACTATTCCATAGGTGGGATGTTTAGCTCTTTACACCGAAATCTATGACACGCACATCACTCATATATTATAATTCTTAGACTACTTAATATTAGTCATTTCGAACACCAAACATCTAAGCGCTGGTTGAGACAGAATCTCTTTGCAGTGCCTCTTACATACACAGTTACATTTCAGCAAGGACAGTGATTTATTTAATTTTTGCTAAAATAGCGTACATAGACATCAGTTACTGCATAACACGATACAACACGTAAAATTACATTTAAAATGTTTGTGCCATTCAGCTAAGTAATCAATCTAATGTTCCAGTAATGAAATACAATACACTGCAACTTAAGGGCTAACTAAAGTAATTACACAGGCGCTCCATCGGCGCAGAAGAACAGACTTAGGCCGCGTACAGGGAACTGAACACATAGAGAGAATGCTTTAGATTTTGGGTAACTATAAAAGAATAGAGTCGAAACCATTTGCGTTGCCTGACACGCCCGGGGGAGGGTGTCTCTGCTACGATAGCCGAGACAGGAAATCCGCAAGGTGGTTCTCGACTCCCGAAAGGTGTGCTGCGCGGAACCTTAAAAGGCTGAAATACAAAGGCCAGCGTTTCAATCGGGGATTCAACTTGTCTGCCTGTTGCAAATAAAGGAGCGGTCGATGGTCGGTCTGTAACAAAAATTCTCGTCCATACAGGTAGACCTCAAACTTCTGTAGAGCCCAGTAGATGCTTACCGCTTCTTTTTCGATAGTAGAATAGTTTATTTCCGCTCCTTTCAGTCGACGTGAAGCATATGCTACCGGCGCGTAGTGACGGAAGTCTCGTTTGCTTGGCTGGGGTAGAGCCGCTCCAAGTCCAGTTTGGGAGGCATCTGTCCGTAGAATGAAAGGACATCTGGGGTCCGGTAACTGTAAGACCGGTCTCTTGACTAACGCTGTCTTCAAACTTTCGAACAGGTCTTCTGTTGTATCGGTCCAAGGTATTTGTCCCGGAGAATTCTTCTTTAGGAAATCATGGAGTTTAGATGTCAGTTGAGAGTAGTTAGGAATGTACTGTTGGTAGTACCCAACTGAACCGAGAAAACTTCGGAGCTTTCGTTTCGTTTTTGGGAGGGGAGCTGATTTTAAGGCTTCGACTCGGTTCTCCAGAGGCTGGATCTGATAACTGCTCAGTTGATGATCCAAATACTGGAGGCTGTCAAATCCGAATTCGCATTTGGACGGCTTCGCCTTTAGGCCATGTCGAGAAAGAGCTTCGAATAGTTTAGCTAATGCTGCGCATGGTCTTCCCAGGTAGTCGAGGCGAGTAAGATGTCGTCCATGTAGACCTCGGTATCTTGCAGTCCTGCAGTGACTCGACGTAGAAGGCGGGAAAAAGTGGCAGGAGCATTTGCAAGGCCGAAAGCATGACGTTGAATTCATAGAGGTCAGACCTAGTTTTGAAGGCGGTGTATTGGCGGGAAAGGTAAAGGTACCTGCCAATATCCATTTTGCTGACGATTGTTTTGCCAGCTAAATTGGTGAAAATAGCAGTCGTGTCTGCTATTGGCTCGGCATCGAATACTGTCTGGCTGTTGAGGTGCCTGCAGTCCAGACAAAATCGGTGGGTACCGTCTTTCTTCCGGACGGCTAGGAGCGGTGAATAGTGAGGTGATGTGGATGGCGTCACGATTCCCATCCTCATCCCCTTCCGTAAACTTGACTGCAGTTCAGTTTCCAGAGCTAGGGGAAGTGGATACGAATGTTGAAGTCGTAAACTGGAAGGATCCTTCAATTTCATTTCATGAACATCCGTGCTGGTTCTTCCGGGAGTATATGTGAAGAGATCGGGATATTGTCCAAGTAGTTCCTGGAGTTCTGAACGTTGTTTTGTAGTCAACGTAGAGGAGATGAGGCAGTCTTCAATGGTTTCTCCGACGGGTGACGGTATCTCTGGTTCTTTCCGGTCGAGCTCTTCTTCGCAGGTAGGTTCTAGGGCGAGGTCAACCGCTGCAAAAGCTTCCTCTACTCTCTCGTCGTCCTCCTCGCGATCGCTCTCGCTTGGTGAGGCGGAACTTTGCTGCTCCCGGTCGTGGTACTGGCGAAGGAGGTTGATGTGATAAATTTTGTTGTTGTTATCCATGTCCAATGTATAGGTATAGGTTCCAACGCGTGATTTTACTGTATAGGGACCTTTCCAAGTCATTAGTAGCTTTTTCCGAGAGTCGGGCAGAAATACGAGGACTTTATCTCCTTGCTTTAGAGTCCGCACCTTGGTACGTCTGTTGAAGAACTTCGCGGTTTTCTCCTGACCACTGTTTAGATTCTCGCGAGCGATTTTGCATGTTTCTTTCAATCGGTGTTCATTTCCATTAAATACTGGGCAGTGCTCGTGTCGTCTTGCAAGCTTCCATCTTTCCAGCATTCTTTGAGCACGGTTAAAGGTCCACGGACGCGATGGCCGTAGATGTGTTCTAAGGGAGAATACCCAGTTGAGGCCTGAGGAGTGTCTCGATAAGCAAAAGGAGGGAGGGCAGATACAGGTCCCAGTCGCGTGGTTGTTCTACGGCTAATTTTCGCAACATGACTTTGAGTATACCATTGAAGCGTTCGACAATGCCGTTCGATTGGGCATGGTATAATGGCGTCCATCGGTGCTGGATACCTACGAGTTTCAAAAAAGCTTCGAAGGTTGCGGCTGTGAACTGAGTGCCGTTGTCGCTCGTTAGCGAATGAGGGAAACCAACTCTGCTGCAGATTTCGAGTAGCTCCTGGGCGACCGTTTCTGCATCTACATGTATGAGCGGGGCTGCGTCTGCGTACCGAGTTGCGTGATCCACCACGGTGAGAATGTATCGGTGGCCACGTGCCGAAGCTGGTTGCAATGGGTCTACTAAATCAACGCTGAGCGCGGAGAATGGACTGTTGCCAACTCCACTGGACCAAAAACCGCCAGAAACTTCTTAAAAAACCGCTAGAAACCGCTAGATATTAGTTACGTTCCGCTAAAATTCCCGCTAACCCATTTTAGACACTTTATTACGAAGAACGAAGTTAATGCACATTGTTTTACGAGATCATATCATTGGTATAATATATTGAATGATTAATGACCCTTAAACTTACCGTTTTCGTTCATCAGGTTCAGGTTCCAAATCAGTACTGAAACTCGGGGTTTGGTCGGGTGAAGAACTTGGATTTGCTTCTGAAGTTCAAATTTTTTGAAGAACACTTCTTGGTATTTGATAAGTAGAGCTACTTATTTGGTAAGAAGATAAATACATCACGGAGTATTTCTCCTTTGATTCTGTTATTTAGAAATGTGATTTCAACTCAATCCCTTGCGCTAAAATTTTACGAACCGCACATTCGATCGAGAGCCACCTTGTCTGCCCGTTTGCTGGTATTTTAATAAGAGAATTTTAATCAATAATTTTTACGAAGAGCTTTTGGTAGGATATTTGTTTTGATGGTGACATAGAAAAACCACTAGTATGTTTCAGAAAAAAGAAATTCCAATATTCGGGGTAGAAATTCAAATGCTGCATGAGATACAGCAAGCTGCTACGAATGACACACACTTCTAAGTTGCATTAGAGAAGGAACTTCTTTTTCCAGCTTTTGATACGCTCCATTGGATACACCAACCATAACACTGGCATTGTCAGTGTCATGATTTGATTTATGAAAACATTTTCAATTTGATGATTTGAACCAATAAATCAACCATGACACTGGCATTGTCAGTGTCATGGTTTACAAGTTTTCGATTTAACAAGCTTTAAATAAATTGAAAGAACTTAATAATACAGAGCAGTATATGAATTGTTGTCATTTGACTTTTCTAGTAGACTGTATTTGCCCTCACCAACATCACCCAGCAGATCATTCTGAAAATGAGGACTTCAAACTTTTCTTGATAATCTCTGAGCATCTTATTGTGTGCATCTTTAATTGGGACGTTACCTTACTGCCATCGATTGTGGACTTCAACATATCTATCAGATGATCACAATTTACAATGGTCGAATGGCAAGTTAAATAAAATGCAAGATTGGCTTCCAGTAATGTAGTTCCGTTATATTTCTGGAAATAAATCGAGTTATATCTGTCGCTGGAGTACCACTCTTATTTGTTTCTTAGTTTTACTGTGGCTAATTAGGTCACTATATTTACCATTTAATTTTTTTTTCACAGGCTAACCTGCGCCTTTGACAAATCACTATTCGCTTATTTAAGTGTGACTAATGCGGTGCCGGCTAGCGCACGCGTATCAAACGAGAAGCGTATCAAACAAGAAAAAATCTGGATTGAATTAGTGTGCTCAGCCAAACTGAATTCGAAAGCTCTACGTGGTTTATAACACAAATACATTTTACATAACAAATAAAATATTCAATAGAAATACCGCTAGAATAAAGCTAGAAGCTACAAAAAATACGGTAGATTTCCCGCTAGCCGCTAGATGGCACTTTCATACCGCGCCCCTATTGAAAATCGAGGACGGTGCACCGGTGGAATATGAGTGGAAACATGGACGATTTGAGGTTGGTTTATCGTCTATTTAAGGGTCAAATGTCCAGTCTTCGCGACCATACTGCGCCCTTAATACGTCCATACTGCGACCAACTTTGGTCGGTGAGCAGCTTCAAATCAACCTCAAATCACCTCTAAAACCAACTTAGGCCGATGAATGGTTTCAAATCAACCTCAACCCAACTCTACATCCAATGAATCGCTCGCTTCGCAACCTTAATCAACTCCAAATCACGGGTGGCCAACTCTACGCAATCGCTTAAAAAACGCTCCCAGCTGCCAGTGTATGACGTCACGAGCATATATACATATGGTTGTGACGTCATACACTGGCAGCTGGGAGCGTTTCTTATCCATCGTACAGAGATCACCTGTGATTCTGATTTTGCTAGGGTGAAGAAGCAACAATATTAACATACCATGCTCACCGCACACCAATAATAAATATCATCTACCCTTATTTAGGATATATGAATCAATTGCGCAACCTTAACCAACACATTTACGTAGATATTTGGTAGCAACGATCAGATATTCGGTATAACCACCCCCCACCCACACACACACATAAATATGTACCTGAACACATTGTTGATCACCTTCGAGAACGTCCTTCAATTCAGAGGTTGCTGCAGACGGACGAGGGACATTCAGGTTTGGTTTCCACATTTTGTTGCTTTTACATTGCCTTCACTACCAGCCCCACCACAACGATGAATCGTCATAAATATCAATTGACCGAGGTGGTGAAGCTAATAGTTAGGCCATCTCTCGTTCCTCGTCAACAGGAAGAATCGCCATTTTCCCCAGAAGTCACGGGTCTGAACTCAAATACAAGCGAAATTTTAGAAGAAAACGACTCTTTGTGCGTTCCAGCGTCATTTTTTTATGAAGCTTCCGTTAGAGTAGCCAATGCAGCATACAACCGTCTTTCTTTTTAACCGTTGCAGATAAATGTAAATTGCTGTCTTTTTATTTGAAATTCGGATCGAAACGTTAAAAAATATTTATAAAATCCTGTCATAAAATTATTGATGAGGCGATGTATTGGTATCGGTCATTTTTACTGGTGTTGGTGAAATCCGGCCGATACTTTCCAATAATGCGTATTTTATCGTAAAAATGAAGGTCATAAATCATGAAAGTAAAATTATGATCAAATAAAGAGCCTATTCATACCTAGTAAATTAGTTAGCTAACTGTTGAATTACAGTGTTTAATAAGGCCCGCTAACTGAATTTACTTCTTCGACTTCCCGATGAGGCACGTACGGTCAGTAAGTGAAAGCTATGTAACATGAATAGTGGAAAACAGAAGCGACATATAATTATTATACTTAAACAACAAAACAGGCGAACCAAAATCAAACCAATTATGTAAATAAAGTTGAAGGTGTATTTTAAAGTTTTTGAAATTTAATGCAGAAAAAGCTGAAAATTCGATTTTTATTTATCTTGTAAATCGTCAAATACTACAAAGCGAATAATTTTATTTTAATTTAGCATATGAATCCCCGTACACTAGGAATATTGCATTTTTCTTCAATTTACGTTGCTTGAAAATTCACGAACAATCTTATAGTTAGTTGCGCGTGTTTGGATCTTTTTGGTTTCGGGGCCTATCGAATCTTAATGTTTTTTTCGCCGAAGTATGTATTTTGGTGTGGAAACCACAAACATGCTAACTATTTTGTGGATAAATTATTGTTTTGGTCCACTTTTGGAACTACACCTTTTTCACTTCAAATTAACCTAAGTCACGTTCAAATTAATCCGAGTTAAATTCAAATTAATCCGAGTCAAGTTCAAATTAATCCAAGTCAAGTTCAATTTAGTCCAAGTCAAGTTCAAATTAATCCAAGTCAAGTTACTGATACTTTTACAAATACATTAAAATAAAATCATTATAAGCCCAACATGAGTAGTGTAATAAAATTATTAACTAATGTATCTAATAATATAACAACATTAACAATATAGTTTTCGATTAGGAATAATTGAACTGCTCTAGCTTTGTTAACTATATTTTTGCAATAAAATAACAAAATGAAATCCATGCAATAGATGTTTCAAACCGTATTGCAAAGTAAAGTAAACTAGTTGTAATAGCAAATGTTTTCAGAAGTAGACCGAAACAATATCTCCGCAATATGGTTATCATTTTCATGTTTTTCACACCAAAATACATACGTTGACGAAAAGAAAACATTAAAATTCGATAGGATCCGAAACCGGAGAGATGCGCTAACCCGCAACCAACTATAAGATTGTTCGTGATTTTTTCAAACATCTTAAAATAGAAGAAAAATGCAAGGTTTGTCATGATCGACGATTTGCATGCTAAATTGAAATAAAATAATTAGCTTTGTAATATTTTACGACCTACAAGCTCAATTAAAATAGAATTTTCAGTTATTTTTATGTTGAATTTATAAAAACTTTAAAATGCACTTTCAACTATATATGATAGGTTTAATTTTTGTTAGCTAAAAAGGTTTTAGTTGTAAAAGTATTATAATGTTATGTCTCCACTGTGTTTAACTATTTATGCCACAAAGTTTTGACTTACAGACCGTCCGTGACATCGGGAATTCAACGTAGTAAATTTACTTAGCGGGCCTGATTAAACGATGTAATTCAACATTTAACTAATTTACTTGGTATGAATAGGCTCTTTAGTTGATTATACTTTTCTTTTAACGAATTATGACCTCATTTTCACGATAAAGTACGTATTATTGGAAAGTATCGATGAAATATCGGCCAGATTTTGCCGCTACCGATATATCTGTACATCACTAGCCTACGATCACGCAACGTTTGCTAGTAGGAAGCTCCTCAATTCTAAATATAATTCAACTCTAACTCATCAATAATGCTAATGTTCATCAGGTGATTAAGGAGTTTTATTCGGTCAGTATTTACTTTAATGCGTTCACGGAAATCACGACCTCTGTTTTAAAGAATCACTAAAAGCGCTCATATGAGAACGCTTTACACGGATGACATTTTGCTCGCTGATATGTAATTTTCAAGCTATAACATGAATTACGTTCAGGTTAAAGTAACATTATATATTCGGCTGCATCGTACCTGCATTCTTGAAATACGCCCAGTACTTCGGCGGTAACCATCAGTGGCAGTATGGCTAAGTTAAATTATTTTAGGTTAGTTTATTCAGCTAATCTAACGTTACCTAACCTAATTTAACCTAGCATCACGTCATGCTGTATTACATCATATTTACGTGTCCGTTTCTCCGTTTTAATATACAAAGTTCCTATAACTTCACCGGTTAATAACTTAAAATGATGTATCTGCGAGTAAAATATCATTCATTTAAAACGTTCATAAATGTTTTCCTTTGGAGATTCGTTGAAAGAGAATTATTTATTTCTGCGAGCGAATTTAAGTAAATATTGATGTTTTCTTCTTAAAACATCGTTATTCCGTAATTTTATAACGCAGCTCGTCAGATATTTATGAAGTTTAATTTTCTTACTAATAAATTGAAAACTAGTGATGTACAGATAATAGAAAAAGGCCGATACCGAAACTATCGGTACATCTAAATTGAAAATATTGCATATTGTTTCTTGTCAAAGGTTTCTCAAGTGGAATTATTCTGCAACTTAGAAGTTTGAAGCTCAATTGTGTTAACACTTACTGTAAAATAAGAATGGAATTAATAGTAAATAAACATATCATTACTTTTCATTACTATTCATTCACACTAAAAAATTATTCAGACGACAAGGCACCAGGGCTGCCATCCCTTGAGAAATTTCCCAAGATCTTGGGAAATCACTATCATCCTAGGGATATTGGGAAATCTGAGTAAATACTGTCGAATTCTTGGGAATTTAACGCAATGATCTCATTATTCATTAATTACATGCTTACTGAATAACAGCAAAATTCAAATACATTTTCATCACCAATGAGAATATTTTTTAATTAATCTGAGATGAAAATTAATCTCGTGAAGTACTTGTTCAAAGCTCGTTGGACATTCGTTTGTAACAAGCGTGTGCCAGGTACATCAACCACCTAGAGCGATTTTGATGTGTGTGCCCGCCCTGTATCTGTGCCATAGTGGACACTGTCGAGTTTAATCTTCTATAGCCTTAAACATGAATTCTTGAATTTGGCCGTGGGCAAGGGCTCGATTTTTCCGGCTTGTTTATGTCTAAATGAGACTAGCGGATAGTCGTCGAATGGCAAATTTTGGTCGAGAGCGGCCGACAGAGGAACGTTCTGACCTTCAGCGGCCATCTTTCACTGTGTTCTGCTACCTGTCGACCTAAAATCGGCATGAATTTTTAACTGCGTAGGATCATAGAATTAGTTCTCTATTGCATTATGTTCATCATTTTAAATGAAACGACAAACAGTTGAAGTGCTTAGAATTAATATTTCTCCATGTATCGTTGAACCCCATAATGTATAATCACAGCATGAAATACAGTATTCACCTCCGTTACATAAATAATAATTTTATGATATTGTTGAAATGTATTTGGCTACGCCTGTGCATTTATATCCCAACAAGTTAAATATAATTGAAACGTTCCACAATACACCTCGGCAATTTGATGCAGTTTCACTAGACCATAGAGTTGATCATATTTTAAAACGGGAAGAAAACTATTAGCATGAGTCATATTTACCGTATGTGGTTTGGGTGCACATTTAGAACCAGTTGCTGCAGCTACTGACGATCTGCGATAAGGATTAATTTATGCAATTGAGAATTAACCACAAATGCAGAGCAGTAATTATTGAATTGGAGAGGGCATGAGAAACAAGTGTCAGAAAAACACGGTATCAGCGATTCTGAGCCAGATGGCCGTCCTTGGCCAAGTCAACCTCGAATCGCTACTAGATGCCGCGAATTTAAGACGGTGTATGGACGGGAGGCCACGGATGGTAGTGCCAATCATAACATGCTCGTAAATTGGGCGGTGTACCGTTGTTTTATCGGTCGGATGGCCGAATGACCAATAAATCGCGGATAATAAGCCCTGTCAACCATATTCCCCCGGTGCACCGTCCTCGATTTTCAATAGGGTTAAGATGAATCACACACGCGTTCTGCTGCTACGTTCAGTACAATACTGACTTTAGCTTTGGTGCTCTTTTTGAACACGATATTCACTGCTGACCAAGTTCTCTTAGAATCTTAATTATATTGAATGGATTAAGCAAGAAAACATTCGCTGCTTGGTTTTCTCAGTAACGAGCAAGTTTTAATTTTCCGTTCATGGTAAACACGAAAAATTTATCTGCCTTGATATTCCTGGAAGACAAAAAACTTCATTGCTACTGCTCCCAGTAACTCGTTTTTTTAATTTTGTATTTGTGGCTTTATTTAAACTTTGATGCACTTTTTCCACGTATCGAGCACGTGTCATGGTATATAGTATGTTATAGAAAGCTGTATTTTAAAGTTATCAACTTCACCGTCTACTCCTTATTTCGTCGGAGCAGGAAAAAGAGATAATTTTCTCTGAACGATATTTCTTCATATCAGAAAAAAGGATCGAATCTTGTCCGAGTTTAAAAAAAATTAATCTGAACTAGTTAAACTAATATGCAAATAAATATGGGAAATGGTCATTTATACAATTATTGCATTTACATCACTGAAAAATTTAGTAAAATTTCAATTTACGTAGTAATAATCTATCGATATATTTTTTGATGATTTCATAAGCAATCTAGTGGAGAAAGCTATCAACGGAATAAAATAAAGACTTTTCAGTCAGTGAAAAAATTTCTATACTCTTACATCAGACTAGCTATATCTAAGTATTCTTGAACTGTGGAAAATTGTAGGCTAGTAAATCAAATCAAAGATACTTGGAAAGAGTCGAAAGAGTCCACGCGGAGTTCGTTAAACATTCACAATATCCACAGGGCAATGTTCACTTACAACTATGCTCAGACTACGTACACTTCTAATGAATCATACCGCGTAGATAGATCATAAACCCAATTTGCAAGGCCTGTAGTTATGAATTGACGCCTTCAGTCTTAATGAGCGATTCTGATAATGTTATAACACAGCAATGGTTGTCCAAACTAAAATAGCTGTGTTATAGAACCATGTCGAGGTAAATATAAAAATATTTATCATCCCACATCTGACCAAGAAACGAAGAAACTTCCTTACTGCACAAACAAGCGGCGCATAGCTCTCCATTAAACAAATCCTAATCAAGTGATTAGTTTTACAACAGCTAACCAGTGAAATTTTGATTTCGGGTGAGTAAGCTGTGGAGAAAGAACTTCACCTTTTCAATTCAAATAAATCAAAGTCAAGTTCAATTTAATCCAAGTCAAGTTCAAATTAATCCAAGTCAAGTTCAAATTAATCCAAGTCAAGTTCAAATTAATCCAAGCCAAGTTCAAATTATTCCAAGTAAAGTTCAAATTAATCCAAGTCGAGTTCAAATTAATCCAAGTCAATTTCAAGTTAATCCAAGTCAAGATCAAATTAATCCAAGTCAAGTTCAAATTAATTCAAGTCAAAATCAATTTAATCCAACCCTGAATTGAATTAAAAATTGACATAATCACTCTTTAATTTGAGCTTTTTTGTGTTAAGCATGTATCTATTAGATGTGATGAGCAAAAAACGTTTTTCTTTTCAACAAGGAATACATAAAATTTTTGCAATATAAAAACAAGCTGTCGTAAAATGTGGTGAGTATTCAGCATCAGGAGGCAGAGTGTGATTGAGATCTTTGAGCGGAGTAAAAGATTCAAGTCAATTTTAAACACTTTGTATTATACTACACAGTAAAGTTGTTTTACAATTCTACACTAACGGCAGTATGCATCCATTCAAATATTTATGTTCGAAGGCAACTTTGTGTTACACATACACAGAGTAGTATCGAGGATTTAATTACACCTATATAAAAACTTATATGCGTGAAATTCCACTTTATCACATGTATAAAATCATATATGCATGACACTACAAAAGATTTCCATTGAACGATGTGTAGATTTAACCTTAAAAATATATAGTACCGAAGTCTGTTTTTGCTTGTTCAAACGATTTTTGTAAAAACGAGATTTGATTTGTCTTTGTTTCATCGACAGAGATGATTTATTTTCCTTGGCCTATTTGTACGGGCACGTATGTACCTGGAGTCCGTACCCGCACATATATAAGCCGTTTTGTCGAGGCTTAGGTGCTCATTTGTCTTCTGTCCACCCTGCTACCATCATCTTATAATAAATCCTCCAAGCCTTCACTCTGAGTTTACCTCGACCCGCGTGGCACGCATATGTAGTATGGGGAAGCTTGAAGGGATTCGGCTTGAAGGGATGGCACAATTTTTATTGCTAATGCAGGATTGTATCTGTGTATTAATGTACTCATATAAATTGTAATCAAATGGTATGGTACATAAGTACTCAGTGAATCGCAGTTGCATGTCATTTTAAAAGTTAAATCTACATATCATCCAATGGCAATATTTTGTAGTTGCATGGATATATGATTTTATGTATGTGATGATATGGAATTTCACGCATATAAATCTCTATTTGATGGTAAATAAATCTTCTATACTACTATGTGTATGTGTTACATAAAATTACTTTTGAACATAAATATTTGAATGGATGCATACTGCCATTAGTTTAGAATTGTAAAACAACTTTTATGTGTAGTATAATAAGATGTTTTATAATTGACTTCTATCTGTTACTCCTCTCAAAGATCTGAATCACACTCTGCCTCCTGATGCTGGATACTTACCACATTTTACGGAAGCTTGTTTTTATATTGCAGAAATTTTATGTATTCCTTGCTGAAAGGAAAAACGTTTTTCTTGCTCATCACATCCATTAAATACACATATAACACAATAAACTTTCAAATTAACAAGTAATTATATCAATTCTAAACTCAACTTAGGGTTGGATTAATTTGAACTTGACTTGGATTAAATTGATCTTGACTTGGATTAATTTGAAGTGAAAAAGGTGTAGACTTCCTAGGAAGAAAACTAACTACAGATTTAGAATCAATGTACCAATTCTTGTCAAAATAAACTAAAAAATCTAACTCAACATGAAATTGGTTTCAGATTGTTCTCCAATCATCTATGTATTTACAATTCAAGCACAACGACGATTTACCGGAATACATTTCACGGAAGTAAGGGAGAAGAAAGATCTCGCTTGCTTATAAAATACAGTGATCTGCTATGAAGAAAAAGTAAAACATCCCTTGGCATTGAATTTCTTATCAAAGAGCAAGAATCCGAATGAGTTGCAGTTGAATAATGATCAATTTTCGAATAAGAATAATAAATACTTCTGATATTTTCTTTAGCGATAAATTTATTCAAAATTTTTCATATATCGACCTAATATTTGAACGAATATTTAGAGTCTTTAAAAGGTGCTTTTGATTTTTCCATTTTTAGCTATCTTATTGTTTCTTGTGCTTGATGAGGCTTACACCACTTCACTTAGGCCTGAATAGAATTACTGTAAATAATTAGAAACTTCATCCTGGCTTCAGCGTAAATAAATAAGTCTCTGTAAACTCCTGTGTGCGATGCCAATTTTACAGTCGATGACGTCAGAGATTTTTAACTTTCGTTCAATAATTATTGTCCATAACCACTACTCATAACTATGTCGTTAACCTCAATTCCAAGGGATCGTCATTTTTAACGGTACACAAAAATTTGGTATCCTATTTACTGATGGTGCTTGATCTTATTCCTCACAAAAGTAACAATTTGAAGAAATTTCAGCGCAATGAACCTGGGGCTTGCAATCTTTCACGTAAAGCCGTGCGCTCGATGATAGCCGGCAGTTGTGGCCGTTTTCCCAGAACGCCCGTCCTGCCTAACCAAGTTTTGTGCAAGTAATGACTGCGAGCAACTCGAGGTGAGGAGGGCCACGTCCCGCTGATGATGATGCGTACCTGCCCTACGTTGCTCAAGTCGGAGTAAGGCTAATGAACTAAAAGCATCGCCTGTGAGTCACTTCTACGTAGTATAGAGAGCCTCATGCATTGCTTGCATTTCTAAATCTAAATCGAGGTAATGCATAAATTCTGTACGGAGATAATACACATTAAGAAAATTTCACGCATCTTATGGAGAAAATTCTTGATTTTCAAGGATTATTTACAGTTCTCTAGTTCTGTATGTTCTATCCTTTTAATAATAGATATTTCACAGCCAAGACACGGAGAAAATCGGCGAGTTGACTATCCAAGCAAACAAACAAGAAACAAAACTATGGAGAGACTTAAAACTTAAAGTTCGGCTTCTAAATACCAATAAGTTTTCACTCTCGCATCGTTGAAGAGACTGGTTTTCATTTGGTTTAGGCCAATGTCTAACAAAAATTTTACTCAAACTTCAGTAAAAAAGCGATCAACACGGCCATAAATATTTCATAGGAAGGCATTGAGTTGTAATTTGGGAACAAAATTTTCATGGCAGGTGAAATTAGCCATAAAATTTTAAGGATATAGTTTGCATCACGAATAACGATGGTGGAAGAGCCCCCAAATCCCTGTCGTTTGTCCAAAAATAGACTCATTACGTGTAAATGAATGCCGAATACGATGCATAAAAACTAGAAAAAGACGCTTACAGAGATGGCTAGGCCTCTATTGGCTCAGATTTGGAGCTGCAATGGCTGGAAGTGAACGATTACAGCTCATCAGTTAAGTCGAGAGGACATTCATGGCCGTAGCCAGCTAAAAAATCTCCTGAGGAACTGCGTCAAATCGGAGGTATCTTTTTGCTGATCCGTTTTGGCCAAATATCAGAACTAAATGAGGTACTCCACATCAGTAAGTCTGTCTAATGAGGGTCATATTCCTTCCCAACGGTCCGAGGAATTCTCTAGCTGCTCACCAAGTGCATGAGGAGACCTCGCAGCTGAGCCTGAGGAGAGTTGTGCTTATTTACGAGCGAAGTGGAGTCATCAACTGCTGCGTTGCCGGGGACAAAGTTCATCTAGTTCCGGCGATGCCAAGGAAACCGTTTGAAACACGAAAATTCTTAAACATCTGCAAAAGTATGAAGTCGAAGTTTACATAAATTTTCTAACTCTAGTGCGCTGATCTTCATCATACTGACTTTAAGACTATATTGGTTTCTACCTATGAGTCTATTCAATATTTTAATTTTCCCTATACTTTAATGACCAGGCACGGGTTGTAATTTCCTTGTTTAGATTAACATGTTCATTTTTATTTTCTCGTTATACAGGGCTACCAGCACTTTTTTAAAGAAACTTTACCATAAAGTTAGGACCATTGAAATTAACACTTTGTACTAAATGCGTGATCAAAATATTTCGTTCAAGATTTACAAGGATTTGAAATTTGTATCCGGTTTTCTAAAGGTTCCACAGCATGAAAGAGAAATTTGTATATTTTTTAGTAAAATTTTACTGGCTGCGAATTAACGACAATGAAACAAGTCTCGTATTGAAGAAAAATTAACGTTTTTCTTCTGCTGTTCTCTATGGCAAACGTTTATTTACAAATATCTCCTCTAAAACGTGGAAAATTAACTTGATGTAAAATTTGTCTCCCCAAAATCGAATTCATTATAAAGGCACAACTATTCGTTGTACTTAACAACCAAGTTCTCTTCTTGAACGCTCCGAAGACAAAGTGAGCCACGCAGTCTCAGCGACCACGTCGTCGTCGTTGCGCACCAGCTAACAATCCGTCCTGACCCCATTCACGTTTCTTCTTTCCATTAACACTTTGACCGCAATTGGTCAAGCTAAAGATCAATATTCAAGTCAAGTTTAAAATAAACTATAGTACGCAATTCAGAAAATTGCGAAAAGTAACTAGATCACGCCTTCATATTACTTAAATAAAACATTTATCAAAATTAAATTTGTTACTACTGGTTGGCCAGTGGCATTATGAAAATCATCTCAGTGGCCACTGTTGGCGCACGTAGCGGTTGAAGCGTTGAGCCATTCTCTAAGATTCGATCGTGTGTACGGCCGGTGTCTTGGCTGCCATCATCCGTCCTACATCTCTCTCTCATCGAGAGTATCCTGACGGGCCAGTCTTCCCTGGTCGCCATACTGCCTCCCTGCGCTTTACTCCTGCTTCCCCACTCGAGTTCGGTTGCTTTATTATTATATAAGAAAGTTTTAGCCTGCCTTTACCACGACAAAGGTATTCAAAGATAGGAATGATAAAGGCATCATTTAGTATGGAATTGGGGGAACGCGGAATCTATCCACAAGGGACAGAGAAACAGTAGGCTAAGAAGTTCGTGGAACAAGAAAAAGTTGGAGAAGAAAGTAGCAGGTGAAAAACCGGACAGCAGTGAACCGAAAAAAGATGGTCCGTAACAAAACAAAAACCTATTCATGTTAACAAAAAGAAAGCCTACCAAACATTTAGCTCGGCCCTCACATAGTCCCCCTGGAAGCGCTAATTCCCGTAGATACAATAGTTGTATCACTCCGAGGGAAGTTCGGTTGCTTAACTGATGTTAGTCACCGTTATGGATCGCGCAAGAATTTTACGTTAGTGACGTCAGTTGCAGCTCTGAGTAGCCTGCCTCATTTACTTCAAAAATAATAGGAACATTTAAATTTACGCTATAAGTTTCATGAATTATTACTTCAAATTCACCCCTCAATAAATATTATTTAACTTCATATCCTTTTAATACTAGTGCTCAAATTTAATAATGTACCACTATATTAAAGATTATTAAGATTAACTTAAGATTTAGCGTATTTACTTAGACAACAACACAATAACTACATTAGTCTTAAACAGCTATTCTTAGAAATTACGCAAGCTGAACTCTCGAGCCGTGCATTATTTTCTGCAGGGCTACTTGTTCAGCAATGCTTTAATCTCATGTTGCGATTCCTAAATTAACGTCCCCAAAATAAATGGGCCCTACGGGGCAATATATTATGGAGCATGAGACATACAGGGTGTTTCAGAGCTAGGGGTAATAACGAAACTAGAAATAGAAAATCTCAAAATAAAGCGATTTTCATTAACTACAAAAATTTTAAAACTCCACCATTTTCGAGTAATTCCAAGTTGAATAATTCCTAAATCTTGAATATTAGCGCTCACCTACCGGCTGCCAGCGAAGTTAGGTTTTAGGTGATCTAGTTAAGAAGTAAAATTACTATATTCACGTGAGTTTGTACCATTTATTTCCCAATCATACAAATTTAGACCATTTAATTGAGGAATTATTTTCTAATTTTTTTTTGAGAAAAGAATAACCGTAAATGATAAATGCTATTGTTACTGCAAGAGATGTTCAAAGTACCTACCGTGAACTTCAATGAACTTTTCATATCTGTCATAAACTGACTTCCCTACAGATGTGATAACATTAGGTTTCTCAGCTATTTGTGCTGCAGCATCAACTATGCGGGCAACCAGATCTTGC
Source organism: Morinoia aosen (assembly GCA_030386875.1). Classification (NCBI taxonomy): domain Eukaryota; kingdom Metazoa; phylum Arthropoda; class Malacostraca; order Amphipoda; family Talitridae; genus Morinoia; species Morinoia aosen. Next base: position 38,664,122 of record CM059573.1, on the reverse strand, counting down.
TCTGAATCTACAAGGGTGGCATACACCATCTCCTTCAACCACAAGAAGAAATCTAGTGGTGTCATGTCTGGTGAGCGAGACCATGTCACAGCTGGGCCGCCTCTGCCAATCCACCATAAGGGAAAATGTTCATCTAATACCTCTCGTGATCCAAGAAAATTATGTGTTGGTACTCCATCATGTTAAAACTATATTCTTCTGTGTAAGTTCAGAGGGTCATCATCGAATAATGCAGGCAAAATTTCTTGTAAAAAAATCCTGTGTGCAGGGCCAGTGAAAGGTGAAGGCGGCATCAAATATGGGCCGATTAAATTGTCGTTTACAATAATTCCTGCCCACAAGTTGACGCTGAGACGATGTTGATGTTGATGAACACGAATTATGTGAGGATTATTGACTTCCCAATGGTGAGAATTGTGCGTATTCAATACATCAAAATGAGTGGAAGATGCTTCATCAGTGAACATGACTCCTTGGAAAACCGACATCATTTGTTTCTTTTTGCAACAACCACTGAGGATATTGCATGCGAGGCTCATGATCTGAGAAGGAATAATTAACATCAATAATCTGCACTTGTCTGATGTTAATCCACATGTCACGCGACAAGGAAAGCATAATTTTTGATTCTTCGTATATTTTTGGGCGGGTATTCTTGGCGATAATCTGATTGGGCATCATGATGCTGGAAATATTGAATGGACGCAATTATTGGATTTTTGTTAATGAAGTATTGACTGAGTTGTTAGAAAATGTTTCTTTAGCCGACATCAGAGGAATGTGGTTCCAGCTCACTTCGCGATTGCTGTTATGCAGTTATTGGATACCCGACATCCAAATGGCTGCAGTGGCCTGGCTGCCCCATCACATGCCCACCGAGGTGTCCTGATATTGCGCCCCTAGACTTCTACTGCTGGGGACATTTGAAAAGTTTGGTGTACCAAACACCGATTTTTTTCCGAAGATGGCCTCATCGGTAGAATTGTTGAAGCCTTCGTAAGGATTCGTAAAACTTCTGGAGTCTTCGATCGCGTCCGGCATTCATTACACCGGCGTTTGAACGCCTTCATCGCAACAGGACGTGATGCTGAACATCTTTCATAAATATGATACTTAATCTAATTCAAAAATCTATTTTTTGTGCTCGTACCAAACAAGATTGTTATTCGTAGAAGGATGAGGCCTGGTTGTTGTTCTGTTCATAATGAAAATGCATTCCTACGTTCTACTTTTCATTTCCCTATAGGACTCTCAGAGTGCGTATTTTTCTCCAATACATTTTAAATTTCAAGTCCTTGCAATTCTTTAAAAAAATTTTCGACAACGCAGCTATTGAGTGAAAAGTGTTTATTTCAACGGTCCCAACCTTGTGTTAAAGGTTGTTCAACAAAGTGCCGGTCATCCTGTATATTGTGATACGACTTCATAACAAAGTCATCTTCGCCTGTGAACTATTTCACCCTTATTTTCGAGCATGCATGATAATTTTATCATATCCGAGCAAATATTGGCTCGTAAAGATGATTTTTTCATGTACAATACCCACACATGTCGCTTTTTCACATTATTGATCATTATTTGCGCAACTTGGAGCAATAAAGTTCATAACACATTCGACAGAAAACGCACAATTACATAACTCTTGATTTTCTTGTAGGTTTGTCTACGGTTGTTATACGCACTACGAGTCGTCATGCCAGGGCAAGCAAATGACCTTTTTTCAGTGGCTGCTGGGAAGAAATTGATGGCCGTGTATGACAGCACTATGAATAATTTGTAATGATTTGCGAGTTCGTTTCGTATTCCTCTGAGACTACAGCACTACACACTCGAGCTAATGGTACCAGTTTTTGCTGTTGCTCCGATACCTCACGTTATCTCTATTTGTGTTAGCTTCGTACAGTTTTTTATTGATTGATAGACACTCCACTGTAGCAATGTATTCTGCGACGGCGACTTCCACAGGACTTTTAGTCACGAAAGTTAATTACAGTGCGTTGTGCTTTTCCACTGAACAACGGAATACCTGCAGGTGTATTTTTGGCGGTGTTGCGTGGTGAAGGGTTTAATGATTTCCTGTTTTTCAGCTCCTACTACTTTCTTTTTAAACTTTAATTTTGTTTCCGGAACTTCTTTTTAAGTTACTGTTTCTATGCAACTTGTGCATAAATCCTGCATTCCCTTAACTCCATGCTAAATGGTGCATCCCCTAACATTTAATGCAATCTAATCAACCTTTCCCGTCGTGCTGCGCAAATATTCTAGATTTTAGCAGTCATTTCTTAATGGAATTTCGCAACACCCAAAATTTGAGGATGACGCGGATCTCTCGGCAAAGCTTCAACTACGTTTAATTACAAACTACGTTTAATCACAAACTACGTTTGTTTAGGCACTGTTTTACGCTGCACTGCCCCGTTTGCATGGCATGTAGATATGCATTTCATAGAATGAAAATGTATTTACGAAACCTTTTACCGCCGAAAGGATGTGGATTTCTTCGAGGGAGAAAATTTCCTTTTTGAAATTTTCAGCAATGATTTCAGCTCATAATTTTGCTCATGCTGCTTGTCAGCCAAGCCGGAATATCAAAATGTCATCCATTTGTATCATAATTTTACTGGTGGTGTTTGTCAGCCGTGTACTTCGCTCGTTAAACGCAGCAGATTGGTAGTTCAAGGTATTGATTGGGGATGAAGTGGGAGCGTCAGTTCGCCTGCAGTTCACTGAAGTGATTGATGTATAAATAGATTTTAGAATTGTCAGATGACGGTTGAACAACATTGCAAAGGTACAAATACATAGAAATTGTGTCTTAAACATCAAGTCATGTCGACCGTAGTTTCATCGATTTGATATACCAGACATACGATATATAACAGACATATAACTCGTATTTTAACCTTGTTTGTACAATCCTGACGTTTCTTGGGAAAAGAGCTGTAGAATGTCATGAAACAGCTTTGACAACATTTTTAACTTAAATTTTGTGAACGAAAATTAGCTTTGTACATCCCTACTCGGCTGCTCTGCGAAAAACTTTGTGAGAATAATGGGGATAGTACAGGCAATGGGGCCGGCGCTCACTCTCTCTATGGTGACACTGAAGTTCAGAATAGCACGTGTGTCGCGAATACTTACTTCTCACTAAGAAGTCGAAGCGTTGGCAGCGCTCTTAGGCTCCGAAAAATGATCAATACTGAATGAGAGGCTTTGCAAATAGAGAGCTGGTAAATAAATCACTTCGGAACACGAAGAGGTCAACGGTCTTCCATGTACAGCGGTCGTTACCCCAGCTTCCAATGATATGCAAATATTATATACATGCAAGATATTTGGGCCAGAAAAACATCGATCATCAATCTTTGTCGCGATGAAATAGCATAGCTCATTCGTATTTATTACAGAATGTCGTCATCGGCTTTGCAAGACGTATCAGAAAGTTATATGTATTCATGGTTGGACGGACTCTTCCTTAAGATGGATTCATTTCTGCACGCCTGATTGGAAGGGGACGACAGCCTTTCTGTCTTCTTCTTCACATCACCTGGTATGAAGCTTGGGCATGTTGCGTGCTGGGATTAGATCGGACGGCATGTGTTCGCTTAGGTGAGCCAAAAAATTGAGAAGCCATTACCAAATGTACAAAGACGAATACCGATGACGGGGATTAACTTCTAATGACGTACTTGACACGAATTGCTCCTGTAGGTTAGTATCCAGTGAAATACAGTGCATATTAATGAATTTGGGAAACTATTGTGTCAATTTGATTAATAGTATGCAAACTGTGTTAACTTCACTCTTATGAATCTTTCAACATTTCAAGGAGATATTAGAATAAACAAAGTAAGGTACATATCAGACAATAGACTTAGTACAAACTATTAAAAATACATCTTCACTAATTCTCAATTCAAAAAAATTCAGTCCTCATATTTTTGGCCTGTTTTGCCAAAATTCAAAATTCAAGGAGTTTAAAAGCGTATTTTTTTCAGGCGTTAGAGAGCGCAAAAATCTACGGTAAAATGTAACAAAGCTAATGGCAACCCAGCACTGTTTCCTCTGCAATGACTCTGAAAAGATTACATCAGAGTCAAGAGAAGGCAAAGGAAGAAGAAGGACATGCAAGAATAGGTCAGCGGAGTTCCGTAATGCCATCGTGCGTTACTAACACCACCAAGCGAAAGGAACTTAATTTTTTTCGACAGGCAACTGAAAGAAGCACGGGCCCTCACCGCGATTTTGATCTTGTATCTTGCACTTTATTTTTCTAGCTGCTGAACCCAACGTTACCCTTTGCACCAGTATCAAAAATAGTTGTGCACACAAACGGTAAGGCGGATGTTGCTTGCTAATGAATGTTTTCGTGTAATGACTTGAATGTCCCAGAATAGGTTGAGGAAAGACAAGTAAGTTTTAGAAGACGTGTTAGTGATATTCTGTAAAATATAAAAAGCGATGAAGGTCGTGGAAACAGGCAGGAAAAATTGAATGCAACAAATTTGTGTATTCCACACGGGCTTAATTTAGTTAGATGTTTTCAACATGCAGAGTCAACGAGAATGTTTATCTGGATAAAGAGTTTCCAGCTAGCCAGCTTGGCGCGAAATTAGGAACGAATTAAAAAACTGTGTTGTCGGATATAAGACATACAATTTCCTGATTCGAATGTAAAGAAAGTTTTTCTGAGAGCACAGCATTTATAGACGGTTCTCCTGACAAAAATGCCCTGGAAAAAGTTTCAGATCAATAGAAAATACCGTTGAGCAAATGATCATTCAACCTAGGAAGTCCAAGTCACTATATCTTCTTCGTTATGATTCAAGAACATTTTCTTCAAAACAGATATAATTTAACTCGGGAAATTAGATCAGCGTGTTAAACATGATCATATTTGAGTAGAAGTTTAAGATGTCGAATGGTGTCTACACGTTGAGGGCAGTCTACAATTAGAATATGCGATACCGGAAAACCGCCATGAATAATCTGAGAATCGGTTAGCAATAAAATTAGCATTGTCGTCAGTGGATATGTGAAGGAGAATCTTAAAGCAATCAGGTAAGAGTTGGAAGCACAAATGTAAATCGATGTTACTATTAAACGAAGCCCTTAACTCAAAACATAAGAAACGGTCGACTTGAATTTTTTTAGTTTACTGCACTCAGCACAACCAGGTTCTTTAAATATACTGCACACAGTACATTCAATTTTCTTGTGTTCGCTGCACACAGCACATTCAGTTTCGTTAACTATACTATGTACTGTGCACAACGCTTCCAATTTCTTTGGGTATGCTGTACTCAGCACATCCAATCAAAATTTAAATGGATCGATTTTTACCATGATAACTTCACATATAATTTTTTAACCTGATCCACACAAGTTCTATAATACAGGAAGCGCAGTGGGATTTGCAGCAACCGAGGTGCTGGCAATACAGTCTCTTGCACTGGCGTGGCGGAGATAAATAACGTGTGAAAAATTCCTGAGTGAACGTCAGCTAGAGAAATAGTGTTTAGGTCGTAAAAAGTCATCGAATCAAAATGAATGCTGAGCAGAAAATCATCTTTCGCCAGATGCCGTAGACGGATTACTCTGTCAGGCAAGATGGTTTTTCGTCACTTGGAGCGAAGTGGTCGCGAAGCTCTTTCTCTTCGAAAGCTGCTTCCAGCATTTCATCGACGCGCCTGAAAGCAGCAAAATATGATGGAAATTGCCTTGTAAAATGTTTTTGCTGACGCGCAAGAACTTGATACATTTTACGGATGTTCAAAGACAGAAATTTCTTCTCTGCCGACTATTTTTTTTCGAGCTGTAAGCATCCAAATTTATAGAAAATTTTAACTTCATGAGTGTTTATTCCAAGCGGTTAGTATAATAAAATTTTATATTTGTAAACTGAAGTGTGACTACCATTAGCTCTAAAGGACAAAAATCGTGAATGGAGAAAGAGTGGAAGAGGAGTGGAGAAAGGTATGAGTGAGGACAGTTTTTGTAGCATTTACATCGTGGACACATCGTGAAAATCCAATTACTAAAATTTAAAAACTTAGCTTATAAATTCAATTCATAGCATCTTATGAAGTTGTCTGCAAGAAATACTCGATGAAAAATATCACAGCAACGTACTAATCATCATAAGATATTACGCGCCTGGCTGATTCAGGAGCTCTGTTGAAAAAATGTCGCAGATTTGATGCCTGAGTGTCGAATTGAGCTGGGCTATAAGTGTCGCAGCTGCACCATTGAAGCAGGGCTTCTGTGCTGCGCACCGCAGTGTCGTGAGAACATGGCATGACCTGTGCCTGCATCGCATCGCAGTTATGTGCATGGCACTGCTGTTAAGTTTGCATTGCATCGCCACTAAAGCAATGCATTGCAATTAAGACACTGCATTACCGACGATAGTTCTGTATTTGACTACAATGCGACCAGCCATAATAGCTTGGTCATAAAAATAACGATTTCTCAAGTTTCTGTGGGTCGTTTCGTTGTGTTTCTGATCTGGCACGTTATGGCAACATCGCTCTGTTTGTTTACATCGTGCAGTGCACCGTTGTTCACTGTCGTTCGCGATTTTGCTCTTTCTGGACGACCATCGATAGTAACTTTTCATATCTGCAACAGCAATGGGACGTGGTAAAGCCTTAACCGAGGATGGGAAAGCAGTTATAAAATAGGAATCTGATAAAGGTACCTCTCATGATGCCGTTGCCGAAAAAATAGGTCGCCATGTCGACCGTACTGCGGAAAGATTTTGAGGACCCATCAACACCAACACTTTTGGTCTATCATCAAACGAGACGTTTATGCCGACGGACGTCAATTTACGCCAAAAAATAGTCTTATGGGAAGCTATGAATACTACAGGAAGAGCAGTCCCAACTGCCACTATTAGGAAATTGACTGATTCCATGACTACGATACTTTTTAATATAATAAGCTGCGTGGGACTCATGTGGGTAAATAATGAAGTTGTTCAATAAATGTTATCTTGGCTTTGCAAATATTTGCTAAATTTACTCTGAATTTATCCTTATTTTGCCTGATTACTCCCTATTTATTCTAACAGAGGTAAATACTTGGCTGTTTACATTAAAAAGTTATTAACGCCGGCCAGGCGAAATTAAGGGGTTTCAAAATTTTTATTTTGTTTCTAAGCACTAACATTTGCTTTCAGTCTAAATTTTGCCCACAAAGTTGGCATAACGTACCAGATATTCTATAAAAAATTCAGAAAGAGATTCACAGTAACTTGAGAAATCGTTAGTTTTATGACGCAGCTACTATCGCTGGTCGCAGTGTACATTGCTGGTCAGAGCTATCTATCGCAGTTAATGACGCTGAATTGTCGTTAAGAGCACCGTAGTGCTAATATATGTATTTGGTCTTCTACTCACAAAGATGTGTAGGGAACAAAAGTTAGTCAAAAGCCACTTAGCTCCAAAGCAAACCTGAAGCCCAGTGTGCAGCATAGAGCATTACACTGCGACAAATTAAGATGCTAAATTGCGTGTGGAACTGCTCAGCAACATGGAAAGCTCTAGATCTTCAAATGAGAAACTGAGCTTGCAGCGCTGCCTGCTTTGGAGCACAGAGCTGCCATGCACCATCTGACGCTGCCTGGCTGCCCCCATGCCTGGCATGCGGCGAGGCCGAGGAGAGACACTGTAAAGACCACTTTATCGTTACCAATTGCTCTGCGCTTTATGACGCGAACTGCGTTCTGGAAAAGTATTACAGAGAAAGCCTTGCATGCGCTGCCCAGCCACGGACACTCAACTGAATTCTCAACTATGAAGAGGGAATCATTGTGGAATTATTTGTCGGCCATGTTGGAGACCATTCAAAGTAACGCATGAACTGTGTTAAGAACGCAAAGAGTTATAGAACTGAAATCGAGGTTAACTGTGTTGAGGACCAGGAAAGGGTATGGAAAGAACTCGAGGTTCAGTTTCTTCGAAAATCTACTCGGGGGCAATAAAGCGATAACCACCAAGGCTGCATTATGGCCATCCTCATCTCCGTAGAAACAAAGCGAACGCATGACCTTGCCTTCAAGTCCAACGACCGGCCTCGCCATTAAAGAGCTTCGAATGTGTGGAGTATAATGTGAGAAGGCCGCTTGCTCCTCCTTGGGTCAATAACATCTGCTGAAGGTTACGGCAATGGAAAGCCTGAATTAAATGGACGCTCTGCCTCGGAGTTCTGTAGTTGTACAAGTGTTTCCTCTCGATGCTTTAATGAATGCTTTCTGGACTCTAGCGGTATAGGTTTTCCCGCCACATTTTAAACTAAGCTAAACTTTCTAGGCTTTCCGGGTTACTGCCTTTATGGTAAAAAAATTTCAAGCGTAAGGATGATTTGATGCTTTCCAATGATTTTGAACGCGGTCAACGTTAGATTTTAGTCATATGTAGTTTAATCTGTTTCCATTCCATTTAATATGCATTTCAATCTTTTTTTTAAAGCGTTAACTCGATAAGCCTTCCCTCGAAAAAATTTAAATTATAATAAAACAAGAGTTCAATGAAAGAAACACTCCCGACGATAAGCAAGCTCTGAAAAAGATCAAACATTTTATTGAAAAAGACAGTTGAGTGGTTTCTAATTAGCTAAATTAATTGATGGACACGGGCCCCTTAAGTGCAATTTGTGCTTCAGTATAAATGTTCATGAACAAGAGGCTTAAACGGCCGTACATAAGGAAGTTTTGAGCATCTAAAATTGAAGCACTAAACAATTTAATTCCATAAAATTTCAAGCAAAAAGAAATTTATGGAAAAACTGACGAAATCTTCGGTAACTCAGCCCTGACCACGTTAGAACTTTCGCAGTTCGAAGGCAGTTCTGCCATTTACGGATCAGCAGCTGAGAGCCGCCTCAGTTGCAGCTTTGAAGTGCACAGTCACATTTACATTTTCATCAGGCCGCAAATGTGTTCTTCCCTTGCAAATGGAGTGCTTCGAAAAAGCAAAATCTTTGGTGAGCCTTCAAAATGAAGAAGTTTCCAAGTCGAAAGCTTTTGATCTTTTAGAGGAGAGGAGAGGGGACAGTTTCTAGGAGCTTGGGAGAGACGTAAGCGCCTTCCAATACCGACTCAGCATCTTCACTAATGTGAGCATATAATCCGTGAACGACAGCACACCTAGTGCTATGACTAATTTGGAGCTACCGAGCGTAAAATTACTGCAAGCTGCGGGCGATGAGGGTCGAGATACGGCCTGAAGCACATCCCTTTGGGTCTTGCATTTGCCTGCGACACTCTGGAGAACCTCCTGAGGGCGTAAGTCTCCTCCTGCAATCTTACATTCTGATTTGGACTTGGTGAGACGCTCGCGAGTCTCACAGCTTAATTAAAACGTAGGCGGCCTCATGATTATGGCTAAATTCTTAATGGCAAAAAAGTTTATAAATTGAATTGCACTCGGAGTACAAAAAAATACGTCAAGAAAATCGGGATGTAAATTCATATTTCTTATATTCGTTGATGTATTCGCAGTTTTTCAGTACGAGACAGTGCGTCACTCTTCTTCTCCGCCAACGCGAATTGTTATACTCGTATTTCGTAGTCATAAACCGCCCCAGGTAGTAACAAACCCGGATCATTCTTGGCTGTTGGCTAACTTTCGAAGTGAAATGAATTTGGAGCCTATCGCCATGGATTACTGAGGAATGAGTGAGACATAAAGTGGAAGTGACGGTCGAGATGTTCACTAGTTTTCAGGGGTGGAGGAAATGAAAAGATCAAATAAAAGAATAAGGAAGGTAGTGATTCACGACGCATTGATTCATGCAACTTGAGCAGACTGGTGTTTGTTTCGATAGTATATTTTTACAAGGGCTTCTGATCACCAATATGCACACACTGCTGAGACGCAATTTAATTTACATGCTTGTGACTGTGAAAAAAATAATAATAATTAAACCTCTTTCACTAAAAAAATAACCAAATCATTAACTGTATAGCTTTATTAAAATTAAAGTATAGGAAAAACTCAAAAACACAAAACTCAAAAACACCCAAACGCACTTGGAATTGCACTTCATAGCAGTTGTATTACTACGAAGCTTGATTTTTTTAAGACATAGGACCTTACCAAGAGCTCACCTTTAGGATTTGATCTAAAGTGATAAAAAATTGTACATGAAAAACAAAAAATCGCTTATAAGATTTGACGATCAAAATTAAAATATTGTAATGGAGTCGTCTGTCTCAAACCTTGGCAAAGGGAACCAAAGTTGGAGTCAGCACAACGTTTCATAGCGTGAAGAGTTTTAGCCCAACTATTTGTAGAAGAACTTCGCTTGGCTCGTTCCACGTTGAGAAATAAAAAATTCGGCCTCAGGAAGCAATTTTTAGGCACGATTTATTTTGTGAGCAATCCCAACATGGATAACGCAATATTGTTCTCACTGCCTTTCTTTCCGATGAATTCGGCATAAAATTTCCAATGTACGGTCTCTCTGATCTGAGGCTTTACGACGCGGCCTTCGCACACTGTACGGACCATGCCAAAGCAATCTGACAAGAGCGCCAAAAACATCGTCGGCATTCTTCGGAGGAAGATAAGAAGAGGGATTCTGCCTCTCGGCTGCGCAACAAATGATCCGTGCATGATGGATGAGAACTGTCTCAATTTTTGCCAAAGGTGAGCTTCAGAGAAGAACAAAAATATTCATCATCGGTTTTGTTTCTCCCTCGACATCGATATTTGTTTCCGTGCATGACCCCACGGCCATATAGTTCAAAAATTGAGCGCGCTGGGAAATTTATTCCAGGCGACGGAAGCTGCTATTTTTATGATGGACGACATTGTGAGATTAAACCGAGAGCCTTTCGCATGGAATGCAGCCTTATTGCATTAAATTTCATGCATGTTGTTTTCTAATTTCAATTCCTAAAGTTAAACTACGGAATAATGGTGTGACAGTTATGATAGCGGAGCACATTAATGTGTACTGTTAACTTTCAACTTCCAGGGTGTGCGGAAAATTCGAACCTATTTCGAGGTAAAACTTTGTGGTGTCAACAAACAATCTGGGCACTCGTTAAATTAGAGAAGGCGATGAAGGTTTTCAATCTGCAGGGTCTTGTTTTCTTTGTTCAGAAATAATTTGTAACTATTTTTATTGCGGACGCCTTATAAACAATTAGAATGGATGTGAAGTATTTTAGGCTAAAACGGTGTTTCTTGCAGAAAATTTCAAAGTGCTTTGAAGACTCATAGCGAAATTTGAGATGCAAATGAAATTGCTAACTGCGATGTTGTGGCTTGCGAAATTCAAACTGGGAACATGACCGTTGAACATGATTATCGGTGTGGGAGACCATCAAAAATGAATTTGATATTGTGAAAGCCAAAATTAAAGGAAGAAAAATATAAAAATATCACAATTGGACAGATTACAGAAATTTGGGAGTGGCCAAAAAGTGTAGCGCATAAAGACAAAGGAAGCATCAAGGTATGTTTTTTCATTCCCTCGCACACTCTTGACAGGAATTGCTTAACTGTGGCATGCTAATGAAATTAAGTAAAATCGCTCATTATTGTAAATACTAGTGTGCACGGCCCGCCATAAATGACGGGATTCAATACCATTCAGGAACGAATTTTTCAGATGTGCATAAAAAACAAATTCAATATATCCATCTTAATTGACAGTACCCGTGATAAAAAAATATTCTTTTACTTGTGCACTGGTGAAACTCGTCATTATAACTATCCTTATGAGCGTGACAGAGAAATGAAAGAAGTGGACTCGAACTCAATAAACCAAGGGTATTATTATGTAGCAGCATGACCCGTGGAAATTTCACGCACAATGTCATCGTTAAGCTAGGCGAACCTGTGAAAAATTCCGTCAGCGTTATCTGACCCATGCTAACCTAACCTATCCTAACCTAATATATCCTAACCTATCTTATACTAACCTATCCTGATTAAATGTCAAACATATCAATCCATTTCAAGGCGATCTTTCAATGTTACACTGAGGAATTCGGTATCCATGATACCGCAAACTTAGACATCCTATGTTTTTTCAGAAACGAACACCAAACAAATATATAAATAAACACACAACGAGTATTATTAGATGATGAAAAAGGAATTATATATGAAATTGTAATGTGTAATACCAGGTAGATGCAAATGTAATAACCGAATTTTGAAAGAAATGTTTAAAAATAATAATTTTTGATTAAATTTATTTATTTTTTTGTAATATTTTAATAACATTTTGTAAAGAGAGTGAACTGTTTTCTCTTAGATTATTTTGTTTCATTCACATTTTTCATGTCATCTGACACTCATCATCTCTCCATCGAAGGATCTTATTAGGCATGTGCTACTTTGAAAATTTGATAAAGATGTAAATGCATACGCAGTTACAAAATACATTAGGGATGTTGGCGAATATAGTGCAGCGAATTAAAGAAGTACTGTAGCAGGAGAGGATTTTGTCGTTTTCGAAAAAGGGGATTTCACTTTTAAAGAAAAATAAACGCTGACACGTCCGAAGAGACACGGTTCCGAAATTTTTGAATCACTTGTTTCAGAACAGCATACCTACTCCTCTGGAGGTCCAGCAGGGCAATCTAATGTAGCCCAAATAACTGATCAATGGGAGTTAAAGCAATGTGGAAAAGTTTCAATTGCTGGAAAATGAGTCCCTCATTAGTTGATTCTACAAAACAGCCAAAAGCGTGTCGCTGGTTGCAAATCATTGCTTTCACACATTCAAGCATAATTTTTGGGTAGGATTGTTATAGGAAATGAGGAAGGGATTTTCCACCCCATTGTTAAAAAAAAACTTCAATGCTGATTCAATCGAGGAAGTAAGCCATACAAACAACAGTGAGCAATACTTCCCCTGAGAAGTTCATTTTGAGTGTTTGATGGGATACTGGAGGAGTAATTCGCTCTGATCTGTAGGACAACAACGAAAAAGTTAACGCAATTCTTTGATACCAGCAACTTGGTATACTTGAAGCGTCACTGATCCAATAGCGCCCCTCAATGGTCAGCTGCAAGGGCGTTATCCTTCATCACGGCAATGCTCGCCCTCACACAGCTGAAATAACCAAAAGCTTCAGGAAATCTCAGGTAGGGAATACTGCCTTATCCTACTTGTTCTCTTGACCTTTTACTCGTTCTGATTATTATTTATTCTGATGACTACAGAACCATTCGTTTTGGATCAGGTTGGGTACAAAATAAGAAATTGAAAATTAGTTGACATCATATTTTGCTTCTAAAACTAGAGAATTTTACAAGAGAAGCATGCACAAGCTATTTGGCCCACGTAATAAAATCAGTGAAAACAATGAAAACTTCCCCAGAGCATCAAAGCCCCTCAAACATTATGAGAATTCAAAGCAAAAATAGGTCGCTATCTTGCGTCTGCACAATAAGTGTGAACTGCAGTACGGATAGGAAAAGAAGCCAGGAATTTGTACTGATAATTATCCTATCTTTTGTTACATTATACAACAATCAAGACATTTTTATAATATGCATGTGCAATATGATTGCTTGTATGCGAATATTAAGTACATGTATGTACGCACATGTGACGCTCGTATGTATGTGTATATATATATGTTAGGGTGACACTTATTTTTCGACTTGTGAATTTCAACTGGGACTGGCGGCCATATTGTGAGGTTCTAGCCAGAAACAATGTAAAAAAATTTTTTGGAAAAAAAATAATATTTAGAGGTCGCTCAAGGAGCTCAAAGTTTGACGTATTAATACTAATTAGTGTAAAAATGGCACAAATTCCATTTTTTTGCAGATATCATTCAACGTGCGATATAAGGAAACGCCGGTCAATATTTAACTCTGTGAATGGCAGAAAGGAATTCCGAAATTGTAAACAAGGTTTTATGGCGCGATGTTATGGTTGTTGCAAGGAGGTTTATCAGTAGCGATGTGACCATTGGTAAGTGAGGTTGTGGTGAGAAGCGCTCTCCGGATATAGCTAGTTATTCGTTCCACAAAACAGATTTGAAATTGTTTCTAAATTTAACGAAAACATATTTGCATGTTTACTGCTTTGAATCATGGTGAACTTGTTATTTGTTTTTTTTTAGATACTGAATAATAGGTAATAGCGATATTAGCTAGATATTAGTTGTTCATTCTGGATGTAGTCTAGGATGGCGTCAACAAGATCTAAGACAGACATCTATTTACTTGGCTCGCTGAAGAAAACCATAACAGGAAGTAAGCTGCCCTCAAGAAAGCAGGTGCTGCAGGTTTTTCTCTATTATCATCTGGAAGAAAATAGGACAATGAAGGACGCAGCAGCTGATACATTGAAAGTTTTGGGAGATTTCTGGCAGCGCGCTCGAATTCCTATGCTGAAAGACCAGCGAGCAAAAGAAAACATCTTACGTTTGTACAAGGAATGGGCCAGTCTGAAAAGAACAAAAGCCGAACGACAAAGACCCAAAAGGAAAATGAAAAAAAGTTTGTCAACTCATTTGAAAACCTGTTCGATATCGCTCACGCAAGTGCAATGTCAATGATAGATCTTGAAGAAGACAGACAGTTCTTGAAGGCACAACGGGAAGAAGGGAGGCGAGGCTCGATGTTTTCTAAAGATATGGTACATTCAAATAAAGTGTCTCGAAGCTGGAAACGGGAAGAAAAGGAACAACACCGTAGAACAAAGTCTCTTCAAGAAAAAGAGAAGATCAATGAAATAGGCCAGTTGTCATCGAGCTCAAGTTCAACATCTTCTCCAGAATGAAAATCTGATGAAGACAATTGCTCTTGTCTATCTACGTCTCGGATGCCTCCCTCTAAACGTACGCGGGCGTCCAAGAAGATAATGGATAGCGAATTGTCAGCCGCAATGGATCGTACCTTAACTACTGATCGTGATGTAGTATTCCTTCTTAGTGCTGCTGCTCGAAGTCTCGGACATGATCCCAACAAACTTGTCATAAACCGTGAATCCTTCCGGTGGGATCGGAAAAAATTCCTCGCTGCAACTGCTGCTGAGATCAAAAATCCTTCAAACCGTCTGTTCCACTCACTGTTCATTGGGACGGTAAGATTGTTCCTGCAGCAGACAGAGGACCAGCCGTTGACCGCCTCCCAGTATTGGTTTCAGGAGATGGGGTTGAAAAGCTTCTTGCTGTGCCCAGTCTCCCCAATGGAACCGGACATGCTGCTGCTGACGCAATAATGACAACACTCTACGATTGGGGCATTGAACAGCAAGTGGTTGCTCTATCGTTTGATACCACTGCTTCGAACACAGGTTTGTCAGCAGGGGCATGTACTATCGTAGAGCAACGACTAGGGCATGAAGTTCTCCATCTAGTCTGTCGCCACCACATGTACGAATTAGTCTGTGAGAAAGCGTTCTCCACTTGCTGTGGACCCTCTAGTGGTCCTGAGATTCATCTTTTCAAGAGGTTCAAAACAACATGGGCTGAGTTGGACAAGACAGCACCACAAGCAATGGAAATGGATAACATGTCAGAAAACCTATTCAATCTACGTAATGACCTTTTGGTGGAGTTCCAATGCCAACTTGAAGGGAAGCACCCCAGAGATGATTACCGTGAGCTACTGGAGCTGTCAATTATTGTCCTTGGTGGGCAGCCAAAACGAGGAACACACATTGCTTCTCCTGGTGCTCTACATCGTGCACGATGGATGGGAAAAATAATATATGCCATAAAGGTGTTCTTATTTCGTCACCAAGATAAATTCACACAATGAGCTTTCCAGAATCAAGCGATTTGTGGAATTCAGCGTCTCTACCTATGTGGCTCCTTGGTACAAAGCTTCATGTCCAACATATCAGCCCCAACGCAAGACCTAGCTCTATTGAAGGAACTAATAGCATATCCGGATAAGGAAATAGCTAAATACACATGTACTTCATTGGGGCGCCACTTGTGGTACTTGAGTGAACGATTGGTTGCTTTGGGGTTCTTTGATGACAGTGCAAGTTTGGAAATAAAGCGAGACATGATGCAGGTCTGCAATAATGAAGAAGGTTCCGAGGAGCCTCCATGTTGAGTCACAGTTGACACCAGAGACGCATCCTTCATCAATAAAACTATCGCAGACTTTGTAACAAAAGGATCCATGAAGCTTTTGCAGTTATTTCATATTGACACAACCTTTTTTGCCACCGACCCAGCTGCCTGGAATACTGACCTAGCTTACTTGGACGCCCAACAGCGTATCAAAGCTCTTCGAGTGTTCAACGACTTGGCAGAGAGTGGAGTGGCAATGATGCAAACAAACAACCGGGCCTTAACTAAGGATGAAGGACAAAAGTAGTACCTATTGCAGGTTGTAGAGGCTCACCGAAAATCCTTCCCAACCGCCAGCAGTCAAACTTAGATCCTGCAAACTAGGCGACATGAGTGGGAGATTGGCACCCTTTGAGCAGCTAATGCGAGGGGGACCTAGGAATTATTCATCTTCAAGCTTGAACAATTAGATTAAGCAAAAAAATCGACATTTTCTAGTTTCTAATCAAAACAACCAAATATTAGGCATATAAGGCGAAAAACCTCAAAATATTTTTTATTGCGATTTTACGAACTTTTACCTCCTAGAGCGACCTCTAAATATCGATATTTCTGAAAAAAATTTACAAACATTGTTTTTAGGTGGAACCTCACAATATGGCTGCCAGTCCCAGCAGAAATTGGAAAAAAAGTTTTTTACCCTCACATAAGTGTCACTCTAATATATGTATATATTTATATATAACATATTCCTGTCCTTGAATGCTCTGGTTAATCTTGTTTGACAATATGCCGTCCCTTACACTCTTTGAATAAATTTTGACCACACTATTTTAGGTTGCTTAGACTTTCTCGTTTTGTCCCAGCAATGTTGCAAATGTTATGGTTAGCATAGTACAACGATCCTTCTCATGTATTTGAATCTGGTGAACTCTTTTGTGCAAATGTTAGTAGCATAGGAAATATAATTTTTGTGCTGTTGTAAAATATTTCATTTTATCCGAACCGGTTATTTAGCTTACTAATTGATACGAAACAATGTAAAATTGCCTCTAATGTCAACCTCACAGTCTAAGACGCAAAGTAATTGGACCTACCCGCTTTTACTTTCAACTTTAATCTCTCATTTCACTAGTTCCTATGTTCGTAAGCTCAAATTTCAATATGGGAGTGCACTAACGAGAGTGTTTTCAACTTTACATAACTTGGATAATGTTTTCTTGATCACTTGTAATAAAGTGCATTGTCAAATCAGAACAACGCCACGAAGAAAACTCATTTTTCCGTGCTTTTCTCCCAACCATTTGCATCAACAATAATTATTAGCATACACGAGTATTACGATCATCATGTGTGAACATCAAATCAGGGTCTAAATTTTAAGATATTTGAAAGCATTTTTTGCTCATATTAAAACATTTGAAAATGCGAAGTAATTCATTTTATGTAACAACTTTATAGAACTTTTTTACCTTCGTTTTTTTATGTCCCCATTCTTCTCATACAATGTTCTTGTTAGTCTTGTCAAACAATTTTCACTTTCTTACGCTCGTGAGAGTATTATGACATTATTTTTTGGTGGTTCGTCCACATCTTCTATTTTTTGGTGCTTCTTTCGTACTATTCCAGTTATGCTGCAAATTTTATGTTTACCATTGTACAACAATCCCCATGTCTCTAACTCCAGTGAACTCTTTTATGCCAGTATTATCAGCGTAGTTAGTAAATATTACAAATTTGTCTTACGGTAAAACATTTTATTCCCTTCGAGCTCATTATTTTGGCCTATTAGTCGATACATAAGAACGAAAAAAAATAAGAACGAAATTTGTCCTCAATGTGTACCTCATAACCTTAGACGCAAAATAATTTATACCTGCCCTATTTATTCTTAGCATTAATCCCTCCAATCACCAGTTCCTGTGTTCGTTTGCTCATATTCTACTACAAGTGCACCCTAACGAGAGTGTTTTCGACTGTGTCACAAGGATTATGTTTTCTTAGTTACTTATTTGTATTTTCAAAATCAAATTAATTAACACAAAGTAAAGAAGGATGTAAGTGTAAACGTACTTAAGCATTTTTTCGTTCTTATTAAAACATTTTAAGAGGCCACGGTTTCGGCGTACGTAACAACTTTATATAACATCATTGTTTCATTTTTTATTTTAGTCTTCAATTATTGTTCTTGTTAATTGTGTGGCAATTTTTCCTTCCTACGCTCGTGAGTACATCATGACAACACTATTTTAGGTAGTTAACTTTTTGTACTGTTCCACCTATGTTGAAAATGTTACGGCTAGCATTGTGCAGCAATCCTTTTCAAATCTTTGACTCCGGTGAACTCTATTGCGCCAGTACTATTGGCGTAAGCAGGAAATTTCTTAAATTTTTGTTTTGGTTAAAATTATATTCTCTCCAACTCATCATTTGGCATACAGTAGAGTTGATGCGTTTGAGCGTCCCAAGTCCTGAATTTCGACTTCATAGTTTTGGTCACAAAATAAATCAAATCTGCCCATTTTACTTTTAACATCAATCCATCATGCTCTTATCACTTCTATAACTAGTCCGTACGTCCGAATGCTATTTCAATATAATTACGCACTAATGATAGGGTTTTCAGCAATGTATCACATAGGTGATGTCTTCTTAGCCATTTGTATTTAAATGGACTACCAAAATCAGA
This sequence comes from Morinoia aosen, assembly GCA_030386875.1. NCBI lineage: Eukaryota > Metazoa > Arthropoda > Malacostraca > Amphipoda > Talitridae > Morinoia > Morinoia aosen. Next base: position 38,645,424 of record CM059573.1, on the reverse strand, counting down.
CTACCGCAACGAAGGCAACGCATTTTTTCGTACTTCTCTCCGAATCCATTGTTTTGACTATTAACATGGGTATTACGATAACTATGTTTGAATAGCAATCAAGGATCTCTATGTTAAAGTATTCGAATGCATTTTTTGCTTTCATTTCAATACAAGTGCGCACTAACGTGAGTGTTCTTCAACTATGCGTTACGAGGATTATGATTTCTCAGATACTTATATTTAAATGTACTGTTAAAATCAGATTACGCAAAGAAAGGAACTCATTTTTGATGTACTTTTCTGTCAATAATTATTTGTTTCAACATTTTACCTGGGTATTACGATACCGATGTGTAATTTTCAACTAAGGATGTTAATGTTAAGATATTTTAAAAACTAATGTTAAGCATTTCATGTTTTAACTCTATTAGATATAAACTGTTTTTCTTTTTTATTTCTTTCTTTGGAGACCATATGTATGAATAAACATTTGAAATTTGTTGAGTTCTTCATTCTTTAATTTAGGTTTTAAAATTAGACATCACTAACGCACGATCATGCTAAATTCTAATGTTTGCGTGACGCCATACGACAGCAACCGAAAAAGAATATGTCCATGGCAACACGTTTCAGGCTACGCTTACTTGGCTGGGATCTCTTACCTCATCGTCCATACTCGTATTCTCCTGCTATTGTCTACGACTTCAGTCAGTTCCTGTAATACTCATGGCAAGCGAGAAAATTTAATGATTTTAACGGATTTAAAAGTTTTCAAGAATTTCTTTTAGAGCTCAAAAAAATTAATGTTGCTTGCACATTTAAGTTACCTTGATAAAAAGGCACAAATCATTACTGGTGGTGGAAATATTTTCGCAGATTTAAAAGCTTCAAATAGGTTTTTCCCGAAATAGCTTGAATATCTTCATTCGTACAAAAATGCTAAAACCTTTTCGGACAAATAAATATGGACAACGCTTATTTCTATTAACTTTAAAATAAAATGCTAAAGGTAGACCTTTATGAAGTGAAAAAAAAAATTGTAGGCTTAAGGATATATATATTTTGTTGGTAACTTTATATTCTGATGCTTTGGGGTGACCAATCCTGGCGGTCCGTGTGTGGCTGACAGTCGGTGTGTGGCTGACAGTCGGTGTGTGGCTGACAGTCGGTGTGTGGCTGACAGTCGGTGTGTGGCGGGCGGTCCGTGTGTGGCTGGCGGTCGGTGTGTGGCTGACAGTCGGTGTGTGGCGGGCGGTCGGTGTGTGGCTGACAGTCGGTGTGTGGCTGGCGGTCCGTGTGTGGCTAGCGGTCGGTGTGTGGCTGACAGTCGGTGTGTGGCTGGCGGTCGTTGTGTGGCTGGCGGTCGGTGTGTGGCTGACAGTCGGTGTGTGGCTGGCGGTCGTTGTGTGGCTGGCAGTCGGTGTGTGGCGGGTGGTCGGTGTGTGGCGGGCGGTCCGTGTGTGGCTGGCGGTCGGTGTGTGGCTGACAGTCGGTGTGTGGCTGGCGGTCGTTGTGTGGCTGGCAGTCGGTGTGTGGCGGGTGGTCGGTGTGTGGCTGACAGTCGGTGTGTGGCGGGCGGTCCGTGTGTGGCGGGCGGTCCGTGTGTGGCTGGCAGTCGGTGTGTGGCTGACAGTCGGTGTGTGGCTGGCAGTCGGTGTGTGGCTGACAGTCGGTGTGTGGCGGGCGGTCCGTGTGTGGCTGGCGGTCGGTGTGTGGCTGACAGTCGGTGTGTGGCTGGCGGTCGTTGTGTGGCTGGCAGTCGGTGTGTGGCGGGTGGTCGGTGTGTGGCTGGCAGTCGGTGTGTGGCGGGTGGTCGGTGTGTGGCTGGCAGTCGGTGTGTGGCGGGTGGTCGGTGTGTGGCTGGCAGTTGGTGTGTGGCGGGTGGTCGGTGTGTGGCTGGCAGTCGGTGTGTGGCGGGTGGTCGGTGTGTGGCTGGCGGTCGGTGTGTGGCTGGCGGTCGGTGTGTGGGTGGCGGTCGGTGTGTGGCTGACAGTCGGTGTGTGGCTGGCGGTCGGTGTGTGGCTGACAGTCGGTGTGTGGCTGGCGGTCGGTGTGTGGCTGGCAGTCGGTGTGTGGCGGGTGGTCGGTGTGTGGCTGGCGGTCGGTGTGTGGGTGGCGGTCGGTGTGTGGGTGGCGGTCGGTGTGTGGGTGGCGGTCGGTGTGTAGGTGGCGGTCGGTGTGTGGCAGGCACTCGGTGTATGGCTGGCAGTCGGTGTGTGGCTGGCAGTCGGTGTGTGGCTGGCAGTCGGTGTGTGGCTGGCAGTCGGTGTGTGGCTGGCAGTCAGTGTGTGGCGGGCGGTCGGTGTGTGGCTGGCGGTCGGTGTGTGGCTGGCGGTCGGTGTGTGGCTGGAAGTCGGTGTGTGGCTGGCGGTCGGTGTGTGGCTGGCGGTCGGTGTGTGGCTGGCGGTCGGTGTGTGGCTGGGGTCGGTGTGTGGCTGGCAGTCGGTGTGTGGCTGGCAGTCGGTGTGTGGCTGGCAGTCGGTGTGTGGCTGGCGGTCGGTGTATGGCTGGCAGTCGGTGTGTGGCTGGCAGTCGGTGTGTGGCATGCAGTCGGTGTGTGGCTGGCAGTCGGTGTGTGGCTGGCAGTCGGTGTGTGGCTGGCAGTCGGTGTGTGGCTGGCAGTCGGTGTGTGGCTGGCAGTCGGTGTGTGGCTGGCAGTCGGTGTGTGGCTGGCAGTCGGTGTGGCTGGCAGTCGGTGTGTGGCTGGCAGTCGGTGTGTGGCGGGCCGTCGGTGTGTGGCTGGCGGTCGGTGTGTGGGTGGCGGTCGGTGTGTGGCTGGCGGTCGGTGTGTGGCTGGAGGTCGGTGTGTGGCTGCGGTCGGTGTGTGGCTGGCGGTCGGTGTGTGGCTGGCGGTCGGTGTGTGGCTGCGGTCGGTGTGTGGGTGGAGGTCGGTATAAGCTTGAGTGTCGGTGCGAGTGTACCTTGCTTGAGTGGGTTAATGTTACCAAGGAGGTGTAAAGTTATCATCCAAAATTTTTCTATTAATTCTTTAATTGCATCATGGATTTTTTTGTATAATAATTTTATTGCAAACTGGACTGAAGCTTTTACTTCAAAAATTATATGCAATCATCAGCAAATGCTTTAAATTTAATTATCTGTTTCGACGTACTTCATTCACCTCATATCCTTAAGGCGGGTTTTTTGCTGTCCGCCGAGGTTTTAACTGCGCTCTCATTCCTTGAATAACGACTTAAAAGTTTTCGCGGCGTCATTCCTCCAATTTGAAGGCTGCCCAGAACTTGGATGAGTCGTTTTCAGGCTTTACTTCATTTAATTAACGCGGCTTGTGGAATACAAATGGAGACCGCCGCCGTGTTCCGGCCGGCTTTAGGAGAGACGTACCGCAGCTGCTCAGCTGCTGTGGCTGCGCCTTGAGCTTCCGCTGTCGCTGAACAATGGTTGCGCGGCAATGTTAGGAGTGGCTGTTTTACAATACAAATTTGCCGTAATGTTATCATAGAGAAATTTATTATCAAATACTGTTACGTTGATTCATATCCAAAACAGAAGCAAAGAGCAGAGTCGGCGTTGCAAGAAGATGCAACGGAAGAATGAAATGCCGCTACGTGGGCATAACTGACATGTTTGTGATGGAAGACGCCCAGCAATATCAAAAAAATTTACGTCAATGTGTCATAAATGCATTTACAAACATTAGATGTAATATTGTGCCACAGAATATAACCGGAAGAATTTGGTTCAATGTGGTTCAAACAACTCTAAAAAAGGAAAATTTCAAAAGGGTAATAATTCAGTAATGACAAGGCCTTACGCGTGACGACAAGCATGAATAAATTACATGAAAAAGTGCAGCCTTTCACAGTATCTCCTAAGCTTACCGGGGTATGAAAAACAAACCAATCACAATTTCGAAGTAACAATTCCGGTAAATTGAAAATAATCAAAAAGATGGGGAAAATATGGGCTTACACTGCAGCACCATTTTTGCACAGTGACTCCGATTCACTAAGAATTTTTTATAAGCTTATGTATCTAGCGTATATCTCTGAAACAGGAAATTCAATAAACCTGACTGAATAAAGAACGAGCTTCAGCTCAGTATTTACGAGCTCTATACTTCCGCTCAGTCATCCTAGCGGCGTCGACGGCGATCGCTCTAAAAACTATCCAGTGGAGGCGGTCAGGCGTGAGGACCGGCGGCGAGCTAGTCTGGTCTTCCCATGTGCATAGACTCTGAACTAACATATTTCCTTCGATAATAAGTATCGTTCACTATTAGAATCGTTTGAGGTCAGTCAGAGAAACTAGATCAACACGAATAAGCTATATTAAATAATGGTTCAATTTTGATCATTGTCAAAATCTATGAAAGAAATTGGGTTTGAAGAAATCTCCCAGTGCTAGAAGCTGTGCAGAACAAATAGAAACCTGTTGTTCGTCGCAAACCATTTTAAGCTATGGAAATGACATGAAGTAAGAAGGTGATGATAAGTAATTTTTATTCATGCGCTTTGTTTCTGAATGAATCTCTAGTTAAAAAAATGTTGTACGTGCCCTTCTCATTCACATTTTGCAGTAACACTTACTCATTTAACAAAAGTCTTGCGCCCTGCAGTGAAAAGAACATTGTGGTCTTTTTTAGTCACATGCCACATCGGTAACGCGGCCATGTAACTATTGCGTTGTCAGCGAAAATTAGCGTCGAGTTACAACGAAAACATAGTGGCGGCACATATACGGGAATTTTAAACCTCGAGCATTTTCCCTTAACATTCAACAGAATTTTACTATATTAAAAATTTTGAGCTTAATATAGGATTTTAGAGGGCCATTTTGAGTAGCTTTATTACAAAACAGTCTCGCTACTATATAGCTAGGATCATTTTATCAGTGAATGAACTAACTTGATTTGTGCGCATTTGTTTTTGTTAGCAGCAGGATGCGCGAAAGCACTTCACATGACCAATAATGGTGGGGATAATATTAGAATCAGCAAAACTTAGCTCATGATTTTACTCAGATTATGCGAGCAATATCCTCGCACTAAGTTTCGAGATCAGAGAATCTATATTCATTCCGCGAGTAATAATACGAGTAATATGTACAATATTTGACATATGAGGGCTCTGATTGTATCAGAGGGCAATTATTGTACCAGCGATATCTAGCTCACGAGGTCTTTGAGTGAAAAGACGGCATCAGTGATGTTGAGCAAGAAGGGTCTCTCACACCGTCTGTCAGAAAGCTTCATCAAAAGCTGTCTGGCAATGGCCGCAAGAAATGTGTCTCGGCAAAGTAGCCGAGCTGCCGAACAAATCGAGCAGTGTGTCAATGTCAAAATGTAGGCTTTCAGAGACCATTTTGAAGTGATCTGTAGCATCTTTCGAGGTCAGCCTCGTAAATTGCTTTCGACAAACTGCCTAAGAAGCTCCCAGTTTCTGTTGCCTCTGCTGGGTTTCTCTCAATTGCTTCAAACGAAATGCCCAAAAGAAGTCAAAGGATAGAATTCTTTAAATACACCAAGAAGTGCCTGAAGGAAGTAGAAATGATGATTAATTACGAACCCCTAATTGGAAATTTGAGAGAAATGAAGAAACAGTTTTGATTTGTGGGTTAAAGCAGGATTTAACCAAAGTTATGATGACCATTTACTGCCTGATTTAATGTATACTAACTTATAAAATATAAACCATGAAAGATTATACCTTAAGCCGAATGTAATCAATGAGGTAAAGACAAATGGCCTGATGCAGAATATAAATTAAAAAACAAATCCAAGTTTTTGATATGTGCAGATGCCTCTGGTGATTTTCACTAAGCGATTAAAAATATTTTAGTCATCGATTACTGATATTTCAGTCATCGGTTAGGAACTTACTACTCTCAAGATTTAATTTTGCAGAGGAGCAAGCCTACCAGCTATCAGGATATTAATATAATACATTCGAGACCGTTTACTGTTTTAGATTTCCCAATGGAATCAGCATGAAAACACATTCAAAAAAACGACTCTGGTCACAACCTGGAGCTAATGCAGCACGCATGCTGCTCACCGAGCCACACGCTGCACAAGTCAATGGAGTCCCGCAACGTCCGGCAAATTGGGCGCTCAACCGCCGTCGCTGCGCAGCCAAGGTGGTAGACACAGGGCGAGCAGGCTGGAGTTGACCTACTTCTCATTACCTGTTTTTGTTCATTCATTTTTTTGAGTGATAAGAGTTTATGTGTTAAAATGTGATTTTATATGAATGGTAAGTTTTTTCTATATGCAAGCTACCAAAGAATCGATTGAAACATTTTGAATTTCAGAATGCATTCTAACAAAAAATTTATTATACGAGTACTATACAGGGTAACAAGAAGCAACCCGGACAAAACGGTTAATTATCAACTCAAAACCTGGCTGTCCTGGATTTCAAAACACGCTGAAGTCCATCAGATTTAGATCCGGCGAAGAGGGCGGCCATTCTGCTCAAGTGATGAAGTCTGGAAAATGTGCCTTGCACCAGTCCTAAATCATTATCGACTTGTGGGCCGGGACTAAGTCCTGCTAAGACTTGGAGATTTTGGCGATGTTCAATAATTGCTAGACAACCAGGAAGTTCAGCGGATTAACGTTTATCGTTTTGATTGCTGTGCGTTTGCGCTACAATGAACAGCTTCTCGTCTGCGAAGAGAATGCGCTCCCATTGCTGGCCTGAGGGCCTATTTATAGCATCGTTGGAGTCGCACACGATATTTGTAAACCATTAAAAGACTTACTTGCTGTAGCATGTAGAGCTTAAGCCTGAGTTCTTTTTTATACATAAGTCAAACACACTCATAACTGACTCCAGTCTCACGGACGATTGTTCTCACGGAAACCCTTGAATTTTGGTCTACTGGCTTTTTGACGAGCTGGCGATATTTGGACACGTTGACGGTGCGTTTTTTGCTCGTCCTGGACAATCACCATCGTGGCCAAGCTTCGTATGTTATCGTACTGCTGCAGGATCGGTATTTTACGAACAACTATTGAACTAATAATTTAACATTAGCGTTTTATTGACGAGAAAATTGAAAATTTCCCCAAGTTAAAGACATTTAAGAAACATACAAGAGTCAATCACCGGCAAACGAAAAAAACATACTGTGACAAAAAGGGCCTTGATTTGTATACAACTAAAATAAAAGTACCAAAGTGCCGAGAATCCTGATATTAATTCAGCTACCGTACACTACATTCGTGGTAAGATGAGCTACACTGTGATTGAATTTATTTTTTGTCCCCTTGTGAAACTTGAATGTGCATCTGAGCTTAAAAATGTATGCAGGGAAATGTTATCCACCTAAATACTTGCACAAGTATTACCTGTCTTATCTCGCTCATGCAATATTAGAGAAGCAGAGAAAGTATTTCACAATGTTTACTACGTAAGAAATCGCACGACGATCAGAGATGTTTCTGTAGCTACCCAATTCAGGGCTACTGAAGTGAAGTCTGGCCAAAATATTTCGTAAATCATTTACTCTTGAAGACTATATATTGTATTTTGCTTTACCTATTTTTTTTTAATCCCTCGAACTCACTTTTTTTACGTTACGTTTGCGGAAAATCTGAAAAACATTCAAGATGAGTAGGAAAATGCTTAAAATTATCACTTGAATCAATGAGCAATGTAACGAAACAAATATATACGCAAAAAACCAAAAAGTATCATTTGTACAAGTTTGAGCTTTAAACGAGAGAGAGAGGGCAGTAAATTCAATGTCGAGCCGGAGCTCTACCGGAATATCACAAGACTTCTCGAGAGCGGTCACCGACGCCTGCAGGTTGGCAGTGACTCGCTATAAGTCAACTGCGTTTCATGGACTGGAATGCTTAATGCTTCTAGCGACCCAGGTAACTGAAAGCAATCGGTACTTTATTTCAAATTAGGGAGAAAGACGAATGCGACGGCTGCGCTTCTGAAGATTGGTGTACGCTATAATGGGATGTACTGATGTTAGTTCAAGATTAAGTGCTTCAAGTAGACTGCAAAGCTCATCGAGAGCCATAACGATAGGCAATGCTGTGCGTGTACAGTATAAGGATACCATCATTGTGAATTGAATTCGGGCTAAGATAGTTCTTGAGATGAGATTCAATGTTCAGAGAAGTAACGAAGTTTTATGGGAAGATGACTGTTGCTCCCGTGAATTGCTTTGTGATCTATCCACAGGTGTCTACTGTATTTTAGAAGACGATGATGATTCCACCCTCTTTTCGACTTCGTTAATTATGTTTATGATTAACTAGTGCTCTCTTACAGGTAAAAATGACGTTTTTGTGAAACACGAACGAGTTCATAGTTTTTGTTTTATATTAAATAACCTTAAATTTCTTATTTTATTCGAATTTATTATAAATTATCTAAACTTTGCTCTCCTCACCTTACTTGGCGGATCTTCACCTAATCTACAACTGCGGTCATAATATAAAGACCGTAAACAACAACCACATAAATCAATATATTACTTAGAAACTAATTAATGAAACTTTTTGAAATTTTCACCTTATAAAGATTAGGTCATAACGCACAAATCCTATAGAAAGCTAATGCGTATGATGTATTTAGATCAGTTATGTTAGAGTAGGCAAAACTAGGATATGGTGGAAAATGTTAGGCTAAGAAAAGTTAGAGTAGTGTAAGATAAGTTTAGTTCAAATAGATTAAATTACCATGGATAAGGCGGGATTAGCGATGGTAGGTTATACGATAAATTATTTTGTATTATATAAAGATTTGTTGTTTAGACTTATCGTTACTGTATTATTTATAACCAGGCAGTTTTCGAGAGTATTTCTTTTTGTTTTACATATACATTTTGTGTTGCCTAATTCGACTATAATTTTTTTTTTCGCATTCTGTGCGGAACATGTAGATAAAGGAGCAGAAATCAAATAAATTACTCTGGAAGTTTTTGTGTAATTACTAATTTGAATATGTTGTATATAAGTACAACTTACGTAAAACTGCCAAACGAATGATTGAAGTTAATATTGTTTTAAAATTTGTGTGATGGAGAAATTTCAATGAAATGAAGGTAAACATAATTCAAATACTAGCAATTCAATTAATTTTTATCATAGTGTTTACACAAACTTGGTAATTTACATCAAAAGGTGTGACATATTCTTCAAAATAATTTTATTCCATTAAAAAGTTCACTTATTAATTTCTATTGAACCCTACAACCAGCGTACTAGCGGCCAACTTTTCGCGTTGCAATGAAATAAAAGCCATACACTTCCCTGTTGTGGTGGTGGCTACAGGCATAGAATTGAACTCGATCCCTCGCACGCCCTGAACAATTTAACGCGTCACAAAAATGAAGGTTAACGCGTCACAAAAATGAAGGTTAACGCGTCGCAGACGTGACTAAAAGTGAGGGATACGAAATTTAATTTTACAGTAGAAGCGTGCATTATCTCCCGTACTTCAACTTGCATGCAAGTCTTAGGTGGCCAGACACATAGCGCGTGTAGTAGCTGCAGTTGTAATACGATTATTGTGGAGAGTGTAAGAGCTTATGAGGTGGAAACGCTGCGAGAAACATTACATTCACAACCCTTACACTACCAGCAGCAGCACCACTATCACTGATTATGATACTACAACCAACTACACTACCATCACTATCACAACCTTTCGGCTCAAATAAGAGAAGCATGGGGAACGTTGACTTCGATCTCGTGATTAGTTATTTAACTTTCAGATTTCATCATCAGAGATTTTGCTCCGTGATCTCGTTATCAGTTATTGAGCTCCGTGATTTCATAATCAGATATTCAATCCCGCAATTTCGAGATCAGCTGTTTAGCCTTGTGGTCTGTTTTATAGCCCTGCCACATCCAGAGTTGACTAAATCTTCCCTCAACTCCAGCAACGTCCCAGTGAAGCCCTAACTAATTCATACCGTACCACGTGGTGATAGAGGTTTACAGATAACATATTGTAACGAAAATGAACCAATAGTGCCAAAACTTAATAAAATTGTCTGCAATGAGTGAAAGAGAATATTCATCACTTAGATTAATGCAATTTTTTTATTTCTTGGGCTGCCAACTCAAAAGAATAATTTGGAATAAGAAATTTGAACTACTCGAAAAGTATGGGACCTTTGAAATAAGCACTTATTACTCAACGCCAGTGGGGTCAAAAATTTTTCGTTCGAAAGCATCAAGGACTTTAAATTTGAAGCTTATTAAAGAAAATTTCGTACTATAAGAGTGGCAGTGAAATAAAATGTAGAATTAGGATAGCATTACATTATGAACACATTAAATAAAATAACAGCCTTAATTATTACAAACACCAGTAACAAATTTTCCAATTAAATTAAGCATTAGCTAAAGATAGTCAATATGACGCCCATCTGTGGCGATGCAGGCGTTCAAACGCCGGTGCCGATGATTGCCGGATGCGATCGAAGACACCAGGAGTTCCACGAATTTTTACGCAGGTGTCCACAGCTATTCCGATGAGATCTTCATCGGAATGAATCGCTGTTTCGTACACCAAGCTCAGTGTAAACAAACAAATATTAATTTTTGCCCTGATGGAACCCTTCAAAAACACAAAAAAAGCAGAAAAATTAATCCTTGTAACTCATTATATAAGCGTTTTCGACAATGCGGTTATCGGGTAAAAAGTGTTCATTCCAACGTTCTAAAGCAAATGTTAAAGTTTTTTCAACAACATTGTTTGTTCAATGTACTTAGCTTAAAAAGAAACTTTCTAATGAGTATGTTAAGTAAATCGAGTGCTTGGAGCATTAAGTTCTCCCTTAAACTTCAATTTGGAGGAAATGATAATTATCACTGCTGTAAGCCAAAGGTTCCCAAACTTTAACATGCCAGATATTTCATGCCAGAGGACCCCCAGCCAATCAAAAGTTAGTGTTACCACACCAAGATATCCATTACATGATTATTATGCAGTGAATTTGCCATTTGCATATTTCTACACAAAGAAAGTATAAATATAAGCTTTTAAAATACTTTCAATTTTTTTTCATTGGTTTAAATTCAATTCAAGATAAAATGGTAGAAACAGCCACAGTAGATAGATGATTACACTCATTACTGTATGTACAGTCATCACAGATAACCAAAAGAAACGAAATACCTTCATAAAAAAGTGCGGGATTAAACACAAAAACTATCAAACATTTCTTCTTTAGTGGGATGGATGGGCTTGATGGCTCGTACACAGTCGATCAATGCGGGGCTTGATGTTACTACTGCCAAACGCATGTCGTTGTCCACCTGTAGACGTGCTCTGGGATTGGTTTTCAGTATTGTCAATTTGGAAAATCTTTTTTCGTATAAGTAGGTTGGGGCGAATTGCAAAATGTATTTCAGTCTTCCCAGCCAGAGCATGATATTCAATTCTTGAGTAGATCCAGAACCGTGTCAATGGAAGCGCAAAGAATTTCATTTTCTTACCTGCATCACATGATAGTTCAATGAGTTTCTCTTGAGATTTGATATCAAGATGTGCACCTACCCCGGCTGCGAAAGGGTTTCTAATCCAGCTGAGATGAAAATTTTCCAGTTCAGGGCAATACTCCCTGAAGTAGCTTTGCATATGAGATAGATGGGACACAATGATGGCGGTGATGTCTTCACTTGATGTCATACATTCTTGGTGATGAAAGGGGAATGTTTTAATCACTCCTTACTGGCATTTTCTTTCCCGAAATAAAAGTTTTTGCATGAATGCACGTACTTTGTCCTGCACATTCAAAATGCATAATTCAAAACCTTGCATGCTCTTGCTTAGTACTTTAGGTGCCGGAATATGTCTGATGGGTATGCTAGCTTTAGCATCCATGAATTGCCCACAAAATAGATGCAAAGATCTGATTCAGGTGATGAGAGAAAAACAGCTAGTTCTCTCCGCAGTGCAAAAACACGCTGCAAGACTGCTCCTCGCGATAACCATCGCACTTCAGAGTAGAGCAGCAAGCCATGAAAATCAGCATTCATTTCGTGACAAAGGGCTTCAAGAAGTCTACCTTTACACTGTTGGATTTTTTGCCATGAAGAATATGAAAAGAATCTAAGAATGAGACTTTTGGTACTCTGTGTGGAAGTCTGAATTCCTGTTTGAATGTTTTTGGTTGGCTAGCTACTGATGACTCTTGTCGTTTGAAGAAATCAATGGATTTTGTGGCCTCAGTTGGACGTTTAAAAAGGTAAATGTCTTTGTAGTTTCGATGATTTAATTCCTTCATTGCAGGGTTTCTATTGGCAGATAACACACTTCGGGTACTCCATTCCAACGTTTTTTACCTCAAAGGTAAGCCCATGTGCAATACATGAGTAATTATACTCTCTAGTTATGATTTTCTTTCCTTTGTACCCAAACTACTTCTTTCACTGTGTCTTGATGAAATAGCAGTAAAAAGCTCATCAGTCGATTTTAGTTTAAAAACTTCTCCCTCTTTAGTTCACACTCTCTGTGAGCATAAAATGAAGCATGAATGGATATAAATAGTAATTAAAAAGAAACAGAGCAGTCTACTGTTACTGAATATTTAGGCAAACTTGCCAAATACAGCTTTGTTAATTATCAATTATTCACTACCGATAAACTGACATTTTTTTATATTATAGCGACATATAGCGAATGACATCTGCGTACAATGCGAATGTGTTGCAGCCAGACCGATCAGACAGCCAGAGCCTATTGGACTTGGGGCCAGAGCCGGTCACAAGATTCGCAATAGTGACAGTTGGACTGGCGAAGAATCGAAGTTGCTAGGTCGTAATAAATTCAAATTAAGCTAATTATATTGATTTGAAAATAAGATACAGAATAATTACCAATACATAGGCTTTCTTCAGCATTTTCACACATACCAAAAGCCCACCACACACATTCTGAACGTAACACACACCCCACAAAAGTAAACACAGTGCTCCAATTAGGCCGGTAGCAAGGGTGAGGCAACAAACCTAAATGAAATGTTATGATAAAAATATTATGACTGGCTGCTTGCACACCAAAATATCGATACCAACGATTGTAATGACAGAAAATCAGCGTTGTATATTTGTATAAATATTTTGTCAGGAGTTAATCTTTTCATTGTGTCGTGGAAACCCTGGGTCGCCACCCTGAAGTGTTTTGACCCCAAAAAGTGGAACTTGTATTTCATCAATATATTTATTATTTTCGACTGAAATCTGAATCTCTTTGAGCAACTGATGAAGAGGAAATAGATATTCATCCCAATGTTCCTTCTGATATTATCAACAAATGAAAGTAGTGTAGTAGGGTCGCTTAACCCTAGAAAAAAACGAATAGATCCTGCCTGGCTTACTCAAGATATCTTATGGCCTTAAGGCACATTAACCTTGGGCAAGAATTTCAGAATTTTTTTAAAGTTTCTCATCACTTTACAGCACTAAGAAATTTCGTATAAGGATATAAGAAGAATACAAATAGGAAAACTTGGTTTATAAGCCGTACTTTGACTGTAAGTAGTTTTATTTTCTATACATTTTTGCACTTTCTGCCATGTAACTATGCTTTTTCAGTTAACCAAAAATGTAGTGATATTTTCCCAGGATTTGCAGGGATGTAGCTCTGGCCATGGAGTAGGTACTGTTGAGTTACTTAAGCAACAAAGGCGACGCCATGCTGGATAGATGCCCTCTGATCACCAAAAAGCTCTTTATATTGCTTGGGCGTGCTGTACTCGATTTTTCCTTATGCAGTCACTACTTGATCACAGCAAATAGCAATACAGTACTGGATTCTTGTACGTCTTTACACAAGGTGAATTTAAGTGTTGAATTGTGTGTGTTTCATACACAACTGATGCTTTTCATTATTTCATTGCTTATGTGAGAGAAATAAAATACTGTTTTTATCGTATGATTGTAGGCTGTCTATTGGTTTCCTAAGAAAACGGCAAATACGCAGGAACACCTCTTAATTTTGGCGATATTCATATGTAGCGCTCTTAATTCTTAAATTTTTTATTATTTCTACTGGAACTTGTTAATTTTCTTGCACTTTATTTGTGATGATCTGAAACTCACGATACAGATATTTTATCCCTGCTCGATATATAATATATGATACAAGTTGAGTTAACACTTCACGTCTATGGTAAACTTGAGTGTCACAACGTATGTATGCACATAGATAAATTCGTGCAAGTTCGACAAGTATATTTAAACAATTTTCTCCCTGAAGAAAAGAATGCAGCTCGAAACTATGGTTCTTTTCCATTTGTTGTTCGTCAATTATGATCTATTCCATTTATCGAGCTCCTAGTTAGAACGAAACAACTTACACCACAGCTAGGCTTCCCTCCACATTATCCTGGCATGTTCTATTTTGCGTTTGCTTGGATTCAACATATATGCACAATCTTGAAAGCGATTTTGTCTGAGAAATTTACTACCCTACGTCCACTCGATGAAGCTTTGACATTGTTGTTACCGTACCCAAAGCAAAGTTATGCATGCACCCTTTGGCTATGCCACAACGGAGCTCAAATAAGGTAGAAACATGAAACGTAGTCAAAGTAATTGGAAAAAGAAGCGTCTTGGTTTTCCAATAAGGGTGTAGTGTGCAAGTCAAAAAACCTAAAAAATACAAATTTGATGAAAGAGGTGCGGAAATAAATTGTTTTTATATAGTTTGAATAGTGACTGCGGACCAGGAAGAGGTAGAATGGAAAACTGTTATAAATGAACATCAGTAGGAGTAAAAAAAGTATCAAACTTACTTCTGACTATGGTTAGACGCGTTACTTATTCATCGGTGTGTCAATGACCAATTTTGTCTTCGGGGGGACGGTAATAACTATTTGCTAAGGAATCGTATGGATAATAAACAGGTTAAACCTAAAGGTTGTACTGGTTCAGGTGGAGTTCATGCTGTTGAAAAGAGTCAAGAGTCTCAGGGTTCGAGCTTATGGTTATGGCGGGAATGGGGAGATGGGAATGGCGGGAATGGGGAGACGGGAATAGAAAATGTTGGGAATAGGGAATGGTGGGAATGGGAAGGTGAGAATGGGGAGATGGGAATGGAAAATAATGGGAATGTGGAGGATATGAAAAAAACATAGATGAAACTACAAATAAAATAAACAAAACTGCAACGAAAATGAACGGGCACCAAGAAAAAAGGCGAAACCTGGACCACAAATTCTTTTCAAATTCAAATTCACAAATTTTCAAATTCTATAGATTCGATGGAGAACTCTATAAAAAAATTCTACTCTTGCGAGCACAGTTACTTATCTTAGCGTACCGGTTGCGCAAAATATTTATAGTGACAGTTGATAATGCAATATTTTCGTGTCTCCAGAGGCTGAACGAAAAAGTCTAACACTTCTGTCTAATATTGCCAAAAGGGTAGCCCTGCTACTCTATATCTTCATCTCTCAACGACGTTGACATTTCTTGATTTATGGCTTACCTCTCCAGCCAGGCATAAAAATACTAGTACAGTTACTTCTGTACGCGGAGTCAAGCATGAGAGAAGCTGCCACAACTGACACTCTGTTCATCCCTGCGCGACACCGTGGTAATTTATAACGATAAAATTTAGTGCCTTGCAGAATACTGCTTCATAATCGGCTTAAATGCTGAACTTTTTCTGTGGCATGGCAGGGAGTTCCTTGTCTACTAATATTAACTTTGCAAGTCTGAAGACCTGGGTGCCTCGCTCTTTCTTGGATGTTTTATGAGCGAGATCTACGTAATTTTAGCGTAAGAGGCTCTCATCGTAAATAAAGCGCAAAACTTCAGTACTTCGCAGCTGAGAATGTTTTTGTGCCACATTAAATGAATGATATTTATCGTTCGCGCTCATGACCTTCAGTAATATCGTGAATGCCATACATTTAAAGCTTTTAGCGCCATAAAGCGCTGTCATTACGGTCTCTATTACGTTGAAATCTTTTGCAAACCATGGGCAAAAATAATTTAAGTTTCAGATTATACAAAGTTTGTCAGATTATATAAAGGGTGTGTGTGATGAATTACTAAAAATAAAAAGAATTAAGCTCAGGCATCGTAAATCCTACACGTAGACACCAACCTTAGGACTGACTTCAACTGTAGATCGTTTTACCCTAGGTCTATCAACTGGAGTTTTGTCAATTGGTGTTATGTCAACTCCACTTCATGTCAGCAACATTTCTATAAATAATTGAATTATTGATGTCAACTACAGTTCTAATGTCAATATCAGTACTACTGCAAACCGCAGTACAAGATGTCAACCGTTTTATAGCTCTGACTTCACCTGCTGTCTTACATCAGCTGATCTCAACTTTCGCTGCTACCACAACCGCTCTTTTCATCCCAGGCACCTATAGACTCAAACCCCTCACCTTGATGAAAAATCATGCTGCATTAAGATGGGTGGTATTTTCAACACCGTATTCAAATGGAAGTTCAAGCTCGAGTAGCTTTTCGCTTCGATAATTATTTTCATCACAAAAGAGTTCGGTTCGTAAAATCACTCTAGGTTGGCACCGTCATAAGTGATTATGGACAAATTTTTGCTAATAATTTAACATTTAATTTACATACCCGTGAAACAAAGATTAAAAGTTTTTGTTGGATGTTCGTTAGAAACCATTAATGAGGTCATGAAAGAATGCTAGGTAGCTTAGAAGGATCAAGATTGAGAAATGAACATCATGAGAAGGATTTTCAACTTGTTATTTTACGCATGATTTAAGGCAATCGGTGAGAAAAACTTCAAATTTCCACATTATGTTTCACAATATATATACTCCTAATATGATAGGTTTGATCACATCTCCTGTCTTTGAATTCCGTCCACAGAGTTAACCATGAAGTAGATGAATTAGGAAATTTTCTTCGTTGGAGCGCGTTGCCGCCTCCAAACAGATGCTGTCTCGCACAGCCGTGTTTCCTTGCTGCATCGCAGCCGTGAGTGGCTCTGCTTGTTTACGAGCAGACAGTGGCCGCTTAGCGCCATGTAAACTCGTTCTTTACAGGGAATTAGCTGCTGGTTGTGGCCGTTTCTTCAGTGATGATTTATGCGCGTGTTGCACAGCGGGCTCTCCTTCTTTGGCGGCTGCGATTAATCACTCGCCGTGTATTATGACCTGCAAAGTTAGGAAATGATCGTCAGCATTTAAGTTGCGTTCACTTATTGCTATTGCAGCTGCACATACATCTGAGTGCAACTGCACATTCGTTTCCAACGATGAGACGCATTTCTGAAGCGTACGAAATGAGGTTTGACTCCAGCATGTTAATTATATAGAGCCTTTTGCATATCAGTGCGTGAGAGAGATTCCAAATTAAGGATGGCTCATGAGCTGTGTGAACGCACGAAAACACTATGTTCAGACAACGAACAACTTCGATGAGAGGTAATCTAGGAATCAGGATGGTGGAGAAATGTGACCGTGATGTTTGAATTATACAGTATTTTTCATACTCATGTCATTTGCGACATTCAATGAAATTTCGTGAAAATTAGTGATCTTGGCAGAAATGGAGAACGACTTGATCCTCGTACATAAATAATTCTCCCCCAAGGGGAGTAATCTGAGAAGAATTGGGAACTTCTCTCAATCTTCAGCTCGTCAAAGGCTGCTGATGCCACTGAGGTGCGGAAGTCACCAGAGTGCAGATGAAATAAAGTTATCTCGATGTAAACTGCAATTTAGTGCCTTTCAAACTATGTAACACCACATAGGCTATTTGATGCCATTTTGATCTGTGTAGCATTTTTATTTCAGGACTTCATGTGTAGGAAATAACTACGAAAAAAATGTTCTTGAAAAAGTAAGCCATGCAAATGAATAAACTTAGATTGATGCAAAACGTAGAAAGTTTAGTATTACCGTGACTTCCACATTAGTTTTTCTCTGTATGAGGTATAAATAATTAAAGGCTCGCTCGTCTGAGAGGTTTACCGTTTGCTGAAGTCGAATACTTTAACAAGTTCTGGCAAATTTACCAAGTACTGGATACTCGTGTCTCAAAAAAACGTAGGAAAATGACATTGATGCCAGTGCATGGATAAACAACTCACATCTTCACGCTGGCTCACAATTTTGGAATACGTTAAAACCTAGAATCATTACAAGTTTTCCACACTGATATCGCTCGAATAGTTTGGCTATTCACTATCTATTGTAAGATGAGAGTTAATAGAGTTTATTGCTGGTGCTGATATGAAAGAAGTGGAGACGACAAACCGGTGCGCATCACAGTCCCTGGGATGTTCATTAGGCCTGATTTAAGGGTGACATGTGCGGCCGCTCCGCGCAAACAGGACCCGCGCAAAGTTGCTCGCTTTATGAAGGTGCTGTAGTCGGCTCTCTCGTGTCTGGCCGTAAATCGCTCTGCGCTTTTTGCTAGGTTTTCTGCGATATATTCAAGCTTGACGCAGAAACAGGGCAAGACAAAAGTATTACGAAGTTTGTGGCAGTAAATTTTAGTCAGATGATGAAGTATAATTACTGAAGCTGAAACGAAGTCACAGTTGAATGAGAAATAATGGAAACCAGTTAGTAAAGGTGAATTATTTCTGTGCTAACTGATTAAGCCGTTGAACTTTTAGTGAGACAAATGATGGTATTGTTCTTAATTCGTTAATTGCGATGAATTAAACTGAATTTCAAAATTCAACTCGAATTAAATTGAATTTCAACATTTGAATCAAATGGACAAAACACTAATTGAAACGTGCCATCATCTGAATTTTACTGAATTAAAAAATACACTTCGTAGCCACCAGTAGGACATTCCCAACACGGAAATCACCACAGTGACAATCGGCGGCTCACCAAACGTCCTAGGGAGCGCTCTGATGCCCGTGTGAGATCCCACATGCATAATGGGCGAGGTTTTCAAACATTTGTGTCGTATTGGTGATTCTGCCGTCATAAAAGCTCTGTAGGCTTAATTAAATTACGCTACGTGATTTTTCTAATCAAAATATTCAAATTTTTTGGAAGAAGCTCAAACTTGAAGGTTTTGACCTAAAAAACAACACGAAACACAAAAAAGTCGACAAAAGAACTTTTGTTTCCGGTTGTACTGCTAAGGCGATGCAAATTGTTTCAAAATATGATTATTATTGAAGCATGAATTTCAGTTTTGACCAAACTTGTTCCAAGGAACATGTTTGCGACATTTTTCGGTCAATTTCATTCGCTGATAAAAAATTATTTACCTCCACGCCATTTCGTAGAAATGACTCAATTTTGCGAGAGTATCGGAAAGACTTTGTTAGTTCCTACACTGATAACCTCAATACTAAACAAAGGAAATTGAATATTTACATAGTACTGGGAACATCTCTAGGGCTAGACTATTTTACTAGTCTAACCCAATATTCCAACTAGACACTCAAGCTTCCAACAAGTAGACGTGTCAATGATCGAGATCCCAGGTTGTGGGCTACAAAAGTTTTTAGGGCAATGGAAAGATTTCAGAAAAGCCTCAAACTAAGAATCAAAAATAATTAGAACAGGTAGCTATGCGTGTAAGAAACATGGTGATGCCGTGGTCTGTCATAGTGTTTTTCCAGCGCTACCATTTCGGTTAGAGTTAGTGACAGTGCTTGCCGAGGGGAAAATAACGATAAAAAGAAGACGTTCAGTTTGATGGTTTATTTGAATTTTGAGCTGTGTGTTGCGCTGCAGTAAAACTCAGCGACTATGCGTCGCCTAGTTTCATTAGTCACGAAAATTTTGAAATGTCGTACCCCATCATATTTTGAAAACAGCAGTACCGTATACGGGAGCGTTGATTCATTTGGTCGTTAGGCCTTAGTAGATGTTTAGTTGTGTGTTGAGTGAACTCAAGTGGTGACTGGGGAGGATTCGTTGACGATTAAGGATCTTGACGCCTTGCGTTAGCCGTAGAGTGAGTTGACGAAAATGTACTGAAGCGTGCATTGGGTTGCAGAGAGGCTGAACTTAGTAATGTACTGTAGAGGTACGTAAAGCGAATGCGTGAAGTATCAGTTCATTCACACATGAGTCACATGAGTCATAGTCGAAGAAACTCTCGTGAACGAGCGCTGGTGAAGGAACATATGTACTCATGCGGCGTAGGAGAGCGTGACGAAAGGACTTTTGCGCAGAAGGGCTTGCATTATAGTGTTGGTGTAGAAGCACTTTTCTGATGAAGGCGTGCTCATTGTGAAACGCTAGGTGGATAAGCGCTTAGTGCAAATGAACTTACAGATAGGGGACCACTAGTGTAGATGCTTTTGATTAGCTGGGTGACAGCACTGGGCACTGCTTCATGGATCAGGGTACAAAGCGATTGCTATCGTCAAGGACGGATTAGGTAGTGTGCTCTCGTTAGTCCCGTGCTTTAACACTTTTGACTCGGGCTGCAAGGCAGAGAGCGGAGACGGAGATGAGTCTGTTGGCTATGCCAGAGTCTGGAGTGATGCTCGTTGCTCGTCAGAGAGTGTTTATTGCATAGATATTGCTCCAGAAGTGATTCACCAAACCGTCTGGAGGGTTTTATGTCATGCTTTTGGCTGGCTTGTGGTGCAAGCTTGTTGTACCGTATTCGTACGAACAGCTCGCACTCAAGTCGTAGCGCGGTTGCGTTAGGAGTACTGGGACTAAATCCAGGCTCGGGCTATTGGCTTTCATGTGGTTCCACGTCGATACGTGGTATTCGTACCGATAGCGATTCGTCGATACGTGGTATTCGTGGTACTCGTACCGTTACGTGGTATTAGCGGTTGGGTTCTAACGGTGAGTAAGCGAGTTACTACATCCTTCCAAGCCTATACAGACACCACAATAATTCTCGCTATGTAATTTATTTGTGTCCCGTATGCATTTACGCTGAAATATGCTCGTTTTTATTTTAACCTTCTCGTTAAAAACGTACCGTGGACAGTAATTTGAATTTTTATATATATTAGATTACATTTTTGTTTGATAATCTTAATTTCAAACATATACCGAAGAAATGTTTGATTTTCTGAATTGAATAAGAAATATCGACATGCTGCTGTAGGTTTTTAGCGCTTGAGATGGAAATACCTTATTTTTAAAATTCATTGGGAACAATTTGTGGCTTGATCTATGCAAACATGTTCCAAATCTATACAAGTATCAAAACATAAGAATTAATCAATCAAACTGAGATATCTCGTTGAGGAAAAATGTTTGCAATATTCACGTTTGAAAACAGGCTAAAAATGAGAACCAGCGAAGTCAAACTGGTCGCAGACTCTTGCTGACGCTTAGACTCGTCAAAGAAACAAAGCTGTTATACAGGACTTTGTACTAGTATTCATTAAGTAAAACTGTTTCTATTTTCGAAGACCACTACACAATTGTCCTGTTATTGTGAATGAGTAAACTGGAATTTAGTTGCTAAAAGAGTCAGTCCACTTTTGATCTGGTCAAACGCCTTGCTAAGGGTTTGTTTGACCAAGGGCTTAAAATTTCTGACGTTTGAGCCGTGTACATCATTCATCAGATTGCTGCAAAATTAATATGAAAATAACTTTAAGCTTCCTCTGGTTAGGGTTTATGTAAACACCAGCTATCCATTTTTGCTTTTATTATGGCTTAATTTTTAATAGCAGCTTGCATCAAAAAGCTTTTTCGCTGTATATCGAGATACTTCAAAGTGGCATGAATTGAGTTTCGATGAAGTTCATTTCAAACGGCAATTCAAGATTGGCAGAAATATCTTTAATAGCTTTGTTGAAACGTGTGCGCTCCCTCAATTAATTGCAACGTAAACTTCACACCACTACAATGGCAGTGCTTACTTCGCCACATTTTATATAATTTGAGCTCGTGTTTGTGCTATCTGGTAGAATTTAATAGGGTACAAACACATAAATTATAGAACACTAGGTTTGCATATTTAATTAGACGTAATAAGTAGTTTGTTCTCTATTTTCTTTTTAGTTGTATAAACTCAAGGTATTAATTACTTGCATTAAATTCTGCCATAGTGATAGTAGAGTTCTAAACCAGATATGATGCGACTGAACACTCATGAGTGCATTATTATACTAGCACGAACAGTAGCAGGAGCAGAAGTGTTTATTCATACAGTGTGTTTGCTCATGCTAATGTGTTTATGAGAAACAGTTAAAATTACGACCTAGGAAAAGAAAAAAATGTTTAAAATAAAGCTAACCAATGTGTTATGATTATATCAATGAACAAGGTTATATTTCTCATTATAGTAGGGAAAATGAATATCATTTTCTACGCTGTATTCAACGAATAAAATGATCTTCTCAAATCTACGAGAAAACATTCTCATCCACACATGACGTGAGTGAAGCAGTACAACGTCCGACCAAGCGCAAATCAGGGCTTCATCAATGACAGTAATTATTCTTGTGTACTGCTATGCTTCATACGTTTCAGTCTTCAATGCGCTATAACTTTACTAAATTTAGATATGCAGGTAAGTCTAAGTAATTCTTTGGTGATTCAACTAATACATATCAGACAGTAAGTCATGATGCTATGGCAGGTATAATAGATATTGCGACTTCTTGATGAAAAGCTTCAAATATCGAATTTCACACAGTAGCTGCGTCTGAATGCGTTCTTTGCATAATGTTATTTCAAGATTATTATATTAAAGTCAATGTTGTTAGTAGCTTCGGCCTGATACTCTTCTCACAGATTGCCAGTAAATTCGTTCCATATTTTTGCAACCATTTTCTAGCACCAGTGCTACCACCTACATGCCGAATGAATAATAAAACAGCATCGAATAAGTCAGGTTCAGAGCTGTAAGTCCCCGATACAGACAGTATATGAAATTTCTTGGTTGTTTGCGTAGTCGGTTTCACCACCTGCTCCCATTGACACCTTGCACGGGTAAAAAACTTGAAGGCTGCATAATGACTTCGAATTTCTGTTTTTCGATTGCGGTTTATTCATATTGATTCAAGTTCATTCGAGACATCTCAACACAAAACTACTAGAGTCAAGAACTGAAGTGGCATAATCAAGCAGTTGACTAAAAAATATTTTCCATGAAAAATTTAATGCTTCAATTGTACTGTGTGCTGTATAACTGTATTTTATTCAATGAACATACTAATGCTATTTCATGCTGGCCAACTAGACTGGATTATTTACGCCTCGTTCAATTTTGCGAGGCTCAAGGAGAAAAAGTTTAACCGTTACTTTTAACGACTTGAGTGAGCTAGTAATTGATGATCAAGTGAGGTATATAAGCTTCAAGCAACGAGCACGAATTTTCTCTGCTTGACAGAAAGCTCCGGAAAAAATATTACTTTCTGTTATCTTTTAACATTTGGTTTTTTGAACAAAGCTTTCTGTCATCACACATTTTCTTCAACACACTAAATTGTGACGATTCTCTATCAATCAAATGAACTGGTTATGAATATGGATGCGTTCGAATATCGTCTTCACTATTGCTGGGTTGGTAATCCGCAGTATTTTGAAGGACGAGGGGGAGCCGAAATTCCAGGGAGATTCGAAGAGGAAAAACTACATTAGAAAGGATTATCAGGAGCAGCGTTTCTCCATGAAATATACATTTATGATTCCATTAGTTATTCCAATTCGAATTTTAACGTCAAAACGCCGTGAAAAAAAGAAGATTTTGGTTCTATTATTTCTGATGACATGAAGAAAACTTACAAATCATGGGACCAGAGCTGCTGTTAGAGATTTTATGTTTAAATGAATATACTGTTGTTTGTGGGTGGGAAGTGATCGCTGTGCGATTTTAACTTGACCTCTCCAACGTTACTACGCATAGCAACAATAGGTGAAACCATCGGAAGTTAATTAAGCTGCTATCATTTTCGGCTTTCGAACATGACTAGAGATTTTTAAAATTCCAATGTTCTCAGGTTATAGTATTTTTTTCCAATGCGTATTCATAAACCTTACTGTATATAAATTTAATAATTCATCAAACCGATTATAATTACGTGCTAACGTTTTTTATGCTGAAGTAGAGTAAAAGCAGTGAGTTATAGATCCTTATTTCGAGAGCTAGTTTTGTTTGGGTGCCCTACTTTCGAAAATGATTTCGCCTTTTAGGGTCCTTTCACCAAAGAATAAAATAAGAGCTAGACTTCATGAGGTAGTCAACTTGGAGCACGAAAGTCAACGATGGAAAGGAGAGGAAAAATTTAAATATCCCGCAAGGTATGAAGGAATCTGGAGTGAAAAATTTGTTATAATAAAAATGTAAGTATCTAACAAAGAGACAAGAAAAGAAATTATCCGTAGAGCAGCCCATGATTTTCATCAGTTCTGGTTATAGGGGTTTGCAGCGAAGCAGAAGGTGTGTCTATGCCCATAAAACAGTCTGACTTTTGTCGAACTCATTAAAAAGTTGTGAGGTAAAGACAACTGTCTGTGAAGTTGAAGATGGTTGCAGACTCTTCGCGATATACGCGAGAAGTTGCGAATAGATGACCTGCGAACTGGAGGTGGAAGCCGAGAAATATCTTCCAATATGAGCAAAGTTATAGGGTGAAGTGCCTTTCTAAACTGTTGCTGTGCGGGGAGTACTTTACTGTCATTATTTTCAGCAGCAAGTCCAAGACAGGCTGATGATTTTGAGGCCGTCAGCAAAGCGGAGGTGTTTTCAATATTTTTATTGTCTCCTTAACAGATGAATGTAATGATGTGGTAAACTAATAGTTCTAGAAGCTATCTCTTCTGAACTAATAAAAGTTGGTTGTTTGCTTGTTGGTCTCTCCATCTTTCCTCCGTAGTTTCAATTTTTTACTTCAATTGATTTATTGTGATTAAAGTTCATTCCAACGTTGCATTGAAACATGAATAAAAAAAGAGAAAGAAGAGAGGGTTAAAAATTTAATTACTCATTCAAGAACAGTTGCCCCAGTGGAATTATAGTACATCTTAATACAAAAAAAGAATGTAATTATTTATATATCGAATATTTATATATATTAATATATATTTATATTATATTTACAAAGAGTAACTGGCCTGAAATCAAATAACATTTTACTTCTGTGTACAGGGAAGAGAATATTATAAATTTTAGAACAGGTAGCACTGACAATTATTATTCATTAAATTGAATCATTTTTTTCTCATTTCTCATGGATGCGAAATTAGACCACTTCACTGAGTTGTTATAACGGGTGATGCAGAGGAAACGCATGTTTTTCAATATTGAATTACTGGGACATAATGGGTTGAAAAGAATAAAAACAAGTATTAAATGATAGGTTTTTTAATGCAGTTTTTGAAATTTTATACCATATTTGGGTTCGGAAAATAATGTCTTTGAGATGACGTCCATCTTGCTGGATACAAATTTGGATCCTCTTCTGAAATTACGGACGGCTCTCTCCAACATTTCATTCGGCACGGCTTCAATTTCCTGACGAATGGAATTCTTAAGGTCATCGAGTATGAGAGACTTGTTGATGTACACTTTTGATTTCAAATATCCCCCCAAAAAGAAGTCACAAATCGACAGGTCGGGTGAGCGAGGGGGCCAGCCAGTGAACATCACCAATCTTGAAATGACATGTCCTGGGAACATTTTGGCCAACCCCTTCCATGGATGCTCTCGTTTGTGAGCTGTGGCACCATCCTGCTAATGAAACGGCATTGCATGGGACGTTTGCTAACATTCGTTCAAGGTCAATACCCCCTCCCGGCGCCGCGTACTAGCGGTTCTAAAAACATGCGTTTCGTCTGCATCACCCATTATTTTATGAAAGTTGTCATTCACGTGACTGAAATGAATCTCTGAATCTTTATGTAAAGTTAACTTTTGGCTTGTGAACATCATAATCACGCTGACACTCCAGAAAATGGGGTTCCATTTGAAAATTACGAATATAATTTTTATATTGAAGTGAATATTCTTAACAATACACTGATGAGGTACATGGATGGTAAACCTATGTTGTACTCAAAGTAGGATATGAAAACACAAAAATGAGAACAAAAGTAATTGTACCATTGAACAAATGTTACAAAATTTAGCAATGCTAATTGGAAGTGCACTAGCTATAGCATTTTCATGCTATTTTCTAACATCCTTACACGAAAGTGATGTACACTGGGACTAGTCGTAGTCACAACTTAAATTCAATTGAAAAACAGCTCAATTGTTTCTTAGCTGTGGTATTTAAAAAATAGTGGTTTATTAGCAAGCGTCCAACTCTTGTTTGTCGATCGGAGTGAAGGAAGACGCAGCCATTACACAGTGCGCAACTGGGTTGCGTGAACTTCCTCAGGTTAAACGCCCAGTGTTACTGAAATAAATGTCATTCTAGTCAGAATTTATACTGTTTAGGAGAATCCTTCAATGTATTTTCAATTGAGAAAATTGTATTTCACTGTTAAATTTGTGAATTCGATTAATGATATCCAGCAAAATTCAAATACTAACATTGTGAAAAGCTCATAATGAAAAGGTGAAACAACACTTACAGTGATTCAGGCTGTAGTTCGGGGGAACTCTAACTACAGGCTCACTGGGGAAAACGATCATTAGACTTGAAGATTAGTTGTACAAAACTTTTAACAGTGAAGCCTTTTTCTCAAATGAAAGAATGGATTATAACTTTTTTTATGATGTTGATTTTTTCCGAATTATAAATTGTTTAGCTCTTGATTTGCACTTATTCCAAGTTCAGGTAAGTTTCCTCATTCTTTTACGCGATGAAGTAGGGACGTAAGCTAAAAAAAAATAAGTTAAATAATATTTAGGATGTAACAGATGACGGTATACGCAGAAGGCTCTTGAAATCGGACACAATAATTCATTCTCAAGTTAAGTTAAGATCAAGTCTTCGTGCCCTAAGCTCTCATCCTTTTCCTTTTCCCCACCAGTGACTTTGATCTCCGGCTTTGGAGCTTTTAGACACAAATGTTGTTCAAGCTCGAGATCTAGTAAGTTCATTACTGTGACCTCAAATTAAATTTCCCTTATTTTTAAGGGAGTGTTTGTAATACCTCTTACGAAAGAGACATTCGGTACTTGATACTTCAAAAGCATTCGGGATCTCACAGCACACTTAGAGTCGTCGCAATGTGGGATTGGGATATGCCGCGCTCTTAATGGTCACACGTACGGTACAAGTTACAAAAATTGATGATTATGTATATGCTGAATAAAACATTTCGGAATTTTCAAGCGATTCTATTGACAGTATAAGTGATATTTTTTTACCTAAAGAAGACTTTCAAACTAGCTTTGCTCAATAAATGTCTATAAAATGACAGGCAAGAGTAAGGAAGAACTTTATTTCATGATAATGTGTATGATTTGTAATGTCAAAAGTGTATTTCTTTTGGAAAGATAACTAAAGTCGAGGGTCATTCGAGGCTGTCTTTTTGAATTTACTCAGAATCAGAAATTTGAAATTGCTCTTTGTGCCAAATAATGTTGTGGGAGCCCATTCTGTTCATACAGAATTCACACTTATTTGATAATTTTCACTGAAATCATTACACGATATATAATGAACATTGAACAAACCATAACGCTGTAGAAACAAAGGGATTTAAGAATATTCCTATATTCATATATTTCGTAGTGTCTGTAGGTCGTAGTTGAGAACTTCTACAAAAAGTAGTGCAAATTTATTTCGTATTATTTCTAATCTCTGTAAATTTTCGAAATCAGATAAGGGCGGAAACACTGTAAAGATTCTCGGCCAACCAGTAAGAGCGTTATGGCGACACATGGCGGTCAGTCAAAATTTCTCTGATTGCAATAGTTTAAACAGTCGTTGCACGCTAGGACATTAACGTGATAGGCATGTGTAACATTCATATCAGGTCTTCACTTCATAAAGAGTTCAACGGCCGTCAGCATCATGCTTGCAGTACGGCATCAGAAGCAGGATCGTCTGTTCCCGAGCTGCTCCGAGTTCTCCAACTTGTAGCGCTGCCACCCAACTTTTTTCTTTTGGAGTCACCACGCAGGGACCATGGCATTGTGTAAACATATCATGGTCATGGCAGTGTTCATTGCTTATTAAAGTATGAAGTGGGTGTTCACAGAAGTATTTTTAAATATTATAGACAACTCTATGTATGATAGTTACTTCCTGAACTTTTACAGCATTTGATAGTGAATAATCTTTTTATGAATATGGCTCTGGTTTGTTACGCTTCCCGACATTATACATCAGTACATAATATCTATTTCCTCAGACTGAGAATTTTATTTCGACAGATGCATTGAAACTTATGGTTGGAGATGCTGATATTTTGATGGAGAGATTAGCTGGAAAAGCTAAATGTTCTGTGCAAGTGACACCCTCATGTGCCATCAATAATAGCAGTATCTGATCTGCACTCATGAAGCAAAAGATTAGAGAACCCTATTGACATTTTTGGTCTTCCTAAGAATTATTGTTTGGATCGATATTTCCATTTTTGTAACCTCTAAAGAATGAAAATGAAACTAAATTTTATGTATGAATAACGAGTGAAATATTGCATGTGTGATTCACCATGTCTAGTAATTTATTTCATTCGAGAGATATGTTCCAAAATACATAATTCATTTTATAATTTTAAATTTAATACGTAGTTTGAGATTAGGCATAGATTTTT
The DNA here is from genome assembly GCA_030386875.1 of Morinoia aosen. NCBI lineage: Eukaryota > Metazoa > Arthropoda > Malacostraca > Amphipoda > Talitridae > Morinoia > Morinoia aosen. The sequence continues at coordinate 38,616,882 of CM059573.1, read as the reverse complement.
ATGTCGATTATGGGCATGGGCTTATAATATATTTTCCAGACCAGCTCGTGGATGACCGTCGAAGCTATTTCGCAACAGTCTCATGGACTTATATTCGACCCTTTTTGGAGGAAAAATACTGAGTGTTTTTATATGCTGAACAGCAGACTCTCGATTCCCTTAATCGGTTCTTAAAGGAATCCCATTCTGCTAAAGGCTCCCCAGTGCTCTTTAGTGCCACTCGTTCATTCGAGACTCTATTTCTCACGCATGCCAAGCAAGAAGTGCATAAGCACCAATGAAAATGCGTGCGCCAGCGATGTACGTCTGGCGGAAATGTTCCATCCGGTGTCTAGGAAGCGAATTTTACGATAGGCCATTAGAAGATTGGCGGCAAAACTTCCTCCCCAGAAAGATGATGCGGAGCGAAGCATCTTGAAAAGCTTTATATCGAGGAAATATTCAGCTCGACTCAGGAAAATTTGAATGATGGTCGATTGGTGTATGTTTTCTAGACACAGAGGGCTAATTTGGATAGTATTTGAATGCAGATGAATGACTAGTATATTGTAACTTCCGAGAAACAACATTTGCCAGATTGATTGGTGGACATAGGACTATAAAAAGTGACGCATTGAGTTGCATGTTTCATAAATTCCTTCCAATGGGTTTACAAAATTTACTTAAGAAGACGATTTTATAAATTTTGGATATTTGTAACGCACCAATAAGTGTGCGTGTAAAAATACTTCATTTACAGCTTGACAAAACTTATTCTACAACGCTGAAGCTCCTATAGATTAATTTGGTTTAGAATGTCTGAAATAAAAACCCGAGGCAGGGCTTTAGGCCATGAAACCTGACGCTTGTTTGGATTGAGCTAGACACCCGTTGATGCAAGGCTGAAATCCAATGGTGATTCGAGAGCTTACTGAAATTATTTATTACCGGCTGACTTCAGAGGATTTTACCAAAATGTTTTCCGGGTCGTGATTTAGCGGAAGTGTGAGTGACCACTGCAGAGCCTCAGCATGAATAGTATATTTTATGCCTTCTTGCAGTCAGGTGTGAATAACACGCAATTTCTACATTGATGTATTAAATATTACAATACTAAATAATCTCAGTAATGGAAGTAAATGCCAATAGTAGTTTTACCTATAAGGCTAACATTAATTCAAATCGTGTTGATTATATTTGCCCTATTCGTGTCCAGACTCTGATCGTGCTTTCATAGTTTGAATAATTTATTTCGTTAATTTATATTTTTCGGATGGACAAGTGTCCCATGCACCCAAATATTAGTTTCCTAGCTAAATGAAAAAAAAAACTGATGGTGTCAATGATTACTAGTCATAAGCAATTTGTTCAGTCCAACCCATCATGGATGTGAAATGATCTGTCTAAATCGAATGTGATTAAACATTTGTAGCGTTTCGATGGTATTTAGGGCTTCTTCAACAGTGAAATCATACAAAAATTTTTTACATAAACTAGAGAAAGCCGTTACGAGTGTTTTACCTATGTTTCGAGTAATTTCCTTTGCTGTACTCGTATTATGAATCGAACATTTAGAATATATATGGTCCAAAAATCTTCAGCTGTTCAGATTTGGGACTTTTTATACTCCTACCCGACCATAACACAATTTAAACAATTTTAAACAATTTATTTACCCCAGGGGATACAGAGGTAGAATGTTTCTTAAGTCTAGTACAATGGTCCAATTTGAGTATAGCTACCTCTGGGCCCGAATAGGTTCAGCGACTTCTAGGGCATCCTAACATCAACGTTATTCTAAGGTGTACAATAATGTTTAACCTAACTCACTTAACTTAGTTACGCATTTGACTGATCAATGAATAATTTAACTTGATATTAGATGCTTCATTTTACAATATAGATCATTTGGACTAGGTTTAACAGTATATTCGATAAACGATGAAAGAGCAGACTGAAGATCGGCGATATTCACAATGGCAAATTACATTTTTAGGATTAAATTTACATGTAGGAGACAAGGTTTGACTTGGTGAACTTACATGAATAGTATTCCGATAGGAAGTGAGACTCAACATTTATTTTGAATACCTTGTAAGAATTATTTTCACGGATTTCCGCTGAGATTGAGTTCCAAGTTTTAGTTCCAACGAATAAGATACTGTGTTGCGACCGGGCCTTTGAATAATAAGGAAGCATGAATTTACTTCTACTGCGGGTTAAATGGTCGTGATGACCAGTTTGTGCAGTTAATAATTGTTTTAGGCTATTTTCGCCATCATTTGTTAATGTTTTGTGAATGAAATTACAGATGGAGATTTTGTAGAGATCCGAAAGTTTAGGTATTTATAAATTTTTGAATGAATCATTTGCGTGAGCATTTGATTCTAGATTCTTTACCGCTCTGATGGCAATTAATTGAAGAGTAAAAAGAATATTAGTTGTATTCTTTATAGTTCCGTGCAATGCTTCTATCCCGTATTGCAAGTATGGTGAAATGAGCTTTCGGTAGAGCATATGTAAGGCTGTTTCAGGTAGGAAATTTTTAACTGTATTAAGGATTCCGATGGATTTTGTTAATTTAGAACTAATATGAGCGATGTGCTCTTTCAAGGTCAGATGTTTATTTATTATGATGCCCAGAAACTTACATGAGTTTGTTTCTTCGACTTCACCTTCGCCAATTTAATGCGTGGGAGAGATATAGTTTTCTTGTATGAGAATATGATATATTTTGTTTTATCGGTATTAAGGCTTATTTTGTTAGCTTTAAACCACAATGAAACCTTATGGAGTTCATTATTTATACTCTCCGCAATCAGAGCGAGGTTTTGGTTCGGAAGGACTGCAGAAAGTGTACTGTCATTGGCAAAAAGTGTGAATTTGAAAAATGATGTTGATTTGATAACATCATTGAATAAAATCAGAAATAGGAGAGGTCCAAGGACAGATCCTTGTGGAACTCCATGGCTAATTGTCTGTGGGTCCGATTTTGCATCGTCAATGAAAACGTATTGTTTCTGATTTGTTAGGTATGATCACAACCAATCATGGGCAAGCCCTCGAATGACATAACAGTGTAGTTTCAAGAGCAATATGGTCCACACGATCGAATGCTTTCCGAGAGTCAAGAATAATAGAGAAGACAGGCTTTCCATCATCTATGTTAGAATAATGGAATTGTAAATGATTTAATATAGCCTGTGTTGTTGATTTTTTAGAGCGAAAGCCGTATTGTTTAACATAGAGAAATGATTTTTGTTCAAAATAAGAGTACAATTTTTATTCACAATTTTCTCGAATAAACCTACCTTTCTAATAACTGGTAGCACGTAGATAGGTCGATAGTTGTTTATACAGGTTTTTTCACCGTTTTTTAAGATAGGAGTTACTCTAGCAACTTTGAGGGAGTTCGGGAAAGTGCCTAGGAAGAGAGACTGGCTTATAATGTTATATATGAGCGGGGCTACAATATCAGCAATAACTTTAAGTACTTTAGTCGGAAACGTTTGTAACCCACTCGATTTATTTTTCAGGTTGTTTATGCACGCAATTACATCGGAAGAGTTGGTAGGCGTAAAGAAAAAGGAGTTGTATTCTCGGATGTGATACATGTATTCCAGGTGATCAGTAGGTTCACTTGGAATACCATCAGCTATAGTTTTCCCTACGTTTACGAAGAAATTGTTAAAGAAATTTGCAACTTCTTTGTTCCCATGGTATTGTACATTTTCTTGAACAACATGTTCAATTTTCTTTTTATCGGCATTACTCGGCTTATAGCAAGAGTTAAAGAGGCGCCAAGTCTTTCTAACGTCGGCTGTAAATTGAAAAAAATTGAGCGTAAAGTAGTTCTTTTTTGATGCTGGAAAATTATCTGATCTGAAGTCAGAAGTAATTATTCCAGCAAGAAAATCAGTTGGGTCTGTCTTAAAGATATTGTCAAGCGGCGTAGCAGATTCTGAGGAGATTCGTGTCGGCTTTGTGATGATCGGAAGGAAAGATTTAGACTGCAAGGCATTTAGGAAATTAAAGATTGGTTCATTATTGTCATGTTTCAGTAGATCATAAATAAAGTCAGAGTATATGATTATATCATTGTATAAGGACCTGTTTAACTGAGAAATAATACGATTGAGCTCATTCAAAAAGGATATAGGACAGGCTGTAGGAGGTCTATACACCGTTCCAAGTATAATTCATTAACCATCTCTAGACAGTTCTACAAATAGTGACTCTATATGATCCCGATTCATTGTTGCACTTGCTATGATTTTCGAGTCTGTATCTTTAGATACGTACGTACTGATGCCTCCGCCCCGCTGGTTTTTTCGTAGAGAATGGTAACCATGATAATTTTCAAATCTAATCATGTCTATGGTTGAGTCATCTAGCCAGCATTCGGTGAAGCTAATCACGTCTCGGTTATACTTAAGTTCAGTAATAGTACATTGCATCTCTTCCAATTTTGGATAGAGTGACCTCCAGTTCCAACACAGGAGCGAAAAATCATTGCGAGTTTTTCGTATATTTTCGTTGAATTTTGATATATTAGTATACGTACAGTTATCAGAGTCGCTTAGGTTTGGATATATTCTGTTTAAATGATTGAGATTTGGGTGAATTTCATCGAAAACATCAGCGTGATCAGTCATTTAAAATTAGTAAAAAAACAGTAAGCACTGAGTAATATATACCTTAAGAACGAGACACAGAGTCAAGATTAAAAAGATATTCCTGTCTAAATACCAGATTAAGTAATAAGTTAGAAAAGAGTAAAAAAATCTAGCGGGATTTCGTGAGTACATACACAGCCCATGAGCGAATAATATAGGAGTTCAATATCATAATATCGGTGCGCACAAATTGCTGAAGGCGTTGTCACCTAGTTCTCATACAACAGGTATTAAGTTTTGAAATTTTGGCGACCATGACATATCTAATCAGCTAATATAGTTTACTCGTAATAATATCGATACTGTTAAAAATTACAAATAAGGTGGGAAAGCGAACAAAGTGGAAATCTAAATTCCATTATGACATTGGTAGGTACAAAGTTCACATGCAGCTGTCATAAGCGCTCACATATGCCTATCGTAAAATTGTCCAAATTTAGGTGGAGCTGTTATTTGAATATTTTAAAAGCTGGAAGTGATTTACGATATGAAGTTATACAGCATGAAATTATTTAAAGTTATAGTGTACAGTTAAACAATTTTAGGCGTCAGTGACATGTATAATCAGTGACAGTTACATGTTGAATAATGAATAACTAATACTTCTGTCGAGCCACATTTTCTTCTCATCAGTTGAAAAAATGTACAGTTAGCTTATGATTGTGGAAATTTTCTGCGTGGAAATAATTAATCAATTAATTATTAATTTTCCCTGTGGTGAGCACACGGTTCTCTAACGGTACGAATTGAACGAAAGCAATATGTGAGGATTTGTTAACGGGAAAAATATTATGTCAAAATACCTTGAAAATTCAAAGGTACATCCCTTACACATTTCGTGATTAGTTTGTGGCCAAGCTACTTAGAAATTTCACTCTGCTTGTTTCTCTGTGCCTGTGATGTTCATGGTGTTAAGCGTTACTCAATTAAATTTAGACTATAATTTCCTACGTTATCAGTGTTATAACTCTGATTAATTGTGTTGATTTAGTTTTATACGCTTCAATTAGGTGTTCTATTGCTATTAATTTCCATTTTGTTCTAGGTATCTTAGGATCTCTGACGACTTTCCCTTACTCCAACGAACTGGTTCAAGGTTACTCATTCTCATTTATTTTATGATTAGTTATTTACTATATTTCCGAGACTTACGGAAGTTAAAATGAATCATGCACTCGAATTTACGTATGAAATTTAAATTCATGTCCTACTCATGTCCTAAATATGAGGCATAAAAATTCCTATCCTAAATATGAGGCATATTTTGAAGCATGTCTTCACACAATAGGATGGGGTATTTTCTTACGATAAGCATAACAATCTTAGTCCCATGAAATATGGAGGCCACTCCCATAGAATAGGGCCCAAAAGAAAGATCTTGGATATGTTGTTAACTTATATTAGTGTCGCACTTTCTCCTGTTGTCTCAGTGAACAACATCATAAGGTTTTGTGGCCTTTATTTAGACTAAATAAAAGCGGTAAAAATAAATAAAACCTAAAACAATTTTTGAAATTCCAGGATGGTGAAAACTGAGAATAAATGTCATAGGGGCATGTATTATAAGAAAAATTCACGACACTAATTCATATAAAGAATTACCACAATTTAAATATACAGGGTTGTATAAAAATGTGTATTAACTAGCACTAACCTTAAGGTTCATAATCTCGGGTATACGGTCGTGGTAATATTCATTACAAGCGAGTTCGAGTGCTTGGTGAAAAAATAACTGGCACATGCATCTATGAGCATAGAAATCGCCTCAATGTACTAAGTGACACGGAAGAAATAAAAACCTCCGTAATACTGCATTTGTCGACCAGCCACGATATCCCGCAGACCGCAAATTTTATTTAAGCTGCGCGGGCTGTACTGGAATGTGCCAGGGAGCTCGAGCACGGCGACCCAGCGAGTGGCGCTCGCCAGGTAAGCTGAAGCCCAGACTTCATCACGGATTTCTCCGTGGTTTCGAGAGAACTTTTGATAATTTTGATGACTAACTACGCACAAAGACCGTAAGCTAAGAAAATAGTAGCAAAATTCTTTCTTATGGAATACATTTGCTATTGAAAATACAAAATTCTCTTGAAGTTTTAACTCTGTACTAGAATTTGAATTGTGAAACTTTCAACGAAGTCCTTTTTTTCTTCAAGACTGAAATGAGAAACTTTGTCTTCTGTGGAAAAGTCTGTATACCGTTCGAAATATACAACGATATGGTTTAATATGTTTTATTTTAATTACTTCTAATTTAATTTTATTCTCATCAAGCCTTGATGATCATACACTTATCACCTCATTTTTTTTGTTTCGTATTTCATTTATAATAATTCTTTTTCGTCTAGAATCATAAAAGTGAATGATGATGACACCTTGTAGAAATAAATGACCCGGCTAATTGCCTAGCTGCCTTTGCCATTTGGATTGAAGTGAAGAAGTGAGAGGAACTTTAATCCAGCGATGAAAAGAATGGTAAAAAACGAAGACAAATTTCTACGGTAAGGAAAACGAAAAATAATATTTGGTTGCAGCCAAGATTTGATGCATCGCTAGAAGTTATCAAAGGAATCAAGATCAGTTGATAAGTATAAAATTGAACTCCTATCTCCCTCGCGTAGTGATGGGAAACATGTTTAATTTATGCTACCATCACCTTCTGGCTGGTCGTTCAAGTAGTGCGTAGCCCCTGAATCTTAGTGAATGTATTCTTACTTTCAAATAAAATTCTGTGACTGGAAATGGAACAGTTTAACCAAATCACAAACTCGTGATACGGAGAAGAGAAACAAAATATTGTCCAACTTACAAATACGGGTGAAAACATACGCGAAAATGAAAGGAGCCAATGTTTAGAGAGAAAAAATGCTCCTGGATATTTTCAAGCTGACTGAAACCTAATTAAAGTAAAAGCTTTCAGTTTCAAAATTCTCACCCATAATGAACAGAGAATCTTTTTAAACTATATTAAAATAAAATTTGTACGTGAGAATTTTTACCCTAATATAACAGACGCATTCCCTATTATTACGTTGATTTCAAGTGCAAAGTTATGGCCCTAAAAATATCTCCGCACAATGTTTCTTTTGTGTGTAGTTAGCAGGATTGTAATATCTTCTTGATTAGAACAACATGGGTCATTCTGAAATACATACTAACTTGAAAACAATCGAGACGGCGCAGCCAACCTCGCTTCCTGAGGTGTCCCTTCTTTAGCATAGTGAAAATGTTTGTCAAGCACATGACTAGTACTCGAGGCTCTTCAGGCTAGTGAACCAGCAAAGATCACAGGCTCTGTGCTGTATATTCCACTCACCATGTTTGAATTTGATAAATAGACAGACACTGCAACAAACATTTCAGCAGGAAATTCAAATAATTTAATGTCTACGGACACCGCAACAAATATTTCAATTATCTTTTTAGAATTTTAACGGTCTACGGACACTGCAACAAATATTTCAGTTATTATTTCAAATTTCTAACGGTCTACGGACACTGCAACTCATGTTTAAGTTATTACTTCAAATTCAAACGGTCTTACTGGCACAATAAATATTTCAGTTATCAACTTAGAGCTCCAATGGGCACTGCATCAAACATTCCAGTAGCGTTTTCAAACTCAAAATGTGACTGGTAAAAAATGTTTCCAGATACTATTTCACGACTTATATACCACATAGGTAACACTCAACAACATCCACATTTGCTGAATTTTTCGTTTTCAAAAACAACTAATAAATGTAGAAATTCTGAAAGTATTTGTTTGTTCATTCACGGTATTTATTTTCATCCGGAAAAGCTGGCTAGAAACTTAACATCAGAAGACGATGAGTCACTAGATCGATGTCTATCTGAATAAGGGAATACGATCATTTTACCAAGGCAGGCTGTGTAAAAGTAACAATCTTTTTAGCTAATGATTTATGAGGACTTCGATGTAAATAGTCTAAGAAGATTCTTTAAGAAAAGAGGAAAACTAGAACTTTGGAGCTTGACTTAGCGCTTACTGGTTTTAAATTGCAACATTTACCGCTTGTTGAATACTCAGCTCATTAAAGTTAAATAAAGAGTGCAACCAGTCATTATTTCCATATTTAAAATTTACTTGGAGCAATCTAAATAAAAAACTCTTTTCGTGTCTAGGCAAAATTTGACTGAAATGGAAGATTTGGAATAGGAAAAAGCGTTTCTTTCGTTGTACTAGTATCCATGAAATATGTAATAATTTTATTTATGTAAGCTGAAAGAGCTTAAATTACGTTCAATGCCGCAAAAATTATTGATGAAAGAACTTGCTCAATATTTATCATGTACATTAATAGCGTGTTTGATTACTAACTTATCATCGAAATCAAGATAGCAGGAAGGGACTTTGATTATTTTGTTTACCGCCATGTGAGCTTTTGGTACACGGCGTGAATTTTCATAATGCTGCTGACCGATCAGTAATCACAAACTCAATTTTCACAAATACTCAATCATAACGTAATGCAAACACGATCCAGTTAATTTTTGCTAATTTCAAATTGCTTATTCCAATTTCCATTAAATTTTCGTCAAATATTGTACTTTAGTTGTAGGTTGTAATTTGGAAGCCAGTTTCAAATTCAAAAGCTGCTTGGGCCTATTTATTTGGGTCTAACATGCTCGTTAACGCTTCAGACTGGCTTCCATTTTTCCCATTCGCACATTAAGAGATGAGCCCCTGGATTTTATAATATAAGTCAATTTTTAGGAATATGAATATCACATTCTTTATTTTGAAGCAGTGCAGTGATTTTTCACTTAAGTGAATATTTTTGCGCACCTTTGCAGGAATATGAACGCATTACTCTTGATACAAATCAAGCCCCACACGTTGCTGCCTATTGTTGCAGTGAGGCGGGCGGCAGTAGCAAACACAGGGATGAACGCAGGCTGTCAGGGGAAGGCATTCCAACGAGATCGTTAAGAGGCAGCTATGCATCATGGATGCATGAATGCGCGGATCCTCATCTCCATATCCTAAACTCACAAAGATGTCATCGGCACCTGTAGCCGCAGCGGACGAGTTTGACGTCGTTGATAAATATTCAGATGAGAGATTACACGCAAGATGCTAGAAGCCCCGACGCTGTAGTTCTGAGAGACAAGAAAATGTGAAATACTCAAAAAACGAAGGCCTCACACGAGTCCCACGCTATAAAGAGGCTGGGTACGACTGAGGGCTTTACCTGTGTGGCCTGTGTAGTGTTGCTCAGGGGCTGTGAAACGGATGTCATTTCTTTTATGCGCTTCTGAAGCCGCGTGCGTGTTCTGGTCTGCTAAACGCTTCGTTTGATTGTTTGCTTCAAAAAACTAAATTCTATTTCACTGGGAATATGAAGAAGTTCTATCGACGGCTTTCGTTATTTCTTTTGAATTACTACCTCGAGACTTCGGTAAATTATAGTTAATATGTGCAACAATATGCCTGACGTGAAAACCGTTTAGCGCGGGTGAGGCGTCTGATTCTGCTATCCATGTCTTAAGACATGTCGATTTGAGCCAAGCGGTGTAGGCAATTGAGGCTTGTGCTTGATAGGAAGCCAAAACAATCCTTTACGATGTAGAAAACCAAGGACCTTCAAGGCTTGTTGTGATACATTCCTACCATAAAACTGCTCCACTAACCTAAGGTAGGCATATGAATATGATAAAATGACAATTTACCTAAAAATATCAGACCAGACAATGAAAACTGAACGTGCGTTCCATGAAGCACCAGAAAAACAAGTACATCTACCACCTGAGTTTGCACATAATTTTGTTATTATTATACGAGCCAGCGAGGGAGAAAAGAAAATGATGAAGCGGCGGTCATTGACGCCACAGTCGTGGGGAGATCTGAACAGTGAATGCACGATTTATTCCAGTGCATCAGCAGCATAACAGTCCATCATTCTAATCTGACGAGGAATCGCCACTGCCAGGCCAACATGATTCATACATGTTAGTATTGAAAGGCAAACGGTAAATTTAGAAACTGATCTTATCGTCACAGTAAACCGAGCTACAACTCGTGGAGCCCATGATATTTAGTGCTGTCGATACAAATCATTTCTTATATGAAAATATTCCTCCTTCCCCCCGGGGCACTCGAACATTTAAAGTTTACCCTCACTTTCCCCGACATACCTTCCCCTCCCCACCCTTTGCATCCCCGCCATTCACACCACTCGACACCCGTTTCTCAGGCTGACCCCCGAACCTCCAGTCTCTTCCAATACTAGCAACCATGCCGCAGTCCCCCCAGCCGCAGCCCAACCCCCAACATGCTTACCCTCCTACCTGCTGAGATCAACACTTGATATCACTGCTGAGATCAACACTTGTGCGGCTGCGGTGGTAAAACTAGGAATATAATAATAATAATAATAATATGAAAATATTATAGGAGTATACATAATATAGCCCAAATATCAAATGTAGTGGTGTTGGTTCTTGTGCTAGGGTAACTTTTTATTTATCTAGCTGAATAAAACTAATAATGGTTCAACGTCAGCATCAGGTGCAGCGGTACAGCATCAGGTGCAGTGGTACAGCATCAGGTGCTGTGGTACAGCATCAGGTGCAGTGGTACAGCATCAGGTGCAGTTGTACAGCATCAGATGCAGTGGTACAGTATCAGGTGCAGTGGTACAGCATCAGGTGCAGCGGTACAGCATCAGGTGCATCGGTACAGCATCAGGTGCGGTGACACAGCATCAGGTGCAGTGGTACAGCATCAGGTGCAGTGGTACAGCATCGGCTGCAGTGGTACAGCATCAGATACAGAGGCACAGCATGAGTATCAGGTGCCCATGATCAGGTGCAGTGGTACAGCATCAGATGCAGTGGCACAGCAAGAGAATCAGGTGCAGTGGTACAACATCAGATGCAGAGGCAGAGCAGGAGTATCAGGTGCCCATGATCAGGTGCAGTGGTACAGCATCAGATGCAGTGGCACAGCAAGTGTATCAGGTGCCCATGATCAGGTGCAGCTGCCCATACTCGACCCAGACTCCACACATAATAAGAAGGCTCGTGCGGCCGATGTCAGTTCAGTGTCGCTAGGCACGTTGCCAGGGCAGGTCGTGAGGTTGGGGAGGCACTGGCCCCGTCAGTTGCAAAGCGTGCCGCGCTTCTTCTTGCCTTCCTCGAGTCGGAAGGAAGCAATTTGTGCCGTTGAGAAAGCGTCTGGGAATAGGAAAATAATCAGATAAGTTGAACAGCTTCCTCAGGTAGATCTTGCTCATGGGCTGGTAGGTCCATGCGGTGCACCAAACCATTAGTGTTATACACCTACCTTTTTTACATGTTGATTTTCGCCCCTGGACTGCGTTGCATGCGATCATACTAAAAGAAAGGAACTGTTATTGGTCGTTCTCTAGCGCAGCTGTGTTTTTCTTCGTAGATATGGTCTTTTGAAAATAATTCAAATACTTCTATCTCGCGACATGTTAACTCGGAGTGCTTTTCAATATGGATATAGTTTTGTAATCGTTCACTTTTTGGAATAATAATCTTATGGAATTCATTCTTATGAAATGAAGCAGTTCGGAATAGTGCATTTTGAAATTGACTTAATTTGCTCACAAATGATGTTGATTAGTATACGACGGTGAGTTTCTACAAGTAATTCATAGAAAGGAATTTAAATTGAACTTGCTTATTAGACTCCCCATGAAGTCTTTGAAAGTTGAGTAACGTTCATATTCTAAGTTTGAGTGTGAAAAATATTTCTACGGAATATTTGAGAACTTGATATGAATACTTGTAATGCTAAATACTCCCGCCGCTGCTTGTGTCGCTGTAGTTGACGAGCTTACACCGAGAGTGCGAACGTTGCTTACTTTTGATGGTGTGGCTCGCGAGTGTGGTCATCTTGTGAAATTTATATATTTCTACACGTTGCTTCTTTGATTCCGTCTCGAATTAGTAAATTGACTTCTACATTTTCGCAAAATATTGATACGCAAACAAAATAAATTTCAAATCCTCACGGGATATGCCGCTCATTTCCTCTCTAGGTTTCGGGGGTGTGCAGTTCGCTAAAGAATAATCATCGGCAGTTCGAAAAAAAGTACACTAATATTTTACTAGGTATAGCGTGCGTCATATTGTTACTCGTGATTTGTATGTATATTTTCTTTTCACGCTGGGAAGGTTAACGCAGATAAACGCCTGCCACGTATATATTTTGCAGTCCCAGCACTGAAACAGCAATGCTGTTATAAATTGATGGACTAGATTCATACATGCTTGTACATATTTTTAAATAACATATAATCGTATAAAACACATATGTATGATAAAAAATTCATATATTATAAGAAACACACTGGATTTCATTTCCTCATACGGAGTACGAACGCCGCAGTTTTTGACTGAACAGTCGGCTGGTCTCGTTATAGAATGAAGTAGCTCACCTGGCCGTAACTCGCCAGCAATCAACGCTGAACTTCCTCGTGTGCGTGAGGGCAGCGCGCCGTGTGTTGCTGCGCCGCTGCCTCGGCCGCTGCAGCGGCGCGGCTGCGTTGCCGCTAGCGCGAGATGTTCTCAAAAATTCACTGTTTCATCGAGCAGGATAAAAAGTTTCCTTATAAAAACTCTGGAAACTACCTTATTTCACTCCTATACTCATGGCTATTCTTGAAAAACTCTGCTTTGGGATGCGTTTTTTTTGCCATTTGTTCTAATCCTGCATGTGGTTTTAAAGTAGTTTAAGAATTGAAGAAGTGACCTGCTAAATTAAATATATAACTAAATGGTGCGGTGTAGGCATTCTTCATTACGTACGTGATTGTTTGTTTCTACGGCGATCCCATTCAGTGAGTAATGGAATAAAAAACTTTTGAGATTCCTGATTTCAATGAAGAAGCAACTTTATATCCGCTTAGTGCGCATCTCTACAACATCACTCTCTGTTTTACAGCTACGTGTGGACAGACCCGAATTAGAAAATTATTAAAACTTCAGCATTCCCTACAGCCGTACTTCCTGTGTCAACATGCGTCCAACCCAACATTTATGTAGGAAATGTAACAAATTTTTCTCTACTGACTTGCAAAATTGATAAATTCTCTTAAGGACGTTGGGGCAATGATATACTCATCAATTAGAATACTGTGAGTAAACGCACGACACTTATTAAACATTTTCATGAATTACATAGTCGGTATTGATTGGACTATTAATGAATTCAATACTTAAACTATACAACAGACGTTCGATGAATAAATTACTCTCAATTCCTATCTTCAACAAACTGTGTACACCTACAATCGAATATGTCATGTATCACAGCTAGCTATGTCTAAATTTACTCGCTGTATGTGCTACTATTCTTACCAAACCAGTTCCTCGTACATTTGAAATGATATATTTCAGACGTACAAATTGGAGTGGCGATGAAGTGATTGTTATCTCAATGACATAGGAGTATAAGTAAACTGTTGAAAACTTTCACATTTTCAAAGCATCGATGGACAGGCTTCTTTACGGGGATTTGGAGCTAAGCCGCAGAACAAGAAAGCAGCCAGGCAATTAATTTCGGGCGCTTGCCAAAAGAAACCACTCAACGAGAGCAAAAAATCCTGACGGATATCAAGGCGAGTGAAATTCTAGCTGGACAAGAAAATTTTCGCCGTACAAGCCATTACCACCACGGAATGAGGGGCTGCATGCTTGCACGTGCTGTGAGAGATTTTCTTAACGGTAGGCAGACCCATTTCCGCCCTCAGAAGCCGAGAGGCTTGGTTTGAGCCGCGTTTGTTTTTAACGGGTGGTGTTCCTATTGATCTTCGTGAACGAAGCGAGGAAGTGCGAATGTAAACATTTCAGCAGTTATCAGAATTTTAGGGAAAAACTGCCGCCTTGATGAATGGAAACATTTGCAGTCCACTCAGGAGAATGTTCCAGCTTCTCTTTCACTATGACTGAAGCATCAAACAACATTTCAGTGGTTCTAGTATAAACACTTGAGTCTTGCGATCCAAGACTTACGGCGAAAGGCAAATGGACTTTGAAATTCGGTTCATTTTAAAGTTATTTCTATATCCGGTAAACGCTATCGTGAATGATTCCAATTCAGCCAGCTACTCTAGTTTTATGTTTCAATTTTGTTGGTAAAATAGTGTAAATTCTTCATTAATCTTCCACTACTCGTACGGTGGTTTCTAATATGCTCGAGAATTCGTTTTTAAACAAACGTTCTATGAAACATATACGTAAACAGTAGTAATTTAGGAGCCGATTTTAATTATCCGAGTTTTAATGAAGTTTGAGTGACAAAATACTTCTCTGATTAATTTTCCACTCTCTCTGTGAATGTCTTCAAGTATTTTGTGAGCCAGTAATGGCTAAAGGGTCGATGTACGAAAAAAACAGTAATTTAGAAAATTAGCGTTTAAAATAAAAACATTGGTTTTAAATTGTTTTAACACATACGGAGGTATACGCTCCTGTTATCCAAAATGTTTTAATAACTTGATACATTCATCAAATCGACTGCTGAAGTTGCTTCAAAAGGCTTATTATGGCCCAAAAACCATGCCAGAAAAGCCATGCACTATCCATTCGAGATTCAGATCATCCAAAAATTAGGATCATCTGCACTACAATCAGGTAAGGACGAGGTTGCTGAAATACATGTTTTCAAAAATTTTAATTTAACTGTTTAGCCTATTGTTGGAGGGTAAATTTTTATAGGTATTTCGACTTTCAATGTGAAGTGCTTCACTGAAATCTTCAAATTGAGTAGTTTCCAAACACCGTGCTTGCACGATCAAAATTTAGTTTTCTCGTGAGTTTTGTCCTCAAATTTTAGTAGCACCTCGATTTATCAGCAGAAAAATATGGGAGTGATCGTTCACTATACGATGAAACACAAAAGAATTATCATTCATTTTAGCTCGGTGTACCTGAGAGTGCCTGCTCAGCGCTGGGTCCAAGAAAAGCTAAATGTGAAGTGAGCTCCGAGTTAGCACTTCTTTGCGAATTCAGGAAATATGTCACACCGGGGGACACTAATGAAATATAAATGGATGCTCTTATCCACGGTACTATTAGAATTATATTTTCGAGTTCGTGCATAAACTATTTCGAACAAGCTTAAGGGACGGCCAGGCCTTCAGAAACAGACAGTTTTAATGTTAATCACTACTTTTCAACATAACCATACACCCTACCAATATAATTATCTCTGAGATGTACGCATGCATTGTTTTACGTGTAAATTGAGTTAATGAATTGTGTGAAAGATATTTCATTTTTCAAAATAACTTATTTCCGTTCACATGTTTGAGCGTGGATCTCATTCACGTACGGAGGAATTGATGGTGTTTTAATTTGAGAAAATCATCTTATTTTCTCATACCTTCTGATATCGATGCACACAACCGTCAGTTCTTGGCCCAAAATTCAGGACAAATTCGAGGACAGTGACATCTTAGAGGGCTGCTTCGCCCCTGGCGGACGCAAGCTTCACAAAACGTTAGAAAGACGTAGCACGTGTACGTGTGTTATACCATCAGTGACTTTAATCAACATTCTCCCATTGTTTCAACGTTTATATACTAATAATTTATGATAGACTTTCTTATCCTAGCCCATTATGTTTGAAAAATGTAAATTATCCTTAAATATCCAGTTATTAAATAATTTCTACGAGTGCTGGTAAAATTTCTGCTTTAATTCATTTCTACGGGCAGTATGCTTCAGCAGCGGGACTCTGCTAACGTCTCTGCTTAACTTTCCGTTCAACTGAAATTACAAACTTCTTACAACCTTTAACATATTCAATCATTATGGGAAATCTTACAGTCGCGGATTATATTACTCGGGATTTAGCAGCTTGCTGCCATAGCATTTCGAAACGATAAAATTGAAAGTTTCTCATTTCTCGGACTTCCCGATCCCATATTATAAATGAATTGATGCCTGAAAGCCTTATAACAAATTCACTAGTAACTGTTAATTGAAGGTAAATTTACTACGGATTGAGATGTTGATAGGTTTTCAGAGTGTAGTGAATATTTTCGTCTAGAATGTCATACTTAATAAACTCTGGAAATCAATTGAGGGAAAGTCAATGCACGTATGTTGTCTCACCATCCGTAAACGTTACTTTTGATTGTATTGCTTTATCATTTTTTTAATGCAGTCGCTAATTCTAAACGAAAAATTATCAATTTTTTTTCCTAGGTCTGAATCTCCGCGGCAAAATCCCTCATGCTGACAACCCGACTCAGTGATCTAATTTTGTGAATTGAGAGGGCAGCGTAGGTGAGGCAGGGAGTAGAGTTCGAGATCGCGCCCGCATCACCTTAGCTGGTCGGACTTGCTTGTATTTAATTCTCGGACGACAAGGCCACCACGAGTCGGGTCGTGTTTCATAAAATAGTGGAGAGTCGGCCGACGGTAACCGAGTATCCTGTAACTCTGCTTTCATATAATACTCGGACTAGATGCCCTAGCAACGTCGTCTTAAGTTTTCTTCTGTCACGTACATTAGACAGCAATGCTCGAGTGTGTCGAGCTGTACGTCTAGCACTCAGTAATTGGTGAGATTCAGGTATTTGTTTCCGTACGTATAATGTGTATTAGTTTCTTGTTATAGTGTAGTAACAATAATGCGGTATCAAAGATATCTTTGACACTTTGTTCAATTTTAAACAGAATTTTTACAAGTGTATTACCATTTTATTCAAGTAGCCGAGTAGACTTGCCCCAGTACTTCCAATTTTGATAACTGCTCAACATTTGATCAGCCTGGGACATTATTCAGTTGTTGAATACCTCGCATGAGATCTCAAGTTGAAATGAAAAATGTGCATCAACGTCTGATACAGCAGATCAGTGTTATTCGCTATATAAGTTTTTCGTGAGAACGACTTCGGTTGAACGTATTGATTGAGAGAGCTGCAGCAACTGCAAGCTAGCATATACTATATAAATTAAATGTTGAATAATAAATTTATATATTTTTCGAGAGCCGTTAACTGAGTCATCGCGAGTCGCCATCGGCTCGCGAGCCGCGCCTGAACACCACTGCAGTAGATCCTCGAGTCTTTAGACATCATCTCCTGCGAACCTCCAGTTCAGAACCTCCAGAAATGAGCTCCAGTTTTTCGGTTAATACAATGTTTGGTTCAGGCTATGAATCAAACGGAATAACGTGGACTTATGCTTATATATGAAAGTTCATGTTCACGTAAAAATATATTGCATGCCTCTTGGATTGACTGTATGCACTTTAGGAAAAATAATTAGTTTTCCATCACCGACATCACTGATCTCATAATTGAACGTGACGTGCGGTCAAAAGGGCCCTCAAAATATTTGCCAGAGCTGCTCCTCTGCCTCAATAAGCCCCGCTGCCTCCGACTGACGACTGACGTGCCGCCCATGGAGGAGTTTGCGCTAGACGCATGGAGGTTGACGTTCACAGCAACGAATTCGCAAGAATTTTAATTTAACTCTCGTAAGATTTTAACTTCTAACTTGTAAGTTTTGAATCCTTTATTTATTATTATTGATCTTTCATTTATTCCAGTTTTGGTCATGTACATCTACTGTTGTATACCTTCACGGATTTTCAGGACTCGATGCAAGAACATATTTCCATTATCGGACTGACATACAAAGTAGTTCATTAACCATCATTCTATTAAATATGGCCGAAAAAATTGACATGACAATTTCTCAATCCAGAACATTCTTGATGCATGTTTCCTTATATTTAAAATTTACGTTTACATCGTTGATGAAGCTTGTACAACAATACACATGCATCTATGGACGCACTAGAGCATTTAGTGCAGAAAACTTCTCAGCTAAACCTGCCAAAGGTGATGGTAATTCGACTGATATTTTGACATGTACTTTTATCACTGTGATAGCTGGGGTGATGAAATGAACGTTTAATTTCTATTGCTATGAAAGTTAACGTTACACTTCTAAAGTTATTAGGGAGTATACGTTTACGCGGGAGGTGACCTAGTGACCATCTGTGATAGCTTGTTGAAAACTGATTTAAGTAACGATTTGCTCCAAGCGAAGACTACTTGAAGCAACACTGTGTGCGTGTACAGGTGTTTGCCCAAACAAAGCGATGTAGATCAGATGTCAGTGTTATTTAATTCAAATGAAGCGATGTCGGAGTTTGTCCAAGTGAAACTATGCAGCTGTTTGGTCCGATAAAGCGATGCGAGTAATTGTACTCATAATGCAAAGCGGGTGTTTGTCCATATCAAGCGATGCCAGGCCTTGTTTAAATAAGCATTGCAGGTGTTTGTCCAGATAAAGCGATGCAGGTGTTTGTTCAGATGAAGCGCTGCCGGTGTTTGTCCATATGATGCAAAGAAGTTCAAATCATCACTTCTTTATTTTTATTTTATGTCACGTAGAATGAAACCGAGCATTACTGATTTTGCATACATCAAAAAATTTTGGAAAAATTTATTCGTATAAATAAATGTTTTCACGAACGAAACCAGCTTAGTTTCACTACTATAAAAAAGATGATAAATCAGTTATCGTGTAACTCTGCAACAGATACACTGATATTTGACAAATACAGACAGTAGAGTTCAAACACCAATTTGACGTGTGTGTTCATTTTTTCTAATAAAATCTACTTCTTCTGGAGAAAAAAACGCTTTTAATTCTTTAATGAAGTGTTTCAGTCGTACGTGCACATTTATTCTGCATTACAACATCTACATGCAGAATATGAACGCGATTGAATTGATAAAATTAATAATAAATTATAAATCAAACGTTCCTAATATCATAAGTTTCTTTAGAACACAACCGGCTTATATTCGGGGATTTTCACAAAGAAACTTGAATTCGAATACTTTGAATTGAAGCGGCGATTGTAGAAATGGTCGAGCTTTACTGGTCTTGCTCGCATAATGAAATGCGAAAGCTGTTGGTGTTTGTCATGCTGCACATTGTGCTTCGCGGTTATTTCGTATTAGTTAGTATTCAGTTGAAACAGAATTTAGCTCAAAGTTTTCAACTTGTGTAACAAAATAAAAAGTTGAAGTTAAACTTAACTTCTATCATAACAAATATTTTATACTATTCACGGTGTTTTAGCGCTCGTGCAGTCGAATCATCCAACAATTATGCAATTCAGATGTCATACGAATAACCAGGAAACCTCTTCTTCTCTCCTTGCATCACACAAATAAATATATCTTATGAAATTGTCTACAACATGAAATATCCTTTTTCTAGCATGCGTTTTGAATGATATTTATATTACAATACTATATATGACATTTTGAATCGATGCAGAATGATTGCGCGCTATCAAAAAGTGTGAAACTTTAAATTAAAATTGTACAAGCAGCTTTCGGTTCTTTATCATTTAGAGCTGGGTAATAGCAGTGGAAATTTCAAGCTAGTCTTCCTCTACTGCTCGTTGGTGAGTGAATGTTGAACAAACTTTAATTTGAACGCCGTTTTGTTATCGAATCTCACCTATAGCCGCGATAACGGAGTCATATGACACGTGTGCAGACGCTGAGCAACGAGGCAACTTGCATTTCTCTGTCTTCCTATCTATAGGCTGAAGCTTGCGCCGTTGGGACTGTGTGTACTGAGCAAAAATGCGCTTTAAGGAACTGCAAGTACCACATCTTATACTTCAGAAGTAGAACTACCTGTAGTTTGAATTTGATCCGTACCACGTGTACCGAACACATAGCAGATTCTTGTATAGTTGTCTCTCGAGTACCATGTCCTAAAACAATAAATATTTAATATCTGTCATTTCATGCTCTTTTTACCCTGTTTAATAATGCATAAAAGTTTTACTTCAAAAATATAATGATTTGGGTATGATTGTATTCAATTCTCACTAGAACACCTGCTTCTCTATAGCTTTAATCGTTTTAGGTTTCGATTAAGCGAAGAAAAACTTTGACAGAGAACCAGGCTCCGTGACCAGCCGCACTTGAAACTTCTCACACATTCTTTTAGTATTTTTAGCATGCCACACGACTGTAAAGTCGAACTTTTGCTCTGAAAATCCAATCAGTTGTCCCCTCTGCAGCTGACATGCGTACAAGTTTCATGAGTGACAGGGAGTGACGTGACTACCGAGAGTAGCTTGGTTTGTTGTGAAGGCTTAGTAGTTCGTTTAAATCATAAGCCATGCAATTTAGGGGGCTTTAAGAGCTGGTTCCAGGAGGTGGCGTGCAGGACCCGTGGATTCCAGGACAGCTCCAGCTAAAGTAAATCGATGGGCTGCTCTTTGGCAAATTACCAGCTCATCTAATTCGCGATGCCTGCCTCTTAGCCGCAGCGTTGCTTGCATTTTCTACCTTGAAAATCATGACCAGTAACTGATAATGCAGGTTGAACAAACTGAAAACAAATTTTAGATCGAAGTTGAGATACCTTAATTAGCATTCGTGATAACGTGAATTTACTGTGCGAAAATGTCAGTGTTCTTCACCCAATAATGAACGTTCAGTGATTACTATTTCATTATAGCTTTGGAAATAAACTCTCAAAATACAATCGAGGATAGATGAATTATAAAGTTACTTTTCTCCAGGAAGTTTTTCAGTACCCAAGCATAAATTTTCCCGGAATCGTAGTGAAGGAACTTTATTCAGAGTTATGAGGAAAGAGAAGCATCAGCATGCACATTTCCATTTATGTGCTTATAAAACTGATAGTTTAGTTTGTTAGCTTATTTAGTTACTCTACCTTCAGCCGGGAAAAGTTCTGTACTTTGCAATCTATGCTAATAAAGGACAAAATTTAACCTGTTCACTAGCTGTTCTGTTGATACAATCTGCTACAAATTACCATTCTCTGAAAAACCTTTCGATTTGCCAAAGTTTTCTTCCTCCTTGGAGAAGAAGTAGTCACACACAAGTCGCATTTTCTCCAAAACCACAAGCGCATTTATTCCCACATCTTCGTCTTAAGACATGGACTCTTATTACCGGGCCGAGTTGCGATAGCGGGCTCTGACTGAAATTCGCGATCGAATATCTGTAAAATGTTCCTCATAAATTAGTTAAACAAGAACTTAAAAAACGAGGCAGTAATTTTGCAGGTGAATGAAAAAAATGGATATTAATCACAGTACATCAAACGAATCTCGTTCAAATGAAAGAGAAATGAACGATAACACAATAAAATCTTCAAACTACCGTGTGGTACATTGCATGCAACTTATTTTACAAAGTTTTAATAATCTTATCCCATAATACGCAGCCGCCAATATTGGCGTAGTTCTGAAGTCTCTCATAGAAGTTCGCCATAGTTATCTGGATAACGCATTTTTGTCGTGAGTTGTTGCTGTTTTTGGATCGTTTATACTCGTAAGTGACCAGAAAACATGTCATCCAGGATTTCGAGTTGAACTTTGAGAGACATGCTATTTTGTACCTTCTTGTTGAAACGATACCTGTTAGGATCATGATTGGTATTGAATCTATGACTCGAACGACTCAAGGGTAGAGCCACCTTGAAAGTATTTCTCGGTGATGATCGGAGATCAGTCACAAAAACATTTTCTACTACGAAAAATAAGGACTTAACTCGCTGAAACGACCTGTTGCACCCTAGAGCATAAATTTAACGGGGTGTAGAGGTTTTCAGTGTAATTCGAGCTGGTTTCTATCGAATCCGCCTCATAAGTGTTGTTTATTTAACTAAATCGAATTAAGGATTAGAACAGTCTTCATCACTGTGTACCAGAATTGCTGTCGTGAAAAAGCATGGGTTATTATTTTGGCCCCATAATGCGCAGATCTCCCAATACCTCTCAAGCAATTCTTGCGCATGAGAATTCCATGCAATGTACTTTACAGTGGTGTGAAGTTCGGTTTTCTGTCATTTTAACTTCCTTTTTGAGAACTTTCAACGCAGGTTCTCCTCTGTTGCGTAACTCTACACAAATAATGTGACCCTAAGGGGACCGGTTGGTCTAATGTCTTTTGGTGTTCATGAAAGGAAGTCTTACGGTTAGCCCGTCGGGGTTCGAATTGGTGAATTGTTAATAAGTTCACTAATTAAGTTCAGCCCTACATCCTGAATGTTAATTATCTCTAGGGGACCATGATGACACGTTGTGATCCCTAAGCTCACATACTATACTTTTATCTGAAATTCTCCATCTTCTCACATTACTGATGACTTCCGCAATGCTTACTTTCCCTCTGGGAATCGCAACCGTCACTTTGTGAACTTTGCTTCTGTTGACGTAGCACGCAATGGCAGATTTCTTATTGCAGTACCCAGTTGATGTGATGATTTATTGCCTAAAAGAAAGTAATTCTGGAATTATCTGGCGCATCAAAGCTGACTCATAAAAATGAACTTAATTCATTTTAAGGGGATCATCCCAGTTTGAGACCTTTTTTCGTCCGATTCGTTTGAAAATTGGCCAGTATATGTCTTTTGTGAAAGTAAACCTTTTTTACTCGTGTCATTTTTTCGATTTAGGCCTTATTTTTTTTGACGAACAATGTGTCTTTTGGTATATTTTTATTGATATTGATATTTCAGATTGGAATTCCTCATTCAGTTTTGATGCTAGAACAAAAACAAAGACAGTTTTAGAACCCTTGGAACATTTCTAACAAACTCAAGTTCGGGTTTTTGCAAATTCAAATTTTTTTCTATTTTTTCAAAAATTTTTGAAATTTCAAAAATCAGCAACAATTTTTTTGGGTTTAGAGCTATATATTTCTTCAAAGAATTCGAATTTGAAAAAAAGCGAACTTGAGTGTGTTAGAATTGTTTCAAGGATTCTAAAACTGTCTTTGGATTTGGAGGGCAAATATGCAGAGTGGCCTAACCCACAAATCAGAGGTCAAAACTGGCAGAGTGGGCTAAGTGATAATTTCACCTCATAGCGGCAGAGATGTCTTTCAGGCAGAGTGGCCTAACCAACAGCAGCTATGTATTGCCTTGCTGCACAGCGCCACGCGTTCTGGGGCAGAGTGGCCTAAACAGCAGATTAATGCTTTCGGTATTTGATTTCTTCAGTAATGTAATGATGGTCCTTGCTTCAACGCACATTGAATATACAGAGTGTTTCCTAACAAGACTTTCGAAATTACACACCAAGTAGAAAATAGCTTCATACTTTTTCTTTTATGAAAATTTTCAAAAAGAAATCAGATTTATGAGATATTAGCTGTTTATTGTTATAACGGATGAAATTTAGTGAAACAATTACTCACGATATTTATTTTGAATTTACTCTACAAAAATTGTACAAAATGTGCTCCATCAATGCACTTTTCATATCTTAGCCATAACGACTTCTGGATATTAGGAAACATGTCAGGCGTTTCAGAAATTTCTCTAGCTGCCAGTGCAATTCAGGCCGCGAGATCTTCCTCAGATTCAATGGGTGTAGCATTTAGAAGGCTCTTCATGTGTTCTTGCTAAAACTTTTTATACGAAATATCACCAAAACTATATTTTATTGTTCTAAACTCTCATAGAATAGAAGTGTTTGGAACGTAAATTCAAAATAGAGAGCATAAAAATACCTCAAAACCCTTATTTTTTCGGAAAAATTTAGTAGTAAATAAATGTTTATTTGGCCATTTCATACTTGGTGTGCAATTTTGTAGCTCATGTTCTAGAACACCCTCTATTGCACTGGCTGATCAACTGTCTAGCGTATAGTGCATGCATGTGTTTATCATTTGAAAACAAATGTTTATCCAAGTTTTAAGCAATTTGAAACTACAGTGAGGAGTATGAACAAGCAAAAAGAACTCAAAGTTATTTGTTATGTTATGGTTTGTTATTTACAATATTTCAATGCCCAGAATAGTGAACACAGTCGTACTTTTTCTTTCTAACGACAGGATACGTCAGCATTAAAATGATAAATCTTTTATTGCATAGTTTTAGGTAGAGAAACTTTTAGCTAGAGCAATCCACCATTATCTACACACAAAACAAGCCAAGTTCTTACAAAATGTTTTCAGTGGTTCAAGACACTTTTAGTGGTCTCACAGTCTAAATATTTTATTGCCATTCTATCTGTAACAGAAATTAAATCATTTCTCGGCGAAGAATGGTAAAAGATAATAAAAATGAATCATTGATTAGTGTTTTATCATAATCTCCGTCAAACAAAAAATGTAAAACTCAAATATCATCCCGTTTTTCGCATGAACTGTGACTAATTGGGGAAAAAATCTGCGTAGAGAGTCGAAAGAAAACGTACATTTGTGACGAATACATAAAAATAACCTGAATCACTACGAACACAGGTAACGGAATTTTGGATTAGGCTAGGTTGAATATGTTCAACATGGACCTAGATGTTCCGGTGCAGGCGTTTAAACACTAATTTAGCAACTGCTTGGCGCAACAGATGGACGTGATATTCAACAAATTTTAACTTAATACAAATCCTTTTTCAGTAGGTACGAAGAAATTTGTAATGGACATGAAAGAGAAATTTAATTATATTCCAGCATTGACGGAGAAACATTGAGTTTCAGTTACTCTTCAGTTTCTTCATCCAGAATACACTTAAGATTGAATTTCTTTATTCTGATTTTATGGTGCAGGTTGGTGAAAAAACTTACGAGATGAGATGGTAGGTAAGCAGTGAATTTTTGTAGGTTTTAGAATACTTTGAATGAAAACTTCATTGGTTCCTTATACAAGAGATCCAGGAGGACGGTTTTCAGTTCAGATAACTTGTTGCGTTCTCTGAAACCAATGATACGAAGTTCCTCGTGGTGATCGCTGAAATACTTATACTGCATCAAGCACTCTTTTTTCTGGGAGTCTTCCAGCCATTTCAGTTTCAACCAGCTGAATTTGTTTTATTTTGTGCCGACCATCCGAAACGAAGAACATGACTAAAGCTTGGAACTTCGATAAACTTGTCCTTCAGGAGAGTGACTAAATTTGTACATTTGCATGATGGTAGTCCAGTCGCTGAGGGTATAAATTCCAACATTTTTCTTCTTGGTATATTCTATTTATCTGAAATCAGCGTCATTGTGTAGGAATGAATGGCCGCTCCCTGGAAAAGTGTGAGTCGAGACCTTATATGCTTACTCGTGCAGATCAACATGAAGAAAACGACAATGTTTTTATTGCGGTTTTGTCCTCCACAACAGTCTGAAAATGTATGAATCTTGTCGTAGTTATGAAGATGATTTTTGTGTAGGAGAGGTAAAACCGATTAATTAAACGATCTCACAACTTTCTCGCTTCTCTTCAATTTCTAGCTAGACCAATATGTGGCCCTTATCGTGCCTTGTATATACTCCTAGGTTGTATAACCGCACTTGTCTTTAATAAAGAGCACCAGAAGTGTTGAGGTAAGGAATCGGCTGAGTTTTCTCCAGGTCAAACGTGAATCACAGTAGGCGGGAACTAGGCTGGCGACATTTCTCTTCTGTCACGTGCAATTCTCTTCTGTTCTACACTTACTAGTTCAGCACGTAAATGTGCTCCTTACGGTCTTTGCAATACCTAGTTCTTCTTTCTTCAGCAACTAGATTTGTTTTATCTATCACCTTGTATTCAACTCATCTAGCACACGTATCTTTTTTGGCAAGTTTTTTTCACCAGTTGAACTGAGTTGTATTTTTTCAGCTCCATCATGAAAACGAGTGAGCTGACGGGATGATCAGGGTTTCTCTCCGTCTAAATCGAATGCATTTTTCAGGAATTAAGATCAGGACTGGAATATAAGTTTAGACTATCAATTTAGTGGGATTTGCGCTTAGGCAATAAATTATTTAGAATTGGTGGCGCTTTTTCTTCAACCTCAGGTGAAATTTTGTTAGCAGGCACATGCTTGCTTCTTTTATGTAGCGAAACAATTATTCCTGCTCTCACTTTCTTGTTCATTACATAGGCTATGAAATACCCAGTGTAGAACAAAACATTGCCTTGCACACTCTGTGGTCATTTTCAGCGCAATGAAATGAATTAATTTTCTGAAGATTCAGTGAGGTTTCGTTGTAACTCTTCCTTGTCAGTAAAAGAAAAAAATCATAATGCAACTTACGCAGATAGGAAAATAGTAGTAACAAGAAAAACAATTTGCTTGAAAGCAAAATAATCTGTTGTTTCGTCAATAATAAGGGAGAACTTCGTCGCATTGAGGTCTGATACAAGGCTGTTTAAAACTACAGAACCTATTATATTTGAAAAATGGCTCGTTCATTTCGTTCGTGCGCCCATGATGTTTTTGGCAAATTTTGAGTCAGAACATACCTTAGAATTGATTCCAGACAAATGATCTAAAAGAGCAATGGGAAAGTAATTTTCGGTAATAAAGCCACACAATTTTAGTTCTGCAGATCCTACCTTGTTCTGGTGATCTGACGGTTCACTTCTCATAACATCAGTGACGTTAATGAATTTGCGATCAACCTTTACACTGTTTTTATGCTTATCAGTTTCCTTGCGTCTATTTAAACTGCCGGCTGTCTCACAATTGCACAATTTGCAGTACTCTTTGCTGGCGTTACATTTGCTGACTCGTAGCCGCGATGAATATTTCTCGTCCGTTAGTAATTTTAATGAAACCTTCTATTCATTTTTAATTTTGTTATTTTTTTTCCGAATATCACTGGCCTCACTAACGGAGGAATACACAATATTCACTTTTTAAAACTCATAATTTCTCAATGCTTACTAATTAAAGAACAATAGAAAACTAGCAAAAATTAGTTTTCAAATCAATGCGGGACTAAATGCCATGAGGAACTCACTCCACTCAGGAACTACATTAGACTGACTCTCACTGACACGTGAGAGTAAATCAGACGGAGAATAAGCCACAACAAACGTACGGAAACAGAACCAAAACGCGACGAGTGAAGAACATACCAAGCATGCTCGTCACTTGAATGCTTGTTAGTCTGAGTCAACGAAACGATATAGTAGATAAGCAATTTTAGCAAGTAACATAACTAGCATTGCGTACAAATTGTCAACTCTCTATTTGTACATCAAATGTGCACATAAAACTTTATACTGCAGAAACGCCGCGTGACACGGGTGACGATGCTACAAGTTCTAAACTTCAAACTGGTATCAAACGCGTTGCGTAACTTTATTTAATTACACATTGCGTTTAATTTATCTCTCATTAACACGACAAGTTTTGTAACTGCCAAAAATAAGGCGAATATTTTTTGGTAGGGCATAATGTCTTTAATAAATTATAAAATTCTTTAAGCCGGCCGCCGCTTCAGGCTACTGTCGTACCAAATGTACAACAAAGTGATATTTGGGGCAGATCGTAGCAAATTTGTACGAACGTACCAATTTCGGCGTCCCTTATTATGAGCTTGCCGCCAAAACAATGCAGTGCACGCATGATGCAACTCTGCACTGTGGTGCAACAGCTCATTGTTGCCATGGTAACATGCACCTGCTGCTGCAGTTATGGGAAGCATTTTGGGAGCTTTTTGGGCATCTGCAGTCCAAAAGTTGATTCTCCCGATTTTTTTTTTATTGCTTTAAATGAGTTGGAGATATGTCCCCGAATGTCTGTAAAAATATCAGGAACGTATCCCAGAGCTAACGTCTCCCCCGGGAGGGGGAGAAAATCCCCCTTGCGGACCTTTTTTTCCATTTTTTAACCTAGAGCAATGAAATTTGGTATACTGATTGGAAATGCAATTTAGAATCATTTATCATCTATGACAAAATGCGATTTTCTTGAAAAGAAAATGGGAAATCATAGAAAACGACATTTTTGGGGGGTTTTCTATATGCTTCTCCTCCTACAGTTTTTGAGCTACAGTGATGATTTTGGTATCATTGCATGCAGAAAAACGTGAAAAAAAAAAATGCTCAAATTGTAATTTTTTTTTATTTATTATATATATATTTCATCATTCATATTCCTCAAGGTAAGCATTCCCCATCCGAATATTTTTTTTATCATTGAATTTAGAGCAATGAAATTTGGTATACTAATAGGAAATGCAATTTAGAATCATTTATCATTTATGACAAAATGCGATTTTCTTGAAAAGAAAATGGGAAATCATAGAAAACGACATTTGGGGGGGTTTCTAAATGCTTTTTGTCTGATAGTTTTTGAGCTACAGCAATGATTTTGGTGTCATTGGATGCAGAATAACGTGGACATTCCAAATACTTGAATGCTTTTCCTCAAATTTCCAATATAAAAATTTAAAAAATTAAAAAGACAAAAAATCAAAATATTCTCAAGAAAATTCAAATTTATGACGTCATAACTTTGAAACAAGAATGAATTTCGAAAAACTTCTCAATACATTGTAAAGCCCTTGTTTTTTTGCATCTAATGATACCAAAATCATCACTGTAGCTTAAAAACTGTAGGAGGAGAAGCATTTTTTTTCTTAAAAATAGGTCTTCTAAAGAAACTAAGTTTTCAAGACGTTTGTCATTATTACTCCGAAGTTTACAAAGCTAGAGCAATGCGGTTTGTTGCATTTGAAAGTGAAATGGTTGCTCCATCTAATTTACCAGGGGATTTTCAAAGTTTTTTCTGTAAAGCTTTCCGTAGACTTTTTTATCCTAAAAGTATAAATTTTGCCCTGACCTTTACAAAAAAATTCATATAAATTCTGAATGAAATATATCAAAAAATTCCCTGGTAAATTAGATAGAGCATAAGTTTGACTTTCAAATGCAACAAACCGCATTGCTCTAGCTTTGTAAATTTCGAAGTAATAATGAATAATATATGTAAATATAATTTTTTTTTTTAAATAAATAATTTTCTATGCCTCGGGGAAAAATTTTTCTTAAACAAAAGTTGTTACAAATGTGGAGATCTAGTAGTCTGCAAATTTTCATAGACGTAAGTCCAATAGAAAAAAGTTTCAGTTTTTTGGAAACGCTTCCCTTATGCCACAGCCAGTCAGGACGCCCCGCTGGTTTCGGTTGCGCCAGAGTGGCCTAATCAACTGAGCTATTCCTTGTTCAGCATATCGGAGAAACGCTGTCGCTTATCCCACTTTGCTTATCACTGGCCAAAAATTCAGGATTTTGTGGGTTAGGCCACTCTGCATATTTGCCCTCCATTTGTTCTAGCATCAAAACTCGAGGACAAGTTCCGTTTTGAATGGTAAAAAAGGAAAATTTTTCACTACAGCCCAAAATCGAACTATGTCTATTGAATTTGAATATAACGAAAATTTTTTGTACATGAATGCAGTTTCGATGATCTATTCCGATGTACGAACAATGAACTTCATTTTCCTTGTGAATTTCAAGTAAAGATCTAAGAAATATCGTAGTTATGAGTAAATAAAAATAATACATTTTATTTCAGTAATCACCATGATGAGACTTTATCATTTTTTTCCGTCCGATTTATTTGAAAATTAGCCAGTATATGAATTTAGTGAAAGGAAACCTTTTTTATTCGTGTCACTTTTTCGATTTATGCCTTAGTTTTTATATTTTTTGACGAAAAAAGAGTATTTCGGTATATTTTTTGGGATATTTCAAAACGAGACTCGTCATCGAGTTTTGATGCTAGAACGAAACCAAAAACAGTTTTAGAATCCTTAAAACATTTCTAACAAACTCAAGTTTGTTTTTTTTCAAATTCGAATTCTTTGAAGAAATATATCGCTCGAAACTCAAAAAAATTGTTGCTGATTTTTGAAATTTCAAAAACTTTTGAAAAAATAGAAAAAAATTGAATTTGAAAAAAGCCGAACTTGAGTTTGTTAGAAATGTTCCAAGGGTTCTAAAACTGTCTTTGGATTTGTTCTAGCATCAAAACTCGAGGACGAGTCCCGTTTTGAATGTAAAAAATTTGCCCTCAAAATCGTCATTCTCGGTCCCCTTTTCACCCCCCTGGGGAGGGTTATAGTGTCCGTAGGGCCATAAAATTTCATGGCATAATAACCCATCCCCTAAGGATCCTTTTTTAACAAAAAAAAATTGGGCCTCAAAATCAGCATTTTCGGTCCCCTTTTCACCCCCCTGGGGGGGGGGGGGTTCTAGTCTCCGTAGGGCCATAAAATTTCATGGCACAATAACCCATCCCCTAAGGATCTTTTTTCAACAAAAAAAAAATTTTCAGATTTTCAGTGGGGGGAGCCGGTGGGGCCCAATTGGGCTCGGGATGATCTCCTTAAGATCATTTTAAGCATCAAAGCTAATAATATAATGATACGCGAATCAAAGACAACATTAATATCCAACCTGTCTCTTAAAGACCCAAGAAATTTTTCTGTTTCATTCATTGCATTCAACCGCATCATTTTCAACCTTTACTCGCTCACCGGTGAAATACTTTTCAGTAATTTGTGTTGGATATTAATGTGTCACTAATAGCTTTCTAGCATTAAGATGAAAAAGAACCTTTCATATAACTTATTAAAGATAACCATCCAGAAAGTTAATTATACTTGATCTTAGATACATCACTACCAGGCGTTGTTTTAAATACATTTTCTCATGTGTATTATCACGGTTGTTGAGCGAAACATTTAAGGCAGACGGCGATACTGCAAATTCCGTTTGGAACACGCTCTCAAACTACTTGTAAAGTATGAGTTCCTATTTCGATGGTAGCCGCTGATAGGAGAAGAGTATTTCAAAGGTTTTTTTCTATTACTATTTTCATATATCATATCCTGTTTTCAATGCGACTACGACATTTAGCCTCAGACCGAAAACAGCGCCTGAAACCGAAAATAGAGCAGGCAAGTCGATATGTTTACTGATTTTTTATTTCATTCACTGAGTGCAATCGCGTTATAGAAAGCGGGGTAAGTTTTGACGTTGTATTGAATATTAATAAATACTTTTGGAGCTTCATACCGTTATCGAAGAATCTTTAAATAAGCTCACTAACTTAATTTACAATCGTTGCAAAGCTCATAAGTGAAGTAAGTCACGAAGACAAAAACACATTAAACCATAAAACTGAATTGCTGAAAATCGTATTTTCAGGTAATGCATATTTTTTAAACAATTTTTCATTTATTAAGAAGCTCACTGTGCATGCAGATCAAGCTGTGTTTCATAAATTCACTTTGAAAGTCAACGTTCTCCAGTGGGCTCCAAAATAGATTTGTGAAGAGAGCTTCCTCAACTGAGGCATTTTCAACTTGAGCAACGGAGGGCCGCGAGAATTTTAGCTGACTCTTGTACAGGCGTGACCGTGGTATTGAAGTTCTTTATTAAAAAGCGGGACTGCTGAGGCAGGCTTCGAAGTCTATATAGATCTCACTTGAGCTTTAACTTCCTGCACAACATCACGGCTGGAATACTTTTCTAAAATTATTAAATGTATGTTAAGAAAAAGTATTTCCTTGTCAGTGAAAGAAGTCTTGTGCAAGTTTTTTTTAGTATCTCTGATTTATCAGGCAATGTTTCACCAAAATGCACTGTTTTCAGACTCACTTTCCTCGACAAAAGATGCTGGCGTGCTATACAAAACGTGTATAAAATTAAATATGGATGTTTAAGTTATCGTTATACCATTTTATTTAATATTCAGCTAAATTATTTTAGTATCTAGTGTTTAGAGTGTTCACAGACCATGTGAACTGCATTAAGTTTCAGATTTTGTCTCGTATGACTCTAGGAATCAAACTTACGTTCAATTTATAAGAAGGGGCCAAAATACACTGTTTGAGTTTCCTACAGTATTTCCTACGATCTAATCTCTGTCTTGACAGAGTACATAGATTACGTCACTAAATTTTCTCTTCATTTTTTTGCGGAAAAGGTAATCAGAATAAAAAGGTCAGTTTTTCGTGGCGAGTAAACATTTGGGACTTCTGGTTCAAAATAGCCACAGCATCATACACTTGATGATGTACTACCGTGTTTTGCTCAATTGCTAAGAACGACACAAGACGTTTTCAAGTAAACTTGTTGAATTTCATCAACACTTTTTTCACTAGCAAACGTTTAAAATGCGGGTAATTTAGAAGCAAATAACCTGTTGGATATTACAGACTAGAATGGTGACCTGTGTGCTCTGATGGACTCGAAAACAGAATAATTCAACACAACTGTTCAACGTATAATTCTAAGAAAATTTGTTGAAAATGTCCCTTACTATGACGTAGATTTGTTTGTGAAAATTTTACGGGAGTAGTCTGGGCCGATCAAAAGATCTGAACGACCTTTCGGATAGGAGAAGACGGCCAGGCGAGACCTGGAAACTTTTTTGTGATCATCTAAGGAAGTCCAAAGAATAGCAAGTTTGGACACCCAGGCTTCTTTAAGATAGTCAGGACCGCCGCTAAGAAACACTTGCAGACGACACTACAGCTCGTGCGCATCTCGCGAGCAGGCTAAGATCAAAGGTTTTAGTAATGATTCTGAGTGGAAATGCTAGAGGAATTGGACATCATAAATTACTCAAATCATCAATGAAATGCTGATGTATTGTGATAATCATATAAATTTCATACGCTAAAAATTCAAAAGTAGCTAAACAATAAAACTGTTTCATTTTCACTTGCCTATTTCATATAAATTTAGAAATTCAGGAAAGTCATTTTTCTTCAACCGAATTATCTTTAGGAACTTATCAACGAAGAACGCTGTTAATATTGAAATCATATTTATTAGCACCAGAATGACTTACTGAGGATGAAGCTGGTCTCCGAAACGTTTTATAGAGTGAATAGATTTTTTGTATATATTTTATTCAAAGACCTTTTACAGTGCTAATAAATATGATTTCAATATTAACAGCGTTCTTCGTTTATAAGTTCCTATAAATAAATTTAGGTTTTATTTGATTGTATTGCAGTACGAGCAAGTGAGTTATGCTGACCCAAATCAGCTATGTCAACTTCAAAGCATAAATGTGCTGAAATAAATGACTCGTACTTAAAATATTAGTAGACATGAAGAGATTTTGGTTCAATCGAATGTTAAAACGCTTGATGACCTGCTTTAAAAGAAAATTAATTAAATACATTTTTACAAGTTTAATTACTGCTCCAGTATTGCAGCTTACAAAAAAATCCTAATAAACGAACGTCAGGAATAGAATAATGCAACCTAGGAAACCATGAGTAACTTTTTAATTGGGAATGAATCTTAAATAACCGAAAATTTACACCACATGCTTGTAATTAAGAACGATACATAGAATTCCTGGTTCAAGCTTAATAAAATAAATACTCCAGCATCGATTTCCCCGGGAAAGCCACATGTATCATGTCATCGATGCCCACTGGCGTCTCTTAACGGAATGCACCGTGAATCTTCTCATCGGACCTTCCTCGCTATGTCAGTAGTGGATTTTCTGCACAGTATCAACATCCTTCATTCCTCTAATTAGCACTGTCATCCTCAACTCCCCCAATAAATTTCTTGTTAATCGAACTAATTACCGCAGGAGATCTCGAGTTTCGGCTTCGCTGCTTGAAGTTTTCGGAACTTCCAAGAGCATTGTCAAGCGAAGTTGATGTCGTGTTGGCATATTGATAGTTTCTTCCAGTATAAACCAGTCAATATGAGATCATTTTACATCATAGTTAAAAACCGCCGGGCAGCCTGGTTGAGGTATAAACCTCTATAGAGAGAAAGGAACTAGCTTATCTCTTCTGGTACCTGTAGATTTTCACATGGCTAACAAATGGATAGGGTGATTAGGTACGGTTATTTGATGGAGCCGAATAGAAAGATTTTTACCCCCTGAAGCCATAAATTAAATTAAAGTGTGTCCTATATTCTAGCTAAGAAACTTGCTCGTTATGAAAACTGTAGCTCACCTGACACGCAGGTAGCGGAACTAGATTTCTCGATGTGATGGGTTCAGCAAGCTTTTATTGTTGTATCCTTAACTGGATACCTGAGCAAAATTTATGCGTGCGCCTCTTCGTTTGCTGAAGTAAATTAGAACAGTAATTTAATCTTGAAAAAATTAAACTGAAACATTACTAAGGAGGTCAAAGATTCTTTCAGATCTGTGATTTGACTCAGAGTGAAAACTGTAAGGATCAACGTTGGCAAGCTGTAGAAAACGTCTTTTAAACTGTAAAATAATGTGTTTCAAAACTATCAAAAATCATTTTGGGCACTCTGAAATTAAATTGAAAATTTAAACTCTATTATATTTTATTTGAAAATTAAATAAAATCATGGTTGACAGTGGATCAAATCACAATAAGAGGTGTATCAAAATATGATAAAAGTATATAAAATCATTTGCTAATTGAATGAAATTCTGCTTTAAGACTACATTAAATCAAGTTTGAAAGTGCATGAAATTCTGTCATAAAATTACGTAAAATCATTTATGGAGCCAGTGTTAAATGATATTTGTGAACTGCAAAAATGGTTTAAAAATGAAACCATAATTGGAAAGTGAACTTAATCACGTTTTAAAAGTTAATGCAACCAAGTTTGAGAGCTGGATATAACGAAGTTTGAAAACTGAATTTGAGCATATTTGAAAACTTTAAATAACCGTATTTGAAAACTCGCCAGACTTATGTGTGAAAAATTTACAGACTAACTAAAATTAGATTCAACCACAAAGTTGCATCATAAATTCATCATATAAAGGCGCTCTGTAGCGGTAAAGAAAGTCTCTTAAAAATTTGTGCAGAGTAAATTCAAACTGCGAGCGAATGTCAATTCCAATAAATCAAATTTTAAGTTTCTTTCACTAGTTTTTGTTCCATTTTTTATCTGCATGGAATGAAATAATATCTAAACTTCGCGTACGCTAACAACCACAAAAAGTAATAAAGAAGTTTCAATAACAAAAAAAACAGTAATAACTGTCCGAAAAATTATTTCTTCTCAGACACAAGAATCAAACGTTGAAAATTGGTTTTTGTAAAATTGTTACCTACTTCTTTTTTCTACGTAAAATCGGAAGTCCACCGCCGATGGACAGTATTATGCACTTCTATTTTGTAGTTATTAATTTCACTGCTGCGCACCAGATGTTATGGCACTCTATTTTATGCTTTTTTATCCACTGTCAAATTCTGATCTTTGTCATAGTGACCTTTTTCTTTTCACTTCAATATGTTTTATGAATCATTCAAAAGATAGATAATTGATTCATCCGTAATTAGCACCATATCATCATACAGGATTCATATATTAAGGATTGCAATGTTTCAAGGCATTTAGTAGATTAAAATTGTAAAGTAAGGTAAATGTTATGGTAAGGTTGCGTTTGTATCTGTATAAACTTCAAAAACGTCAACAACAGTTTACAACTCCATCCTTTCAGGGAAAGTAAGGAAACCTGAACCACAGTGATGATTTATCGCCTAAAAGAAAGTAATTCTGGAATTATCTAGCGCATCAAAGCTGACTCATCAAAATGAACTTAATTCATTTTAAGATCATTTTTAGCATCAAAGATAATTATATAATAATAAGCGAATCAAAGACAACCCTACGTTTGAAATTCGATGACATTAATAGGTTTCATATGAACACAAGAAAATAATAACACCTATCTTGCTCGTAGGTTCCTGGTTGACGAATTAGAATGGAAATTTCAAGTGCTTAAAAGTGGTTAGTACATCACTGGGATTGGAGTTTAATACAACGAAAATATTTTATTGAGAAAACTCCTCGCCATGTCTCAAGGACAGGCGGAGAGACACAACAACCTCCTTCAGTTAGGGTTGTGCTCAGAATTCCCACGGGAATGCCCCGCTTTCCAGATGAGGGTCGCGTCTGCAAATTATCAGGAGACCGTATTATGACGGTCGTGATAGATTTCTACGAGCAAGCGGCGTCTTTCGGCATTTATATATTGAAGTCCTATATTGCAATAGTTATGTTGATTTCTGTTTAATTGAATTGATAATGACATCTAATACAATTATTCTGACATATTGAATGAAATAACAACACTAGAAGATTATTAGGGAAAGAACCTCTCTTAGCTCCGATATCTTGCATCTTACATGAGGTGTTGCTGTTCGTTTTGGAGTCGCTGGGAGCTATGGCATGTGATGCTGGTGCAGGTCCCAGAATGTTAACGTTCGGCTCGAGTCAGGCAGGGCGTCCCCAAGTACTTCATTCGAACCTGATGACACTGTTTTAAATGTAGAGCGTTAGGAGACGATTCATAAAAAACGTGGCGAGTAATTTAAATTCATTCAAAAAGTATTTGTGTAATTATTAAGAAATTCTTAACGCAGGAGTAGCGATTTAAACTCTCCCTAAATCTTTAAACCAGAATGAGTCATCTTAAACTGAGTTATAGGGACAAAAAACTTCATCAATGATTCAATTTGAGTAATACAAACAATTACTTTCAGCTCAGGTCTGATAACAGGGTTTTCTCGTAAATAATTTTTTTCGGCTCAGAATTGTTATTCAGTGACTAGGACTGTTTCTTGTGTACGTTATGGAAAGATTAAAGATTTTGCGCTCTATAGGCTCTGCAGGAGAATATCAATACACACGACCGACCGGCTAGCACTTACTAAGTGACAAAATAAAACAGCAGCTCGAGCAAATTTCATGAGTCCATGTAAATAACAAACCCGTGCTGAAATAGTGATATTCTTATTGAGGTAGGAATATTTAGACCCTATTTGATTTGTATGCTTACTCTTATTTTAGTAGACTGCTGTTCGGCAAAGGCTTTCAAAACTTAAAAACGCTTCAGTTTGGATCCAATGCATTCTAAAACGATTTGGTGTGAGTACGGGCATTTATACTATTTTCTTAGAACGATTGCCATTTTTATTCCAACAGGTTTCTAAAGTGTGTTGCGAATTAGCCGCTTGGACACGTAATCGAGATATCTAGAGTCGAGTAAACTTGTTTACGTGTTATCACGCTTTGTTCAGATACTTCAGCGCTAATTTGAGACAGAGTTTATAAAGCTGAAATTCCCGCCGTTGCGCAAAAGAGAACACTGGAGCGCGGAGTGAACCCATCCGATCAAATTCAATCACGGCGCCTCGAGGGAGATCGATAAAGGTAAGTCTTGGGCGGGTCAAGTAACTGTGCTGGGATCACGAACGCAAGGTCGAGAGGTGCTTTCTTAAGCAACAAATCTTAATAAATTGGACGAAGAATAAAAAGTAAAGCTCGGAACCAGGTCTATACTTGTTCTAACTATCGATTTATTTCTCAAGTTAATTTGGAGAATCATGTTCTAACAAAATAAATTTTCTCTGTTAACTGATGATCGCTTGCGAAGAATTCAATAAAAGCCATTGAGTTTGAGAGCCTCCATTTTTTTTTCTCAAAGCAGATGTAGAGTCAGCATTTTTGATATGGTAACCGTAATTCTCCGTACTCATTCTTAATATTACTTATAGTAATAAAGAAATTTAATATGCTTAAATAATGAATTGCTTTATAATACTTGAATTAAAATGATTTCAATATGATATTTTATGTATAAAATGCTTCGGCCTTTAACTTGAAATATTATTAATGCATCACGGTTGTATTATTTACATTAAGAGCTATTTGGTTTGATCATTATTGGTAAATGAGTTCATTTCTTTAAAATTAGTCCCTACGAGTCGTTTTTAATTCTAATGAAAACAAATCATGGTGAATAATACGAAAAGATTTAAATAAAATTGAGTTCAAAATGTTATTTTCGTAATTAGAAGTCCAAAACATTATCGTCTACCAGAGAAAAAGTAAATTTCCCTCAACTATGGAATAGGCTACAGCAGCTGAGCACACAACGCAGCGCGGCATGTGCTGGCAGGAAGGTTTTCCTTCCCCTGTGCAGTCTCCGTTGCATCGTACACTTCTCACGTGGTGTGCTGCGCATAAACGCGTGTATGAAATGAATATAGTAATATGATTGGAAAGTATGTGTCTGTTTGTGAAGCTCTCCCATTTGCATTAGTCGGAAAAAACTAATATTATTTTAAATTATCACTAACTGTATTTTTATTATTACCTCTAAACATTCAGCGCATACAAGTTTTGCGAAATCAAATATATTATCGATTTTTTCAGACCATTTCAATTAAAATCTTAAATATCAATTGTTCTGAAGATGTCTGTTGAGTAGATTGCCCAATATCCATATAAAATGCACTTATATTAATGATTGAATCAAATAAATTCA
The DNA here is from genome assembly GCA_030386875.1 of Morinoia aosen. Lineage (NCBI taxonomy): Eukaryota > Metazoa > Arthropoda > Malacostraca > Amphipoda > Talitridae > Morinoia > Morinoia aosen. The sequence goes on along the minus strand of CM059573.1, from coordinate 38,578,182 downwards.
TACAATGGGTGGTAAAGCTTAACACTAGAAAATGCCGTTCTAATCTGTATTAATGTTTTTAATTGTAGGGATATTGCCCCTAGAAGTGTCGCCTTATTGTTATTAATTATTTTCATGGCCATTTAAATTATTGCTCATTTCACGACACGTATTGCAAATATTACACTGCTAGGCAGTCCCCTATACTTATTCACTGCTGTTCTCTTCACAGTTATTAGTCTAAATTCATGTAGAAATCCTTTTTCAGCATATAGCTAATTCAAGTAATTACAAGACCCCATCGCTCAGGAGTGGCTTAATTTACAAAAAGAACATAATCTGACGAGGTTTGACTCCACCATTAGCGAGGTGTTGTTTTAAAGCGGTTTGTCTGACTTTGAAGTAATTATTCTATTTCATTATGCCGAAAATGTTGACGGCCTCTAATTGAGGTGCCGAGATAGCGTGGCTGTGAGGGGTGCCAGCGGCGGTCGTAAAGACTCGGTAATGACCCCAGCCTAGCAGTAAATACTTTTAACAGCGATCACCTCTTTTCAAAGCCGACAGAAAGAGCAGCTCGTTTTAGAAGAACATGAAAGCGACGAGCCTCGTCATGTCAGAAGTTGTCGCAGTCGGTGTTAGTCAACATGGTGAAGAAAATCTTTAGCATCTGTGATCTTTGCCGGGAAGAAACCGCGCTTAAACGATATTTAGCACTTTGAGTTCACCAATTACACAAAGTTTACGATCAGTAGTGCCCAGTTAGATGTAGTCTGTCTCACTTCGCTGTCCAAGTTTCCAAATCTGTGACACGTGAAGAGTATTTTAAAAGCCAGTCTTGACAGAACATCGCCATCAATTTCATGTTTAGCAATGAAAATATTTTCTAGTCCTACTGTGCAGTGACATACATGACTCAGCGGTACCGATTTTCCAGTTCATTAAATGAAGAACATGATACGAGCAAGTAGTTGGTATGGGTACAGTCCGCTCAGTGTTCAAATACGAACTCAGAGTAAAAAAATTAAAAAAGTGAAGAAAGTCCTAGTGAAGTTGATATCGCGGATATCTGAGCAAAATATATCTAAGTTACTTCAGTAGTTTGTTGAATATCGTTTCCACAATCGTTTTGCAATCGTTCAATGGTTACTTACTCCAAGGTTGCAAGTTATGGCTTCTCGAAGGCTACGCTGGAAGTGAACTTCCATTATTCTGGACTAAAACATACATTTAGAACATGACAATCAATAGTCGTAGAGAAATTAATACCGTCTGCCGAGCCCAAATTAATTACTGATAATTTGAGATTTTTTTGCATCAAGAAATAGATTCAGAATCTATTGCTTTTTTGAATGCAATTTAATTACCAGCTACACATAATTCAAGTGAAACACTCTCGCAACATGTTACAATCATTTTCATTTTCACCCCTTCACACTGAGAACAAAGTTTCATCTTTTCTTATTTTTCCCACCACATCCTAGTTACAGTACGCCATTTTACTCCCCTACTTTTATGAGAATTGTAAAATTCAAGCGTGCCAAGCAATGATGTAGGTTGTGGATCGCGTCCTTCGTGGTCCAAGTTCATGTAAGCATTTTACATATATTTAAATAACCATGAATCAAACGAGTATTTATGCTTGTAGCCTATTTGTCCAGGTCTCGGGCGATGTCGTTCCACAGAATTTTGGGGCTCATCTTAACCTCGTGACTCAGTTCGTGCACAACTCCCGGTGACACTGTCGACTTTCTTTCACGCCAAGGAGTAGTTGCGGTTTTACTAAACTCTATTAACATCTTGATGACCTGTTCTACAATTTGAAATACCTTTGCAATTTGGATGACTTTTTGAAATATGGTTCCGTGACTGTCACAGGTTATGTGAGAGGGAATAACTTTTTACCTCAAATGAAAGTTGAGCTCTTTAAATCATTTTACATTAAGAACAAAACTGATCCAGGTCATGTTCATGAGTGAAATTTTTAGACGGATTTCATATAACACTTTACAGCTGTACACATTACAGGGCACAAATTAAATAGCACATTACATAAAAAATGATGCAAATTTGCCTAATTCATTATTACTTCAAATTAGAATCGATGCATTTAAACCTGAAATTTTCCTAATATCATATCTCAGGGTTAATTTTTTCATGGTATTTTCGCAATAGTAAATTTAATCGATCGTTTTAAAAACTGGGTCTTTTAATTCTATTCTTGTATTAAACAACGATTAAAGAGCTTGAAATTATGCAAGGTATCGAATTCTATGGAATTGCCCATAGTATCGGATATTGAGGGCGAGCGAATAAATTCGTAATTACCTAGTATTTCTTATTCGAATGATTTCGAAAAATGTCTACGAATGATTAGGTGCATATCATTCTCAATTTATGATCACAGAAATCGTGATTCAATATCCTTTCTTGAGCGAGGTAAAACTCTTTCAAATACATATCTGAATAAATATCCAGAAAATATGGTTTGAAGACTCTTACGAAACAATTAATATTCAACAAAATTACAGAAACGGACGGGAGATATTATCTGTCAAGTATGCTTATGACAGACAGAAACATATAAAAAATGATAGTATATGCGTAAAGAGTATAGTCTCTACTTGTGAGGAACAAATGAACGACGAGCTAATATTTTAAAACATTTTATTGTAAAGTTAGATGGTAAATTGTCTAATGTCTCAAAATTTCAACTATGACATCTTAAAAAGCAAACAAGTGACTACTAAAAGAATAATTGGATGTGCCAAATTGTTCTGCACAGCAGCTTATTTTGCTGACCCGAGCCGACAAGCCAGATGAAAAAACTGGAACATCAGAGAGCCTTCAGCCTGCCTACGTGAAGGAGTCAGCGTAATCTATTAGCACGCACAGGCAACGGCTTGGCCGTGTAATGTTCACGGATAATATGAAATTCTAGAGGAAGAACGGTCCACCCACCGCTCTAAATTAATAAAAATTGCCTCACACGTCAGACATCTCATTTTACGAACTGAGCCCCGGATAAGTCCAACTACCATAGCTCCTCAAGTGAAAAATATTTGTTTTAGATCCTTTTTTCTGATCATTTTTCTGTTTTAATTTATAGTGATTATTTTCTAAGGATTTTTTAAACTGAATTTACTTCTGCCCTCTGCGGTTGTTCATACAAGCATTTTCGAAAAAAAATCTAACTCTCCATTCGAAATACTGTTGCTCCTCATGTGTGCGGTTAGCTTGCTAAATTGATAATTATTTTTGCTCCATGTATGCCTTGTGAGTTGTTCATTTTTTGCAAACAAAAAACTTTTCAAATAAAACATCAACACTCTGAAAATGCCTTCGTAAACCAACTCAAGAACAATTCATTTCTCTATTTCTGTCGAACTGGGAACATTCACTGGCAAAACAACGATTTATAGACGTACAACCATTAGCGTGCAACCTTCATGGAAGCTGTGAATGCAATTCTTTGCGTGATGAGATCCAATACATACGAGAATAACTCGTGTGCCTGTGTCGTCAAAACGACTGCATTACTTCTTCAATTAATACGTCGGTGGGGGAAATATTTTCCAACGAATAAATTATCATGTCTTTCACCCACCACCGTTACAATACGAGAATTTTTCATTTTTTTTTTGAATTAGGATTTATTTCTTGAATATGCGTTTAACTTCACCTCAAAAGAATTCTTAAATGACCAGAGAGCTTCAATGCTCTTCTGGCTATACGGATTTTTATATCACCAGGAGTGAATATATATAGATATATGTACATATAGAACGTCAGGAGAGAATTTTTGGCGTAGAGGTAGTGAAATGTAATATTTGAAAGTTATTTAAAGTCGTTTTCCGTTTTCTGGGTCACTTGGTATGAGGGGATTCAAAAGTAGAATTGTAATTCCGAGTACAGTTGTTAAGTTGTCGATGAAACGCTTAAGTTTTCTTATTTCTTTGGTTAGCTATTTGGCACAATAAGTATCGAAAATATTTACTCACAATCTCCTGCATCAAAGTAGTCCATGAAGTACAAGCGTAACTTCAAAACATTGGAACGTCAAAACTACTCAACTTACTTCGATGCACGAAGTGAAGCATCACACGAATTGCTCCTCATCTCGGCTGTGGCGAGCCCCCTCGCTGCTGCGGTAACGAGGGCTCGGGGAGCTCGAGTGTAACTTCCTCTCGCGCACCGCGGCCCCGCGATTGCGGTGAGCTCTCGACTTGAAAAGCATGAGCATCATAAGGAGGCGAAGGTCTTGCTGTATCGTCTGGTGTGGTCAAGGGAGGTGAAAAGTCAAATATTTAAACTTTCGTCAGAAGCTGTGGATTCGTTTTGTATAAATATAATTTTACTTAGGGTAGTTTTTGGATGAAACTTTCTTCTTGGTTAGTTTCTCGCCGAGAAAAATTGTGTTTTTATTAGTGCTGGCCTTCAACAAAGATCTCAAAAGCTACCAAAATTACAGTGGATAATGCAAAAAAACATAGTAGTTATATGGATATATAAATATGAAGAGCAGAAAGATCTAGGACCTGATATGATTAGTACGAAATTGAGAGAATGGAAAAAATTTGCCCGTGGCAAATTACTCAGTAAAGTTTTCTCACAAAAAGTATATTCTTTCTATTGTACGATTTGATCAACGTACTGGCAACCGCATTACAAGGGAAATTTGATGTTGCTCCACCGTGTGAAGTAGTTAAGGTGATTTTACCGTGTCAGGTTATTAAAGTGAATTTACAAGAGGAAATTAATGCGATTTCTCCTTGTAAAACATTGAAGATAACCTTACTATCTGCGTAACTAAGGTAAATTTACCATGTGAAATAATTATAGCACCTAGTGAGGTAATTGAGGTTATTGACTCGTATCACGCAGTCAAGGAGAATTACACACTGAAGGGTAATACGCAAATTTTGTCACAGTGCATTTCATGGGAGAAAGGCAGGGAGCATATCTGGCGTCAGCAAGTAGCACATTTTCTGTAATAAAATAGCCGGTGACCGGAAATATCGGTGCGTACTTACTAACACAGCCTTCCTGCCGCTAGCAGCCCAAACGTCGTCAATTGCATTGTAACTCTCGACCGTCAGAGTAGCGCTGGGCCACGAGAGCAGATAGGAGACAGTCTATTATCGTTTTCTGTATGTTGGCATTCAACTTTTGAGCGCATGAATTCAGTTTTTTAATATCCTGAATGACATTTTTACTCCTGACAATATTTGTCTACCTGACAAAATAACTTGGCGAAGGGCGAGTTAGAATTCTTGAATACTGTCTCATAATTTAAAAAGGAACAAGTTTTTGAAACGTGTTCATACGGTGGTAAACATAGTTAACAAACAATAAGTGGAGGAATAATAAATGAAGAAAATATACGCCAAACATGTTCAAGAATTTAGTTGTAAACCCGCAAATAATAGTTTACGATATACATCGACCTCTTCCATCATGGTCAAAATTCTGTACAATTACTATTTAAACTGAGTACAAATTTCATTCAAAAATCGACGGTCCATGTTTGCGAACAAGTGCGTGCGCACCAGCACATCAAGAGGTGTCAGCATGCCAGTCTTAAAATTCTGTTGTTAGCGGCGTTTAGAGCAGAGGCAGAGCGACTCTGACCAGCCGGTTCTACTTGCAATTATTCTATCCTGCCTTCGAAATGGCCATCAAGCTAATTCGTATAGAATTAATGAGCCCCCAAATGGGGGTAAGAGCGACCGAGATATTTATTTCAGTTGGAAATGACTTCCTTCAGTCAGTTCAAGATTTCCTCCGTTTGATTACTTCCTACAAATTCAAGAGACGGCGAATAACATGAAGTCATAGAATTACGCGCTTTTTAAGAGATCCAGGTACGCAGCCTTTTCGATATACCTATTAAGATAGAATTAAAGTTTATTCAAACAGAATCTTATTCTGTTCAAAAGAAAAGTACTCACATTAACGAGTAAGTTTTGCCTACGATTATTAGAGTGTTTCTTCGTAAATTGTAATTATGGAAACATTCATAGTACAGGGGCGAGCCATCGACAGGTTCCTCGTGGCATTTCCGAGGACTCGTTGAAATACCTTTTGGTTTGGAACCTTACGAGGATTTTTCGGGTAAAACTTTGTTCCAAAAACCCTCTTCACTGCTCCAGTGTACTTGATATCTCCACACTTCAGAATGATGAATTTGGATTCTTCAGCAGAGAAGGGAGAATCTTTCCTGAAGCTGAACTTCTTGTGTACTGGGGCAGCCATTTTCAAAGTCGAATTGTGTTAAATGACTCAAAGACAGCGACATATTCCACGCATCCGGTTTCATGTCTAAGGAATAATAAAACCTCCCTATGCGGAGAGCTGGGAAAACTTTGGTGACGTTAGTTTTTTTGTTTTGTTTATTTCACCAGACTTTGTACTATTCAAAATTGTCACTCATGTTTGATCACCCAGGAGCAACTTTACGGGTCTACTTTCCAAAAAAATATATATTAACACATTGAGCTTTGTCTCAAATGTCTTTTATTAATATTGTTCTCGGTAGGAAAAAGGACGTTTAAAGTTATGAATGATTGAAACTAGAGAGGTTATTAAATATAGATACGTGCTTCCAAGTGCGTCTGCCAGCACTGAGTGAACGAACTCTCCAGCAGCACTCGTCCTGGAGCTCTAGGAACCTTTTGGAAAAGAATCGTAAAATATGCGTCCTCATCTATTCGTAAAAGAGCAGGCTCATATGATCTACGTTTTAAGCTAAATTTTTATTTCAGGACAGAACCATCCATTCCTAGATAAAAACACACAGTGAACACAAAGATTTTATTTGCTCGACAAACTTTTCAGTGCGTTGACGCAAAGCTGAAAGTATATTCTTTAAGCAAAGTTGCAAAGTTGACGCAAAGTTGTATATTCTTGACTGTAAAATACCAAAATGTATCTAAACTAAACGAAGAGATGAAGTGTTGTGCTATCCTGATACGCTGAGAAATAATCGTTTGTTGTGTATGATATGTTCCTTATTGTGTTCCACAGGGCGTTGAAAAGCATATGAAATTTTCGTATTCTTAAACAGTTAATACAATCAGTGGTCATGATAATTTCGTACGAACATGCTCGTTTGCCATGCAATATTTTTTGGTAGCATTGTGAAGTTTTCAAGATAAAAAAATTACTTCTTCGTAATTAGGACAGTTTTGGCAATGTAGGGCGGCCAGCAAAGCCTGGTACGTTGAACCGTCCTCACCTCTCAGAATGAGGCCATCTTTTGATATTACATGACGTGTACATTTGTACATACTAAGTTATTTTACGCGTAGCGCACGTCACGAGCAAGCAATAGTACATCGCGAGATTTGAGGGAAATATTCTTTGAGCACTGATTGCAAAAAAAAAACAATTATAATAATAAACATTTACACGCTTAGTGAAGCATGGTGGTAAACGCGCTGCAGGAACTCCTGTACGGCATCAATCAAACAAGAAACAGTTTTATTTCTCCTCATTAGATGTGCGTCCTGGCGTCGTATCAGTTTGCATCTTGGCAAAATTATTGAGAATTTTATATCAACGAAGTCTTTTGAGCTGCTGTTCTTTTTCAATTCCAGACACTGCGCAAGCTCTCACTCAATATGTGGCAATGGGAATGCAGGATAATTACACGGTATTTGCCTCTAGAAATACTGCGCTAAATTATTCGTGAAGTTATCGAAGCAATTTACTTGGTGTAAGCCTCGCTCTGTGCATTGCAGCAGGCGGTACACCGTGGCTGTACTGGGCTCTCAGAACGAAGTCACCAAAGCCACTATTCTTGCATTGAGGTCCGGTGACACAGTTGAACGACATTTTCAGGGGCATCTCGCTCGATGAGCTTGTCCCCTATCAACTCCGTGTGAGCGTTCTGCAATAAGAAACACACAAAAACAATCACAAACATTGAATTTTGAGAGCGATTGAGAGTTCACGGGTGAAATGAGAGCCAAATTTTTGCCTCTGATTCTATTGAAGGCTGGACTTCCTGCTAATTATGGAACAATTCATTATGAATAAATATTTATAATTTCATTTTTCAACCATTGATATGACTATAACCCAATTTAGAGTGAGTTGGTATGTCCCCTTTCTGCTGAGTCACTTTCTGAACGATACAAATTACTAGGACTCTAAAATTATCACAGGTTTTAAAACTTTTGAGTAACCATTACGGAAAAATCATGCGTTGGAACGATCATTTAACTCTTGAATACTATCATTGTCAAAGGAAATGCAAGCAACAATGACTGCTGAGCTGGGAACCGTCTAAATGCGTCGGCTATTCATGTTTCTACTTCAATGAAAGAGAACTATTTACTAACATGATGCACTTCTTACAGCATTTTCGGGATCTTAATTATTAGAAAAAATTATCTCCAAAGAGAGTCTGTCAAAATCCAATCTGGAGTGCAAGACTATGTATTTTGCTGATGAAATATCTTTCGACAATTTCAAATTGTAATAGAGTCTCACAGCGTAAAGTGTAAACAAAGTACATGAAATAAGAGGAAATTTTTCAACAGACGAACATAATGAAAATTTATTGCACTGGAGTAACTTGAGGAGAAGCAAAATTGTCACCACCCCTGGCACATTCGCAGCACGTCGTCCCAGCGGTGCTGAGATGCACGAGCGCCTTTGGACACATTGGATTTTCAAAATTATTCTAATATCAATGTCCCATATTGATGGACACACCATGTGAGGTAGACTATGGCCGCGTCAAAACCACAACAAAAATATATTCTTTTGAATATTTTAGCCAAGCCAAGATGACTGAAAGCTTATAAATACTTTAAGTACTACTGGAGAGTGACTCGTAGAATCTTCGCTCTAATTTAGAGTAAATAAATACAAGACATGAAACACTCTACTAGAAAAAACTAAAATGCCGTCTTAAATAATATTCAAACCATGAAAATTATATTCAAATAGTGAGAAATTGCTGGCCAGAAGTAATTTATAAAAAATTCACGACACGTGCATCTAAAACCAATAAACGAACTTCTAAGCTCAGATTAAACTTATTTTCATTTATCTATTAAATTTTGAGGAACAGAAACCTGCGACGTGAGTAGCGATAGATCTCTTCCTGAAAATGTGAGCAGCTCTACTAATTTTATTTACTGAAATATCTAGTTATTTGGGATTAAAACTTCATTCCTAACTAGTTGCACAGAGCTTAGCGAAAATAATCGTCATGACAGTTTTATTGGCAAAAAATTAAACACTTCATCGCGCTGCATTGAGCTGACGACTGCATTGCTCAGGGTAGTCGAAAGAAAATATTAAGTAAAATGAACAATAAAAAAATGACAGAAAACGCTAAAATGAGTTTGTTTTTAATTTTCTGACTGAATTTTAAGAAAAATCAAGTTTTAGTCTGAGAACAACAAATGACATTTTAGGTATCTCATGCTGTCGGTGTCCCTATAATAACACACACACATCGGTACATTGGGTAAAATAGAACCACGGTGATAGAGTGATATCGCTTAAAAGCAACAAATAGCCACAAAATTTCTGTACATCCATGGAGTAGATTACAAATGAACATAACACGGGGGCTCAAAACCGGCTGCGCTCTACAGACTAAGTGTGAGGTCTGCGCTGTAGGGATACAATTAATAAAAGAAAATTAATTAAAACAGGTGTAGGTATTTCAGCTTCACAGAGTTTGACATGCTGAGTTGTAGCAACGCTCAAATCTAGATTCTAAGCCCGTCTCATCGCAACTCTGTTAGCTATGTCTATGATACTTCATGAGAGCTACATTTTAGTTCATTTGTGAGGTCGATAGAACACATTTGGTCAGCACAATCTGACCAGCTGTTTTAAGAAAACGATGTAAATAAAAACCAGCGTTCTTTCAAATTTTAAATTTTCTGGTTAATTTAGGTAGAAAATTCTGTAAATCTTCCCTGGAATAAATATATGACTGGGAAATATCTAAAAACTTAAAAATTAGCTGGTGGTCCTTCTAGTTATTGTGATGGAAGCAATCATCACACTCCCACCACGAGAAGCCACGTAGGCGCATAACAAACTCAGCATTCTTGGAAATGTTACTATTCCCGTTCATAATACCAGAAAATAACTCGTATAGGGAAATATAACCCATTTTATTCTATGATCTTCTCAAATAATTTATACTATTCTTTTTTATTTAAAAATTACTCCCTTTTGATTGCGGTAATGTGCTGCAATGCTTAGGCGATATTCTTCTTAAGTTGAAATCTTTCATTGTTGAAGGAAAGCTCAAAAAGTTTTAATAAGTTGCGAATCTTCTGGCAACTCTTAAGGTCATTACTACTTCAATGTTGACAACATTCATCATTTATTTAAAGCATAATCAATGTTCAAAAAATGGTTCTGACGCAGCATAAGTCTATCTAGTACGAAGTCGGCATTTTTTATTATTTTTCATGACAAACGATTTTAATTCCCATGAGCTTGCAGTTCCTTGAATTATTGTTCTCAATGAGAAAAACTAGAATTTATGAACTTCGCCGCTGACTGCAGTACACGAATCCTTCACTTTTTAATATGTAGATTTCGCTTCGAGTAGTGTACAGGAGATCCAATTGCATGTAACCGCCCTTATTTTTGCTTTGTCCATTGTTTCACTGTCGAAGAAAAGTGGAGTTTTAAAGCACATCATTCTCGATGAGATGTGCCTAACTCAACTCAAAAAGGTTTTACGTTAAGCTTTAAGACGCTATAGTTAGAGTATACCTGAGAAGTAAGGTTAATTCCTTCGATTTTAAACAGTTTCTTTGGGAAAATCAAAATCCCATCGCAATTTCTTGAACGGCTTAAAAATATTTAGGTACTCTATATATATAGGGTGAAATACCATTGATACTCTGGATATATCAATGCTGTATTTCTAGAATTTTGTTGAGAGAAATGAAATGAGTTGGATATAATAAAGAATGATTTTTACATCTTGATTCAGTTTCAAGACGCTCATTTTTGGGTGGAATTTGTGAATCTTACTTTGCACAGTTGTTCACAAATCGACTTGATTCCATCATGTTCTAATAATTTTCAGGAATAGCTGTTATAGATGCTTTTATATGTACAAAAAATGAAACCATTGAATCGCACGTACTGTGTAGTGAATAAACTCATGGAAAAAACAGAAAATTCCTGCACGTAAGATTTTCTATTCTTCTTAGTCTATGTAACAAAGTATTGTAAGTAATACGTAAGCAATCAGCAAAATTGCATATTTTCAGCAATGACAACCTTATATATCATACACTGAAAAATATTATGTGAAACAACGAAATAAAGCAGTAGAATAGCCGTTCTGACCCATCAACGTATAATAAGAAGCATACTTTGGGAGATTGATGCGTGTGGACGACGAAATGCATCTTAGACCTTTGCTTACGAGAATAATTATTTCATCAGAAAATTAGAAACCGACTGAAAAATTTTAGAGCCTATTGAATAAGTGCTGCAGCATTATACGGAAGAAACCTGACCAATACTGATTGTAATATACCTATTACCTTTTCAAAGAGGGCCCAAATGAGCAATTGTGGCATTTTCAGATTGCATGTTCTTTCTATCAACCACGAAGACAAGTTGACAATTTCAATATTTTCACTCGCAGTATCTAGGATGCTGCACGGCTCATCCAATGATCAAGGTTGCTCCACAGCTCAATCTTGCCACCCGGCTCATCCAATTATAGTTCGCAATTCCATAGCACTCTCTAGTTATAACTCGATCTATGGTCGTTACGACTTCTTAGTAATGTGTGTATAGCTAGGAGTACAAGTTTCAATATCCAGGACATAATCATCACATAAGCTAGTTTCAAATTTACAGCTTTCATTTAAACGTTTCTCTAACTTCTGAAACCAACACGAAAGCAATGTTGCCCTAATGATACGCTAGTCGTTATATTCATAACCCAGCAATTTGAATACGTTTACCATTAAAATTAATGTGTTATAGCATCCGTATGAAAGGTGAATGACTTCATTCCAGATCATTGAGTCTCGGCGCCCAATTCAATTCGCAACGAGATAAGCTCTTCAAGTCACTTTTGTTAGTTGTACAACTAACAAAAGTGACTGGAAGAGCCTATCTCGTTGCGGTAAAGCAGATGCCTCGCTTGTAGCGGTTTCCAAGTTAAATGAAACTAGGAAATGATCTAACTTTGTACTTTACTTCTACGAGCCCGATGTCTCATCAAACTCACAGAATGTAAAACTCAATTAAGTTCTGAGAATGGGATCTGTCTTCTCATGAATCGTTCTTCAGTGACTCAAAGACTTCGTCCCCATCGAGGAAATTCGATGCCAAAAGCCAAAAATGCATGAATGAAAGTGGGCGATTGAGGGCGCGAGGGAGGGAGGCTGTTTTACGCTGCAGAGAATGCATAACTTGTGGAACAAATTGCGCTTCCGCAGTTTTCTGGGCCGATCGATTGCAGGTCGAAGTTGCGGCCTTCAGCCGAGCTGCAGCTGGAGGATGGAGGAAAGAGGGTAAACTAGTTGAGAAGTTGGTTCAACGAGAAAGCGTGAGGGAAGTGAAAAAGCGGACGGGAGAGAGAAGTTTTTTTGGTAGCTAAGGAAAGGAAAAAGAAGCAATCGGGCGGAATGCAAGTGATCACTTGAGAGGACAGGGAAAAAGAAATTAGGTCACAATGAGTTGAGTTCCGTACGTCTTTACAGACATATTTGAGAAATTGTAAGATGAGAAAGACGATAAAAAGGACCAGCGCTTCTATGAGTATTGTGCTGAAAATAAATATGAATTCCTTCATTTTTCCTGAAAAATTGGACGAGTATGAACGACTTCGACCGAAAGAATTTTCTATTTTAAAAGATTCTTATCATATTTTACACTGCCATGGGCAATTTTTTTTATGATAGTGTTCGAGTGGAGATAATTTGAAGAGGAGATCATTCGCAATATTGAAATGAAAAAACACTCTCAGAAACGATAAATTCAGGTGAAAATAATTGAGTAAAAAAACAAGAACGAGTGGTAAACAACGCTATAAATAAAGTTGGCATTTCAGTTGTACATCATCTGCCACACTTCACCTAATATAGATAACAATCAGTTTTAGCTATTCAACAAATCAAATGCACGATTCAACTTATGTATGAGTCGTAAAGACAGAGACTAATTTTAGTGGGAATAACTGAAGTCCGCCAACGATGTGTAAAACTCGAATAACGATTGTTAAACCATGTGACAGTGCTAATACAATTTCAGGTGGACAAAAATTAACTCGAAGCCAATACCACAGTATTTAAAAATGCAGATGAGAATACAATGGGCTCGGAGATGAGGAAGATTACTAGGCTCATCGGAACGAGATTAGCTATGCTGCAAGTCTGGACTGGCATGATAACCGACCGATGTTGGCGTCGGGACCGCGTAGCCTTCATGGAGTCATTCTTGTGATGGGAAGCGACCGGGCTTGAGGTTATGGTAGATACGACTAATCATCAGGGACAGAAAAACTGTATGAAACGTATCAAAAGTGAATGAAAGTACGCTTCAAAACTTGGACAAAAGGCATTGACACGTAAGGAATATGTAACATATAAGATTTGAAAAACAATTTTCGAAAATTAAACTTTAATTTAATTTTCAGATGGACAAAAACTTAGAGAGATTATAGAAGCTAAAGTTCCAGAATTAGAAATCAGAATTGTAAATTTAATCGAGGACGTAAATGTAAATGCAAAAACCAAAAATGAGAAACACCGCTTCGAAACAGCCATGAAATGTGTGGCCGGACAGCGTTGCTTAAAAGTTCCTGTGTACAAATAATAACGACTGCGGAGAGGCCCGCCATGAATTATATGTGACCTCATTGCGCCGCCGCGTCCTAAGGGACGAGAACAAAATGCTCATCCCTTGCATTTCAAACCATTATTGCAGACGGAGAAAAATTCTTAGTTGTATCTTTGCGGACGTCAGGATAAGCTCCCGTGAACAAGGAAGACCCCATTTTTGTCCGTGTTAAATTGATTTCATGGTGAATCAATCGCGATGTGCAGTATTCAATGTGTGAGCAATACTGAATGATTAAAGTAGAACTTAGCATTGCAATATTTGATTTATTTATTGAATGACTGGAAGACCTGAACAGGATTTGAGATCGCCAAAGTTTGAGACGGACCTTGAAAATATTTCTTTCAGAACTGAATCAATCATACGAAAATTGTGTTGAAGATTTTCTCTGGATTGATATCTAGTCCTGGATTGATACCCTGAATTTTCCAAACAGTGTCAAAATACCCGTTACGGAGTCGGGCCATTTTCGTTTTGTTATTCTTTGGTCTGCGCCAGGCCTAGGTAGGCTCAGGTCAGATCGAGGCCTCTCATGCATATGGCGATGTTGCCGCTGTCGGTGACAAAATGGCCGGTCGCATTGTTGCGTAGGAGAAGTTAAAAAAAATTGTAATAAGGTATTCAGTGCTCTCTTTTATTGATCTTTATGAAAAGCTCTGTTTACGACGCGTTAAACAGCATTTGAACAAAATAAAACTGTCGAAAACCACTTTACACTTATAGCAATTTTAAGGAAGGGTTCCTAGAACATTTCTTAAAGTGAAATAACTCCAATAACAATTTCAGAATTTTAACAATTTTTAATGCTGGAAGAGATGAATCCAGAACTATTTGGAAGAAGTTCTCGATTATATTTTACTCAACGAGTAATATTTCCGAACATGGGCTCGAAGAAGAAGGTTTTCTGGATCCCCTAACATCAGTAGTTCGTAATGAGGTGAGGATTGAATACGTGAAAATGAATTCCTTTAAAAGAATATACAGATGAGAGGACGAACACGCTAAAGGTAGATGGAAAGTCAAAGACTGGCTCAGTACGTTTATTTAATTTTTTCTGAAATCTCATTAAAGTGTGATCAACTAAGAATTATTTTTTTTAGGACCGTATTCTAACACTGAGAGAGAGAGAGAGAGAAAACACACTTGCACACAAAACTAAAAGCAATCGTCTTATTTGTATTTGAAAGAAATATGTCGTTACCGAGACTTTTCGTGAAGCATTTCTGTGAACTTTGCGTAGTTCAAGGTGTAGATTGTGCGCTGCAAATTGCGCTCGTAAATTGTACCTATACATTCCACAGTTTTCATGTGTTTAGTCAGCGGCGTGAGTTGGTATAAGAGATTGAACGTGCTTCATCAACTAATATCATCCCATTTAACAATAATGTCATGTCAGAGGTTTGAGCTCTCTCTTAATATTTCATAGCATTTTTTCCTCAGCACAATTGAGTTCGACCACACCAACGAAAAGAAAAAGAGTCTGCATTTGTGTCTAACGTTTATATTTGGAAATGGATTCAAATTTGGTCTCATCATGTAGGGCACCTCAGCATTGTAATGTAGAAAACTTGAGCTAATATGGTTTGGCACGGTGAACTGATCCCAAAGTCAATTTGTACTGAGGGAGAAACAGTATTGCGAAAGAATCGCACCTCCCTTGCAGATATTTCGGATTCAAAAATGCGTGAAAGTTGTATTTGTAGATTCTGTTGGCATTAGCGAATGCGTTGGAATTGCAGTCATGTCTCTCCTGGAGACCACTTCCGCTTGTATATCCGCTGGAACGTTGAAATTGTGGTCAAAATTGAGGCGGGGCGAAGAACCTTTGTCTTCCACGTCGTGAGCAGAGAGATAAGATAGTGGGCAGTTCAAAAAACACAATAGGGTTGTTGGGTGTACTGGAAACAGTCATTAGAACAGAAAAGTGTCGACAAATAATCAGAAGAAATCTCCCAGATTATTTATGGAATGATTAATAACCGTAAAGTTGAGGGTCACATAACGATTTGGTGATTGCGACGTCAAATCATACTTACGGCGATGGCGGGTCGAGGACGAAAGTGACGAGTAATGTTGGGCTAAGAGTTAGGATGGTGAGGAGATGAGTGAAATCGTGACTTAAAATGTTATGAAATGAAAGTGAGGTCGTGAAATTGAAATATAGAGCAAAAAAAAGATGACTTCGCTTGCAAAGAACCACTGAAAGAATTGAAGCAACTTAAAATGCGTTGAAAGTTTGTAAAAAAGTTGATTTAACCAATGAAACGGAAAAATACAATAATCACTGCATTGTGCAATGTGACAGAAAATATAATCGAGCGAGTTTACTGTTGTTTCATTTCACACAGCTCGCAGATCACTGAACTTCCCCGTAAATTGAAGGAGAAAAAAGTGGCGGCAAATTTGCCATGAGAAGAACAGTTCGTTTGCAGCATTTCTAGCAGTGCCTGAGCTAAGAAATGTAGCTAAGAGCTTGGGTTGAAAGCATTGCTGGCTGGGCAAACAAAACATAAAGTAATAGAGAAAAAGACAAGGCACAAACTGAAAATATATTTAGTTGTGAAATTGCAGAATACAAAATTGCAAATAATGTAATACGAGGAAGTTCAGAGTAAGCAGGTTCAACTTTAAATGTTGAAATGCATTAATTCGTGTGGTTGCTCCTCACGGTGGAGATCCGTAATTGTAGGCTAAAAGTTTAGATTTTTGATAAAATATTGTACCAGCAAATTATGAACTGTTAATAATAGGCATTTGAATAATTGATGAAATTTCAGAATAATTGGCTCAGAACTAGAGACATTCCAGTATGCTTTCTGCTTTTCCAAGAATGTATTCAGTTGTTAAATGCGGCCGAATTCTGTGAAGAACTTCCACTAAGATTAAAGATATACAGCACAAAAAAAATGACTATACCGCACAGTAAACGGATGCTATGAACATACAAACACAATTTACAATAAATGAGCAAGAAAAGTAGAATACAAGAGCATAAACAAAATTATTCAGTTCATGAAACAATTTAATGAGCAGAATATGCAGTTCTTGGAAATAAGATGGAATGTCCTTTACGCACTTTCTTTATCGCCAAATACTCCTATTACATTTATCACAAAACACTTACATTGCATAGCTTTCCCCACTGAAGCGAGGTGCGATACTCGCGGAAGCTTGAGATGTTCGCTAGGAAGTAGGGCGTGTTTAAGTGATGTCTTCGCCGAGCTCTTAGGATCTAATTGCTGCGTAATCTCTACTAAGCCGGGCAATCTACGCTTGCGACGCAATCTCTGGCAGGTACGCAATCACTCTCTGTTTTGCAATCTCTGCCAGGTGAGCTGACACATTGTGTTTCTCATGGGGGGCTTCACAATCATTGCCTGCTAGATTGTCTCAGCAAGACCTGCAATAACTGTTTGCTTTGCAATCTGCTGGCTTCATAATCGTCGTCTTCTTCTCGATCTACGTGCTTAGCAATCTATGTCAAGCGGAATAATCTGTTGGCTTCGCCATCTGTTGGTATTGCAATCAGTCTGTAATTTGGAATATGTTTTGGAATAGTTCAGCTTCGCAAACTTAGAGGGATGTGTTATTGCAGTCTGCCTGTAATCTCATCAATTGTGCATAGGTGTAATCACTGTTTGCGACACAATTTCCTTACTGCTGCGCAACCTCTGTGTAATGTGCTATCTCGACTACTATGCAAGCCTATTTCCTATTTAATCTGTGTGAAGGGGCTACTCTCTACGAAGGCAACTATAATACCTACCAATCAACGTCAATTTTTTAACACAATACTATATGGACCACATTCAATGTAATTCGCTACGCGGGTGTTTCTGAATCAAAAACCGCTTCTTTGTTCGACAAATAAATTGATCAATAACTAATTGATCAATTTGTTCATCAAACAAACCAGTGGTTTTTGATTCACAAGCACCCACGTAGCGAATTACAATGAATGAGGTCAATATAGTATTGTGTCAAAAACCTGAGCGTTGATAAGATCCCAAAAGTCAAATGTGTGACCATTTTGGTGTGTATTACAGTTTCCTTCGCAATAATTATTCATTGCTGTGTTGTAAACGTAACTGACATTTAGAATGAAGAAATAAATCATGAGAGCTCATGGAGGGATTACTATGGACAAAATATCGTTTGAGTGATGAATTGCCCAAACACTTTCTCCAGATTTACTTTCACTATGGAATAATTTATCAGTTAGATTGCTTCAAGAACAGATATTGTGATCGAGTATTCGGTTCTCTTTTACAATGCAAAAAAGTAGACGGCGGGAAACACGTCAGTAAAGCTGCGTTCACACGATCAATATGTACTGACAGAGTTTTTATTGACAGTATCGGATATTGACAGTAACGACTTCGCACGATCAATAATATTTTGTCAATATTTCCATCAGTAGTTGCACGGGCTTCCTAGTGTGCGCCCGCCGACTACATAAATAGGATCGGCCAGAGACATCGTCGTTCATTAGAGGTGGTTTGCCGTAGAGGTCGCATTACAAACAGAAGCGTCGCTGTCCAGTAGCGGAAGCTCGGCTGTCGAGAAAGCATCTGTAGAGATCACAGATGCGCTGTAGAAGTAACGAGATTACCGTCCGATCTAAAGATTCTCTACCTATTACGAAGCCTGTGTCAACTCTGAAGTAACAATAAAGGATACCACGTTACTGCATCTGATTCACTCCCGAACCTCAATCGCGTTTGGTTACGACCTAATACTGAAAGGGTCGGAACATATTTGGTGCCCGTGTATGGGGATGCCACATTAAAGATATCCACATTGCCACATTGCCCCATTGAAGAAGAAAGATATCAAGATATCAAGAATTGATCGTCGGTTCTGCTGATCCGTGATTTTAAATGTGAGGAGTGTCACCCTGTTTGGAGTAACGTCGCATAGTTATCACATTACTTCAGAGCATCGAGAAAAGGAAGAAAGACGTCAGCGCATAAAATCGAAGTGCTTTCCAAGAAACTCTTCGAGAAAGAAACTCTTCGAGAAAGAAACACTTCGAGGGAGAAAAAATCGAAAATTTACATCGCTACTCAAAGGAGAAGATGAAGTGAGGGGTCCAGACCAACAACCTGGTCTGTCGACGAGATCTACGCATCTACCCACCGTCATCTGCAACGAGAAGAACTACGAGATCTACGCATCGCCAAAATATTAAGTTAAGTGTACGCCGATAATGTTGCTTGCAAATTAAAAATAAGCATGCGCTCAAATTAATGATTATACATCATCATTATAAAATTAATGAGTAGGAAGCTAAGCAGTAAGCAGTAAGCATTGCGAGCGCTGATTCCGGGAAGTTGGAAGTTGAGCGGCGGAGCAGCCTAGGCATTGCGAAAGCGCAGTAAGCAGGCTGATTCCTGGTAAGTGAGAGAGCGAGCGTCTACGCGGAAACGTTGTGTGGAGAGGTAGTCCATTGTTCTCCATAACAATTGAAGGAAGTTGTTGCTATTGTTCTCGGCCATTGTTCTCCGGCATATAAGAGTAAGCTGGAGCGGCTTGCTCTGTTCAGTTGATGCCGACCTTCACGAGTTTGACTTTTTGACTTTGTGTGCTGAATTAGCCTTAGCCTGGTTTAAGTCCACTGAAAATGTGAGTTAAAATTTTATTGTATGTAGAATATTATCATTTGCTCGTAGAAAATTTTATTGTATGTAGAATATTATCATTTGCATGTAAAAAATTTTATTGTGTGTAGAACATTTTTCTTTTAATGGAAATTGGAGGTTTATGAATATAGGATTATTTTTGTGCTTATGTCGGGCAGTGACTCTGACGAATACGAGTACATAAGAACCACCCCGTATGTGACACGAGTAGGAAGGGTTTCAGTTCCTATTTTTTCCGCGAAGTCGATTTCGGTACCAAACACGATGGCGACCACCACAACTGTCACCCCTGTTACCAGTGCAGTCACTACCACAAGCCCTGTAACTAGTACGGTTACCGCTGTGACGACTTCTATTGTCAGTCCGATACCTAGTGTTGTAATTGCTGGGCAGGATCTACCGCAGTACCGTGGTAGAAAACGTAGAAACGACCCGGACTTCATAGAAAATAAGTCACTAGAAACGCATATAAAGAATGTGCGAGCATATTTCAATATGCTGTCAGATAACTCTGAGGAAGCTAAACTAAACTTACTGTTGCGAACTGCAGACAAGCGGGTAGGCGACTTCAATACGGTTGTAGCCTCCATAATTAGTGAAGGTTATGAATTAAGTTTCGAAGAAGTCGTGCACCTGTTAGAAAATATCTACGTATCAAAAGGTGAAAGATATTTGCACGCGGTCGCCTGTGATCTAAATAACGTACGCCTGAGAAGAAACGATGCATTAGCTAGCCAGTTTGTGGCTATCCTATCCAAAATCCGTAAATTTACCCACAGAATAATGACCAGCCCGGAGTGTTCGAACAGAGCCCACCCCTATGTAGTAAATTGTCCCGATCCTGTTGCCCTCGATAAGTATGTCGAGAATACTTTGGTTGTTGCGTTAGCTATGGCCATCATCAACCCTCTAGTAACGGAAGATTTCTCCAAGAAACTATTCAATAAACCCTTCAAATCGTCGGAAGAGCTCCTTCAGAGACTCGTGACTGTAATTAGGAGTTTTCCAGAGGATAAGCAAATATTAGCGACTCGACCTGAGAGATCTATGGAAATCTATTGTGCTGAGGATGATCATTCGTCCGAATCAAACTTCGAAGCTGCCTGTGATGAGGCCGAAGTGCATACAGTGACAAGAGGCGGATTCCAAGGTAGAGGTAGGACGCGTAGGCCCTACTGGAGACCAAATTTCCCGAGACCAACTTTCCGTGCTAGACCTCACGTAAAATCTTTTTTTGGAGATCGTGAATTGGGGACTCTAGAAGTCCAGGCATTGGAGACAGCTGAAACAAAGCGTTGCTCGAAGTGTTACAATCATGTGTGTGTCTGTCACGGACAAAGCGAGTCGGCAACCACTGTGGCTAGGAAACCGACTGATTGGTACAAACCAGGTTCATCCCAGACAGCCACCGAGCATTCACTGCGTGATGTAGTTTGTTTTCGTTGTAATAAGTTAGGACACTACGCAAGAGATTGTAGGTCCAGAAGAGACTATTTCAACAGACCAGGCAGACCGGACCGTGTCCGTGCGCGAGGACATTATAAAACTCGTATGTCAGAAAAAGGCCAGGTAGAAACTTACCAAACTAACAGTGGCAATGATTTTTTAGCGTAAACAGCAGAGACGATTTCATTTCCGATAGAAATAACGTCAATGGTAAAAATGAAACTACAATAACTAAGTATGACTCTACGGCGACAAATCCCTGTGAACCCGAGGAGAATTCTGGTGCTGAAGATTCCCTCGTTAAAAATGTCGAGAGAGTTGATGTGTTAAACATGTCTGAAGATTACCTCATTAAAAATGTTGAGATGATAGATCCACTAATTAAGTGTGAAAATAGATATGAGTCGCTGGGAGAGGCGGAATTAAGTGATGATCTGAACGCTCATGGCACTGAAATAGAAAGCCACAAAATAATAGAAAGCCATGTGACGGCGAACGTTTGTAAATACGAAGAAGATGAAGAAGTTGAAGTTACAGGACAAAATGAATTATTTGTAATACGAAAAAGTCATAAGCCCATGATTGTGCTTAGAAAAGATGCAGACCTGTGGAATGCATTGATTGATTCAGGATCAGAGAAGTGCCTAATCAGCTACCACAGAATAAGTGAGATAAGTAATGACGTGAAGCCAAGTTCTCTGACTATAAAAGGCGTTAACGCTAAGAGTAATGTTGAGGGCGAGGTGGAGCTTGTCCTAAAGTTAAAAAACGGAGTAAGTTTAAAGACAAATGCTTTAATAATTAAAGATGGTATTTACAATTATGACGTCATTATTGGGCGTGATTTATTAGACAAGAACGCCGTTGTAGACTTAAAACAAAGATGTTTAATTATCAAAGACGAGAAAATCCCCTTTGCAGAGGTAAAACGACGAAAAAAGAGAAAGACAGAGTGTCTCGAGTATTTAATAGAGAATACTGAGTGTCTCATGGCAGACACGATTACGTCCAGAGCTAAGAAAAAAGTCCTAAATAAGCTAAGAGAGAAGAGGACGTGCATTGCTGAGAGAGCAGGCGAGGAAGTAAAAAGGGATGGTAAGAGAGAAAATCAGCCTGTTCGAGGCGTAGTTGCAGTTACCAATGCCCACACAAGGCCAAGGCCGTTAAGAGTGCATACTCGACAAGTGGAGATTGCTCCCAATGTAATTTTGAAACATGTTGGACATGTTGGAAAGTGTAAAAATGGAGAATACATAATAAAGAAAGCAACTTTAAAAGAAGGCATTTGTGTCGCAGAAGCAATTGTGAGAGTTAACAATAGGAGAAAGATTCCGTTGTTGTTAATTAATAGCTCCGACAGAGCGATTGTTTTACCAGAGAATGCAATTATAAGTACTTTAGAAAAAGTGGAGAAGGATCATGTTGAATCCGAAGTTTACTTGTCAGATGTACAAGGAGAATTAAAGGGAGGATTGAGTACATTTGTGCAGGCAACGAGTGTTGTTCAGGACAGTCATTTAGATGTCGAGAAGAAAGACACTAATAGTAAATCTGCCGGGATCACAGGAGTTGTCGACGAAGGGTACGTTTCTGATTCCAAAGAAATAGCCCGTGGTCGGCGGAAATTAAATAATGATGATATCAAGTGTAACGATGACGAAATGAAGCCTGAATTGCTGAGTTTGTTGAATGAATTCAGAGACGTTATTACTATAGACAATGAATCGATCTCAGCTGCTGCGATTAAACCATACAAAATACGCTTGAAACCTAACGTGGATGTTGTAAATGTCCCTCCCTATCGTATTGCCCACCGTTACATGGAAGACTTGAAAGTCGTTAACGAAAAAATGTTAGACGACGGAATTATTAGACCTTCGATTTCAGCTTATAATTCACCGATAATTGTAGTTCATAAGAAAGATGGAACTATACGTCCGGTAGTTGACTTTCGCAAAGTAAATGAGGTAATTCATGAAGAATCATTCCCTCTGCCGAGAGTGGACGAGCTTCTCTATAGTTTAAATGGTCAAAAATACTTTTCAAAACTAGATCTTAGGTCAGGATATCATAATATTACACTGACCGATGAGAGTAAAGAAATAACCGCATTTACAGTTGGTAGCAGAAAATACGAATTCAATCGTTTACCCTTTGGTTTAAAAACCTCACCTGCATATTTCCAGTCAGTAATGACGCAAACGCTATCTCCTGTTCTAGGAAAACTATCTTTCGTCTTTATGGACGACGTACTCATCTATTCAAAAGAAAAAAATCAGCATCTTGCCGATATAAAAGTTGTACTTGAACTATTAAGAAACGCTAGATTGTCAATCAAAACTGAAAAATGTGATTTTTTCAAAACCGAGATTGAATATCTAGGACATTCCATTAGTGGAATGGGAACCAGAAGCACCGGTACTGACAAAGTAAAGAATTTAGAAATTCCTAAGAGTGTGAAAGAATTACAATCATTCCTAGGTCTAGTAAATTTCTTTCGTAGGTACATAAAAAATTTTGCGAGTATCGCAAGCCCGCTCTATAATCTTCTGAAGAAAAATGTTGAATTCAATTGGTCAAAAGATTGTCAAAACGCCTTTGAAAAACTAAAGGATGAGTTATGTGAACATACAACCTTAAGTCACCCAAACTTCGATCAAAATTTTCATCTATTTTGTGATGCATCAAACGTCGGCATAGGAGCTGTTTTACTCCAATCATCTACTGATAAAGCTCGAAACATGAGACCTGTCGCATTTTTTTCTAAAACGTTGAATTCCACTCAACGAAGATACTCAACAACTAAAAAGGAGATGTTTGCTATAGTTGAAGCGTTGAAGTACTTTAAATATCTTGTTTTAGGCTATGATCTGGTCATTTACACCGATCATAAGCCTTTAGTTCCTTTATTTTCAAAGAAATTGCCTGAAGACAACACGCTCGCTAGATGGAGTATTTATGTCCAAGCTTTTGATGCCAAATTAAAGTATTTTTCTGGGAAGGCGAATAGTGCCGCCGATGCATTAAGTAGATTAAATCATGACAAAAATCCTTTAACAGAAAGAGAACTATTAGAGTGTTCTGAATTAACCCCTGATGTAGAGACTTTTCCCGTTGTAACCAGGCTGCAAGCCGCTGCTGCAGGTGACAAATGTAACAAGCCCGTGACTGAGGAAGAGTTCGAGGAGACAATGCCAGGAAGTGATGACGGAAGAAACAACAACAGTACTGCTGAAAGCCCCAGACGTGAACCCAGTGACTTTAATAGCAGGCAGAAAACGAGCTTATGCAGACTGGATAAAGTTAACAAGACTACAGACCATTCAAGTATTAACGACAACTGGTCGTTAGACGAATTTAAACGTGAACAAGATAGTGATGCCTTTTGTTCTGAAATGAAGGATGCCCTAGAGAATGCAACAAAAGTTTCTAATACTGACATGAATGAATTTCTGATTATGAATGACATTTTGTATAAAAGACGAAGAATTGACAACAGACCCAGCACCATTCTGACTATTGTGGTGCCATATACTCTGCTGCACAAGACAATTCTGTTCATCCACAATTTGTCCCATACAGATTTGAATCATACCTTGTTTAAGTTTAAATTAAAATATTTTCATCCGTACGAACGGACAATTACACGCAAAATTGTTGAATCTTGTGACATCTGTAAGATTCTAAAATCACGAATACCGACGCCGATTAAAATTCTAAATGCTCCAATTGGAACACGATGTTTTCAAGCGGTCAGCATGGACTTCTATGGACCATTAACAATGACAGACAATGGGAACAAATATATTCTTGTAATTATCGACCTATTTTCACGTTTTGTTAAATTATATTCGACTAGTGACCGGTGTACAGAGACTGTTACAGATTGTCTATGGAATTTTTGCTGTTTGTTCGGTACCCCGGACGTGTTGTTATCCGACAATGCTCTAGAATTTAAATCATCTAATGTAAGAAATTTCACAAAAGGACTTTCTATCTTAAAAAGGGAAGTTCTGGCTTATTCCCCTTTTTCTAATGGTATTGTTGAGCGATGTAATGGAAAAATTCGACACCTGCTCAAGTTATATCTAAATTTTCTTACTCATAATGAGTGGGATAGATTATTGGATATTGTGGAGAATTCGATTAACAATAGTTTCAACGAAACATTAGGAGATACACCCGCATACACGGTTTTCGGTAGAGATACGTGTGTGTATATCAGTTCTACTAATTTAGAAGACTTCAATGTTGCGACTACATATGAAGATGTTCACAAACAAAAATTTACCGAGTCATCTATTGTAGTGAACAATATTAGAAATGCGATCATTAACGCCACAATCGAAAGAACTGCCTATAGAAATATGAAACGTCGCGATAAAAATTTAAAAGTGACGGACCGTGTACTAGTAAAAAATCATGCCAAAAAACACAAGTTACAGTTAAATTTCTTAGGACCAGGTATCATTGAAAAGCTAGGTAAAAATTACGCAGATATCAAGATCGGTAACAAGATTATCCGAACGAACTTAAACCATGTACTGCCTTTAGATAAGTTAAGAAGGTAAAATTGTCAACCAAGTTTGGAACTGTTCATTACTAATATTCCGAAATTGCCATTCCATATATGTATTATAATGGTATTTAGCTTGTAAGTGAGTTCTATGAGTTTCTAGCTTGTAAGAGCATTCTATGAGTTTCTTTCTTAAGACTTTATGTATGTCTTGCGTTAGGAAATATTGCAAACACCTTGTGACGAGATGTTGAGCTTAGGATGTTGCCATACTGTTGTTGCGACATCAAAAGCTGTGTTCGTCAAGTCCTCAGCTAGAGTTGATAAACTGAGATGCAATCTTGGAAATGTCAACACGAGAGTGCGAGCGCGAAGCCGCAAGATCTGCGCTTCTGCCGCAAATTGTTTGGCAACAATGCTAGGCAGTGTAGTTGAAATGAATGTGTCTTAATGAGAATGAAGCGTTGCCTTATTATGAAACGACAATTGCTTACTTAAACTTGTGGCCATGCTAATTTCTTGTGTCGTATCCTTTCAGATTCCTTGGACGACTCCGGAACGATTCCAGAACATTGCACATTCCGACTCACAAGATACACTTGTTCAATTCCAGTAATAATTCACTCATAAACCCTTAAACCCGATGTGTAGCGGGGGACACGGTCAACTCTGGCAGCCGCAGGAAACAACGATCGTTTTCGGAATCCGTGTACCGAAAGAAGTATTACAAGAAGCTTATTGCAAATTTAGATTGTTCCTGAACCTCGATTCCCCGTTGCGTACTCGAATTCAAGTGTATGAATCCGGAGAACACGTCGAACTCGTGTTCATAATCAGAATCGCTGCATTCCCAGCGAACATCCGGTGAAGAATTACTTTTCTACATCAACGTGGTGCGCAGGGATAGGGGGGGCGTGCTCAACCGTACACATTAACCAACAATACTGTCGATTTGTAAATTTATAATTTATTTATCACAATTTTAATCCCCGCGCTATTAATCGCTTTGTGGCCTGCTAAGATGGGCAACAAAATTTCCAACGTTAATGTGGACGCCATTCTCACTGCCATTAAGGCAAATAACGGTCAAATATCGGATGAACTAATCCGCCACACTGAGGAGACGACAATCGACCTCATCCCTGATCGATTGAGTGACATAATGTTGCTCCTTTACACACTAATCACAATTATACTTACTGTAATGGTAATTTACATTAAACGGGATCTCAACAAAGTCGTCGGACGACTAAGCGGAGAGGACGTAGCTTTGCGTCGATCAGTTTGGAAAGAAATCAATAATAGTCCTAGGCAAATAGTTGCACTTCCACCTCAAGTTAGCGCTTAACACCACAACGCTAACTTCTACATTCACATTAACATAACAAAACACATGTACCTCAACGCTGAGTTTTCATCTCCAAGGGTGTCCCTCGAAACTTCGAAAAATGGGAACACGCTCACGCACAGAGTCCACGTGCACGATGGATCTGAATATTTTCGGAGTATTTCTTTTAGAATATATTGTCTTAGATTAATTCTATTTTATACGGAAAAAATCTCTATTATATACGGATTATGTATTCTATTTTATAGATTATTTTGTTCATGTATTCACGTGAAATATTGAGACGAATTGTTAGTATTGCGAATATAAACCAAATTGTACGCTTGTAGGTTGGTTGAATTAAATTAGTTAATTTATTGATTATTCTATTTAATTTACTTTCAATATTTAATTTAGCTGGATTGAAATAAGTTAATTTGAATTGTAGAATGATTTGAATCCTGAGGAGAAGCAATCAGCTTTTACCTTGCCATTTATAGTAATGCAATGTATTGTCTTACGTATGTAATTTTATACTCTAAATCTTCATATAATATAGATTATGATGGATTTTTCCTTCTAAATTTTTCATTTGCATAAAAATTGTGTTCTCGACTTGACGGTATGTGTCCAGTTTGTTCAAGAAAGTGTACCTTATGGAAAGGATTTATTAAGTACGCGTTTTGATGTTTGATTTTGATATTTTGATATGTTAATAAAATTGTGTGGTGTATCCATTTGTATCCGAAATATCTGGAGTATCCAAGAATTCTAAGACTCAATTGATAAATAACTTGATAATGAATGAACAAATTGTTTGAGCTAAGTGCGTAGAGTGATTATTTGGTTGATTTTGGGTAATAAATCTAGTATTGAATTGACACTAAAATATAATATTGACACTAAAAATAATGTTTAACAAGAAGTAGGATTGCCGTTGAATTTTGTTGACTTTATGCTTTGCTAAGACAGAAAAAGCCATACCTGCCTACCTCCGTTCATAATTCGGAAGCAATTTTGTTATACGTTCTGATCTGTTCGAATTAATTAGACGGATTGTAAGATTAATTGATAGTCAAAGGAAAATCAAAGTTAATTGAATACCGTTTTAAAAATTTTTATTGTAATAAAGAATTTTTAAAAAATGTGGGGGGAGCATTATGTGCGCCCGCCGACTACATAAATAGGATCGGCCAGAGACATCGTCGTTCATTAGAGGTGGTTTGCCGTAGAGGTCGCATTACAAACAGAAGCGTCGCTGTCCAGTAGCGGAAGCTCGGCTGTCGAGAAAGCATCTGTAGAGATCACAGATGCGCTGTAGAAGTAACGAGATTACCGTCCGATCTAAAGATTC
The DNA here is from genome assembly GCA_030386875.1 of Morinoia aosen. NCBI lineage: Eukaryota > Metazoa > Arthropoda > Malacostraca > Amphipoda > Talitridae > Morinoia > Morinoia aosen. The sequence goes on along the minus strand of CM059573.1, from coordinate 38,550,064 downwards.
TCTACCTATTACGAAGCCTGTGTCAACTCTGAAGTAACAATAAAGGATACCACGTTACTGCATCTGATTCACTCCCGAACCTCAATCGCGTTTGGTTACGACCTAATACTGAAAGGGTCGGAACACTAGGAAGTGGATGGTGTTGTGCTCAAATTAGGGGCAAAAAAGTTTTGCGCTCCGCTAATTGTTTTGCTACAGCAAAAAAGACGAAATCGGAAGACATGGTCGAAGGAGGGGATTTTGAAACGCAATATGTACACTCATGTGAATTTATTAAATGACATAAGGGTAACTGAACTGGAAGACTTTTATACCTACTTCTGAATAAACGATGACATTTATTATAAGCTTTTGGATATTTTGAAACCATTGATAACCAAGGAAGATTCCACTCCTGTACTGACAGAAATATTGTGGTTGCGTTCAAACGATCAATATAGTACATCAATCCAAAAATGCTCAAATATTGATGAGATTTCTGAGCACTTTTGATCGCATCAATATTTTCATCAGTCCATCAGTACACCGTTCACACGATCAATACATTGACACTATTAGTAAATATTGTCAGTAAAATTTATCGTGTGAACCCTGCTTAATAACTACTAATTGCCCTTCAAAGCACCGGATATTCTGAGATGCTCTCGCAACAATTCAACTGAAGCACTGGCTCATTACTGTCGCTTTTGTTTCCTTCGGACATATCACTCGAACTCCTGATCTGACTATTAATCCTTGGCTTTATTCACATTTCATTCGAAGAAATTTTTGGTTTCAGCTTCTGAGAAGGGACTCAATATTCGGCTGCCTATGAGTAGCAATGGTTAAGTTTAATTTTTAGTTAATTTTATCACCGCTAAAAATCGCTTCCTCTGTGAGCAAATCCTGTGCAGAATTATGAGTGCCAATTGAAAAAGAAAACCTTAAAATCAATGCTGGACACCCTAAAACTGAATGAAGAAGCGGTACACAGCAATGCATTTAAATTTATATTATTTGTTATTCAATGAAGATCATAAGCGCATGACGCTCATGACTACCTTAGCTACAATGCATCACACTATATATTTAACTGCTTTCTGAAATGAATATGTGAGAATAATTAAAAACCCAGGGCTTTATTTGATTTAAGCTGGTAAACCGAGCGAAGAACATCAATACTCTTAAATCAAAAATCAAGTTAAAAGTCCTCAAGTTTAAAGGTCTGTGTTTTTTCTCATAAATTGTAAAGTCAGACGTATTCAAGCTATGATAGGTGATCTCGGAAAATGCTTGAATAATCAAACAAAAAATTCCTAAACTCCTTTCTTCGAATGTGAGTCATTGCATGATTTCTGTAGTATTACTGCTCAACAGCTAAAAACGTTGGTGCCGTTGTCTCACACACTAAACTCAAATAAGCACAGAACTTACGGATATTATAAAATGAAATCAATGTGCGATGCAGTAGTCTAATACAAAAAATCCTTTTTCTTTTCCAAGTAGCCTTGTAATTTCAGAATGATGGAGTTTTAGGCCATAAGGTAAGCACATATCGTGGAAAAATTGCTTGTCTTACTTGGTGCAAGTTTGTACGACGGGTGTTTCTCAGTTTCGCTTCAGCGCTTATTTTCTTTCCTCTTTCTCTCATCATAAAATTGTCTAGAGATTTTTCTAAACATAGCTATTCTACTTCAAACAAAAAGGTGATGGATATTGGGATTTGAGTTTGGAAAGGGAATTTGCCTACCGTTACTAGCATCGGTAATTTCTTCCCTAATAAAAATCAAATATTGCGACGAAAGGAAGGATCTTCTTGCTTGTAGTTTCCACCCTAAAAACCCACACGACGTAATTTTCCTCGTTTGTTTCTGCTTTCACGACTTTATTGACCAAATTTAAGCCGTTCGTGTTGAACTATTCGGAAATTTTTTCGCTGTTATAATGAACAGCCATAACTTCACGGGGAAGTGAGCCATTGAATTCAATGAAATTTTGCAACTCGGTGATAACTTTATTCAGAAATTTACGGGTGAACTTGCATTGCAGAGTTTTTAATTTTATAAATAGTGCGCATAATTTTCCCTGTACTATAACACATGCGTGAAACTTATCCAAGCGTAGTTACTGCAACAGCTACCCCAACTTATTCGTACAATGAAGACACGATTTCTGTGGAGTCCCGTAGAAGACCTTGTGCGGGAGGTGAGCAGTAATCGGACTGTAATGTGGAGCTGGTGACTGCTGGTTGACCACAGGCTTGCAATGTACAAATTACAAAGTAGGGCATGCTTTTGGAGCTGTTCAACAGACAATTAGTCGAGAATAGCTTTGTTAGACATGCAATGATGATTTAATTTTTTACGTCTGCGAGTGTTTATTGCTAATACAAGTGAGAGAGGGTTTTATTAAAAACGTTCGGTGAAATAAAAAAATATACCAGTTGTTTAAGTGCATAAAAAGTAGTTACTTATACCGAAATACTAACGCCCAGGCCATGTGCTTCAAGCACCCACAGAACAATTAGCGAGCTTTGATTACTCGTCCCTTTTGCCGAGTATCTTGATGCCGAATGTTTCCACATTTATATATATATACATATTTGAAATTAGAATAGAGGTTTTGCAGTTAAAATCAGACTTGCAGCAAAATTCCATGTAAAATCAACTACCGTCATTTTTACAAGTTAATTCATCTTTCATGATGAGTCCAAAGAGATGTAAGAAAGAGAATAAAGGAACATTCCACAAGAAGACTTTCATCTCGTAATGTTCAAACTCTAAAAACGGTCAATATATTGTGCCTTGGTACTGACTGAAGATGCCTCAAAATTAGTGCAAATCTCATTCAGGAAGCCTGAACTAAAAGAACCTTGGCCTTTGAACTTGTAGAACCACAACTGCTTTCCAAAATAACGCCTCCAATCTTGTTTGAAAATTTCAAATTGGTCTGATGGCTTACGTGGAAACGCTTATTTCGTTAAAAGTAGGGTGCATTTCCTGGATGTTTGCAAATGGTTACATTTTTGCACTCACCGAACGTAAGGCCGAACGTAATTTTGCACTCACCGAACGTCGCTTGCAGCCGCAGTTGCAAGGAGAAGGAGCCAGAGTTAGAGCCAGGAAGTTTGGAGATGGAGCAGTGCCCACCATATCAGGGATATAAATAATCCCAATGAGCAAAGTTGGGGGCTTCATGGGATCAGTGACCCTGGCTGGTCGGCGCAGAGGATTCCCTCTTAATTGAAGTTATCTCCGCGGGCCGCACAATTATCGAACCCGAGACTGCGCCGAAGACTTGGAGTGTGCGTTGGTTGGGGTTGAGAGGACGGAGTAATTCTACCGTGAGCTAGAATGTCAAGAAGTCAGCCGCCAGAAAGGAGACTGTATAAGAAGTCTCCTATAACGACTTTGTCGTCAGCGTGGGAAAAAAGGTACCTCACAATTTTCAGAAATCACTCATTTCAGCAAGTAAACGGAGATCAAGTGGAAAATATCAGTTAGTGAAAATAAAAAATTCAATCTCAGCTGGCACGTTGCGTCGACATTTTTTACCAGACTATTTGTTCAATTTTCCCCGATATTGGGTTCGTTTGCATGGTCATACTTTTTGTTGATACACAATGCTTTATGTTTCGAGAGACGTTATCTGAATGAAAAAATATCATCAAAGAGGATAAAAACGTCTTGCAAGAGGAAGTCTTTGTTAACAATCAATATTCTGAGCGCAACATGACACATTATCCGGATATGGATTAAATAACAAATTTGTATATGTTATTAGTGTATTACGAAATAATTTTGGAGAAGTAATGAGATCGAAATTAGCGAAAGTCTTAACTTAAACAGTGAGAGGTGCTGATGAGTTCATTTCGTTTAACGATGGTTTGTTTAATTTAATGAATGAACGCCCTTTCCAATTGTGAAGTATCTTGTTTATTGCTGTGACCAATGGCCTTAAAGTTATTCTTAGAAATTGGTGTGGTCTCTCCATGTATGTAGCATTACACTGGCTACACGTAGATTTGTATACGACGCAGCTTCGCACAAGCTCAGGCATCTTAGCAGTAAAGCAACAAAAAACAGTAACGTTTAAGTTATTGGGAAAATTCAACTGAGATTAATTTACCGATTTGACAAACTTTCTTTAAGAAAGGTGATGGATATTGGCACAAAAGCTGACTTATTTTTGTTCGAATGGAACTTGCTTCATCAAGAAGACGGTGCAGTAACAAAAAGGAGCGGTGGTCTTAATGGAAAAACGTGTGTCCTGGTGATGTTTCTTACGCGGTAGGAGCAGCGTTTTTTCTACTTCAGTAGTATCTTTATAACACTGAGCAAATTTGGTTGAACGAAAGTCCTAAAACTTGAAGCCTGTACTGCACTGGAGAAATGTTTATGACACACTTGTATTGTTTCGAGATCCTACTCACACTCATCTATTCTTTGACTATTTGAACAGGAAACATTGTTCAATTAAATCTTCGCATGGAAAAGATTGTGAAAACAAAGTGAATTTCTTCGGTGTATAAATATGTTCAAAAACTGATAAATCTAGCACGATTACGTGCTCCAAAATAAAACTTACATTGGATTGGGAATATGATTTCATGTTGCAATAAACATCAACTCCAAGTGCAATCTTATGTATTGTGATATAGAGAGATATTTTATTATTTATTCATGGTCTGACACATTTTTAAATCGATAAGAAAATATTCACGTTCTTAAATTTTCAAAAATGATTTTTGCTTAGGCTGGTTGAAAAGTTTGTGGTAAGTGAATTGAGTACAACTGGATGGATAAACCTGTGAATTTTAATGTTCTGAGAAAATATTGAGCTAACTACATGTCGACTTTTCAAAATTAATGTCTTTAATGACCTCAAATACCTAATATCTAAATATTGCAGCAGGATAACCCCAGCGGAATTTTTCGACACAACTTTGTTGTTAGTAGTTTGTTTCAGCTTTACCGATAGGATGCATGTATCATACATGTGTGCCAGCGCACCGCTGCTTGCTGTACGTGGGGAGAGACTCGCCACTGGGCGGCGCGCGTTGCAGACCACACAGGGTTTCTGCCCGTACTGGTAGGATCCCTGCCGAGAGTTTACGCAACAGCATGAGAGATCACGCCTTTGCAGCAGATCACTCAATTTTGATAATAACTTTAAAATCATTGGCCACAGCAATAGGCAGAATGTGAGACCATTACAAAGCGTGTTTACTCTTCAAGTTAAACATCGATGAATTGAGCAGACTCGTTTGCCCCTTGCAATATTCTAGGTTAGGACTGTCACTAATTTTAATGTCATGAATTTGTAGAAATTAGGTCATGTTACACTTGAGACATGTACAAATTTTTAAATAATTTTAGAGACTGAAGATGAGTCCTGTTGCACTCGAAATATTAACTTCTAATACAGACTGCGTTTTGAAGGATGTTTTCACCCACTTATATAAACATATTTTTCTGTACATACGTATTCTGTACATACATATGTATTCTGTATAGGTGAACCTATTTTTCGGCACATACATCTCCTTGTTTGAGGGAAGAAGCGATCGTTAAAATTCAAAAACAAGCTGCCTTATAATGTTTTCAAGAAAATTACTATCATGTTGTACAGACAAAGCCAAAATAAATATCTATTCTAAAGACGGTGCAAATCACTTTAAATTTGAAAAAATACGTGTAGCCATGATAACATTCCTGTAGTTGGTCTGATTTGTTTTTCCTTCCATACAGGATACCATCACCTTGAAAGTCTCACTACGAATCGATTCAAAAATCTTTCTCCAGAGTGCCGTGAAGCATCTCCAGCGTTTTTTAACGTATACTAAAGTGTCATGGAAGTATTTATTCATCGGTATTTCCACTTTCGAGAATAGTGCTAGGTCACAGAGAGTGGCGTTGTGGGACGATGGCATGGACGATGGTCACATTGTTTTTGATCGAAAACTGTGCAGCTTTCATCGAATGCGGTATATGGTGCATTATCATGATGCAGCGGCCAATTTTGATCTTTCCAGAATTTGTTTCTTTTTCGATTTGCATTTTCTCTTAATAGCTTCAAACTGTCCCTATGAAAATCTGAGTTCACCTAACAGCAGCTAACATAAATTTCCGCTGGGCAATGCCTTCTTTGTTCAAAAGCGCAATGAGTATGGGTTTTATTGCGCTTCTAACATTTCGTGAATTTTTGGTCTCAGTGATCGTGGACTTTTCCATTGCGGCGACTGCTGTTTTGTTAGCTGTAAAACAGGGTTTCATCCCCTGTGATGATAGTAGTGTCATTTTCATACGTTTGAAGCATGCTCACTGACCGAATTTAACAGCTATATAAAATTTGCAAATATTCGTTACCCCCCGCGCTAACAGAACAACATTTCTAGACCCAACATAACAACTCTCTGCTACAAAACTCAGCCCACTGCCTCATTGCATACTACGCAACTAGACGTAAGCACACTGGCATCTATGCTCACGTCATGGTAGGCTCACGTCATGGTAGGCTCACGTCATGGTAGGCTCACGTCATGGTAGACCATGGCTCACGTCCAGCAGCAGTGATGAGTTCAGTCAGGGAACTAACTCATAGCCGCTCTTATAAAGTAGAGAATTAGATAAGAAATGTTTCGACTCCCACAATGCGTTGGCATGTTTTGTAATGGAGCAAATTTTTACGGTCATTTTCGCCCATGTTCATGAAAGTGATGCATACACTTTTTTTAATTGCTTACATGAGTTTACCCCAAGAAGTTCCTATTATCAAGGGGTATATATATATATATATATATATATATATATATATATATAATGCATTACATTTTGCGCAACTCAGGAATGTCCACCGCCTCACTATGATACAGACTAATATCGGTATCCTGTCCCCCTTCTTAATCCAGAACTCCTGGTTCATTGTTTTAACTGAAGCCATTAATGCAGCGAGAATTGAGTTGCGGCACACAGATGCAACCGAACTATGTTACACTTACAAATTTCATAAGTTTCGGTCGACTAATTTCCCCAACCACATTTACTTAGGTCTTGAGGTCACGGTATGAAAGCAGGACGATTTAAGAATTTTATGCTAATTATAATTAAGCTAAATTTTATGCTTAATGGAATTTTTAATGCTAAAACATATTCGTAACTGATTGTCCCCAACCTTTCTGTGATTAGTGACGAAAATTTAAATGTTTTCTGCATTTTTTTTCATATGGGCGGCCTCGTTTTTTTAGGGGGCAAATAAAAGAAGTTTAGTTTTCCCAACAAGAAGTTTCGTTCTCACTTCATTTACTTGGAAATTAAAGCATATCAGTTTGCCTGGCAAGACTGAACAGCGAACGTGATGGCTGACTCAACGACTTCCTCGGATTCGTTAATGGCTCTCATTTGTGGCGTTCAGTGTGCAAGATTAACGGGATTACTAAAACGGGGCTGAAAAACTTTGCTAAGCGAGTCTCTGCATCAGCCATTACTTTCTGCATGATTTGCAGCGTACAGATTGTGTGACCGCGCTGACGGAACAGGTTACAGGTCTCTTCTTCGTCGCTGTCAGTGATGGCTAACAGTGAAGGTTAAATGAACAATTCTCTTGCCCACACAGAATAATGTTTAACAGAGGCACATTCCTAATTTAAAGAAGAAGGGAGACTTGCAAATCCGTTCAATTGCGTGAAATTTAGCCCTTGTTCTCAGGGCAGTTACACGCAAGTTGCTTCATATGCTCTATTTTCATTTTTCTCAAATGAGTTGAAATAGCTCTAGCCAACTAGAAAGTAATCACGAAAACAAGGGAAAACGGCATTACGTCCACCACAGAGGTGAATTTCTTTCCCGTGGGGGTAATTTATTGTGCAAATAAATCGTACGAAGCAACCACGACAAATGAGGCCGACACAATCACGGTGGTGATCTAATTACTTATCTCTTTTGTACGCCCGGCCTCGCCGCTGTGGGAAATTCCACAACTTCAATTTCATTAAGAGTTTTATTTTCAATAGTAATCGACAAGGAACAAAAGTCGTACAAGTTTTAATATTTTATTTATGAGCCGTACGAGGTAGTTTTTACCTTTAGGCCTTCAGAGGTGAACTCATCTGTTCATACACAGAGTTTTTTAAGTTTCAAGTTAAAGTTTTTAAAGTTTTAGAGTGCAATAGTGTGCGACGGTCGCCCGAAGGCAGAATAGGAAGGATGCTTCACAGCGTCAAGGCACGGAAAAAGCAACCGAGCGGCGTCTCAGCTGGGCACAGCAAGGTATGCTTGACAGAAACGTTGCCGCTAGAGCGTGAAGCCAGGGCAAGAGGCCACATGCCGACCTGAAGCGAAACAATAACAAGGTAAGTTCAGATCAGGAGCAAAAGAACACGACCAGACATAAAAGTACTATGGTCAGAAAACTTCAAGATATCAATGTAGACAACACACCTACACGCACCCGCAAGGCCTAGGTGAAGTTGCACGTTAGATGTGAGGAAGACGAGACGCTGGACTGGAAGGAAGAAAACTGCCAGTGGAGTGCCCCCAGTGTCAATGGCACGGAACGTAGAAATCATACTGAAGACAAACTAAACCAAGTTAAACGAATGGTACAACCAAAATAACGAACAAATGAGAGCAAACAAAAACAAACCATTTCAAATAAGTCAGAATCAATATGGACAAATTAAACCTACAATAACTCACCCAAGTTTATTACCACACTTGGTGAGTATTATACCACTTTTAGAAGAAGGTTAGGAAATTTAGAGGAAAACAGTCAAAGGCAGGTGTTCAGGTAAGGACAGAAAGAATAGTTTAAGGTTTTAATTCGGTTGAAAGTCATAGGCCCAGAGGAAACGAATTTTAATAAAACAGCTCAAGGATGAGTAGTAGAAGCACATCCAAGTATCAGGAGCTGAATTTTGGGAATTTAGGTTAACTGAGATATGAGCAAAGCTCAATCTCTAATAAGTACGGCGAGATGCCGTTAATTCAATTCAAATTCAATGAGAATTGAGCAACGCTCAATCTCTAGTAGTAGCAGCTATACGCCGTCAATTCAATATTTAAAGTTCAATGTTTAAAACCCTGAACACCTTTAAGAAATTTAAATAAACCCAAAAATAAGCAAAAACTGAATAACAGCCACAGTCACGCAAACATAAAAATAGTTGAAACACAGAAGCAGCAAGAAATTAAGGATACTTAGGTATTGTGACAAATTAGAGGGTTGACACCGGGAGGACGACTCCAATTCAGCAACAGACCAGCGCTCACATTAAATCCTACCTAAAAATTGAAAAACTCCACCGACATTACTTCCCACTGACTGCAAACGACCGAAAACAACGGAAAGAAGCAAAGCGACTCGCCCAACTTCACGCCACGGTTCCGACTGACAAGTGCACCTCGCGAGCATGTGGGAGATTTTCCCACACCGCATTGATTGATGGCAGTGCCTGAGCTGGGCATCGCGACGGCAGCGCCTGCCTCTGCAGCCGCGTTATGAGCTCTACGAGCGAAACAATGGTCAATAACGTCGACTTTGAAAAGCTTTTTGATGCACATTGCGCACAACATTGCGTGTGAATTGTTAACTTTAGCTCTTACGATTATCAGGCATTATGCACAGAGCATTTAATACCATCGCTATAAAGGGAGATATTTATATTTATTATATGTGTTACTGAGTGCAAAAATAAAAAGTGCGAAGTTTCTTCTTACGTTGACCATGAAACATTATACTTTTCATGAGGAAAATACAGCTGTTTGCCACTAGTAGAAAATACAAAGTCATGTGAGCTATTTATGGTAGTACTCAAATGTACATACGAATGAAAATATCGATCATTTGTTTTAACCAATCTTAAAAATAAAATAAATAGATGAGATGAAAATATTTTTAGCATTCATCTCAACATCGAAGACTACCTTACGTTAATAAAACAAGCAGGGTTATTTACGAGTCAGAATTTAACATCCGCACTAAAGATCCGTTCAACAACCCAAATATACAGATATGGACTGACCGCTTCCAATTTCTCTCTGAAATTTCACTTATAAAAACTAGCCATTTGCCCAAATTCCTAACTTTAACGATAAATTTAAGCTCACACTGACTCTCAAGGTTTCTTAACGAAAAATCTAAAGAAATTGATTGTCCCGTAATACTTCAGAGCGGATCATCTAATTTGCTTGCGTTTCGCTTGAATCAAATTCTGGTATTAAATGTCTGACGATATTTGTGATGCCTCCATCTGTGCTTCAATATAGGTGAGGCTTTAATCTTGCTTCTCTATATTTCTTGATGGGCAAATAAAAACCGAGCGTATAATTTATTACGAAAATAAAATAAGAACAACAGAACTCAGTAACACCTTCCTAACTCTATTCCTACATCCCTAATTGGGACGAAAATGCGTGAGGAAAATGTAATTTTGACCTATTAACGAAGGGAAATTTTTCAAGACATGGAAACATTGATTTAACGAACAAATAGTGTTCTTCTTAAATTTTTAAATTAGCGCTGCTGTCTCATATGCTTAACTTGTTATAGGTTAAAAGATAAGAACCCTGCGACAGTTTAATCCAAACCTAAATTTTTTTTCCTTCTTAATAGGTTAAAACAGAAGCCTCATTTGTATTTTTTAGAGTGAAAATACAATCATTGCTCCTATATTATATGGAAATTCATGAGCACTAGTTGTAATAATGTACTCTAAGGTGGACAGGAAATCATTCAAATGTTACGACGTTATCAAAATTCGTTATTACTCAGTCAAATTCGCAAAGTTCATCACGTAGTTTCATGTTTCAGTCCACAATGCCGCAAAAAATATGCACAAGTGTATATGTATGAATGTGTAAAATATATCCACACGAATTTACGTGTAGATTTCACTCGCGTTTTCTCCATAGAAAAATTGGAGGAGCTTGTGATAACGTCGTGTACCAGAGTTAGCCTCGCATTTCTGTTTCCCACACACTACATTTCGGTGACTCCTTGAAATCGATGAGAAGGGTTGCTCATCAAACTCAGGCTCAGTTATGCACTTTTTCACCGACTCCGATGCCTTATAACTAGGCCTGTCGTCGCCAGCAGTCGTTGTGTTCCCTACCGGTACAGCGCGGCCAAGAAACCTTTAGGTGTTGGGGTTGGAAAACTTATGCTCGTTGTGACAAAATTCTTTAACGATGAGTGTGATTATTTGTAGCTTCAACACTTTGACCGCAACGTGCGCCACCGTTGGCCATGGAGAGAATTTTCATGATGCTGGTGTCCGACCTGTAAATGCTAAATTAAAATTAAATAGAGTCACGATTCAGTAAGTGTTTGTTATTTTCAAAATTACTCATTACAATTGACTTCGAATTTGAGTTTCATTCATGAACTTCAGTTTAACCAATTGCGGTCAAAGTGTTAACATCCGAAGACCTTGAGCAAAACATTTTGTGATAGTTGCGAGTGGGAAGGCGGTAGTGAGAACTTCCGAATTTGGTCTGCAAAAGTATTCGAAAAAGCCAGCTCGACAAGCTCCAAAAACCGAAACCATGTAAAACAAATGGTATATTTTCTGTTAAAATAATTTATGGAGATTGGAAATCGGACCACAGTTAAATGATGACATTCAGTGACAGAGTACATTCGAGTTAACAAAAAAAAGCTCGAATATCGATAGTGTCTTAGTGATGTCTCAAGCTAATACCTTCGGTACACAATTGGAACTGTGACACACCGAGACAGTGTGATGGGTTGGAGTGCCTGTAGCTGCGGTATAGGCACAAGCGAAGTTCTTCCCTTATGGTAAAAACAGAATTAATGGCCGAGGGAGGAGGTTATAACAATTTAATTGCCCGACATCCACGGTGTTCAGCTTTTTTGTGCTATCGCTGTATAGCCAAAATATTTGAATCAAATGCATTTTAAAGTTCAGGTTGTGTAACTGCGTCGCTTAATTAATGAAAGCTTTTTCATAACGTTTGTAAAACCTCAATTAATCCTAAAATGTAATAATTATTGAAAAAAGGAGTTATAATAAATATGAAACAGTAAGACAAGCTGCTGATAACATTTACCTACTGATCTGGATAAATTTGAGTACAAACGTTTCCAGTTACAGGCCAAGATAGTTGTACGAACGTATATAAAATTGTTGCCCTTTTTATGGCTGTTTTCATTGAAGTCATAAATTTTAAGGCATTCATTTCAATGTGAAACTCTAACCTCATTTCATGAGTCATCTGGAATTCGTTACTTGGAGAATTCAAAAGATATCATTACATTTTCATTCAACAATATCAATTGCAGGCTTTGCCTATCTTGTTTCAAGATTACAAGGCGGGCTTAACTCACAGTTTAGTACTCCGGCACATCATCAGATTAAAAATCAAACGACGCAAAAGCCCTTGTCACAAATTTTGCAGAAAACAAACAATTAGCAACTCTAGAATATTTTTCATTCATGAGAACAATTTCAAGAATTATTTTACGTACATATTTTTTTCCATTATTCAATTGTAATACAACACTTGATCACGTTCCATATTTTGAACGAGAACTGAATGTTAGAATACGTTGTTTTATTAGCTTATGTCTTTGCTGATAACAGTTCTACTCGTTCTCTTTTAGTAAACTGTTCCTCCATTTGACTAAAGAGAAATTAAGCAGTTCACGAACGGGTTTCAAGGCCCGACTGCCACCATTTACAGACTGCAAACACACATGAGGGTGGACGTGCTCTGCCTAATGAGCTGCGTAACTTCGTCGAAGCTCATGTTGGGGACCTGGGACTCGGTGCCTCGATATTGTACATTTACTTATTGTACTTCTCGTACTGTTGGTGCTCCGAAGGTTGATAATAGTTTAGAATTTATTATTCGTGAGGGAAGCGAAGTGAAGGCAAGCCATAATTATTCTATGATTATCGATGTAGGTACACCTACGCCTTTATCATCAGTTCTTCAGTTCGACATGTGGGCTGCAAATGTGACATTCAAGCAATGATTCGTCATTTGAATATCAGGGGATTGGGATATTCCATAGAATCTCCGCTAATATTTTAGAAACCAGGTAATGTTGCACAACTAAGGAGTGAGCAAATTTGTATATTCCGTGAATGTTTTCAGCAAACTGATCAGTATTTGGGTCTAGGTATACCGCAAGTGTATAGGCTTGCCTTTCCATCAAATTTATGGACTTGACGGAGTCGTGACTAATGGTCAGGTTGATGGGTGGGTTCCCGCACGTCATGCGAGGCTTGCTCCCAGATTTACGACTAGGAATTGCAAAATTCGTTTGTTCATGGTGAACTATAATTTTAATAAATAATTGACAACGTTTTCCAAGGGTATGTACCAGCAAGAGGGTAGTCAGATTAGAGAATACTTTCACATTCGCAGCAAAATGCTTACGAAGCTAACATTCTGCGATGAACCCGGCACTGTGTGAGGCCGCGGGTGAGAATGTAAATGGTGAATGAATATGAATGCCAGAGCAAAGTGAGGTGTTTTGCAGAATTTACAAGACCCTGGCAACGAGCGTTAAATATTCAGGGCGGTGTGCTCTCATCTGTTTATTCATGAACGAAAACAACACCGATATAGGGTACAAAAATTCAGGTTTCCAAAAGCTTCGATTCTGCACTGAAGCTTTACGCGTCTGAAGCCGCACTGAAGTAGCGTGAGTACACTAAAGAGTTCGAGTACTCGCACTTGTAGCAGCATTCAGCATGATCGCCGAGTACAAAAACTTCCGAAATACGATACTCTATGAAGTATTCTGCAAGTGTGATCGATGTTCAGTATTGAATTGTTCCATAGTTCTTTCACCGATGTACCAACAGTAGAAAATGAAGCAATGAGGGCTGAAATGAAATATTGATTGTCGTTAAATTCATTAACGAAAAACGTTTACCAGTGAGGTTAGCTCCCTTTCATTTAGCAAGGATTGAAATGCCGCACAGGTATTACTATGAAAGCAAAATAAACGAGTCATTCGTGTATATCAAAAAGGGGGAGTTTTTATTGTATGTAACTCTGTGACCGCAGGTTTGATCACCAGAACAACATGGGGGAAATTTCATTCACAACACTCCCACACAACTAAGCGTCAAGGACGCACATCTCCTACAGTATAGTGAGCAACATATTGAAACAAAAAAACTTTTAGACGAATAATTCAATTGTCACAGGGAGACTACAAAGTACTACTAAAAATTAAACAAAGTATCCTTGTTTAATCAATTTTATTGATTGTTCAATTTTTCCACTCGCACTGTAGAACGGTTCTTCATCTTCTCAATTTGAAACGAGGGAGATATTGAAATGCAACTTCAATGAGGAGAAGAGTCACCTCTCCTTCTCTTTTTCGAATGAAGTTTTCTGTCACAGTTTCTGATAATTACTTGAGAGTATAACATGATGTATGAGTTGTCACATTTTACTACATGTATTGGAATGCTATGTCAGAATAACATCGGTCACTTTTTCTTGCTTTTTTTTACGACACGATAGTCTGAGGCAAATCCTCTGTTAGATTCACGATATTTTCTAATTGAATCCTTACACATTCATTAAAATGAACTTACTCAAAAAACATTTGTTCTCGTTGGTTGCTCTCTTTGCGGTATGTAAGAGTCGTGCCAAGACATTTAAATCAAATATACAACTCTTTCTACTGTACAACACCGAACAACACGCGGTCATAATCTCCATTGCTGCAATAATAGTTTGGAATGGAATATGAAATTGTTGTAAAAATGAAACTAGTGTCTTGTATTTGAGTGGGTACACATTGTCTTATGCTTCCTCTAGGCAATCACGCACTGGTATTTGAGTCAGAGCGTTGTAGCTCAGAGAAGTGGCAAGGTGGCAGTATACGCCATGGTACCATGGTATACGCGTATGTGAGACTACTGCTATTATTACTTCTACCAACACAGACTGTTGCCTCTAGTAGGTCCACCCCCTGTAGCTTGCAGCTGAAGAAATAAAAAGCAGGATTAAAAGAGGCATTTGCATTAGTAGAAACACAGATTTACATACATACAGGTATAAGAATGTCTAATTTCCTTACACAAATCAGCAGTATCATTTTCTATTAATCTTGAGATGTTTTTACATCTGTTCTTATGCCTGTTGTCTTGGTTGGTTCTGAATTCTTCATCGTGTGTGATCGATCTTAGCTATAAATATTGTTATGTAATACTGCTAATGCAAACTAATTTTTAACTTTATGTTGTATTGCATTTTGATAGCCTAAGACTGTCTCAATATTAAGAATGAAAGTGCTGCAATGGCCAAAATGATTTTCGCAGCTAAGGGTGGCACGTTTTTTTGAGAGGCCAGCTACTCATCCTGACCATTTTAATTAACCTGTTGACCGTCACTGCAGTGTTGTCGCAGCGCATCTTCGCTGCGCTGTTACGGTATTCAACCCTTCAACGTCACAGAGGACTAGACGATCCACTTTCGAATTTTATGGCTATAAATTGTATTTATAGCCAAATTTGTTTCCTAACGTGTTCTTCGAAGTTCACTGCCGAGTGGCAGTTTCTTTCTCATTTTGGTATCTGAGTTAACTGGGGGATGAAATAGCGGTATCGAAAGATAGACAAAAACACTCACACCTACTAATATGGACAGATGCGATTAGAGAACACGTTACGTGAGAACTTGGTAGTGACAGCAAAGATACAACCTACCAGCGGACGGTAACTGAACATTGACGGTTAATAGGTTAAAGATCAAACTTGAGATGCTTTCAAATGTTAAACATTAATTTTTGACGTTTTTTTATGCAAAGAACACATAATTTCGTTTTAATCGTAATGACCTTTCGGGCAATGTAAAGCTATGGGTGTCTTTCGTAAGTTCTGTATAATGAATTGCAGAATTATTTCCGTAATTTCTCAATTTTCTTTACGTTGTTGATGTCTTGCCTCATTGTTGGTGCCAGGATCGATTCGTACATTTGAGATAATATCAGGCTAATGCTTTGTGGAGGGTGAAGATTACAAAATTTGACTTGTAGTTTAATTGGTGCCTGCAAATGCAAAGAACTCTACAGGTACTTCTAACCCATCTTGTGCAATCTGATGCCTTTGGTCGATGTCCGTCGTAATTATGATACCGAGATCTCTTTGTTCTTGAACGGGCACGATGCATGCAGTGGCCATGAGTGTTGTTGGCAAAAGTTATTCGCCCTACATAATATACATAACTGAATATTCATCAACTCTGAACTTCATTCTCCAGCTTTTATTCCATAGCAGAAAGTGCTCCAGGTCTGTTTGATGACTGCTCGGTATCTCTCAGTGGAAGCCAAGTGATGTAAATTTTACTTTGAGCTTACTTAATACTCTGGAATCTAGGAAGTGAATATAGATGACAGCAGAACTGAGCTCGCAGCACTTCTTTGTGTGACGCCTGATATGTGATGTAACAGGCAATGTAGATACAGGCAATGATACAGGTTGAAACAAGCAATGTATCAATGTAGGAACCGTGTTAAAAAGGTCTACGGGAATATAGCTTTCGCTGTGTTGCTCATGCTGTTTATTCATTCAGAAACTTAATGATTTAAATAATTTATTTACAACAAATGAATGTTTTCAAGGTTATTTAAACGGACACATTGGAGTATAGCTACGTGTGAGCCGAATAAGGTCAACGATTTCTAGGGCATTCTATCTGCAACGTTATTATTTGGTGAACACTTTTATTTAACTTATTACACTTAACCTGATCGTACATTAGAGTGAACAAACAATGGGCTTACGAGACTTAGGTTTGCAAAATAGATAATACGAACTGAATAAAAATAATATATTCTAGAAAAGGCTTGTGAACTATTTCATTTTAATCAAGGTAAATTACCTCATAAAGTTGACTTATGCAAAAGAAAATATTTTTCTTGATTAGCGTATGTCATTGATACTTCAATAGAAACAGAGATTCTAGATCCGTTTTGAAATATTTGTATCAACTTCATCCACAGATCTCAGCTGGGATCGAAATCCAAGTCTTCGTTCCAATGAAAAAAGCAAGAAGACCGTGCTTTAGAATAATGAGGAAGAATGAATATACTTCTATTTCGTGTTATATGATCATTACTGACAGCTTGTTCATACAATAATTGCTTGAAAATATTTTTTTTTGCTCTCATCAGCGAACGTTTTATGCATGACATTAGATTTGAAGAGCTTGTAGAGATCCAAAAGCTTTTTAAAGAATCATTGAAGAGGGCAATAATAGTGAGTATTGTATTCTAATTTTCGCACCGCTCGCACCGGCCAGCTTTGTGGTTTCATTTTTAGGTAAGCAAGCAGTCTATAACAGTTTCACTCAATGCCCATTTCAACTGATGAGGAATTTAATTTTTATCTTGCCATAGAATTAGTGGTACAGCTTTGTAATGGGAACTAAATTCCACGATCGTTGTCAGTATAACCTTTTTTTCCTCCGAATTTAGTACTATGATCGAGTGAGACAGATATTTTTACAGGAAGTAACGTTATGCATGAAGTATGCATGCATGCGCAAGTTTTCTATAATAAGAACTCCCTTCTTACCTATCATAATTTTCTGCCAGTTTTGATTGCAGTGTTGCTCACAGCGTAAATCTACGCAATGATGTAAAATTTGACCATCTATCTATACAATGTAATGTAAAATTGGTCCAGAAAATAATCCTAAAAGCTTGAACTAAGGCAAAATGCTTCCTCCACGGGCGCTAACGAAAAAAGAGAATTGCTGGAAAATTTTAGGCGACTAAAACTGATAGTGTTCGAAATACAAGGAAACAAAGGCTAGAGACGGACCAACTTCAAAAACTTTGAACTCGACTAGTGTATTTGGGAGTAATTTATTAGGTGATTTGAGATTGAGAAAGTTTTGCTTTAAAACAAAATAAGGCTCGTGGGATGTCGGCTACGGCTTCCCTCGCCTTGCCCACAAAGGAAATTAGCTCCCGTATAAACGGCCTTCAAAGACTTCTGAAGACCGTGAACGAGCTTTGTTACAGAAAAGTTTACGAAGATTTTTAATTTGATATTTTCGGAAGCGTGTTCATTTTCTGAAGAAGCCCAGGTTCAATTTTGGTAAGAAAGCGGAACTAATAGGAACATTCAAGCATTTATTTTCAAGCAATTATTATATGAACAAGCTGTCAAAAAGAGAGAAAAAGATTAAAAGATCGTATTGAAGCTCGCTTAGCCGTTTATTTTAATGTATCAGATTGTATCACGTGAAATGTTGCGTTGGAAAATGAAAGGAATAAATCGTCGTAATTTCATAATATTAACCAAAATATAGTCCCTCCCTCTCTACGACTTTCGCCCAACTTCTTTATAAAGCATTTATTTCAGCTATAAAGAATTTGTTAACTTTTTCACGAATAAACTGTCCCAATGCTTCCTGTATACTTTCTTCATTTGAAAATTATTTATCGTACACGAAAGTTTGAAACGCTTGAACAAGTCAAGATATCAGGAGAACAGGGACGATGTGGCAAAATTTCATAATTCAGAGTATGCAGCTTGTCGACCACAGCACTATAGAGGTCTGGGTTCGTGCATTACTTTGAAGTATAATGGGTCCATCTCTATTCCCCAGTTTTGATTCCTTCTTTTTTTCATGCACTCAATCGATGCCTTCTCAATAAGATGCTGCTGTATATTGCCGTGTTGCAGAAGTGTGACATGAATGAGTCCACTTACAGACCACCAAACAGTGACCAGTCAACATATTTGGAGTAGTGATTTAATATTTTTTTCATGAATGAAAGATACTTAAGATCAACTATATACATGCAAATATGCATGGCAAAAAAACTACTCTGAATACTAGTCACGTGAAACAACCTGATCTTTTACATTCAACTGCAATTTTGCATTTCCCACGTGTTTTTTATTCTGTACTTTACATGCTTTTGAAAATAAGTATAACTAGTGTTAGAGAACGTGTTTAGTCATAAGTCTGAAGTATGCAAATGCTGTAACGCACGAAATGCATCAAAATAAAATTAAAAACTCATGTGAGTCGACGATTGATGGAGAAAATTAAAGAAATTTTAAAACCCAATATTCAAAAAAAAAAATACCAGCAGAGCATGAAGATATGTATTTTCGGAAATCAAGATACGCATCCTAATACAAATTGATAAAGCCAATATTTCTTGGGGTTTCCTTGTCCAAAATGTTCAATAAATCACTTGTAAGTTGAAACGACATAGGTACACTTTACAGAAGCGTGCATGTAATGACTAGAACAGTGCGAGGTACTATGAAACGATGATACCATATTATTTAAAAAAATTAAAACAACATGACTTAAATGTTAAGAAAAATCTAGAAGAGAAGAAAGTCAGTTATAAAGTAGAATTTAGGACATAAATTTTAGTTTTGTATTTTAAAAGTACCACTCATAATAATGTGTTGGGTGTTATTTTCACGTGCTACTTATACTTATTTTTTGCAAACAAAATTTATATTAAAAGATTTTAATTTAATATATTTTAACATACTTATTAATGTATTAATCGTAGACGAGATTTTAGAGAACATTTTTTTATAAATGAGAATTCTTGTTCTACCCAACCTTGTTCAATCCTTCCATCTTGGAAACGGCATTTATTCTCGCATGCCTATGGTGCTTAAAGTTATCTATGAAGAACATATTGCGCACTTTAAAATACAATTTGTTACAGTTTGTAAAAATTTAAATTGAAAACTGTGCACGAAACAACTGTGCAACTGTAGATAAACACAGTTGTGTGTATTGTGCATCAAAATGGATTAACATGACGTCACTCAAGGTCTGCTCTGTGATTGTTGAATGTCGTTGAAGCATTTGTACGAAGCACTCATCGATTAATCCTCAACAGGATAATTAAAGAACTTGCATTAAAAAACAAAACCCCGTGTGGCTTCGGCTCGAGATTGCGCATTCTATCACTGCTCTTGTAATAAGTATCTACTTTGAATATAAGGTCTGAAAAATTTCCCAGAAAATATTAATCTCACCTACCGAAACCAGTGCCGAATTAATTTTTTTTGAAAACCACTAAATTTAGGAATTTTAGCCAGAAATTGATCTTTTTCTTTTTTATACATTGAAAAATTAAAGTGAAAATATTTAATTTTTACTCTTCTTCACAGTTCAATCTTCACTGGTTCTGGACATATTGCTTACTTCTCTGAGTTTGTAGATGAAGATCGCCTCCCTAAAGTTTTCGAGGTTTTAAGACTTATCTTTAGTTTCCGGAGTTGGAGGTTCCACATCGTTCTTTTCCTTAACAGACACAAGAGTGCGTCAAGGCTAAGCGTTGTCTGTGAAGTGTGCAGGTAAATAAGTTTTCAAATGTAGTATCGGTCTCAAACCATTACATTGAATCAATGATTAATGCATCAGAGCATGATGCCCCAGAATTGTTCAATTGGCCCTTTTTCCAGTAATAATTATCTAATTGAAATTTATTTACAATTTGTGTTTGACTAAATCTTTAAATGTTCACGAAAGAAAAGGGACAATCCAGTCAGCCTGAGCTGTTCAATGGTAGGACTTTCAAGAATCACGCTCATCAACAGAGTGGGTTGCTAAGAACGGTATTGTGTGGGAGATATTTCAAAAATTAAATGATGCCTTGTGGATAGTTTGTAATTTGTGATCCTTACCTTGTGCTCCGTGAGGAGTGCTTAATTGATTATACTATCGTATGAATAGTGTTATGAGTACGGTGTCTCGTAAATTTGGTTCGTGAAAAATGTTACGAAATTGTTCTCTTGTTTACATTCATCTAAAATATTCCCTGAACAATCGTAAGTGTTTTAGTTTTAAAATTATCCAGTGATGAATCCTCAAAAATACCAAGATGAATTTTATGAATTTCTTAAATTTTGCGTATTATAATGATAAAACATAACCAAAACGAGGCCGCTTCTGTTCTGCGTTCATTGTTCGGTTGCTATGAGCTTACGTGGCGTCAAAAGTAGTACTGAACATGTGTAAAGGCGGTTGTATAGATCTTTGAGACATGGTAGCACACGACTTAAATAATTATGAAAATGTAGACTCAACTGTCCTATATTTGTCGGTATGCATCATGGTGATATTAATAGAACCGTCCTCAAAGTACCGACGTCAATTGCTGTAAAACAAACCGATTTGTCGATGTTTTCGCCGAAAACAAACATTGTTTGCAACCGAAACCTCACCTCTCTGGGCAGCCTCGCATGAAGGCTGGCCCAACGGATGCAAGCATGAATGAGGCAGGTTGCCAAGTCCTGAAGTTCAGCATTCTCAAAATTGAAATCTGGCTAAAAATAACACAGAATCAGGCAACCCTGATTCTGAGTGCTCGTGTATGCTAAATTTCTATTGAACAAGGCTAAATTGAGAATTTTGGACAACAAAAACTAACACCAGGCGCGTGAGCGCTGCGCCTTCCTACGTACGCTTAGTTAACGCGGCCAGACAAACAGCAGAGGAGCAGGGCAGGGCAGAGCAGAGCTGGCGCTTGTTAAGTTGCAGCTCATTCACATCAAGGCTGTACGACTTAGCTTTGAAACTGTTGCCTTTGTTGATGTTTATTGTGTTCTGCGAGCATAAATCGTGTTTGCGTAAACTAAAAAAAACAGAACAACCAGTTATTAAAAAAAAACTGTCCTCCTGCTACTTGCAAGAAAATGTTCCAACATTCAACAGAAGCCCTTAGAATTTTATAATCCTAATTTGTTTGTATATTTCTTTCGGGGAGGTTCAATGCCTAGGAACAGAGCTGTGTCTTAGAACCATTTTACGACCTAACTTGAGACATTATTTTTCAGAATAATGAGCAACAGTTTTAACCCTTTTTTTAAAAAGTTGTATTGAGGACTTTTATTTTATCTTTTCCAAATGACCCAAATATTTTCATTTCGCATTTACACTATCTGTTGTTTCATAAAGTGATTACGTATGAAAATGAAATAAAAGACGTCATTAACTACGCTTAATGGCAAAAGATCATAGCCCATAGTTCGTTTATGGGCTCAAATTGTTTAAAAATTGTTTAAACAGTTTAAATTAGTCTCTACCGCGTGTGTTGATGGAAAATCTAATTAAATTTCCTTTCAAACACAATTCATTGAGCTGCTAGTTAATTTAAGTTAATTACTCAAAGAAAAAAGCTAATTACTCTTTCACAGATAATTCAGCTTTTAGAAATCCTTTTTCAGAAATTATGATACTTCTTCGTCGTTGATTTTTAGATTTATGAACAAATTACAAGTGTGGTTTGGATGGGTGTCATATTTTGTTACCATAACTTTGTGTTTGATTTGCGGCCACTCTAGCGAAACATGAATGAAAGAAAAACTGAAAGCCGGCAGCAAAGTTTTCATCGCTCTTTTTTGTGTATCACTGAATGGATGGAAGAGAGAATCACTGGATTTTTTCTTTTGAAAGAAGCAGAATCTTAATTTCAATCTCCACTGATATTTTATCTCTTCATTTCTTCATTTTGCGTCAGTAAAAATAATATTTCTAATATTTCAACTGGCATTACAAAAAATGTAAGAAGCCATCCAGCCTGATGCAGCAGTTATTTAAATTTTTGTATAGATGATGATGTTGTTAAGAAAGAGGTCTGCAGGGAAAATTAAGTGACTTCCCAGATTTAAGTCCATGAATTTTAAGCCATGATGACTGAACTGACCGTGCGAGAGAAGAATAAGCATAGCTTATTTGAATCTCGTTAATGTACGCCAGTTATTTATGAGTGCAAGATGGGTATGAAACCTATCTTTTGAACTCATTGTCCACATTCATTCTTTGCAATAGCTGTCATTTTATGTTTTATCTGTGCACAGTTAAATTATTCAGGTACAACATATCATCTGTTGTCGAGAGCGGCTGCATGGTACAATGGATTCAAAATCATTCTTCTATTCGAAAATTTTTATCACAGCAATATGGAGTGACTCACACAATATTAGACGACAAAGTTGCACATCGACCCATGTACCGGACGTAATGCCCTATCAATTCATTAGAACGAAACATTCTACCCTACTGATGATCCTAATAGACAACTTCTGTACCTTTCGCTTGACTTGTTTTCCCATGGCATATTTCAATCCACGAATACCAATTAGCATTCATCATGCGTGATATCCTGGGGCCCACAACCTCATTCAGCGAGGAAACAAAGCAGCATAGGAGTACTAAATCTCTGGCAAGTTTTGAGGTCCTGAAGTTGAATGGGCTCAATTAAACGTTTTGCTGAGCACTTTCCCTGCTATTCTTTTACTCGGAGTTAAGAGATTGCAGCGAGGTCGGCGCTGCACGGAGATGAATGGCCAGCCTCGCGACGCGGTGCTCGGCAGTTAGTTCAAAGATGGAGCTCTGCGGGGTCTCTTCTCCATCAAAAATTTTGGCGCTTGTTTTTCTAGACTATTAAAGGTTTTTACTAGTAACATGACTCATATCGTTCAAAAAGATTAAGCAATTCATGAAAAATTTGCGATGGAATAATTTTTAATAACCAGAACTTATATGCTCGTTATGTGTCTCTGTATGCAGAATATTCATCTTAACAAATTTAGATCGTTCGTAACATTTTTTTTGTAGCCAGGTGCTCATCTTCGGGCAGTGTTTGACTCTATTCTGGGTTTTAACAGATCTGTTTGGCGGCCGTTGCATACATTGAGTGAGCAGAACAAGTTGTTTTTGTCTCTTCCTTGAGCTTCCAAGTCATGCCATTTAATTAAAAGATCCAGCTCGTGAGATCAACATTTTCTTGCGTCCCAACACTTCTACCGAAATACTTACCCACTACCTTCCTGTAGTCCAACTTGCGAGTGGAAACATAGAGTACTTTTTTTCTTCGTGCCATAGCACCTGACAGTCACAGATCATGCCTATGGCTCAAAATTTATCGTATAATCAGCGTAGTTCAAAGTTTTATCGATTTTAGATTTCCAAGCCAATGACATTCGAGAAAAATCTGCTCTCCTGAATGTGGTCATTACCCGAAATGATAAAATTACTTTTTTGCTTTCTTAGTCATCAGTCGACGCTTGCTTGATGTCCTCACGAATCTCAGGAGTTAATAACACCGGCTTCCCTGAAGAGATGATTAGTTTCCTAGAACTCGCGCCGAAACTTTCTTCATATTCTACCTCGGGAAAAGTCGGCCTTAAAAGAAGAATCTTTCTGAGTTTTGAAAAATCTGAATGTTTCGAGAAATTCTCACGAGAGGTTCCGCATAATGTGGAGACAGCTCTATGAAACAGTATTTAAAAATCTTGATACATGGCACGTATCTGAGCTGCCAGATGCTGGAAATAAAACATATTGTATTTATCAGTTGATTTGGTATAATTTGTTATTTGATATAAAAATCTCACGGGCTAGTTACACTTGTGAAGCCATTCACTTGCTTGAACATTAAAAATTAGAAATGACAAACCCTTACAGCCTTGTACTTCCACAAGACATTAAGACTTTTATTTGTACTGCGCTGTTCAAACTTTAGACGACCCATAGTTGATTGCATTTGTGCACTACTCGTTTAGAGCAGTTCTGGTAGAGTAGCATTACTAGCTGTCCATAGGCCCACTAGCAGTACCAGCTGGTTAGAGGACAACCAGCAGTACCAGGTGTTTAGAGGACAACCATCAGTACCAGCTGTTTTGAAGACAACCAGCTGTTTAAAGGACAACCAGCAGTACCAGCTGTTTAGAGGACAACCAGCAGTACCAGCTGTTTAGTGGACAAGCAGCAGTGTCAGTTGTTTAGACGACAACCAGCAGTAACAGCTGTTTAGAGGACAACCAGCAGTACCAGCTGTTTAGAGGACAAGCAGCAGTATCAGCTGTTTAAAGAGCTACTTGTACTACCAGCTGTTTAGAAGACACAGGTTCTTCGATGAAATTACCCTATCAGTAATTTGACGGAAATATTCACTAATAAATGGAGCCATCACTGAAGCATAGAGTCGTGCAAAATATTAATATTTGAATCTGTAGACGCAAACATTAAAACTTCAAAACCTGTCTCTGAGTTAAATTTGATGGCAGAAATACACGATCAGGCCAATAAATTAATCTGGACATTGAATGATTCGAAATATTACGAACTACAAAATATTTCAATAATGTTGGAAATGCTCTTGATGCCAAGGCAATCAACTACGGGTCTAAAGAATGAAAAATTGAACTTCCAAAACATTAATAAAAATCACTAAGCATGATTTCGAAAATGGTATTTAGATTTTACAACTAAAAAATGATCATTTTAGTTTTTTCGGACTAGTTTTGATTATTAATGTTTAAGAGTGCGTTCGGCATTGAACTACCTATTGACAAGTTGACATGTTATGATGAATTATGAGTTTTTTTCCAATTTAGAACTGACGAGGAGAAAAATCAATAATATTTCCTATGTGGTCGCAGGCATGAACACTAGAACATATAAAGATTAGTGAAATTTGCTACAGACATGAGTTCATGCCACAAAATGGACGATTTTAAGAAAAAATTTTCTTAATGTTTTATTGAAAAAAATACATATGTATTCCTCTCAACAGACTTTTCGATTATATTGTAAAGGTTTCGGAAAATAAAGTTCTGGCTCAGAAATCAGAAGGGAAAACTTTTTTTTTGCTGCAGAGACAGTGCGTATTTAATTAATAGAAAATAAATGTTGAACTCAGAAACTCATCCCTCATTGCTCAGCGTGGGCAGTGTGCTGAGGCTAATTCTCCTAAATATCTAGTATTCATCATATGAATAAATAATGAAAACCCGCCTTCAGGGAGAATGCAGCACAAAAACCTGCGTTTGAGCCTTATCAAATCGAATTATGGCATTTGATTAATGCCGAAAGTAACTAACATCGCAGTCTATTTTAATTATCTACTGAACACAGTTGATGGAAATACGTTTTCCTAGTCGAGAAAAGTATATCCTCATCGGTGGATTATGTGCATGGGTGAAGAAAAACTCACCAATATCCTGGCACCCTTGGCTCCCCAACGATTTACCCTCCGATATGGGGACGAGCAAATTCGTCTCATCGTACAGTGAGACAGAGGCGACCACGGCGTGTGATCGCGCCAAGTTCCTCGGCGAGCACTTGACGCCCAGCGCGCAAGTGGCCGCCCTATTGAGCGACTGATGAATTTTGATCATCACTCTTATGAAGAGATCCTTTAATGCGGCTGATGTTGGGCCTCCCACGAGTTACTGAGGAGAGCTGCGTGACCTTAGAGCGCCTCCAATAAACCACTCCACACAAAGGCTGTTCATTGAACTTGTTTTGCATCGCTAACGCCCCTTCATTGGCCCAGTCAAAATGGGCTATTTCGGTTTAACGGATGAAAACTGCTGAATCAGCTGCGCCTTTGCTATTGAATAAATCTCGAGACTGGTGTAAGTCGAAAATTTGTAGTCAACGTAACCATCTGATATCTGAAAACTGAAAACGAGCTATGGAATCTACTTCCATTATCGGTAAAACAGTTTCTACAAAGATTTTGGAGCGATCTAAAACGCAATTTTTTTGATTTGAGGAAACGTGTAAGACCAACAATAAAGAAATTTCCAAACTGAATAAGAACATATGAGGGGAAAAATTTGGCCGCTAGGTTGAGCTCGCAAACATCCAATTCCTCCAATATTGGGAAAACTTTCGAGTGCATTTTCAAGCCGCGCGGTATTCCAAATGTTTGTACAGATCCGTTCCGGTTGCTGGGCGAGAAGTAACAATTTCTGCGGTGCCAGACTGCTGCTGCAAAAGAACGACGAATATTTTCATTAGAGCAGCGAGGTCTGTCACCTGCAAAGTAAACAAAAACATTCGAGTGGCCACACTCAAACTTTGCAGTGCGAATGCGAGGCAAATTAGACGGAGACTTGCGCAGCATGCGAGGGCAGTTGGTGAGACATGCTGAGACTCTGCGACCTCACCAACTATTCCAACTCGTGAAAAGAAAGCTTTAATTTAGAGCAAAACTAAACAAAGCAAGATTTACTCGTGTCAATTTATTTTTGCTTCTGTTAAGTGTGAATTTTAGGTGAGAAAAATAAATTGTGCGAATCTATTTGCAAGCGAATATTATCATTGACTATATTCAATAGTAAATAGAGATTTTGTTTAAAGGAACAATTTTTTATTACCGCAAATTGACGAATGAGAAGTAATAGATCCGGTGACTGTCACAATGTTGCGATGCATTAACTCCAACACTCTAAATTTTGCCAACATCTGCAGAATATTTTTGATCGCTACCGCCACACTGGAAAAATAAATGAAGACACCGAGAACATTTCTCTAAAAGTACACGATTAGAGTCAGTGCACGCCTTTCATACAACACTCAGCAAGAGGACACCTATTGAGAAGACCCATTTTTCGTCCACGGAAAAATCTTATGTTTTACCATTTTATTGAGGCCGAGGCAAACGTTCCATCTTACTGTGGCATGCGCTTGCTTCAAATTATGCGTTTTATCTTTGAACTTGGACAAACATCATAATGAAGAGTATAGTAGTGTACGAGGATGAGAGCGCGGCCTAAAATAATAGCGAATACTGAACTATCTTGGGATAGAGAAATTGTCATTTCTTGGTCAAAATAAATTCACTTGGAAAATGTTGGTGTCAACTCTTACCATTATATTAACGGAATAAAATATTTCTTTATGAGCAAACCAGAATCAAGTTGAATTCAGTGAATTGAAAGGAAATTGTCATAAATTTATATGAGAACATGAAATATATTTGAAGATATGATATATATCGAGTAATGTTATTTAAGCTGATGCTGGATTTCTTTTCCACGTTTCACGCCGTCTTGCAGATCTTGGGATAAACTTTATGAACAATCAGGGAAGTTTCGCAGAATAACCTGTCTGTAAAATACCAGGGAAGAAGTTTCATTTTCCTGAAATCCATTCCTTAAAGAGGATATTTTTATAGAAAATCCGTGGTATTCTTTTTGTGTTTGAGCGTTGCCTTCGCCTACTAAACGAGTAGTATAAAACAGTTCAAACAACTGAAACAATTTATTGACGCAAGCAATTCCTCAGTGAAATTATCACTTATAATTATTACAATGGAAAGATTGAGGTATCATTACCAGTGGCCCCGACTAAGTTGAGTTACTTCCAGGGTATCCTACGAAGATTTTATCCTATGCCTATAATTCAGTTCAAACTTGCGTACCTAACTTGAATGTATACAAAACTACAGATTAAATAGACGTTCAGCGTAAAAGAAACGAATATGATTTCAATTTACCGAATTATATATTGATGCAAGCGAGAACTGCATATTCAAAAATGTATTTAAGATTAGATTTATTTCAGAACAATCGGCGGTTCATTTTAAGGCAGCTAATAGAAAGGACCAGATTCATCAATACTAACATAGGAAATTATTTCCACGACTCATTTCGAAAATGCTCCATGATAGCTTTTCTCGCAAATGTTAGTGCCAAGCATAATTCCGATGAGGAAACTAAGGAGGTCAGGGTTTGTTATAGTTAGGGAGCGTCAATTTATTCTGCTCAGAGTTGAGTGACTGTGATGGCCCGTTTGAAACGATCGTAATTGTTTAAGATCCTGATTGCCTCTGACATTCAACGTTTTTACATGAAATTACTCAAGGAGAGTTGATAGAGATAAAAGAACGCAATTGTTTCTTTAATTTCGGATGAATCATTTGAGTGTGTATCGTATAACAAATTTCTAGGTGCTCTACGGTTTGTTTCTGTTTCGACCAAAGTATATTTAATTTATTTTTGTAACTCCAGTGCCATGCTTCTATTCCATGATGAAGAAATAAGTGAACTAATATTCTATGGAATAATTGTACACCTTCTCCACGCATCACATTTTGCACTCTATCAAGAACTTTGATGAATTTAGATATTTAAGACCAACACAGGAGATATGCTCTTTGAAAAGTTAGGTTTTTAACAATGATAAATCCGTGGAATTTGAAATAATCACTTGTCTTAATTTGGCCATCGCAATTTTAATAAATGAATCAGATGTATTTCGCTTCCATATGTATAAGTAAATAAGTTATATGTAGATACATTGACATTCATACGTATTTTATTGACTTTGCGTCTCATTTACACTTTTTTTAGTTTACCTATAATTCTGTAAGCATTTCCCTCACAGCATATTCAACAACATTGGTGAAAATACAAATGACAAAGAATAGTTTCCCAAAACGATCAGAAACTTCATGTCATGGCTGCTGAACGCCATGGCTAATATCAAATAGTTTCGATTGGGAGTTACCTCTCGCATCAAATTGTCTAGGATTCGCCATGCAAGAGTTAGGCCATCTATGTAATTGCAACGCTCATGTTGTGGCATTTGAGCTTGTACTTTAATATGCTTTTATCGATAGATATAAATGGTTTGCCTTTTGCATATCCAAAAAAATTAATTTATGTGCAAAGAAACGCGTCTTTAATGAAATCGTTATCTTACTCAGAAAAGTCAACCAATAAAAACATTTGGAACGTTTCGACTTCCTGGGTCATTATCAACCTGAAAACAAATAGATAAAGCTAGTCAAATGTAGAACAATCATGCGACAAGAAAAGGAGGCAAAAAGAACGGCTGACTAATAAAAAAATAGAAATGTTCATTATCATTATTGTACTACTTGTAAAGGGAAAGCTGATTGCATGTCATTCAAAACGAGTTTTTTTTTAGGTGTAAAGACATTCTTAAAGCCGGGGGTTTATTTGATTAGATATACTGAAGATATTACTTTCAAATCGCCTAATCTAAAAGGTAAATCGCACTTCTCTGCTTCAGAGCGGACTGAAGAATGGGAAGGTGTGAAAAGGAACTGGTTGGTTCTAAAACTCCTGCGGGAGTGCTCTGCAACTCGAATACCGAGGGTTCAAGTAGTTGAGCCCACGTATTCTAACGCACACTATGCAAGATAAAACGCCCAAAGAGACAGGCTCCTTTGTCATTTACAAATATAGATGCGCACATTGTGAGTCTGAATACGTGGGCTCGACAACTCGAGCCATCGATATTCGTGTTGCAGAGCACACTAACAGGAATTTTAGAACCGACCAGTTCATTTTCATGCCTTCCCATTCTTCAGTTGGCTCTCTTGCAGAGAGGTTCCATTTTCCTGTTCGATTAGACAATGTTAAAGTAATATCTTCTGCATCGAAGCTAAAAAATTTCTGCCTTTTAGAATCCCTTTACATTTCAAAATAAAAACTCGTTTTAAATGACCTGCAATCGGCTCTCCCTTTGCTACTAGTGCATAATTGATACTTAACATTTTTACTTTTTTTAGTTGTTTGTTGTTTGTTTTTGCTTTTTTTGTCACATGACTGATATATTTTGATTCAGATTTGACTAGTTTTCTTCATTTGTTTTCAGGTTGATAATGACCCAAGAGATCGAAACGCTTCAAACATTTTTGTTCATTGATTTTCCTTCATGAGATAATGATTTCATAAAAGACGTGTTTCCTTGCCCTGGTTTTTATACAGATATTATCAATATTGTCTAATGGTTGGCGCAAGTCTAGGAACACGGAAAACAATATTCCCTACGTTGATATTGGAGTACTGATATTCCTAGTTATTCAACGATGCTTAGTTGATTTATTCGGTCTAAAGTCATGCTGTTTATTACGGAAAAAATATTTTTGTTCGAGTTAAGAGTGCCCTTTCTTAAAAATATTTTCCGAATATTTTACTGGGAAATTGACAAATGAAAATTATCTTTAATTGTCATTAGTTAGGAACTTAAAAACGACAAAAATTCCAAGGAAATTAACCAGATTTAATTGGAAAACGTTTCTGTGTCACGCTCCGTCATCAGTTCAAAAAAGTATAAATCCTTATGTCTGAAACCAGAGAGAAACCCAGAACGTTGAGACCTGTTATTACGAAATATCAAGAGAACAAAAATATACATCAAAGAAAACTAAAATTGCAAAAAAAATACTATCTAGCTACTATTTGTAACGGGTATGAACAGCCGTAGTGTGGAGGGTCGTTTTTCGCTTAAAAATATGTTACGACTCTAAAATTCTAAGGTCATAAGGAGTTGAGGTTACTTAGTTGGTCCGGAATATAAGTGCGTTACTCTTTTCGGCGTGATTGCGTTCTACGGAGTGAGAGAGGTGAGCTGATCGGGTCCCATTACGGAAGCTTCTATCCCTATGCCTTGCCATTCTGATGTAAAAATTCTATGACGTCATGCCGACGTACGATGATGTGCACTGCACACAAGTGTGATAATAAGCTATAGTCTTCATTGTTTTCTCAAATAGCTTGTGACGCGTATTGCTTCCAGAGAAATTTCTTAAGTCGTGAATTAATGTCACCCAGTGAAAAACCGTTGGCTGTAAAATATCCACGTAAATATTCAAATTCACAATAAACAGTGTGAAGGTTGAATTTATTTTTGTAACCCCAATTGTTTACAGTTTTAATACAATTAATTTTAAAGCTTGTTGAACAAAAAATAAAGTGACTGGAGCCTAATTCTGTGAAAGTTAGTTTACGGTATACTGAAGTCTGACAGTGGTCTCCGTCACTTGTCACGAGACAGTCAAGAAAGGCAAGAGAGTTATTTTTTGAACTTCTACGGCAAACTTTATTGATTGATAGTTTAAAAACTGCTCAACAGGAGATGGATGGCTAAATAGAACAAAAGTATCGGCAAATTTATCAGTTACAAAATATGTTCAGCCTTCAGTAATGTCCATGGAGAATTTGAACTTTTACTCATAAATTTTACCTCACACAGTTTTACACGGGTGTCATTAATTCGCAAATTAAGAAGTTTCTCACGAAGCAATACGCATTACAAGCTATTGAAGAAACCCATAAAGACCATGTACACTGCTCATTCAAGAATTTGGGAGCGCCCTCGGAAAAATAATATTGTCGATTGAATTATAATTACTGTGAAAAAAATACTTTCAAAATTTTCAGATCTTCAACATAATTTTAAAGTGGCTTGTTTTTTTCGGTACATGGATACGCGATTGATATGCGAGCCTCTCTGATTTATTCTTGCAGTTGTGTACAGTGCACATCATCGTACGTCGGCATGACGTCACGGAATTTTTGTATCAGAATTGCAGAACATCATGGTAGAAGCTTCCGCACTGTGACCCAATTAGCACTCTCCTCTCACTCCGCAGTAAGCGACCATGCCGAAAAATGCAACGTACCTACTGTATATCCTCTACCGACTTCAAGCTCTTCGTCTCGGCCTCAACTCCTTACGACCTTAGGATTTTAGATTCGTGACATATTTTTAAGCCAAAACCCGTCTTCAACGATACCTTCAGTTCATACACGTTGTAAATAGTTGCTAGTTAGCCTTCTTTTCAATTTTATTTTTCTTTGACACATTTTGTTATCGAGCTTTTCTTCAACGACTGCTTCAAAATTTTGTTTTCTATCTTTAATTTCAGACATAATGATCTGTATTATTTTTTAATTAATGGTGAAGCGGATTTCGAAACGTTTTCCTATCGAATATGATTATTTCCTTGGAATTTTCTTAGTTTTTAAGTTCCTCATCAATTTGCCAGTACCATAGTCTAATTTTTTAAAATTGAATGGACTCACATAACTTTTAGACTGGGAATTTTCAAGTTAAAAAATAACTCGTAAATGAAATTTTGAAATGATCAGAGATTCAAATATCATTAATGTATTTTAACTCAATCCACGAGAACGATTAAAATTCCTTGGATTTATTTTTAAAAAATTTTACGTTAAAGGCAAGCCAGAGGCATTTGTTGGTGCCAAAAAAAATTATTATTATTTTCTTGAATGCACTCCATGTAATTCATGTGTTATATTGAAATACTGTCAGTTATGTTTTGCCTACGTTAAGAAAAAAGTTATTGAAAAGGATTGCAGCGTCATTTTCCTCGTAATAATTTAGTTTTTGAACAATAGACCTAATTTTTTCTCACATTATTCGTCAATGTATGACTGAAGTTGAGCAAACGCAACACCTTTTTCAAATTTCATAGCTTAATGTAAAATAAGAACTTAATCTAGTTTGTTTATGCTTTTGCATGAGTTGGTACACTTTCCGATGAGTTGTCTCACTCTCCTTTTACTTTTGCGCATAATTTTGATTAGATTTGCACATACTTCTTCATGGTTTGAGTGAGTAATATTTTAGTTTAAGAAATCCATAGTAGTGTATATTAATTTCAAACACATTACGCTTCATCAAACTAGGCAGCGTACTCACTGGACCACTGACACAGCGCGGATTTTTTTCCGTGATTGAACTACAAGCTGTCAAAGTTTGAAACAATTTTTTCGACAGGGTTCGCAGGCGTGCAAATTACTCCTGCAGTATTTGGTGAGCAGCAAGTGAACATCAAAAGAGGAAACTAACGTTATAGGTGAGTAAGATTTTTGAAAGCTGCGAAGTGTGAAGAGAGTGAAAGAATTACCTTGCGAAAATATTTGTCATAAAACCGAGGTTCATTTCTGAGTAAGTTTGCCACAAAACCAACTCTCAAAAGTGTGCCATTAATATATAAGATAAATCAAGGTATTGAAACATTTTTTTGTGTACCTGGTGCTGAAACGACACACATATGCATGCCAACCATGGAACCCATTGCTTAAGCCAGCACTATTTCAAATAAATGTTGCCTTTTCTCAGACCAGCGTATGAGTACGCGTTTTGACTGAGGAACTCGTGTCTAAGAATTTGATGAAAAAATATAGCTATTATTTAAATAATATTTCATTCACAGATTCTAAAAACTGCTCATTTTTTTTAAAGGAGTAATTTTTCGCCTAAAAATGTGGAGATGTGATTAAGTTTTGCAAATCGCTTGGACACGTGGTCAGTGATACGCTCGCAGGTGCAGATATTTCTGAGAATAAACATTTGACCCTCACGCAAGAGTGTCAACATTTTGTGGCCATTACAGCGTTGTGGAAAAATGCATTTGAGATATACGTAAAAGACCTTCGCATTACGATCAATTATTCGTCATTATGGTATCTTACTGCTAGTTCCAGCGGTGGTTTTCATGAATATGAAACACTTCTTAAATCATAGGTGAAAACTTCGGTTTAACACCAAAAAACAAGCAATTAATATGAAGTAAGAATTAGTTTACCGAAAATCTTGACTGCTAAATGCAATGTCATCATTAAGAACAAAGGTAATTTATTCGATGGTAATTCAAACTTGACTTTAAAAAAAACTTCTGTTCTAAAGAGTTTAAAGTGTTTCATGAAACACCGAGATCTGTGGACATCATTGCACAAAAGACTTTTGCCGCCAGATTTCAATTCGTATGCTTTTAAAATTTATCAACGTATTCGGGAGAACTATTCCACCTCAGGTTTTTCAAAAACTTTTTAGACTACTGGTAGCTAAATCTTGTTCAGTATCTGCACCCGAATATCATAACCAACAGCTATCACGTTTAGTCTATTTCATGAAGCAGGTCACTCAAGTGCTTGACGAGATTACTTTAATGTGCGCATCTCCACCGGTAAAGTTCAGTGCCG
Organism: Morinoia aosen; assembly: GCA_030386875.1. Lineage (NCBI taxonomy): Eukaryota > Metazoa > Arthropoda > Malacostraca > Amphipoda > Talitridae > Morinoia > Morinoia aosen. The sequence continues at coordinate 38,515,545 of CM059573.1, read as the reverse complement.
TCCTTGCACGCAGAGGAGCAAATTCCTCAGCACAGGTTAGACATCCTTGACAATTTCAAATTACCAAAAAAAATCCTCGCCTCAACGCGTTAGCACCTCGACTGCGACCGAGTAACTTGTGATATAATGAGAGTTTGATGACCCCATAGCAATATTATTGATAAATCGAGAGGTCATTTCGAGATGGCAACTCGTTGGGAACACATCGTAGGCTGGAACTCGATAATCTGCCTACAGTCCCGGCTCAAGTTGCTGTGAAATCTGATGGATCAGAGTTGAACTTTCACGCTTTGGTGCGTGCAATGTTCACATTTAGAGAAAGATCTAAAACTTGGCTACCTGATTTCTTTAAATTTCTTGCTGCTCTAATGGCTTCCCTCTGTTTTGACCAAAGTTCATTCCTTTATTATCTATGCTACTCCTGTGCCAAGCTTCTTTTCTAGGATGAAGAAATATGTGAACTAATATTCAATACAATAATTTTAAGGTTTCTCCATTTAACACATTTTACACTCTATTGAGAACTTTGATGAATTTAGATATTCAATACTAACATATACGAGGTATGCTCTTGAAATCTTAACGAAATAGATAACCTTGAATAAATAAATATCATTAATGAAATAACAATTGTACATCTCAACAGAATCAAAACTAATCACTTTAAAAATTTGTACCGCACATAGCGAGAATGTTATTTTAAATTACGACAGCTCAACTCATATTTGTCAAAATTTCATATCCCAAATTATTTTCCGGAACCAAAGCTCAGCGTAATTGATCAAACTCCTGCCAGTCGGTGCGAGTTTCCTGCCCTATTAAAAATTATAGGAGTGGCATCGGTGATTCTTGGGAGCGCTCCCAAATATGCATGGTTGTTTCATCCATACGTCTCCTATGAGGCAACTTCGAAGTGTCCACTTTATAGGCGCGCCTGCGCCTCTGTCCCAACCGGTGGCCACGCATGGCTCAGCATGGAGCACTACCGTCGCGCTCCCAAGGCGCGACCAGTTTCTCCTATTTACCATCGGAGAATCATGAGAGGCCCAGGATGGCCACCTCTTAATTTGATTTTAAAAAAACGGCTGCGCACAGCTGATTTCCCATTAGTCACTCTTTCCAACCGTCACACTGCTCAAACCGATTATAACCAGTTTGCCCTTGAATTACCTTAGTTCTTGCGCGATTAATCAATTCACCATAAGCAAACACGGTTTATAGCACAATAAAAATGTACCAGAGTATGTAAATTAAATAAATTCTTACTAATGTGCAGAAAATTTTATGGGTGCGTGTTCATTATTAACCTGACATTATAGGGACATGTTTGTGACGTATAACTTATGCTTGAAGTTTTCGCAACGCAATAACTAAGGTAATTAATGGGCAACTGGCTATATTTGGTTGAGAAGCGTCAACGGTTGAATGTGCAATAGTGGGAAATCAGCTGTACGCAGCCTTGGAGGCGAAAGCCTGCAAGGAACAATATAAATGTACCTTGAAAAGAATATAGCAACAATACCCTAGGGTCGTTGAAAGAATATACTCGTAGCTATATATATAACAAAAACAATTATCGTCCAGCAGATTTTTCATCTTTCATTCCTAAAATTAGAAAGGAAAATAAAATGACTTTACCTTGCCCGAGCTTAATTACACCGGCTATTCATATTCACACACTCCCCCACCTATCCCCACACACAAACCCTCCCCACACCCCCCTCCCACACACCTACCCCCATACCCACACACAACCCCCCCCCCCCCCCCCCTACACACACAAATATGTACCTGAACACATAGTTGATCACCTTCAAGAACGTCCTTCAATTCAAAGGTTGCTGAAGACTGACGAGGGAAAATTCAGGTTTGGTTTCCACATTTTGTTGTTTTTACATTGCTCGCAGTGAGGTTTTGCCTTCACTACCAGCTCCACCACAACGATGAATCGTCTAAAATATCAATTGACCGAGGTGGTGAAGCTAGCAGTGGGGTCCTTGCTCCGTTCATGCTCTTGAAACAATGCCTCTACAGACCAGCATTATACGTCTCTTCCATCTCTTGTTTCTTCTGACACCCTCACGTACTATACACCCTCACGTAATACACACTCGCACTGATAAACACTCTAACACTACTGGAAACGTTTTAAATAATAGAGACACGATCCAGACATCTGTCACGCACAACACCAACTTCAAAACTGAGGCGAAAGATGGCAACCGTCATTTCTCTCGAGAAAGATGGCAGGCGTTTCACCAAGAGGCCATCTGCACAAGTGGCCTCTGGTAGCAACATGGGAGAACTTGCTCGCATCGCGCTTATGAGTCGCGCCCTGGAAGTGTCAGAAGAGAAGAGGCCTCGGTTCGCTTAATACTCCTTTAATTCTCCGCTGTCTCCTTTAATCAACCATGCTACTCCCTTAATTTTTAATAGGGTGGAGGCGGCGGGCATCGTCGGGCCTGCGACGAGTCGGATTTCAGCACCGCTGATTGCGGACGCTGCGGGATATTCTGCTGGCTCAGCTTGTTGGCCAAATTGTATATTTGTCCAAACCTTCAACAAAATTAGCAATGGAATGAATTTGAGTCCGTGCAATTCAACTTTCTGACGTCGTCGGGCTTCTTGTTTTTCATTCGTGTAATTTAGTGTTTTAGTTGGAAAGAGTTGCGAAAATACAAGAGTAATCAAGAGAACTCAAAATCGTCATTTTCGTGTACAATACTTCATTTGCGATAAAAGTGTTATAATTGAACGACGATTAAGCGATGTATTACTATGTATCGATATTCTATTTCTTTCATTGGAAAAATTGTGTAAAGAGCTTAGTATCTCCGTAAATATGACTTAATTCATAAAACACCGAAAGAGAAACGAACAATTGGTGCAGTGGTAAAATAAATTCTCACTATATTCCGTTAGCTCGTTCATGAATATTTTTGCTGACGAATAAAAACAGTTAAGCTAGAGCGCCATTGTTTCAGTTGTTGCGAACGCAACAAATGAGAGTTCAAGAGATGCCATTCGTACCATGACAAAGAAGTAATTTCAATTCATAATACAATTTCGCTGAGCAATTCGCTAGATATCTCAACGTTCACCATTTCCACGTAGATATTGAGATCACTTCTCTCGCTCACATTTCACCTTGGAGAATTTCCTGCATAAACAAACGGGTGGAGCTTGTTCAGGAGGTCTAATTTTGCCCTCCTAAGAAGAATGTCTCGCTAATTAAACTTTCTGCACTGTAACTTGCGGCAGAAGTGGCGCAGACATGAGTGAGCGCTCTCTGCACGTGTATTTGGATACAGTAATTCATGCTGGATTATTCGCAATGGAAATCATATTTAGAACACTGTTCGCTTTTTTTTTTTGTATACCGTACTACAAGAGAACGTAAGGGAAGATCTTTGTGCAAAAACTGAAAATACTCTAACGATGGAATTCTCATGACTTCATTACCTCTGTTTCCAGGAATATCACTGAATGTTTGATATAACAAACGAGCTCTGATCAGAGCACCAAGTTGTATTTGCGGGGAAGGCGATGAAAACATGATTTCATTCCCAGTGTGAACTAGAGAAGATTCCGGCAGAAATCAGTTTGCCAATTACAGTATTCCTTAAATGAAGTAGATCAGCTCAAGATAATGTTGTGAAAGAAATTTCAACGGATAGGTTCACTGACATAATCGACGTTGATGTAGCACTGTCCACAAGGATTTCGATAAAAATAATTGCTACATCTGATAGAGATTTTGCGTTGGTCGCGCATACCATCGGCGAATGAGGTACAGAGAGACTAAAGGGGTGTAATGGACTTCAGTGTGGCAAAATAAATCTCAATGACCATGCAGTCATTTATAAATTCTCGAAAATATTTCCACACATCCTGCCTTTATCCCCTTCATAGCCCGTCGATGGGAAATTAATTGCAACGTAGAGACGCAGGCGGTACACGCAGCGCATGAAGTGAGGTTTTATTTCTGTATAGTGGCTTCTGGTTGTTTCCTGCAGAATACTTTGCGGATGCGCTGAATTTTATTTTGTTTTCTACTCTTAAATTCGATACTATTTACTACGTGTCCGATTGTTTAAGATGACAACACAGTTCATTTGGTCATTTTTATTTCAAAAGTTAGGGAATATTCACGAGATATTACAATTTTGAGATTTCAGTAAAACGTGCTTGAGTATTTGAGTCAAGGATTTGAAACCTAGCTATGCATGTCGCAGGAGTGTACGTACTTTGGCCTAACGCTGCACGACATGAAACGCTGTTCCCTGACTCGTTTTGCTATAGTTCCCTCGTTGTGGATCGCGATGTCTCTAAGTTTCATTATCAAACCATTGAGGCTTAAATTCACTATTCCAAGGTTGAAGTTGCATTACTTCAAGTGTGGGTTACGATTTCTGTGCGCAAATTTCAAGTCATTCTGCAATTTTCCTTGCGCGTTCCTAAATATTTCATGAATCCGTGGAATTGAAGAGCATGATTGAAATAGACTCATTTTTAAATAAATATGCAAAATTTTATCCGATATTAAGGTAGAAATTTATGAGCTGGATCGCATCCGAATCTACATACACTCAAATAATTTCAACTATACTGACTAGAGCTTTCTCTGTTTAAAAATAATTAACGAAGTTTTAATGACGAGAGCATTAGGCTAGAATTCCTGAGTGTGATTTGTGCCATTGTTACATATACGAAATCGACGTCCAACTACGTTCATGGAAAAACAAAATAAGCACGAAAATCGAAATTGTTTGATGAACTGAATTGAAATTAAATGAAAAATCAACTGCAAAACCACCGAGGAAGCGCTTTTTGCAAGGGGCGCTTTCTCGGCATCTCAATTTTGGAAAATGGAGTTCGTGAAGGCATAAAAAGGGTTGGACTTCAAGTAAAAATAAACAAACATTAACCCGTCATCATCAACACCCATAGGCACAGAAAATCAGTGCTTATTCAGAAAACTTTATGAGAAAGTTCAGCTACCAAAAATACATTTTTTGCTTTCTGTGTCTTCATCGTCAACTGAACGAATAGTGACAATCAGTTAAGAAAATTATTGTGCAAAGTAAACCCATCTCAAGTGATCAATGAGCCCATTCGCATAACTAGAGCTTCTAGAACTCTTCTCTATCTGTCAATCCCAAATGATCGTACAGTAATACTTGCTAACAATATCATCCTCTGTTTCAGAACACCTCTTTATAACACGCCAAATTAATTAATATTACAAAGCAAAGAAGTAATTATTGTTATATGTAATATCGTTTTAAAATTCAGTACTGAGTAGAACTATTTCATGAAAAACACCTAAACAGGTCTAGCAAATTTCAGAGCATGATTGAATCTGATGATGTTGACGTACAAACTCAATGAAAATTTTACAGTAGTTCTCGATGAATTTACTCACTACATCAACAAAGTTCTAAATTAAAACACGCTGTTAGGAGAACCGAAGAAGTTAAAGAACTGAACAGAACAAATGAAACTTACTTTTTAAATGGATATATAAATCATGTAGTAAACTTCTAAACGGATATAAAGCGAATGAAAATATTATTCAGAAACTATCATGGAAGGAAAACAATCATACCTTCCCAAGTAACCATTTACTGCAAAAAACAATCTAAAAAGATTGAAGAAAATCAAATATGAGGTGGTAGAATATTGAAGTTCAGACCTCTGAAGTAATTTTGAAGACACTACCTCTGATTCCATTAATTCTTTTCAGAAGTAGGTACAAAATTTGTTCGTTTAGTTTCCAATACCAATCCAAATCACCTATTTGTTTTAATCTCGCGCATTGCTTCACATTCAAGTTCCATTGCCAAAGGGAGATCACCTACAGTAAATTTACCGAAGACGAAAAAATTGCACACACACTGAAAAACACATGGGCAGGTGGGCATGGAAGATTAGCCTTCGTTGCATGAGAGACGGTTTTCCTGTATCAGCACCATGATTTGTTTCTTACAAAATTAATTCGATGAAAGCTCCTAAAAAGTAACCCGATTTAATGAATATAAGGAAAAACATCCTTTGATAAACCGTTACACAGAACTTGGTGCAACACCAAATGTAGGATTCGAGTACTTTACTAGTCAGGTCCTATTTATCAGAGAAAGTAATAACAATTCAATTCTCCTCTAATTGAAGAAATCATATTTATATCACTGATATCAACATGCTTACAGGAGCAACACTAGTACTCAAAACTCTCCGCAAATATTCCAGGTAACATTTCCAGTGATATCTATCCTAGGAATGACGTACTGCTACTACTGCTTGATCTCTTCAGAAATTTCGACAGCTTTGAACACCAGGAACTTAAAGAAAACACAGAAATTAGGAGTAGACACACAATGGTTTGAAAGTTACCCAACAAACCGATCTCATGTAGTTTCTTTGGGTGGCAAATTGCCACCATTCATTCAAAACCATTTTGGGTGTCCATCAAGAATCCGTTCTTGACCAGTTACTGTTCTCCATTTGCATCAATGATTTTTTTAACGCCTTCAAACCCAGGAATTTCTATGTAAGCAGATGGTGTTCAAATTGTGAGGAAAAGTTCTGTGACTGAGTTCCAGATGATACAAACAAATGCAGAGAGCCTTTTAAAAAGCCTATAATCATGATGTTGCCAAGATGGTCCCAAACTAAGTGCAAAGAAAACACAATTCATCCTTTTTGCACCTGAAGACTTAATTGAATAATTACTATATCTGACCCTAACGCTGATGTGGGGTAAAAGTGAGTCGTTGGGAAAATAACAAATTTAGGCATCTGATTTGCATAAAAAAATGCCCTTTAAATCAGACATAAAAAAACATGCATCAGAATCAAACAATTTATTTACCACAGGTGATACAGAGGTAGAATGTTTCTTAAGTCTAGTACAATGGTCAAACTAGAGTATGGCAAGAATGAGTGGAACCTTTTGGTTTTTCATCGTATAAAAGAATACTCGATGAAAAATTTACGTCATTAGCCATTCATTCTCCAGTGTTATCGCGCCTTAACAAGAGCAGCTTATTTTGGAGAGACACACCTCACAATCTTTCAAGGGACTTGCAAAAAACATCAATTTTGCGGCCAAAGTTGTATGCAAAGCCAAACAAAAGAGGCTATCAATGCAGGCTCCTTCTTAAACATTCTTGGCTGGACCCTGATTCAAGCACTCACACAGCGCAATATCTAGTTTCCTTTTAATACTTTCCTCAGAGGAAGTCTGATAGTGCACGATTCCTACCACTCACTATATAACGAACCAAATGACCAATAGGACAAACTATATCTAAGTAAGCTGCTTGTGATGAGGGAGCTGAAAACTCTATGTGTCTGAGGCCTTACTGTGGAACGAGCATCCCAGTCGTAGAACAAGCTATCTCAGGAAATCCTTCAATCGATGAAAGAATTCACGACCAAAATAGCACGCCATTTTGCGTCTCAACAATAACTGCACGCTGCAATACATACTGAGAGGGCAGTTTCAAAATACTTCTACTCACGTGTTCGCGTGATTACTCTATACTTTGCTTAATATTCGAACCAAATTATTGACAGTATGTGTACTTGATCAGATTTCTTAAATGCTGGTACGTATTACGAGTAGTAAGTGTATATTTACAGGAGTTAGAAGCAAAAATGCCACGTCAGTGGCTTTCATTTGTATTGCTGGAATTGCTATTGTTATTCTAAATGTTGTATGTTTTGTATAAACTATAGTGACTTGTTTCTTTAAATAAAATTTCGTTAGATTTTTATTGCCTGATTCATGCATCATTGTCTGTCATTTTTCCAGCACACAAAAAGTAAATGTGGAACTTTAATCGAAGAGTGCAATGAGGCATCCACTTGATTTACCAATTTCTCGATCTTGGACGTTTTCAAAAACTCATTCAACTTTGTGTTTCTTTGCCCACAATCTCTGTCTTTCAGAGGTGGCAGCGATCATCAATTTATGAAGTCATATGAGACCTCTTTTTAACTGCTGAATAGTTTTGCATATTTTGAAGACTGCAATCACCTGAAGGTATGAAATTTGCATATGCTACATTACAAGTCATAACTCCCGGGGAATAGTGAATAGCACTGAGATGTTCGCTGATCGTCGTGAATGTTTATATCATTGTTCAATTCGTGGTTAAAAATTTTTTGGTCAGCCTTGTTCGACAATCCTTTCTGTTTTCTGACTGCCAGGGAATCATTTGTGAAAGCATTTTTTTACGTTGGAAATAACGGAATATTTTTACATTGTTGAGTATGTTCTCCAAGGAGTTTTCGACACGGATTTGCAAAAAGATAGTTTCAAATTTCTGTGATGTCGACCATGCAGCTTTAGATACAGAATCATTTATTTCATCATATAATACTTTCAACAATTTCACCACGTATCGGAGATTCGTTAGCTCTTACGTCAATGTACGTAGAAACTCTCCTCTAATTTGTTTATCAATGTCATTGTTTTTTCTCAGTTGTATTTAGAAGCCTTCTCAGACTTAAAACAATTTTACCAAGGGCATGCAGTCTCTTGTTTTCTTCTGTGTTTTGTTTATCCACTGACAGCTATTATGATTCCTATGTAAATATTACAACTACGGATCTATATGTTGACGAAAGCTTCTTCTGAATGGTTGGTTACTTAAACCAGACTTGGTTACTTAATGTATCCACAATATTGGAAAGAAATGGTTCACCTTCCAGTTTTTCTTTAATTTAATTAACAATTCCACTTCTGGAAGAAACGGCACGATTTATCAAACTCATCTGTAGAGTTGCGGGTTAGGCTCTAGACTTTGGCTGAAACTGTCAACACGAATTCGGATTTTTCACATTTGAAAAATCTTACATAAGACAGAGTCAGAGCCAACCATACATTAAAATTTTTATCGATGGGAAAGGTAATTAATAACATAATGCAAGGGGATCAATTATTAAGCGAGCTGTTACTTAGTATTCGCATGGCAGCGAATGATTTTTGGTTCACGTTATTCCCGTGCTTCTTATTTGAATCATAAAAAAACGTTGAACTGTAAAAAACATCGAGAGCACAAAGTCTAGTCACCCGCAGAAACAATTAATTAATCTGGTACGGGAAGACACTGCTTCCACAAGGTCAAACTCCTCGTACATTTATTTCATTTGAAAAAAACTTTGTGGAAGCAGTGTCTTCCCGTACCAGATTCATTAATAATTGTTTCTGGGGGTGACTAGACTTTGAGCTTTCGATACACATGGGAATAAAACATATCTGTCAGGACAGTGCGCCTGCTTACACTGTGCCAAAACATTGCTTTCGTTGTGCTTCGATCACTTTTTGGGTGATCGATAGCGCAGTCGATAGCGTGTTGGCGCGGTGATTTCTGGTCCTGAGTTCGAGTCTCACGAACTCCTCGTACATTTATGTAATAAGTATGGTGTACTAGATTTTTGTCAAATAAATGTTAAATATTTTTTCAAATTTTTACTTTCCTTACATCAGTGTCGAAGTTGTCTTCGTGTGTTACCTGCTTAGCGATCATGATCTGCATAATGCTAAAACGCTCATTTTTGCACTCTACTGGTTCATAAGGTAATCATGAATTGATACTATAGATCAACTGTAAAATATGCTTTGTTTTTCAACTGTAATTCTGGCCTGTAACTATTCTAGATTAATGCTTGAATTGTTCTCCATGGAATTGAAACACGATTGAGGTCAAGCTTGAGCCATTAAGATATATATCGATTTTAAAAATTATCTTACGACACGACTGACTCTCAAATCATTATGGCAGAACTAACACCGAGCAACTTGTGGCATTCTGAAGGTGTGTCAAGTTCATCTATTCAAAATTTCGCTTTTGGATCTCTTTGAACACATTGAAATTCAAAGTGGAAATTCCATTAAACGCTAACAGATGTTTTAGATAAAAAATTTTTTGAGGAAATACTATACTAAAAATAATGAACCGAACTCTGAGTGCGAGTGGTACGGGAAAGTTTGTGGTATTGAACATTAAATTTTGCCTTGCAAGTTTTTGGAAAGTTATGGCAAAAACTTCCTGAAATACCAATTTAAGACAACCGTTATTTCTTCTGAAAGGAATAATGTATTCATAAGGACTAACTTTATGTTTATTTAAGGTATCATTTTACATCACAATGGCAGATGTACGTATTGAAATTATGCTCAGCTTTATTTTAGAAGATATTTTCAGCGTTATAGGAGTATTTTCAAGCCGTTGACTTGAAAGAATGTTGAACTGCCTCACAAACGTTAGTCTATTATAAGGGCTCCGGTAGTCAAACAAAGAAAATTTGGTCGCTTACTAATGTTCTAACTTACCTACACCAGATAATAGTGAATTTTTTCTATCTTGAATGCTTATCACTAATTATTGTTGAAAGGAAGTAAATTGTTTATTTGTTGATCACAAATAATTGATTTGCATGAAATGATATTTTATTAAAAAATGCTTTTTCACCTTTCAAAAAAGCTGCTGGCTCATTTTAGCACTTAGTATTAATTTAACTTCTGCGGTGTTATTATCTCACAGAAACATTGTGATCTGAAATGTGATTCTGCCTAGTTTTTCGTTTTTTTTCAATAGCACAAAAATTTAATACAGCCTCATTCTCGTTTCGAAACTGAATAGTTAGTTTGTAGAATAGCAGCTCATGTCCAACGAAATAATATTTCCTTTGGTCGGGGATGTTTTGCTCAGCTTAAAGATCATTTTCTCCCACATTTGAAGGCTGCAGGCAGACTGACTACTTTGACGGAGTGTGCAAAGCCGCAAGTCTTTTTTTCGAAAGATCTAACGAGTTCCTGATCTTTTGCATGACGTCGACCGATGAACAGGATTCATTTTCCCCTGAAAGCTTCCACCTCTGTGCTGTAAGGCCTGTCGCTCGAGGAAAAAATTGTTTGCATACATGAAATCCACGGTTGACTAAAATATTGTGCGTAGGTTAAAATATGATGGCTTGGGAGCCCGGACTGCGTCAGGGCAGAGGCGAAGCAGTGGGCAACTTTACAAATTGAATTTGGCGCGGATCTTGCCGAGGAAGTAACCTTCAATCTCGAAGAAAACTATGCAGCTTCTCAAACTTTAACTGGGGGCCAGATTGCATCTCCTCGCTCGCTTCCAGCCAAAAAGTAAGTCATTGTGTAAGTCAGGATTTTTTCAGGCTCGAGAGAGACGTAATGAAGACGATAATTGAATCCGTATTTAGTTACGCTGTCTCAGGCTTTTCCTTAGAGGTTGTAACAAGATTAGTATAGGAAGGCTGAAAATCGAAAGCAATTTCAAGTCATTCCCATGAAATGAGCGTAAATTCAAAATTTCGTGTCTTACTATCAGCAAAAAGTTTTTAGGAACAATCGTTGCAAAAATACAGAAGAATATGTGCTGACAATGTGAAACTCAGTTCACGCTGTAGAAGGCTCAGTTAGCTTACTCAGGATTGATCAATGATGCTTCTAGTAATAAATTTACCGTTTTATTTTATTGAACCATGATCAACCCTTTTAGCGTTTCATTGCTTCAATCAAGTCACTTCGTAATAAATGTGGTCAAGTTTTACTGCGGCAAAGATTCTGGTCTAATGACGAAAAATTTTTTGTTCAAGGTGTGTAATTTTCAATGCAAGTATTTATTAAATTCTATCTTAGGCCTTGAAGCATGGGTTGTTGTAGAATTCTTTAAAAAAACTTCAACCTAAGGCTTCTGAAAGTTAAATAGGCATAATTTCTCCATACAGGGATAACCAAAAATGTTTAGTTTAAAAACTACCAAGGCTTGAAATGTTGAAGGATCGACATCAAACTGCTGGAACTGTCGAGGTGGAACAATTTCTTGGCCCTCCAGGTCTCCTGACATGCAGCCCTGAGACTTTTGCCTCTGAGGACAACTAAAGAGTTTAGTTTACGAAACACCAGTTTCGTCCGAAGTAGAACTTATCGGCATGATTATTAATGCCTGTGTAAGGATTCCAGACGACCTTTGTATCTTTCCATTTGTTCGGTTGTCATACCGCCGGCACCTCCACGCACTCATAGCAGCAGATGGGAAGAATTTCGAACACGCGTTGCGACTACGAACTTAATAATAATGTACTCTTAATTTCAACAAAGTAAATCTATTCGGACTTTTAGTAAACCTATTTGGACAATCTCTTTCCTGTAAGTCTAGGAAACTTTTGAAGCAAACTTTTTTATACCCTTCCATTGAACAAATTACGCATAAAACCTTGAAAACCCTAAGGTTAAATTTTAAGTTTGTTCAGAGAATTCTGAAATATCCTTCTTCAGAGAATTCTGAAAAGATCGTTTTTTTTCTAAAGGGAAGCGATTAATATTGTTCTTATCTGACTCTAAACCTGGGTTAGTTTCGTGCTGCTAGTAAACTTGCCGTATCAGGCAAGATTTGACAGTCTCGCGGCTCAGTTATGGAGTCGGAGATAGCGACTGACTTTCCTTACCGAAATTTTCGCGTGCTGTCAAAACATCGTCGAATAGATGGTATCTAGTTCTGGTTTCATAGCTAGTGCATCGGCTGTAGATGCACTATTAATCAAAATATCATTTACGATTTACCCGTGAGTCAAACCATACAAATAACTTAAAGAAAACTCAGAAGAAATATTGATACAGTTAGGCCCTGGACTTTGAAGGTGCATGTGTGAAGCGAAGTCGAAGTCATCGGGGCCAATGTCTTGGATTCCGTCCAAAAAGTTAGCAGGATCGGCTGATGATTCGATAAGCAGACTCTTTTGAAGCCATGGTATCTTTCCGAACCATTTATTAGAGTCCTGGCATCGATTCCAGACGGCATTATAATATCTTTGCTAAAATCTAATTAAAGAACACACCCTTCAGTGATTAAACTAATTTGTAAAAAATGCTTCCGAGTTTTAGTCTGTTTTTCCACACATCTCCACGCTCGCTTTGGCTTAGAAATTGATTTACTTCGAACAGACGAGCTCTATTTCCATTTGAGATCGAGGAAGACTGCAACCTTCGACACTTATTCAGTTGTGGATTCTTTCATGGTCTGTTCCATAACTCCCTTGCACCATAAAATGCTGAAGTTGTAATTGTATCAACAGAATTTAATTTCTGTTGTGCTTTTTTATCCGGTTAAACAGGGGCGAAGTCTTCCAGCTTTTTCCCATTTTATATGTGGTTGAAATATTAGAGCTAACGTTAAGTGATTTTTGCACTCATTAATCAAGTCGCGTTAATGAGAGAGTGAATACAGGATGATGGCTTTTTCTGGTCAACCATCTGGCAGCGTCCTCTGATAAATAGACTAATTTATGACAAATATTATTCAATGAAAATACATGCACACACTAAAAGAGCTACCTGACTGTCCAACTGAAAATGACAGAAGCACTAAATTTGAGTTTGAAATGAAATACTCATTATCTATTTAAACAAATATACACCAGGTGTCTCATTGACAAGCTTTCTGAATGTTTCAGGAACTAACAATTTAGTGGTAATATATTTTTTTATCGTTTCAATTTCTTCTAATCACAAATGTATCCAAGAAAGTTTTCGGCTTGATGTTATTCTAATAGCAACTGATTCTCTGATTTTATAGTACGTAAAATTCTCCAAGGCAGTTGTAATAAGTGTTAAAATTTTCCATGCGTAAATTCAAGTGAGGATAATTTTCGTGGCCCTTCCGATTTTTAAAAACCACATTCTTTTATATCTATGATTTATTTTATTGAGCATAGGGAATATCTCATTTGCTTCTGTAGCTATATTCAAAACGTTTACACAACATAAACATAGAACAAAAATGCTGCGCATCAACTTCTTTGACCACCTTTAAAAGCTTCTGACGATATTCACAAAAACAAACAGCTGATCTTCGTTAGAAAGAGAAAACCACCTAAAATCAACGTGTGGCATCAAGAATTCTTACAATCATTTATTTTGTAACATGAGATAACAATAATCTTATATTTGAAGTAAATATAGAAGCAATACGGTTGTCTTACGTCCGCGGTATTATTCACTTTATCCGTAGACTGATAAGCCGAACTGCTCAAGACAGATCGAGAGGAATTAGAATAACACATTCTTCGGCTTCAAGGGATTATCTTTGCTCACGAATTCGTTATGGTATCACAACCTCATCAACACATGCAGGAAAAGACAAGCCTTAACAACTCAGCCCAGAAGGTGCGGCTGGGGATAAGCCCAACAGTGATCCTGGACGTGAGGCATTCATCGCCAATATAATGGAAACCAACTGGAGACGGACCACTCTAAGTGCCTGGGCTGTGTGAGCACTCAAGGCAGGATGGGAGCTGGAAGAAGCGTCCTGTATAGGCCCTGTAATGCCAGAAGTGCCTTCAACAACCTGAGCAGCTCATGGAAGTCACAGCACAATTACGCATTAGACTAAGAATAAACCATAGCTTTATTCTGACCAGTTTTCCTTATGAAGCACAATACTTAAGAATGATCGAGAGTATACTGAAAAACTTCCTACCTTTCAGACTGAAGGCGTACGGACAATCCTTGTGTTCTGACCACAAGAAGTGTCATGTGTAAGGAACTCATTAGAGCGATGTTATGAGAAAGCGGTGGAGGGGCCAAGCCACGGGAGGAGCGAAAGAAGCTCAATCTTGAAAGAAGCCTAGCGGTGGTCTCCGTGGGAACACGATAGTCTCCATGTAGGGAGTTGTAGACGTGCAACTGAAGACGTTCAACTATAGCTGCAACACCGTCGGATGGATCAGAGTAGATAGTATTGGAAGACCATCATCGGCTGGCTTTCATACCGGTAGGCATGATGTTTTATGATGATGATGATGATGATGATGATGGGGGTGACGGTGAGTGCGATAATAATTATGGTAATGTTGATAATAGGGACAGGTTCTTCTACTTTTTGATGATTCAGGTTTATTGCCTCAGAAACATGTGTAATGGTCCGAATGAACATATCGTATTTTGCCACACGTCGCCCACGTAATGCGGGGACTAAATTTCAGTTGCGCGTTCAAATGTGCTTCAATATTATAATTTTGCTTCACTTTGTCTCACTCATTGTGCGAATTCAATGTCACAAGATGAAATAAATGATATACAGGTGAATATTTAGCGCTGATTAACCGGGCCTTAATTTTCTTAACTTGTGAATTTGTTCCGTGCAATGTTTCAACGTAGATCCTCAGCACATTAGCCCAGGCGGTATTTAGAGAGACGAGACGTGATCAGCTCTTGATAGCTTTGTTGCTGCGGGACGCGAGGGCGGCGCGGCGGTGAGCCGGGCGGGACTGGGGCGGGGGCGGGCGCGTGACAGACGCAGTGCGGTGCGCCCACACCATGGTACACCAAGGCCCACACGGTATGCGCGCACTGCCACGTCTGTGGCTCTGTGCCCAGGATCCAGCTCGCGTCAACTAAAATTGAATGGGGCTCCAACCTAGCATACTCTTGGGTTACGAATTCGTATTTTTGTGTACAACGATTCAGCATTTGTTATTCTGTTAAATTTCTATTATATCCATTTTGTAATACCAGGACGCACACAGACTAGCATTATGGAGTTTTTTTCAGAACAGTATTATAACACAATATTTCGTCAGCGAGACATTCTTTGATGCAAATTCGTGTATTGTGCCAACGTTTTCATGAGCGACACTATCAGTGAGGTGAATTTTCATGAGCTACCTATGTTCAATGCCATGATGTGTAACAACTGTTGTAGAGGGATTAATTTGAAAATAATGGAGTAACATTTCATATTTTTTTGTCCCGCATAATATTTATGTGTGACGTTGTCGTCGAATTAATCAGTTAGCTGTTTCATACAGCGCTTCTCAAATGATATTATGGCAATATTTAGGGCGTGAGCGATGTAGCAACATGTGATTGTTATTTTATGTCAATTTACTAATTAGGAACATCGTTCCAGTGGCTTGCACGTAGGAACGCGCGCTGTTGTTCCATGATGAGTTTTTTAACTAATTGTGGAGCGCTAACAAAACATCATGACTATCCTCAATGTGTTTTCCCACATAATTAATACAATTTAATTTTGCATGTGTCCTTGTCATGAGAGTGTAACGGCATCTTAATACACTCACTACGCTTTTCTTTCAGCCTCCGTGAATGCCTTTTCTTTCTGCCTTTAAACATAGTGTATTTCGATTTTATTGAGTGTGAGTATACCCGTTTAGTTTGAGAGGTCTTCCCTCTTATTCTGTGGATATGGTCTTTCAATTAGTGATAATTATTGGCTTGAGGAAAAACATGATCATATCCTTTAGAATCTATTGTGGTACATTTATGTACATTTAAAAGTGTTCCACTGCTTACAACCTTTTTTCAACCAATTCTCATAATATAGACATTTGAATCCGCAAATAATAATGGCTATTTCATTTTACATGTGGAAAGCTTGAAGAACTTCACCAGCTTGAATTTTTTTCTGGAGAAATTAATGAAGTATGGTTTTTCCACGGATTTGTATTCAAATTGTTTTTGAACTTGATAAAGCACTATTTCTATTAATACTATTAACACGGAAATTTATTCTACTTTAAGTTCGTGAGCCATTATCTCGGGGTAATGTAAATTAAAATACAATTTAGAAAATTGTGGGTAACAGTCTATCAGTACATTTTTTGAAACATTACATTCCGTAACTTAAAATATAGTTTGATTAACTTAAGGTTTCAACTCACGATAGTTGATAATGCAAAACCAATTCATGAACTGATGCAATTCAGAAGGAAATTCAAACTGTACAATGGAAACAGAAAATTGACGAATGGATTAAAAAAAAGTTATTCTTCGCTACGGATTACCTTTCGTTTTTCTAAATACGTTTTAAATATATACCATTTACCAACAGTTTGATTTGAAGCATAAAATGATCTTGGTGACAATGAAAATGAGACTCAAAAATCATAAAGAAAAGACAGTAAAAAATTGATGGCTACTTCAAGTCCGTAACTGCATGTAAATTTAAGCAAACTTCCTTTTTAGGCTACCTTCATCGCAATCTAAAATACCTTTTCGTAGGATGAAACCCATCTAACATGCAAGAAGTAGGCTTGGAAACGCAAAGAAAACTTTACAGGAGCATTCATCAGAGTGAGATAGAAAGTTCTTAGATGTGTGACGAGCTGAGAGTGAGAAATGGGCGAGACCGAGAGAAAAAACTTGACAAAAAACACAAAAAGATTCGCAGCCTCTGCGGCGGAACTCAAACTTTTCGATGGATAGGCAACTCTATTTGTAGAGCGATGCTGTGAAGCGAAAAAATTCGATGTTGATTGATAAGGAGGTCGAAATTTTCAAGGTCAGTTGTAACGTGCGTTGCGCAAGTCAAGTTTTATCTAGTGACAGCAGGGAGTAAAAATGGGACTGTAACATTCTTTAGAATGAAGAGAATCAATATTTTCAGTTTTCGCTTAAATCCTGTACATGATCGATATAACTTTCGACCGATACGATGTGAGTGTGCAAAAGAACCTGAGGCCGTAAAATAAATAGGATCATTTGTTAGATATTCGATAAGAACGATCAAATGACTTGGTAGCGACAAAGATGGAAGGATGTATTGGATCTTTTATGAGGAGCTTATGGGGTCACATAGGCGGCCGAACAAATTATTGGAAACGGTTAAGAAAGGCAGTAATTTATTACAGGCACAAAGAGCTCCCGAAGCTGGGGAGTGTGCCCGTCTCCCGATAAAGACCGTAGCCTTTGGTCGCTGAAGAAGAATGAAGCTGGAGAAACGAGCATTTCGACAGAGCTATCGATTTTCCCTTGAAAAATACCGGAGAGTCTCCGATGCCACTGCGAAAAAATGGAGACGCTGAGTTATGTCTTCTGTGACTTCGGTTTCCATGTGACGCCTTCTTAAGTCTCCGCAGCCAGAACTTGGCCCTATATCAATGTCTGGGACAACAAGCACCGATATTCTTGGCTTAGATTCTGCAAAGCGATATGGGGACAGTTTACGTTTCTTTGCTGTATGGTGAGTTCTGCATCATCGTGAGCCAGTGTCGTACGTTGCTGGTAATTTTGCAGGGCTTGACTATACCACTGCAGACTGCCGCTAAAGCTCGGCTAAATTTTTATATTCGTGGAAAGCTTTCTATCGCCCGGATTTTGTACTTGTTGAGTGTTATTTTTCCACTGCTATATATTTTATTAAATCGGCTGGTGAACAAAATTTTGAAAATGTTGCTTTCATAGATAAATTGTCGAAATGTTAGGTTTACATAGAGTGTCTGTTACCGCATTCCACACATCTAACATGTAAAGTAACAGTAAAGCATTTCCAACATCAAAATAAATGTATGTATGCTTCAAGCCCTCGAATCGTGCGAGATAGTTTATGTGCGTGTTTTACGTTCCCTAAATTTTGGTTCGGAATGTATTCTGCTTTGTTAATATCCTTTTATTGGTATATGCTTATATGTCATGTTTTCCATTAGTTCGGCGCTTCATTTCTCATGTCAAGCCTCGTCATATTAGCATCTCATGTTCTTTACATTTATTCGCAGACCACTGCAAACAGACCTTCAAGTTAGCAATTATTGTCACGATAATGAGAAATCAGTTTTTTAGTGCAGTGCAGTTTTATGTCAGTGAAACATTAACCGAAACAAACAGAAGATCAATTGCAGCACCAACGTATCATAACTACTGCACCTGCTAAGGAGCGCATTTAGTGTTCTTCATGTAGATAGAATAGCACTGCTAAGCCGTCAGTCCATGCATCCTTCGAATAATGATCGCACGATATGCTGAATTTCTCGAGCGTGTGACATTTCTCAAACATCGGTCGCTTGGCTGTTGTTGGATACTTCATTTTCACCCTAGGTAATAGTTTCTGCAACGATATGGCATGTGCAGTACACAGTCTTCAAAGCTTCATTGAGACGCGTTATTGACACATTAACTTAAAGTAAACGAAGTTCAACTTCGGAAATTTAATTTGAGTAGGATCTATTCCAAAAAAGCTTGTTCAGTCAATAAAAACAAAAAAAATTAAATATGTGTACATTTCATCTTGTTGTGTTTTATATAAATCCTCTGGTAAAAAACACTAATGTTCTTTAGAACAAACATCATTATTTGTTTTTCATGCTGATTAAATTGAATGATTACTCAGTATTTCGATTTTGATTTTCGCTCCAGTATGTGAAAATAGGAGTAATTTCAAGCGTGTGGCTCCTCCAACTATTCAGTCAACACATGGCTGACTTTGCGCAATAGAGTAGAATCAACGTTTACTGTATAAAAAGGAAACATGAAGAAAATCCAACGTGTTGTGTCTTGGCGTTAAAAAGCAGCGAGTGGCTTCATCTCGCCGTGCCTCGGGCTGCGTGTGTGCTCTTCATAACTCACCGAGTTGCAAGGGAGACCTTACGAGTTTTTATTAACTTCTGGAGGGGCGAGACAGTGTTTTCTCTTGCAGAGTTGGCACATTTTTATGAGTATTAACGACAAAATTGAACATTTAAATTGGCAGTCAAACATTTATGAACTGAAGTTTGCCACTGTTTTAAAAGCTGCAAAAAAGAGACTCCTATCCGAAGTCAACTTAATCACTTTCCCAGATGAGGCTTAGGAATGGTATCATGTACACTGAATATCTTTGCATTTTAGCTAAAATGCATGGGTAATAACATCTGCTGATGTCCAATTTTCATGTTGAATGTTCTGAAAGAATAACGAACTATTGTACATAGTTCATTATTTTTTCAGAACATTGAACACTACGTCTATAATGGCTTCAAACATTACTCATAGTGCTCATTGGTTAAGTGTCTATACCTCTGAAATTCTTCTCACGTAACGGTTTATGGCGAAGAACAGAAATTTCGCTCATCCAATGGGTGCCGTAACAAAGCACCGGGTGAAAACTAGAGGCCATACTTCGCTGCTCACTGCTCACGTAAAGCCTTGAAACGGTCGCAAGTCTCAACTGACAGGCTCTTGCCTAGTGTTTTTTTTGACCCAGTTTTGAAGACGTAAGAAAACTTGGGCCATAAAAACAACAGAAGTTTAGAATATTCATCAAGAGCGAAAAACGGCCAGAGGAGCCGGTAACTTCTGAATTAATTCATCGATGTTAGATGAATACCGAATATGAGTGTTCTGAAATTTAGGAAAGAAGTTCTGCCATTTATCGATATTCCTTCATCGACATTAGTGTCGCAGAAAATTGAATACATGGACACTAATTCAAGCTTGAAACAGTCGTCTCTCGAGCGGAGAAACACCCATTAGTGACCGAAATTTCTGAATTTTTGTATCTTGATTCGTTTTCACGGTTGAACACGCTAGACACCAGCATCTTTTCTGGTCACATATTCGTTCTATTTCCTATTATTTATCATTGTTTTGTCAGCCATCCACTCTAAAATATAAATAGAGAAAACTTACGTTTGAACGATTCAGGTTCCTCAGGACAGATTCACTGATTCTTATTAACCCGCTTGGCGATCACGGTCTGTGGGTACAGGACAGAGACTCTTTGATAACACAACTTAAGGGACAGTACTTCCTCTGCGTAACTTGACTCACTAGTCTACAGTATGAGGGTTAACCTTGATTCGGCATACTCATTACGATCACCTTAGTTCATCATTTTTGTTATCCCTGAAATATTAAGCATGTCCTATAGAGTTTTCATTGCGAGGATTTACTTTGTCAAATTAGTTTCGCAAACGTGAAGAATTTCATAACTTTTGACTTACGCTGCTGATCAATTTTGCACTGTCATAAGTAGTGTGATTTCGTGGAGCAGAAGTTGTTATTTTCGAAGTTTTTCTCAATTGGTGCGCTACAAATGATAATTATTTTTTATTTCTATGTATCACCTTTTTGAAATAGGTACCAGTTTTTTGAAGCATCAGCACGTAGTATGAGAGAAGGGTGTTTATTTGAATTCTGGATTAGGATAAATTGTACTGAATGTACAAGTAGTGGGAGACTGAATTTATTCTAGCTAGTTGTATTAATTGTGAGTCCTCGTCACGACACTAATAGTGATAGTGATCCTCAGCGATAAATTTAGTGACTCACCGCACAGTTAGCTACTGCTTTCTTGGGTAAAAGTTGCTGAAGGTTAAGGTTCGAAGTAAAATTTATCTATTCTTTTCCACCAGTGGGAGCTCAGAGTTTCGTGTAAACTACTTTCTGCAAGAGTTCTAGCGTTATTCTCTCAACTGTATTATCAATTTTCCTCTCTCTGGAAAACAACTCGTCAATGTTGACATGTACATTATTTCGGGCGTAGTTTATTCGAGTACAAAACTTCAAATCTGATGTTGATTGAAAATGGGAATATTTTATTTAACTAACTGATTCGATGATTTTACATGCAATAACTTCAGTCACGTGCAGTAAGAGAAGTTGGCTAAGCAATCGTACGCGGCATGATCCCTAGCGCGAGATTCAGGGAAGTTTTAGTTGTTCGAAGCAATGCGCAAAGCATTACAAATATTAAATGTAACATGATATATTCTTGCCGTGCAATTTTTCGAAAGAAATTCAATAATTCTGTCTCGTTAGAAGTAACGCTTGCTATTTTCTTCATTTAGATCAACTATAGTTTAATGAACTAACGATTTATAATGTATCCGCTAACATCTCACCCTCGTGACCTGGGTCGGGGAGAGTCCATCATTCTAAAGAAAAATTAGCATAGCATTTAAATCTGATTCTTGATTACCCTTTCTCTACCATGTGTCCTCGCACTTATTGTCTCTATCTATGCGGCGAAATTTACTGGGAATGTTCTTTCTGCACGTACTTGCTTCTGTTTCCTAACCAGAGTATTGCATTCTGTACTTCTGACTAATTAGGCAGTGTCCTTTCAACGCTATTTTTTTGAGGATGTTACGCAAAACTAATACTTTAGCTTCAAATTTTGAAGCAATTTAAATTTTTAAGTAGCAAAAAAGTGGCTCTCAAGTTTAAGCCGTTCCCAACCAGCTCGCACACGCCTCAAACCCTGTTATACTCGTACCAAAAATCTGCTAAGTGATAATCATGGCATCACTGGGCAAAACTCTTAAATGCCAATTTCTAGTCTTTTGAAACCATTTTGCTTTTAAAGATAACATAGAACGTACTGAAGCTTCATGAAACTTCTATCACTGAAAATGTTCTGTAATAACCAACAAACATATTGTGTCTGAAATTATTTTCTTGGAATACCTCCTACAAATAGGAAGACGCTGGAGGTAATAATGGTAGCAGAGAGGCATTTCTTATCCAATTTGTTATATTTCATTGCCGCGACCACAAAATGTGTTCAGAAATGTCTTGTACATAAAGATTCACACTAAAAACACAGCTTGCAGGAAACAAGTGATTACGTTGGAAAATGCACTTCGATTAGTTTCTGATTAATCGTTTCCTGTATCTTCGATAATTCAATCAATCAAATCATTGATTTATGATATTATCCGCTACTTCGTCAACCCCAGTGGAAATTAGTTGAGACGAATTGACATCATTATCAATATGGGTGCTAACAGTGCGGTGTTTTAATAAATGAATCAGATGATCTGATTATGTACAATCACTTACAAACTTCAACGCGTAAATAAACGGGAGCAAACGAGCTGGAAACTGGCAGGAGAGGTTCCTTATCAAACTGCAGCCTGATTAGCATGAGGCGCGCCTCGCTCCAGACAAATTGCACCGTTACCCAGTCGGAAATTATGGTGTGCATCGTCGATGATTATGGTCGAATATGGCCTACAATATTGGTTGTTTATTATCTACGTACCTACCATGTTCAACCAAATATGGGGTCGAGTATGGCCGGAATGTCCCTAATTTTTTCCATAAACAACCATAATACAATACCATATTTTCACCATTACCGACCATTACCGACTAAATACATTTCGTCCGCACAGCCATGATCGACCATAGTACTACCTATATATACCTAAATCTACTATTTCGGCGGCACTCGCGAGAACGTCTGCTTAGAACTGCTCTACGTTTTTATGCGGCTTACTTAATTTTGAAATCCTTATACCATTAAAAAATCAACTGTCAAAACAATAGAAAATTGCAAACAACAAATTAAGTTTCACGAATATTCCTGATTCGCCGATCTACGACATATCTTTCTTCAAGAAAACTTCGTAACAAAAGTTTTCCCATCTAAGGTCCCCCAAGAACTTCATTCGAGGGAGTCCAATCGAACTCAGCCGCTAACATATGGAGGTCATGGATACTTTTAATCAGCCTCTGAGCATAAACCGCGCGAAATACCTTAACCGCCCACCTCAAATAGACAAATACAGTTCAAAAATACAGTAATTTATTTATTTTTGCAAAAATAAAGCGTATAATCATAAACAATTGCATAACACAACAAAACACGTAAAACAACGTGTAAAATATTCGTGCTATTTCGCTAGGTAATCAGACTAATGTTAGGATGTTGAAATATAATACAAATAATACTTGAGGGCTAACTGAAATAAATGTATGACGCGCCATGGGCGGAAGCACTTCTGTTACTGCCTGTTTTCGACCGAGGCATTTACTGCTGCGAACGATGAAGGCCAACAGAGAACAATCTGCTTCAATTCGACTGTAGACAATTACTGCTGAGGTCTGCCAAAAAACGCTATTCGAATTGACTCCCATGCATTTTGTCTGCGGTGAACTGCTGTAATTCGTATTAAAACTACGATGACTGCGAAAAACTGCCAAAATTCTCCCGCGCAACTGCGCTAATTTTAACTGGGATCTTGCCCACGTTGCATAGCCACTATCGTAAATTCGTGTTTCTCATTCGAGTGATTCAGAAAGTTCGAGTCCTCGTCGGGCCCCCCTGAGAATATATATATATCATTTTACAACATCTCACGCAATCTTTAACTGGTACTACATACGGATGGAACTTGAATTAGCAATTCATGTAAAAACGCGGTAAATAGAAGTACATTGCTCAATTAAAGAAAAAAATGCCAGTTTACATACCTTCGTAATGCAGGAAGAAAACGTCCTGCATGTTAAAAATTTATCAAATTTGAAGTTTACAACGAAAAACTAATTTGTTTGATCTTCATAACTTACATGCTGCATGCGTATGTTAACACATGCATACTATACATATATTCTTGAAATATCCATGTACTCTCAAATTGGCTTCCTGACAAATCTTGGACTACCGAATTTTTCTCCACCAATATCGACCTAAACATGCCAAAATCAACGTTGTTCCCACCAACCATAAACAACCAATATTTCCTTCTCTTATATCGACCTAAATTTACCAAAATCATCGTTGTTCTCACAAACCATAAACAACCAATATTTCCTCCACCGAAATCGACCAAAATATGCCAAAAGCAACGTTGAGTATTGGTCGGCATCTCGACCATAATGTTTTCATAACCATAATCGACCTTAACTTCTCATACTCTACTATATTCTGCTATAAGCACAACCATAATTTCCGACTGGGTAACGACTCTTAAGGAACTGCTTGCCTAAGCAATATTCAGCCATTAAGCCTCTCACCGAGCTACTTCCCGCACGATTTAAGCAACATTCCCGCAGTGGGATGGTATCAACACGTTTTGCATCTTGGAGGATAAAATTGTCTTTAAAAGGAGTTTATGTTCGCTGAGCTTTCACAAATCTACATTTTTGACCACAGTTCTTGCATGGGTGGCATGCGCTATCGAACAGATTGTGCCGAACAGGACAATCGCTTCCTCAGTTGCTCCCGCGGAAAGTAAACATTTGTGCGATTCAACCTAGTTAATTCCAGCAGCAATGCATCAGTACGTAAGATCATAACTCACGATCAATTCGATAAACGTTTTTGAATAGAACGACACGTGGGCTTGAATTAGTTCAACAACTTACAGGAAATCTTGTAAGAGCAGTGCTTTGAAGCTCAAAAAATAACTCAAAAAAAGTGTTGCTTCACCTGAAGGCAAAATTTGCCCAGTTTGTGGGGAAATGCGTTAAAAAAAGTTGCAAGCTAATGTTCAACTTCAATATGTCTATTAGAGGCACAAAAACACATTGTTTAAGCCAATGCAGTAAATCCATGGGTAAATCTAAAAATGTCTGCAATACATTTTTTTGGCGCATCGTTCGCTGCTGCAGCAGCCATTTGCAAGAATTGTCCATCTGTTGAACACTTTCTCTCGAACTTCTCGACTTTGACGCTGTTAGTCTATGAAGATACTAATAATTTTATTGTTAGTGTGCTATAAGTATTATTAGTCTCCACAATGACTCAATGCTGAACGCTCTATATTGTTCTATACTGCAAAAATATGTACTTGTTCGTTAAAATTCATCTGATAGCTTTACGCTTTCAATCCTATTTCATTCAGACCGCAAAATGTACCGTACAGAGGTGCTTAGTGCGCTGGTACTCCATCGTCTCAAATTAAAAGTTAAATTTGAATATTATTGTTAACTCTATTCGAATTCCATTTTTGATGAGGGTCTACAAACAGCAATTTTACGGTAATCAACAGAACAAGCTTTCTTCACCTCCTTGCTGTTCGTGTGGAGACGGGAAAGAAAATTTTGGTTTGTTTTCGAAAAGAATTTTCCCTGTAAATTCTAAAAGAAAAAAATATCAAATTTTCGTGGGTAAAATTTACGGTCCGTATCGTTGTTCATGTCTGTATGTCGATATGATTTTTGTACTCCGACTTAAACGTACTCGTATTTTAAAATTCTCCAGTATTTTATGCTTCCATAGTCAACAATTTTTTTGTTAATAATTTGTTGACAAATTTAAGCACCTATCTGACAATGAGTTTGTCTCACTCGGCACGCTTTTTTCTATTAGTCGACAAGTTTCCTCGTGAAAAAACACGAAAAGTTAACGAATCAGTGTTGGAATGATTGACTTTTAGTTTAAATTTGAGGATCGCGCTGGTTGGTAGTCACTGTGCATTACGTTAATTTTTCAGTCCAAGGATTTGTAGTGTGGCACTTCTGTAATGAATATTCTATAAGAAAATATATATTTACTTGTATAACAAAAAAATTTACTAAACAATTTCACAAAATAAGCCGTGAAATGTTAGTTTATCTCAAATTTTCTCTGAGAACATGCCGCTGTGCGTCGAAGAAATGGTGTGCACGATGAATTGAGTGTAACAGGAGGGGGAATGGAAATTTACGTTTTACGATTGTAGGGAGCGTGATAAAATAACATTACTGAATATTTAATAGTCTGAGATCTATAATTAATTAATTCATTATTTGAATCAATGGATCGACAGTGCTCATGAGACGCATCTGATTGTTTATCATTTCTTCGATTCTCTTGTGCACAATATTAAATTGTGACATTGAGACGCATCGAAAATACATGAAATTCATATTCGGAAAACTACAATAAAATGATCATCGAATTCACCCTTTGTTTTGCATGCAAATGCCGTAATTCGTTAATTATCAATGATTCGTGGTTGATCACCTGTGATGTGATATAGCTATCCGAGTTTGCCTTTGATTTCGCTCTCCCAGCCAGCCGGTTGACGAGTATTGGTCACTCTCATACTGTTGGGTGGCGACTTAATTGACCTCATTTTCGGGACGCTTGCACTTGTTTTTTCAGGGAAATTTATAATTGAATCCATTTGTCCTCCTTTAAATCGTATACCCCAATTTCTTGGACTGGAAGTTGATCGCACACACTGAGGGCACCATTTCCTTACTTGAGTGAATTATCAATGTGTCAATTACCTCACATGCATGGAATGTGTGTATATCCCAGAGCATTTTGAAGTACGATTTCTAGAACTACTTGACAGTTCCTTTCTATCTCTCCTCCCCTTAATAGCCATCTGGGGTCTGCCTGCTGCTGGAAACCAGGGTCGCATCAATCAGCGTTATTCTTTTTGCGAGGCATTAACACCTGAGATATTTTAAATTTTCATACTGACAATAATTCCCATCCAACCGTTTATTTTTGCTATTGTTAACGTTACTGGTTGTGTCCAGCTGCTCCCGCTATTACCCGACAACTGTTGAAAGAGCTTTGGCCGCCTGGTGCAGTCCTTGAACTTGCGGATGAGCGTGGAGAGCGCCGGCATTGTCGGCAGTTGTGTGCTGACCGTCCGCTGTACGGACGGAGGGAAGCGGGACAAAAAGTGTAGGGCACTCGCATGCTGTCTCAAATATTAACCGCAAATGGCAGACGAGGAGAGACTACGAACAAATAACTCATTAGTTAAGTTTTAATCAGTTTGTACTGAAGCGGACGCTGTTCACTTCAGCCCATTTAAAACGCCACTGGTCAGCCTGCTGGCGTGAAAAGTATAATTTAATGAATAATCCTCAGCCCACTGGTATAAGATTGATGTAATAAATAGGCCTAATGTAAACTCTCACAGAATTGAAATGAAGATTGACAACGTGAGTACCTCTGGTTGAAGTTTTTCAAATGCTCATTTGGTCTTAACCAACTTTACGCATAGTTGATTCGGCTATTTTAGTTATACAACATCGTGTCTAATAAATAAATAAAATTGTGTTAAATGTTTCTTAAAACTTCGTGGCCCATGTATTTACCTTGCGCGTGACATGGTGTCTTACTTCTAAGAACAAACGTTCATTTTGGCCGTACGGTTGAACACCAGATTAGTTGTGAACCCCTCTTTTATTCCCGTATTTATGTACGTTATTCGTATTTCTAGGAGAGCCCGAACTTCTGTCTTCTTGAAAATATCTTAACTATGCTGCTACTATTCACAACCCGGTTGTGAAACAAATGTTTGATTTTATTTAATTCAAGTCCATGAATAACGATTAGCATTTCTTGATAAATTAAGACACTCGTAGACATGAAATGCTATTTTCAGATAATGCAGTTCCGATGTTGATAACAACGAGTATTTCAGTCACATCGATAAAATGCGAACCTAACACTCCAGTTTATGACTAATGAATAATTTAAGAGTAAAAAAGTCGTTACTGTTTTCGTTGAGAGCTGGTTTAAGTTTATGGATATGTAACACTCCTATTATTTGAATATGTTGTTTTTCAACAACATGATATAAAATTTTTGTATCAGAGTATAGATCTTCATTTCATGGCTTGCAGCTATGGTCAATGTAGAAATGATGAAAAATAGAACCTTGGTAATTGTGAGCAGTTTATCTTTGTTTCAGGGCCATCCTGGTCAAACAAATGTAACATTTATTAAGAGACTTACATTCTCTTATGTCACATTTGAAGTGGTATATTACACTGGCTCTGTCTAGATTATAAACCTTGGATGAAGAAATATAGTTTTTCACCAAGAGGTCACTGATTTTGCAATTTATGTAATACACACACTTTATTATTCGAATCTGAACTAAATTTTTTTTTTGTATATTTTCAGCCTGAAGATGATGTTCGGATATCGAAACATCTCTTTTTTTATAGATTAAAGAGATATTGAATTTTTAAAGATTGACCGTGTTTCAGTAAAACATCGTTGAGTGAATATCGTCTGATTTTATGAACTTGAACTATTTCGTAAAATTTACAAATTGGAAAATAAATTACGAGCATTATTTATGAAGAATCAGGATTTCCTTTATCGTTCGATATCTAAAGAATCTTCAATAATGAGTAACACGACGTGTAAGGTGTGATATTAAAATTTTCAGCTAGCGTTCAGTGACAATGAAATAAGACGGTCTTATACTTTTTCAACTCTTCAGTCTAGAAATAAAACACACACTTTATTATATAATAACACACTAACGTAATTTATGGATACAAGAAAAGAGATTCTCAACGACATGCTTATACTCCAGAAATTACAAGATGATGAATATAAGCTTTACGGGTAAAATTAAGATACTCCCCTGAGAAGAGTAGGTCATTGATGCAGAACATGGTGCAGTATCGTTTCGCAAAGGCCGCGAGTAATGCAAAACAGGTATGGATTCCGTCAAGCTGTAACCTTTGAGTTACTGTTATTTAACTTACGAGATTCCCCATTAGGCTGATAGGGTAAGTGATTTATCCATTTTTATGTTTTGGAGATATTCACAAACCGTCCCATAAAGGTGGGTAGAGATGAGGATGGAGACGTACACCATCTTTTCGCGCATTTGGCTAGAGCAAGAATCCCTCTCTATATACACTTCGAATGCAGCATGAGCCACATTTGGTGACAGAGGGCGTTTTCATTATGCTGCTGTCAACCCGTAGTCACAAAATAAATTTTTAAAAATACGGAATCAAAACTGAATGAAAACATGATCCAGTTAATGTTTGGTATTTTCAACATTACTCACTACAACTGACTTTAAATTTGAACTGAATATTAAACTTCAGTTTTACCTCCCGCAGTCAAAGTATTAACTTGTGTTCTCGCTTCCCTCAAACAAAGGCTTAACGTAGCTCGATAGACACGGTAACGATACAGTTTTGATCAAAATAAAAAATAGAAGAAAATTTGACTCTGAACATGCAAAGACGGGGCTGAATGTTTGAATACTTTCTTCTCAAACTTTATCTGTAAATTGGCCAAATAAATTAAATGTTCATTCAACCAGACAAATGAGATGTTACAGAAGATTGACATGGTTGTCAGAATCTATTTGCCCTTCGGTAGGCCTCTGACAGAAATTAGGAAAAAATTTAGGTATTGGCCAAACGTGAGAGCGTCCAGCAACGTAGTAATCAATTCTTGGAGCGGAATTTCGCCTGAACTGTAAATGACGAGGTTCAAACCAAAATTATACCTGAAACTAGGAACTATTTAATAAACCTGGAAATTAATAAACAAACATTCATTATAATCGCAATAAAGACGAAGTTTGGGAAATATTTTCATAATCGCCATGAAGATTCTTCAATTTCAAAATATCGAAGACGGTGTGCAAAAATGCCTCACGATGGTGCGATGGAATGAAGTTAGAAGAGCAGGCAATGAAGCAAATGTTTACCGAAGAAAGAATAATACATAATTAGGTTGTCATGGTGAGCTTTCCATACGCGATGCACTCATATCTTTGCCCCAAATGGAAGGTGGTTAATTAAGGTCATGAGGTCACGACAAATTTTTATGCGACTTTTCAAATTTTACGACTTTCTTATTTGAATCAAAATCTATGCCGATAATTAGTCTAGATTGTGTCCCTACCATAAATAGACTGGAACACATTCATATTTTACATGTCATTCCTTAATGACATTCTATTCAGTTCACTGCATGACTTCCCGGTGATAATTTCATCGCGTCGATTATCCATCGAACAGCGGTGAATGTCTGAAGTATTCAAATTTGTAATTTTTTTCTGAAACATCCACATTCATTTCATCACGCCATGAGAATTGGGATGAATCATCTTACCATATTCCTCACGATAAAAATTAACCTCGTATGACCTACGTGGCCTGCAATCCTAACTTGGGAAATTGAATTGCCCCATTAGTATTTTTAATGCTGCTGGCTAGTGTGTAAACTTTGTCAGCTATGCTGGACAATTCTACCTAATTCAGAGTTGCCGCGTCATTTCCCTCAACTCGGCCTCGCCAGCCAGAAAGCTAACTTTATGACTCGGGGTTTTTCACGACTGTGCCGAGGTTTGCTGTCTGACCTTCATTTTTCATTATTTTTTGCGTTGTCTTTCCAGCCATTTATTCTGATCAATTGAATATATTTTCTCAGTGTTGGCATTTGCTACCCTCTCATTCTTTAACCGGTCAATTGCTACATTGGCAGTGCAAATTCGTGCGTCGAAATTAAGTTTTACTTACAATGAAAACCTGACTTTTGGAGTAGATGAGTGAGGCTTGAAATTTGCACTAATCATCTTTGGTCCCTCCACCATTGAGCACAAGAATTGTGTTTTATCCCTCTACTGCAGTAAGACTTGTAAAAATCTTTGGAGCTCTCAGTTGAATTTTGTGACTCTCGAACTTTTCCCGTATTAATTTACGGCTAAAGTTTGTCACACGTTGAGGACAATGTCCCATGAAAGCTACACTACTTCATAAACTGTCATCGACTTCGTAAAAGTTACTAATTGAAAATAAAACGGTGAAAGAGATTAAGTTCAGCTGGAAAGATTCACCTTGTTGAAAAATAGAGTTCAGCTTAAGGAAACAGCGAGTAAATGGTGTACCGATACAACAATGAAATTATACCGCTAGGCTACTGTTCCGACCTTGGTGGCAGAGTAAAAGCAGGCGATAAGGTTCTGGCCCATTTTTCCTCTGACAACCAATCTACAGCCTTGCTAATGGGATTCCGACAGTTAAATTTACCTTGCTTCTGAACTTTACATTCTCCTAAACAGATATTTTGCAATGTTCTTAAGTGTCAAAAAAGTTACTTGAGGCAAAAATTAATAACTAAACCTTTGGACCTCCTTTCACTTGAATTTCAGCTTTCGTTCTAGCTGGCCCTGATGCTACAAAATTTGGAATCCCATGCAGCTCTGTTTTGACCAAATTGAAGTAACATATTCCCAAAAGCAGTCAAAGTTGAAGGAAGAGGCGATGAGTACCCCAGGGTACTTTCAAGCTCATCTCAAAAATTTTCAGTGCGGTTTGATTCAGGAGATTGTGGTGACCAGTCAATCAGCTCAAATATATTTTTATTCGCTATTACCATTATTAAACATTTCTAACCCTGTGAATGCGAACTTTGCCATAATGAAACACCCCGTTGCCATCAGAAAAAAGGAAAGGATGGGCATAGTCAGAAAAATGCGCAAATAGTCATAAGAGTTCATTGTCTTACGCTGAGAGTGGCAGATCGACGTCCAACCCAGAAAAGACAGCCCCAAAACATTACACTGCCTTCAAATGCCTGAACAGTTGGGACGATGCAAAATGAGTCCGTACTTTCATGTGGATGTCACCTAACACGTCAATCGTTCTGAAAGAAGATGAATTGAACTCATCGCATCAGATTATGAGCTTTCGATCTCCCACAGTCGAATCTCGGTGTTCTCGAGTAAACAAACGATTTTCCTATTTGATGCTGACACTTCTTGGTGGATCTGAATTGGCTTAAACTAATTTTCTTTTAATCCCGACGTACAGTTCCTTCAGCAATTGTTTTTAGACATTTACGAAACTCGCAAGTTGTCATTCACTAATCTCTCCAAGGGCATCCGGATCTGTCTTCCAGAATGTTAGGCCTTCCACCATTTTCACTAGGTAACTCCGTTCGTCACCTTGCTTCTAACGCTCTATTGTTCTCTGTGTCTTTCTGGTATTCATTACGGTTACTGAACAGATGTCCCAAGCTGATTTTGATGCAACTTAATTTTGGGTCTTTTACCAAATGCTGACAGGTCCTTTCCATGCGCTTGAATGTAAATTTAGAATTGTATATGCACTGATAACAGGTATTTACTTCTTGATAAACATTTATTGAATATTATACCTTACAGTTTCACTGAAACAATGGAACTCGGAAAAATATTGTGAAATATGTTGAGTAGGTGAAATACACAGGGCGAGTTTTTTGGCCACTTGCTATACAGGGTTTTCCAGATGAATCAAAGAAATTTCCCTCACCATGCTTAAATCCTAATTCGAAAAATACAACACTATTTTTTGAAATTTGGAGATTTTTTGAGCGGACCCAGATGAAAATTTTATTAGAAATGACTGCCTTCAGCCATGATGACAGCTTCTACACACTTTTGGATGTTAGATACAGTGTGGATAGCGTTTGCAATTTCCAGCGACTCATTACAAGCTTTGGCTTAAATTTTCGATCAAAAATACCAATCCAAAGGATTCAGGTGAGGTGAGTTGGAAGGATAAATGTCTTTCACCCAGAATCGCACTCCGAATCTCTTGAGCAAGTCCACGGTTTTGTTTGCCGTGGGGGTGGGAGTTGAGTCCTGTTGGAACATGAAATTTTTATTTAAAGCTTTGGCCTTTGTTCATGAAATAATTTCTGTTCGGAAGACGTTGCAGTAGGATTCGTCGTTCACTCTGTAGTTGTCGGTGATGTGGGTAGCAACGTCCATCATTACTTTAAACCACGTGGAAAGTAATGAACCTTGCTCTTTTCTTTGTGCTCGTCGTGGGTTGAACGTTGAGGCCGCGACTCACTGGCCAAATTTACTCAGCGTGCTCACGCAATGCCCAAATTTTGCCAGCACGCTGACGTTTTTGTGCTCGAAGGTTCTCCGACAGTACGCTAGCCAGCTTGCTCATCCTCAGTGCTGCATGGGAAGTTAAGAAGGGAATAACGCTGCCATGTTAAGCTCCGGTGTAGAATGGACAAAAGCGCAAACATTGCCTCACATGGAAGCTTTTCCAGGACACGAATGTTTCTGACGGGTAAAATCTGTCGCGTACAGATATAAAGTATTGAGGCAACGTGCTACAAAAACTGTACAAGAAGTTATGAACATGAACCTTTCATTTAATGACATTGCAATGAAAATACAAATACGTCGTGCGCAGTACCGAAGAGAATTTATTTTATGCGCATCAACTAGTTTACTGGGTCGATCTTCGTAGTCATTAAATATTACTGATGGTGAAGCATTTTGTAAATAATTAGTAAATGAAATGATTTAGTATTACATAGTAGTTAAGAGCATCAATACTCTCATTTTATGACTATTTATACGTAATATATATTATCGACAAATTCATTTTACTGAATTGCATCTTATTATTACTTATTATTACGACAATAAATTTCATGCGAGTACGAGCGAGAAGTGAATAATGGGAAGGAATTAAATATAAACAATAAAAAAAGATATAGATGTTTTGCAAAACATTTGACCTCTAAATTTTTTAAACTGATATTCACTTCCTGTATAGAAATTGGAAACATTAAACTTTAAAAGCCTTATTAATTTACAATTTTAGCATTTTGTACCGCTCGCCTGTATTCAAAACCACACGTCTCTCACACGGTATAGTCATTCGCTTTCTCTTTTAATAAATATGACATAAAGTCCTGGATGCCCTGAAAGTATCAGTGCACATAGACCTACTCACTTTAAAAGAGCAAATTTTCTTGTCTATTTTTCCATTATTCTTGATATTTTTCTGTTTGCTATTTTTTTTGTTTATAAGGTTTTGGATGACAATAATATATTCATTCATTTTTATCCTTAATTAATAACGTGCATGTTTGCCACCCGGGTGATAAAATAATTTTTTATTCCTATTTTCACAATGTTGCCACCGTTATTGGTAATATTGTGAAGAATAGGAAGAAGTAAATTATTCATTGATTCATTCATATTTCATTATTCGTAAGTGAATGAAAAGTGTTCATCGCTAACGCCAAGTCTTAATTCTTGAAAAATTCCAACGAAGCTTCTTTTTCATAACGTCGCCGTTCTTCCTTCGTCCTTCGTTTGATGCCATGCTGTTTTTTAATAACGAAAAGCGCTAGAGTGCCTCGAAGAAGGGTTTTCCCTCGTGGTGTGTGTTTTACTCTCAAGTAGCGATCACCATGGATCACGACAGTTGAACATCGAATGAAGCTCCAGCAGCGGTCTGCCAGCAAGCTCGAAGGCTTCAGTGGAGCACCAAACTCAGCGCGCTTGGCAGTACGCTCGCGAGTATGCTGGCGAAATTTGGCCGGTGAATCGCAGCCTTTAGTGCTCAAGAGGCAATCCAGCGATCCTTACCTCTCTTACACGCCTTATAAACTGTAAAAAAAAATCTCATCAGAAAATATTTCGATGGTAGATTCATAGGTCTTCAACCGCTTCAAAACTTTCCTGTACCTCTCCAGACGAGCTTCTTTCATTCATAAGTTAGAAGAAGCTTACTACCTTGTGCGTAAAAGGTTAGGCCAAGGTCAGACGCTCTATTATTCACTTAGAGATGATATGCTTTGCATCACACTCATGCAGTGTCAGCACGACGAACATAAAGTCCTTAACTGGCGCACATCTCGTCATTTACGAATGCAAATATCTGATGGGATTTTACAGCAAAATTGGCTTGCAGTAAACCAAATGCAATTTCCAATAACCAACAGCTGAAATTGTTTGTGTATGAAGTCTAATAAAAATTTCTAGCACATTTTTAGTGAAACTCATAATAATTCGTCTTAATTATTCATTGAATTCGAGAATAATGATTTGTGAAATGAAGACTTATTACATTTCACAAATTTGACTCTGATTTCAATTATTACAAATAACAGTACGATAAGAGTTAAAGGCAAATATTGTTTTTTTAGTGTATTGGCCATTTTTTTACAAACGCCACTCATCTTTTTAAACAATCTTTAGGATTATTCGATTTTAAAAATGGGTTGGTGGAAAACACTTCTCTAGGGCTGGTTGAAAGAACTTAACATTAAAATTTGTTAAATTTTATTAGTTCCAACGATAGTTTTTCTCAGAAAATGTACTCATGTTTTTTTAGTACATCAGTGCCGTCAAAAATAATAGCCAAAACTCGTTTTTGTAACGTAAATTGTATCAGAAAAAATTATATTATGTTGATACTTAATTATATAATAACATTAATTCTTTTTTGACTAGTGTGTCTTTCAGGTAAAGAATGTGGACCACTTTTAAAGCACAGGTAATAGTTCATTTAAACCGAATTTTAACGAAGTGTGTACGGACATTTCCTCTCTCGTTTTAATTCGAAAAAGTTTTTTTCTCTTATGAGTCTTCTATTAAGCATCCGTGAAAATTGTTTTAAAACTGAAAGTTTAAATCCAAGCCCTCTCTTCTTCCGATTTTTTCCAATTTAGGACAACGTCAGAATCATTGTCAATCATAGTTATAATGAACTGAGAATAAAAAGTAGAAATTCGAAGTAATTTCGTCGCGTTGTGTTCTCGCTCATCGTTCCCTGAATTGAAAAATTGGCAGATAGACTAAGCATAAAAGTAAGCGAAGAACCGTGTACTATTATATATATATATAAATATATATATATATATATATATACATATCACTGGGTTACAAAAAATATTTTTTGGAAGCTGTATACGTTTTTCAACTGAATTATGACCATTTTAAACCGGTTAATCCAAAAAAGGCGTCCATTTCTTCTATTAAGATAACATTTTCATGCCAATTTCATTTGGATAAATTTGTTCTCTGACTTGATAGATTACAGTTTTGTAACATTATCAGTATAGTTTCATAATAGTCCTCATTTAAAAAGATGCATGAGGAAAATATGTTTTCTTACAGGGTATGTTAATTATAACATATCTTGGATTTCTGTAAAATGGATAATAAATATTGATGGAGGGTAGTATATGTAAATTAAAATTACATCATTGTGCAAAATTTAGTGCATGAACTTGTGTTTTTTTCGAACTCCTCGTATACCAAACAGCAGGGATATTTCTCTTCACATTCCAACAGTAATCAGCCATCATGGCTGCATCCCAGCGTCTCTAATACCTGATCTCCATCTCTTTTATTTCCTGATGAAATCTCTCTCCCTGCTCATCGCTCATTGATCCCAGATTCTCTGGAAACCGATCCATATGTGAGAACAAGTAATGCATTTTGATGCTCATGTTGCCTCCAAGGTTTCGAAAGTAGTCAGTATATTCTGCCTTGTTCCTGGCCTTGTTATTGCCAAGAAAGTTCTTCACAACCAGAATAAAAGCCTTTCAGCATTCTATTTCCACTTTGTTTATTCAGTTTTTAAACTCAGGACCTCTGATGAGCTGACGGATTTGATGACCATCAAAGATAACAGCTTTAAACTTCACCATAGTTAAACTCGGAAAAGCATGACTCAAGTAAGTGAAGCAGGCACCATCATTTTTTAGAGCTTTAGTGAACTCTTAAATCAAGCTGAGCTTGATGTGCAGCATCGAAAAAAGTATCTTGTCTCTGTCTTCTAGAGGATTGTTGATGACGTTCCTAGTTCTGTAAGGCACTTACTCCTGCTGCACAGACCCGTCTTTCTTTGTGTAATGCTGAGCAGGAAGCGCGGGTACTTCGTGAACGCATACTTGACGGCTGCATACTTCAGCGTACATGTGCTCGTCGTAGCCGAGTGGTTAAAGATCCGCTCTTCCGTAAAGGTGTCTATAGGGTTCGAATCGGCGCTGTGTGGCGAATTTCTCCATTGGAGGTGGTAAAACTCAAAGCACAATACCCCACTCTACCCAGATGCCTTAAATTGGTACCGGTCTTGACCGGGGTAAACCGTCATGGCGTCATTAACGTCATCAACGAAAAATCTTTCCAGGAAAAGCATAGAAATAAACGGGCTCGGAATGAAACAGAGTAATATTGGTAGCATTTGCACCAAATTAAATCTTATTAACTTTTAACACGAACAAATTAATTCAGGGACACAAGATCCGTGCTGGTGGTAGCGGGACAGATGACAACGCGATCTGTCCGCGCTCGAGAGACGGACTGTGGATCTACTGAGGTCCGAGAGTCGTGCCATCCTCGAGCTGCCCGTCCTTTTCGTTAAGGGAAAGCAGCTGTAAAAGACTAGTAAATTGGTAATAAGAGGTCAAAATCGAAGAACGCGGCTCTGGTCTCGACGAAGTATACCACTTCCGAATTAAATAGAGTAGAGCTGAGCAACGTTCAATTTTTTCAATTAGGAGATATTAAGCGGTCTATCAATTTGGAGAAATTAAATTCTCCATCAATTAGAAGAAATTAAATTGTCTATCAATTAGAAGAAATTAAATTTTCTATCAATTAGAAGAAATTAAATTGTCTATCAATTAGAAGAAATTAAATTGTCTATCAATTAGAAGAAATTAAATTGTCTATCAATTAGAAGAAATTAAATTGTCTATCAATTAGAAGAAATTAAATTGTCTATCAATTAGAAAAAATTAAATTGTCTATCAATTAGAAGAAATTGAATTGTCTATCAATTAGAAGAAATTGAATTGTCTATCAATTAGAATAAATCAAATTTATGTCCATTAGACGAAAGATAGAAGTGATTCAAAAATTGTCGTAAGTTGCAACTTCCCCTTTTTAGATTACAGGCTGTGTTGTAATGACCTCAGGCTACACGAAGCAATTCCTGGCATTCAAAACGACTTCATTTTAGATATCTCTGACTAACTGCTTCAGTGGTGAAGCCGGTCCTGGCTGCCGGTGGTGGCCGTCGTGGTGCTGCAGATCAGTGAGCTTCAGGGGGAGAGCTCGGTGGGAATAAGCCACCCATTCCTGAGTACGGGTGTCTCGGTGAATCAAGAGTCTGCTATAAGCAGCCCAGCTTGCGCGGTTACGTCGAAGCGAAGAAGGATGCGGACAGTAGAGAAGTGTGTCCGACCGCCCTAGATTCAGCAGAGCGACCTCGTTCGAGTTCACAGAGTTCCCCATTTTAACTTCTTATTAGGGGTCTGATGTGAAGAAGGCTAGAAGAAGCATCATAATTTTTTAATGAAAGTCAGGGCAATGAAATGAAGGTGAAGCCAAATGCCAGTGACTCTTCCTACTGAATTTATATGAAATTAGATTCTTAATTGACCTACCGTTGAGGATTTTCCAAACATTGCTCGTCGTAGCTGAGTGGTTAAAGATCCGCTCTTCCGTGAAGGTGTCTAGGGTTCGAATCCCGGCGCTGTGTGGCGACCTTCTCCATTGGGGGTAAGGGAAAAACTCAAAGTATAATACCCCACTCTACCCAGGTGCCATAAATTGGTACCGGTCTTGACCGGAGGAAACCGTCATGGCGTCCTGGTGTTAGTTATAAGGCAGTTGAAAAACCAATGTACAAGGTGATATGTATCAGGCTTGACTGGAAATAAGGCATCCGTAGATGCCGATGTTTGTTGTTCTCCTTCAGTGTAGTCGAGAGAGCAAGCAAACTGGTTACCATTGCGATGCAGAACACACTTCTGCGATCGCTTTCTGTTTTCCATGAATAGTCTACAATCTGTAGGGTCATACTGTGGCACTCCAAGCTTGTGCAAAAGCTGAGCAATATCTGCACAGTACACCAAGTCCTTCGCTTCATAGAAAAATGGAAGAATTTTTTATGTCTGTTGCGGTAAAACGTAATGCGACCACTGTGAGGGTTGAGGTTCTTTCCCTTCAATCTAGATGCCAATAGCTCGGCGGAGGACTTTGACGAGCCTTTGGTCCACTGCCGAAGATGACTTGCACACCATGACTTGCGACCCTGAATAACTCGGTTCATGACTTGCACACCATGCGTAGCGCCCAAGCTATATCCTGGTAACAAAGTTTATTACAAAAATAAGCATGGTAAGCACACTTTATGAAACTTGTGACTAAATTCCTGTAAGGAACAAGGGTGTATTCGCCGCAGATGTAGCAGAATACGTCTGGCTTATTTTAACCAGATCTTCCAGTCTTAGCCATTTCATTTACCTGTGATAAAACAATTAATTAGTCATTAATTTTTACACAAGAAATTTACAGAATTCATTGATTGCAAGAAATATGAAAGAATTTGGCATGAAATTGACGTAATTATACCCATACTGTTACAAATTAAAACGACAAAAAATATGTGGCTTAGTTCCCAAATTTCACATGATTGAGTAAAATCAATGTGATTTTTCGATTCGGCTGATTAAAATTATCCTAAATCTGTTAAAAAACTTTAACATATTTTTTTGTTGTTGAACTCCTTTACAATTATAAAGGCGAATCGTTTCAGTCAGCTGTGACACAACATGAGACTGTAGCTCTAATGAACGCAACTTACAATGCTTACACCTAAAATCCGACGGGCACGGAAGTCAAGGTGATGAAGCCTAAGTTCTGGCCAAGGCAAAATCATGAAACGAGATTTCAGTGAAGCGGAGGAAAAAATTTTGGGGGGAATATTTTAATAAGCTGAGCTACCGCGCAGCAGCTGCTGCATGCCGGCCTCATGCAGCAAATCAGAGCGGACAGGAAGCGAAATATTCATGAAGTTCTGCTGTTGCGCCTCAGCGTCCACGGACAACAGCTTCCCGCGAGCAAAAGTGTGCAAGGTTCCAAGGTGCGAATATGTAAGCGAAACTGCGAA
Source organism: Morinoia aosen (assembly GCA_030386875.1). Classification (NCBI taxonomy): domain Eukaryota; kingdom Metazoa; phylum Arthropoda; class Malacostraca; order Amphipoda; family Talitridae; genus Morinoia; species Morinoia aosen. The sequence continues at coordinate 38,475,593 of CM059573.1, read as the reverse complement.
GTGATGTGGGATGAAGTGGCAGTGAAGCTTGATTAGCTCACAACATTGCACGTGATTTCTGTGCTCTGCGTGCGGTTGATGCGAAGGTGGTAATTATGCGTCGCACTCATCATTAATTTGACAGTGAAGTTCGTCGTGATCTGAGGTTTATGAAAAATTAGGTTTTAGCCCTGTGAATGTAAGTACACTTCAAAATAGATGAAATTATCGAAAGATTCAGTTTCCAAATAATTTTAAAAGAGATTATCAACACACCTAAATTGTTTGTCGTTGGTTATTTTGTTCATTTGCGCGTAATTCCGAACATTTCTTTTTATTGTATGACGTGAGCATTTACAATAATCAACTGGTTAACATGAATAAAAACACCTATTAAGACTAATGCTCATGACTAAATGTATTCTATGAGATCGTTTTGATTTCTTTCAACGTAATTTTGATTGTCTCACCAATTTTAACCGAATAGTTAAAGGTGAAGTAGCTGAAATTCCGGAACAATTTTCGTGATTTTTTTCGTGACTTGAACCTGATACTCTACCTCACGAGCCACCATTGGTACAACCGCTGTAGTGTCGGAGTAAATGTAGAGAGCTGGCAAGGGTAATTTATCTGTCTAAATTATCCAAAAAGATAGTAACGCATCTCTGTAGATGTTGATGGGATTCTTTGCCTAAATAAGCCAAGATGTTGACGTCTGATAGAAGCTGAATAAAACTGAGTCACATGAGCTGGAACGAGCAAAGAACATGCTGCTTTTGTACTTAGATTGTTCGCGAGTGCAGTTCCGACAGTCGCGTTTGATGAAGAAAATTAATATTCTCGAAAGCGATGGCTGGTTTTAGTAATTAAATGCGAGTTAGGTTTTAAAATAAATTTTAAAAACTTGAAATTTCAGTGTTTTAAAGATGTCATGCCCGTTATTAAGGATTTAATTGTTGGTAGAATAATGAAAAAACCTATACACTCGTAATTACTACATTCATGTCATTTTGTGGATAACAAGCAAATGCTATGCTGTGCTAATGTTGTGCTAATTTGATTCGAGGGTCTTAGACCACATCATTATATTAAACTGAATGACAGGTATTTTATAAACTGTACATTTGACATACAAGAGGATATTTTTGGTATTGCATCCTGCAATGTTAGTAAAGTATGATGAAATCCTCTCGTTGAGACGAAAAGGCTTGAGAGTATGAAGAATAAGAGAACAGTATCAGTTGCACGGTACGCCAGATTCCCTCTCGCGAGAAAAAGAATGGCAATAAATGATTTAAAGTACTTGTTATATACGAATATTGATCGTAAACAGATTTCTGCAGTAACTATTGCTGATTTTGTGATAGGTTCCAATGGTTACCGTGGATGAGCTTTATTTTCTCAATGTGGTTTCACGAGAACACACCAGCAGATCCCTAGCCCTAAGTGTAGCTCAAGAATCCTACAAATCTCCGTAGAGCGTCAATTGGGCCCATGATGCGTCGATAATTTCCCTTCATCGCACCTTCTGTATTGTTGAAGTTCTGGAAATAGAATTTTCCATTCAGAATAATGAAATTGATATACATGTACACTCGTTTGTATAAATCTTTTTCAATCGAGCTATATCAATTCAGATATCTTATTAAGGTTTGGTAAATGGTGTGGTTCGAAATAAATCCCTTATTTTATAGTCCCACTTCTGGCCCATGTTGATGGGGCGATAGGCATCGGGTTCAGTAACGATACAACTCAAAGTCTCACTGTGCGATTGTAGCAAACGACTGAACTGTATAATTTGCATTACTATAGCGTGTACATATATAGTGTTTCGAGCGCGACACTGAGCTATCAAGCGAAGATCGGGCCAGAAGTTGAAGCCTTCCCTGATCAGATTGGCCTCAGGAAAAAAGCTCGGTATTTAGTGGACCAATCCGATAAAAGCGGCCTCTTTTTTTTCTCTCGCCTGATTGGTTTCAGGCAAAAATGTTCCCCATTTCCATCCACTCAAAGCCTCAGACTTGTGCATTTTCTAACTCGCCACATTTTCTTTGCTGGAACTCTACTGCTGGTGGCTGCAGTGATAGCAAACCGTGGGCCAATAGGCGATAAACATTCGATGGTGTTGAGAGGATTATGCTAGCACAGAGGTAGTGTTACCTCAGAGTGAAATTTTAGACGATATCATCATTTCATTATGCATTGTACTATGACAAAGGGAAATCATGAGATTCTCGTCGAAGACGTTCATGTTTTTTTGAATTCTTCGTAAGCGCTGCAGTTGTATGGAGTGTTTATATGCCGTGAGATAGGGAACTTCTGGCGTCCTCCTATTGATTCTTACCTAGAATGCTGCTCACCATACAATTTTTTATTAGGTCATCAGCGGTTGAAATGCACAACAGTATTTCAATGCATTACAAACTTATTGGTGCAATATTGCACCAATAAGCTTGCGCCAAGCTGAATGCGTGTTTTTTTATAGAATTCCGTGTCGAAAAGCTGTTTGAACATGTTATTTTTCACAGCACTATCACTTAGACGCGGTTATCTGTCGCAAAATACAAATGCCAAAAAGTTTAGATCAGTTTGACGTCGTTTGAGCTCTCACTTCAGTAAGGTACGTGAGAAGTACTTTTCTTTCATTCGAGCATGCGTTGTAGATTTTAACCTCTTCGTTTGGCTTCTGATCAAGCATACACACAAGTTTGACGCATCATTTTGTTGTATCTAAATTAAGAGTTCAGGATGAATATACATCATTAAACAGTGGGTTTTGCTACCTAACGATAAATTTTAAACCGTGTAATTTAAACTGTGGATTTTTCGATCATCATAGATTTGAAATCGTGCCCGTTATTCTAAATCGTTACGTTCAATTCAACACTTCAGAAAACGCCGGTATATTATAATGCGCTGAATAATATTGATAGTTCACACCAAAAGGGCTGAACATCTTCACGATTTGCGTCGTGGAAATCAGTTAATACCACAAACCTGCTTGCTTCTCAGCCAATCCCGCAGTGATAGCATAACGGTAATTTGGTCTTGCCTTAATTACGATGCGCTAGATATTGGCGTTCAATGAATGATTTTATTTTATTTGTAGTATTACGAATCACTAGATAAAAATGATTGAATTAATGTTTTTCGAGTTAAAAAGAAGGAGTATCCCTCGATTTCACCGATACCTGGAGGCTTTTTAGTGAGAATATCTTGAGTCTTTCGGTATTACTGTTTCATAACTGATTTTATTATAATACGATAACTGTAATAAGATTAAATTACGGAAGGTAGTTTATGTTCCCCTAAGCATAGCAAAGGAAATCCTCAGAGTGGAAGCAAGAATTATTCATCATTTAGCATAGAGATATAATTGAGGGAGCACAATATAATCTGTGCACAAGATGTATCCCAACACCAAGCGCCCAAAAACATCACGATTGAACGAAGTTTACGAAAAAAGAAATAAGTTTAACAAGAATGTGGTTGTTACTGAAAAAGGACAGCAGTGATCTAAAAGAAAGATTTCTTATTATCAAAAACAAACCAATTCTATTTCAATAAGAAGGTCTACTACCACTTATTCCCCTTCTGGGCCTCACATCTCACCCCTAAAACAACTAATTTGCATTGATAAATGCATATGTAATAGTTGTATTCCTCTCAAAGGATAAAATATAGTGAATCAAAGATGTACGATATATTTGTTCAGCGATTGTTTTGTTTGCAATCGAATATCGTAAATCCCTAAATACATTAATTTAATGTATGGTGGTATTCGCTGAAAATTGGCCAGGTAAGAGTCACTGTTAACATTGCTCGACTGAACAATAACGTCAAAGAAAAGATAGTTCATTAAGATTGTTGAATGGAGATCGAGCGGTAAGTTGTTGTGGTCAAACTCAGTGATTATGTGTCGTAGAGTATCCTCAGCCACGAGCATCTTGAGGTGCGTCTGTCGTGCTCTATTCAGAGTTTGGATACAGCAGTTCGAACGCCTGCTGTGAGCTAGACATCTGAAAAATCTCAGTTAGTGACTAGTTGTCGTGAGGAGTGAACTTGGATGGTGACAAAGCCAGCTTCATTGCCGACCCATGATCTCATAGGTAAACGTTGGCTGCGGCGTGGATAGCGAAAGAGTGTTACGGAGTACATCCAGTTGTAGTACTGCTAGACTTGATGACGTAATAGAGCAGAGAGCATAGGCCTGAGCTGTTGGCTCCAGTCATATGACGTGGGGCGAAGGCGAGGAAGAACTTGTGAGAAAGTACTGATGCTGGTGCGCTTGATAAAGAGGCGTTTATCGAAGGAGCGCTTATGGTAAGAAAGAGTGTGTTATCTTGCACCTGGCAGGTGCGAGCGATTAGTGCTGTCATGGAGCGACGAGTTTTTGAGCTCTCGCTAGGCCGATGCTTGAGACTATCGAATTGGAGCTGCTAGTCAGAAGTGGTGAGGAAGCTACGCTATCCTATGGACGGAGGGCGCACGGCCTGCTTTTAGAGCAGTGCGAGCCGTTAGTGGCGCCTAGGTGCGGTAAGGTAGTGCTGCTCGCTCCAGCCGGAGGTCGAGACTATAGAAAAGGGCTGTAGAGTGAGAGCGGAATGAGGCGTTTTGGCCTTGCGCTATTGCTCGGAAGAGTGACGGGCGAAGAGCCAAAAGCGACGAGTGAAGCTGCTTGGGAGAGGGTGCACCATATAGGCTTCATTCCAGAAATGGTGCTGAGCCGTTTGGTCGTTTCGGAAGCACGTGATCGGCTGGCTGTATAAGCCTACTATGTTAAAGGTAGTCAGTCGAGTAGCTTGCTCTCAAGTCTTTTTGTTGGCATCCCAGGAAGTACACTGGAGTCTGGGCACTCGGCTTTTGGCTAATGCGAGGTGGCAAGTCAATGTATTGTCTTTTACGGAAAACTTGAACTTACTGTAGTGGCGAGAGTCCGAGCCGCTTTCTATGAACAGCTTTTGAAATCGGAATAACTCGTTATAATAGTCCCGTAATAAACAGCGAAATAGATGACCATGCATTTGCAGGTCAATAACAGATCAAACCTAGTAATTTATATTAAGATTGAAGAGTAGATTTGGTTTCCTGAAAACAATATCAGTTTAATTTAAAGACATTGTGAGCAGGATTAGGAAAGTATGTCATTATGCATGACCTACCTGCTAGTCATTCACTGTAATTAAGGTTTTTCACACCTTTCATACCGATAGAAAACGGCTCCTAAGACATATGATAATAGTTTTTTACTATTTCTAAGGAAATTTAAAATTCGGCATGACAGTAGTTCCCGTAAGAATAGAAATTGGCTACAAAGCAATATATATAAAGTTGGCATTCGAATAAAACTAGATCAAGTAGCAATAGTTATAATTTTAATAAGAATAGGTTACGTTGCTATACTTGCCATTCGCAATTATAGGTTCCGCTTAAAGTGTTACATATCGAATAAAAATAGGTTACGCGAGAGTAGTCCGACTCGAAATCATCAGAATGCTCTAAGAGCATACTGATTCGCAAATGCATGCCCTAGCATCAGAAACTCCGAACTGCAGCTTGACGATCGAGGATACTAATACTTTGTATAATTCTCCATAAGTTTCCCTGAATTGTCTCCTCGGCACAACGATGTCTGTGTAGTAAAGCAATGTAACCTCGATAAAATATCACGATATCGTAAAAGCCCTGTGCTCGCAAAAAAAGGCGAAAAAGGTTTATAATTCGCATATTTGGTGACCAGCACAGCAGGTTCAATGTTTTCATAACTAATTATTTCCTCGTTTCTATAAGGCACGTAAATCAGCATATTAGGCACATGTAATTGATGCTCAATTACTCATAAATTATTTCACTTGGGTCGCCCTGTCATGATAACAGAAACTTTTCACACAACTCTTTTTTTCCATTTTTGTGCGCTATGCAAAATTTTTTGAATAATAACTTAGACCTTCAAATAACATCTACTAAAATTGGTATGTGTTTCACTGACGCTCACCTCAACATTATTGTGGTAATGATAAAGAAAAAAATTCAGTATTTATTCATAGATGCAAAAAAAATTGAATGATCTGCCGCTCTCATCCTCGATAAATATATTTACTAAAAAAAATCTCAGTAGAAGTGACGCGTTCAAACACTCCTTCATGAACGAGAGCTGAAGCCGTCAAGGAGAACGTTTACTCGTGAAGCAAATGTAACGGCACTGCCAAGTCCATGCATTGGCTTGTGCAGAAGAGCATCGCCACTGGTAAATCATTTAAGGTACTGTGCAATGCAATGAGTGAGCCTGACGGGGCGCAATGCGACGCTGTTTATACACGGAGCGGTGTCGCGCGCCACTGAGGCCTGGCTCTTAAATTCTCTCCGCTACCGCGCTACATTCATCGCTTTAAAGCGATGGCCAAGCCCCTGTAGCGAAAAGCACAGAGAAGCACCATCAAATGACGTCACGCGCTTGCAAACATCATCGCGTGCCATCAAGTACAATCAAATGCAAAAAAGCAATATTACACGTCATCAATGGCCAAAATGCTGTACGATATCGAGATGATGTTACTGTTTGATGATGGTCTTGAGAGTAATAAAGATCATCATCAAACACTATCAAAAATCATCAAGCACGATCAACTGCCATCAAGTTCCATCAACAACATCAAGTATCATACAGCAACCGTCAAGCGCCGCCAAGCGCCATTATACAACATAAAACATCATTAGCGCCATCAATCACTATGAATCCCAATCTAACAGCATCAAACATAGACAAGCATCGTAAAGTACCACCAAGCGTCGTCAAGCACCATTAAACACCGACACGCACGAACATGCATTGGGGCTGTTGGAGCGAAGTTATCATATTTGTTTTAATATCTTGAGGTATTTTCTACGACTCCTGAGTTATTTTCTTGCTCAAGTTTAAATTCTTGAACTAACTCTTTGCATCACGAATGAAGATACGATTATTTTCTTGTTTTCATTGGTTTTTGTCAATAATTTGATACTGAAAAGCCATGGCAAAGGAACAATTCAAATTACGGGTTCGAGAATAAAATTCACTACTGTCCTCGATTGCCAGTTAACGCACTGATACTTACAAGAAGTTATGTAATTAATGTGAGGTTGATGCAAGATGCACACTATGAACAACAGTAAAATAAGAAATTGAGAACGGTTAACGAGTCAATAGAATTACAAAAAAAATTCAAATGGAAAGGTATAAGAAAGTGAAGAATAAAAATATTGTCACGTATAGAGGTGCCTACTACATATGTAATGAATTAAGCCGACTACACCAAAACTTATTTTATACGTGAGGTTGTATGAACTTGTAACTTCAGGAAATACGACCTGAGGTAATACTGAAACCGTTCAATGAATACTTCCTCTTAGGAGCATTAGTCTCAACGCTTTGACTTCCACTGTCGCCATTATACCTATTCTGTATTTCATCGCTGAAGAACAATCACTCGATTAAATTTTTTCAGTTCCGTAAATTCCGGAAATTTTGAAAGTATGGTGAAAACTTGAGCAAACCTATGAAATATTTACTCCTACGAGTATATTTTATTAAGATTGACACGGCTGTTCTTGATTCCATTCATCGTTATCCAAACTGCATAAATTCTCTGGATTCGCCACTTCTCGGTGTTTACGAGAAATTACAATGGACAAGCCTGTGCACTTGTGACGAGAATAAAACTTATGGAACCTATACGATACGAATAGTACATATAGGCAGGTTCCTCTAAGTTTGTTAAAGAGAAGAATAAAGCGTCTGAAGTGTTGAAAACGACTTAGGAGGTACATTATGTGAAAATTTATTTTTGCAACTTGAACATAGCAATTTACAGTGAGTATTTTTCTCAAATGAATAGAGTGTCTATTTAAGAAATGAGCACACCACAACAAAAGGGGCTTTAGAAGTTTTTTTCTTGCATTCGATGCTCGATTCCTCACAATAGAGGGGCGAGATGCAATCGTTTCTGCCACCACGATGCAATGAAGGAATTCAACATTTCACCAGAGTGTATTGACCCCACAGAGCATTGACCTATGAAACTTTATTTTTGTCCTGTATACCATAGTAGTGCTCGAGACGTCCATTGCTTACAGTTGAAGAAAATGCTGGCTTGTGTATGTCGCACAGGGGGTGCTGTTTAACTTCCAATATTTCTTGTGATTTGATAAAGTTAGAACATCGCCAAAACGAATTAAATTGGCATTGCATCACTCGGGTGTATTGTAGACAGTAAGAGTTGTTTGCAGGACTAATCAACAGCATTATACGTTGGAATTTAAGCAATATTATTCTTGACCAGTACGGTGATTGTCAGGAAAGCTGAAGGCTCATCTGTTAGTTTATTTCTCAAATTACCAGCTTGTTTTACAGTTCATCGTCTTATGTGATAGTTATTAACTCATTACACAACGTATATACGACAATTTTAACACAAAATACACTTCTAACATTTTCTGGAACACTTTCCAACACTCTCTACAGTTTAAGGGATTATTTAATTATTAGACATATTAAAGTATATCAGGGGGCTTCGGCTAAGCATATGTGCAATATTGTACTGAGCTTTTGTGTAAAGATTAATAAAATTAATTTGACGCTTATGATTTAACTATATTCATTTTGGCGCATTCACAAGTTGAAACTGTGAACTCCAGGAAGTTGTATTACATAGCAAATCCCGGCTATTTTCAAAGTAGAAATGCTGAAATCGATTTCGAGTTCTCTATGTTGTGCGTATAAAGGTTATAAAAATCCAACCAAGTACAAGTGTGCTGCATGCGCTGCAGAGTTACTTATCTTCCTAAATGCTTCCGCTGATACTCAATCTTTAATTTACGATGTTAAGACTTGTGGATTAATTTGGTTTTAACTGTACAGAGAGACATTGAAAGTTCTCAACCAGTAAAGACTATGCCAAAAAAATAGAGGTTAGTGGTTGCAATAAAAAAGTCATAATCAAGTATCTACAATTTTTTGCGCCAAACTGCATTGCTTAGAAAACGCCACGGGCTTGAGAAAGTGAAATTTTAAGGGTTCTATACATGTGACACTGGTTTCTAATTTGCATCCGTCAGTTATGTGCACGTAAACATTAATTTTGGTAAAACTTTCATAATTTCGTGTTTTCTTCTAGTGCTAGTATAAATGGAGCACTTGAGAAATTGAGCTACCTTGAAGTGGCACCAGCACTAGTGGCACGCCGATTTTTTTACCCTGACAAGGTACCCCAAAGGTTTTTGTAGTCTTAGTAACAGGAATTCAAAAATATATTAAAAAATTTTGGTCACACGGTGAAACACATACAACTCAGGATCGTAGTTTATGGAAATAACCGTCATTGCTGTAAAAAGTCAATAAACCATCAGAAGGAACATCATTTCCTTGACGAATATACGTAACCTTACTAAGCAATCAACTCAGAATATTACTAAACTTTAAAATATTATCATATTAAACGAACAAAGCCAATCACTTAATTTACAACTGAAGAAAACGCACCGTATTTCATATAAACTGAAGAAACTTGCTTAGAGGGTTATGAAATTACATTAAATCATCGTAATTTTTTGCACGAAATGTGAGTCCACGAAAATGAAGAAGTCTCGCATCGAAATATTATACGAAAATTCCTTGCAACGGTGTTATCAGTTCTGAAATTCCCCACCCATTTGCTGATAAGTGCATTTTCGCACAACCTAACGTACAAATTTTACATTATGTATATTTTTTTGGAGGAGAAAACAGCAACTGAAGAGATCCTTTAAATGGATCTGCAAGTCACATTTAGGCTTGAAACTGCGTCGTTACAGTAGCCCGCTGTACGTCAGAGTGTGTTGAAGATGATCATTTGTGCAAGATTTTACGCTCAGGAAGATGAGAAATGGGAGCATCAACTCGTGAACTAAACGCGCGATGGCACATCACGAGGGGCATAAATCTATTAAAAGTGCAGGAGTTATAGAGTTGAAGGTGTAAAAATTACTGTCGTATCTCTGGTTAGGTGTTATGCTAACTCGAACGATTTCTATCTCTAGCTCTAGCAGCTAAATATGCAAGCCAGTAACAGAGATAGCGTTTATTAATCACAAAAAAACACTGCACAGGTGAGACAGATATTCATACTTTCCACAAAGCCTGTTTAAATGAAAAAAGGCTCTAGTTCTTGAAATTATTAATTAACATAAATACTCATTTTTCAATTCGTAGGGTGATAGCGCAGGATTATTGTCGAAGTGTCCCACAGTGACGACAACGCTTAAATCATCGTGCCAGTTTTGCCCTCGTCTCAAACGCAAGCATAAACCAGCGCAGAGCTGCACGGAAGTGCGCGCTTGCACCTGCTCCGCAGACACCTACTGCGCGGTGATTGCTCACTCGGAACTGGAAGTTTGATTGCGAGCGGAAATGAATTGGGTGTGCGTTGCGTTAGACGGTCATGGTATTTGATGAACAACCTTTTGAAAATACTTCCGCACATTTATACATCTAAGTATAGATGTTCTGAGAACTGGTCGGGCTAATTACCTTCCCCCTGGTTTTGAACTAAGTGTGTAAACTAGTCTAATTACTATCTACGTTACTAGGCTGTTGCGTAGGGAGAACTTCAAGTTTTTCTTTCCTGAAAATTTCACTAATTAATTTCTTCATGCGAGTATTGACACCATATATTACGTCTCTCAACCGATCCTGGCGCTCATATTATTTGGTTTCCGCAACATACAGCATAAGAACACCGGAAGTGTTCATTAAAACACTTCTTATTGTTCATTAAAGCACTTCATTTATCCTGTGTGTTTTCTTTATGTTTAAAAAAGGCTACAATTTAAACTTTATTTTAGAATTGCTTAAATAATTGAGAATTCCGCCTAAGTTTTTCCTTCAACAATTATTGGACGATGCTCGTGCACAGATGTTAATCAAAGTTCATTTTCGAAGTTATGCAATTAGCATTTACAATATTGAGTATAGTGCTTCAAACCAGTTGTGTATGCGCGTCTATGAGAAAATAGAAAACCAAGTTTCTTCTTTCCTGTGGCAACTCTAGTTTTTCATTTAATTTCGATGCAAATCGTTGAACCCTTACAACTGCACTTCCTGAAGCAGGCGAGGAAATCGAAGTGTCACTTGGGAAATAGAACAAATTCTCTCCTCGGTACTTGGTGAAACCAGGCCTTAGATAACTCGATCACATGGCATCATTGAAATGTGCGGCAGAAAACATTTGAAGTGAGCCCTGCCGGACGTACTCCAGACCATCAATAGCAAACTGCTGCCTGGAGAAGAAATACCGCAAGAGGAGAAGAAGCCTCACTCAAACTCAAAGTGAACGTGAGACGCGTTCATGATACGTCACTTTGCAGAGAGGAGGCGTGGCATTAAGGCGGTAAATTTCAATATCAGAGCACTACATTTCACGTATTTATTAAAGGAGGAAACCTTAAGCGCACATCGAGAGAAGAGGTTTCAGCGGCCATCTCCCAGTGAATGGGAAACGTGACAGCAAATAATGGACCCCCAAAAGTTCCAACGAGCCATCATCGCACCTCGGATGGCTCCTCATTCTTTAGGTCTCTGGCTCATGGCAAAGCATTTGCTTTGCAACGGTGAGCAACGGTGAAGAGCGGTGTTCATTTGGAAGTATCGCGGCACTGGTACAAGGCTGTAGCAACAAAAGTGAACGATAAACCTGGAGAATTTTTTAATCCACGCGATATATGCTCTCAGACGCACATTTAGCGAGCAGAAAATAAACTGATGGTAAAAGCTGGAGAGCATATTTTGTCACAGAGACAGTGAACAGCGGCGTTAAGAAGAAAGCTTCCGTCGTAACGAAGTGCTGGAAGCAGCCTGTGCTAAATTGCATTTTGCGACGTCCTGCTGAAAGTAACGCTGACTTGCCAATGTGTTTTTGAGTCTAGAGTCCTGGAAAAGTGAAATGTGTGGCATTCTCAGGAATGTTTCACAACTTACGGTTCATAATAGCGAAATAAACATGAACTGCAGCCCATAACAAAGCTGTAGACGGCGACAGAGGGCCGACTAACTTCACATCCAAGGGAAGTCGCCAGCTTCCTTTGCACGACTGCAACCATGGCGCAGACTCGCGGGGGCGTCACGTGCCATCTTCTTTTATATCCCTAAAGCTGCTGCTTAATGTTCCAAGGAAAAGCATCACAATATGAATAAATTTTCCTCCGCTGTCACGCTTAAAGTTTTCACTAACAATGACGATCATAATAGCGATATGAAGAGTAAGATTTCGGTATTTTATTCTTTACTTCTAAACTTCTAAAATTAAGTGTCATGGCCAACACATTTTTGTTTTTTTGTTTGGCGCTTTACTACATCAAGGTCAGCGGTTCAGATAATTTAAGTAGTAAATTTACACTCTGCAGAAATCATTCTTGAATTTTCTTCAAACACAAATTTAAAGAAAGCAATATAACATTATTTTACTCTGTCTTCTACCAGTGTAATTACTTCCGAATTGTGTACTCATTTGACGCAATGCATCCTGTTGCCAGCTCTTGCCAATATCGCCTGCCCGGCACAATGCTTTGTTATGAGCCTTCAGGTATTCTTTACTATATCTTCCTGGACGACTTACCGTCAATTGGCGTTGTTGTTCCACACGTGTTACCAACACCAAAATATCAAAACAAACGAAAGTCACTTACTAGTGCAAATTATTGTTACTTTCCTACCGAATACCTAATCTCGTTCATTCATCCGTCTGTGGTACTTTACTGAGAAAATGATAGTGTGTGTATTTTCAGATTCACCGTTTTCCTGATATTGAATTTAATATTTGGGAGTTTATTGATGCCATGAGTACTCTCGCGTACAAATTGCAAGAGTAAAAATTGATATTAACGAGAAGGATTATGTGATGAAAATCTGTCATATATGATCAGAGAATATCTTGCTAAGTTTATGAAAGCTCTTAAAGCTACCAAATTCCTGCATCACGCGCCACTCGTCTAGACTTGACAAGCGCTGTGTCTATCAGCAGACAAGGTACCAAGAACGTCTGACACTTCCAAAAACGATCTCGGTTAGCGACGGCGCCCGGATTGGGACGGACTGACAGCAAATCGAATACTGACAAACGGGTGACTATGACCAGAATCTGTAACGTGAAGGTTTACTGGGATATCAGGTGCTATAAAAAGGGTAGCAAAAGCCTTTTCTTGACTGAAGTGTGTAAGCAATCACAGAGACTAGTTAAAAGGGGTAGATTTAGACTAGATTGTGGTTGAGAAAATTGAAACTAAAGATCAGCAAAAATTTACAATAGATTATACCTGGAGGAATTCTCAATCGAAACCTTCCATTCTAACAGCGTTAATTCACTATATGTTTGTTACATACACGCACACTTTTTACCAAACATTTGATTACACTTAATGATGTTCCAAAAAATTAAAAAAGTCAGTTGATTTCTTGCCGATGATCACTGCTGCCCCCGGAAAAGAATTACAATCGTTATTTTAGGCGGTGAAGCAGTTTTAAGTCGATATGAGCAAACGTTTGCAATTATATTCAGTATTTCCTTGTGTCATAAGTGCTCAAAAATACTCTTTTACAGAGGTAAGCAGTAAGTAGTGATGTACAGATGAATTTAATCCTCAGAATAAAAACAGAAGGCCGAAAGGTAAATGTGTCAGATTATTCTGGAAAGTATAGGTGAGTGCAAGATTGAAGAAACATGAGATTTCGTTTTGATTTGCGTCGTAAGTGTTACCTATTGGTAATGTGAACCGAAAAGCTTTGTGTTTTTCTCAACTCTGCAGTGAACTGCGATCCAGGACCGTCATGCTTTGGCTTCAATGAGTTTTGCGATACGATAAATGAAGCAGGGTAATTGCGTAGGCTGGAGGACCATTTATGTTACACAAAAGAGCGCAACTGGTTCTTGGTTCTGTGTTGTTTATTAGACATATCATTGTGGAAGCTTTACAAACGGGCTTTTTATGGGACCTGGAGATAAGATCAAGGAATTTGATATAAAAATAGATTTCTAAATGAAACGTGCAGTAAGGGTCATCGAGAGTTGTTTTTAAAATATGAAGTACTCATATCCTTGTCTGATTTGGGATATAGTCGAATATATTGAAACGCTCCAGTGTAAAAACATTAGAATATAGGAAGATTACATTTTGATTACGGCCCGTTTCATTGAAAATAATTTTTTACAACAAAGCTTTCTCGTCGTCACTCGGCGGAACTGTTTTTTTTAACACTTTAAAACCGCATGTTACCATTCACCAAAATTTACGCTGCACTTCAGGATTTTTCAAATTTTTACATCGAGTAAAATTTTTTGTAATTTAACTCACCTGCGGATTTGCTGTGCGTACCATTAAATATAATATTCAATTAAAAAATCTGGACCAGCAAACAAAGGACGAAGGCAACACAATGAAATGGAACTCTCATTCTGTTGTCACTATTTCACTCTGACACAAAACAAAGAACAAAAAATAAAGTATTTACAAAGAACACCAAATGATATCCATCGACTAACAATAATTCTCATTTCCGTAGTTAAGGGCGTCAGCGTCTGTACACTGCGTCACTAGCTGGCTGCCTGAAATTGAGGGCTTTTCTTAGACCCTTCTCATCTCGGTCTGATAGTTTATCCTATTTACTTCAAGTTATGATATACCCTTCTTAGGAATGATTTCACTATTCCTCGCAAATTCCAGCAAAATCCCCCTTGGAGGGAAAATGCATTCACAAATAAATGAACCCTTTATATGTATATCTGCATCTTGATGACCGATGTTGTAGGTCTGTTACTGTCCAATTTCTGTTATGAACTTTTCATTCAAGCAATATAGGCTAAGGTAAGTTAGGTTAGGCTAGAAAAGGTAAAGTTTGGCTAGGTCAGCTAAATTTGCTACAATTTAAATCAAAATGAATTAGAAGCCTTTATATGTTGAAGCATAGGCCGTCATTTACTGAACGGCTACAAGTTGTCGGAAAACTCGTGAATGTACATAAGTTTATATACATACTTATACTTTTGTACATTTAGGGAACTGTTATCACTCTTGTTATTTTGTTTTCGTAATATCTTATTCATCATTGATTATACCGCATGGTCTTAACGTGTTATTTATTTTTTAATGGTACGGAACCAAAATGAGATTTTTATCGTAGTATCGTTTTTTACTGAGCCTTATACAAGAAAAATAATGTTCTATTAAAGTACGCTTCTAAATGATAACACGTAGTTCCCATTTTATCAGCAGCATATTTTTGCCTCCAAGAAATAATTCTGGAAAGAAAGACGGGATAAAATCCCGATGGCCTAGTATCTTCTTTACATCTGAGCTTGTTCCATTATAAAGGAAGAAAATTTTCCAGATCCTAAAAAAACGATATAGTCGGTGCAAGGGGGATGGGGTGAATAAGAAAGTATTTTCGAGTTTAAGGCCTGTAATTTGAGTAACGTTCTTCGTACAACATTTATTCGAGCATTATCTTGCCCGAGAACTGATCTATCTTCATAGATTGATTAGGGGTTGAATAATTATATATTTCCTTATCATTTCATTCATTTTGATGATGTATTTCTTACCTGTAGTTGTTGCACCAGTTTCATGAAGCTGCAGTGAATGACACCAGCGCAGGATATCACTAAACAGACACCATTTTTGTTGGTGCATGTTCTTTTTCGGACAGTGTTTTGGCGTTTTGGCGTTTCACCATTATCTAACTACCATTCACTGTATTTGCAATTGTCGAAACACATATATTTTTTGTCACACGTAACTTTAGGAAGCAGAAATAATTCCATCTTATGCGGTGACAGCGAAAAACATCAATTTGCAGGACGACGTGGCATTTGAAGCGCTTTCGATTCGCGTGATACCCTCCTGTCCAACTCCTTTACCTTGTCGATTTGTTTCATTTGGTCCAATACCCTAGGGATATAAAGAATAAATCTTGCTCCTCAACCACGCCTATCCTTAGATATATTCTTTTCCACTATCGCTCAGTTGATCAGAATCCACCATTGTGTGAAGTCTAGCACGGGCTGATTTTCAAGAGTGAAGTAACATTGTAATTTCTTAAACCATTGTCGTACATTGTCGTTGATGTTGAAGGCTCATTGGTGTTTCAAGCTGCTTGGGGCACATATTGAAAGATAGAAAATTTTTCAATCATATAAAAATTAGTTGGTGAGTTAACATGAAATTTTCAGGTAAATATGGTAACTTTGATAAACGCATGTAGTCAAAAAACCATGCAGAATACGCGCAATTTAAATAAAGTGACATCAAACATAGTTGCTTAAATCACAGTGTTCCATGTGAACCGAACGAGGTGCTCTCATTTGTGTTAAATGTGGGTCGTAAGCCGCTTGTGAGAAATTTGTTATTGCCTCTGAGTCGTAAAAGGAAAAACTACATGGAAGCATGTAAAATGATAAGTAGCTGGTTTTTTACATACTGTAAAAAACTTTACCAGTGTTTCTACGAAGGTACGTCAGAGGCCTGATACAGGTCAAGCAGCAGTTGTTACGTTCTATACAACGAATCAATCGTGAAGCTGTGAAGAATCATGGGTTGACTAGTGAAAAACTTTTTAAGCCCGCTGGTTAGATGTATGGGCCGAAAAGTACTCGATGTCGTCATTTGAAGAATATTGCAAAGTCAATAAAATGGGTGCTCAAGTATCCATCGAAGAAAGTTGGTGAGCAAAAATGACGGAAATGGGCGAAATGACAACATCAAGGTCGACCTTTCGAAAGTTTAGTTAATCGACGAAATGCTTGTTACTGATGGGTGAATGGGTGTTACTCCTGAGCAAAGGATGGGTAAATTGACGAAACCGCCATGATGCATGGGTTTGAGGCGGACGTATTGTGATTAGCACTGGGAATGTCAAATGGACATTAATTGATACATGGAAAGCTAGTAACAGATGAAATTAAAAGGACTTTAAATGCATACGCAAATTTTCTGGTAGACTACCTTAACCGTGGTTGGAGAGACAGAAGGCAACATTCAGAAGAAACTTTATTTTCTTGCAAGATATAATGCCTCTCCCCACATTATGGCCTTACCCCAACATTGAGCTCGTATAACTACGGAGGATCTTCAAAAATTGGGGTTCGGTGGGCTTCGAAAAATAAAGGGGGGTATACGAATTCCCCAGATTTAAGCCCAATATGAAACTCGAGAAGCATTCTGAAACTACGACTTAACGCAAAAAGACCTCAATTGCGGAACAAAGATAAATTTTAGAAGCCCCTTCTTGACATTTCAAGGGGAATTACACCAGATGAAATTGTGAAATCAAAAATCAATGGTTAAATTTATCATTCACGTCATTTATACAACAAACATTCGAATTCCATGTTAATTTCCCATAAAAATACATTCAAATTACGTTTGTTGCACTGCTATCTAGTGCAACGCTTGCGTACTTTATTCAGTATAAGAAACGACAAATGAAGTGATTTTTTTTGGAGGTTCATAAGTTTTAATAACCCTCGCCATTAATTTGACTCACTGAATTTTTCATCTATTCAAAACGAAAGCAATAATTCATTACCGGGCTCGCACGATAATTTATTTATTCACAGTAAATGCACACGTCAGGAGTGCCAATTATTTTCAAAAATTCTTATTAATTCATCTCTTAGTTTTTAATTGATGCGAGAAACTATTCTCTCATTAACAATTGACGTGCATTGTAATGAGCCAACATTAATTGTATTTGTAGAAGTAGCGAAATGGCTGGTCAGTGGTCTAACGAGATATGTCATGCTCAACGACCAGATTGTTTCTAAAGGCCCGTCCACGCCTGCATACTTAACTGCAGACTTGCCTGCGCAAACCGATTTGCGCAGGCAAGAGCGTGCGTATGGACACGAAAACTGTACACCGTGCAAGCCAATAAGAGCGGCCTGCGTAATCTTCAACATGTCAGAGATTAAAACTGCGCAAACTAGATCGTGCAGTTAAGTATGTAAAATGACAACAAGTCTTCGTCGTCATTCATGACCGATGCCAATAAGATCATCAAGTGAACTGAATTTTGCGCGTACTTACCTGCAACGTGAGGACACACATCAATTATGCGCAAGTATGCGCAGGCAAGTCTGCGCAAACAAGTCTGCAGTTAAGTATGCACGTGTGGACGGGCCTTAGTACTGCGAGTAACACGCAGCAAAACCAGCAGAAAGTAGAGGGTTACATCTCGTAAACTCGCTGATTCTTGTCATTTCGGAAGATAGAAGCGTGACATGTTGGCCTCTCTCCCTGTCACTCTGTAGGTTCTTAGAACTCAATTGTAATGATTTCGTGTTCAATAGAGGTTCATGAAAAAAATTTAGAGCGAAACTGAAATATGGCAAACGGAATTCCCTCGAATCAACGAATGAAAAATCGAAATATAATTTTGAAATTATGCTACTCCTCAGCAAAGGGTTATGAGAATAATGTTACAAAAAAACTATAAAATGGAATGATGAACGATTTCAAGTAACCTAAACACACGTAATTATGATTGATTCGAAAATATTTTCTTACTAAATTTTAACAGCCACAGAAGCAGGGGAAGGCAAAACCGAAATGAAAGAAATTATTGTAAAGCTTGAAAATGTGAAAGAAGTTTAGTTCCTTAGGAGATCATTCAGAGCTACAAATCAAGTAGGGCGATTTTTTTCCAGTTCTCTTGCAAACACTTCTATACTGAACACTTCTATATTCAGTTGTGCAAAAGAAGCAAGCCATCTCAAGCTGATGAGCGTTAAAGAATAGAAAGTCATCCTTTTGGTTTCAATGGAGAGACTGTATAAACCATTAATATTTAGTGTGAAAAAATTGAAACTCTTGAACTGATAAGGAATCGAACAAAATTAATTTTTTTTGTCATGAGGCAGTTTCTCCATTGTTTATTGACATTCTTTAATGGGAATAATTTTGTGTGCAACAGAACCTGAAATTTCATTTTCGTATTCAGATATTTCAATGGATACTTGCAAACGCCATAAATACTCAAAATTTGGGAACTCAACTTATTCATTCTCGGGACGATGGCCGGAACAACCCAGCGTAAAAGCTGCATTCGCAATAGGGGAAGAAAAACTGGATGAAATTAAAGCTGGGGCAGAGGCTTAGGTAAAGCATTGCAAATTAACATTGGTTGGAATGCGTTTGCGAAATTAAATATTGAGAGCTCTGCTGTGTTTTCACAAAAAGTAACCAAAATGAACTACGTCAGACACGCACGCATAGGGAGATACCAATCAGTTGTTTGGTCAAAGATTGAGTGTCACATTAGTAAAGGGTTTTCGAATCCCTTTGCGGGAAAGCAAAGCAAAGAGAGAGAAATTCACCACTCACTGCCGCCCTCCATATCTCGCATACGGGCAGCTATAAGTTGAAACGATGAGAGCTGATCGTTAGTCTACCTTCCCGTCAAGCCTAGAGCAATGTTTTGGCAGCGTTAGACACGCTGACCTAGTGCATGAGGTCTCGCATCGCCCATCGCTTATACTTGTACTCTCTCGGTTCCATTTCCAGAAAATGAAATATTTTGGTCATGCTTACTTCGTCCAAAATTTTTTTGTAA
Organism: Morinoia aosen; assembly: GCA_030386875.1. Lineage (NCBI taxonomy): Eukaryota > Metazoa > Arthropoda > Malacostraca > Amphipoda > Talitridae > Morinoia > Morinoia aosen. Next base: position 38,456,002 of record CM059573.1, on the reverse strand, counting down.
TCCACTTTGATGTAGGTCAGAAATTTAAGCGCCGATCTGAGGAAAATATTAAATACAATGTAGATAATCAATACTGTCAAAAATGACTGCGTTCTCTACAGAATCTGGTGACATCAGTTTTTAATTACGGACCCGTTAAGAAGTTTATTTGCCTAAATTGTATATTCAGATGATCATGGCACAAAATCTATGCAGCGATTATGTATCAGGTTGTAGCGAAAATTTGGCCCATTCATCAAAAATTCATCAAAACAAAAATTTATTTAATCATCATAATCCCCACTCCTATCAATGACATCTCTCCATCTTTTTATAAGCTTTAATACCCCCTTCCGAGAATTCATATGTTTTTGAGGAAAAAATCTTATTTCTTCTCAACCTTTTCTCTTGAAATAAGCCTTTGTCCTGATAAATAATTGTGTAAGTGATAAGATAAACGGTAATCTGTTGGGCCAAGAGCGGGAGCATAAGGGGTGAATCAAAACTGCTCTTGATGTGTGGGGAGTGGCACTGTCATGGTGCGTGATCACTCCTTGTCTGTACATCAACGAAAGTCGTTCTTCCAGTCTTCAAACTGCTTAGCTGCATGCAGGCAATACTCTTCAGAAGTTATTGTGTGACTGTCACTTAACAACTCATAATGAACGATTCCCGCCCGTCATGTCCCATTCATCACACGAACCGAAGAATTTTTTTCTCACGCAGACCACTTCGGAGCTGCGAAATAGAATTTAAGGCTGAGCCACTGTCTTTCACGTTTTTCATTGCTGTATTGTATCTATTTTCTATCTCCAAAAACTATTCCATCTATAAATGGAGTTTGAAGTTGACGAGAACACAGTGAGACGCAGCAGTCTTCATGGACGCTGTTGGCCATTGTATTTTGAAAGAGCGTGGAACTTATTCTCCAGCGTTGGGCACTTTACCAATTCTTACCCTCTCACAATATATGGTCACACGGCTCACATTAAACACCTTGCCCAGTTTTTTTGTTGTTTTGGAAGAATCTTCATCAATGACAACCAACAAATTCTCAGAATTGAGTCTTTCGGAGCGTCCTTTTCATGATTCAGCCTTAAGACTAAAGTCTTTCTTTTTGCAATGTGAAAACATTCTTCTCTAGGTCCTAGCAATAACCACATCATTTACACAAGTGTTCTTGAGAGAACTAGCTGCTCACTATACTACTCTACTGAAATTCATGTAACAAAATATGCCTACAGTACTCTTTGCTTGGAGTGCACATCTGGTCAATATTAGTTATTTATTACAAAAATAATCATAAAATCTGAAAGAAGAAATAATATTTGTAACAATGGAGAAAAACTCACAAATTTACTTGATAAATTAGATTGGCATAATCATCAAGTAAAATGATAAAATCATGAAACGGACAGAACTTTCGGTACAACGTGGTATTTCGTCTTGAAACAAATAATTGACATAAGAGCGCAAATCAATAATTTTTGCCTGCTTCCCTCATTTTTTGATTTATTCTGTAGCCTAAAAGCGTATCGCTGCGCAGTACTCGTGTGGAGGCAGTGAAACCAAATTAAAATTGATTATTTCTTCGAAAGGACGTAGTTGCATCATGTTTCTGTGCAACGGACGTGATCTGATGTTTTTTATTATTTATTTTGCTCCAGTGTTAGAGACGAAAAGAAAAAGCTATACGTGCTGGTTCGCAATGTTAAGCTCGTCAAACTGACGGCAAAAATAATATTCGTTAGACCACGCAATTCATTAGCTGAATCTAACCGGAAAGATACTATTTAAAAAAGCACGACTGACTTCAATTTGACTTAATTACAATTGAAGAAATAAATAAGTAGTCATTATTTCGAGTTAAGATCGCCTCTTCACAGAGTGTGATGCTTAGTGATTTTGCATTATAAATTCACACTCATAGGAGAACAGGAAATGCTATAAATAAACAAAGAAATGAACATACTGGGATAATTTTACATATTACCAGCGTACAGGTCTTGTCAAAATGGTGGAATTTGAAAGTGTTCAACCGATGACACAAATCATTTAATTATCCCGGTGATTCCAATAACCTAAATCATTTGGACAACGGAAAGTATGCTGTGAAAGTTTTTATTCGCAGCATAGGAATCATTCCCTCATGAATTTTCCATTTTTTATTCCGCCTATAAAGGCCAGAAAAATATGTTTATCCTAATCATACCCTTTATTCAAATATAATGCTCATACCTACCCCCGTAGTAAAACCTGTATCGCAGATACACTCATCGAACATTTATATCCGCCAATTAAATCGCTTCAATGCTTTCAGTCCCAAAAAATGAATATTCAAGTACAGATGTATGCAAAGCAGCTATTATTAATAAGCAAATATTTTTGTAAGCGTTCTCTTTCGAGTCGTATGCATGGAAAGGCAAATTCTCAACTCGTTTTTCTTTTGAAATTACAGTAACAGCTTAGCGTAACGGCTAGTTTACCAGAATTAGGGTAACTTTTGAAAGCTATTCAGTTTAAGATGTGCAGTCGATACCATAAAGTCCGATCAAACATCCTCAAACCTAAGGTTATGGAGATCATCCGTGTTTGAGACCTTTTTTCGTCCGATTCGTTTGAAAATTGGCCACTATATGTCTTTTGTGAAAGTAAACCGTTTTTACTCATGTCATTTTTTTCGATTTAATCCTTAGTTTTTTTTGACGAAAAATGTGTTATTGGTATATTTTTATTGTTATTTCAGATTGGAACTCCTCCTTCAGTTTTGATGCTAGAACAAAAACAAAGACAGTTTTAAAACCCTTGGAACATTTCTAAAAAACGCACGTTCGTTTTTTTTCAAACTCAAATTTTTTCTATTTTTTCAAAAATTTTTGAAATTTCAAAAATCAGCAACAATTTTTTGGGTTTAGAGCTATATATTTCTTCAAAGAATTCGAATTTGAAAAAAAATCCGAATGTGCATTTGTTAGAAATGTTCCAAGGATTCTAAAACTGTCTTTGGATTTGTTCTAGCATCAAAACTCGAGAACTAGTCCCAGGATGAATGTTGAAAATTCGAAGTGTTGGGTATAAGCAAAGAAAAAATTTTTTTTGAAGTGTAATATAATGAACAATTGATGTAATTGAATGCAATTTTAATTTTTATTACGATACTTTCCATACATAACTTATATTCAAACTGTGAATTGTGATTTAAAAAAAAAATTATAAAAATTTTTCCTTTTTTTTATAAAAAAAATGATTTTTTTTCATTTTCAGTCTGATCCTTATGAAATTTGACTATGATATGTAACCTTTGAAAAGAAACACTATTGATTTCATTCATTTTTTTCGATTCAGGCCTTAGATTTTGCAAAAATTTGACATATTGGTTTTTAGGTATTGAGATTTCACTAATATTGATATTTCAAAATGGAACTCCTCCTTCAGTTTTGATGCTAGAACAAAAACAAATGCAGTTTTAGAATCCCTGACACATTTCTAACAAACTAAAATTGAGCTTTTTTTCCATTTCCCATTTTTTCTCATTTTATATGGGGTCAAAATCGGGAAAATTGAAAGATTTTGGTCCCTTCACCCCCCCGGGAGGGGGGGAATTATTGTCGTAGCGCCATAAAATTTTAGGAACGAATAGTCCACCAGCTAAGGGTCCTTCTACAACAAAAACATGCAAAATGACCATGACATCGACAGGATCTGGCAAGGGCCCAGGATGATCCCCTTATGGCCGATACACTAACCTTGAGCTTAATATTAGCTTCAACATGAACTTTTACATTCGTCTCCTTACAATATTGAAAGACGGAATTTCTTTTCATTCATACGAACTCTTACTTTACCAAACCTAACGTAAGTCAACATCGCCGTAATTGCTTAGTCTTAATCTGCCATAAAGCAAAATAATCCGGCAGACGGCTCAGACAGAATCAATCATGTAAATTTAGGAGGTTGCTTTTAAATAGCAGCTTACCCTGGGGTATCTAAGCACAAATGCGGTAATCCTGAAACAAAAATTCACCACAGAGGATCAAAAGGTGCGAATGAAGATTTTAGAATAAGTATAAAAAGATAATAATAATTACAACAACGAATGCTGCCCTGGCTGCAGGTCTGGCCACCGCTCCACCGCCGCACCAGCGTGATGTGGCCTCACTGACTCGCCTGTAAAACAAAACTCCAACATAGGTTGGCTGCAGCGTTTACTGCTTCCATTACTGCAGTACGCAGAAACTCGAACTCCGAATACCGTAAATTTTCGCTTATTAGACTATCTATTGTGTTCAACACAAAACTTCTTTTAGCTAACTTACGCATATACTTCGTTCAAGTTTTAGTGATATTATTCCTTTGTGTTTTTGCACAGACTTCAATCCTCACTTTTATTACGATTCTAATTAAAGCTGTGCTCGATCACAGCTGTTAAGAACTTCGTTGTTCTTCGGGTTCGTAAAGGGTAGTTCGAAAACGCGTCAGCATATCCAAACGGTTTTAATGACGGCATTTACTTACAATTTTAATGACGGCGTTTCCAAACGATTTAACAATATTAAAAAAATACTTAAAATCTTGCACTAAAGGCAAATCTGAATTACATACTTCAATTTCACAAATTAAGCGCTTTAATAAACTGATTCAGCGAAGAATATTAACACCTATAAAAACAGGGAACCGCTTTAAGAATTATCGCACGCCATAAAGTAAGCTACGATGGACCAGCAGAAAACGTTCAAAATCTTACTAAATTCTCAGCCCCTTTCGTGCGTACTCTTCCGTGAAACGACATGAAATGGAACATCTAAGGCGGGTGTCAACTTCAACTTGCGTCAACAAAATTGTGCTCACAACACACGTCACAGTGTGCTCACACACCTGTGCTACAAGAGAGCTTATTTCTTTAATAAGCTGTTGTTTGACTGTGTTATCATTACGTGTCTCATCATTTTATTTCAAATGGTATTAGTTCCCTTTCTTTATACTTACATCAAATAATCCTGGTGATGAATCATAAAATTATTGCAGAGTCCACCTAATAAAATTTGACGAAATACTTGAAACGCTCAACATGGAAATAATATTCATACAAAATTTGGGTTCTGGGCCTTCACTATTTAAACAACGTAATTAAATGCTACACAGAAATACGACGTTAATTTTTGAGTAGGATATAATACAATGTTACCTTATTCAGTGATTACATGCAGTAATATGCTTTGAAAGTCCTTAATTTAGAGATTAAGAATTTAACTTACTTTTTCATGCATTCATCAAAACTCCTAACAAAAATTCAACCATGTTGAAGCCTAGCTACTGTACTCCTCCAGGAAGATGCGTTATATGCATTTCGATTGCAATACAATTTGAGCTAAATATTTTTGGCGGTGTTCAACATTTTGGTGTATCACTTTCATGTCGATGAAGTTCTGAAGCAAAGGGATTGTTATTATATTATAGTATTTATAGTATTTATTGAATGCAACTACATACTGAGATATTGAATCCTGTAGACCATACCGAGGCAACCGCCCAAACCATCGCGGCAGTTCTCTCGCGATAGACTGTGAGAAGCATGTTGTCAAATGAGTTATCCAGCTCTGGGCTGAATATTACTCAGGCCTTGCTGAGAAAACGATAAAACAACGTTTTTGTTCGGGTAACATTCTCTTATTTTTTTGGTACTCAATTTTGTAATCAGTGTGCTATTCCTATTTTAAATCTGTGTTTGATGCAATTCTTTCTGGCAGGCTATAAACATGGCGCCGATTTCTAAATAAGTACACTTGCACTGAGGATCTCAACTCATATTTTGCGGTGCAAAATATATTGTTCTTGAACATATACTAGACCCTGAAATAGTTGTAATGGAATTTTGCCGTTATATTCTGTGTTTTGCCGCGTAAATCAGTCAAATTTGGCGTGCGCCCACTCTTTCTATGCCTCCAACAGCAGTAATAGCACCTTATCATATAAACAAACGGTAACCTTTATAGACACGTTACGTAAAAAACCAAGCGTCTTCCACTGCTCAAGTTCCGAAAAACGCACAGACGTTCATTATCCTTTCCAAAAGGGATAAATGAAACAATTTGTTGTAATCGTTGTTAATAGATAAACAATCGTGTAGTCAGGTCTAGGGATAAATGATCACAATAGGAAACGGACAAAATATACCCTTTAAGTATATTTAGTCATGGACACCATGGGAAAATATATAGTGTAAAAATGTTACGTACTAGTAAGATTTTACCAAACCTATCGGAATGCCATGTAAACGTTTTAGAAAACTAATGAAAATTTAAATTCTTCAAAATTTAGTACACGTGCCTTTAAACATATCTGCAACATGATTGTATAGCAAAATTTTCAAACATCTACGTTTTAATGGCTTAATTTCAAGAGTATACATTTACGAAAGAATAGGTTTTTCATTTGTAGTTTCATTTTATTTTTACTGCACAGGTCACCTTCAATTTTATATGTGTATATATACAGTCATGCCTGACCTTACGAAATTAATTCGTTCCAGTAGTGGTTTCGTAACGTGATTTTTCCTAAGTAGAGTTGCCTTTTACGTGTTAAAGGCCTGATTCGTTCCAAGGCCACAAAACTTCCTTCTTAACTCTTTAAAAATTGTAAAAATATATTTGACTCTGAACTCTACTAGACTAGAACTAGACTAGTGTACTGACCAGATGCAAGTCCTTTTCGTTTTCTCAACTCTCTCGAACCAACCACGCCATGCTTTAAAGTCCGGGGGTGCTTGCTGTTCCGAAGAACCCTAAGCCCCACCCTCGTTCACAGGGTCCCTAAATATATCGGTTGCTTTTTCATAAACAATCGTCTCCGTCACTGTACTTCCTGCAATTTCTTTCTCCTTTATCCAAAGGGGTAACAGTCTCTCCATCTCGTCGTTCATTGACGACCTTTTTTCGATGTCACAGAGAAGCCTTTCGAAGAGGTCGTCGCTGTTAAGGCCTCCTTCTGCTTCAATATAATACCGATGATAAATGGGTTTCGGCCATATTCCTTTGCGATATCACTCAACCGCACGTCGCTCTCATATTTTTCATCAACTCCTGTTTTACTTCTATTGATAACAGAGACCGCTTCTTCTTTTCATTCGCACCGGGAATCACTTTCTTGGGGCCCATGATCAGTAACGAGAATAAAGTTGAAATTAACAAACTGGAAAAATTCACGAAATAACAGTAACTCTGTCCTTTACGCGTATTATGTAGACCTCCGTGACGAATGAGGGTCGAAGGCACACTAAAAGCATCATGGGTATCATGAAAATGCAGCTTCCTCCTTGCTGCATCTCCCCACTTCCTCCAGCGGTGTGTTGGGAGATAGCCAATGGGAGAGCAGCTCTATCGCGCCAATTTCAAAACAAAACACAGGAAGCTACAAGTATATTTACGTTTCAAGGGATTCGGGCTGCTTCGAAGCCGAGCTCGCATCATTTAAATTTTTGAGATTTTGCGATTCGTAACTTGAATTTTCCTTCGTATCCAGAAACGAAAATTTTACGAAAAGGCGTTTCGTAACTTGAATTATTCATTAGTTGTGTCTTTCGTAAGGTGAGGTATGACTGTATGTACAGTATATATATAAATATGTATATCTATTCGAATATAAATCTATTTCTGACATTTTCCGTTTGCTAGACTTGACCATCGCAGACAAAACGGCACTCAAGCATGTTGAACAATTTCTCTTTAAACATGTTGTAACATCTCCTCTCAAACCTGCTAAAACGTCTTCACTAAAGCATGCTGCAACACTTTACTGACATTCGTTTGTTATGATTCATAAAAAATTGTTAAATAGCATTCGAGTTCAAGTTTCATTCACTTAAGTCAAGTGTCAACCTGATTTAATAGTTACGTTTCCTACTGAAAGAATGAAAATTTATTCCTAATCGAATTTATTTTGTAACTTGGATTTTTTATGCATGTAATGAAAATGATTCTCGATAACTTGACTTGTTGTTCAATTTTATGTTACAATTTTTTATGAAGACATGGTAAAGTTTTGTAAAGCTTGGAAAAATTCAATGCTCATTAAAAAGACAAGCCATAATGTTGAATTCCCCCACAGTAGCAGACACACAAATTAAGTTTTCCCTATACAGGGTCCAGTATTTTTGCTCGGAGAAGTGCCCGCGATTTGCGCCCAACAAACTCGCTGCGCAGACGTAGAGTTCACATAAACCAGCGTGGCAGCCTGGAATGTCAGAGTTATTACTCACGGAGCCATGCCGAGTGCATGCGCTGCTGTGTCCATTCGGGGACACCATGCTCAGAAATTCTCTTGTTTTCGCTATGCTCGTCATTCGGTCGATCGTAAAATGGTGCTCATGACGTGCCAGCTGAACTTGATCAGCAGCTGTGGGCCATGCATAAAAAAGCTCGTTATCTGGAGGAAGGGCAAGGCTGTTGGTGCTTGCTTAGAAAGTCAAGCTGGTGTGGAGAGGCCCTGGAACGTTGGTGCGGAGGCACAAATTAATTTTTTCATTCATTTTAGGATATACAAGAAAAAAACACGATCAATTAATAGGCGAGATGATAAGCATTTGGAATTTTGGAAAGATCTAGCACGTGAAACTTGATATGAGCCCGCACCCTTGCTGAATTTATATTTATGGTTAACTTGTAAGTTGGTCTAATTCAAAATTTCGCTAGTGAAGTTTTGAGTAATGAGTAATAGTTCTACAATAATTTGTTATTGTGCGAAAGTCTTTGCTCTTTTTCGCTTTAATTAATTAGACTATAACATTGTGAAGGATTAATCATAACCTAAAACGCTCTCCTGATGTATTCACATACAAGGCAATATTTGCCCACAATTCGATACTCATCAAGGATCTTCTTCGTGTACTCACTCGAAATTCTGCAGCCCATTTATTTTAGCGATTCCTAATATAGTTGAAGAAGTCAAAGTTCCAATTCTTGGAGATCTTAATTAAAAATAGGAAGACTAATGACACAACGCTTAGACTCATTTTGTACTAATTTTGTACTAATTGGTTGATAAAATCGATAAAAGTGAACGTTTCGACCAACTAGCAGTGGTCATTCTCAACACTGTAAAAGTAAAGATTACAAATCAGACATCATTCAGAAAATCACAATGGTAAAAACAAACATAAAATTAGAAACATTTGCTAACAAACTATTTGTAGGGGATAGGCAGACTGCATATCATTGAGATTTGGCTTTAGTCTATAAATGAAAAGAGATTCTAATATTCTGAGTTCTATTGGGTTACTTCCTCGGCCTAATACTTCAAAGTCAGATAGTCTAACAGGCAGGTCGCATTTTTCTGCATGTTTGCGTATTGCAGAGTGAGAAGGTGCTGATAAAAGGTTATTAGTACGGTGACTTCGTCCAGCATGCTCAGCCACACGAATACGCAGGCTACGGGATGTAGATCCAACGTATTCAGATGCACCACATCGTGCACAACTACGAGCATGCTTGTATACAACCGAGCTAAGCATGCCTTTAGGAAGTTCATCCTTAAATTTGAAAAAAGATCCACCTGACAAGGAATTGACAAGAATAAATTTGAAATCACACTGCGTAAAAAACTTCGATAAAAGGAGGGATAGTTCAGATTTTAGTTTTTCCGACTGAGCACCAAAGTACAATAGTGAAACGTAACATTGTTTTCTATCAACAGAGGCAACCGATGGAACGTTTGTGCGAACAGAGGAGAGAAATTTTCTAATTGAGTCGTCTACTAGGCGAACAGGGAACCCATTCTTAACAAAGTAGTTCTTTAAGAACATAAATTCCTCGTGGAGGAAATCAAATGTGCTGCAAACACTATAAGCCCTATACAGTAATGTTTTGATACCATTTATTTTGAATTGAAAACAGCAAAAACTAAAAAAACTCAATCCTAAACCAGTAAATGTTGGTTTGCGAAAGACTGCACATTCAAAACTATTACCCATTCTACGAACATTGACATCTAAAAACGGGAGGCAATTATCTCTTTCTGTGTCCATGGTAAATTTGATATTCGGGTGCTTAGTATTCAAGTAATCTAAAAATAATGAACAATGGTGTTGGTCCCTGAACAAAATGAAAGTATCGTCTATATAACGCTTGTAACAGGCTGGCTTAAATTTAATAGGACATTCCTCAATCCAGGATTTCTCGTGATGACACATAAAAATATTAGCCAACGTGGGACCCAACGGGAGGCCCATACCCAATCCATCGAGTTGTTTGTTAAGTTTACCATTAAAAATGAAAAAACTATTAAGAACCGAAAGTTCAAGAAATTTCTGAAGCAATCCACGGGTTAGGCCCAAAACTAAATTGCTGTTACTAAAAAGATAATTCAAATAGATCGAAATAGTTTCGTGCAATGGGATATTAGTGAACAGGTTTTCCACGTTATGATGCCATATGAAGTGAATTTGCATTTTTAACAGAGGAAATTTGCTGCGAAAATGATTTAGAATTTTCTACTGTGTACGAGTTTTGTGTGAACGGAGAAAGAATAGGCACCAGGAATTTTGCTAGTTTAAAGCTTGGAGTTTGATAAGCAGCAAAAATGGGCCTGAACGGAAAGGCCACGTTAAAATTCAGTTTATGAATTTTGGCTAAGCCATATAAAATACCAGGGGCGGAGCCAGAAACAAAAAGGCGCTTATACAGTTCGTCTGAAATCACTTGCATTTTTCTAAGTTTACGTAAAAATTATTTATTCTATCTTCGATGCGTAACGTATATGTGTGCATTTCTTCTGAAACCTCTCCAAATTTGCTCAAATCGGAAAAAATACTATTCATGCTCTCATTATATCTGTCTCTGTCCACAATTACAACTCCCCTGCCCTTGTCAGGGCGAGCAACAACAATACTTTTATCACCTGACAAATTTCTTAGAAGAGTTAAGTCAGATCTTGAAAACACGGAGGAAAAAATTTTATATGGTTTGAAATTATAAAAATACTTATAGGACAAAGTTTTATGTTGGTCTTTCATGTTGTTGAAAGAAATTGGGTCTATTGATTTTAAGTGGCAGGCCAGTTTTTCAAAACATAAAAAAAATTTGGTAAAATCTAAGCCGTAAACTGGTAGATTAAAATCCAGGCCAAACGCTAGCAAAAATTTCAACCGAGACGGTAATGCTTTTGAGCTGTAATTAAAAACTACTGTATCAGGATTACAAGGTTCAATTTTGTTAGAAATCCCCAAATTGCGTAGCTTATTAGAGTGTGTACGCTGAATGGCAGCAGAAAAGGTAGTAGTAGCTTGACGGACATGTTGATCGGCCCACAACACTAAAATCGGCCCACAGGCCACTAAAATCTGAACTATCTCTCCTTTTATCGAAGTTTTTTACGCAGTGTGATTTCAAATTTATTCTTGTCAATTCCTTGTCAGTTGGATCTTTTTCCAAATTTAAGGATGAACTTCCTAAAGGCATGCTTAGCTCGGTTGTATACAAGCATAGTTGTGCACGATGTGGTGCATCTGAATACGTTGGATCTACATCCCGTAGCCTGCGTATTCGTGTGGCTGAGCATGCTGGACGAAGTCACCGTACTAATAACCTTTTATCAGCACCTTCTCACTCTGCAATACGCACACATGCAGAAAAATGCGACCTGCCTGTTAGGCTATCTGACTTTGAAGTATTAGGCCGAGGAAGTAACCCAATAGAACTCAGAATATTAGAATCTCTTTTCATTTATAGACTAAAGCCAAATCTCAATGATATGCAGTCTGCCTATCCCCTACAAATAGTTTGTTAGCAAATGTTTCTAATTTTATGTTTGTTTTTACCATTGTGATTTTCTGAATGATGTCTGATTTGTAATCTTTACTTTTACAGTGTTGAGAATGACCACTGCTAGTTGGTCGAAACGTTCACTTTTATCGATTTTATCAACCAATTAGTACAAAATTAGTACAAAATGAGTCTAAGCGTTGTGTCATTAGTCTTCCTATTTTTAATTTTAGCGATTCTTAAAGCATTTTTTCATTCGACGTCATCATCTGCTTACGTTCTGCGGATGTGATACTCGTCCTACACTATGTATAGTAGGTGCACTCGGAATCCTATTCAGGGTAGCAAAATACAAGCAACTCGTTCACAACGCCTCCAAATAATAGTTAGCTATCCCAGGGAAACTTATTTGTTTTGGAGTTAATGTCTCACATAATGAATTCAATGGGCATTGACTACTTCTACCGGATAATATTAACATACACGGAACCTTCTAGCAATTTTAACTGAAGGTACTGTTAATTCCTTCCCCAGAGAGTAGACTTGTTACTGAAATTTTATACTCAACTACCGTGAATGTTTGTAAAATAGATAATTTTATTTGAAGAACACCTATAATTGAAATTCTATCACAGATTCACTATTTTTCACTCCAAAGAACATCACAGGCCATCAAACATCCGTATTCAATTAATATTTATATGATTGTGTATTCAGTTCACTGCTGTAGAAGTAAGAATAAATCTTCACAAATTCGTCTGGGAAACTTGAAAGTAGATCTCACTACTTCGAAGTTTCTAATCTTACTTTTTTGATTCATGTCGTTAACTTGCAAAATTAATAGTCTAAACTTGAAGCGAGGAATTTCTTCCCTTAAAATTTAGGTAACGAAAGTTTCATGAACTTCCAGTCAATACGTTGAGTGTTTCAGCCCCTTTGTGCTTCAAATTTTTTGCATAGGTTAATATTTTCACAAAGTAACAGATCTATCAAATCGAATTGACACTTGACTTAAAATGAATGAAACTTGAGCTGAAATGAAATTTGATAATTGTTTCTGAATCATCGAACCGAATGTCAGTAAGTGTTGCAGCACGCTTGACTGAAGTCGTTCGAGTAGGTTTCAGCGGAGATGTTCACGCAAGCTAGAACAGAAACTGTTCAACATGCTTCACTGTCGACATTAAAGATAAATCATGTGATAATACACATCTATATAATTTTCTTCAATATACCTGCCTGTTCTGTCGTTGAGATTTTCTCACTGATTCTATAATAATCGTGGCTCATCAGATTTTATTCTACACATGATGAAATTCATTCCGCTCCGAGAAAACAGAACTATTTCCAAACCATATTTATTCAATTATTTTTGTTAATAGTCGCTCGGGATGTTCACATTTTTGTATATTATATTATTCTTTGCTGCAGTCATACCGTAATGTTTTAGCATCGCCTATAATATTAAGAAAATTTGAGATACACTTAAGGCATTCACCCTGATTTATGTCAAGTCCTACACCGGTTTATTTATCACGTTTTCGCTTTGTTGCGGACATATCTTCTGATATTGACAACTAATTAAGCCACTATTGTCTCAAATTTGATTCTAGCGCCCGCATTGTTGCTGTTATCTTGTAGGGAGATCGCTAACCCAATACTGTCGTCCCCTCGTCTTCAAAGTACCTCATATCGAGTCCAGCGTCTCTGCTTTTTGGTTACATGCCGTATTTTCACATACTGTCCAGCAATCACTACACTATTTCCAGGTTTTCTATGCCTACTTATCTACAGTTCTCCACTTCGGGGTTTTAAATTTGTTTTACCTTAGTACTTGCGATTTTGGATTTAATTCTAGCTCTCTCATGCATACAAAGCACTTTTCATCTCATTCAGATTTTATATGTATATTTTCAATGTGTTTCTGGAGAGCATTCTGGTTTTGGTTGCACGCTCTCTTCATAAATTACCCTTAGCCTAAAACGACTTGGCACCTTGCAGTTACCTTCGAATCCCTCTTTGAGCATGCGTAACCTAATACTAAGGCCTCTAGTGTTTGAATTCTCTTCTTAAGCATAAAATTCTTGCAGCAATTTTGCTTATCAACTAATGTAAAACTTTCTTGCACTCATCAAGAGTTTTCAATGGTTTTCCTCTGTTATATTCTTAGAGTTAATTCAATTAATTTTGAATTATATGATCTTCAATTTTTAAAGAATTTCTGTAGCTATTTTTATCACTACTAAAATAAATGTAAAGGTAATGCAGAGTTTTAATTTTGATGAATTTTGAATTTTATCAACATAAATGGCTAAATAGCACACTCGTGTCCGTTTTAGCGCTGAGATCGAAGTGCGCTAATATCAGATCGAGAATGGGGAACTGAACACCTAGAATGGCAGCCTGAAGGAAGGGATCATAGCGTATAATTGTAGAGGCAGTGTTAATTAAGGCAGAGCAGGCCAACTAGCCTATAAATCGTGCATACTAGACCTTCACGTCATTAATACACCGGCGATACGTCCTTGATTTTCAATTGGGAAGGTATGTAGTGATGGTGTAATGAAAATAAAATGAATTATCAACATTGTTGAAAATTTGAAAGTGAGCGTAAAAATTATACGATTCAAAGCATATTTCAATGAATCATTGACACAAACTCTCTGCTAAATCCCATCTAAAACTTCTCCAAAAAAATTACAACAAAAGAAATTGGCTAGTTGAGACAAAGATGTTGACCTTCGAAGACCTCTGCCTCACGGCAGGTCGAGTTCGTCGAATCTAATGTCTTTTTGTGCAAGATTAATGCCTGAAATAATGCTGAAGTAAAATTAAACATCAGAAAATTCCTATTGAAATGTATTTTTATTTGCGATGATAACATATAATAGTTAGAAATCTAAGGATTCACAACTTCATATGACAGCACAATCCATTATTTTTCTGTACATGTTGTAACCTGGTTTCCTTCATAACCACTGAAACAAATTGTCGTCACACATGTGGAGGTTGGGAATTAAACGAAAATGATTTTTATCTCGAATAACAGTCGCCTGAATCTGCGATATCGAATGTGTCATATTTACCAACAATAGACAAATTGAATGTCTTCTGATTCATATACTATGTTTCTTAAAGTTCAGTAGTAAGGGTAAATTTAGAATAAGTTCATCCTGCGATTCGGTCTATTCAAAAGTGCAGGCATTACTGGGAGGTTAGAGCCTACAATTCTTAGAACACGCACTCGCTACTAAAACGCGATATTCAGATGCAATTTTTGTAGCACTTGAATGATGAGATCATGATGGATGGGGTTACGAGGAGCACTCGATTATGCAAAGCCGCTTGCTGGGAAAAGAGTCGTAGAAAGTCGAACGCTACTGCTGTTGCTGGACTCACCTTCATAGCAGCTGAAGCCTCGAAGTAAAATTGAAATTAAAATATGCAGGAGTTATATCGAGCAAAAACTCAGCAAGCCCGCTGATACGCTAGTCCGCGTTATTGTGACTGTAATATGTATACCACCTCGAGAGCTACAGCACGAGATAGAAGAGAGAACTGCTACACGTTGGTCAAGCGCCGTTGCAATTGGGGCGTACTCTGTTTTTTAACTTACGTAGATGTGTTCTGGTATAAAACGGATTACAATAATCTGTCATAGAGAAATATTAATTTCACTGTACTTAAAATACCTTGAAACCCCAGAGAAGTTGGTTAGTAGACCGCGTGCACCGCGTTGCATGGAGTCAGTTGCTTGGAGAATTAGTATTTCACATGGATTGATATCACCTGAAGGCTCCAATGCAACCTCCGTCTGCTAATATGAGTCATCACCCCATAGATAACATAACGTTCATAACGTTGAAGATATGGAACGAAATTTGCTGAAGGATTCATGAAATTACGGTAAGAAAAGTGTGACACTAAGAGTGAAATACTCGGTTCGGAAAAATTAGATTATTCAAGTAAGCGAACGCAATATGTTCAGGATTTTTTCGGATCTTCAAAGCAGCACCCTGAGTCGACTTAATTTAAAGCTGGTAGCAAGCGTCAGAGAGAATCAGCGACGAACTCTGGCAGAAACGCGATAAAACAAACGTCTGATTAAACAACGTCAGCATTCGATTGATTAATGTTCTAGAATAAGGTCTGACAGTGAAAGCATTAAAGAAGTGAAACAGAAAACTTCTGTTCTGAAGCTCACCGAGAAAACAGACACACTACAAGAAAGGCCTTGTTGAATCTCCTCCGCAAAGGTGCGTACTTCATCACCCCATGACTTAGTCTTGGTGGAGGCTGGCAACTTTCCTTAAAACTCGGATCATGGCGCAAAATCTGACTACATTTATTGAATTGATGGTCTAAGTTACTGTCACCTTCTTTGAAGACGGAATTAAAATTACCCAGAAAGTATGTTTCCGATTTGAAACCTTATCACTGGACATCACTGTATCATGAACTGATTTTAAGCTCAAAAGCATAGTTGTTTTCTTTTCAAACGCTTAAGAACTTCCCCGCACGTGCCATAGTTTACAAGTGTCGTATCTGCATGTTGAGTATCTAGGGGCTGAGTTGTGAAAAATCTTAGAATTGGACCTCCCAAATTGTAGTCCAGTAAACTATGATCATGTCATACCAATTTTAAAAAGTGCTGCTTGTATTTCTTCAAGGAGTAGTTATAATTCACTCAAAATTTTCTTATTCAGGTTTATTTAAGCGCTGTAGCAATGTCACGTCATGAACAGTTTGTGGCAAGTAAGGTGACATTATCTCTAGAATAGGATACCGACACAAGGTTTTGTTTCGAACGTGTGTATGAGAATAAAACATTGTGAGTTGAGGTGCAATCAACATTTCCCTGCAATTCATTACTGGAGTGATAGTGGCACTCGTCGTTAGTATTTTCAAAGAAAAGAAAATTTAATAAAATGCCCTTCCTTCAAGTATAGAAGAGAGAATATGAAGAGGATCCGTAGAGAAACTACATCGGAAATTAGCCTTTTTTGAAGTGGAGCTTAACTAGTGCTAGCGTCCAAAATATAATAGTAACAAATGAAATGATTTAAAATAACGTTCCGCTTTAACGTGCTTTTCATTCTTATTCTCTTTGCATTACACTGTTCACGTGAAATCCAATACAATACCCGAACACTACACTGTGTCATGAATGTCATTGCAAAAATAGTACCTCAAAGTATTCCATTTTCGATCTTCAAATTAAAGATATACTTGAAACGTAACATGCCGCAGAGAGATCTGAAGCATATGGGATTTTTTCTTTTAATTAATTTCTCATGGAGAAATTCCGAATGTAATTGTATGATACATAGGATTTTTCCTTGCTTCACTTCACCCTGTATCGTATCTAGTTAGACCGCAGCCATCCCTTTATCATGATGTTTCAAATTGGTGCTTTAAGTTTATAAGATCAATGAAAAACATGAGAGAGGGCGGATGAATTGTTACTTAAAACGGATGAATTGTTGCTTAAAATAGACCAAGCAGCATGAAGAATTTTATTTTGTATTAATAATATCCTGGTTTTACGGTTAGAACTGCATCAAGTTTATTTTCGCCGAAATGTTATTGTAAAAGCAGATCCGAGTTCCGAACGAATGCATCCGACGAGAATGAAATAATTGCTATTAACCTTCCGTGAATCAATATGCTTTCAACCTCATATGACACTAAATCATTTATTTTTCCTCGTGGCTTTCCTATCTCTCGCCTATAAACATGGAAAACATTTCACAAAACGTTGCAGTTGAAACGAAACGTAAAACAATTCCTGCAGCTAGAAATCCTTCGCGAGCATTTGAGCAGATCTTTGAAGCCGAGTTTATTTGAAACTTTACAGTTCTCAGACAGAAAGTCTGGTGTGGTGATAGAAAAATGTTTCTCTAAAGTTTGGAGAATTGGCTTTTTCCTGGCTAAAAATACTTCCCGCACAAAAACTGGCAGATTAAGCAGAGTTGCTAGCGATACATTTATTTCTCACAAAACTTGACAAGACAGCTCGGTCGTAGCCTGAAACTTCCACATAGAGTTAAGCTCAACATTCGAGAGTATCGGAAGTAAACCCTGGAGACATAGGGATTTATTTCCTCTAAAAGGTTATTTATTACGTACCAATATTGTGAAGTTTTCATTCGCTTAAGACGCTTCAAAACTCATGCCACATATTCGATTTCATTCGTGGCCTTGACCTCTTCGGATTTCAGTGTTATTTTGCGTCCTTTATCAGTACCTGTCTTGAGAGCACACTACCAAAAATCAGACTTAAAAGTCGAACCCAGAGCCCAGCATGACCAAAATAAAGAGTTGAAAATTTATTCCATCTAAGAAGAGAAGTGATGATGAACTTAAAAATATATACAATTTTGCCACAATTTCAGAATGTATAGTTGTTGGTTAGGATATTTCCAAGTAAAGTGACGGGAAGTCCCGATGATTTCTAGGAAACTAGACATTACACACACGCCGTTCTAGTTATTCTATTTGCATCATCATTAAAGCTATTGTAGTCCAACTTTCGTTTGGTCATCGTTTCCGTTACCTTAAACAGCACGAAGATGCACCAAACAAAATGCAGCAGCATCGTGTAGTTTACAATAAATAGTTCCTCGCTGCTTCTTTTCAAATGAATTTAATTTTTGGTTAAACACTTCAGTTTAGCACAGATTTATAATTTCCGTATTTTGTGCTACGTAAAAATCAAATCGTTTTCCATGAAAATGCAGAGCATATGCACCATTTCAGGCGAAGAACACCAAAGAACTCTTTCGATGTCACCAGTTTGTGTTTCAAAGCCGAAGACAGCTAACCTTGTGATAAAGTTCACAAAGCATGAAGATGACCGCATTGTGCATATCACAAACCACAGTAAACTTTTCTAGAAGCTTGATGGTATTAACCATCTTAGCAGGATCAGAGGATATATTATTGCGACGTCGCATTTTTGAAACCAGATACCGAAACGCAGGAGCGGGTTATGCCCAGCAACGTCGGTCGCAATAGGCGATAAAATTTGATTTGAAGGCCGACTGAGACCAAGAAGATGCTCCTCTATTGGCAGCAGGAGTATAGGCTCCTGTTTCCGGCTCCTTTCTGGAGCACCTCGAGACTTGTGTGCATTTACATCTCGTCTCCGAGGATGTTCTCAGTATAGAAAAGCGACGACTGCTTTGTGGGCCAGACGGCAACATATAGTGCATTAGTAGGAAGACGCAGCGGCTGTGTGGGGACACGCAGATTGTAATTCCGATATTTACTAGAGATATTTTCCAGGTTGTATGAGCTCAATGACCAGCTTTCTTCAGATTATCATGATACTCGAGTAACGCACTTTCCCAATCGTCATTGAGGAACGCGAATGACGCGCGCAAGAAATATGCAGTTAGTTCATCCGCAACTCACGAACGTCTCATTTGAAGGACATATGAAAATCATACTTTTCTTACAGAAGTCGATTCATTTCGACACTCAAGAAAAACTTTCTTCTTTAGTTTGCTATTGTCAACTTCAATGTACCTAATCATAGCGTATATATAAATTCATTGAAATTTTTTGTAGGTGATAAATTTTAAAGGAAATTAACAGGAATAGTAAAATTTCAAGGATTAAAAATTTTCATCAGACAAAATTCCATTGCCACAGTAGCTAAGGCAATTGAAATATATTTTAAAGGAAGTTTATGTATATTTCAATTCACTACTGTCTTAGATTATAATTTTTAAAATAATTATAATTTGCGTCAGTGTTATTATCGCCACATTTTCTGTAGTGTGATGTGAGGTAGCCATTGATAATAACACGATGGAAAATGCATTAATAACATTACAATACTGATATTTGCCCAACTTATGATATGTTAACAACCAGTTGAAATGTATTGTAACTTTAACTGACTTCAGAAACTCTACAAATCCAACTTTGTTTGGAGAAAAGCTTTTTCACGCATATAGACTATTATGTATGTACGTTTCATTCATCTAAATAGACGTCAAAATGATAACTCCGAAGAAGTGTGGAAGCGCAAAATTCTAATCCAACTGCAACGCAAATGAATTTGCTACTAAAATTAGCGTCATTTAACCAATTGTTGTTTTCGAATTGCAGTTTAGAGCAATTCGGTTTTTCTTAGTTTAGGTACATACCATTATATAAAACATAGTGGGGTAATAATCATCCAATAGGACCAGCGAAAGCTAGAGTTGTTTGGTCGAATCATAGAGGTTGGAGAAACAGTTCTGTAATGGTTACGGCAGTTGCTATAACTTTAACAAAAGCAGAATCCCGGTAGTGAAAGCTGGTGAAGTACTCGTATGATGGCCCAGTGGATTT